>CM029935.1:5362400-6703000 GCA_017639245.1 Myiopsitta monachus | reverse complement strand
CACCACAGGTGTATTCAAATGGCTGTGGGAAGAGAAAGCAAGGAGCGAGTGCAATGTAGGTGGCGCTGTTACAAAGCTTACTGTTTGCAGAAGAGGTCCAGCAGCACCTTTCAGTCCTGGCTCTTCGTCTGTGGGAGCAGAGGCCAATTATTCCTGCGCCACAGAATCGGCTTCAGGACGGCTGGGAGCGTGCACCACAGGTGGATTCAAACGGCTGTGAGAAGAGAAAGCAAGGAGCGAGTGCAATGTAGGTGGCTCTGTTGCAAAGCTTACTGTTTGCAGAAGAGGTCCAGCAGCACCTTTCAGTCCTGGCTCTTCGTCTGTGGGAGCACAGGTCAGTAATTCGTGCGCTACATACTCAGAATCTGAATGGCAGGGAGCGGGCACCACAGCTGTATTCAAATGCCTGTGAGAAGAGAAAGCAAGGAGTGACTGCAATGTAGGTGGCGCTGTTGCAAAGCTTACTGTTTGCAGAAGAGGTCCAGCAGCACCTTTCAGTCCTGGCTCTTCGTATGTGGGAGCAGAGGTCAATAATTCTTGCGCTACTATACTCGGCTTCAGGACGGCTGGGAGCGGGCACCACAGGTGTATTCAAATGGCTGTGGGAAGAGAAAGCAAGGAGCGAGTGCAATGTAGGTGGCGCTGTTGCAAAGCTTACTGTTTGCAGAAGAGGTCCAGCAGCACCTTTCAGTCCTGGCTCTTCTTATGTGGAAGCAGAGGTCAATAATTCTTGCGCTACATACTCGGCATCAGGACGGCTGGGAGCAGGCACCACAGGTGGATTCAAACGGCTGTGAGAAGAGAAAGCAAGGAGCGAGTGCAATGTAGGTGGCGCTGTTGCAAAGCTTACTGTTTGCAGAAGAGGTCCAGCAGCACCTTTCAGTCCTGGCTCTTCGTCTGTGGGAGCAGAGGTCAGTAATTCTTGAGCTACATACACAGCATCTGAACGGCTTGGAGCGGGCACCACAGGTGTATTCAAATGCCTGTGAGAAGAGAAAGCAAGGAGTGACTGCAATGTAGGTGGCACTGTAGCAAAGCTTACTGTTTGCAGAAGAGGTCCAGCAGCACCTTTCAGTCCTGGCTCTTCGTCTGTGGGAGCAGAGGTCAATAATTCTTGCGCTACATGCTCGGCTTCAGGACGGCTGGGTGCAGGCACCACAGGTGTATTCAAATGGCTGTGGGAAGAGAAAGCAAGGAATGACTGCAATGTAGGTGGCGCTGTTGCAAAGCTTACTGTTTGCAGAGGAGGCCCAGCAGCACCTTTCAGTCCTGCGTCATCGTCTGTGAGAGCACAGGTCAATAATTCGTGCGCTACATACTTTGCTTCAGGACAGCTGGGAGCGGGCACCACAGGTGGATTCAAACGGCTGTGAGAACAGAAAGCAAGGACCCACTGCAGTGTAGGTGGCGCTGTTGAAAAGCTTACTGTTTGCAGAAGAGGTCCAGCAGCACCTTTCAGTCCTGGCTGGTTGTCTGTGGGAGCAGCGGTCAATAATTCGTGCGCTACATACTCGGCTTCAGGACGGCTGGGTGCGGGCACCACAGGTGGTTTCAAATGGCTGTGAGAAGAGAAAGCAAGGAGCGCCTGCTATGTAGGTGGAGCTGTTGCAAAGCTTACTGTTTGCAGAAGAGGTCCAGCAGCACCTTTCAGAATCTAAAACCTCCAAGCACAGACTAGGCTAGACTGAAAGCATCCAGGCACAGACTAGAGTAGCTTAAAACCTCCAGGCACAGGCTATTCTATATTTAGAACCTCCAGGCACAGAGTAGCAAGACTAAAAACCTCTAGGCACAGACTAGACTGAACTTAAATCGTCCAAGCAGAGACGAGACTTGACTAATTACTTCCAGGGCAGACTAGACAAGACGAGACTTAAAACCTCTAGGAAAAACTAGGCAAGCAATAACACCTCCAGGCACAGACTAGAGTCGACGCGACTGAAGCCCTCCAGGCACAGACGAGAGGTAACTAAAACCCTCCAGGCACACACTATGCAAGAGTTAACACTTACAGGCAAAGGCTAGGCAAGACTGAAAACCCTCGGGCACGGGCTCGGCCCGGCTCAACGGCAAAGCTGCGGGCATGGACTAAATCCAGCAAGTCAGAGACAAAAATCCCCACTCCCAGGCCAAATAGCCCTCCACTCCCAGGCCAAATAGCCCTCCACTCCCAGGCCAAATAGCCCTCCACTCCCAGGCCAAATAGCCCTCCACTCCCAGGCCAAATAGCCCTCCACTCCCAGGCCAAATAGCCCTCCACTCCCAGGCCAAATAGCCCTCCACTCCCAGGCCAAATAGCCCTCCACTCCCAGGCCAAATAGCCCTCCACTCCCAGGCCAAATAGCCCTCCACTCCCAGGCCAAATAGCCCTCCACTCCCAGGCCAAATAGCCCTCCACTCCCAGGCCAAATAGCCCTCCACTCCCAGGCCAAATAGCCCTCCACTCCCAGGCCAAATAGCCCTCCACTCCCAGGCCAAATAGCCCTCCACTCCCAGGCCAAATAGCCCTCCACTCCCAGGCCAAATAGCCCTCCACTCCCAGGCCAAATAGCCCTCCACTCCCAGGCCAAATAGCCCTCCACTCCCAGGCCAAATAGCCCTCCACTCCCAGGCCAAATAGCCCTCCACTCCCAGGCCAAATAGCCCTCCACTCCCAGGCCAAATAGCCCTCCACTCCCAGGCCAAATAGCCCTCCACTCCCAGGCCAAATAGCCCTCCACTCCCAGGCCAAATAGCCCTCCACTCCCAGGCCAAATAGCCCTCCACTCCCAGGCCAAATAGCCCTCCACTCCCAGGCCAAATAGCCCTCCACTCCCAGGCCAAATAGCCCTCCACTCCCAGGCCAAATAGCCCTCCACTCCCAGGCCAAATAGCCCTCCACTCCCAGGCCAAATAGCCCTCCACTCCCAGGCCAAATAGCCCTCCACTCCCAGGCCAAATAGCCCTCCACTCCCAGGCCAAATAGCCCTCCACTCCCAGGCCAAATAGCCCTCCACTCCCAGGCCAAATAGCCCTCCACTCCCAGGCCAAATAGCCCTCCACTCCCAGGCCAAATAGCCCTCCACTCCCAGGCCAAATAGCCCTCCACTCCCAGGCCAAATAGCCCTCCACTCCCAGGCCAAATAGCCCTCCACTCCCAGGCCAAATAGCCCTCCACTCCCAGGCCAAATAGCCCTCCACTCCCAGGCCAAATAGCCCTCCACTCCCAGGCCAAATAGCCCTCCACTCCCAGGCCAAATAGCCCTCCACTCCCAGGCCAAATAGCCCTCCACTCCCAGGCCAAATAGCCCTCCACTCCCAGGCCAAATAGCCCTCCACTCCCAGGCCAAATAGCCCTCCACTCCCAGGCCAAATAGCCCTCCACTCCCAGGCCAAATAGCCCTCCACTCCCAGGCCAAATAGCCCTCCACTCCCAGGCCAAATAGCCCTCCACTCCCAGGCCAAATAGCCCTCCACTCCCAGGCCAAATAGCCCTCCACTCCCAGGCCAAATAGCCCTCCACTCCCAGGCCAAATAGCCCTCCACTCCCAGGCCAAATAGCCCTCCACTCCCAGGCCAAATAGCCCTCCACTCCCAGGCCAAATAGCCCTCCACTCCCAGGCCAAATAGCCCTCCACTCCCAGGCCAAATAGCCCTCCACTCCCAGGCCAAATAGCCCTCCACTCCCAGGCCAAATAGCCCTCCACTCCCAGGCCAAATAGCCCTCCACTCCCAGGCCAAATAGCCCTCCACTCCCAGGCCAAATAGCCCTCCACTCCCAGGCCAAATAGCCCTCCACTCCCAGGCCAAATAGCCCTCCACTCCCAGGCCAAATAGCCCTCCACTCCCAGGCCAAATAGCCCTCCACTCCCAGGCCAAATAGCCCTCCACTCCCAGGCCAAATAGCCCTCCACTCCCAGGCCAAATAGCCCTCCACTCCCAGGCCAAATAGCCCTCCACTCCCAGGCCAAATAGCCCTCCACTCCCAGGCCAAATAGCCCTCCACTCCCAGGCCAAATAGCCCTCCACTCCCAGGCCAAATAGCCCTCCACTCCCAGGCCAAATAGCCCTCCACTCCCAGGCCAAATAGCCCTCCACTCCCAGGCCAAATAGCCCTCCACTCCCAGGCCAAATAGCCCTCCACTCCCAGGCCAAATAGCCCTCCACTCCCAGGCCAAATAGCCCTCCACTCCCAGGCCAAATAGCCCTCCACTCCCAGGCCAAATAGCCCTCCACTCCCAGGCCAAATAGCCCTCCACTCCCAGGCCAAATAGCCCTCCACTCCCAGGCCAAATAGCCCTCCACTCCCAGGCCAAATAGCCCTCCACTCCCAGGCCAAATAGCCCTCCACTCCCAGGCCAAATAGCCCTCCACTCCCAGGCCAAATAGCCCTCCACTCCCAGGCCAAATAGCCCTCCACTCCCAGGCCAAATAGCCCTCCACTCCCAGGCCAAATAGCCCTCCACTCCCAGGCCAAATAGCCCTCCACTCCCAGGCCAAATAGCCCTCCACTCCCAGGCCAAATAGCCCTCCACTCCCAGGCCAAATAGCCCTCCACTCCCAGGCCAAATAGCCCTCCACTCCCAGGCCAAATAGCCCTCCACTCCCAGGCCAAATAGCCCTCCACTCCCAGGCCAAATAGCCCTCCACTCCCAGGCCAAATAGCCCTCCACTCCCAGGCCAAATAGCCCTCCACTCCCAGGCCAAATAGCCCTCCACTCCCAGGCCAAATAGCCCTCCACTCCCAGGCCAAATAGCCCTCCACTCCCAGGCCAAATAGCCCTCCACTCCCAGGCCAAATAGCCCTCCACTCCCAGGCCAAATAGCCCTCCACTCCCAGGCCAAATAGCCCTCCACTCCCAGGCCAAATAGCCCTCCACTCCCAGGCCAAATAGCCCTCCACTCCCAGGCCAAATAGCCCTCCACTCCCAGGCCAAATAGCCCTCCACTCCCAGGCCAAATAGCCCTCCACTCCCAGGCCAAATAGCCCTCCACTCCCAGGCCAAATAGCCCTCCACTCCCAGGCCAAATAGCCCTCCACTCCCAGGCCAAATAGCCCTCCACTCCCAGGCCAAATAGCCCTCCACTCCCAGGCCAAATAGCCCTCCACTCCCAGGCCAAATAGCCCTCCACTCCCAGGCCAAATAGCCCTCCACTCCCAGGCCAAATAGCCCTCCACTCCCAGGCCAAATAGCCCTCCACTCCCAGGCCAAATAGCCCTCCACTCCCAGGCCAAATAGCCCTCCACTCCCAGGCCAAATAGCCCTCCACTCACAGGCCAAATAGCCCTCCACTCACAGGCCAAATAGCCCTCCACTCACAGGCCAAATAGCCCTCCACTCCCAGGCCAAATAGCCCTCCACTCCCAGGCCAAATAGCCCTCCACTCACAAAATGAGTTCTATTGTCACAGACTAAATTCCCGAATGACACAATAAATTCTCCAGGCAGAGACTTAATTCTCCATTCGCATTCTAAATTAACCAATAACACACTAAATTCTCTAGTCACAGAATAGATTCTCTGGTCAACGTAAGAATTCCCAGTCAACGTCAGAATTCTGCAATCACAGAGCTCCGCTCAGGCACTGAAGTTCTCCGCTCAGGCAGTAAGACCAGCATTCTGAGACTAAGTTCTACACTCAGACACTGAGACTGGCATTCCGAGACCAAGACCGGCATTCGAATACCGACACCAATGTTCTTATACCAAGACCGGTGCTCAAATCCTCTTAGTAGTGCTCTAAGACCGACACAATCACTCTATGAACCATACCATTAACTTTTACCTTGCATGTAGGTTAGACATTGCAAGCATGCTATCTTTCAGTTATATACAATGATATACGTAAGTGACATGGTGCACAATGGACAGTTCATCTTCACAAACCCAACAACTCTTTAAAAGACACATGGGATGCCGTCCGCCTACCGTGCTTTGGCACATACGAATTGTCATGCGTCCCTTCTCCAGCATCGAAAACATCGTCAGCTTCGCACCGACCGCTGTGGGTCTTCTAATGGAAGACTTCTACGTGTTCCACATCTCCTCCCAAGAACAGATGGAGCTCCACTCTGCGGTATCTGCTCTCGACGAAGTAACCTGCATGCAGCAATGATTGTCAAACCAGATCGTGACATTAGGATGGAGCTCCTCTCCGCAGTGTTGGCTCTCGACAAAGTAACCTGCACACAGAAATCAACATCAAACAAGATCGTGACAATAGGATGGAGCTCCTCTCCGCAGTGCCGGCTCTCAACAAAGTAACCTGCACACAGCGATGAATGTCAAACGAGACTGTTACAGTAGCAACTCCAAACATCCCCACCTCGGATGTCATTTCCCTATGTGTCTGCAAAGCAAACTCTTTCCACCCTAAACACAACACTGACTGCAGCTGAACACACTGCGCTACCATCTTACACACAACCTCGAGAGTCCGAGGCACGAGCCATGGCTGTGCTTTAGCTTCCTACACTGATAAAAGCTGACACTGAGCACAAACTGCCTCCCTTTCCCTGCCCAAAGGGACCCCCTCTTCAACAACCTTTCTCCCACTCTGACCCTATGACTGTTTCCTGACTCTCTCTGGGCCTGTTCCATTCGCTTACCTTTCACGAGAGCAGAGGTCCTAAACCACCCTTGAGAACAACCTCTTGTCGATAGCCGCTATGTTCCTTCTCTGCCCACACACCTCTTCATCATCTGCAAAGTAAAACAGGACTGATACACAATAATGGGGACATGGAGCACAGATTACCTTTACCACAACTTCTCCCCTGAGTCCTCCCACACGATTCACTTTCCCTCATCACCACCTACAAATATAACACCTAAAAAACTCTCTACACAATGATAATTCATAATGCATGCGCTAATAAGTCTTAACGTGGCCAGAAGGTCTTAAATGAGACAAGACCATTGCAAAAGCTCCCCCAAAATCACACCTCAAATAACCCACAAAGCTCCCAGACCACAAAACCTGAGCCAACACAGAGAACTTTGCCTGATGAGAGCTGAACCTCAAATGAGCTCCCTGAGCAGAGGCCATGCCTCATATACCACAGGCCCCACCCACAACCCCTCCCTCAATGGGGGGGGGGGGTGGGGGCAGATCACCTGCTGATATAAAAAGCACCCTGATGAGCCACAGCTGGGTTTTTGTCTTACTTGGATCTGGCTCTGTGGCTGCTCCTTGATTGCTCCCTATCTGCACCAAAGTTGCTGCCTGGCTGCTCGGAAAGTGTCCTGGCTCTTCCATATCTGCTCACTTTTTGCTCTGTAGGTCCTCCATGACTTTAATTTTCTGCTTGTCTTTCTCTGGCTCAGATGGGTGAGACTCAGAAATTCAGACTTTGAGGCTGAGACTCAGGGACTGAGATTCAAGGGCTCAGACTAGCGCTGACAATCTGGGACTCAGACTCTGTGCCTAAGACTACAGCTGAGACTGTGTCTGAAACTCCACGGCTGAGACAGCAACTGAGACTCTGGGCCTGAGACTTTGGAACTGATACTCTCAGACTCACAATATGTGCATGAGAATGTTTCTGAGACTCTATGGCTAAGACTATGGAATTCAGACTTTGGGGATGAGACTCTGGCTACAACTCTGCGATTCAGACTTCAGGGCTGAGACTGTGACTAAGACTCTGGGATTCAGATTTTGGGGCGGAGACGGCAGCTGAGACTCTGTGGCTCAGACTCTCAGCTAAGATGCCAGTGCTCATACTTGGAGCTGAAACTGGCTGAGACTCTGCACCTGAGACTCTGGGGTTCAAGCTTTGGGGCTGAGACTGTGGCTGAGATTCCGTGTCTCAGACTTTGAATCTCAGACTTGGTGACCGAGACTCTGTAATTTAGACTCTGTGATTGAGATGGTGGCTGAGACTCTGGGCCTCGGACTTTGGAGCTGATACTTTCAGACTCAAGCTCTGGCTGAGGCTGCTGCTGAGACTATATATCTAAGACTCTGTGGCTGAGACTCTGGAGCTGAGACTCTGGCTGAGACTCTCAGACTCTCACCATCTACCCGAAATTGTTGCTGACGCTCTATGGCTAAGATGTTGGAGTCAAACTCAGGGGCTGGGAATGTGGCGGAGACTCTGCAGCTCAGAATCTGCATCTCACACTTGGATTCGTACACTGTGTTACCAAGAATGTAATTTCTACTCTGGCCTTGAGACTTCGCAGCTGAGACTCTTTGCAGACACTCTGATGTTTATATTTTCTCACTCAGACTCCAACACTGAGACTCTGAGGCAAGGACTCTGAGGCTAAGACTGTTACTAAAACTCAACACTCAGACTAAAATCTCCACTCAGACAATAAGTTCTCTACTCAAACAATAAGCTATCCACACTGACAATTAGTTCTAAACTGAGACACTAAGTTCTCCACTCAGACACTAATATCTCCAATCAGGCACTAAGTTCTCAAATAAAAGATAAATATGTCCCCTCACACACTAAGTTCTCCACTCTAAGAAAAAGTTCTCCCCTCAGAGAGTAATTTCTCCACTGATACCGTATCTTCTCCACTCTGACCCTGGGTTCCCCACTCTGACACACAGTTCTCCTCCAGTCAGACACTGAGTTAAACATTCAGACAACCAGTTCTCCATTCAGTCACAAAGTTCTCCAATGAGAGACTAACTTCTCCAAACACTAACTTCTAATCTAACAAGCAATGTTCTCCACTCAGAGACTAACTTCCATAATGACAAAGTTCTCCACACAGACAACTTCTCCTATCAGATACTAATTTACTGAATCACAAACTAAGATCTCCAGCCAGAAACTAAGTGTTTGACAGGAGAATTAAGTTCTCCACTAAGAGAATAAGTTCGAAACTCAGAGAATAAGGTAGCCACCCAAACACTAGGTACTCCACTCACAGACTAACTTCTCCACTGAGAAACTCACTTTGTCAGTGACGGACTAGCGCGCCTCCCCTCAGGGACTAGCGCGCCTCCCCTCAGGGACTAGCGCGCCTCCCCTCAGGGACTAGCGCGCCTCCCCTCAGGGACTAGCGCGCCTCCCCTCAGGGACTAGCGCGCCTCCCCTCAGGGACTAGCGCGCCTCCCCTCAGGGACTAGCGCGCCTCCCCTCAGGGACTAGCGCGCCTCCCCTCAGGGACTAGCGCGCCTCCCCTCAGGGACTAGCGCGCCTCCCCTCAGGGACTAGCGCGCCTCCCCTCAGGGACTAGCGCGCCTCCCCTCAGGGACTAGCGCGCCTCCCCTCAGGGACTAGCGCGCCTCCCCTCAGGGACTAGCGCGCCTCCCCTCAGGGACTAGCGCGCCTCCCCTCAGGGACTAGCGCGCCTCCCCTCAGGGACTAGCGCGCCTCCCCTCAGGGACTAGCGCGCCTCCCCTCAGGGACTAGCGCGCCTCCCCTCAGGGACTAGCGCGCCTCCCCTCAGGGACTAGCGCGCCTCCCCTCAGGGACTAGCGCGCCTCCCCTCAGGGACTAGCGCGCCTCCCCTCAGGGACTAGCGCGCCTCCCCTCAGGGACTAGCGCGCCTCCCCTCAGGGACTAGCGCGCCTCCCCTCAGGGACTAGCGCGCCTCCCCTCAGGGACTAGCGCGCCTCCCCTCAGGGACATATTTCTTGAATCAGAGACTAAGTTCTCCAATCACAGACCAAGTTCAACAATAAGACTAACATCTCCACTCAGAAAATAATTCTCTCAGCCACAAAGTTCCCCAATCACAGCCTAAGTTCTCCAATCACACACTAAGTAATCTAACCAGACACTAAGTTCTCCAAAAACACACTAGGATCTCCACTCACACACTAACTTCTCTACTCAGAGACTAACTTCACCACTCAAACAAAAAGTTCACAGCTCAGAGACAAAGTTCTTCACTCGGAGATAAAGTTCTAAGCTCAGACACAAAATTATCCACTCATACACTAGGTCCTCCTATCAGAGGATAAAATCTCCACTTAGACTCTAATTTCTCCAAGCACAGACTAAATTATTCAAGCACAAACTAAATTCTCCAGTCACAGACTAAATTCTCCAAGCGCAGACTAAAATCTCCAGTTGCATATTCAATTCGCCAGTCACGGACTAAATTCTCTAGGCACCGACTAAATATTCCAGTCAGACACTAAGCTTTCCTCAGACACTAACTTGTACAAATCACAGACTAAGTTCTTCAATAATGGACTAAGATCACCAATCACAAATTTCTCCGATCACAGACTAAATTGCCTAATCAAAGATAAAATATTCCAGTCAGATACCAAGTTCTCCTCAGAAACTTATTCAATCCAAGATCAATTCCCCAGGCGCAGACAGACTCGATCAATTCCCCAGGCGCAGACAGACTCGATCAATTCCCCAGGCGCAGACAGACTCGATCAATTCCCCAGGCGCAGACAGACTCGATCAATTCCCCAGGCGCAGACAGACTCGATCAATTCCCCAGGCGCAGACAGACTCGATCAATTCCCCAGGCGCAGACAGACTCGATCAATTCCCCAGGCGCAGACAGACTCGATCAATTCCCCAGGCGCAGACAGACTCGATCAATTCCCCAGGCGCAGACAGACTCGATCAATTCCCCAGGCGCAGACAGACTCGATCAATTCCCCAGGCGCAGACAGACTCGATCAATTCCCCAGGCGCAGACAGACTCGATCAATTCCCCAGGCGCAGACAGACTCGATCAATTCCCCAGGCGCAGACAGACTCGATCAATTCCCCAGGCGCAGACAGACTCGATCAATTCCCCAGGCGCAGACAGACTCGATCAATTCCCCAGGCGCAGACAGACTCGATCAATTCCCCAGGCGCAGACAGACTCGATCAATTCCCCAGGCGCAGACAGACTCGATCAATTCCCCAGGCGCAGACAGACTCGATCAATTCCCCAGGCGCAGACAGACTCGATCAATTCCCCAGGCGCAGACAGACTCGATCAATTCCCCAGGCGCAGACAGACTCGATCAATTCCCCAGGCGCAGACAGACTCGATCAATTCCCCAGGCGCAGACAGACTCGATCAATTCCCCAGGCGCAGACAGACTCGATCAATTCCCCAGGCGCAGACAGACTCGATCAATTCCCCAGGCGCAGACAGACTCGATCAATTCCCCAGGCGCAGACAGACTCGATCAATTCCCCAGGCGCAGACAGACTCGATCAATTCCCCAGGCGCAGACAGACTCGATCAATTCCCCAGGCGCAGACAGACTCGATCAATTCCCCAGGCGCAGACAGACTCGATCAATTCCCCAGGCGCAGACAGACTCGATCAATTCCCCAGGCGCAGACAGACTCGATCAATTCCCCAGGCGCAGACAGACTCGATCAATTCCCCAGGCGCAGACAGACTCGATCAATTCCCCAGGCGCAGACAGACTCGATCAATTCCCCAGGCGCAGACAGACTCGATCAATTCCCCAGGCGCAGACAGACTCGATCAATTCCCCAGGCGCAGACAGACTCGATCAATTCCCCAGGCGCAGACAGACTCGATCAATTCCCCAGGCGCAGACAGACTCGATCAATTCCCCAGGCGCAGACAGACTCGATCAATTCCCCAGGCGCAGACAGACTCGATCAATTCCCCAGGCGCAGACAGACTCGATCAATTCCCCAGGCGCAGACAGACTCGATCAATTCCCCAGGCGCAGACAGACTCGATCAATTCCCCAGGCGCAGACAGACTCGATCAATTCCCCAGGCGCAGACAGACTCGATCAATTCCCCAGGCGCAGACAGACTCGATCAATTCCCCAGGCGCAGACAGACTCGATCAATTCCCCAGGCGCAGACAGACTCGATCAATTCCCCAGGCGCAGACAGACTCGACTCAATTCCCCAGGCGCAGACAGACTCGACTCAATTCCCCAGGCGCAGACAGACTCGACTCAATTCCCCAGGCGCAGACAGACTCGACTCAATTCCCCAGGCGCAGACAGACTCGACTCAATTCCCCAGGCGCAGACAGACTCACTCAATTCCCCAGGCGCAGACAGACTCACTCAATTCCCCAGGCGCAGACAGACTCACTCAATTCCCCAGGCGCAGACAGACTCACTCAATTCCCCAGGCGCAGACAGACTCACTCAATTCCCCAGGCGCAGACAGACTCACTCAATTCCCCAGGCGCAGACAGACTCACTCAATTCCCCAGGCGCAGACAGACTCACTCAATTCCCCAGGCGCAGACAGACTCACTCAATTCCCCAGGCGCAGACAGACTCACTCAATTCCCCAGGCGCAGACAGACTCACTCAATTCCCCAGGCGCAGACAGACTCACTCAATTCCCCAGGCGCAGACAGACTCACTCAATTCCCCAGGCGCAGACAGACTCACTCAATTCCCCAGGCGCAGACAGACTCACTCAATTCCCCAGGCGCAGACAGACTCACTCAATTCCCCAGGCGCAGACAGACTCACTCAATTCCCCAGGCGCAGACAGACTCACTCAATTCCCCAGGCGCAGACAGACTCACTCAATTCCCCAGGCGCAGACAGACTCACTCAATTCCCCAGGCGCAGACAGACTCACTCAATTCCCCAGGCGCAGACAGACTCACTCAATTCCCCAGGCGCAGACAGACTCACTCAATTCCCCAGGCGCAGACAGACTCACTCAATTCCCCAGGCGCAGACAGACTCACTCAATTCCCCAGGCGCAGACAGACTCACTCAATTCCCCAGGCGCAGACAGACTCACTCAATTCCCCAGGCGCAGACAGACTCACTCAATTCCCCAGGCGCAGACAGACTCACTCAATTCCCCAGGCGCAGACAGACTCACTCAATTCCCCAGGCGCAGACAGACTCACTCAATTCCCCAGGCGCAGACAGACTCACTCAATTCCCCAGGCGCAGACAGACTCACTCAATTCCCCAGGCGCAGACAGACTCACTCAATTCCCAGGCGCAGACAGACTCACTCAATTCCCCAGGCGCAGACAGACTCACTCAATTCCCCAGGCGCAGACAGACTCACTCAATTCCCCAGGCGCAGACAGACTCACTCAATTCCCCAGGCGCAGACAGACTCACTCAATTCCCCAGGCGCAGACAGACTCACTCAATTCCCCAGGCGCAGACAGACTCACTCAATTCCCCAGGCGCAGACAGACTCACTCAATTCCCCAGGCGCAGACAGACTCACTCAATTCCCCAGGCGCAGACAGACTCACTCAATTCCCCAGGCGCAGACAGACTCACTCAATTCCCCAGGCGCAGACAGACTCACTCAATTCCCCAGGCGCAGACAGACTCACTCAATTCCCCAGGCGCAGACAGACTCACTCAATTCCCCAGGCGCAGACAGACTCGACTCACTCAATTCCCCAGGCGCAGACAGACTCACTCAATTCCCCAGGCGCAGACAGACTCACTCAATTCCCCAGGCGCAGACAGACTCACTCAATTCCCCAGGCGCAGACAGACTCACTCAATTCCCCAGGCGCAGACAGACTCACTCAATTCCCCAGGCGCAGACAGACTCACTCAATTCCCCAGGCGCAGACAGACTCACTCAATTCCCCAGGCGCAGACAGACTCACTCAATTCCCCAGGCGCAGACAGACTCACTCAATTCCCCAGGCGCAGACAGACTCACTCAATTCCCCAGGCGCAGACAGACTCACTCAATTCCCCAGGCGCAGACAGACTCACTCAATTCCCCAGGCGCAGACAGACTCACTCAATTCCCCAGGCGCAGACAGACTCACTCAATTCCCCAGGCGCAGACAGACTCACTCAATTCCCCAGGCGCAGACAGACTCACTCAATTCCCCAGGCGCAGACAGACTCACTCAATTCCCCAGGCGCAGACAGACTCACTCAATTCCCCAGGCGCAGACAGACTCACTCAATTCCCCAGGCGCAGACAGACTCACTCAATTCCCCAGGCGCAGACAGACTCACTCAATTCCCCAGGCGCAGACAGACTCACTCAATTCCCCAGGCGCAGACAGACTCACTCAATTCCCAGGCGCAGACAGACTCACTCAATTCCCCAGGCGCAGACAGACTCACTCAATTCCCCAGGCGCAGACAGACTCACTCAATTCCCCAGGCGCAGACAGACTCACTCAATTCCCCAGGCGCAGACAGACTCACTCAATTCCCCAGGCGCAGACAGACTCACTCAATTCCCCAGGCGCAGACAGACTCACTCAATTCCCCAGGCGCAGACAGACTCACTCAATTCCCCAGGCGCAGACAGACTCACTCAATTCCCCAGGCGCAGACAGACTCACTCAATTCCCCAGGCGCAGACAGACTCACTCAATTCCCCAGGCGCAGACAGACTCACTCAATTCCCCAGGCGCAGACAGACTCACTCAATTCCCCAGGCGCAGACAGACTCACTCAATTCCCCAGGCGCAGACAGACTCACTCAATTCCCCAGGCGCAGACAGACTCACTCAATTCCCCAGGCGCAGACAGACTCACTCAATTCCCCAGGCGCAGACAGACTCACTCAATTCCCCAGGCGCAGACAGACTCACTCAATTCCCCAGGCGCAGACAGACTCACTCAATTCCCCAGGCGCAGACAGACTCACTCAATTCCCCAGGCGCAGACAGACTCACTCAATTCCCCAGGCGCAGACAGACTCACTCAATTCCCCAGGCGCAGACAGACTCACTCAATTCCCCAGGCGCAGACAGACTCACTCAATTCCCCAGGCGCAGACAGACTCACTCAATTCCCCAGGCGCAGACAGACTCACTCAATTCCCCAGGCGCAGACAGACTCACTCAATTCCCCAGGCGCAGACAGACTCACTCAATTCCCCAGGCGCAGACAGACTCACTCAATTCCCCAGGCGCAGACAGACTCACTCAATTCCCCAGGCGCAGACAGACTCACTCAATTCCCCAGGCGCAGACAGACTCACTCAATTCCCCAGGCGCAGACAGACTCACTCAATTCCCCAGGCGCAGACAGACTCACTCAATTCCCCAGGCGCAGACAGACTCACTCAATTCCCCAGGCGCAGACAGACTCACTCAATTCCCCAGGCGCAGACAGACTCACTCAATTCCCCAGGCGCAGACAGACTCACTCAATTCCCCAGGCGCAGACAGACTCACTCAATTCCCCAGGCGCAGACAGACTCACTCAATTCCCCAGGCGCAGACAGACTCACTCAATTCCCCAGGCGCAGACAGACTCACTCAATTCCCCAGGCGCAGACAGACTCACTCAATTCCCCAGGCGCAGACAGACTCACTCAATTCCCCAGGCGCAGACAGACTCACTCAATTCCCCAGGCGCAGACAGACTCACTCAATTCCCCAGGCGCAGACAGACTCACTCAATTCCCCAGGCGCAGACAGACTCACTCAATTCCCCAGGCGCAGACAGACTCACTCAATTCCCCAGGCGCAGACAGACTCACTCAATTCCCCAGGCGCAGACAGACTCACTCAATTCCCCAGGCGCAGACAGACTCACTCAATTCCCCAGGCGCAGACAGACTCACTCAATTCCCCAGGCGCAGACAGACTCACTCAATTCCCCAGGCGCAGACAGACTCACTCAATTCCCCAGGCGCAGACAGACTCACTCAATTCCCCAGGCGCAGACAGACTCACTCAATTCCCCAGGCGCAGACAGACTCACTCAATTCCCCAGGCGCAGACAGACTCACTCAATTCCCCAGGCGCAGACAGACTCACTCAATTCCCCAGGCGCAGACAGACTCACTCAATTCCCCAGGCGCAGACAGACTCACTCAATTCCCCAGGCGCAGACAGACTCACTCAATTCCCCAGGCGCAGACAGACTCACTCAATTCCCCAGGCGCAGACAGACTCACTCAATTCCCCAGGCGCAGACAGACTCACTCAATTCCCCAGGCGCAGACAGACTCACTCAATTCCCCAGGCGCAGACAGACTCACTCAATTCCCCAGGCGCAGACAGACTCACTCAATTCCCCAGGCGCAGACAGACTCACTCAATTCCCCAGGCGCAGACAGACTCACTCAATTCCCCAGGCGCAGACAGACTCACTCAATTCCCCAGGCGCAGACAGACTCACTCAATTCCCCAGGCGCAGACAGACTCACTCAATTCCCCAGGCGCAGACAGACTCACTCAATTCCCCAGGCGCAGACAGACTCACTCAATTCCCCAGGCGCAGACAGACTCACTCAATTCCCCAGGCGCAGACAGACTCACTCAATTCCCCAGGCGCAGACAGACTCACTCAATTCCCCAGGCGCAGACAGACTCACTCAATTCCCCAGGCGCAGACAGACTCACTCAATTCCCCAGGCGCAGACAGACTCACTCAATTCCCCAGGCGCAGACAGACTCACTCAATTCCCCAGGCGCAGACAGACTCACTCAATTCCCCAGGCGCAGACAGACTCACTCAATTCCCCAGGCGCAGACAGACTCACTCAATTCCCCAGGCGCAGACAGACTCACTCAATTCCCCAGGCGCAGACAGACTCACTCAATTCCCCAGGCGCAGACAGACTCACTCAATTCCCCAGGCGCAGACAGACTCACTCAATTCCCCAGGCGCAGACAGACTCACTCAATTCCCCAGGCGCAGACAGACTCACTCAATTCCCCAGGCGCAGACAGACTCACTCAATTCCCCAGGCGCAGACAGACTCACTCAATTCCCCAGGCGCAGACAGACTCACTCAATTCCCCAGGCGCAGACAGACTCACTCAATTCCCCAGGCGCAGACAGACTCACTCAATTCCCCAGGCGCAGACAGACTCACTCAATTCCCCAGGCGCAGACAGACTCACTCAATTCCCCAGGCGCAGACAGACTCACTCAATTCCCCAGGCGCAGACAGACTCACTCAATTCCCCAGGCGCAGACAGACTCACTCAATTCCCCAGGCGCAGACAGACTCACTCAATTCCCCAGGCGCAGACAGACTCACTCAATTCCCCAGGCGCAGACAGACTCACTCAATTCCCCAGGCGCAGACAGACTCACTCAATTCCCCAGGCGCAGACAGACTCACTCAATTCCCCAGGCGCAGACAGACTCACTCAATTCCCCAGGCGCAGACAGACTCACTCAATTCCCCAGGCGCAGACAGACTCACTCAATTCCCCAGGCGCAGACAGACTCACTCAATTCCCCAGGCGCAGACAGACTCACTCAATTCCCCAGGCGCAGACAGACTCACTCAATTCCCCAGGCGCAGACAGACTCACTCAATTCCCCAGGCGCAGACAGACTCACTCAATTCCCCAGGCGCAGACAGACTCACTCAATTCCCCAGGCGCAGACAGACTCACTCAATTCCCCAGGCGCAGACAGACTCACTCAATTCCCCAGGCGCAGACAGACTCACTCAATTCCCCAGGCGCAGACAGACTCACTCAATTCCCCAGGCGCAGACAGACTCACTCAATTCCCCAGGCGCAGACAGACTCACTCAATTCCCCAGGCGCAGACAGACTCACTCAATTCCCCAGGCGCAGACAGACTCACTCAATTCCCCAGGCGCAGACAGACTCACTCAATTCCCCAGGCGCAGACAGACTCACTCAATTCCCCAGGCGCAGACAGACTCACTCAATTCCCCAGGCGCAGACAGACTCACTCAATTCCCAGGCGCAGACAGACTCACTCAATTCCCCAGGCGCAGACAGACTCACTCAATTCCCCAGGCGCAGACAGACTCACTCAATTCCCCAGGCGCAGACAGACTCACTCAATTCCCCAGGCGCAGACAGACTCACTCAATTCCCCAGGCGCAGACAGACTCACTCAATTCCCCAGGCGCAGACAGACTCACTCAATTCCCCAGGCGCAGACAGACTCACTCAATTCCCCAGGCGCAGACAGACTCACTCAATTCCCCAGGCGCAGACAGACTCACTCAATTCCCCAGGCGCAGACAGACTCACTCAATTCCCCAGGCGCAGACAGACTCACTCAATTCCCCAGGCGCAGACAGACTCACTCAATTCCCCAGGCGCAGACAGACTCACTCAATTCCCCAGGCGCAGACAGACTCACTCAATTCCCCAGGCGCAGACAGACTCACTCAATTCCCCAGGCGCAGACAGACTCACTCAATTCCCCAGGCGCAGACAGACTCACTCAATTCCCCAGGCGCAGACAGACTCACTCAATTCCCCAGGCGCAGACAGACTCACTCAATTCCCCAGGCGCAGACAGACTCACTCAATTCCCCAGGCGCAGACAGACTCACTCAATTCCCCAGGCGCAGACAGACTCACTCAATTCCCCAGGCGCAGACAGACTCACTCAATTCCCCAGGCGCAGACAGACTCACTCAATTCCCCAGGCGCAGACAGACTCACTCAATTCCCCAGGCGCAGACAGACTCACTCAATTCCCCAGGCGCAGACAGACTCACTCAATTCCCCAGGCGCAGACAGACTCACTCAATTCCCCAGGCGCAGACAGACTCACTCAATTCCCCAGGCGCAGACAGACTCACTCAATTCCCCAGGCGCAGACAGACTCACTCAATTCCCCAGGCGCAGACAGACTCACTCAATTCCCCAGGCGCAGACAGACTCACTCAATTCCCCAGGCGCAGACAGACTCACTCAATTCCCCAGGCGCAGACAGACTCACTCAATTCCCCAGGCGCAGACAGACTCACTCAATTCCCCAGGCGCGGAATAAATAATCAGATCACAGACTAAATTCAGCAAGTCACAGACTAAATTATCCAGTCACATTGTGAATTCTACACTCAGAATAAATTCTAGTCACAGACAAAATTCTCCTGTCACACACTAAATTCTACCATCACAGGCCATATTCTCCACTCAGAGACTAAGTTTTCCACTCACATAATTCTCCCCTCACAGACTAAATTCTCTACTGACAGAAAAAAAAATATACAGTCACAGAGCACATTCTCCCATCACGCACTAAATTTTCCAGTCACAGAATTAGTTCCGCCATCACAGAAAAAATTCTCAGATCACAGACAAAATACTCCAGTCAGACAGAAATTCTCCAGTAAAATAACGAATTCCCCAGTCACAGACTGAATTATACACAGACAGAATGAGTTCTACCATCACAGTATAAGTTCTCTAATGACAAAATAAAATCTCCTGTCACAGGCTTAATCCTCCTGGCACAGGCTACATTCTCCAGACACAGACTAGATTGTCCAGTCACACAATAAATACTCCACTCACAGACTTAATTCTCCAGACACAAACTAAATTCTCCAGTCAGAGATTAGACTGTCCAGTCACACACTAAATTCTCCAGACACACTAAATTCTGAAAGTCACAGGCTAAATTCTCCAGTCACAGAATGAGTTCTACCGTCACAGAATAAATTCTTGGATCACAGAATAAATAATCATATCACAGACTAAATTCAGCAAGTCACAGACTAAATTATCCAGTCACATACCGAATTCTACACTCTCAGAATAAATTCTAGCCACAACTAAAATTCTCCTGTCACACACTAAATACTCTGATCACAGAATAAATTCATCACTCACAGACTAAACTATCCACTCACAAAATAAACCCTACACTCACAGAATAAATTATACAGTCAGGTACTAAACTGTCCCATCACACACTAAATTCTCCAGTCACAGACTGAAGTATCCACGGACAGAATGAGTTCTACCATCACAGGATAAATTCCCTAACAACAAAAAAAACTGCCCCAGTCACATGCCCAGTTCCCCCCCCCCCCCAGACCGAATCCGTTCCCCCCCCCACAGACCGAATCCATTCCCCCCCCTCACAGACCGAATCCGTTCCCCCCCCTTCACAGACCGAATCCGTTCCCCCCCCTTCACAGACCGAATCCGTTCCCCCCCCACAAAAAAAATTCTCAGATCACAGATTAAAAAATCTGAGCGCTGAGTAAATACAGCAAGTCACAGACTAAATTATCCAGTCACATAACAAATTCTACAATCACAGAAATTCTAGTCACAGACAAAATTCTCCTGTCGCACATTAAATTATGCAATCACAGACTATATTCATCAATCACAGATTAAATTCTCCACTCACATACCGAGTTCTCCACTCACAGAACAAACTATACAGTCACACACTAAATAATCCAGGAACAGAATAAATACTCCAGGCACAGAATAAATTCTCCTGTCACAGAATAAACTCTCCAGACACCCACTAAATTCTGAAAGTCACAGTTTAAATTCTCCAGTCACAGAAGGAGTTCTAACGTCACAGAATAAATTCTCGGATCACAGAATAAATTATCCAGTAACATACCGAATTCTACACTCACAGAATAAATTCTAGCCACTATCAGAATTCTCCTATCACACACTAAATTCTCCGATAATAGACTAAATTCTCCACTCACAGACTAAATTAACCACTCATAGAATAAATTATCCAGCCACAGACTAAATTCTCCCATCCCAGACAAAATTATCCAGCCACAGATTAAATTCTCCAGTAATATAACGAATTCTCCACTCACAGACTGAAGTATCCACGGACCAAATGAGTTCTACCATCACAGAATAAATTCCCTAATGACAAAAAATCTTCCCCGGGCACAGCCTCAGCCCCTTCCCCGGGCACAGCCTCAGCCCCTTCCCCGGGCACAGCCTCAGCCCCTTCCCCGGGCACAGCCTCAGCCCCTTCCCCGGGCACAGCCTCAGCCCCTTCCCCGGGCACAGCCTCAGCCCCTTCCCCGGGCACAGCCTCAGCCCCTTCCCCGGGCACAGCCTCAGCCCCTTCCCCGGGCACAGCCTCAGCCCCTTCCCCGGGCACAGCCTCAGCCCCTTCCCCGGGCACAGCCTCAGCCCCTTCCCCGGGCACAGCCTCAGCCCCTTCCCCGGGCACAGCCTCAGCCCCTTCCCCGGGCACAGCCTCAGCCAGACTCAAATTAGCTAACTCAGCCTGAGCTGCAGAGCCTGTGGCTCATACTGCGGGTGACGTTCCATGTCTCAAAATCTCTGGGTCAGAAGCACTAACTCACCCTCAGTCGGGAGACACTAGGAGCAAGAAATTCTTGCTGAGACCCTCTGCTTCAGAGTCTCTATCCCAATCCACATACACGACCCCCTTACCTCCTCACAGCCCTCCCCACTTTGCTCCTTCACCTCTCCCGAGTTGGCGACGGCACCTGAAGTAGAAAGGGAAGCAGACCCACACTGAGAGAGGGCTCAAAGCTGCTTGCCTCCCTCAGCAAGCCCCATCTCGCTCTCCCGCCACTTTACCGCTTGGCCCCTGCCTTTGTAGGCCTTCGGTTCTCTCCTTTGAGCCCCGGTATCGCCTACAAAACACAACAAAAGGGACGCTGCTCATTTCAGAAAAATGACAAGGCACACAATCACTTGCTACTTCAGCCTCCGCAGCGAAGCTCACCTTGCTCGAGTCAGCTCTCGGGCAGAGATGTCCCTTCGCTCCTCCCTCCACACCTCCAAATTAAAAACATACGCCCAGTCACAAGCCAGCCAGAAGAATCGGGCTTAACCTCCTGCTGACAACAACAGATTTCCCCACCTGGTAACATCTTCTGCCCAACCTTCCGACAAGAGCCTCCAACACATTCCAACGCATCGTGACATCTGCGAGATCAACTCGGCATTATACACCGCCCAGCCAAAACAAAAGATTAATCGCACACTAAATCTCATCCCACATGCACCCCGAGACTTAGACTGAAATGCACACACAGACTGGCAGCCAGACACTCTGACGCCAGGCACTCTGGCTCTGACATTGACTCCAGATAAACTATCACACCCATTCCCAAGCAGACTCTCTGGCCTGGACCCATTAAGCTTATTCCCAGAGATTTCCAAAGAGATATCGGAGTCTAACACCAGGCCTCGCCTGCCCTCTGGGGCCTAGAAGTGCAACAAAGGCAAACAACCATGGCTCTTGCAAAAAATGACCGACTCCACAATCCTTCTTCTTACCACCCTGACTCCCATGAGGCACTCATCTGACTTTGAAGCTAGAGGGCAACACCTGCTACACGAAATACAAATACTGAATCCCTTTGCCATGTTTTTCTCAACTCTAAGCCACCACTCCCACACACAAACCCCTTACCTGCTCACAGCTGCAAAGTTAGCTTGGAGCAACTCCCCAAAAGACTACTGACCAAATGACTCAAAAAAACCCAACAAAAACAAAAAAAAAAAAAAAACAAAACAAAAAAAAACACACAAGACCAAAAAAAAACAATGCCCTACTCCACTTTATGCACATAAACCTTGGAAAAAAAAAATGCCTGCTCCACTCATAGGCAATGAGCTTGAGCAATCACTAATTAAAAGGCAAGGCCCAAGGAGCCGGCTGAGCGCCTTTAACTCAATAAGTGACACAGAAGCGCCAAGGCAGAACACAAGCAAACACAGACCGTAGCACAGTCAAGCTATACTACCCTGACCTCTGCAGGATGATGCTATTAATCATCTCACTTCTTTTTCCTCACTCCCATGGGTACATTTCAAACCTGTTCCCGCTAGACTGATATTGTCCCCCACCCCCCAGCTCCCAAAAAGCAGGCCCTCAGCACAGTTTCCGTAGTGCCATAGATCTCTAGCCAGACTTACTGCTCCAAACTCTCATACTAGACACCTCTCTGACTGCTGCATTTGCCCATTTTATCTTCATCATCTACAGTAAGGGAAGCAAAACCTAAAAAAGAAAAAGGCAAAACCAAAAATTCAGCCACAGAACAGTTCGTAATCAGACAAAGAGACGAAATACACTCTTTTGGCTATCATTCTCACCACCACCGTACCAGTCAATGCTTACCGATTTCTGTAAGAACTTACTGCCTCATCTTTACCTCTGCAAAGATTTGCTCAGCAGATCCTGAATTACTTGTGAATGCTACACCAGGGTTCCCCTGCAAGACTTCAAAATCTAGACCCTAGTGAGCATTGCTCTGGCGATAAGTAATTGACCCCACCGTCCTTGTCATTTCCTCCCTGACTCACTTGAAACAGTTAATAGACTTCACAAGGAATGGCACAGGACCTACAAGGAAAACTAAAATGAAAACCCATCCCAACATTACATTCAACTGGTAGTCGCCCACCTCACACGAAATCCTCCAAATCTTTAACAGTCTTCCTCACTGCAGCACTTCATTTCTCAGGATTTGGATGCGACTCCATAAAAAGAAATGGAAACAGATGCCAACTGACCGGAGCTAGGAAAAACTGCCTTTCCTGTGAAATTTCTAACCCCAGCTTAATTGTACAGGCTGCTCATACACCAAGCATGCAACAGGTACATCTGCTACACCCACCCTTGTATGCCACTTAGAAAACAGCAACAGGAAATAACTTCAAGTACTTCAAATCAAGGAAGATTTACTAGTTCTATAGCTGCCTAGTCAGTGTTCACATTAACCAGAATGCAACATGAAAAAGTCAGCTCTGTGAAAATAAACTGAGAAAATACACCTACAGAAACAATTTACAACTATACCCCAAAACATAACATGCATAGAAACTCTAAAGAACAAACCCTACGTACACTTGAACCTTCTCTAGCAAGAAAAGCAAAGGCAAAACTACTCTTTGACCTTTCCCTCCCAAAAAGACAGGCTTTTTAACAGCCACTATACCCCACGCCAACCTTACCATTTTTTCCTGCTCCTCATTAGGCACAAGCATTCAACCTAGTTTTCAAAAAAAGCAAAGACCCAAAGCCATCTTTGAAAAAACCTCTAAGCACATAACATGAATGTTCCTTCAGGAGCCACAATCTTCACCATAAAACGCAAAAGGAAAGAGAAACAATGCACAGGTAACACAAACAGAGACCAAAGAAACCTTTGGCCACAACTCATGGAACTGGGAACAACCACAGGACTCAGCTTACTTGGAACACCACCGAAAAAGCAGCCCACCAAAACAAGTTACAACAAAAAAACCTTCTCAATCCAAGCACACACAAACCCAAACATAACCAAACAACTCCCATTAAGGCAAAACCCCTCCAAAAAAACAAAAGCAGAAACACCAGCCCCAACCATCTTGCCTGCAAGAGAGCCAAAGCCAAAAGAACCACACCCATCTAAGGCTGTGCCTTATACAGCTCCAGCCCTAACCACAACCCTCCCCTCAGTGCCCTGGGACAAAGGTGGGGCAAAGCAGCAGGTGGGATCAAAGCAGCTTGACAAGCCACACCTGGGTCTTCTTTCTATCTGGTTCTGGTTCCTTGGCTGCTCCCTGGCTTTCATTTGTTGCCCTTCTCCCTCTGGCTTAGTCACATTCAAAACTCACAGGCCACGCAGGCTCACAGACAGACTGGCCCACAATCATACTCGCTTTCAGACCATGCAGGCACTCTCTTGCTGAGGCTCTGGGGCTGAAACTCTGAGGCTCAGACTCACATTCTAAATCCAAAGACCCACAAAGGCCCCCTTTCACACACACTGCCTCAGGCTCATGCTCACTTTTAAACTGCACAGACACTCTAGCTCTGACTTTGGCTCACACACACTTAGGCTCAATCTGACACTCACTGGCTCACACATCCACACAGATCTCACGTTGAGACTAACACAGACTCCCTGGCTCAGACTCTCCCTTCACATTCTAACTGCAAAATGACTTTCAGGTGACTCACAGAAGGTGAGCCATGCTTAGAATACCCAAGAAGCAACTTATTTTGGGGGTTTGTCATTTTCATAAAACTACAAGCATTCTTTTTGTTAGTGTTTGCCAGGCGCTGCTCAGGTCAGAATAAAAGGATGGGAGACCTCCGAAGGCCAGTGGATGAGCAGTCAAGCTACAGGAGTGGCAGACGGGACTTGCTGACAGATGAGACTAATTTCTCTACCCAAACAATAAGCTATACACTCAGACAATAACTTCTTAACTGAGGCAATAAGCTCGCCACTCGCACACTCAGTTCTCCACTCAGAGACTACATTCTTCACCCGGAGACTAACTTCTCAACTCAAACACTAACTTCTCCACTCAGAGACTCAGTTCCCCAATTGCAGACTAAGATTTCACCCAGACACTAATTCTCCTCTCAAACACCATGTTCTCCACTCAGAGACTACAGTCTCCACTCAGAGACTAACTTCTCAACTCAAGCAATAGATTCTCTGCTCAGAGACTCAGTTCTCCGCTCAGGCGCTAAGTTCTCCAATGAGAGACTAAGTTCTGCACTCAGACACTAAGTTCTCCAGAGACTAGATTCCCCACTCACAGACTAAATTCTCATCTCACCGCTGCTCCCAGGCCGAAAGTTAAAAACACACCGCTGCATTAGCTACCAAGAAGGAGACAAAAAAAAAAATGACTGTTACTGCTGAACCCAGGACACTCCCTAAACACAGCACTGACTGCAGCTGAACACACTGCACTACCATCTTACACACAACCTCGAGAGTCCGAGGCACGAGGCACGAGCCACGGCTGTGCTTTAGCTTCGTACACTGATAAAAGCTGACACTGAGCACAAACTGCCTCCCTTTCCCTGCCCAAAGGGACCCCCTCTTCAACAACCTTTCTCCCACTCTGACCCTATGACTGTTTCCTGACTCTCTCTGGGCCTGTTCCATTCGCTTACCTTTCATGAGAGCAGAGGTCCTAAACCACCCTTGAGAACAACCTCTTGTCGATAGCCGCTATGTTCCTTCTCTGCCCACACACCTCTTCATCATCTGCAAAGTAAAACAGGACTGATACACAATAATGGGGACATGGAGCACAGATTACCTTTACCACAACTTCTCCCCTGAGTCCTCCCACACGATTCACTTTCCCTCATCACCACCTACAAATATAACACCTAAAAAACTCTCTACACAATGATAATTCATAATGCATGCGCTAATAAGTCTTAACGTGGCCAGAAGGTCTTAAATGAGACAAGACCATTGCAAAAGCTCCCCCAAAATCACACCTCAAATAACCCACAAAGCTCCCAGACCACAAAACCTGAGCCAACACAGAGAACTTTGCCTGATGAGAGCTGAACCTCAAATGAGCTCACTGAGCAGAGGCCATGCCTCATATACCACAGGCCCCACCCACAACCCCTCCCTCAATGGGGGGGGGGGGTGGGGGCAGATCACCTGCTGATATAAAAAAGCACCCTGATGAGCCACAGCTGGGTTTTTGTCTTACTTGGATCTGGCTCTGTGGCTGCTCCTTGATTGCTCCCTATCTGCACCAAAGTTGCTGCCTAGCTGCTCGGAAAGTGTCCTGGCTCTTCCATATCTGCTCACTAGTTTTGCTCCATGAGTCCTCTGTGGCTTTAATTTTCTGCTTGTCTTTCTCTGGCTCAGATGGGTGAGACTCAGAAATTCAGACTGAGGCTGAGACTCAGGGACTGAGATTCAAGGGCTCAGACTAGCGCTGACAATCTGGGACTCAGACTCTGTGCCTAAGACTACAGCTGAGACTGTGTCTGAAACTCCACGGCTGAGACAGCGACTGAGACTCTGGGCCTGAGACTTTGGAACTGATACTTGCAGACTCAGACTTCAGGCCTAAGAATGTTTCTGAGACACTTTGGCTAAGACTATGGAATTCAGACTTTGGGGATGAGACTCTGGCTACAACTCTGGGGTTCAGACTTTAGGGCTGAGACTGTGACTAAGACTCTGGGATTCAGATTTTGGGGCGGAGACCGCAGCTGAGACTCTGTAGCTCAGACTCTGTGGCTAAGACTCCAGGGCCCATACTCTGAGCTGAGACAGTGGTTAAGATTCTGCAGCTGGGACTCTGGGGCTAAGGCTCTGGGGTTCAGGCTATGGGGCTGAGACTGTGCCTGAAACTCTGTGGCTTATACTCTGGGTCTCAGACTTTGAATCTAAGACTGTGACCGAGACTCTGTAATTAAGACTCCGTGGCTGACATGGCGGCTGACACTCTGGGCCTCAGACTTCAGAGCTGATACTCTCAGACTCAGTCTGTAGCGGAGACAGTGGCTGAGACTCTGTGGCTGAGAGTCTGTGTCTGAAAGAGTGCCTTAGACTCTGGGCCTCAAACTTAGGAGGTGATACTTTCAGGCTCAGACTCTGTGGCTGAGGCTGCTGCTGAGACTCTATGTCTACGACTCTGGGATTCAGATTCTGGGGCTGACACTTTAGCTGACACTCTGTGGCTCTGACTCTGGCTAAGACTCCAGGGTCCAAACTCTGAGCTGAAACTGTGGCTGATACTCTGCAGCTGAGACTCTGGGGCTGAGGCTCTAAGGCTCGGGCTCTGGGGTTCAGGCTTTGGGGCTGAGACTGTGGCTCAGACTCTGAGTCTCAGACTTCAAATCTCAGACTCTGTGGACAGGACTATGTAATTTCGACTCCGTGGCTGACACAGTGGCCGAGGCTCTGGGCCTCAGACTTCAGAGCTGATACTCTGAAGCGAGTACAAACTCAGAAGCTACAAACTCAGACGCTGTAGCTGAGACTGTGGCTGAGACTCTGGATGAAATGGTGCCTTAGATTCTGGGTCTCAAACTATGGAGCTGATACTTTGAGACTCAGACTCTGTGGCTGAGGCTGCTGCTGAGACTCTATGTCTACGACTCTGGAATTCAGACTCTGGGGCTGACACTTCAGCTGACACTCCGTGACTCAGACTCCATGGCTAAGACTCCAGGGCCCATACTCTGAGCGGACACTCTGTGGCTGAGACACTGGCGCAGAGACGCTGGGGCTGGGACTAAGGGGCTAAAACTCAGGGACTGAGACTACGTGGATGAGATGGGGGCTGAGACTCTGAGCCTCAGATGCTGGAGCTGGTACTCTCAGACTCAGAATGTGGCTGAGACTCTGGGCTTCAGACTTTTGAGCCGATACCTTCAAACTCGGTCTCGGTGGCTGAGATTGTTACTGAGACTATAGCTAAGACTGCGGGGTAGATACTCTGGAGCTCAGATTTTGGAGCTGATACTCAGGCCGAGACTCTGCGACAGATACTCTGAGCAGCAACTGCAATGTAGGTGGCCCTGTTGCAAAGCTTACTGTTTGCAGAAGAGGTCCAGCAGCACCTTTCAGTCCTGGCTCGTCGTCTGTGGGAGCAGAGGCCAATCATTCGTGTGCTACATACTCAGCTTCAGGATGGCTGGGAGCGGGCACCTCAGGTGGATTCAAATGGCTCTCAGAAGAGAAAGCAAGCAGCAACTTGCAATGTAGGTGGCGCAGTTGTAAAGCTTACTGTTTCAGAAGAGGTCGAGCAGCACCTTTCAGTCCTGGCTCGTCGTCTGTGGCAGCAGAAGCGAATCATTCATCTGCTTCAGAATCAGCTTCAGGATGGCTGGGACTGAAACCACAGGTGTATTCAAATAGCTCTCAGAAGAGAAAGCAAGGAGCAACTGCAATGTAGGTGGCGCTATTGCAAAGCTGACTGTTTGCAGAAGAGATCCAGCAGCACCTTTTCAGTCCTGCCTTTTTGTCTGCGGGAACAGAGGCCAATCATTCTGCGCTACGTACCCAGATTCAGGACGGCTGAGAGCAGGCACCACAGGGGTATTCTGAGGGCTGTGAGAAGAGAAAGCAAGGAGCGAGTGCAATGTAGGTGGCGCTTTTGCAAAGATTACTGTTTGCAGAAGAGGTCCAGCAGCACCTTTCCGTCCTGGCTCTTCGTCTCTGGGAGCAGAAGCCAATCATTTGTAAGCTTCAGAATCAGCTTCAGGACGGCTGAGATCGGGCACCACAGCTGTAATCAAATGGCTGTGAGAAGAGAAAGCAAGGAGCGAGTGCAATGTAGGTGGCGCTGTTGCAAAGCTTACTGTTTGCAGAACAGGTCCAGCAGCACCTTTCCGTCCTGGGTTTTGGTCACTGGGAGTAGAAGACAATCATTTGTGAGCTTCACAATCGGCTTCAGGATGGCTGGGAACAGGCACCACAGGTGGATTCAAATAGCCGTGAGAAGAGAAAGCAAGGAACAACTGCAATGTAGGTGGCGCTGTTGCAAAGCTTACTGTTTGCAGAAGAGGTCCAGCAGCACCATTCAGTCCTGGCTCGTCGTCTGCTGGAGCAGAGGCCCATAACTCGTACACTACATACTCGGCTTCAGGATGGCTGAGATCGGGCACCACAGGTGTATTCTGAGGGCTGTGAGAAGAGAAAGCAAGGAGCGAGTGCAATATAGGTGGCGCTGTTGCAAAGCTTACTGTTTGCGAAAGAGGTCCAGCAGCACCTTTCAGTCCTGGCTTGTTGTCTCTGGGAGCAGAAGCCAATCATTTGTGAGCTTCAGAATCAGCTTCAGGATGGCTGGGAGTGGGAAAAACAGCTGTAATCAAATGGCTGTGAGAAGAGAAAGCAAGGAGTGAGTGCAATGTAGGTTGTCGCTGTTTCAAAGCTTACTGTTTGCAGAAGAGGTCCAGCAGTACTTTTCAGTCCTGGCTCGTCGTCTGTGGGAGCAGAGGCCAATCATTAGTGCGCTACATACTCGGCTTCAGGATGGCTGGGAGTGGGCACAATAGGTGGATTCACATGGATCTGAGAAGAGAAAGCAAGGAGCGAGTGCAATGTAGGTGGCGCTGTTGCAAAGCTTACTGTTTGCAGAAGAGGTCCAGCAGCACCTTTCAGTCCTGGCTCTTCGTCTGTGGGAGCAGAAGCGAATCATTCGTCTGCTTCAGAGTCGGCTTCAGGATGGCTGGGAGCGGCACCACAGGTCTATTCAAATGGCTCTAAGAAGAGAAAGCAAGCAGCAACTGCAATGTAGGTGGCGTTGTTGCAAAGCTTACTGTTTGCAGAAGAGGTCCACCAGCACCTTTCCATCCTGGCTCTTCATCTGTGGGAGCAGAGGCCAATCATTCGTGCGCTACATACTCGGCTTCAGGATGGCTGAGAGCGGGCACCATAGGTATATTGTGAGGGCTCTCAGAAGACAAAGCAAGGAGCAAGTGCAATGTAGCTGGTGCTGTTGCAAAGCTTACTGTTTGCAGAAGAGGTCCAGCAGCACCTTTCAGTCCTGGCTCTTCGTCTCTGGGAGCAGAAGCCAATCATTTGTGAGCTTCAGAATCAACTTCAGGACGGCTGGGAGCGGGCACCACAGCTGTAATCAAATGCCTGTGAGAAGAGAAAGCAAGGAGCGAGTGCAATATAGGTGGCGCTGTTGCAAAGCTTACTGTTTGCAGAAGAGGTCCAGCAGCACTTCTCAGTCCTGCCTTTTTGTCTCTGGGAGCATAGGCCAATCATTCTTGCGCTACATACTTTGCTTCAGCACGGCTGGGAGTGGGCACCACAGGTATATTCAAATGTCTCTGAGAAGAGAAAGCAAGGAGCGAGTGCAATGTAGGTGGCGCTGTTGCAACGCTTACTGTTTGCAGAAGAGGTCCAGCAGCACCTTTCAGTCCTGGCTCGTCGTCTGTGGGAGCACAGGCCAATAATTCTTGCTCTGTATACTCGCCCTCAGGACAGCTGGGAGTGGGCACCACAGGTATATTCAAATGTCTCTGAGAAGAGAAAGCAAGGAGCGACTGCAATATAGGTGGCGCTGCTGCAAAGCTAACTGTTTGCAGAAGAGGTCCAGCAACAACACTTTTCAGTCCTGCCTTTTTGTCTGTGGGAGCAGAAGCCAATAACTCGTGCAGTACATGTTCGGCTTCAGGATGGCTGGGGGTGGGCACCGCAGGTTTATTCAAATGGCTGTGACAAGAGGAAGCAAGGAGTGACTGCAATGTAGGTGGCACTGTTGCAACGCTTACTGTTTGCAGAAGAGGTCCAGCAGCTCCTTTCAGTCCTGGCTCTTCGTCTGTGGGAGCAGAAGCCAATCATTTGTGCAATTCAGAACCAGCTTCAGGATGGCTGGGAGCGGGCACCACAGCTGTATTCAAATGGCTGTGAGAAGAGAAAGCAAGGAGCGAGTGCAATGTAGGTGGCGCAGTTGAAAAGCTTACTGTTTGCAGAAGAGGTCCAGCAGCACCTTTCAGTCCTGGCTCGTCGTCTGTGGGAGCAGAGGCCCATAACTCATGCACTACATGTTCGGCTTCAGGACGGCTGAGAGTGGGCACTGCAGTTTTATTCAAATGTCTGTGAGAAGAGAAAGCAAGGAGCGAGTGCAATGTAGGTGGCGCTGTTGCAACGCTTACTGTTTGCAGAAGAGGTGCAGCAGCACCTTTCAGTCCTCGCTCGACGTCTGCGGGAGCAGAAGCGAATCATTCCTCTGCTTCAGAATCGGCTTCAGGATGGCTGGGAGCGGGCACCACAGGTGGATTCGAATGGCTCTCAGAAGAGAAAGCAAGGCGCAACTGCAATGTAGGTGGCGCTGTTGCAAAGCTTACTAATTGCAGAAGAGGTCCAGCAGCACCTTTCAGTTTTGGCTCGTCGTCTGTGGAAGCAGAGGCCAATCATTCATGCGCTACATACTCAGCTTCAGGATGGCTGGGAGCGGGCACCACAGGTGGAATTCATATGGCTCTCAGAAGAGAAAGCAAGGAGCAACTGTAATGTAAGTGGCTCTGTTGCAACGTTTACTGTTTGCAGAATAGGTCCAGCAGCACCTTTCAGTCCTGGCTCGTTGTCTGTGGCAGCAGAGGCCAATCATTCGTGTACTACATGTTCGGCTTCAGGACGGCTATGAGTGGGCACAGCAGGTTTATTCATATGTCTGTGAAAAGAGAACGCAAGGAGCGAGTGCAATGTAGGTGGCGCTGTTGAAAAGCTTCCTTTCTGCAGAAGAGGTCCAGCAGCACCTTTCAGTAATGGCTCATCGTCTGTGGGAGCAGAGGCCTATCATCAGTGTGCTACACACTCGGCTTCAGGACAGCTGGGAGCGGGCACCGCAGGTGTATTCAAATGTCTGTTGAAAGAGAAAGCAAGGAGTGACTGCAATGTAGGTGGCGCTGTTGCAAAGCTTACTGTTTGCAAAAGAGGTCCAGCAGCACAATTCAGTCCTGGCTCATCGTCTGCTGGAGCAGAGGCCCGTAACTCGTACACTATATACTCGGCTTCAGGACAGCTGAGATCGGGCACCACAGGTGTATTCTGAGGGCTCTCAGAAGAGAAAGCAAGGAGCGACTGCAATGTAGGTGGCACTGTTGCAAAGCTTACTGTTAGCAGAAGAGGTCCAGCAGCACCTTTCAGTCCTGGCTCTTCATCTGTGGGAGCAGAGGCCAATCATTCGTGTACTACATGTTCGGCTTCAGGACGGCTGGGATTGGTACCACAGGTGTATTCAAATGCCCATCAGAAGAGAAAGCAAGGAGTGAGTGCAATGTAGGTGGCGCTGTTGCAAAGCTTACTGTTTGCCGAAGAGCTCCAGCAGCACCTTTCAGTCCTGGCTCTTAGTCTGTGAGAGCAGGGGCTAATAACTCGTGCACTACATGTTCGGCTTCAGGATGGCTGGGAGTGGGCACAGCAGGTTTCTACAAATATCTGTGAGAAGAGAAATCAAGGAGCGAGGGCAATGTAGGTGGCGCTGTTACAAAGCTTCCTGTTTGCAGAAGAGGTCCAGCAGCACCTTTCAGTCGTGGATCTTCGTCTGTGGGAGCAGAGGCCTATCATTAGTGCGCTACATACTCGGCTTCAGGATGGCTGGGAGTGGGCACAATAGGTGGATTCACATGGATCTGAGAAGAGAAAGCAAGGAGCGAGTGCAATGTAGGTGGCGCTGTTGCAAAGCTTACTGTTTGCAGAAGAGGTCCAGCAGCACCTTTCAGTCCTGGCTCTTCGTCTGTGGGAGCAGAAGCGAATCATTCGTCTGCTTCAGAGTCGGCTTCAGGATGGCTGGGAGCGGCACCACAGGTCTATTCAAATGGCTCTAAGAAGAGAAAGCAAGCAGCAACTGCAATGTAGGTGGCGTTGTTGCAAAGCTTACTGTTTGCAGAAGAGGTCCAGCAGCACCTTTCTGTCCTGGCTCTTCATCTGTGGGAGCAGAGGCCAATCATTCGTGCGCTACATACTGGCTTCAGGATGGCTGAGAGCGGGCACCACAGGTATATTGTGAGGGCTCTCAGAAGACAAAGCAAGGAGCAAGTGCAATGTAGCTGGTGCTGTTGCAAAGCTTACTGTTTGCAGAAGAGGTCCAGCAGCACCTTTCAGTCCTGGCTCTTCGTCTCTGGGAGCAGAAGCCAATCATTTGTGAGCTTCAGAATCAGCTTCAGGACGGCTGGGAGCGGGCACCACAGCTGTAATCAAATGCCTGTGAGAAGAGAAAGCAAGGAGCGAGTGCAATATAGGTGGCGCTGTTGCAAAGCTTACTGTTTGCAGAAGAGGTCCAGCAGCACTTCTCAGTCCTGCCTTTTTGTCTCTGGGAGCATAGGCCAATCATTCTTGCGCTACATACTTTGCTTCAGCACGGCTGGGAGTGGGCACCACAGGTATATTCAAATGTCTCTGAGAAGAGAAAGCAAGGAGCGAGTGCAATGTAGGTGGCGCTGTTGCAACGCTTACTGTTTGCAGAAGAGGTCCAGCAGCACCTTTCAGTCCTGGCTCGTCGTCTGTGGGAGCACAGGCCAATAATTCTTGCTCTGTATACTCGCCCTCAGGACAGCTGGGAGTGGGCACCACAGGTATATTCAAATGTCTCTGAGAAGAGAAAGCAAGGAGCGACTGCAATATAGGTGGCGCTGCTGCAAAGCTAACTGTTTGCAGAAGAGGTCCAGCAACAACACTTTTCAGTCCTGCCTTTTTGTCTGTGGGAGCAGAAGCCAATAACTCGTGCAGTACATGTTCGGCTTCAGGATGGCTGGGGGTGGGCACCGCAGGTTTATTCAAATGGCTGTGACAAGAGGAAGCAAGGAGTGACTGCAATGTAGGTGGCACTGTTGCAACGCTTACTGTTTGCAGAAGAGGTCCAGCAGCTCCTTTCAGTCCTGGCTCTTCGTCTGTGGGAGCAGAAGCCAATCATTTGTGCAATTCAGAACCAGCTTCAGGATGGCTGGGAGCGGGCACCACAGCTGTATTCAAATGGCTGTGAGAAGAGAAAGCAAGGAGCGAGTGCAATGTAGGTGGCGCAGTTGAAAAGCTTACTGTTTGCAGAAGAGGTCCAGCAGCACCTTTCAGTCCTGGCTCGTCGTCTGTGGGAACAGAGGCCCATAACTCATGCACTACATGTTCGGCTTCAGGACGGCTGAGAGTGGGCACTGCAGTTTTATTCAAATGTCTGTGAGAAGAGAAAGCAAGGAGCGAGTGCAATGTAGGTGGCGCTGTTGCAACGCTTACTGTTTGCAGAAGAGGTCCAGCAGCACCTTTCAGTCCTGGCTCGTTGTCTGTGGCAGCAGAGGCCAATCATTCGTGTACTACATGTTCGGATTCAGGACGGCTATGAGTGGGCACAGCAGGTTTATTCATATGTCTGTGAAAAGAGAACGCAAGGAGCGAGTGCAATGTAGGTGGCGCTGTTGAAAAGCTTCCTTTCTGCAGAAGAGGTCCAGCAGCACCTTTCAGTAATGGCTCATCGTCTGTGGGAGCAGAGGCCTATCACCAGTGTGCTACACACTCGGCTTCAGGACAGCTGGGAGCGGGCACCGCAGGTGTATTCAAATGTCTGTTGAAAGAGAAAGCAAGGAGTGACTGCAATGTAGGTGGCGCTGTTGCAAAGCTTACTGTTTGCAAAAGAGGTCCAGCAGCACCATTCAGTCCTGGCTCATCGTCTGCTGGAGCAGAGGCCCGTAACTCGTACACTATATACTCGGCTTCAGGACAGCTGAGATCGGGCACCACAGGTGTATTCTGAGGGCTCTCAGAAGAGAAAGCAAGGAGCGACTGCAATGAAGGTGGCACTGTTGCAAAGCTTACTGTTAGCAGAAGAGGTCCAGCAGCACCTTTCAGTCCTGGCTCTTCATCTGTGGGAGCAGAGGCCAATCATTCGTGTACTACATGTTCGGCTTCAGGATGGCTGGGATTGGTACCACAGGTGTATTCAAATGCCCATCAGAAGAGAAAGCAAGGAGTGAGTGCAATGTAGGTGGCGCTGTTGCAAAGCTTACTGTTTGCAGAAGAGGTCCAGCAGCACCTTTCAGTCCTGGCTCTTCGTCTGTGGGAGCAGAAGCGAATCATTCGTCTGCTTCAGAGTCGGCTTCAGGATGGCTGGGAGCGGCACCACAGGTCTATTCAAATGGCTCTAAGAAGAGAAAGCAAGCAGCAACTGCAATGTAGGTGGCGTTGTTGCAAAGCTTACTGTTTGCAGAAGAGGTCCACCAGCACCTTTCCGTCCTGGCTCTTCATCTGTGGGAGCAGAGGCCAATCATTCGTGCGCTACATACTCGGCTTCAGGATGGCTGAGAGCGGGCACCACAGGTATATTGTGAGGGCTCTCAGAAGACAAAGCAAGGAGCAAGTGCAATGTAGCTGGTGCTGTTGCAAAGCTTACTGTTTGCAGAAGAGGTCCAGCAGCACCTTTCAGTCCTGGCTCTTCGTCTCTGGGAGCAGAAGCCAATCATTTGTGAGCTTCAGAATCAGCTTCAGGACGGCTGGGAGCGGGCACCACAGCTGTAATCAAATGCCTGTGAGAAGAGAAAGCAAGGAGCGAGTGCAATATAGGTGGCGCTGTTGCAAAGCTTACTGTTTGCAGAAGAGGTCCAGCAGCACTTCTCAGTCCTGCCTTTTTGTCTCTGGGAGCATAGGCCAATCATTCTTGCGCTACATACTTTGCTTCAGCACGGCTGGGAGTGGGCACCACAGGTATATTCAAATGTCTCTGAGAAGAGAAAGCAAGGAGCGAGTGCAATGTAGGTGGCGCTGTTGCAACGCTTACTGTTTGCAGAAGAGGTCCAGCAGCACCTTTCAGTCCTGGCTCGTCGTCTGTGGGAGCAGAGGCCAATAATTCTTGCTCTGTATACTCGCCCTCAGGACAGCTGGGAGTGGGCACCACAGGTATATTCAAATGTCTCTGAGAAGAGAAAGCAAGGAGCGACTGCAATATAGGTGGCGCTGCTGCAAAGCTAACTGTTTGCAGAAGAGGTCCAGCAACAACACTTTTCAGTCCTGCCTTTTTGTCTGTGGGAGCAGAAGCCAATAACTCGTGCAGTACATGTTCGGCTTCAGGATGGCTGGGGGTGGGCACCGCAGGTTTATTCAAATGGCTGTGACAAGAGAAAGCAAGGAGTGACTGCAATGTAGGTGGCACTGTTGCAACGCTTACTGTTTGCAGAAGAGGTCCAGCAGCTCCTTTCAGTCCTGGCTCTTCGTCTGTGGGAGCAGAAGCCAATCATTTGTGCAATTCAGAACCAGCTTCAGGATGGCTGGGAGCGGGCACCACAGCTGTATTCAAATGGCTGTGAGAAGAGAAAGCAAGGAGCGAGTGCAATGTAGGTGGCGCAGTTGAAAAGCTTACTGTTTGCAGAAGAGGTCCAGCAGCACCTTTCAGTCCTGGCTCGTCGTCTGTGGGAACAGAGGCCCATAACTCATGCACTACATGTTCGGCTTCAGGACGGCTGAGAGTGGGCACTGCAGTTTTATTCAAATGTCTGTGAGAAGAGAAAGCAAGGAGCGAGTGCAATGTAGGTGGCGCTGTTGCAACGCTTACTGTTTGCAGAAGAGGTCCAGCAGCACCTTTCAGTCCTGGCTCGTTGTCTGTGGCAGCAGAGGCCAATCATTCGTGTACTACATGTTCGGATTCAGGACGGCTATGAGTGGGCACAGCAGGTTTATTCATATGTCTGTGAAAAGAGAACGCAAGGAGCGAGTGCAATGTAGGTGGCGCTGTTGAAAAGCTTCCTTTCTGCAGAAGAGGTCCAGCAGCACCTTTCAGTAATGGCTCATCGTCTGTGGGAGCAGAGGCCTATCATCAGTGTGCTACACACTCGGCTTCAGGACAGCTGGGAGCGGGCACCGCAGGTGTATTCAAATGTCTGTTGAAAGAGAAAGCAAGGAGTGACTGCAATGTAGGTGGCGCTGTTGCAAAGCTTACTGTTTGCAAAAGAGGTCCAGCAGCACCATTCAGTCCTGGCTCATCGTCTGCTGGAGCAGAGGCCCGTAACTCGTACACTATATACTCGGCTTCAGGACAGCTGAGATCGGGCACCACAGGTGTATTCTGAGGGCTCTCAGAAGAGAAAGCAAGGAGCGACTGCAATGAAGGTGGCACTGTTGCAAAGCTTACTGTTAGCAGAAGAGGTCCAGCAGCACCTTTCAGTCCTGGCTCTTCATCTGTGGGAGCAGAGGCCAATCATTCGTGTACTACATGTTCGGCTTCAGGATGGCTGGGATTGGTACCACAGGTGTATTCAAATGCCCATCAGAAGAGAAAGCAAGGAGTGAGTGCAATGTAGGTGGCGCTGTTGCAAAGCTTACTGTTTGCAGAAGAGGTCCAGCAGCACCTTTCAGTCCTGGCTCTTCGTCTGTGGGAGCAGAAGCGAATCATTCGTCTGCTTCAGAGTCGGCTTCAGGATGGCTGGGAGCGGCACCACAGGTCTATTCAAATGGCTCTAAGAAGAGAAAGCAAGCAGCAACTGCAATGTAGGTGGCGTTGTTGCAAAGCTTACTGTTTGCAGAAGAGGTCCACCAGCACCTTTCCGTCCTGGCTCTTCATCTGTGGGAGCAGAGGCCAATCATTCGTGCGCTACATACTCGGCTTCAGGATGGCTGAGAGCGGGCACCACAGGTATATTGTGAGGGCTCTCAGAAGACAAAGCAAGGAGCAAGTGCAATGTAGCTGGTGCTGTTGCAAAGCTTACTGTTTGCAGAAGAGGTCCAGCAGCACCTTTCAGTCCTGGCTCTTCGTCTCTGGGAGCAGAAGCCAATCATTTGTGAGCTTCAGAATCAGCTTCAGGACGGCTGGGAGCGGGCACCACAGCTGTAATCAAATGCCTGTGAGAAGAGAAAGCAAGGAGCGAGTGCAATATAGGTGGCGCTGTTGCAAAGCTTACTGTTTGCAGAAGAGGTCCAGCAGCACTTCTCAGTCCTGCCTTTTTGTCTCTGGGAGCATAGGCCAATCATTCTTGCGCTACATACTTTGCTTCAGCACGGCTGGGAGTGGGCACCACAGGTATATTCAAATGTCTCTGAGAAGAGAAAGCAAGGAGCGAGTGCAATGTAGGTGGCGCTGTTGCAACGCTTACTGTTTGCAGAAGAGGTCCAGCAGCACCTTTCAGTCCTGGCTCGTCGTCTGTGGGAGCACAGGCCAATAATTCTTGCTCTGTATACTCGCCCTCAGGACAGCTGGGAGTGGGTACCACAGGTATATTCAAATGTCTCTGAGAAGAGAAAGCAAGGAGCGACTGCAATATAGGTGGCGCTGCTGCAAAGCTAACTGTTTGCAGAAGAGGTCCAGCAACAACACTTTTCAGTCCTGCCTTTTTGTCTGTGGGAGCAGAAGCCAATAACTCGTGCAGTACATGTTCGGCTTCAGGATGGCTGGGGGTGGGCACCGCAGGTTTATTCAAATGGCTGTGACAAGAGGAAGCAAGGAGTGACTGCAATGTAGGTGGCACTGTTGCAACGCTTACTGTTTGCAGAAGAGGTCCAGCAGCTCCTTTCAGTCCTGGCTCTTCGTCTGTGGGAGCAGAAGCCAATCATTTGTGCAATTCAGAACCAGCTTCAGGATGGCTGGGAGCGGGCACCACAGCTGTATTCAAATGGCTGTGAGAAGAGAAAGCAAGGAGCGAGTGCAATGTAGGTGGCGCAGTTGAAAAGCTTACTGTTTGCAGAAGAGGTCCAGCAGCACCTTTCAGTCCTGGCTCGTCGTCTGTGGGAACAGAGGCCCATAACTCATGCACTACATGTTCGGCTTCAGGACGGCTGAGAGTGGGCACTGCAGTTTTATTCAAATGTCTGTGAGAAGAGAAAGCAAGGAGCGAGTGCAATGTAGGTGGCGCTGTTGCAACGCTTACTGTTTGCAGAAGAGGTGCAGCAGCACCTTTCAGTCCTCGCTCGACGTCTGCGGGAGCAGAAGCGAATCATTCCTCTGCTTCAGAATCGGCTTCAGGATGGCTGGGAGCGGGCACCACAGGTGGATTCGAATGGCTCTCAGAAGAGAAAGCAAGGCGCAACTGCAATGTAGGTGGCGCTGTTGCAAAGCTTACTAATTGCAGAAGAGGTCCAGCAGCACCTTTCAGTTTTGGCTCGTCGTCTGTGGAAGCAGAGGCCAATCATTCATGCGCTACATACTCAGCTTCAGGATGGCTGGGAGCGGGCACCACAGGTGGAATTCATATGGCTCTCAGAAGAGAAAGCAAGGAGCAACTGTAATGTAAGTGGCTCTGTTGCAACGTTTACTGTTTGCAGAAGAGGTCCAGCAGCACCTTTCAGTCCTGGCTCGTTGTCTGTGGCAGCAGAGGCCAATCATTCGTGTACTACATGTTCGGATTCAGGACGGCTATGAGTGGGCACAGCAGGTTTATTCATATGTCTGTGAAAAGAGAACGCAAGGAGCGAGTGCAATGTAGGTGGCGCTGTTGAAAAGCTTCCTTTCTGCAGAAGAGGTCCAGCAGCACCTTTCAGTAATGGCTCATCGTCTGTGGGAGCAGAGGCCTATCATCAGTGTGCTACACACTCGGCTTCAGGACAGCTGGGAGCGGGCACCGCAGGTGTATTCAAATGTCTGTTGAAAGAGAAAGCAAGGAGTGACTGCAATGTAGGTGGCGCTGTTGCAAAGCTTACTGTTTGCAAAAGAGGTCCAGCAGCACCATTCAGTCCTGGCTCATCGTCTGCTGGAGCAGAGGCCCGTAACTCGTACACTATATACTCGGCTTCAGGACAGCTGAGATCGGGCACCACAGGTGTATTCTGAGGGCTCTCAGAAGAGAAAGCAAGGAGCGACTGCAATGAAGGTGGCACTGTTGCAAAGCTTACTGTTAGCAGAAGAGGTCCAGCAGCACCTTTCAGTCCTGGCTCTTCATCTGTGGGAGCAGAGGCCAATCATTCGTGTACTACATGTTCGGCTTCAGGATGGCTGGGATTGGTACCACAGGTGTATTCAAATGCCCATCAGAAGAGAAAGCAAGGAGTGAGTGCAATGTAGGTGGCGCTGTTGCAAAGCTTACTGTTTGCAGAAGAGGTCCAGCAGCACCTTTCAGTCCTGGCTCTTCGTCTGTGGGAGCAGAAGCGAATCATTCGTCTGCTTCAGAGTCGGCTTCAGGATGGCTGGGAGCGGCACCACAGGTGTATTCAAATGGCTCTAAGAAGAGAAAGCAAGCAGCAACTGCAATGTAGGTGGCGTTGTTGCAAAGCTTACTGTTTGCAGAAGAGGTCCAGCAGCACCTTTCCGTCCTGGCTCTTCATCTGTGGGAGCAGAGGCCAATCATTCGTGTGCTACATACTCGGCTTCAGGATGGCTGAGAGCGGGCACCACAGGTATATTGTGAGGGCTCTCAGAAGACAAAGCAAGGAGCAAGTGCAATGTAGCTGGTGCTGTTGCAAAGCTTACTGTTTGCAGAAGAGGTCCAGCAGCACCTTTCAGTCCTGGCTCTTCGTCTCTGGGAGCAGAAGCCAATCATTTGTGAGCTTCAGAATCAGCTTCAGGACGGCTGGGAGCGGGCACCACAGCTGTAATCAAATGCCTGTGAGAAGAGAAAGCAAGGAGCGAGTGCAATATAGGTGGCGCTGTTGCAAAGCTTACTGTTTGCAGAAGAGGTCCAGCAGCACTTCTCAGTCCTGCCTTTTTGTCTCTGGGAGCATAGGCCAATCATTCTTGCGCTACATACTTTGCTTCAGCACGGCTGGGAGTGGGCACCACAGGTATATTCAAATGTCTCTGAGAAGAGAAAGCAAGGAGCGAGTGCAATGTAGGTGGCGCTGTTGCAACGCTTACTGTTTGCAGAAGAGGTCCAGCAGCACCTTTCAGTCCTGGCTCGTCGTCTGTGGGAGCACAGGCCAATAATTCTTGCTCTGTATACTCGCCCTCAGGACAGCTGGGAGTGGGCACCACAGGTATATTCAAATGTCTCTGAGAAGAGAAAGCAAGGAGCGACTGCAATATAGGTGGCGCTGCTGCAAAGCTAACTGTTTGCAGAAGAGGTCCAGCAACAACACTTTTCAGTCCTGCCTTTTTGTCTGTGGGAGCAGAAGCCAATAACTCGTGCAGTACATGTTCGGCTTCAGGATGGCTGGGGGTGGGCACCGCAGGTTTATTCAAATGGCTGTGACAAGAGGAAGCAAGGAGTGACTGCAATGTAGGTGGCACTGTTGCAACGCTTACTGTTTGCAGAAGAGGTCCAGCAGCTCCTTTCAGTCCTGGCTCTTCGTCTGTGGGAGCAGAAGCCAATCATTTGTGCAATTCAGAACCAGCTTCAGGATGGCTGGGAGCGGGCACCACAGCTGTATTCAAATGGCTGTGAGAAGAGAAAGCAAGGAGCGAGTGCAATGTAGGTGGCGCAGTTGAAAAGCTTACTGTTTGCAGAAGAGGTCCAGCAGCACCTTTCAGTCCTGGCTCGTCGTCTGTGGGAGCAGAGGCCCATAACTCATGCACTACATGTTCGGCTTCAGGACGGCTGAGAGTGGGCACTGCAGTTTTATTCAAATGTCTGTGAGAAGAGAAAGCAAGGAGCGAGTGCAATGTAGGTGGCGCTGTTGCAACGCTTACTGTTTGCAGAAGAGGTGCAGCAGCACCTTTCAGTCCTCGCTCGACGTCTGCGGGAGCAGAAGCGAATCATTCCTCTGCTTCAGAATCGGCTTCAGGATGGCTGGGAGCGGGCACCACAGGTGGATTCGAATGGCTCTCAGAAGAGAAAGCAAGGCGCAACTGCAATGTAGGTGGCGCTGTTGCAAAGCTTACTAATTGCAGAAGAGGTCCAGCAGCACCTTTCAGTTTTGGCTCGTCGTCTGTGGAAGCAGAGGCCAATCATTCATGCGCTACATACTCAGCTTCAGGATGGCTGGGAGCGGGCACCACAGGTGGAATTCATATGGCTCTCAGAAGAGAAAGCAAGGAGCAACTGTAATGTAAGTGGCTCTGTTGCAACGTTTACTGTTTGCAGAAGAGGTCCAGCAGCACCTTTCAGTCCTGGCTCGTTGTCTGTGGCAGCAGAGGCCAATCATTCGTGTACTACATGTTCGGATTCAGGACGGCTATGAGTGGGCACAGCAGGTTTATTCATATGTCTGTGAAAAGAGAACGCAAGGAGCGAGTGCAATGTAGGTGGCGCTGTTGAAAAGCTTCCTTTCTGCAGAAGAGGTCCAGCAGCACCTTTCAGTAATGGCTCATCGTCTGTGGGAGCAGAGGCCTATCATCAGTGTGCTACACACTCGGCTTCAGGACAGCTGGGAGCGGGCACCGCAGGTGTATTCAAATGTCTGTTGAAAGAGAAAGCAAGGAGTGACTGCAATGTAGGTGGCGCTGTTGCAAAGCTTACTGTTTGCAAAAGAGGTCCAGCAGCACCATTCAGTCCTGGCTCATCGTCTGCTGGAGCAGAGGCCCGTAACTCGTACACTATATACTCGGCTTCAGGACAGCTGAGATCGGGCACCACAGGTGTATTCTGAGGGCTCTCAGAAGAGAAAGCAAGGAGCGACTGCAATGTAGGTGGCACTGTTGCAAAGCTTACTGTTAGCAGAAGAGGTCCAGCAGCACCTTTCAGTCCTGGCTCTTCATCTGTGGGAGCAGAGGCCAATCATTCGTGTACTACATGTTCGGCTTCAGGACGGCTGGGATTGGTACCACAGGTGTATTCAAATGCCCATCAGAAGAGAAAGCAAGGAGTGAGTGCAATGTAGGTGGCGCTGTTGCAAAGCTTACTGTTTGCAGAAGAGGTCCAGCAGCACCTTTCAGTCCTGGCTCTTAGTCTGTGAGAGCAGGGGCTAATAACTCGTGCACTACATGTTCGGCTTCAGGATGGCTGGGAGTGGGCACAGCAGGTTTCTACAAATATCTGTGAGAAGAGAAATCAAGGAGCGAGGGCAATGTAGGTGGCGCTGTTACAAAGCTTCCTGTTTGCAGAAGAGGTCCAGCAGCACCTTTCAGTCCTGACTCTTCGTCTCTGGGAGCAGAGGCCTATCATTAGTGCGCTACATACTCGGCTTCAGGATGGCTGGGAGTGGGCACAATAGGTGGATTCACATGGATCTGAGAAGAGAAAGCAAGGAGCGAGTGCAATGTAGGTGGCGCTGTTGCAAAGCTTACTGTTTGCAGAAGAGGTCCAGCAGCACCTTTCAGTCCTGGCTCTTCGTCTGTGGGAGCAGAAGCGAATCATTCGTCTGCTTCAGAGTCGGCTTCAGGATGGCTGGGAGCGGCACCACAGGTCTATTCAAATGGCTCTAAGAAGAGAAAGCAAGCAGCAACTGCAATGTAGGTGGCGTTGTTGCAAAGCTTACTGTTTGCAGAAGAGGTCCACCAGCACCTTTCCGTCCTGGCTCTTCCTCTGTGGGAGCAGAGGCCAATCATTCGTGCGCTACATACTCGGCTTCAGGATGGCTGAGAGCGGGCACCACAGGTATATTGTGAGGGCTCTCAGAAGACAAAGCAAGGAGCAAGTGCAATGTAGCTGGTGCTGTTGCAAAGCTTACTGTTTGCAGAAGAGGTCCAGCAGCACCTTTCAGTCCTGGCTCTTCGTCTCTGGGAGCAGAAGCCAATCATTTGTGAGCTTCAGAATCAGCTTCAGGACGGCTGGGAGCGGGCACCACAGCTGTAATCAAATGCCTGTGAGAAGAGAAAGCAAGGAGCGAGTGCAATATAGGTGGCGCTGTTGCAAAGCTTACTGTTTGCAGAAGAGGTCCAGCAGCACTTCTCAGTCCTGCCTTTTTGTCTCTGGGAGCATAGGCCAATCATTCTTGCGCTACATACTTTGCTTCAGCACGGCTGGGAGTGGGCACCACAGGTATATTCAAATGTCTCTGAGAAGAGAAAGCAAGGAGCGAGTGCAATGTAGGTGGCGCTGTTGCAACGCTTACTGTTTGCAGAAGAGGTGCAGCAGCACCTTTCAGTCCTCGCTCGACGTCTGCGGGAGCAGAAGCGAATCATTCCTCTGCTTCAGAATCGGCTTCAGGATGGCTGGGAGCGGGCACCACAGGTGGATTCGAATGGCTCTCAGAAGAGAAAGCAAGGCGCAACTGCAATGTAGGTGGCGCTGTTGCAAAGCTTACTAATTGCAGAAGAGGTCCAGCAGCACCTTTCAGTTTTGGCTCGTCGTCTGTGGAAGCAGAGGCCAATCATTCATGCGCTACATACTCAGCTTCAGGATGGCTGGGAGCGGGCACCACAGGTGGAATTCATATGGCTCTCAGAAGAGAAAGCAAGGAGCAACTGTAATGTAAGTGGCTCTGTTGCAACGTTTACTGTTTGCAGAATAGGTCCAGCAGCACCTTTCAGTCCTGGCTCGTTGTCTGTGGCAGCAGAGGCCAATCATTCGTGTACTACATGTTCGGATTCAGGACGGCTATGAGTGGGCACAGCAGGTTTATTCATATGTCTGTGAAAAGAGAACGCAAGGAGCGAGTGCAATGTAGGTGGCGCTGTTGAAAAGCTTCCTTTCTGCAGAAGAGGTCCAGCAGCACCTTTCAGTAATGGCTCATCGTCTGTGGGAGCAGAGGCCTATCATCAGTGTGCTACACACTCGGCTTCAGGACAGCTGGGAGCGGGCACCGCAGGTGTATTCAAATGTCTGTTGAAAGAGAAAGCAAGGAGTGACTGCAATGTAGGTGGCGCTGTTGCAAAGCTTACTGTTTGCAAAAGAGGTCCAGCAGCACCATTCAGTCCTGGCTCATCGTCTGCTGGAGCAGAGGCCCGTAACTCGTACACTATATACTCGGCTTCAGGACAGCTGAGATCGGGCACCACAGGTGTATTCTGAGGGCTCTCAGAAGAGAAAGCAAGGAGCGACTGCAATGTAGGTGGCACTGTTGCAAAGCTTACTGTTAGCAGAAGAGGTCCAGCAGCACAATTCAGTCCTGGCTCTTCATCTGTGGGAGCAGAGGCCAATCATTCGTGTACTACATGTTCGGCTTCAGGACGGCTGGGATTGGTACCACAGGTGTATTCAAATGCCCATCAGAAGAGAAAGCAAGGAGTGAGTGCAATGTAGGTGGCGCTGTTGCAAAGCTTACTGTTTGCAGAAGAGGTCCAGCAGCACCTTTCAGTCCTGGCTCGTCGTCTGTGGTAGCAGAAGCGAATCATTCGTCTGCTTCAGAGTCGGCTTCAGGATGGCTGGGAGCGGCACCACAGGTGTATTCAAATGTCTCTGGGAAGAGAAAGCAAGGAGTGACTGCTATGTAGGTGGCGCTGTTACAAAGCTTACTGTTTGCCGAAGAGCTCCAGCAGCACCTTTCAGTCCTGGCTCTTAGTCTGTGAGAGCAGGGGCTAATAACTCGTGCACTACATGTTCGGCTTCAGGATGGCTGGGAGTGGGCACAGCAGGTTTCTACAAATATCTGTGAGAAGAGAAATCAAGGAGCGAGGGCAATGTAGGTGGCGCTGTTACAAAGCTTCCTGTTTGCAGAAGAGGTCCAGCAGCACCTTTCAGTCCTGACTCTTCGTCTCTGGGAGCAGAGGCCTATCATTAGTGCGCTACATACTCGGCTTCAGGATGGCTGGGAGTGGGCACAATAGGTGGATTCACATGGATCTGAGAAGAGAAAGCAAGGAGCGAGTGCAATGTAGGTGGCGCTGTTGCAAAGCTTACTGTTTGCAGAAGAGGTCCAGCAGCACCTTTCAGTCCTGGCTCTTCGTCTGTGGGAGCAGAAGCGAATCATTCGTCTGCTTCAGAGTCGGCTTCAGGATGGCTGGGAGCGGCACCACAGGTCTATTCAAATGGCTCTAAGAAGAGAAAGCAAGCAGCAACTGCAATGTAGGTGGCGTTGTTGCAAAGCTTACTGTTTGCAGAAGAGGTCCACCAGCACCTTTCCGTCCTGGCTCTTCCTCTGTGGGAGCAGAGGCCAATCATTCGTGCGCTACATACTCGGCTTCAGGATGGCTGAGAGCGGGCACCACAGGTATATTGTGAGGGCTCTCAGAAGACAAAGCAAGGAGCAAGTGCAATGTAGCTGGTGCTGTTGCAAAGCTTACTGTTTGCAGAAGAGGTCCAGCAGCACCTTTCAGTCCTGACTCTTCGTCTCTGGGAGCAGAAGCCAATCATTTGTGAGCTTCAGAATCAGCTTCAGGACGGCTGGGAGCGGGCACCACAGCTGTAATCAAATGCCTGTGAGAAGAGAAAGCAAGGAGCGAGTGCAATATAGGTGGCGCTGTTGCAAAGCTTACTGTTTGCAGAAGAGGTCCAGCAGCACTTCTCAGTCCTGCCTTTTTGTCTCTGGGAGCATAGGCCAATCATTCTTGCGCTACATACTTTGCTTCAGCACGGCTGGGAGTGGGCACCACAGGTATATTCAAATGTCTCTGAGAAGAGAAAGCAAGGAGCGAGTGCAATGTAGGTGGCGCTGTTGCAACGCTTACTGTTTGCAGAAGAGGTGCAGCAGCACCTTTCAGTCCTCGCTCGACGTCTGCGGGAGCAGAAGCGAATCATTCCTCTGCTTCAGAATCGGCTTCAGGATGGCTGGGAGCGGGCACCACAGGTGGATTCGAATGGCTCTCAGAAGAGAAAGCAAGGCGCAACTGCAATGTAGGTGGCGCTGTTGCAAAGCTTACTAATTGCAGAAGAGGTCCAGCAGCACCTTTCAGTTTTGGCTCGTCGTCTGTGGAAGCAGAGGCCAATCATTCATGCGCTACATACTCAGCTTCAGGATGGCTGGGAGCGGGCACCACAGGTGGAATTCATATGGCTCTCAGAAGAGAAAGCAAGGAGCAACTGTAATGTAAGTGGCTCTGTTGCAACGTTTACTGTTTGCAGAATAGGTCCAGCAGCACCTTTCAGTCCTGGCTCGTTGTCTGTGGCAGCAGAGGCCAATCATTCGTGTACTACATGTTCGGATTCAGGACGGCTATGAGTGGGCACAGCAGGTTTATTCATATGTCTGTGAAAAGAGAACGCAAGGAGCGAGTGCAATGTAGGTGGCGCTGTTGAAAAGCTTCCTTTCTGCAGAAGAGGTCCAGCAGCACCTTTCAGTAATGGCTCATCGTCTGTGGGAGCAGAGGCCTATCATCAGTGTGCTACACACTCGGCTTCAGGACAGCTGGGAGCGGGCACCGCAGGTGTATTCAAATGTCTGTTGAAAGAGAAAGCAAGGAGTGACTGCAATGTAGGTGGCGCTGTTGCAAAGCTTACTGTTTGCAAAAGAGGTCCAGCAGCACCATTCAGTCCTGGCTCATCGTCTGCTGGAGCAGAGGCCCGTAACTCGTACACTATATACTCGGCTTCAGGACAGCTGAGATCGGGCACCACAGGTGTATTCTGAGGGCTCTCAGAAGAGAAAGCAAGGAGCGACTGCAATGTAGGTGGCACTGTTGCAAAGCTTACTGTTAGCAGAAGAGGTCCAGCAGCACCTTTCAGTCCTGGCTCTTCATCTGTGGGAGCAGAGGCCAATCATTCGTGTACTACATGTTCGGCTTCAGGACGGCTGGGATTGGTACCACAGGTGTATTCAAATGCCCATCAGAAGAGAAAGCAAGGAGTGAGTGCAATGTAGGTGGCGCTGTTGCAAAGCTTACTGTTTGCAGAAGAGGTCCAGCAGCACCTTTCAGTCCTGGCTCTTAGTCTGTGAGAGCAGGGGCTAATAACTCGTGCACTACATGTTCGGCTTCAGGATGGCTGGGAGTGGGCACAGCAGGTTTCTACAAATATCTGTGAGAAGAGAAATCAAGGAGCGAGGGCAATGTAGGTGGCGCTGTTACAAAGCTTCCTGTTTGCAGAAGAGGTCCAGCAGCACCTTTCAGTCCTGACTCTTCGTCTCTGGGAGCAGAGGCCTATCATTAGTGCGCTACATACTCGGCTTCAGGATGGCTGGGAGTGGGCACAATAGGTGGATTCACATGGATCTGAGAAGAGAAAGCAAGGAGCGAGTGCAATGTAGGTGGCGCTGTTGCAAAGCTTACTGTTTGCAGAAGAGGTCCAGCAGCACCTTTCAGTCCTGGCTCTTCGTCTGTGGGAGCAGAAGCGAATCATTCGTCTGCTTCAGAGTCGGCTTCAGGATGGCTGGGAGCGGCACCACAGGTCTATTCAAATGGCTCTAAGAAGAGAAAGCAAGCAGCAACTGCAATGTAGGTGGCGTTGTTGCAAAGCTTACTGTTTGCAGAAGAGGTCCACCAGCACCTTTCCGTCCTGGCTCTTCCTCTGTGGGAGCAGAGGCCAATCATTCGTGCGCTACATACTCGGCTTCAGGATGGCTGAGAGCGGGCACCACAGGTATATTGTGAGGGCTCTCAGAAGACAAAGCAAGGAGCAAGTGCAATGTAGCTGGTGCTGTTGCAAAGCTTACTGTTTGCAGAAGAGGTCCAGCAGCACCTTTCAGTCCTGGCTCTTCGTCTCTGGGAGCAGAAGCCAATCATTTGTGAGCTTCAGAATCAGCTTCAGGACGGCTGGGAGCGGGCACCACAGCTGTAATCAAATGCCTGTGAGAAGAGAAAGCAAGGAGCGAGTGCAATATAGGTGGCACTGTTGCAACGCTTACTGTTTGCAGAAGAGGTCCAGCAGCTCCTTTCAGTCCTGGCTCTTCGTCTGTGGGAGCAGAAGCCAATCATTTGTGCAATTCAGAACCAGCTTCAGGATGGCTGGGAGCGGGCACCACAGCTGTATTCAAATGGCTGTGAGAAGAGAAAGCAAGGAGCGAGTGCAATGTAGGTGGCGCAGTTGAAAAGCTTACTGTTTGCAGAAGAGGTCCAGCAGCACCTTTCAGTCCTGGCTCGTCGTCTGTGGGAGCAGAGGCCCATAACTCATGCACTACATGTTCGGCTTCAGGACGGCTGAGAGTGGGCACTGCAGTTTTATTCAAATGTCTGTGAGAAGAGAAAGCAAGGAGCGAGTGCAATGTAGGTGGCGCTGTTGCAACGCTTACTGTTTGCAGAAGAGGTGCAGCAGCACCTTTCAGTCCTCGCTCGACGTCTGCGGGAGCAGAAGCGAATCATTCCTCTGCTTCAGAATCGGCTTCAGGATGGCTGGGAGCGGGCACCACAGGTGGATTCGAATGGCTCTCAGAAGAGAAAGCAAGGCGCAACTGCAATGTAGGTGGCGCTGTTGCAAAGCTTACTAATTGCAGAAGAGGTCCAGCAGCACCTTTCAGTTTTGGCTCGTCGTCTGTGGAAGCAGAGGCCAATCATTCATGCGCTACATACTCAGCTTCAGGATGGCTGGGAGCGGGCACCACAGGTGGAATTCATATGGCTCTCAGAAGAGAAAGCAAGGAGCAACTGTAATGTAAGTGGCTCTGTTGCAACGTTTACTGTTTGCAGAAGAGGTCCAGCAGCACCTTTCAGTCCTGGCTCGTTGTCTGTGGCAGCAGAGGCCAATCATTCGTGTACTACATGTTCGGATTCAGGACGGCTATGAGTGGGCACAGCAGGTTTATTCATATGTCTGTGAAAAGAGAACGCAAGGAGCGAGTGCAATGTAGGTGGCGCTGTTGAAAAGCTTCCTTTCTGCAGAAGAGGTCCAGCAGCACCTTTCAGTAATGGCTCATCGTCTGTGGGAGCAGAGGCCTATCATCAGTGTGCTACACACTCGGCTTCAGGACAGCTGGGAGCGGGCACCGCAGGTGTATTCAAATGTCTGTTGAAAGAGAAAGCAAGGAGTGACTGCAATGTAGGTGGCGCTGTTGCAAAGCTTACTGTTTGCAAAAGAGGTCCAGCAGCACCATTCAGTCCTGGCTCATCGTCTGCTGGAGCAGAGGCCCGTAACTCGTACACTATATACTCGGCTTCAGGACAGCTGAGATCGGGCACCACAGGTGTATTCTGAGGGCTCTCAGAAGAGAAAGCAAGGAGCGACTGCAATGAAGGTGGCACTGTTGCAAAGCTTACTGTTAGCAGAAGAGGTCCAGCAGCACCTTTCAATCCTGGCTCTTCATCTGTGGGAGCAGAGACCAATCATTCGTGTACTACATGTTCGGCTTCAGGACGGCTGGGATTGGTACCACAGGTGTATTCAAATGCCCATCAGAAGAGAAAGCAAGGAGTGAGTGCAATGTAGGTGGCGCTGTTGCAAAGCTTACTGTTTGCAGAAGAGGTCCAGCAGCACCTTTCAGTCCTGGCTCGTCGTCTGTGGGAGCAGAAGCGAATCATTCGTCTGCTTCAGAGTCGGCTTCAGGATGGCTGGGAGCGGCACCACAGGTGTATTCAAATGTCTCTGGGAAGAGAAAGCAAGGAGTGACTTCTATGTAGGTGGCGCTGTTACAAAGCTTACTGTTTGCCGAAGAGCTCCAGCAGCACCTTTCAGTCCTGGCTCTTAGTCTGTGAGAGCAGGGACTAATAACTCGTGCACTACATGTTCGGCTTCAGGATGGCTGGGAGTGGGCACAGCAGGTTTCTACAAATATCTGTGAGAAGAGAAATCAAGGAGCGAGGGCAATGTAGGTGGCGCTGTTACAAAGCTTCCTGTTTGCAGAAGAGGTCCAGCAGCACCTTTCAGTCCTGACTCTTCGCCTCTGGGAGCAGAGGCCTATCATTAGTGCGCTACATACTCGGCTTCAGGACGGCTGGGAGCGGGCACCACAGGTGTATTCTGAGGGCTGTGAGAAGAGAAAGCAAGGAGCGAGTGCAATGTAGGTGGCGCTGTTGCAAAGCTTACTGTTTGCAGGGGAGGTGCGGCAGCACCTTTCAGTCCTGGTTCATCGTCTGTGGGAGCAGAGGCCAATCATTCGTGCGCTACATATTCAGCTTCAGGATGGCTGGGAGCAGGCACCTCAGGTTTATTTAACTGGCTCTGATAAGAGAAAGCAAGGAGCGAGTGCAATGTAGGTGGCGCTGTTACAAGGCCTACTTTTTGCAGAAGAGGTCCAGCAGCACCTTTCTGTCCTGGCTCCTCATCTGTCGGAGCATAGGCCAACAATTCGTGCGCTGCATACTCGGTTTCAGGACGGCTGTGAGCTGGCACCGCAGCTGAATTCAAATGGCTGCGAGAAGAGAAAGCGAGCAGCAACTGCAATGTAGGTGGCGCTGTTGTAAAGCTCACTGTTTGCAGAAGAGGTCCAGCAGCACCTTTCAGTCCTGGCTCATCGATTGTGGGATCAGACGCGAATAATTCGTCCTCTTCAATATCGGCTTCAGGACGGCTGAGAGCGGGCACCACAGCTGTATTCACATGGCTCTGAGAAGAGAAAGCAAGGAGCGAGTGCAATGTAGGTGGCGCTGTTGCAAAACTGACTGTTTGCAGAAGAGGTCCAGCAGCACCTCTCAGTCCCTCCTCTTTGTCCGTGGGAGCAGAGACCAATCATTCTTGCGCAACGTACCCGGCTTCAGGACGGCTGGGAGCGGGCACCACAGGTATATTCAAATGGCTCTGAGAAGAGAAAGCAAGGAGCGAGTGCAATGTAGGTGGCGCTGTTGCAAAGCTTACTGTTTGCAGAAGAGGTCCAGCAGCACCTTTCAGTCCTGGCTCGTTGTCTGTGGGAGCAGAGGCCAATCATTCGTGTGCGTGGGATTAATGGCGTCCATAGAGATCAATTTGGTCCATGGGGATCAATGGGCTTTGTAGGGATCAGTGAGATCCATAGATATCCATTGGGAACATAGAGATCATTGGAGTCCATAGGGATCAATGGGAGCCATAGTGATCAATGGGGTCCAAAGCGATCAATGTGGTCCATAGAGATCAATGGAGTCCATAGGGATCAATGATCTCTATAGGGATCAAAGGGGTCTATATTGATTAATGGTGTCCATAGGGATCAATGCGGTCCATAGGGATCAATGGGCTGTATTGTAATCAATGGTGTCCACAGAGATCTATGGGGTCCTTAGTGATCAATAGGGTAAATGGGGATCAATGGGGTCCGTAGGGATCAATGGGGTCCAAAGCGATCAATGTGGTCCATAGAGATCAATGGAGTCCATAGGGAACAATGATCTCTATAGGGATCAAAGGGGTCTATATTGATTAATGGGGTCCATAGGGATCAGTGGGGTCCATAGGGATCAATGGGCTCTATTGTAATCAATGGTGTCCACAGAGATCTATGGGGTCCATAGTGATCAATAGGGTAAATGGGGATCAATGGGGTCCATATGGATCAATGTGGTCCAAAGAGATCAATGGGATCCATAGAGATCAATGAGATCCATAGGGATCAATGGGGTAAGTAGAGATCAATGGGGTCCATAGTTTTCAATGGGGTCCATAGGTATCAATAAGGTCCTTAGAGATCAGTGGGGTCCATAGGGATCAATGGGCTCTTTAGGGATCAATGGCGTCCATAGATATCAATAGGGTCCACAGTCATCAATGGGGTCCATGGGGTTCAATGGGGTCCATAGAGATCTATGGGTCCAAAGGGATCAATGGGGTCCATAGAGACCAATGTAGTCCATAGAGATCAAGAGGGTCCATAGGGATCAATGGGGTCCATAGAGATCAATGGGGTCCATGGGAATAATTGGGCTCCATAGGGATCAGTGGGGTTCATAGGTATCAATAGGGCCCATAGCGATCAATAGGGTCCATAGAGATCAATGGGGTCCATAGTGATCAATGGGCCCCATGGATATCAAGGGATCCTTCGAAATCAATGGATCCTTTGGGATCAAATTAGGGCCATAGGGATCAATGTTTTCCATGGGGATCAATAGGGTCCACAGAGATCAATAGGGTCCATAGAGATCAGTGGTATGAATAGGGATCAATGGGATCCATGGGGATCAATGGGGTCCATAGGGATCAATGGGGTTCATGAGCATCAGTGTGCGACATAGGGATCAATGGGGTCCATAGGGATCAATGGGGTTCATAGAGATAATGGGGTCCATAGATATCAAAGTGATCCATAGGGATCAATGGGGTCCATAGAGATCAATGGTTCCCATATAGATCAATGGAGACCATATTTATCAATGGGGACCATGTTTATCAATGGGGTCCATAGGGATCAGTGGGATACATAGGGATCAATGGGGTCCTAAGGAATCAATAAGATAAATGGTGATCCATGGGGTTCATGGGGATCAATGGGGCCCATAGGGATCAATGGGGTCCATAAATATCAATTGCGTCCATAGGGATTAATGGGGTCCATAGGTTTCAATTGGGTCCATAGTGATCAATGGGTTCCTTAGGGATCAATGGGGTCCATAGAGATCAATGGGGTCCTTAGAGATCAATGGGGCCCATAGGGATCAATGGGGTCCATAGAGATCAATGGGGCCCATGGGGATCAATGGGATCCATAGGGATCAATGGGGTCCGTAGGGATCAATGGGGTCCATACGGATCAAGGTGGCCCATAGGGGTCAAGGGGGTCCATAGAGATCAATGGGGCCCATAGGGATCAATGGGGTAAATAGATATCAATTGGGTCCATAGGGATCAATGGGGTCCATAGTGATCAATGGGTTCCTTAGGGATCAATGGGATCCATAGTGATCAATGGGTTCCTTAGGGATCAATGGGGTCCATAGAGATCAATGGGGTCCATAGGGATCCGAGGGGTCCATAGGGATCAATGTGGACCATAGGGATTAATGTTCTCTGTAGTGATCAATGGTGTCTATAGAGATCTTTGGGGTTCATAGGGATCAGTGGGAACCATAGGGATCAATAGGGACCTAAGGAATCAATGGGATCCACGGTGATCAATGGGGTTCATGGGGATTAATGGCGTCCATAGGGATCAAGGGGGCCCATAGGAATCAATGGAGTCCATAGGGATCAGTGCGATCTATAGGGATCAATGGGATCCATAAAGATCAATGGGGTCCATAGGGATCAAGGGGGTTCATGGGGATCAATGATCTCTATAGGGATCAACGGGGTCTATAGGGATAAATGGAGTCCATAGGAATCAATGGGGTCCATAGAGATAATCTGGTCCCTAGATATCAATGGGGTCCATAGGGATCAATGGGGCCCATAGGGATCAGTGTGGTAAATAGAGATCAATGGAGTCCATAGGGATCAATGGGCTCTATAGGGATCAATGGGGTCCATAGAGATCAATGTGGTCCATAGGGATCAATGGGCTCTATAGAAATCAATGGTGTCCATAGAGATCATCAGGGTCCATAGGGATCAATGGGGTCCAAAGAGATCAATGGGGTCCTTAGGGATCAATGGGGCAAATAGAGATCAATGGAGTCCATAGGGATCAATGGATCCTAAGGGATCAATGGGGTTTATAGGGATCACTGTGGTCCATAGAGATCAACAGGGTCCATAGTGATCAATGGGGTCCATAGAGATCAATGGGGTCAATAGGGATCAATGGTGTCCATAGGGATCAATGGGGTCCATAGGGGTAAATGGGACCATAGAGATCAATGTGTCCATAGGGATCAATGGGGTCCATAGGCATCATTGGGGTAAGAAGACATCCATGGGGTCCTTAGAGATCAATGGGGTCCATAGGGATCAATTGGATCCATAGCATCAATGAGGTCCTTAGGGATTAATGGGGTCCATAGGGATCAATGGGACCCATAGGGATCAATGGGGTCCATAGAGATCAAATGGGTCCATAGGGGTCAATGGGGTCCATAGAGATTAATGGGGTCCATAGGGATCAATGGTGTCCATAGGGATCAATGGGGTCCATAGAGATCAATGGGATCCCTAAGGATCAATGGTGTCCATAGGGATCAATGGGGTCCATAGGGGTAAATGGGACCATAGAGATCAATGTGTCCATAGGGATCAATGGGGTCCATAGGCATCATTGGGGTAAGAAGACATCCATGGGGTCCTTAGAGATCAATGGGGTCCATAGGGATCAATTGGATCCATAGCATCAATGAGGTCCTTAGGGATTAATGGGGTCCATAGGGATCAATGGGACCCATAGGGATCAATGGGGTCCATAGAGATCAAGAGGTTCCATAGGGGTCAATGGGGTCCATAGAGATTAATGGGGTCCATAGGGATCAATGGTGTCCATAGGGATCAATGGGGTCCATAGAGATCAATGGGATCCCTAAGGATCAATGGTGTCCATAGGGATCAATGGGGTCCATAGGGGTAAATGGGACCATAGAGATCAATGTGTCCATAGGGATCAATGGGGTCCATAGGCATCATTGGGGTAAGAAGACATCCATGGGGTCCTTAGAGATCAATGGGGTCCATAGGGATCAATTGGATCCATAGCATCAATGAGGTCCTTAGGGATTAATGGGGTCCATAAGGATCAATGGGACCCATAGGGATCAATGGGGTCCATAGAGATCAAATGGGTCCATAGGGGTCAATGGGATCTATTGGCAACAATAGGGTCCATAGAGATAAATGGGGTCCATAGGGATCAATGGAGTCCATAGGGATCAATGGGCTATATAGTGATCAATGGTGTCCATAGAGATCAATGGGGTCCATAGGAATCAATGGTGTCAATAGAGATCAATGGAGTCCATCGAGATCAATGGGGTCCATAGATGTCAATTGGGTCCATAGGGATGAATGGGGTCCGAAGAGATCAATGGGGTCCATAGAGATCAATGGGGTCCGTAGGGATCAATGAGGACCACAGGAATCAATGGGGTCCATAGGAATCAGTGGAATACATAGGGATCAATGGGGTTCTATGGGATCAATGGGATCCATGGTGATCAATGGGGTTCATGGGGATCAATGTGGTCCATAGAGATCAATGTGGTCCATAGGGATCGATTGGGGTCCATAGAGATCAATGGGGTCCATAGGGATCCAAGGGGTCCATAGGGATCAATGTGGACCATAGGGATTAATGTTCTCTGTAGTGATCAATGGTGTCTATAGAGATCTTTGGGGTTCATAGGGATCAGTGGGAACCATAGGGATCAATAGGGACCTAAGGAATCAATGGGATCCACGGTGATCAATGGGGTTCATGGGGATTAATGGCATCCATAGGGATCAAGGGGGCCCATAGGAATCAATGGAGTCCATAGGGATCAGTGCGATCTATAGGGATCAATGGGATCCATAAAGATCAATGGGGTCCATAGGGATCAAGGGGGTTCATGGGGATCAATGATCTCTATAGGGATCAACGGGGTCTATAGGGATAAATGGAGTCCATAGGAATCAATGGGGTCCATAGAGATAATCTGGTCCCTAGATATCAATGGGGTCCATAGAGATCAATGGGGCCCATAGGGATCAGTGTGGTCCATAGAGATCAATGGAGTCCATAGGGATCAATGGGCTCTATAGGGATCAATGGGGTCCATAGAGATCAATGTGGTCCATAGGGATCAATGGGCTCTATAGAAATCAATGGTGTCCATAGAGATCATCAGGGTCCATAGGGATCAATGGGGTCCAAAGAGATCAATGGGGTCCATATGGATCACTGTGGTCAATAGGGATCAATGTGGTCCATATAGATCAATGGGGACCACTGGGATCAATGGTGTCCATAGAGATCAGTAAGGCCATTGAGATCAATAGGGTCAATAGGGATCAATGGGGTCCATAGGGATCAATGTGGTCCATAGATATCAATGGGGTCAATAGGGATCAATGGGGTCCATAGGGATCAATGTGGTCCATAGAAATCAATGGGTTCATTAGGGATCAATGTGTCCATAGGGATCAATGGGGTCCATAGGCATCATTGGGGTAAGAAGACATCCATGGGGTCCTTAGAGATCAATGGGGTCCATAGGGATCAATTGGATCCATAGCATCAATGAGGTCCTTAGGGATTAATGGGGTCCATAGGGATCAATGGGACCCATAGGGATCAATGGGGTCCATAGAGATCAAGAGGTTCCATAGGGGTCAATGGGGTCCATAGAGATTAATGGGGTCCATAGGGATCAATGGTGTCCATAGGGATCAAAGGGGTCCATAGAGATCAATGGGATCCCTAAGGATCAATGGTGTCCATTGGGATCAATGGGGTCCATAGGGGTAAATGGGACCATAGAGATCAATGTGTCCATAGGGATCAATGGGGTCCATAGGCATCATTGGGGTAAGAAGACATCCATGGGGTCCTTAGAGATCAATGGGGTCCATAGGGATCAATTGGATCCATAGCATCAATGAGGTCCTTAGGGATTAATGGGGTCCATAGGGATCAATGGGACCCATAGGGATCAATGGGGTCCATAGAGATCAAATGGGTCCATAGGGGTCAATGGGATCTATTGGCAACAATAGGGTCCATAGAGATAAATGGGGTCCATAGGGATCAATGGAGTCCATAGGGATCAATGGGCTATATAGTGATCAATGGTGTCCATAGAGATCAATGGGGTCCATAGGAATCAATGGTGTCAATAGAGATCAATGGAGTCCATCGAGATCAATGGGGTCCATAGATGTCAATTGGGTCCATAGGGATGAATGGCGTCCGAAGAGATCAATGGGGTCCATAGAGATCAATGGGGTCCGTAGGGATCAATGGGGACCACAGGGATCAATGGGGTCCATAGGAATCAGTGGAATACATAGGGATCAATGGGGTTCTATGGGATCAATGGGATCCATGGTGATCAATGGGGTTCATGGGGATCAATGTGGCCCATAGGGATCAATGGGCTCCATAGTAATCAATAGGGCCCAAAGAGATCAATGGGATCCATTGAGATCAATGGGTTCCTTAGGGATCAATGGGGTCCATAGAGATCAAAATGGTCAATAGATATCAACAGGGTCCATTGGGATCAATGGGGTCCATGGAGATCAAGGGGGTCCATATGGATCACTGGGGTCCATAGTGATCAATGTGGTCCATATAGATCAATGGGGACCATTGGGATCAATGGTGTCCATAGAGATCAGTAAGGCCATAGAGATCAATAGGGTCAATAGGGATCAATGGGGTCCATAGGGATCAATGTGGTCCATAGAAATCAATGGGTTCATTAGGGATCAATGTGGTCCATAGAGATCAATGTGGTCCATAGGGATCGATTGGGTCCATAGAGATCAATGGGGTCCATAGGGATCCAAGGGGTCCATAGGGATCAATGTGGACCATAGGGATTAATGTTCTCTGTAGTGATCAATGGTGTCTATAGAGATCTTTGGGGTTCATAGGGATCAGTGGGAACCATAGGGATCAATAGGGACCTAAGGAATCAATGGGATCCACGGTGATCAATGGGGTTCATGGGGATTAATGGCATCCATAGGGATCAAGGGGGCCCATAGGATTCAATGGAGTCCATAGGGATCAGTGCGATCTAAAGGGATCAATGGGATCCATAAAGATCAATGGGGTCCATAGGGATCAAGGGGGTTCATGGGGATCAATGTTCTCTATAGGGATCAATGGAGTCCATAGGGATCAATGGGCTCTATAGGGGTCAATGGGGTCCTTAGAGATCAATGTGGTCCATAGGGATCAATGGGCTCTATAGAAATCAATGGTGTCCATAGAGATCATCAGGGTCCATAGGGATCAATTTGGTCCAAAGAGATCAATGGGGTCCTTAGGGATCAATGGGGCAAATAGAGATCAGTGGAGTCCATAGGGATCAATGGGTCCTAAGAGATCAATGGGGTCTATAGGGATCAATGGGGTCCATAGAGATCAATGGAGTCCATAGGGATCAATGGTGTCCATAGGGATCAATGGGGTCCATAGAGATCGAAGTGGTCCATAGGAATCAATGGGCTCTATAGAAATCAATGGAGTCCATAGAGATCAACAGGGTCCACAGGGATCAATGGGGTCCATAGAGATCAATGGGGTCCATAGGGATCAATGGTGTCCATAGGGATCAAAGGGGTCCATAGAGATCAATGGGATCCCTAGGGATCAATGGGTCCTAAGGGATCAATGGGGTCTATAGGGATCACTGTGGTCCATAGAGATCAAGAGGTTCCTTAGGGATCAATGGGGTCCATAGAGATTAATGGGGTCCATAAGGATCAATGGTGTCCATAGGGATCAATGGGGTCCATAGGGGTAAATGGGACCATAGAGATCAATGTGTCCATAGGGATCAATGGGGTCCATAGGCATCATTGGGGTAAGAAGACAACCATGGGGTCCTTAGAGATCAATGGGGTCCATAGGGATCAATTGGATCCATAGCATCAATGAGGTCCTTAGGGATTAATGGGGTCCATAGGGATCAATGGGACCCATAGGGATCAATGGGGTCCATAGAGATCAAATGGGTCCATAGGGGTCAATGGGATCTATTGGCAACAATAGGGTCCATAGAGATAAATGGGGTCCATAGGGATCAATGGAGTCCATAGGGATCAATGGGCTATATAGTGATCAATGGTGTCCATAGAGATCAATGGGGTCCATAGGAATCAATGGTGTCAATAGAGATCAATGGAGTCCATCGAGATCAATGGGGTCCATAGATGTCAATTGGGTCCATAGGGATGAATGGGGTCCGAAGAGATCAATGGGGTCCATAGAGATCAATGGGGTCCGTAGGGATCAATGGGGACCACAGGGATCAATGGGGTCCATAGGAATCAGTAGAATACATAGGGATCAATGGGGTTCTATGGGATCAATGGGATCCATGGTGATCAATGGGGTTCATGGGGATCAATGTGGCCCATAGGGATCAATGGGCTCCATAGTAATCAATAGGGCCCAAAGAGATCAATGGGATCCATTGAGATCAATGGGTTCCTTAGGGATCAATGGGGTCCATAGAGATCAAAATGGTCAATAGATATCAACAGGGTCCATTGGGATCAATGGGGTCCATGGAGATCAAGGGGGTCCATATGGATCACTGGGGTCCATAGTGATCAATGTGGTCCATATAGATCAATGGGGACCATTGGGATCAATGGTGTCCATAGAGATCAGTAAGGCCATAGAGATCAATAGGGTCAATAGGGATATCAATGGGGTCCATAGGGATCAATGTGGTCCATAGAAATCAATGGGTTCATTAGGGATCAATGTGGTCCATAGAGATCAATGTGGTCCATAGGGATCGATTGGGTCCATTGTGATCAATGGGGTCCATAGGGATCCAAGGGGTCCATAGGGATCAATGTGGACCATAGGGATTAATGTTCTCTGTAGTGATCAATGGTGTCTATAGAGATCTTTGGGGTTCATAGGGATCAGTGGGAACCATAGGGATCAATAGGGACCTAAGGAATCAATGGGATCCACGGTGATCAATGGGGTTCATGGGGATTAATGGCATCCATAGGGATCAAGGGGGCCCATAGGAATCAATGGAGTCCATAGGGATCAGTGCGATCTATAGGGATCAATGGGATCCATAAAGATCAATGGGGTCCATAGGGATCAAGGGGGTTCATGGGGATCAATGATCTCTATAGGGATCAACGGGGTCTATAGGGATAAATGGAGTCCATAGGAATCAATGGGGTCCATAGAGATAATCTGGTCCCTAGATATCAATGGGGTCCATAGGGATCAATGGGGCCCATAGGGATCAGTGTGGTCCATAGAGATCAATGGAGTCCATAGGGATCAATGGGCTCTATAGGGATCAATGGGGTCCATAGAGATCAATGTGGTCCATAGGGATCAATGGGCTCTATAGAAATCAATGGTGTCCATAGAGATCATCAGGGTCCATAGGGATCAATGGGGTCCAAAGAGATCAATGGGGTCCATATGGATCACTGTGGTCAATAGGGATCAATGTGGTCCATATAGATCAATGGGGACCACTGGGATCAATGGTGTCCATAGAGATCAGTAAGGCCATTGAGATCAATAGGGTCAATAGGGATCAATGGGGTCCATAGGGATCAATGTGTTCCACAGATATCAATGGGGTCAATAGGGATCAATGGGGTCCATAGGGATCAATGTGGTCCATAGAAATCAATGGGTTCATTAGGGATCAATGTGGTCCATAGAGATCAATGTGGTCCATAGGGATCGATTGGGTCCATAGAGATCAATGGGGTCCATAGGGATCCGAGGGGTCCATAGGGATCAATGTGGACCATAGGGATTAATGTTCTCTGTAGTGATCAATGGTGTCTATAGAGATCTTTGGGGTTCATAGGGATCAGTGGGAACCATAGGGATCAATAGGGACCTAAGGAATCAATGGGATCCACGGTGATCAATGGGGTTCATGGGGATTAATGGCGTCCATAGGGATCAAGGGGGCCCATCGGAATCAATGGAGTCCATAGGGATCAGTGCGATCTATAGGGATCAATGGGATCCATAAAGATCAATGGGGTCCATAGGGATCAAGGGGGTTCATGGGGATCAATGATCTCTATAGGGATCAACGGGGTCTATAGGGATAAATGGAGTCCATAGGAATCAATGGGGTCCATAGAGACAATCTGGTCCCTAGACATCAATGGGGTCCGTAGGGATCAATGGGGCCCATAGGGATCAGTGTGGTCCATAGAGATCAATGGAGTCCATAGGGATCAATGGGCTCTATAGGGATCAATGGGGTCCATAGAGATCAATGTGGTCCATAGGGATCAATGGGCTCTATAGAAATCAATGGTGTCCATAGAGATCATCAGGGTCCATAGGGATCAATGGGGTCCAAAGAGATCAATGGGGTCCTTAGGGATCAATGGGGCAAATAGAGATCAGTGGAGTCCATAGGGATCAATGGGTCCTAAGGGATCAATGGGGTCTATAGGGATCAATGGGGTCCATAGAGATCAATGGAGTCCATAGGGATCAATGGGCTCTATAGGGATCAATGGGGTCCATAGAGATCAATGTGGTCCATAGGGATCAATGGGGTCTATAGGGATCACTGTGGTCCATAGAGATCAACAGGGTCCATAGGGATCAATGGTGTCCATAGGGATCATCAGGGTCCATAGGGATCAATGGCGTCCATAGATATCAATTGGGTCCATAGGGATCAATGGGGTCCATAAAGTTCATTGGGGTCCCTAGGGATCAATGGGTCCTAAGGGATCAATGGGGTCTATAGGGATCACTGTGGTCCATAGAGATCAAGAGGTTCCATAGGGATCAATGGGGTCCATAGAGATTAATGGGGTCCATAGGGATCAATGGTGTCCATAGGGATCAAAGGGGTCCATAGAGATCAATGGGATCCCTAAGGATCAATGGTGTCCATAGGGATCAATGGGGTCCATAGGGGTAAATGGGACCATAGAGATCAATGTGTCCATAGGGATCAATGGGGTCCATAGGCATCATTGGGGTAAGAAGACATCCATGGGGTCCTTAGAGATCAATGGGGTCCACAGGGATCAATTGGATCCATAGCATCAATGAGGTCCTTAGGGATTAATGGGGTCCATAGGGATCAATGGGACCCATAGGGATCAATGGGGTCCATAGAGATCAAATGGGTCCATAGGGGTCAATGGGATCTATTGGCAACAATAGGGTCCATAGAGATAAATGGGGTCCATAGGGATCAATGGAGTCCATAGGGATCAATGGGCTATATAGTGATCAATGGTGTCCATAGAGATCAATGGGGTCCATAGGAATCAATGGTGTCAATAGAGATCAATGGAGTCCATCGAGATCAATGGGGTCCATAGATGTCAATTGGGTCCATAGGGATGAATGGGGTCCGAAGAGATCAATGGGGTCCATAGAGATCAATGGGGTCCGTAGGGATCAATGGGGACCACAGGGATCAATGGGGTCCATAGGAATCAGTGGAATACATAGGGATCAATGGGGTTCTATGGGATCAATGGGGTCCATGGTGATCAATGGGGTTCATGGGGATCAATGTGGCCCATAGGGATCAATGGGCTCCATAGTAATCAATAGGGCCCAAAGAGATCAATGGGATCCATTGAGATCAATGGGGTCCATAGGGATCAATGGGGTCCATAGAGATCAAAATGGTCAATAGATATCAAGAGGGTCCATTGGGATCAATGGCGTCCATGGAGATCAAGGGTGTCCATATGGATCACTGTGGTCCATAGGGATCAATGTGGTCCATATAGATCAATGGGGACCATTGGGATCAATGGTGTCCATAGAGATCAGTAAGGCCATAGAGATCAATAGGGTCAATAGGGATCAATGGGGTCCATAGGGATCAATGTGGTCCATAGAAATCAATGTGGTCCATAGGGATCGATTGGGTCCATAGAGATCAATGGGGTCCATAGGGATCCAAGGGGTCCATAGGGATCAATGTGGACCATAGGGATTAATGTTCTCTGTAGTGATCAATGGTGTCTATAGAGATCTTTGGGGTTCATAGGGATCAGTGGGAACCATAAGGATCAATAGGGACCTAAGGAATCAATGGGATCCACGGTGATCAATGGGGTTCATGGGGATTAATGGCGTCCATAGGGATCAAGGGGGCCCATAGGAATCAATGGAGTCCATAGGGATCAGTGCGATCTAAAGGGATCAATGGGATCCATAAAGATCAATGGGGTCCATAGGGATCAATGGGGCCCATAGGGATCAGTGTGGTCCATAGAGATCAATGGAGTCCATAGGGATCAATGGGCTCTATAGAAATCAATGGTGTCCATAGAGATCATCAGGGTCCATAGGGATCAATGGGGTCCAAAGAGATCAATGGGGTCCTTAGGGATCAATGGGGCAAATAGAGATCAATGGAGTCCATAGGGATCAATGGGTCCTAAGGGATCAATGGGGTCTATAGGGATCACTGTGGTCCATAGAGATCAACAGGGTCCATAGGGATCAATGGGGTCCATAGGGATCAATGGGGTCCATGGGTGTCAATGGGAGCATAGAGATCAACGGGGTCCATAGGGATCAATGTGGTCCATAGTGTTCGTTGGGGTCCATAGAGATCAATGGGTTCCTTAGGGATCAATGGGGTCCATAGAGATCAATGGGGCTCATAGGGATCAATGGGGTCCATAGGGATCAATGGGGTTCATAAAGATCAATGGGGTCCATAGGTATCAATGGGTCCATAGGGATCAGTGGGGTTCATGGGGATCAATGGGGTCCATAGGGATCAATGGGGTTCATAAAGATCAATGGGGTCCATATGTATCAATGGGTCCATAGGGATCAGTGGGGTTCATGGGGATCAATGGGGTCCATAGGGATCAGTGGGGTCCATTGTGATAAATCGGGTCCATAGGTATCAATGGGTCCATAGGGATCAGTGGGGTTCATGGGGATCAATGGGGTCCATAGAGATCAATTGGGTCCATAGAGATCAAAGGTTCCACAGGAATCAGTGGGGTCCATAGGGATCAGTGGTGTCGATAGGGATCAATGGGGTCCATAGGGATTAATCAGGGCCATAGTGATCAGTGGGGTCCTTTGAGATCAATGGGGTCTATGGGGGTCAATGGGGTCCATAGCGATGAATGGGGTCTATGGCGGTCTATGGAGTCTATAGGGATCAATGGGGTCTATGGGGGTCAATGGGGTCCATAGGGATCAACGGGGGTCTATGGCGGTCAGTGGTGTTCTATGGGGGTCAATGGTGTCCATAGGGATCAACGGTGGTCTATGGGGGTCAGGGGGGTCCATAAGGATGAATGGGGTCTATTGGGGTCAAGGGGGTCTATAGGGATCAATGGGGTCCATAGGGATCAGTTGGGGTCTATGGGGGTCTATGGGATTCAATGGGGTCTATGGGGGTCAATGGGGTGGCCCCGGGGCTGCTGTAGACCCAGTTCAGTGTGGTCGTGAGTGGGGTCCAATCGCAGAACAAGTTTTCCAGTCACAGAAGAATTCCTGCAATAAAGGAGCAAATTCTCCACTACCAGAAAAGCTCTCCAGGCAAAGACCAAGCTCTCCAATCATAGAACAATTTGTCTGCTAAAAGAGCAATTTCTACAATCAAAGAACAAGTGCTCCAATCACAAGGGAATCTATGGGTCCAGGAGACCTCTATGGGGTTTCTATGCATTTCTATGGGTCCATATAGGGTCTGTTTGGGTCTCTATATGTCCTTATGGGTTCCTATGTGTCCCTATGGGTCTATATGGGTCCCTATGTCCCTCTGTGGGCCCCTATGGTGAAGTGGGCGGGGCTAGGGGCTAGGAGGGCAATTTATGGGTCCAGGAGACCTCTATGGCGTTTATGTCTATGGGCCCTTATGGGTCCACATGGGTTTCTATGGCAGTGCCTATAGGGAAGGGGGTGGGACTACAGGGAAGGAGGCAGGCCTAACTTCTAGGGGGAGGATCTATGGGTCCAGGAGAGCTCTATGGGGTTTCTGTGTATCTCTGTGGGTCCATATAGGGTCTGTATGAGTCTCTACAGGTCTCTATGGTGTGGCCTATGGGGAATGGTGTAGGGCAAATGGGGAGAGGGCAGGGCTAATGGGGAAGTCGTGGGGCCAATGGAGCAGAGGCGGGGCTAATGATGAAGAGAGCGTGGCCTATGGGGAACAGGCTAATGAGGGAAGGGGCGTGGCCATATGGGATGGACAGCCTCCTCCTCCCCCAAAACTCCTCCGCGCCGCTCCCACCGCCGCTCGCACCTCCTCTTCACTATCCCACCCGTCGCCCCCGCTGCTGCCAGAAAAATGGCACCCGCTCCACACCACCCCTTTAATAACCTCGCCCCCTCCCGCCTCACAGCCAATCACTGCGCCGCTCGCCTCACAGCGGGGGCAGGACATGGAGACGGAGGGTCAGCATTGTCCAATCCCTGGCCGCCTCTCCCTCAGCTACCGCGCAGCTGAGGGGACGCTTTCCCGCCTGGAGACCGGCGGCCAATCAGCGGTGTCCCTTGATGTGAGGGAGCGATGGCGGCAGTCGGGACGGAAGGAGAAGAAGGCAGCGGCAGCGGCGGAGGCTGAAACGCGGCTTTATCTTCTGCATATGCGCGGTTTTGAAGCTTAGCGGGGTTGAGCTCGGCGCGGGAACATCTAGGAGCTGCTGGGCGAAGGTTTGTTCTGTATTTGGTGGGCGGGAGGATGGCGGTGATGAGGGAGGAAAGTAGTTTAAGTGGGAGAGATGGTGGGGAAGGGGGGAAAAATGGCTGTTAGGGTGGAAGAGATGGTGGGGAAGGGGGGGATAATGGCAGTTAAATGGGACAGATGATGAGAAAGGGAGGAATAGTGGGATACGGGATAGAAGGGGAGGCAAATGCTGGGGAAGGTAAGACGAAATGGCGGTGGTGGGGAGAAGCAGACAGCAGGTGGGGTGGGTGAGGACATGTTCTCCGTCCCCACGTCCCAGACTCCATCCCCCTAATGCAGAATGTTGGGTTGTGGACACCAGATGGTGATATTGGACACTCTGTACCTGCAGGACCAGGCTGCTGTTGTGGGCTCCATCATGTGGCCCAGGTCCTGCCTCAGCACCAGTGTCACCTGGTGCTGCTGCACCTCTGTGGAGCTGGAGATGATGAGGAAGGTCCCATGGAGCAGGATGAGGATAGATTAACCCTCACCCTGCCGAAATCTCTGTGCATCGAAGGCATGCACCAGCTCCCTGAGCGGCAGTGCAGCCCCATGGCACGCGGCGCTCAGCAGTGAACCCCCAGCATTCCTGTCATCATTGCCATCATCCCGGATCCATGCCAGAGGCACAGGAAAATCTCTGTGGGTAATGGGCAGTAGCACCCAGGGGTGCAGCCCAGCAGCAGCTGCCCTGCAGTGCCACTAAGGTCCAGGGGCTGCAGCAGCTCCTGAGGCAGCAGCTCCCAGTGCTGATCCTGGCAGCATTCCCAATATTCCCTGCCCTCCATGTCCAGCAGCCCATACCCCCTGAGGGACAGGCGGCCCACCCAACACACCAAGCCCCATAGGGCCCCCACACCCCAGAAGTACCAGTTGACTCTTTGATGTACTTTCATTTTTATTTTATTTGCATGTCATTCAGGTTTATTTATTTATTAAAAAAAAAAATCAACTGGTGTTGATGTACTTATGGGGCACAATGGGGTATTGGGAGCCCTACAGGGCACCATGGTGGTTGACAATGATGATGTCATCACAGTCCTGGTAACATCACAACACATGTCTGTGGGTGACTATGGCATGTCCATGGCTCGCTAACAGTTGCTGCAGAGTGTCTATGGGTCACTCTGGGACCCTGTCAGATGTCTAGAGAGTCTATGAGGCTGGGGGGTCCGTAGGGCATCTACTGGAGTCGGTGGGGCTCTATGAGGCGTCCATGGGATGCTATGGGATACCTAAAAAAAATAAAAAAAATAAAAATAAAAGTTAATATAAGTGACTGAATCAAATCCAAAGAAAACTGGAGGGAAAACAAAAAAAAAGCGAGTTAAAAGCACGTTAGAGTGAATGAAGTGGTTAAACCATGAATAAAAACTAATACAAGTGAATAAGCCTGAATAAAACTCAAAAGCATATAGAAGTCAATAAAAATTAATTGCAATTGGTGTTGGGGTACTTACAGGGTGTGGGGCACTTGTGGGAGCCCCACAAGGCATTTTGGGGCCCTCCAAGGGGCTCTTGGGGGTCCCTATAAGGTACCATGTCATTGATGATGTCATCCCAGTCCAGGCGACATCACGACACCGTAAGTCAATAAAAGCCATGGGGCATGTGTTGTGCATCTATAGGGAACTAGGGAGCAGTGAGGAGGGGGTCTGGGGGGTGCTATGTGGCAGTGCAAGGTGTCTGCAAGGCTCTATGGGTTGTCATGGGGCCATGTGTGGGTCAACAGGGTATCTAGCAGTTGCAGCGGGTTTCTGTGGGGTGTTTATGGGTGGCCATGGCTCACTACGGGGTGCCCAGGGCTCGCTATAAGGTGTCTGTGGAGTATCAATAGGTCGCAGTGTGTCATTGTGGGGATCTGTGGGTCTCTATGGGGAATCTGTGAGTCACTTTGGAGTGTCGTTGAGTTGCTGTGGGGTGTCTATCGGTCACTGTGGATCTCTATGGATGTCTATAGGGTGTCTATGGGGCGCTGTGGATGGCTATGGGCTGTCTATGGGTCGCTACGGGCTGTCTATAGGTCACTGTAGCTTCATCAAGAGTTGCTGTGGGGTGTCTATGGGTCGCTCTGGGACCCTATGGTATGTCTATAGGGTGCCTATGAGGCTTGAGGGGCCTGTAGGTGGCCTACTGGGGTCTATGGGACTCTGTGACGCATCCATGGGTTGCTCAGGGTCACTATGTGGTATCAGGGGGGAAAAAAAAAATAATAATATTCCTAAAAGTGACTGAATCAAATCTAAAGAGAAGGCAAAGATGCTCTTTTATAGGGCACTGTGGGGCTGGGGTGGGGGGAGGGTGTCTATGGGTCATCGTAGGATATCTGTTGGGTGTCACTGGCTCGCCATGGGGCAGTGTGGGGGGCGCTCTGGGTCTCACCTTTGGGGGGGGCTCAGGTACGTCCTGGAGCGCAGGCTGGGCCCACTGCCGTTGCTCTGGACTGCAGTTAAATGCAACAGGAATAAAGCTGAAAAGTGAATAAACATCAATGAAAGTCAATAAACCTGACTGAAACTCAATAAAAGTGAATAAATGCCAATGAAAAAGAATAAAAGGGAATAAACCTCCAAGAAAAATGACCAAAAGTAAACTGAAGATCACTCCAAGTAACTAAAAAGCAAATAGATCAGAATAAAACTACGTAAAAGTGAATTAAAAGTGAATCAAAGGACATACATGTGAGTGCAGAAGTGAATACAAGTGAATAAAGGTGAATAAAAAGCCTGAATAAACCCGTGGAGAAAAGCTGTGGCTTTGCCAAAAATACACAACCTGCTGAGAACAGTGAAAAAGTGCAGAATCTACAAAGGCCCTGTGGTTCTATGAAAAAGAAGCCGTGTAAATAATGCGATAACTCGTTAAGCCTTGCAGAACTTGCTTAGCCTTGTGGAACTCACCTGTTTCATGGGAAACTGTCCCTTATGCACAGTAGAATGGCTCAGAGGATCTGAGGCAAAGGAGAAAGGAGAAGGGACTTTGCAGGCAGCAGAGGTATCAGGTAAGTGGATACTGAATGCAAATGGAACCCCCTGAACCAGGTGTGCCTGGTGGAGATCTCCCTTCATACGAATAAAGCTTTAAACTTCACTCTGCCTCACGAGCAGGCAAAAAAGCAGGCTTTCCCGACAAAGCTGAATAAAAAGTGATTAAAAGTGAATAAAACTGAACACAAAATTGAGTAAAATTGATTAAAAGTGAATATACCTCGATAAAAAGTGAATAAATGTGAACAGAAGCGATTAAAAACTGGAAAACCAAAAACCAAAACCTGAAAAAAAAGTGACTAAAAAGCGAATATAAAGTGACTAAAAAGAGAAAAAAGTTAAAGTGGCTAGAAGTCAGTATAAAGTGAATACAACTCAAGAAAAAACTGAGTAAGAGAATAAAAGTGAACAAAAGTGTTAAAACCGCGAATAAAACTCAAAGAAATTTACATAGTCGCATATAAACATAAGTCAAACTTAATTAAATGCACTGACGAGCCATGAGCCCCCTTGCCCCTGCCCCCCCCCGCTCCTACAGCCGCTGCCGCTCCCCCTTCTCCCGCTGCCACCGCTCTGGCCGCCTTCGCCCACCTTCGCCGACACTGCTGCCGCCGGCACCGCCCACTGCCCTTGCTGCTCCTGCTACCGCAGCTCTGGCCACCGCCACTGAACAGCCCCCCCGCTGCTCCCGCCGCTCTTTTACTCCCTCGCCCGCAGCCGCCGCAACAGCCCTGGTGAGTCTGGATATGGCCTGAAGGTCGTCATTCAGAAAAGACCACTTCAAAGAAAACAAAACCAACCAACCAAACCACAAAGCTCTAAGCCCATAAAGCCACACCAGAGAACGGACCCTGAGGAAAGCCAACACCTGAAGGAACATCCTCCTGCAAGGCTGTGCCTCATATACCCCCAGCCCCACCCACAACCCCTCCCTCAATGCTCTGGGACAGGGGAGGGGCAAACACTACCTGGGATAAAAGCGGCCTCAAAGCGCTGTGGGGCCTTTTTCCTCTCTGGCTTTTATTTTTTGCCTCTTGTTCTCTGGCTCAGATTCACATTCAGAACTCAGAGACCACACAGGCTCACTGTCATCCAGACTGGCTTAGACACACACACACACACACACACATTCGGACCACACGGACACTCTGTGGCTGAGACACATGGTACCCCACTAGCGCGACCAGGTCTACCCCAGTCAGGGCTAGGGACCATTTACGCCCTCCTCGTCAAGGAGGGAAAGGGACACATCAAACCGGCGCGCCGGGGGGCCCGGAAGCGGTGCGCGAACACCGGGCTGCGGCCGCGAGTACCCCGCGCGCCCGCCGACACCCAAACGTGAAGCGGCGGCGACGGCCGAGCGGCACCGGGCCGCAGGACTGCGCCGCCAGCTCCGGGAGCAGCGGGCGCTCCGCCGCTCGTGCGCGGCACCACGCCTTGCTGCAGTAGCGAACTCTGGACACAGGATGGCAGCAACATCGCGCCCCCCACCCGCTGTACCGTGTTTTCTGGGTGTCGTCCCCCCCCCCCGCACGCCCCCGGCCCTTGCAGACCCAGAATCAGGGGGATTGGGTATTTTTGAGCCAACGCAGCGGCTCCGGCTCCACAAGCACAGCCGCCATGGAAACCTCCTTTTGGGGGAAGCAGCCCCAAATCAAGCTGTTACCCCTCTGTCTTCGGAGGACACCCCCATCCTCTACTCACCTGTTCCTCTGCCAAATCACTGCCTCCCTCACTGACACTGGGGTGCCCCAAATGACACCATCCGTCCCCAGACTCCCCACATCCCCCTTTTCATTCCACACTCTCACCCGCCCCCAAAAGAAAACCAAAAACTGAGAAAAACTGCCCCAAGGAGCAGCTCATTACATCATTCCTTTAATAACCGCCACTTACACAGGAACACGCACCCCGAAAAAGGGGGGGGGGGGGGGGCTGTGCTAGAAAGAGACAAGGGGAACAGCACCCCTAACCCGCCCGTGGCCGCTGCGCACGACACTCATTCCTGGGTCGGCCGCCCCCCAGCTTCCAGCGGCTGCCGCGCCCAGCTTTACATCGCGCCCCCCCCATCACCACCACCTGCAGTACCGAGCTTTCCCCACAGGACGGCAGCAGAAAGCGGCGCCTGCCTCCTCCCCGGGCTCCCCCACGTGCAGTACCGAGGGCTGCTCACAGGATGGCAGCACCCGCTCACTTATTGGGTTCCGCAGAGGCAATGGGCTGCCCTCCCCGGCGCGGTTTACATCCTCCAACTACTTACTGGGGACGTAGACTTAAATTATAGGTTTAAACTAACAGTAGTGTGTGTGACTTCAAACTAACATAGCTGAATAGAGCAAACTGTTCTAACTTGCTAACACGTAGGGAAAAAGGAATGTTCGGCTTATGGGGGCAGGAACATCACCAGACTGATAACAACTAAGGATTCAGTAAGTAAGACCAAGGATGCTAGCCTTCAAGATACAGAGTGGTGCCCAACGTGGAGTGAGACTGGAACAGAACAGAAGCAAGGACATTCCAACTGCTAACTCAGCACTCGAACCTGGCAAGCATGTGCAAGCACTGATGTCATTCAGTAAACATAGTAAGGAACACTATCGACAACAAAGAGAGATGCGCCCATCACCAAGAAAGCGCATGCGTAATTAGAATGCAAATATTATAACTAGTTCATAGAAAAGCTACGAATATGCGTGAGTATGCTAAATATATAGCCACTGTCAGCAGCCAACAGCGTGCTCACCTTTGCGAAACGATTCAGGTTTGCACCCCGTGCTGCAATAAAGAATGCTGCTTTCGGGAGCCAACATCCGTGTCTCAGGAAGCTCTTGCCTCCTAGAAGCACGGCACAAGACTACAGCCCTAGCTGCAGTCTTAGGAACCGTAAGCCCATGTATCTGCATTTGGCGGAAATGGCTGCTGAGAGATGACAGTCTTACCAGAGAGGGTTACAAATCACCTCCCTCCCTGAAAACGAAAAAAGCCTAACTCTTTGTACTCCAGCAGAGATGAAGTCAGACACGGGGTCAGGTTTTGATTTCCATGTGGTTTAATAAGTTAACAGGTTCAGCCATTACACAGCAATGGAATTCTTCTACAACATTTACAAAGGTGCAAGAACTTCATTCATTTAGTCCGAATTGAGTAACTTTATTTTCATCTCTTAAATAGCTACATGGTTCCTTTGGGGGTTTTTTCCCCTCCTCGAAATGATCCAGGGTTTAAATAATCCACCCAGAGAGAAGGCATCAAAGTACAGAAGAGCACATACAAATTCAGAGTGGATATTTGGTCCAGTACCTGTATGCACGAGAAAAGGTGGTGTGAAGCAGTCATGCCTGTAGAAGGAGCCGGAATACCACAAGTACACAAAGATCTTTTCCAGAAGTTTGAACCACCGGGACTGTTACTCTACCATGACACACACTGTACCCTACATAAGGGGAGGGAGGGGCTGAATGATGCTAAAGACCCCAGGACATGCAATCACCAACCACCCAACATTCAAGCATCTCGCCAGCTATCCAAAAATGACATCTCTATGTAGCAGGCAATGAACTCAGAGAAGCCACCACAGGAAGGAAGCAGCAATGCTAGAGACAAACAAGTGGAATGAAAACATTTGTAAACATACATTTTGCCCCCTGCCCAGTTCTAGTCTAGAAACAGAGTGTGCCTGTGGCCCTCACATCTGCTTTTATTATTACATATATTTTATGACATGAGATTTCATTATGCTCCTCCCATCCCCAAAACTGTTTTCTGACTAGCTCTCTACCCAAGTAAACTCCTATTGCTCTCCCCCACATTAGCCAATCTGCCTATAAACCTGTCCTCAGCTACACAAACACATAAGGGTGCTTGCAGGAGCAGAAGTTGGACTTGTTTGCCCAAAGCTGCCTTCAAAGGTGTCCATGTAAGAAATATTTTGTGGATACCACAAAAGCCAGTTAGGGCCGCTTTCCCTAGCTACCAATCAGCGCCATCATCCTCAGCTCTTTCACAGTGTGACATGTATGGGCACTCGCAAAGCACACTCTAATTACAAGAGCATGCAAACACGTGCACACATATAATCCCTCTGCCTTCAGGCACCCTCTCAGAGTATCAGGCATCAGTCAGGCACCCATCATGCTAAAGCCTATGGCACCCCAAATTGCTGAGGTTTTGCAGTTCCCTCTATTTCTTCCCATACCTATTTTCTCTTGCCTCAAAGAGGATGCCCCTTGCAAGCTGACACCAAGGGCTTTTTTCCCCCTGGGGAAGCTCTTAACAAGCCTTACCGAAACATGGTGAGAGGATGTATCTGGAGCAGAATAAACTTACAAGCACACTTACAGCCAACAGCGCAATGCAGTGTTTGGAACGCAGGCCCATATGAGCAGGTTGAACACCTTCAGAAGCCTCCCCAAGTTCAAGCCCGCCACTCTGTTGGCTCTTCTTCCCCCACATATTTGGTTGAGGACCAATTTCCCAGGTGCAGATATACAGCATACCCTCAGAGAGCAACGTGGCAACTACAGATCGTTCTAAGAAGTTTGATGGCAGCCTACACCGCACACTGGGGTTGCTCCGTGGTCCCAGGCATTATGAAATGCAATGGCACTGAGGCAAAGACACAGGCATCCGGAAGAAGTTAAGCAGGCAAAAGCAGATTTCAAATAGTATTTCTTCTTGTCCTGAACCAAAGCAGAGAATAAAAAGCCAAGAGCACTATGGGGAAAAACTCCCTGGGACCATGTCTTAACAGTTTCTGGAGACCAAAGAATAACATGACCTTCCCTTTCCTTCCAAAAAGATTAGGATAGGAGAATGGTTTCTCACCCTGATAGTCATACCTCCCTCATGAGGCGGATTCATTACCCTTCTTGGCTTTGGAAAGCCAAGAGACTCACTTGTGCTCGCATAACCAGGATTAGTAAAACCAGCCACTCAAGGGACAAACATGACTGCAAGTGCAAGAAAGGAAGCCATGTACAGACACAAAGAGAAAGGATCGACACGTTACTCAGGAGTGTATCTAACTGAAAAGCTCCCGGTGCATGTGGCTGAGCCACTCCCCGTACCCCTCTGTCCATCAAAACAGCAGTTTACCCAAACACCGTCAAAAATATTCCACGCTTCCTGATAACATTTAGAAGAAGATAAAAGGTGACAGTATCAGTCCTATACTGTTCAACTTTGAGAAGCAACAAAATGGCAGAAAGTACATCTCTGCTAGGAAACACAAGCAAGTATGGGAATTAACATCTGGGGGCGTGCTCTGTCAGCACTTGACAATATCCCTTTCCTTCGCAAGCTATCTAACCCAATAGAAATCTTCACAGCAATTTACAGGTCATGATAAAAAGCACCACCAAAAATTCAAGGGAGGATACACACCAACTGTTACGCGTCCTGTTCACCATTCATTCCACAGACTGCAGCGAAGGAAGATTCCAAGACGAGTGTTCTGCCAGGGCAATGCTCAAAATCAGAACCAGTACCTCCACCTCGATACATCAGCAGGCATTGCCTGGAGCCGACAAACTGGAAACAAATTCAGGAAAACCCAAGGATGCATGGTAGTAATTGCCTGTTTAACATGTCTAGAAAGGCATCCTTGGTCCCCAAGGCCAGTGAAGAACTCTATCAGTTTCACTCCTAGCTTTCCTATCGCCTCCCTCCCCCAAGGGAGAACAAAACATTCCAGTAGAAATCTAGGTACGCGTTTGTCAGAAAAGAACCTCGCTTGCCTTTCCTACCTCCGGTCTACAGCAACAAGGACAATGCTCACTAGGCCTTGTGGCTTTCCTTGAGTACACAAGCCACAGGCTTGTGCTTTGGAAGCACCACAGGGAGCCTTGGGCATTCACCTCCAGCTGCTCAGCACCAAGACAGCTTGAGCCGCTCTTGCTGTTAAAGGAAAGGGACACAGGACTATTCAATGAGACCCACAGAAGGTCCTGCGACAAACCCACAACTGAAAATCTGCTGGCTCGTCTGGAAGCTCCCCTCTATTCAAGCCAGCATTTCTAAGGAGAGGTTCACAGCCACGCCACTAGAGAAGCGGTGCTGCCTGGGCTCAGCCAGCACTTTTCAGTCAAATAATACCTTGACATGCATTAAAAAAGAAAAAATGAAAACCCAAACCAGAGAGCCAAGTGCCATTGGCAACAGAGACAGATCGATAGCAGGGAGAGTGCGAGAGACAAGGAATGCCCAAAAAGGAACCAAACCCCAAGGTGCCGGGGGCAGTGCCATGTGCAATGCCACACCAACCTGGCAAAGGAAGGCTACATCAAACTGGCCACCAGATGGCTCGAGGAAAGCTGCATATTGCCAGCTTCCACCAGCACCACAGCAGAAACCGCGAGCTTGCATCAAGGAAATCCACATTCAGTGAGAAATGGTGAGCACTGTGACATCGGCAGCGCATGGAGCTGCAAAGCAAGCCATGGTACCATGTGGATGAGGGAGGAAACAAAGGACAAAACACATGGAAGAGCACAGGGATGAACAGAAAGACTCTCGGAACAAAACAAACAGATGGAGAAGAGGTTCCTGGTCAGCCAGCTGGGCTGGTCCAATTTCTCACATGTGCTCAACCTCATAGGGAGTTGGCAGGAAAGAAGAATCCCTCCCACTGGCAAGCACCAGCAGTTTCAGTGCAAGCCCCGAGTGACTCTGCTCCCCACCCCCAACCTTCAGACACTTTCAAGAGATGCTCCAAAAGACATGTCTGTCAATTCTTTCTCAGCATCACACTGAACGCATTCCAGCCTCTGGAAACGGCATGCGATGGCCATATGGGTAAGCCAGAATGTGTCCTTCCGAAGAACGAGATGTTGTTTTATGCACCCTGTCAGGAGAACAACTGCTTTTCCAGTTGGTCACATCCTGCGCAGGGTAAGGTGACAGCTCCCACCTGGGAGATACTGTAACAGGAGAGCAGAGCTAGCAAACCCAGTCGGGCCTAGACAACTGCTCGAGGGAGGTTTTCCTCCTCTTTGCCCTACCTCCTTAACTCTACAACTCACAGGAGAGCAGGAGCTTTCGTTCAAACCAGGCGTGCTGTCAGGACACAAGGGTTTCTCTGAGAGTGTCATTACTCCAGCTGAACAAGGACTCAGGATATTCGCAACAGGCGCACATCAGGAGACCAGGAAACCATTTGTCTAGAAGAGCAGTCTCCTTCTGCACAAGGAGTTGATTTTCTCCCGTGTGCTTCTCCCTCCACAAATACCTGCCACAGAAACACCTGTGCTTTGAATGCGGTGGACTGGGTTTGCTTGAAAAAAGGAAATACCAGATGCAGTCAGGAAAGGCTCTTTCTACTACAAGAAACCCTTTCATCAGTGAAAACATACAAACTCTTGCCTCTTTTTGCCACATGGCTTTAGACTTCACACTGCCCTTTCGCTAGGGTCACCACATTCCTCATCCTCCATCCCCAGTGTGGTACCGGTCATCGGCAAGAGCCACAAGAGCATGAGAGGCCAGGCACCCCACAAGTCCAGAAGGCAGCCCCGCCCAGCAACACCCCCAACCACCCAGAAGGAAAGGGTTCTGCTCATACAACGGCCAGGGCACATGTGCATCACAGCCTATTTCCCGTCTGACGACGCGGATGCGGAAGGAAGGCTGTGTCATAGGGTGGCAGTGCTGACAGCACCAACCAGACATCCTTGCAAGGGCCCAGGCTTCTACAAAAACTCGCCTGGTGGTTAAACTTCCTTCTTAGAGGCTCCTTCCTTCATCTGCGTAGTGCAGAAAGCAAGCATCCCTCCGCATTGTTGGAAACAGAGCTGTTCCAAGAGCCAAGAACAGCAGATCATTCTCCCGACAACTCGTAGCCTGGGAACACACCGCACCGTGCCTCGGTCAGATTACAGGCTCTGCACCACGCAGAAGCAACGAGAGCATGTAGACGGCCAGCGACCACATCATTTTCTCCCACTAGAACTGAGCGAGGCTACATCCCATGCTTCTCAGCAACGTAGCTCACCCAGCAGTTTCTCCATCTTTAACTCTGAGCACTGCCACTCGAGAGCCTCCCCACTGCCCCCTTCCTTCCAGGATGCACCCAGCGACATCAGACGGCTATACGTGCAGAGTCGCTTCCACAGCTCCTGGGATTTCCACCAGGATTAGCATACCACCTGGATTTTCTGGGAGAGTGCAGTGGGATATGACAGTCAGAAAGGGCTAAGCCGAGGCAGATGAGCAGCCTAAGCCCCGGTTTCACTACCTCTGTTCCCCAAATGGCATAAAGCACCAGGGGCGTCTTCCCTTGCCAAGGCTGAAAGGAACCGGACCGCAGGTCACAGATACCATAGAGTGGGAAGACAAGAGACTAGAAAAGGATTTCTGCGCAATCTTCACAGCTTCTCCCTCCTTCAGTTCTCACCTGCCGTCACACTGTCGCTAACTTTGGGTTTGGATTTAGACTTAAAGGAGAAGCGCTTGATGAGGCGACGGGAGAAGCTGCCAGCCTTCTTCCCGGCAGTGGAGTCAGTGGCAATGTTGGACAAGTCATCATGTGACTGGCTTAGGCCTGCTTCCTTCTGCTTATTCTTCCTCCGGAAGATGAGCTTGGTTCCACTCCGAAGAAAGCTAACTGTAGAGATGGAAAGAAAGGATTTGAAAATCATGACAGCATCCTGCCCTGGTGTGTCTTAGGGGCAGTAACACACCCAGCTGCTCTCTGATGTGCAGCACAGATGTCTTCCGCCCTGAGCGACGGAAGCTCACAGCAGCTCAGCAAACCCCAGCTCCCGCACGGCAAAAATCTACATTCGGGACAGACCACAATACCAACAAGTGGCTTCGCTAAGCATGCCATCACACATCTCCTCTGCATAACCTTCCTTTTACACAGCAATGTCCTCCCTGCAGCGGAAGCGTGCAGAACTGGAATAGAAAGTTAAGACTCATAAAAATGGAAAACACGTGAGAAAATCTGCATGCAGAGACACCACGAGAAATGTGCAGCAGGGAAAAGGCTTCTCGGACCAGCTCATCTCAAGGAGACGCGGATTAGCCAGTGATCAAGCCATGAGAGCGACTGCCCACAGTTTCACGAGATGCCTGAACCTGGAGACAAATGACAGCAACGGCTCTGGATGACTCACGTGGGCAGATGAGATGGAGATGCCAATTGCCATCAGCCCCAAACAGATGCCAGGTGTAAAAAGGCATATTCAAAACCTGCATGCCATACAAAGCTACAAGAGTATTTCCTACAGAAGGGGCTTGCTTTCTGGTTTTCTTCCTTCCCCACCTGCCACATCTCTCAAGAATCAGGGCCACACGCCTTTCTACCCACTGACATGCAAACAAGTGGTTGGTCACCACAGTTTGAACCGTACCTGGTTGCACCCTCCTGAAACCTGTCCTGCTCTCACATTCTCAGCAATAGAGATTTTGGCTGGTGCTTATTTACGCAACTTTGCAGTTAAGTGAAACCGTTACAGCTACAAGCTGTGACAAATCCAAGGTGCACCATCCACCTAATTGACACAAGCTTGGGAATGCTGGAGCGGCATCTTGGTCGGAATAGGAGGCCCACTCAATTGTTTGAAAACAGAGAGTTCATGTGGACATCCTACAGTACAACAGGTCAGAAGCATGAGTTAACAGAGAAAGAGGGAGGGAGTCAAGGCCTGTACAGTCCACATTGTCGGCCAGCCTCCGTTTCCATGCTAGAGGCAGTTGAATTCCGAGGAGGAATCATTTACAGAGGTGTGCCCCATCTGTAGTCCTAGAGGCTAGGGAGAGAAAAGAGGTTCTCAGAAACATGCAAACCACGCAGGAGGCAGAGAGCCCGGACAGAAAGCACAGAAACTGAAAAGGCCACAGCAATCGGACACCTGCAAACAGAGGCGTTTGGAACCAGCAGGAAGCATGTGAAAAAGACAGGCTTTTCCAGGCTCTGGCAGAAGCCACTCTTCACCATGCTGAAAGCTGGCTGCAGCCCCCGTGCTCTGCGGGAGGGGAACTCAGACAGCACTTAGTCCTCAAGTCTAATGTTAGCTACCATCTACTGGTTCACCCTTACCTTTGTGATCTTTCAAGCTCCTGGTCTCAAGTGCTCCTGTGGAACCAGTTTCAGACTCAACATCTTCCACCGATGGCCTCTCGGAGATGTCCGATCGTGTTGTCTCATCCAGCTCTTGACCAGCTCTTTGTCTGGATGGCGACGATTCCAGCAGCTGTGATGATTCAGTAGAATCGTGCACCCACTCGCCTGTGTCCTCTGCCACAGAATCCCTGTACGCTGTGGCCTCCAGGGATGCAGCATAACCCAGGGAAAGTGCCATTTCATCTTGAGCGATAGGTACCTGGAGGGGGATCAGAGGGGGAGACAGAGAGGAAGACAGAGTTGAAAAGATCACACTCATCTCCCACTTTCCATTCACACCTACATAGGGACGCCCAGGATCTGATCATCAGCGCTAGACGGCACCGATGCGCAACTGTCACTTTTTTGCTAAAACATACTGGAACGTCCAAATTCCAAAGCATTCTGCAGCACCTCTCTCACTCCCTCAGGCAAGTCCAGGGATTCCATGAGGTTCCCAACCAGCTACGGCAGCAGCCCCTCTTTCCATTGCTGCCCTGCAGACTGGCAAGGTACCCCTTACGCTCTCTGGGAAGCAGTGACAAGCTGCAAGGAAGCAGCGAAATGGTTCTGCCGAGCAAGTCTTCTGTGCCAGAACCTTCTCCCACACTGGTTCCTATGGGACTGGGTGGTTTCAATGCACCCATCCCTAGAAAAGACTTCACAGGTTGGAAAAGGAGCCCCACAACTATCAGAGACCTTGGAAACTCCCGAGATGATCAGCGTGCTGCGTTTCGTTGGGGTCTTCTTGGCAGGCTTGTTATTTGTCTCAGTCAGCTGCCTGATCGCCGTCTCAGCCACCGGATCCAAGCCGTTAGGCATATAGCTCTCCCCTGAGCACAAGAAAGATACCAACACTTGGTGTAGTGACCTTGACACCAGCAAGAGGTCACTTGCTTACTATGATGCTCATTATAGGCAACTCTGTGTGCACAAAGGGAGAGAACAGAATTTACTATACGCTTGCCTAAATAAACCAAAGAAAGGAAGCGCCGTATAGCTCGTGCCTCTTTCAGGCACCTGCAAAGTCCGATTTCCCACCAGACATGTAATTAAAATATCCTTCCCGCTTGACAAAGACCTCCAAAGACTCCCAAGAGTTTGGGCAGCCTCGGCCATGAAGCATCAAAAAGGCTGCAGCTCCCTGTCCCAGAGACAGAGTCCCAAGTACAGGATGAGCACAGCTCTTGGGTCCAGACAGCCTAGAACATTTTCATCAAGAAAGGAAATGCCTGGAGTCACAGACCAGATAGCCACAGTGGAGTGCCTTTTACCTGCTCCTACCCACCACCACCCCTCTGCCCCCACCTTCCCCCAGGCACTTGGACATCCTCTGCCACAGCAAACGCAGACAAGCTCTGTGCCCCACAGACAGCCACTCTCCATGACAGGCTAAGGAATACAGTCACTCCAATAAAAGCCTCAGATTTCCAAGCACTTACGGCTACTGCTGGGCAGGGAGCTGCAAGGGCAGCCACTTTCCAAAAGCACAGTTGTCTTCTTCTCAGTCACTTCCACCTTGGAAGGTGACCTCGATGGTGAATCTTCATGGTGAAAGAGAGGCAGAGACACAGAGACACCAGTAAGAGGAGACAAAGTTCAGGCAACTTCGCTACCATGTCATGACCCTCTACTCCCCAAAAAACCCTCAAGCGCACGTGCCGAGAGCCTGCAGAAGCTGGCTCTGTGAGGCTTCACGATAACAAAGCAGTAGAAAGCCTACTGGGAAAAGACACACAAAGCAGCCCAGTTGCGAGACCCCATTCATGCTATTTTCTGGCCCTGCCTCATGGAATATGCAGCACCACATTCATCAGGATACCAGATCACAAGCAGCAACAACCAGTAGCAAGCAAGGTCAATGTGCTTCCGGTTCTGCATTCAGCACGTAGAGGAAGAGCAGCAAAGCACTCTGCCAGCCTTAATGCAGAGGTTATGCAATGGTACGCGTGCTAGAGTCAAGAGCTCCCATGGCCAAAAGGCATCAGAGAGGTTTGTCCTTCTCTCACCTCCCCCCAAACACAGGGCTGCATCGATTCCCTTCCTTCGGGCTAGGCGTGAGCCTCCAGCCAGCCACAGGAGCCTGCGCCCCCATAGCAGTGACATGTACGAGATGCCCATCACATGGTAGCCTCACCCATTTTGCAGTCTGCCTTGGGCCGGGACTGAATCGTGGTGACAGTGGTCACGATGGTGCCATCAGGCATGATGGTCCGGTCCATCTCCACCTTCTTAGTGGGGGTGACGCTGGTTCGCAGAGATGTAGCATGCTGAGCGTTCAAAGATGCAGGAGACTCCTGGAATAGCAGCTACAAAGAGTAAAGCACAGCTCAGAGAGGCTTTCCTCTTCCCAGTTGGAAAGACAGGCGTATGGGCAACAAAAGCTACTGCTCCAGGCATCAAGGAGCCATCCCCGCTACCAAGATGGTTGAGCAGACAGAGGCTTGGGGAGCAAGGGCCCGGTGACACCCCTCTGCAACGTAAAGGTCTGACAGTGCCCTGCGATGAGCCCAGGCCCAGTTACACCAGTCTCTGGCTCGAGGCTCACGTCGCAAACACTGTTACAGGCTCACCTCCAACATAATGGTAGCTTCGGCCGCCAGTGACCACCCGGCTCCCGGGGCCAGCGAGCAGATCTGTCTCCCAGAGGGTTGTTTGCCCAAAGAATCAAGCAAAAGCGTGGTATGTGCCAGCAGCACACCTGCAAAAACAAACAGGAAAACAGAACACATCACATGAGCTCAGCATCCAAGACACCTTCTGCTTTTTGGGAAGCAGCCCTGTGGGCCAACAAAGCCAAGCCCCCCTGCCCCATAGCTCCCAGGTGGGGAAGAGGCAGGCAGTGCTTCTCTGCTCCTCTTTACCGACCCAGAAATTTACTCCCTGAAAGAGGTGGGTGTCGCGCAGCCTCCATCAAAAATAAGTACTGTAGTTAGTCCCTGATCGAGTGCAAATGAACAGTTACAACCCTTGTGCAAACTTCTTCCAACATACTGGGGCAAATCCCTGCATCCCTCTCCCCACTTCAGACTGGGGACAGGCAGGCCATGGGAATCTCCCGGTACCAGAAAGGTCAGAGTAAAAGCGTTTCGCTTGGAGGAAAAGACTCCAAAGCTATTTTACGCAGCGAGAGGCTCACATAAAGTCAGATATGAAAAATCCCTTGCAGAGTTCGTTGCAATCGTACCAACACCAAACCACCACAGGCTCAAAGCACACAAAGTCCCTTAGGCACATTTGTCTCCCCATCTTACAACCTGTCCTACAGCTTCCAGTACTCACTTCCCCCTCTGTCGCTGTTCCCCATCACCTGTAGCTTCAGCTCTCTACTTCTATGTCCCAACTCCCTGTTGGAACAAAAAAAGACAGGCTCATATTAGGTAATCTGCAAAAGAGCCAAGCAGCAAGCAACCCCATTCCGTATCTTCCCTCCCTCAAATCTCACGTGCCTCCTCACCTTTTCCAAAGCTTCAGTATGCATATGCTACTTTGGAGAACAAGACAAGTTTGCTGCCCCTGGCAGCAAAGGACACAGAAGAGGAGAACTCCCATTTGTATCACCTGCAGGGCCGCGTTAGGCAGCCAGGTGAAGCTGAGAGAGCAATCCATCTGGAAGGCCAAGATCTACGCTCCAGGCCTTCTGCACATGCCACTCCTGCAAGCCAACCACGATCACCGCTTCTGACCACCCAGTTAAAACAGAGTCCAGGGGAGCGGGAAATACATATGCAAGCTGAGGCCAATCACTAGAATTGTTAGCCCAGAACACGGGCAGCACAAACTCATGCCGCCCCACAGCACAGACTTCACCTTTGTGCAGTCTGCATCAATTACCATCACACAGTAATGACACCCAGAAATCGTGCTGGTCCACCTCTGCTGTGCCAGCTGTGAGGAGGGCACAACACTTACAGAAAGAGCTCCTCATTCCACTCCATTTCTGCCCCAGTGCTGGCACTGCCAGCTGTCACCGGCCTTGTCCACTTCTGCTGCGGGGGGCTGTCTAGTTCTGCCAGACAGCGTATCTCCTCAAGTCCTGCAACAGAGGGATGGAACACATGCATGTGCTCAACACAAGGCGGTGGCTGGGTGGTCACATGCCTCTCTTGTCCATTTTTTTCCATTCAAACCCACCCAAAACATCCACTCACTCCAGTCTCACCACCTGTGCGCTTGCCCCTGCAGATCAGCAGTTTTCATGCTTACCTCCTTTCCCCTGGCAGCCCAAGTTCAGCACTCGAAGATTCCGGAGCAACAGCTTAGAACCCAGAGGGGCTACTCTGGACAGTGACTCTCGAGTCAACTTATCGCTGGCAACCTGAGAAATGACAAGAGTGGGACCCATGCCTTTATCGTTTGCTTGCCAGCAAACAGCAGCAAGACACATGACTTGGCAGTTCATCCCTGCATCTGCCAAGCTGCTCCTCGCACCAACTGTCAGGGAATACCCGCAGAGCCATCAAGAGATGCTGCAGGTTCCCCAAGATATTGACCTTCACTGGGCCCCTCTGTGTGATTTCAGATGGTGAATTTCAGGCAGACAAGAAGGGACAGCCAAGCACAAGCTCGCTGGGTGCCAGGCAGACAGAACCTCAGCGTTCAGAGGAACGGAGAGACTGCCAAAAGAGACATGTGTCTCAGGCAGCTCGGCTCCACCTCAGTACTGACACTCAGGGCTCAGAAAAGAAGGTACGAACAGAGCTGCCCTTTGAAACCTTTTGAGTGGTTTCACATCAACTCTCCTCCCCATGCCACAGTACCCCAACTCCTACTACAGCACGGGCCGGGTTGCAGCTGTCACCCAGAAGCGAGTCTCGGCCTCCGGATTCCTGCCTGAACTTCAGCCCTCAGAAGCACCCCGGGGCACAGAGCTTGAGGCACAAGAGTGACAGGAGGAAAGGGCCTTACTGCACCAGCTCCAGAGGCCTTCAGATTCACTGTCATGGCTGGCTGTGTGCTGATGATGGTATCTTCAATCAGATCCTTTATGGTGGATAGGTCTGCTCTTCCTTCATTCTTCTCTCCACAAATCAAGAGGAAACACAGAAAAATCATAATAAGGCAGACATGTTTTCTTTTTATACAGCTCCAGCTGCCTCTCACACCTCTAAGACACTACACGGTCTTTCTCCTGGCAATAGCATCCCAGGTACTCCTGCCCTATCCTGTACTTGCTCTCCCCAGTCTTTAAAGCTTCTGTGTAACAGCTGCAGGCAAATGTAAGCTGTCTAAATGAGACAGACTAATCCTCTACATCTGTAGTCTACCCATTGCAAATGTTGACAATAGAGCTTTTAAAGTTTCCACATCCTCACCACCTCATGAGATGGTACTAATGCACTTTTGGGAGAATGGCTCGATTCCTCCATGTACTCAGGATAAAGCAATAAGGGTGTCAATAAAACAGGCAAATGAACCAACCTATTTGGATCACAGAAGCACAAGCACTCCTGGGTTCAGCTCATTAAGCCTCTAACACCTGCGGGTTCCATTCTGCATGCTAACCTCTCAAAAAAATCCAAAATAAACAAAGCAAGCAAATAAAAAGCCCAAACCACCACTCCCCTCCCACAACCCCCCCAAAAAACAAACAAAAAACCACCAACTCATTTTGCAGCTCAACATCTGACAACAGCAGATGGACCTATGCAGTCAGAAAGCCTTTTTTGCTACGCTTACTTCCATTCAGCTGTTACACCAAACTCAGACAACAGGCATCAGTACCGCTTCAGCCCTTCTTGAGGAGAGCTGTTTTGACAGAGCTGAGCTAGTACAGAATCTAGGGCAAAAGAATCCCCTCCTTTGCCCTGAAGGGCCACAAGAGCAAGTTGCCAACCTCTCCTCCTTTCCCCACTGCCAGACCCTTCCTTCTGTCTCATCACTGTTTCTGCCTTTCGTAGTTTCACTCTACTCAAAACCACCTCTCCCACTGTTTGCCGCTCACCTCACAAAGTTGCAGTCTCGGAAGAACGGAAAGGTTCATGTCCGGTCTGTCCTTGAACATCCACGACACCAAGAGACCTTCATTCTGAATCTCCTCCAAGTGGATCTCCACCTGGCCCAGAACAAATACCCACAGTAAAGAAGAGGTTCTGCTTGCCCTGCTTCAAATTCAGCCACTGAAAGGCCCCTGCGCCAGTGCGGCAGTAAGAGACAGAACGTAAGAATACAAGCGGTCCCAGGCCTACAGGAAGAAGCAGCTACAGCAGAAGCTCCATACCGAGATCTGGCTTCCTCGCTGCTTTTGGATGCCCAGGCACCAAAATCAATGCCAAATCTCAAACCTCTTTGGATTTCATTATGGCTACGTTACATAGCCAACATCTGCAGAATAAGACACAGAAAGCGGGACCTGGCACGTAGATTGGGATTATCTACTGCCACGCCAAATACGAGGGCAGCAACGCCACTTCTTCCAGCATCACGAGGCCTTTCTTCACACTATACTGCATCCTCCTTCCTCAGTCTGTACAGGGGCAGGTGAAGAAACAAGGTCACAGGCTAACTTTTTACAACCATTACCTGAGCCTGCAGCACAGCCAAAGTGACATGATAGGTGTCCACAGAAACAGCAACTGGGGACTGCTGAGTAACAGACACAGGGAATTTCACAGCTTCAGCTGACAGATGGCAACACAGCACCTAGAGAGAAAAGGAAAGGCGAGTTTATACCCCTGGTGAGAGGCTATCGCCATGTGACAGCAAAATCTCTAACAGCGATAGGCAAGGTTGACCCACCAGAGCAGGAAAGAAACATGAGGCTTGCTCCCAGACTCTGCGGAACCTGCCGTTAGAGACTATGCACGTGATGCAGCAAAGATATACCGGTGACAAGATCTCTCTTCTCCTTCCCCACTGCAGGATACTGATATTTGGGCTCAGCATACCTATGCCCTAGCTCCACCAACATATCTCCCCTAGGGCTCCCACAGAGTCAGTTGGCACACCACCGAACTCAACGATGAACCTTGCCCGAAACCTCCCCAGTTCCACAGTCCCCACCAGGCAGCTCTCGGCAGCCTCCCTACAACACGCCATCAATCAACAGGAAAAACCCACAGAGAACAATTCAGAACGGCAAAGCCTTACCATGCTGCGGTCCGACTGTCCCTTGCACGTCACGTGACTTATATTTGCGGCTGGTGGTAGCTGAGAACCCTCTTCAAACGTGATCTGCACTGAACTCTACAAAAAGAGAACCACATTATCTCTGATCAAAATATCCCAGACAGTTTGAAGGAGGACGAATGACTGGGGAAGGGCCCCAGGCACACTCATGTCCCTTTCCGTGAGTCTTGCTAGGCATAACCATTGCATGCTGCAGTTCTGCCCATCTTGGCTTGCCCTTACAGAGAGGAAAACAAGGTCTCCGGTCGAGGCTTAGACTCACAAACACTTCATTAATTTCAGACAGGCAAGCTCAAATGAGAATGCAAAATTGTTGCAGTCAACTCTAAGTCAAGTGCATTAACCCTTCTTCACTGCAGCAGCCTTCCCGTTTCTTCTCTCTCTCCCTGATCTGTGCTAATCTGCCCCAAGTTAACAACAAACAAGCAAACAAAGCCCCAAACCAATCTTTTAGAGTTCATCAAGCTGAAAGAAGCCACATAGAAACGAAAAAAAAACACAGAAGAAAATAGCCTAGTGAGAAGGAAGCGACTGAGCATCATTCCTCCAGGACTAACTAGGACTCTGGAAAGCTAGCCTCCCTCTAGTATCCTTTCTTAGCAAACCATGAGACTTTTACCCCAGTTTTGGCATTTTCTTTTCCCTCTCTTGGGACTACACACAAGTGAGAGTCAGCAAAGAGTTTCTTAGCAGAATACCTCACGCAGGAACTGGGTACCGAAGCATTAGCTAAAAAACAAAACACTAACTTTCAGCTGTTTCGTCACCTGACAGACACCTGAAAACCAACTGCATTATATAGGATAGTTGTGAGTCTAGGCCACATGTCGCAATGCGATAACCTTCTGTATAGCTCACAAGACTAAGAATCACAGAATGGTTAAGAGATGGAAGGGACCTTAAAGCCCATCTAGTTCCAATCCCCTGCCACAAGCAGGGACACCTTCCACTAGACCAGGTTACTCCCGTCCAACCGGGCAGAACTTCAAAAACACTGTGCTTGACCTATGTAATTAAGATCTGGTCTGTCTTGTGCAGTTACTTTCAAGTAAAACTGCTTAATACGCCTTATTAATCCTTCTGCTCTCCAGATGCCAGACACCACCATCTACTTTCAGTACCAAAAGTGAAGCACCCCCGACTTGCTGACAAAGTAAAGCCCTCCTTTGGGCAAATCACAGAGGGCACTCCTTCAGGTTCTGCAGCCTTTATTCTAATGGCTGTACTGCAGGGGTGCGACTTACCTGCCTCCTAACTGAAAAAGACTTCTTCAAAAGAAAGCCACAGGTACAGCGCAGGCAACACATAACTTAACCAAGCACTTCTTCTGAGGCTCCTTCCCCAAAGATCCGATTTCTTCATCTCACACCAGCAAGTTATTATTAAGTACAACAGACTTTGGACCATAGCTTTTGTGGGCAAAAGCCTCTATCCCGCCGGCAACGCAGGCTACCATGCAATTCTTTCCATATGGAATCAGCGCGGAACATTCTTCTTCATAGACTGCAAAACTATAGATCAACACAGCGGTAACGCTAGGAGAATGACCACCACAAAACTCGGAAGAGGATTGCTGTGGAAACCTCAAAGCGGCCGCAACAGCCGCCGTCACCAGAGCCGACTCGGCCTCCGGACCCGAAGCCGCTGCCCCGCGCCTCCTTTCCGTGTTCCGACAACGCTGCCGGGGAGCAGGCGCTGGCTCCCTCCGGCCAAGCCCCCACAGCCACGGACTGCGACCGGCCGGGGAGGCTTCCCCGCAGCCCGAGAACAAAGGGCCGCCAGCCCCGCCCGCCGCAAGCCGCCGCCACCGCCCCCGGGACAGCTCCCCCCGCCCCGCCTGGCCGCCGGCCCCCGCCTGCCCGGGCCCCGGCCGTACCCCGTGCCGGCGCGCCTGGCTGTTGAGGGCTCGCACCCAGGCCCGCTGCCACTGCTCCCGCAGGGATCGGAGGGCGAGCAGCGCGGCGAGCAGCGCCCGGGCCCCGGCCTCCTCCGTCACCGCCCCGCGCCGCCGCGGCGCCCGCAGGGCCGCAGACCGCCAGTACTGAAGCAGCCACGCCGCGACGGTGAGCAGCGAGGCGGCGAAGAGCAGCACCAGCGCGGCCCAGCCCGGATCCGGCCCCATGGCACAGCGCGCAGCGACTCACGGCGGGCACGGGCACGGGCTCGGGCTCGGGCTCGGGCTCGGGCTCGGGCTCGGCCCCGGCGCTCCGCCGCCGGCAAAGCCGCTGCCACCTCCCGCCGGAGGGAGGGGGAAGGAGGCGAGGCAGTATCGTCCCCCGCCTCCCGGCCCCGCGGCGCACGTGGGCCCGGCCCGGCCAGCGCCGCAGCAGCCCGGCCCCAGCCGAGACCCGGGCCCGCGCTCGCACAACCGCGGAGCCGACCTGCTCCTCCGCCGGCCGCCTTCTTCCGGCGCGGCGCCCCCCCGCGGCCCGGCCCCGCGCGGCTCGCAGCCTCTCCGCTCCCGCGCAGCGCTCACGGCCCGCGGCAGCGCCGGCTGCGGGGTGGTGATGCCTTGCTGCGGACCTGCGAGGTCTCTGCCCAGCACCACCGCCCCTCGCCGCGGTTTCCTCCCTACCAGTAACACCGCGGTCTCCACGTTAAAGCGAACAAATCGTGCTCGCAGCGGGTCCAAAGCGGCCTCACCCCTTCAGCAGCGCCCTGGGCGCCACGGTCCATTCGCACCGGGCTCGGGAAAAGCCTCTCGCTGCTGCCGCCGCTGCCCCGCGCCGCTCACCGACTCCCACCACACGCACACCCCGCGGAATGGGTCCCGCGAGGGTCTCAGCGCCGTTACCGACCGCCAACCCCGAGGCTCCCGTTACACACTTTATTGGCTTTTAAATACGTGCGGGAACGCGTGGGGTGAAGGAGCAGGCGGCCGCTCCGCCCCCCGCAGAGCCCCGGCTCCCCCCGCGCTGCCCGGGGACAGCCGCCCGCCGGCGCCGCTTCCCAGACCCGGGAGCAACGCGAGCCCGGCCGCCGGGCTAGGAAGTGACGCACGGAGGGCGGCCACGGTGGTGGCGGCGCCCGCCGCGGGGAGCAGTCCGCCGGGCAGAGGCGCCCACCCCGCCCAGCGCGGCCCCGGCGTGACCGGGAGAGACCCGCGCCTCCCGGCGGCTCGAGCCGAAACCGGCGCCGCTCTCGCCGATTGGTGGAGGGGCCCCGCGCATTCGGTGCCGCCGCTCTCGCGTCCGGCTGGGAACACGCGGCGGAGGGAGAGGCGGGCGGCGTTCCGCGCCCGGCCGCGGTCTGTGCCCTTGGCAGGGGCGGCGGCCACCGTGGTCATGGCGGCCTGGCCCGCTGTGCCGCTCCTCATCAACCTCGGCGGGTCGCTACTGGGCTTCGTGGCCACGCTGACGCTGATCCCGGCCTTCAAGGACCGCTTCCTCGCCGCGCGGCTCTACGGCGAAGACCTCAACAAGGCCTCGCGGAGGCCAGTGTGAGTAGCGCTGCCCCACCGAACCGCGCGCAGCAGGGCCGCACCGGCCCCGGGGCCAGCTGGGCCGACTGCGCGCCTTGCCTTCCTTTCAGCCCCGAGGCACAGGGCGTGATTAGCGGGGCCGTGTTCCTGATCATCCTCTTCTGCTTCATCCCCGTGCCCTTCCTGAGGTGCTTCATGGAGGAGCAGTGTGCGGCCTTTCCTCACGACGAGGTGAGGCTCACCTGCTGTCGGGAGTGCGGCGGACACAGGCGGGAGTGGCGACCGGTAATAGGGGTGCTGTTCTCTGTCCCGCAGTTTGTGGAGCTCATCGGTTCGCTCCTCGCCATCTGTTGCATGATTTTCCTGGGCTTTGCAGATGACGTTCTGAACCTGCGCTGGCGCCACAAGCTCCTTCTTCCAACCATGGCTTCCCTCCCGCTGCTCATGGTTTACTTCACCAACTTTGGGAACACGACCATTGTGGTGCCTAAGCCCTTCCGTATGCTGCTGGGCATGCACTTGGACCTGGGTAAGTTGTTACAAATCACCGGAAGCCATCACGCAAGCACCAAGCTATCTGTGGAAGGGATCACCCGAAGCACTCTGTGCTGCAGAGGGAATGCACAAAGGATTTGCTTAAGTAAGGAGAGAGCACAAGTAAATATTTGTGGCACCCACAGTTATACTGGCAATGAGAGGGTACCCACTAAATATTAGGGTGGAAACTACATCCAGAAACCCGGCAGGCACTCAGCCACACACAGGTAGGCACCACTCATTTTTCCAGGGTTCTGGCAATACAGTCCAGCACCAGGTACGTGTAGCAGTCAGCTGCCAATGCCAGGATGACCAAAAACCAGAAACAGTGCTACGGTCTGCCACTGCATCACATCCGTTCTCTGCGGCCCTCATGTCACACATACATGTACACATGACAGCCGAGTCACGGGGTAGAGAATGAGTTGTCAATAAGCTACCACTTACTGACAAACTCACCGAGAGCACCAGGTAATGGGTTGCTGGGCAAAGCAAGAAGCAAGAGCTTTGGTGAATTGGACCGGGTCTGCTTTGCCTATGAACACTAAAGCACTCTGCTTGCTCTGACCTGCAGGTATCCTCTACTACGTGTACATGGGCATGCTAGCAGTGTTCTGCACCAACGCCATCAACATTCTTGCTGGAATTAACGGAATCGAAGCAGGGCAGTCACTGGTGATAGCTGCTTCCATTATTGTGTTCAACATCGTAGAGTTAAATGGTAAGGTAGATAGCATACATGTTTTGGGGTGCAAAAAGCAAGGGGAGATAGAATCCTAGATTTTGATGTCTGGTACTAGTAAAAACCAACCAGTCCTGTCTTATCAAAAACATATTCTTTTCTTTTTCTATAGGGGATTACCGAGATGATCACATTTTTTCTCTCTACTTCATGATTCCTTTTTTTTTTACCACGCTGGGGCTGTTTTACCACAACTGGTAAGAGGATGGACATTCAGAGTTTCTTTGGAAGCATCCTTTCCCTCTACATCCTCCCTTGTCAAACAAACCAACCCACTTACCAGCGTGCAGTTGGCATGCTGGGGTGTAGATGGGTCCCTTGCCAGAACCAAGAGTGCAAAGCATCCATGCGCTGGTAGCTTTTCTTTTTATTAGCACAATTCCAGTCACATCGGCTCACCAAAATGTACGTGAGGATATGCACCCTCCTCTGTCTCGTTTCATATATTCTCTGCAAATCAGGTTGTGGGTCCCAGCCCTGCATCCTTGGCATAGATAGCTGCACTGGTTGTTTTTACCATGTAGATTGCTGCAGTTCCCTCTCTAGCCAGCTACGTGGGAATATGTTCGGTGGTTATAAAGTCACTTGCATGGCAACAGCGATGATGACCTTTGCTTTTCTGCTCTGTGGATTGCAGGTACCCGTCTCAAGTGTTTGTTGGGGACACCTTCTGCTATTTTGCTGGCATGACCTTTGCTGTGGTGGGGATCTTGGGGCACTTCAGCAAAACAATGCTGCTTTTTTTCATCCCGCAAGTGCTCAACTTCCTCTACTCATTGCCTCAACTCTTCCACGTCATTCCTTGTCCCCGTCACCGGCTGCCAAGGTAACGTACCTGAGCTACCTGTAAGAGTACCACAGATTGTGCCTTTTATCGTGAACACCAGCTGAGAAAGGTGGTGGTAGGTGCGCTTTGAAAAAGCCATCAAAGCCATTTTGTAGCTAAAAAAGCCGTTTTATAGCTAAAAGTCAGCCAGCTCCCTCTGCCAGCCTCAGGTCAAGTCATACAGTAGAGGTTTCTCAAAGAAGTTATCTTTTCTGACAGCTGCAGCCCTCCCAACCCCCAGATACAGAATTGATTTTTAACAATGTTAGAATATAATTAGGCTCAGCAACAAGATCAAGAGAGATTGACACAGGTCACTTTTAATACTGCTGTGGTAGTATTTGCTAAGGTTTCATAATAGCAAGCATTCTGTGGCACTGTGCTGCATTGGCAGTTGTCTCTGCAGGTGTTAGATGCTTTAGTTTTAAAACTATGCAGCTCTATGCCTATAGTAGGGATACAGTGGGGAGGAATCTCCTCCTTGCTCTGCCCAATCTGAGGAACTCCGTATCAGCAGCTGTTGCTATGTGTGTCGGATTAGTCCTGCTTTTTCCACCACTGTTTCTGTCTCAGTTACTCAGCTGGGGATCTCTCTCTCCTCGCTCTATCTGGACTAAAATTGTAATGTTTCTTTCAGGCTCAATCCTAGCACAGGGAAGTTGGAGATGAGCTACTCCAAATTCAAAACTAAGAGCCTCTCTCCCATGGGAACAAACATTCTGAAGGTAAAGTCCAGAAAACGGTCAAAAGTTGGGCCCATTTTGAGGCAGTGATCAAACACAAGAGGAACAAGATGGGAGGGAACACAGAACTTCTGGGTTTGCTAGTTATTTCTTGGCTCAAATCCGGAAGAAAATACTCCACTTGTTCCGTCACCATCCCTCATGATCACTCGATTGTGTTAACAATCTTTCAGAATCACCACACATAGCAGTGTCCCAGAACCATCATAAGCCCGTCATCTGTCTTTTTAGTAACAGCGCAAGCTCTATGGGGATTGTATAGGAAAAGGGATCTCGAGCAAAACTGGCCGGCGAGCATCAAACGTACCTGGTAAAATAACATGTAATCTTTCTTTCTCCAGGCTGTCAAGATCTTGCATATAGTAGATGTGAGGAGTGGAACAGATGAAGATGGCGAATATACTGAGTGCAATAATATGACCCTTATTAACTTCGTTATAAAGCTGATTGGACCCACCCACGAGCAAAGTCTCACTCTCCTGTTGCTGCTCATTCAGGTCAGACCAGTGTTTCCTCCAGTAAAAAGATGTACTCTGCAATAGAAACAGATCCAAATGAGTCTCAAGTGTTTCAAAGGGAAAAGAGGAAGTACAGTATCATGCTTTTCACACAAGATGCAGTTGAGTTGTGGAATTTGAGGAGAACTGGGAGGTTTATGCTGCTCAAGGAGTAAAGAGATTCCTCCCCCTGCCTCTACCCATCACCCCTCCATGTTCATTGGGAGCTAATAAATACAAATCACAGGGTTAGCTTGAGAAGGTTCCCAAAGCATGAATCACTAGATGCTACAAAAACATTAGGACAGCAGAGTGCTTTGTCACTGTGACCAGATTCAGCCTTTTCACACATTCCTCTTTGTCAGCCAGACTAAATAATGCAGTCCTGGAGTTATCTCCGGCTGGTGGACTTGGTGGTAAGCATGGTGCACAGCTCAGCGGTACCCAAAATCTGAGCGGGGTGCGGAAGTGTTTGGAAGCACTTTAGAGCATGAGGATAAGTTGCCTCACAGATACCGCCACTACCTCTGGTCTGCGTGTGAACTCTCATGCATAAAACAGAAGAAACACTACTTGTGGAAAGGGCTGCACTGCCTAGGTGCCCACAGTAGAACTCCTTTTTTCATCCTCAGATCAGAGATTCTTCTTAGGAAAGAGACACTTCCTTCACCAAATTCCCGTTCAGGAGGATTTCCAGCAAACAAACCTGGAGACCAAACAGGGCTTAGGCAGACTATATCAGGGATGAGAAAGGACAGAAATTACCTACCACTTGATCTGAAGCCCAGCCACAGCAGAGAAGTCTTTGCGGCGCCTTCTTGTAAGGATGCTGAATTGCAGCTTTGACAGGACACGTTTCCCATCACAAACTATAGAGTTTACATTATAACAGTGTGCTCCTTAAGGAGGAAGGAGTTGTTCACAACCCTTCCTGTAGTCCACTTGTTCCCACAACATTACTGTGTGCAGGTACACATGGAGAACCCCTGCACATGGTTAGGTTCTCAAAGAGCTGAGCACTTTGGCTACACTTCCGCCCTTCGCTAGTTCTGTACCCAAAAAATTTAGCCTAAATGTTGTTACTTAGCGAAACAAGGCACAAAGTGTACCAAATCCACGGGGAAATGAGGAGCTGCCAGCTTGTACCTTATTTAATGCTACAGTGTTTCTGTTCTCTGGCTGATTTTTACCTAGGTCCTGGGCAGCATGATTGCGTTCTCAATCCGGTACCAACTAGTGCGTTTGTTTTATGATGTCTGACTGGGCTGCCGGGAACAGAGGAAAGACTTGTACTCGCCAGTCAATTTTCTCCAGTTGCTGACCAAATGCTGCAGCTCATCTTACTCTGGCCCTCCAAGAACCTCAGGATGCTTGCTGATGTGCAACTACTCTACAGGGGCCACTCTTGAACCATAATAGTCTGTCTTTATTTATTGGGCCCAGAAGGCTTTTGTCAGATTCTACTGACAGAAAAGATTCCCTGCTACTTGGACATCATTGTTACTGGGAATGCCTTTAGGGGAGAAGTGAATGACCCAAAAGTGGGAAAGATGAAATCTCTATACATCTAAGAAGCACGTTAGGGTTCTCCTAGAGAGAAAATGAGAGCTTCAGTTTCTGCGAGACTCTCGACAGCAGAATAAGTAAGCCAGAATCCTCTCCTGGCTTCGCCAATCCTGTGTTTGGTCCATGGACACAGAGTGAGATGTTACAAACTATACCCAGAGCTCAGAGCGCTCCGTAAATAAAACAGCTTGTGGTACCCTTTCCCCTTCAGTAATTTGCCTCAAGAACATTGTCACACAGTAAACCCGGTTACACAAGACATCTCTGTGGCTTTAAACCCTGCTAGGGGGCTGATTCCAGTAGACCCCCTCCTCTTCCCCAGCTAGCGGGGATCTTCCCACCAAAGGGCTTTTATTTCTGAACATCTTTATCATCTGCCTTTCCTTCGCAGATTAGGACGCAGCCAAAAAGGGATAGCAAAGGGAGGGTCACTGCGTCCATGCGTGGCAGAGGACACTGGTGAATACTGTCAGCATTGAGCTAAGGCCCCATGCTGTGATCGCCTTTCCCTCCAACACCAGTCGTTGCTCACACAGCACCGGGGCTCACCGCTGCCCACTCGGAAGGAGCTCAAAGCAGTCCCTGAAGCACCGAGCGGAGGGGAGAGAGGGACAGTGCGGGAGCGCGCACCAACTGCCTAAGCGAGGTATGAATTTGGCGCCTTGCCGTCTGATTGGCCAGTCTCCGCTACCAATAGGCTCGGGGCAAGCGCGGCGGCTCCGCAAAAGAGACCAATCAGCAAACAGTTTCTTCCGGCAGACGTGCCAATGGCGAGGCGCGGCGGCGCTGTCCAATGAGCGGAGCGCTACTTTGGGGAAGGTTATAAGAGGGCCGGGCGCGGAGCCTCCTGCCTCAGTTCGCCGCAGAGCTTCGGGGCGGCGGCGCGCGCGGAGGAGCGGGGCGCCATGTCTGGCCGTGGCAAGAGCGGCGGTAAGGCCCGGGCTAAGGCCAAGTCTCGCTCGTCCCGGGCAGGGCTGCAGTTCCCGGTCGGGCGCGTTCACCGGCTGCTGCGGCGCGGGCATTACGCGGAGCGGGTGGGGGCCGGCGCGCCGGTGTACCTGGCGGCCGTGCTGGAGTACCTGACGGCCGAGATCCTGGAGCTGGCGGGCAACGCGGCCCGCGACAACAAGAAGACGCGCATCATCCCGCGGCACCTGCAGCTCGCGGTGCGCAACGACGAGGAGCTCAACAAGCTGCTGGGCGGTGTCACCATCGCGCAGGGCGGCGTCCTGCCCAACATCCAGGCCGTGCTCCTGCCCAAGAAGACCGGCGGCGGCAGCGCGGGCCCCACCAAGGCCGGCAAGAAGGGCAGCGGGCAGCAGTCGCAGGAGTACTAGAACGGCCGAGCCCTCGGCACCACACAAAGGCCCTTTTCAGGGCCACCCCCATTGCTCACCGGGAGAGCTGAGATCCGCGTGGGGAGGGGGCGTGTCGCGGCTCCGCCGTCGGGGCTGGAGGCGGGGCCGGGCCCCACCCCGTCCGCTGGCCGCCGCTGCGAGGCGGAGGAGCGCTGGCGCCTGCCTTGGTCCGGGTCTGTGAAGCTGTGAACAGAGGAGATGCTCTGTAAAGACTGACACTGACACTAGCGTGCTGTTTACCATTCTGCTGTATTTATTGCCTGTTACGTTTACTGGTCGTTGCAGAGAATAAACAATGCTTCGTTTCCAAAACGGGACCCTGATAAGCTGCTGCTTCAGTGTTTCCACAAGGCACTGGACCATGAGCCTTGCTGAGCAGATAGCTACATGGTAGGGAGTGCAAGAACCCGGTTATAGGAAGGGACCAGCACTAGCACAGAAAGGCACAACAGCTTCATTTGGGCTTTCTCCTGCTCACCATTAAATGATTAGCATACATGAATGATGCTAACAAGCCTTGTAGTCCTTATTCACCAGGACTACATGACTGGGTGTCCACTCACTTCCTAATTAATTACTGTCCAACTGACAAATTTGCATCCAATAACTGCAAACTTAATTTCCTACCTTAAGCCAGACCTATGAAGCACCCGTGCTACTTTACTGAGGAACCTGCTAAATAGCAGTCTTCCTCTGCAACACTGATGAGTGAACAGGACCAAGCAATATTGACTACTGAAAGTACTTCAGTACTGTTGACACAGTATGGCACTCAAGTGCCATAATGACTGACTGATTATAATCTGTAACAAATCGCTTGTTCCTCGTGGCAATAGGAGAACGCTTACAGCTTTATTTTTTAATCCTTTTTCTTCTTTTTAACCTTCCTAGCTACAAATATTGTTAAAAGAAAATTTAAATGGGCACTTTGCAATTTTGAGAAATGAAAAGAGGGCCAGAAACCCCGAACAGCATGAACAATTTGAGTTAGTTAACTCGGTATTTCACGCTCTTGCGCCCACATGTCAGATGAGACCACTGTGAGCATCTGAAGAAATCCTTCCCTCCAAAGGAGGACAGCATAGCTGCCAAGACTTGCCAGAGTTGTGGCAATTGCGCAGACCACACCACAGGTTTAGAGGGCATCGTTGAGCTGCCTTGCCACACTGAGGATATGCTTCGCTCCCTTGCTAAGAAGTAAACTAGCTAGTTCAACACCAAGGTTCTCCGCAGCTTCCAGCGCCTGACCAGGGACGTTCTTGGCTGTGATGCCAACATGCTGCACGTCGTCATTTGGTCCATCTTCATTCTGCAAATATAAATCACCTCTGTAAGGCAGCAGAAAGGAGTGGGCAATGAATAGTTCAAGCCACATGTGAAACATGAGAGCAGTGCACCAGTGGGTTTCCGAAGAACCAGACCCAACATAACAGGCAGATTTCAAAAGGTCTGGTTTTGTCACGTGGCTTCAGGTTTGGGTCATGAGGTTTGGGTCTGAAGCCATCACCGTGGTTCACGTACCTGTTGGGGATAATTAACACTGGTCTGCATAGTCTCCTTCAGGCTATCGGATCCATCCAAACTGTAGACTGCTCCTGTCAAATACAGCTTGGAAAGACACACATAGAAGGAATTAATACAGCGTTAACAAACAGAAAGCCAACCACCCCCTTAAAAAAAAACAAAACACACAACATTCAAAGCTCAGCGCAGAGGGGAAGGCTTCTGTAGTGCAGTGGGGCCAGCAAAAATAGCCTAACACCACAAGTGTAAGAAAAGTGATCCCTGCTAGGCAGGATGCAACTTCCCAGGGAAAAAGCTGAACAGTTTTCTAGTTTCCCACCTCCTCAATGACACTCCCATCGTATAAACTGCTGATTCTTCTGGGGTCAGGAACAAGGCTTTCAAATCTTAGAGCAATGTAACCTTTAAAGAGGGAAGGGGGAACCTGGTACTTCCAGTAAGGTCATTTTCTAGAAGACCAAGTCTCGATAACCAGGCCCATTCTCATACTCCTGCTTTGGTCACAAACCCAGAAGGCTTGAGCCAGGAACCTCTCTGCTATGAAGGGCAGCTATAAAGACATCTGCCAGAGTTATCCTCAAGGTAGGACCAGGGAACACCCATGCACTGGAATAAGTTTTCAGAAATAATTCCAGGTAAATACAAAGTACTACTCCTCACCTGGCCATCTTTCAACACAGTGCTGACGGCGACAGGGACGCTGCATCCACCCTCCTAAAACAGAAAGCTGACGCTGAGGCTCTTACCTAATAGGTTCAAAGTAGAGGCCTCTGAAAAGTTTAGGCTGCACAACCCCCCGCCCATCGCTCTACAGGCACTTCACAGTTCAGAAGCACTCTCCACTTCGTAGCTTTGGGAAGGATTTCCCATGATGTCAACTAGCAGAGCAGTATTTACTGCCACAGGCAGAAGAGCCAGGATGCCCCACCTACCAAACGTTTCATAAAGGCTCTCTCAGCAATGCAGCACAGCACGGTGTCTGCATCATGCAGGACAGACACCATATCCAGCATCTCTTGGTCTCTGGCACGAACTTCTACTGCTAAGGCACCCTACAAGAAGAAAGGGAAACATGAAACACAGTAATCATAGTAATTCCTGAACTTCACACCTCTCTGTGCACTCAGCATTGGTCATGAAACAGACTCAGGCCTGGATGCATGTTGCTAAGGGAGCGATACTTAGCCATTTACAGAAGTAAATGACAAAACAATCCACTGGTTGAAGGGACATCCTATAGCAGCTGCTCTAAAGGGAAGATGAGAACTTCCTTTGGCCAAAGTGCTCAAGATCATGCTATCACCTCAAGCCATTCTAAAGCCTCTCTCAGTTAGGGTACATATATAGAAAACACCCACCCCAATGCCCCTTGTGACAAGAAACCTGGCTAAATCCAAGCTTCCCAACATTTTCTCAAGATAAAGATCAAGAGCTGAATGAGTAACAGTGACAAAACAATTCCTTCCTAACTGGAAATGCACCGTACCGCCACTGGCTTTCAATACCAGCTATGGCTTAAGATACAAATCTTAACATACCTGTCCAACAGCATACAGACAATCTTCTGGGTTTAGGAGCTGGAAGAAAGCAAAATCCAAGTTAACTTGTGTCCAGTTTCAGTGCACTGACCAGACCACATGCTCAGCTTTGACAGAATGACCATAAGGTATGAGAGAAACACAGGTGATGGTTCAGCACAGAATGGTATCTTCTGCTTTGCTGCTCCTCACCTGACCAATGCGACTCTCCCAGCCCATTCTCTTCAGCCCAGCAGCAGCCAGGATGATGGCACTGAAGTCTTCCCTCTCATCTAGCTTCTTTAAGCGGGTATTTAAATTCCCTCTCTGTAGAAGTGATTAAGAAAGCATAGAAACAGCAGGCAAATGCTCCTATCCCTACATAACATTGGCCAGAATGTGCTTACAGAACGTACAGAATCCAACAGCCTCCAAATGAGAATCAGAGCACCATCCTGGGAGAAGCATTACATACAGACAATTCTTTTTGTTAGATGAAGGCTGGCCCTTTCTTTACAGGCTCATGAGAAAGCAAAAGGCAGAATGGCAACAGTGCACTATACATCCCTCGCCGAGTAGGTTGGGGAGGGCTGCTTTTGAGGAAGCAGTTTGCTCTTGTTGCTCAGGTGGCATAAATCAGCCTTGAATCTAGATTTCATATTAAGTTCTAGTTTCCCGTGTGCAGCTTTACCCAGCCCCACACTTCTTTTTACCAAGAAAGGATACAATATCCCTGAATTCTAACTGAGGGAACTTCTTTTTGAGCTGAGCTCCTCTGCGAAGCGAACTGGTTCCAATCACACTGTGGGGAAAATATAACGCATGAAATCTAGAATACTCCTACACTCACCTCACACTCACCTCCAGCTGAAAGAACTCTGAACTTTCAAGCCAACAAATGGTGATTTTTTTTTCCTTAATTAAAATGAAGATCCAAGAACCTGCCAATCATTTTTATCTCCTTAGAGAAAAGAAAACCACTCTGTGAGGTTTAGCATAAAGCCTGGGCGAAGCAAGATGCAGGCAAGCCAATCCCAAGCAACTGGTTTACAGGAGACGTTTCTGGAGGGCAGCCCCCAGCCACCATCACCGACTGCACCTGTGTTCCCCTTCCTCTCTCCACACACCTCTTTTCAGGAAGGAGGCTCAGTGTTTTCCCAGAGTTTTTGGGATGAAAGACAACGGCATCAAGTGGGTTTTCCCTTCTGCAAAACAACACAAGCACAAAAAGGCTGACATCATTTAATAGGCGGCTGTTAAGCTTAACAGTTCTCTACCAGGCCCCAGAGGAACTGCCTCTGGCTCCAAAATAACCCATATATCATCAGAACAAAGGCAAGAATTTCCAGCAAACCTGCCAGCTACAGAACATGAGATCAGCTCTAGTGTTTCCACTGTTTCATAGATTAATCAGAGGATGGTCAAACTCTGAGCACCTAAAAAGACCTACGCCACCCTGGTTTTGCTGCCACTACTGATGCTGTAAAATGCACGTCCCTCAAAGAATCGAGCCTCACATCCACACTTACTTGCAGACAGCACCAATGGTAAAGCCAGGAGGAAGAGAAGTCGGCAAGTCCTTCAAGGAGTGAACCACGAGGTCAACTCTAAAAATAAGAGGACAGTAATCACTGAGCAGTTGCCTGAGCTCACACCATGCCTACCTGAGACCTGCAGGACACCTACAGAAAAAGTGTGAATCCACTCTGGGAATTAATTTGGAGAAGAGGGGGGAATGTCAGGATCCTATAGCCAGAATTCCCATAGAATTTACACAGAATTCCACTGTTACTCCACAAAAGCCACTTCATTCTTCTCTGTCTCTCTTTTCCCACCTGTAAAATGAAGGCAATGTCTTCCTCCCAGCAGCGCTGCAAGACATATTACGACCACTGGGTCGAATGAGGATAAGAAAGATGCTGGAGATGTTCACCCAGAGAGAAACCCATCATACCAATATACAACTAGTCCCCTGTCTGCTATTACGCTTTGAACCAGAAATACCAGCCAGCCAAGTCAAAGGCCATCATTTGCTCCATTACAGGCAAACAAACATCATAAATGCTTGAGTCGACAGTATTTTTTTCACTGGCTTTACTTTATCATGTGCCTGTGCGTCACAGATGTACAGTATCATCTTTTGGTTTTAAACCTACTCTGGAGCATAAACACCACTGAAACCTCCTCGGGGTACTGAAAAAAAGACCAAAACCAACCAAAAAAGTGCTCATGTCTCTGCTCCAGCAGGAGCCCAAACCACGTGTTTTCTGTAGAAAGAAGTTATCCAGAAAGCAGCGCTAAGTGCCCCCATCTCCTGCATGTCTGGTGTGCTAAGATGTTACCCACAGTAACACTAAATATGCTCTTTCTTGGCCAGAGGTACCAGAACAGAAAGGAACTAGGATCACACACACAGCAAGCCAAAAGTGTCCAAATAAAGAGCACCAGAAACGCCAGAAGAGGATGAGAAAACAAGAAGTCCTTACTCATTTCTTTCAAGTGCATTTTCCAGCTCTTTGGTAAAGAGACTCTTCTCCCCAATCTACGTATAAACAGAAGAACAAGAATCACCAAGGAAAGGTTGGCAAATACATTATCAACCACAATTACTTCTTGTGTAGAGCACAAAAGAGATACATTACCTTGGAAAGTGCTGTATCCAGGATCTTGTCCCCGGTCGTTGACATGGCAACTGCTCAGAAAGAGCACAGGTAAAATGTGAGCTGGGTCAGAGCACCTAGGCCTAGACCGGAAATATCTATGCAACACACAATGAGCTGTAGTGTCACACGCTACTGCATGAACACAGACTTGAGGTAATAGGAGAGCAGCTTGCTTGCTTCTGGAAACATTCAGCGCTCAGGACAAGTGACACGGAGTCTTCCTCCACTGTCCTCAAAGTCAGAGTAAGGGGCAAGAGGGCAGGCTCCCATTGCTCTCATTGATCCTCTCAATTCCCAGCCAGGAAAAAAGTCCCTAAGGGACAGTGGGGTGCAGCCAGAACACCACCAGGTTCTCAAATGGAGCAACATTAACACCATCTGCATGACATGCTCAGAGAGTACGACATACTCACAGCTTCAACCACCAGGAGCTTATGAAATCCATCTTTCTCCCCCAGAAGAAACCAGCAGCGGCTGCTCAGCCACACAACATAACTGCAATCAGACGGCACTCCCAGATAAGTGGGGTCCCAGCACTGCACGTACGCCTCTTGCACACAATGATAAGTGGCTGGCTCCTTCTGCCGCCTGTGCTGGGTCAGCATTCAAACTTACCAATCTCAAAGTGGAGCTCAGGATACAGAGCACGGAGCATCTCAACTACGCTGTCAGTCTGAATCCGGGCCAGCTGCAACGAAGCAGAAAGCAAAGCCATAAACAAGGAGCACATCATCCATCTAGTAGCTAGAGAGAACTTTGGCATTCTTTGATGGTCAGACACATATGACTGCTACATGCTCCCAATCAAAAGCATTAGAAATGAGTGGCCTGAGTAAAACCACTCGTATGTACAAACTCCTTAAGAAGCTACAGCTAAAGTATGCACACGGAGCTAGCAACAGCAGTGAGAACATTGCCTTGCACGAGAACAGCAAGTCAGTCAAATAAAACCAGAGTGACCATTCCACACATGCAAGCAGCAGCAGAATCAAGCAACCAGAGGGGAGTTTCAGCTTTCTCCCACCGATGAGCTGTAGCCTGGGGCAATTGACTTGGATCTCAGGACTGTACTTTTCTCGTATGTAAAACGAGTACAAGTTGCTGCTTCCCTCTGTAAAGAGCCGCAAGAGCCTCAGGTTATAAAAAGCAGCAGCAGGCAGCACAGCCCCGTCCCTTCCCTCACATCTGCTCGGAACACCTTCAAAGGACGGAATTCTTCCTAGAGCGTGCTCCCAGAACGCACGAGATTATCTCGGGACCAGGGACTGAAGGGACACTTATCGCCCTCCGCGAGCCCGCTCCTCCCTGCTGCACCCAGCTGCCAGGCGATACCCGCTGTCCCGCCCCAGTCCTTCGGGCGGCCTCAAGACAGCAGTCGTTGGGGGATGTCAGGTTTGGGGGGGGGGGCTTCCCGCCTCCCAGGAAGAGCTGCACCAGCCCGGCAGGTACCCGGCAAGACGCCGGTCACCCCGGACCCGCACCCTCGCCCTCCCTCACCTGCCCAAAGGCTGCGCTCCTCAGAGCCGCCGCCGCCCGGACTCCACGGAAAGCGGTTCCTCCCGGAGGAACCGGAACTCGCGGGCGCTCCACGCCGCGGGGCTCTGCCACCGGCAGCGGCGGGCGAGCCAACAGCGCCCGCGGCGCCGTCCCCGTCCCCTGCGCCCGGGACCTACCTGGCTGCGGCGGGTGCCCACGCGGACCGCTCTGCCGCACGCGCCGTTCTCGCCCTGCGGCAACAACCGGGCCGGCGGCCGCGCCGCCGCCTCCCGCCGTCCCCGACCCACGGCGCCCGAGCCCGGCTCCGCCATGGCACCGCCGGCTCCGCGGAGCGCCCGCACTGCCAGAGCCCGCCCCTCCCCAACTCCCCGCGTCACGTCCGGCCGCACACGTGACCACAACAGCCGCGCCCGCTGCCGCTGCCGTCCGGTTTATTGGGGGCCGGGCACGGGGGCGCGCGCGGGGCCGCGCGCTCAGGTCCCGCGCCTGCTGTGCATGAGCAGGTCCCGCTGCAGCCCGGCCTCGAGCGCCGCCGCCTTTCCCGAGGGCAGGTCCGTGATGAGCGTCAGCTTGTGGAAGACGCCGCGGCCGAAGTAGTCGGCAACAACGGAGAAGCCATCGTTGGAGCACTTGAGCTGCCAGACAGGAAGCAGCGGCATCAGCTACAGCCTTCAGGGGCTTCCCCTTCACCTCCCCATCAGACGCACAGCCCCCACCACCCCGTGGCCTCCCTACTGGTTCCATGCAAGTACTGCACAAGCACCTTCCTCTGCTCAGCTTTTCCACCTTGTTTCTATCCCACGTTTGTGCCCTGCACTGAAGAGGCAACTGACAGCTCTCAGGAAAGCGACTGCCTCTGCTACTTCAGTTTCCACTCGTGTGAACATATTCCAGCTAAGGCCCCATTCCCAACTTCACCGCTGGAAAACATAACACAGACACAACACTTCAGGTGTACCCCAACTGCTCTGCCCTAGCCCTGTTCCGATGCGACTGGCCCAACTCTTTTACCTTTCTCCTTCCATTTGCTCTATACATCCAGAAGTTGTATAGAACAAATGTCACACTGACCAACAGCTCTCCAGGCTGGAAAAGACCCTTAAGGCCATAGAGTCCAACTGACCTGTTTCAAGGTCAGGTGAGAATAGTTTCTCTTTCACCTCTGCAGAGCACCAAGGACTCTTCATGCCCTGTGCATAAGGCAGTCATCCTAGGGCCCAATGCCTCATTATTTCCAGTTGACACCACCTTGCCCACAAAATGCTTTTGGCCTCACCCCACTCTACCAGCCTCTAGAGATCCGTAAGTTAGATCTGTAAATCTAAACCCTATTTATTTAAACTTGCTAAAACAGGCAACGTTACCTACCTGATGCTGAAACTGGTCGTGCAGATCCCGCTTCTGCTCCTGGGCTCGGATCATGTCCATCACTTTGCGATTTTCTGGCATGCACGTAGGACATTCCGAATCACTCTCGGAGTAGCTTTCAAAGCAATGCTGGTGGAAGGAATGACCGCACAGGAAGTGGACTGAAGGCAGCTCCAGGGCACTGGTGCAAATGCTACACTTGGTCTTCTGAAAGATCTTGGGCCTGTGAGAGCAAGAGGCGGCAGAAGGGTGAGAAAGACAAAGCGTATTTTTCCTTAATAAAAGGACAGTTCTGCCCTATGTAAGAGGAGAGCACGCGGTACCGCACCTTGCTTTTAGCTCCTCGATCTCCTGGCGGATCCTTGTAGTTTCTTCTCGGTATTTGTGAATTCTCTGCTCATCCTGCTCTATCTGGCGGCTCTGCTTCTGCAGCTTGTTGACAAGGTAATCCTTAACCACAGAGAGTGTGGCCGTGGAGTTATGAGCCAGCGTCTGCACAACTGAGAGCAATCGAGAAGTTAAGCACTAGCAAAAAAACCCGCAACCACATTAATCATACCTGGCTTTTCCATAGAAGGCCACTTCTACAGGCACAGGCAGTCAGCACTCTCAACGACCCAGGGAGCTCATTTAAAGAGCCGATTGCAATTTGACCTCTTTCAGAAATGGGTAACAGGGAGCATGTTTGGATAGCTCAGACTGAAAGGGGCAAAGCAAGGAGCTAGTATACTGGATTCCATTCCAGTTTTTCCACCAAGGAACAGCAGGAGTTTCAGCAAGCCTTCCACCTCCCCACGCTGCCAGAACAGAAATCAGGACAAGCATCTCTATGACTCACACCACAGATTGTTTTTCCTAACTAGGGAGCTGTGATCAGCATAGCTTTTCTCTGCAGAGCAGGTTATTACTTCAAATGGTGGGCTCAAACTGTAGATACCTCTCCCAAATTTCTAATCTCCAGGGAATGCTATAAGCTAGTTTGGGGTTTCTTTGGTGGGGGAAGGCTGGGTGCCACATGTCATTACTACCAAGCAGCGGAGGCATAAGATTCTTGTTCTCGATGTGTTTCAGCACCGCGGCAATATACTCTTTGCAGTCCTCCTCCTTCCGTGCAAAGTAGCCGAGAGCCTGTTCCCAGAGACAAGCCTCTTGGTCTCCGTACAACTCGCACACCTCGATCACCTTCTTGTACTGCTCATTCTGCATGTGGTAGTGCATGATCTGTTGGAAACTATGGGAGAAAGTATCTTGAGATACTAAAGAGGTCATTACCATTGTACTGTAAGGCAGGCAGGTTTATGGCTCAGAAATTCCCGTGCAGGGGAGTGGGTGGAGGGACAGGACTCTACAGACAAGAGCAACACTCACAGTTTGCCCTGCTCATAGAGGTAGAGGACACCATCCTTGAAATTGTGCATCTGACATAAGACCAAGGCCTTATCAAAGACTGTTTTGAACCTTCCACTCTTCAGGAGGGTGAGGGCTTCATTGTGCAGCTTCTCCTTCATCTACAGAGAAGGGGGAGAGGTCAGGGAAAGCAATGGGTGCACAGAGAACACTTTGCAATAAGACCTGACGAGAACCTGCAGCTCTTTCAAAGAGGAGGATAGTTTTGCTGTTTGCCCTCTATCCCTTTTAAGCAAGCAGGCCGTGATTTCTTTCACCCAACAGTCAGCATCCTCAGAGACCTAGGCAAGCACATAGAGCTACTTTTGTGGGAAAGGCATCTGCCCACAGAGGCTGTATTGTCTGGAATCTGTTCTTAAATGAGATTCATACAAAACAAGCTCAGTCTCACTGAAAGGAGTGCTCTCCCAGCAAGGAGGCTGCTTTCCCATTTACATCCCATTTATCCAGCACAATGTTATGTCTTGTTATCAATGCCACCTGGGAAGGTTATGGCTTGGAGGGAACACAAACAGGATTCAAAGACACCAAATTTCCCTCTCAAAACACAAAGCCGGAGGAGCTCAAACCTGCTCATCTTGTTCATGTGCCCAGTTCTGGAGTCGAAGTTCCAGTAAGGTGTCGTAGACACCCTGTGGAGAGTCGGCCTGCACCTCAGTCATGTGCTCCAGAAAAGCCTTCAGCTCCCGGGAGTTGTTTGCAAAGATTGGAATGAACTCCTCCGAATTAGCCTGCAACACAGCCAGAACAAGTCACGCACTGAGCTCAGCCTCAGCCAGATGGGTGCTTCCTTCCTGCGGTGTGGAGTGCTCATTCCCAGAGCCTGCAGTGCGACAGATACAGCATGGAACAGGAATCATTCCTGAGCAACTGGGTTTAAGTGGTCTCTGGAACTACTGGTACACCAGGATGAGGATTCTCACAGAACAGTCTGGGTTCGAAAGGACCTTCAAAAGTCATCTAGTCCAACCCCCCCTGCAGTGAGCAGGGCCATCTTCAACTAGATCAGGTTGTTCAAAGCCCCATCCAATCTGACCTTGCACGTTTCCAGGGATGGGGCATATACCACCTCTTCAGGCGACATGTTCCAGTGTTTCACCACCCTCAGTATAAAACATTTTCTCATATACAGCTAGTCTAAATCTACCGTCTTTTACTTAAAAACCATTACCTCTCGAAGTATTCCAAGAGGTCCTGCTAAAAAGTTTGCCCCCATCTTTCTTAAGTCCCCCTTTAGGCACCAGAGCTGCTCTAAGGTCTCCCAGGAGGCTTCTCTTCTCCAGGCTGAACAAGCCCAGTTCTCTCAGCCCGTCCTCCTGGAAGAGGGGCTTCAGCCCTTTTATCATTTTCGTGGCCTCCTCTGGACCCGCTCAACAGGCCCACATCTTCTCCCTGCTGAGGGCTCCAGAGCTGGACAGAGTGCTCCAGGTGGGGGTTTCACAACAGTGGAGTATATTGAGGTGTATTTCTCATTATACCTAAAGCATCAGGCCTGCATCACAAAGCACGCAGGAGCGCCCACTTGCTGCAAAGCTACTACTCGAGACCAATGACTCCCAGTCAGCACAAACTGTACCTTTCTTCCTTCCAGCATCCCCGGGCCTTCACTGTCTCCCAGTGGCCGGTAATCAGTGCAAAGGACCTTCAGCAATTCTGTGGTCTTGTCAGGGACCTGGCGCATCAGAGTTTTTCCATACCGCTTCATGTTGCTCTCTGCCTGATCAAAAGGCAGTTTCCCAATGTAGCACAGAGCTTCTTCATAGTTCTGTGGAAGAAGGCAGCCAGCAAAATCACTGTGGGACATTAACCTCTGCTCTGCACTTTGAGATCAGGACAGAAAGCATTTAAGACACGCTGCAAGTACACCACAGACACAGTTTGCTCTGAATTAACACCCAGTTCACTACTCCTGCTTGTTTTCCTCCTCAGGAAGACTGGCTGTAGCCCAGTGGGGAGACTGTGCAATTTAGATCAATCTCTAATGACCCTCTCTCCTCTTAAAGGCCACTGTAAAAAGCCACATCTGAAACAGAACGAAAAAGACCCTCTGACTTCCACCCCTGGTCTGCAGCACGTGCTGAAGCAGAAAGCCAACATACAGGCGGCGGCAACAAGCATTGCTCTGCAGGGAAGAGGTCAGCGCAATGGGATTCTCAATAAAGAGGAGGCTACAGAAGTGGAATCTCCCCAGTAGAGAACATGGGAGCAACACCATTCCCTCACCTTGATATCCTCTAGCTGGATTTTGAGGTACCATTCATGATGCATGTGCTTCTCTGCCAGGTACACAGCGTGGGAGTAGTAACCTGCCTGACGAAGCACTTTGATCGCTGTTTCAACATCGAAGCGGACCTCACTCTCGCTCGTCTATGAGAACAAAAGCAGAAAGACGGCCCCTCAGCAACATTGCCACAGTCCACAAGCAGCAATCGTTTATGTAAGAGGAGGAAAGCCAGAGCAGGGACAGCTTAGTACCCCTCATGCAAGGGAAAGGTCACGCATGTAGAAAAGAAGTAGCCTAACCACCTCTCAGTAGCTTGCCAATCACACTGGCAATGGCCAGCACACTCCAGACTCAAGTGGCAAGGCAGCCACGCCACAAACATAACCAAGAGCTTGGAAATAAAGGAGCAAAGACAGGGGTACCGAAGGAGAAATCTATTCTTCACTCTCTCAACAGACCCACAGGATCCAATTCACATTGTCACTGCTACCCCTTGTCAATTATGACGACAACATCACTACTTTGCACGATTTCACCTTCCCCCTGATACCTTGATGAACTCTTCCAGTTTGGAGCTGTCTTTGAGCTTGGTATAGCAATTCAGCAGCAGCGTAGTATGGTCTGCATTGGCCAGGGACTGCAGGTGGAGTGTCTGCAGGTAAGCGGTGAGGTTGTGGATACGCTGAGCATCCAGGAATTTCCGAATAACATAAGATGGTTCCAACTTCCCTATAGTTCTGGGAGGGGAAGAGTCACCTTACAAGAGACCGTATACCCAAGAAGTCAAAATAAACAGAGAAATTAACTACAAAGAATGCAGCAGCCTTAACTTCAGCAGGCGCTAACCCTCTACTTGGAACTACTCAGCTAGGTATCAGGAGTAACAGCTACTCCTGGCGTAAGACCACCCATCTGCACGCACAGTGAGACAGCCAACTCTCCACAAAGGCCACGACTGGGACAACTTCATCTGGTTTGATTCCTGGGCCAAAACAGAGGTCAAGGCCCTTGTAGCCCCTACCTGTACTACAGCATCAGGGCTCCACAGGACCCCCGCTCACCGGATATACTGCTGGATGGCCCCGTCGTGGTTCCCCTTGTTATACAGATGATCACCATACTGCCGGAAGATCTCTGACAAGCCATCGCTGTCCAAGTGGTGGCTCTTGGCCAGGTTAATGGCCATTTCAAATAAGTTCTTTCTGAACAGCATCTGTTAAATTCACAGGAAGAGCAGTATGAGGGAAATACTGCCCTGCACAGTCTTGCAGACGTAAGGCAGAGACTAATAACAAAACAGATTTACATGCCTCGAGTTTGGTTTGCGTATCCTTCTCCTGCAGCACATGAATCTTCCCATCTCTGGTCAGTACATACAGAGAACCCCACTCTGATAAGACATCCACTATATCATCAAAGACTGAGCTGTATGCAATGAATTTGTTGCACAAGTCATAGATATTCAAGACTTGTTTGTCCAAATTCTGTGCCTCATTTCCAGCAAACTCTGACCTGGAAAAAGCAGAAGCAAGCTTCAGAAAACTTGGCACTTCAAGGTACTTCAGTAACTACAATTCTTGACACCTTTGCAAACTTGGCATGTCCAGAGAGCAAGACAGCAGCGGTTCACTTGGGTGATTAAGCTAAGCAGACCCAGAGTCACGACACCACCTACTCATACACAAACTCTATCTGTGTGTTACACTGAGAAATCCATGGGACTGGAAAAACCCCCAAGCCCCACTTGCTCACTAGCACGCTGAACTGCACTACTCCCACACCAGAAGTTAATCGATATATGGGTCCAGATTAACCTTAACAACCTCTGACAAAGTTGCCGTTGGCCACCAGGAGGGAAATTTCACAGGGAAGAAGGAAAAAAGAGGGAAAGTGGGAAGCTGCAAGAGCAAAAGGAACAAATATGTCCTGAGGAGCCCTACTTTGGAGAAGTCTTTCGGTCCTTGGAGACAATGATGAGGTACCCCCGATACCAGTGAACAATCAGCTTCTGTCCCTCAAAGGCAAAGCAGGGGCCACGCTCATCTGGCTGATACAGGTACACACATTCATTTCCTGCCACAATGAACTGCAGGTCCTGGGATGGGTCGCTGAGAGATGAGCAGCGCAGCCCACAACCGTGAGTGTCCAGCTCCAGGTGAGGATAGTCTTTTGCTGAAAGCATGTAAGACTACAGAGGAAACACAACTTTAGGGGCATTGCTCCACAAGAGACAATGAAGCCAGAGTCTCTTTTTTCTTCAGTTAAATTCCCACCTGAATGTTCTCCGTGGTAACCACAAACAGATGTGTTGTTTTGCCAGACTGTCGGAAAGCAAGGCCAGTAACCGGGTAACTGCCTTCATGTAGGATCTGGGTCTTACTATGCCGGTCTCGGGTGATGTCTCCTTTTGTGAGTACCACGCTCCCATCCGCAAAACCTGGCGAAGGGGACGGACTAAACTGTGACAGGGCACAACTGAAATACTACCCAGCCTGAGTTAGGGCAGCTCCATTCAGCAACAACAAGCTGCTCACCGGCAAGGTATTAAGTTTGGCTTGCTAACTTGAAACGTATTGTACATTGTAACACGACTAGAGGGAGATTTTTTTACCAGAGCCAGTAAACCAGCCTGCTGACAGCCCCAGTCCAAAGGAACAATTAAAACCAAAGAGGAAAATGTTCCTTTTATCATTTAAACAAAGGTTGTTGTACAGGGCTTGGGGTATCACAAACCCTGTGGTTGTTTCTTCCTGTACTACAACAAAAGCTACATTTAGTGTAAGTTCAATAAATGTGTCACCTTAATGACTGGCACGGAAAGATGGCATCAACTGAAAATATGGGTTTCCTTTTTAACTACAAAACTTATCACTGTCATATGTACAGACTCAGGCCAACATTGGGTATTTGCCCTCTCCAGCTCTCCAACAGCACAGGACAGGCCGTCTCTTTGCGAGAGGAGCACAGAAATGGAGGGAGAAGAACAACCAGCAGGATTTTCTATGCTGGTTTTTGGGCTGCCCATTCATTTTCTCTACACCTGAAAAAGGACCATAACGCTTTTCTTAAACTACTTCAGTTTTACTTACCGATTGCCATGAAGTTAAGATTCTCATGGACAGTCAGGCAGGATACAACCGTGGGCTTGTTACCTGGTATTGCTGGAAAAATTCGTGTGCAAAGAGGATTGCCACCGTCTCGCTTCTCCAGGTTCCAGACCTTAACCTACAAATGACGACGATACGCTGGCATAAGCAAAACATGAGGTATTAGGAGGCCAAAACTTGGCATCAAATATAACAGTGCTCACAGTGAGCAAAGTGCGTGAGGTGAGAAGAGTCAACCGAGGTAACTGAAGCAGCCTGAAGAAAGACACACAATAAAAAAGCACTTTCCCCTCTGCCATTTGACTTACCAAGGGGTTAATGCCCTCTTCATCCTCACCCACAGAAACCAAGATACTGTGCTGCTTCAGCTGGTACAGGTGTGTTACCCTTAGCTTGTAAGCCTGGAAACTACTGAGTTGAAGGGAGCGAGGCAGAAACCAGATCTGACCTTCCATATGTAGACAGCAGTTAAGGCACACCAAGAGAACAAAACGCAACCCCCCCGACTCTGATTACACCAGAACCAGACCCTGCCCGCTGTCTCCCACCCACCGCTGCCAGGGCTGCAGCGAGCAGCACCTCACACAGCGCCAACGCTCCGAGCGGGCGAAGGACCCGAGGCAGGCAGCGCCGCTCCAGGCCCCGCCCCCCCCCCCCCCGCAGGATATCCCCGAACACGAGGCTGCCCCTGCCCGAGTCGCAGACCGCGATGCCCGGGGGCAGCGCCAGCGGCCTCCCCGCCGCCGCCTCCGCGCCCGCCGCCTCCTTCACCGTCTCCCGGTCGAAGAACACGAAGCGGCGCCACTGCAGGTAGGCGGCCATGCTGGCGGCGCGGCGCACCGCCGGCCCCGGCGGGTCACGCGGCAGAGGGCGGCGCACCGCGCGTGCGCCGAGGGGCGCTCGGCGGAGCTGGGTCCTAGAGCGGCCCCGCCGCGGCGCGAAGAAGCCCTCGGCTCCGCGGGACGCGCTCCCGAACCCGGCCGAAGGCGCTTCCCCCGGCGCCGGCCCTTCCCGGGGCGCGGTTCGAGGGCGCTCCTCGGCTCGGGCGGATGGAGCCTGCAAACGAGCCCGTGAAACCAACACCCCGCGCGCCCGACAGCACCCGCGGTCCCGCGCCACGAGCTGCTGCCCAGCCTCGCTTTAACCCCAGTCCTTTAGCCGAGACCAGGAGTCCCCGCGGCCAGAAAGCCCGTCCCGTCTCACCCCCGCTGAGTTACCCACAGCGACTCCTCGCGCATCAACACGGATCAGGCTTCTGTACGAAGAGGTCACACGCTTTTTGCTCAGCGCAGTTGAAAGAAGACAAGACCAAACCAAGAGTTCCAGGGAGCGTTTATTGAGTTTAATCAACAAAATCAGGATTTTGCCATTCATCATTTCCGCACTGGCGACTCGTGAAGCTCCTCACGAGGCAGTGCTGCAGCTCACAGACACCCAGAAAGAACATCCTCAACAAAATCTGAGCTCCACTGGAGAGTTTGCCAATTACCAATTGAACAGAAAGCCAATTTTCCCCTCCCTCCCCTGAACATTTTCAAGGACGACTTCATAGTGTTTGCTGGTTAACAGTAAGAATTACCCAACCTCTTCACTAGGGACCGGCGGATTACAGTATTCCACCTGAACTGCAAATAATTTCTTTGCTTGAAATAAAAGTTCCAGTTTCTTTCAATAAAGGGAACAGCGACTATTTTCTTCTCCTGACACCCCCTCCCCGTAATCACCGGTTAGAATACAGCAATGCTGCATCTTAATAACCCCATCCCTCCCCCACCCCACCCCTCCTTACCCTTCCCAAGCTTGTCCACAACAAAATTTAACAATGCTTCCATGTAGGGACACTTTAGCAACGCAACGGTGACCCAAGCACAAGCTGCCTGATAACCTGATACAGCCTCATACTAAAGGTCAGATGCACACCCTTCGATCCAGAAAACTGGTTTACAACAACAATCAAGTGTCATTCACAGAAGATGGGACCCAAAGCTCACAGCAACTGGAGAACTCCCCACTTGGACTGCTGCTGCCCAACCTTGACCATGGCGGCCACACCACTGGAGTTTCTGGGAACAAAATGCACTTTGTCCTCAGCAAACAGCAGCTGCTCGGCCCCAGTGGCACTGCAGAGCCGAGCATTGGGAGAACCACAGCAATGGCAGCTCGGGTGACGTGGCATGGCCCCTCCGTCACCTTCTACAACAGCCATCTGCTCAGGTTTGTGTTCAGTGGATCGAAACCAACGAACCCAGCCAGACTGAGTGCATTTTTGAAGAAGCATTTTTAAATCCTTGGAGCAGACACCTCCCCCCCAGTCCCAAGTAAAAAATAAAGAACAAAACATCAGAATGAGATGATTTGATACCAACACATACACAACATGAACTCATGTTGAGCTTCCCTGTTCTTACCCACACCTAAAGTCACAGAGGGCAAAGGAAAGATGCTCCCATCTCATTCTGGAAATTGAAAAGTGTATTTGAGACCGACCCACCCCCCCCACTTTGGGACAAGCCCTCTAGCAACTGCGGTGTGCTCCTGACCCAGAGAGCAGCCGCTGCTTCTCCCCAGGAAGCTGCTGCTGATGCGCGTCACTCTCTGCACGGCTGCCTCACCGCGGCAAAGCTCCATTTCAGCAGATTCATAGAGCGAGCTGTTTGGACTTCCGAAGGGAAAAGCGCAGAACCCGTCAGATTCGCTCTCACGTCAGCTTTGTGAGAGGAAACGTTTGACCTGGGGCTCATCGCTGCGGGCTCCAACTAATGCAGAAACATAAAGGCCCGTACGTGACTGGCAAAAACAGGAGCTCGCCTGTGAGTAGACCACAGGAGGGTAAGATTTAGCTCCTCACGTGTGGGCAGGGGGACAAAAGAGTAACTAAAAAAAAAAAAAAAAAAAAAAAAAAAAAAGCAACCCCCCATCCCCCCCCAAAAAAAAAAACAAAAAAAACAAACAAAAAAAAAAGCTAGGATTATCCTAGTCCTTTGGAGCATCTTTCCGTCTGCAAGATCCCATCTGTTAGAGATGGCCGCCTAGCACCACAGATAGGCTGCTTCTTTCATGACCAGAAGCCACCTAAACACGGTGCCCCCGATAGTTTCACTAAGTGCCAATCCTCACCGAGAGGCATTGAAGTTTAAAGTAATACTTTCAGAAGTTCTGTGCTTCCAGAGGGACAAGCAACGCATGGCACCAGGCTAACCTACCACAAATCCACAGAGCACACATGTCTGACTTGACATCGCTATCCTGTTCTTGTTACATGTGTGTGCCCTGGCAAGATACACAACTTGTATTTACAGTTTTCATGTCTTTTTTTCCACACCAAAACAATCCCTCTTCTGTCTCTGAAAAAATCGTAAGCTGGCTGCAGTACAAGAGCGAGATTTTACTTTTGGTCAAAGTTACCACCCACAAACTCCCACCCCCCGCCCCCCCAAAGCACCCCAAAATTGTTTACATTTAGTACCTGCCAGTCAGATGTAAGCTGTGTGGCTCACAGTGTGCCTGTGACCAAACTCTGAGTTTGTACTCTAGTGCAGCATTTGCTACAATTATGGAGTCACTGCTGACAAAAGGAAGAAAAAAATCCCAAACACAAAAAGACCTTTGCGTCTCGTAAAGCTGCTGTCAGGAAGCACCTGGCTTCTGCTTATGATCCCTCCAGGACACAGGTGGCCACATCCGCCTGGAGTGCCAAGCTACTTTCCTCCAGGTTAAAAACAGAAACAAAGGCCCAACAGGAGAATGCAGGATGATTACCTCCTGCCTCAGAGGTCAGTGAGCGCGGTGCGAGCACAGCATCTGACGTGGATAAATGACTGAGCAAAAGGAACGGCATTTATCCAGGTGCCTCCTGACAGCACTGGTGAACAGGCTAAAAGGGAATTTAAAAAGAGTACGGTTTCTGATTTGTCTCACTCCTTTTGCCTGTAGATCAGGCCAAACATCAAGCATGTTGGGAGGGGCACAATTTAAAGCAACACTACTCAACCAGAAAGCACTGGTCAGCAATATACAATGCAAAATGACAGACAGTGATGCGTGCCCAAACAGAGATGGAAAGCAGCTTTCTGCAGCTTCTAATACTAACAGGGGTTTGCCCTTACCTGCTCACAAGTCTGCACAAAGGCCGCTCTGGGCAGAAAATGCGCAATGCTGCAGGAAGTCATCAATCCCACAAAGCTCCAGAACTGTCAGTTTATGCATGTGTAAATTGGTTTTCTACAGTTTCTCTTAAACCCAAATCCATGCCTTACGCACACACTGCGCAGCAACGCTGACACCGCTGGATTTCCCTCATGCCACGGTGGGACACAGGTCACGGCCCCCTTCCGAGCTTCAGAAGTTCCAGAAGTTTCCAAGGGGGAAATTGAAGAGCATCTCCCAGCAGGCTGCGCTACAGACCAGGTGGCTTGGGAGCCCCACAGGCGATCTCTTCCATATGAGCGGTACAGGACAGCATTGCTGGCATCAGAGCAAACCCACCCGGACAGGGGACGCTTGTAGAGGCCTGCTCTTCACGAAGGTCAGAGCGCTTCTCCTTGTTTAGTGTTGCAGAAAACTGAGCCCCTCTCATCGATAAGCTGCTCCCATAATCAGTCTAATCCCTTTAACCCCAGCAACCTTCATCACAAAAGAAAAAGTTATATATGAACCCAAACAGAAAAAAGAAAAAAAAATCGTATTTACAAAGTTTGTACAATATACACATCTGATTTTCTATGGGACACACTGCACCAGAGGAAAGAGGGCCATGGCTCTGAAAGAAGTCTGCTTATCAAGTGCTGTTAACTACTAATGGAGACTCTTATGGAAACCAGTCTGTAGTGTTCTGCTAGAGCACAGGGCTTTTCTTATGGCTCCTGCAAAGGATGACAGGCTACTCTTTCCTTCTGGAGCTATGATGCTGCACCTAATCAGCCCAGATTTTAAGTTGGTTTCATTTTAAATACAGGTATTTACAGTGTGGGTGAACTGCAGATGCATATCAACTCCTCCAATTAAAGAAAAAAAATAAAGTTGAAGAAAAAAAAATAGACGGTATTCCCAATACAATTCACCTCCCAGCCCTGGGCTTGAGTACCTGGGGAGGAGGAGAGGGGGAAGACAGGGGAACTTTGACCTGAAACCAAAAACGGCTGTTGATTCCTTGGGCTGTTGTAAAGGTGATATTCTGAATGGTCTCATAGCATAAGGCACTTTGCACGAATAAGTAACAAGCTCTTTAGCTTAAAAACAGATGAGTAACCAGGGAGAAGTTGAAATGCACTCAGTCGACAGTTGAAGAATTTGAAATAGCTGACAAGCTCGTGTTCATTGCGGTTCTTCTCTTTCCAGGGTTTCTCTTCTTCCCGTGCTGCCCCTCCCACCCAAAGACAAAAGAATTTAAAACCAGCAGTTAGTGCAACTAATGTTCAATCAGCACACAGTGCAAACAAGTGGAAAAACAAAAAGACATTCCCCCTTTAATCTTCTTTCTTCCTTGCTGCCAAATTTAAAAAGAAAAAAAAGGCTGAGCTCTTTAGTCTTCATAGTTCCAAAATGAAAAGACGAAGAAAAACCCACAAAGAGAAGGGTATCCCCAAAGAAACGATGTGTCACAGATCTGGATCAAAGGGCTTCACCTTCTGGCATGCGTAATCAAAGCCTGCAAAACCAAACCAAAAACACAACCACAACACCCACCAGTTAAATTGAATCTATGCAAACCCAGACCCTAGGTAATGAATCACACCAACTATGTGGCAGCTCTGGAAACACAAAGGACATCTGAACAGCTCAACCCCAACCACAGCTTCGCACAAAAAGGTGCTGCTAATGCCCTACTGTACCTACTACCTTGCTGGCTTCCTGTCCCTCAGGACACAGCAAACAGCTCCCTGGCAAGGTCACAACATTCCCCTTAAGGAAGGAAGCCAGACAAGAGCCTTTTCCGAGTTCATCACCCAGGTTTGGGAGGTTTTTTATTTACTTATGAAACACAGAGAAAGCAAAGCAGAGGCTGCAAGTCAGCTCGGCGGGACCAGCTAGGGCTGTCCTGGACTGAGCTCACAGAAGAGACACAGGGACACTTGAACGCTAGCTAGCGTAAGAGCACTTCTACAGCCACTTTTTGGTTTTGTCACCCAAAAGGTATTTCAGTAGCTCTGTCGGGTTTCTCTAATTCATCATCTCCAAAAAGAGCATGCAGGAGAACAATTTCAACCCAAACTGTACTGTGTCTGGTCTTGCACTGTACAGCGTCGCAGCTAAAACCACAGCAAACATCATCCTAAAGCTGTTTAGCTTGACTGTGGTCCAGGGCGAGTTTTCTTCTTGTTAAAAGACTGGCCCCAGCAGTTTTTCCTTGGACAATGCTCAGAAAGGGCACACTGAGGAGTCTCTGACAGTGAAGCCTCACTTTCTTCTGAAGCTATGCAGACGACCTCGAGCGGCAGCAAAGCTGAACTACAGCTTTACTACCTATTCGCAAGTTCACTTGCCAAGAGTCCCATGAATCAAAGGATGCAGAAGATGCAGCACCTTCAGCCTGAGCCTGTGCCCTCTAACTGGTGAGGTGCCTCAGCATTTCTGCTGGAGCTCTGTTCCCGAAGCTATCCATTTTCTCTCCTCCCCTTTTTGAGGGCCGCCTTCCTCTCTGGCCCTCACGTGATTTTTCATTTCAGCTAAGCGATACAGAAGAATTCCTTAGGCTGCCAGTAGCCACCTCGGCCTCTCCAAACACCATTTCCCCTGCCCCTTTCTCCCCCATTTTTGGTCTCCTTAGCATATGGCCAGCATTTCAATTCCAACAACTAAAAATCCCTCATCCTCCTCTCCCAGCTTCAGCACATCCCCAGAATTCCTTGGACCAACAGTCTCTTTCAAACCCTCATTTTCACATTCAGAGCCTCTTCAGCACATCAGTTTCCCCCTCCCCCTGCAGTAACATTGTCACACCAGCTCTTCTTTCATCCAACACAACTCCTCTAATCAAGAAGGCATTTACAAGGCATTTACATACGCACATGTTTACTGTTTCTCATCCTCTACGGGTTCGCTGTGGTATTCTGCCACATACAGGCTCTTGTCAATGTTGCTTGGTATGGGCTTAATTTCAGTTCCCAACTGCTCCTCAATACTTTTCAGGTTGAATCGATCATCATAGGTGATCAAGTTGATGGCCAGGCCAAGATGACCAAAGCGACCTTGACAAAAAAAACAGACAACTGAACTAAGTAACAGAAGGCTGACTGAAAAAGTCTGCCCACCGTGCAGTGACCAAAACTCGGCTCTCTGCGGATAAAATCAAGTCCAGACCCCACCACAGGTCTCTACAACTTTCACATCAGATTTTGGTAAGGAGTTTTGTACTGTTATAAGAACATAAAAACCCAAGAGGTTCAAAATGCTCTGACAAAACCTCATTAATAACCAAAGGAAAGTCCTCCACTACTACATTACGCAGGTCCAGCCCTTCTTCAATAACAGAGCTCCTGAAAAAGCCTGAACTACAAAGTTCAAATACACAGACCTCTTCTGTTCACTGCCTTCCTTAAAAGTGTATTTTGCTAATGTCCAGATATTGGAAACATACCTTGGAGAAACACTCGCAGAAGAAAACTACACTTAAGCCACTACAGAAGCTTAAGTTTTCTGTACAGAATTCTCCCAACTGCAAACAGGAGCACTACTAAGTTGAAGCAAAACACGCCTTCCCCCCCTACCGGCTGCTCAGTCTGGTTTCAAGACAACAGCCCTTCATTTAGTTATTTGTAAGGATAACCATCTGAGATGATAACCAGATTTGTCAGAAAAAAAAACAATGCTACCTAAAATAATTCTCAGGAACAGTCATAAACCCAGAAGCCAATTCAAGCCTAAGAAACGTAACAGTCATCTGCAAAGCTGCACCCAAACGGTGTTCTCGTCTCACCTGATCTGCCAATACGATGGAGATAAGTCTCTGCCAGCTTTGGGAAATCAAAGTTTATCACCACATTCACAGCCTGGATATCAATACCTCGAGTAAACAGATCTGAAAAACAAGCCAGGTCATGAAGAAAGTTAGTTTCAGTTGGATCAAATGCTGCCAGCATTTAGGGTAGCGACATTAGCAACGATTAACAGTGGCTTGCACTGGTTTCCAGATGCAAGTTTCCCCAGTACCAAAGACACTTCACATACAATTCTGTTATGGATTCTTCTTGCTCTTGATCCCATATAAACATAAGTAATATCAGAAGAATGACCATAACACCAGATCTGCATATCTATGCCAAAAAAGTTAATTAGCACAAAGTTTGTTTTTTCCACACCAGACTGCTTCTGAGCAGGCCATCTTATACACGCACCTCCTCACCCCACTGCGCACTGCCAGTGTCACAACAGACTTGAGATCTGAACTACATCCTGACCCAGACAAGTGCAAGGATCAGCAGACACTGCCATGGCACTGCCCAAACTGGCTGGACAACAGGAAACTCTGATCAGACACAGGCCATTCAAACTATAAAATGTGTAAAAATACACAGCAAACATAACTAGTGCAGAAAATACCTACACAGTGAAGTGATTCACCTGCAAGCTGTCCCTTCAGGGTTTGTCAGAAAAGACAAAAAACTACAGGGCTAAAGGAGTGTCGCATCCTGCTACGCTCAGGCTTGACAAAGGGAAATTATCAAAACATCTCGTTTTGTTTTATGACAAATCAAGTGGCCTCTTACACCTGGGCTAATGGTTAATTCATTTTCTATCACAACCTTTACAAACAGGAAAATATATAGGAACTCTTACCAGTGCAAACAAGATTGCGGCATAATCCATTTCGGAAATCATGGAACACACGATTGCGGTGCTCCTGGAAATAATGCACATACACATACATAAATCAAGAATAAAACAAACAAAAAACCCACACCCCTTACTTCCAGATATATTCAAGTTACGAACACTGACCTTCAAGCTCATGAAAGCCTCTCCCTTGTCACTGTTAGTGAGCCTAGTTTACATTCAAAATTAAAACAACCACATGCGTCACTTCAACCTTCTGACATCTTTTAGTACACTTATCGAAATGAAGGCTGTGTGGTCTGCCATAACTCCCTATGCTGGCAAAAGCAAAGCAGAAACCACCATAACTGTGCCTTCCAGCCACAGTCTGTGCTTACAGTGGACTAACTAACCTGACCCAACACCAACTGACCAGCTACGCTCTGAATGGCCTGGGAAGAGGCTTGGGGGGTGGGGAGGAGGGTGGTCTGAAACCAAATCAACACCAGATCAACAAGCTTCAGTTTTCAACAAACATGCAATTCAAGGCAAGCACAAGACTCAATTCAGCTGTGCAGTGAAGCCTGAGGTGGTGTGGAATAAACCACTGGAGACATCATACTCACCTGCCTCATTTTAGCATGAATATAGAAGCAGGAATAGCCCAGCTGGGAGATCTTTTTGGCTAGCAATTCAACCCGTTGAGAAGAGTTGCAGAAAATGATCGACTGGTTAATCTGCAGCTGAACATATAAGTAACATGCTCAGTAAATGCAGCGTTTTACTAACAAGCAAACCAAAACAAGGGGGGTTGTAACTAGATGATCTTCAAGGTCCCTCCCAACCCAAACCATTCTGTGATTCTACGGCAAGATGTAAGTTTAAATACCTCCCAGAAAGAAAGCAAAGCAGGTAAGCTTCTGGTAATTCACATAGTCTCTTTTTTGTACAAAGGTGCAGGACAAGAAGCACTTGGTTTTAGCTTCAGTGAAATAGCACATTTTGACAAGGAAAACGTGCTGTTCAGCAGTCTTTTTCTGATCGTCACTCTCAAGTCTTATTCGTGTTTCCAAAAGGCAAAATGTCTTGGTACATTTTCGAACCAGCCCTACCACTTACCCTGGAGAACAGTGTATTTAGGCAGTGTACTTTCTGACGTTCAGTTACATAGGCATAGTACTGGGTAACTCCCTTCAAGGTCAGCTCCTCCATCAGATTAATCTCATAGGGTTTCTGTAAATGGGAATTCTGAAAAAGAAAGATTAAGAATAAAGTGGGCAGATCCGCATGAACCCATGGCGTAAACAATGGAAGTACTTCCTACCCTCTGGCACATTTAACTTCCCCCATGGCAAGAATGCACAACCTCACCATTCGCTCTTCATGCTACACGTGAAACACACAGGGCAGGTAAAATTTGCTCAAGGAGTAGTTGTAAATGTACTTGTACCAATGCAACCAAGTGGGCTGAACAGCATGCCCTCCGGAAGCGAATCAGTGAGGATGGAACTAACTGACATACCAAGTGGAAAACAGCACCTCTTAGGCAAGAGCTGTGTGTACCTTGCTGTCCCACTAATGCTACTGGGGGGCAAAAATTATTTTCAAGCTTCTGTCCCAGATTTAACCTAATTCAGATTAAAGCAGTGGAATCTGGATGCACTAAAAAAAACCCCAAACAACCGAGCACTGACAGCTACACACCACTCACTGACACACTTCACATGCAGCATCACCACCATCGTGCATATATGGGAGCATTTGCACTCACCATGAACTTCTGTACACTCAAAGGGAAAGTGGCTGAGTAGAGCAAAATCTGTCTGTTTTTAGGTAGCGTGAGAATAATGTCTTCCATTATCTGAACAAAATCTTGAGACAGCAACTTATCTGCCTGTAACAACAGAAATAAAAAAGAGTAGGTTAAATCAACAGTGCGAGAATTCAGTCTGCTGGCAGTACCTGTCGTGGTTTAAGTCTCTAACCCCCCCCACGCAGTTTTCTCACTCACTCACCCACTCACTCACCTCTCTTTCTTCCCCCAGTCCCGAGGGAATGGGGAGGAGAATCAAAAGAATGCAACTTCCACAGGTTGAGATAAGAACAGTTTAGTAACTGAGGTATAACACAAATCACTATTTTATGCTACCACCAATAATAATACAAGAGAAATACAAGGAAAGAGAATACAACTGCTCACCAAGCCTGACCCAGCCAGTGCACCCCCCAGCAGCGAACCCCCCCATGCACCACCACACCCTTCTGAGTCTCTGCCCTCCGTCTTCACATCCTGGACATGACATGCTGTGGTATGGAATAACCTCTTTGGTCAGTTTGGGTCAGGTGTCCTGTCTCTGCTTCCTCCCGGCTTCCCCTCCTCCCTGGCAGAGCATGAGGCTCAGAAAGTCCTTGGCCAGACCAAAACACTACCAAGCAGTAACTGAAAACACTGGTGTTATCAGCGCTGTTCCCAGGCCCAAAATCAAAAACACAGCGCTGCACCAGCTACCAGGAAGGAGAAAAATGACTGCTGCTGCTGAACCCATGACAGTACCATACCAGGGAAAAAAATAAACCAAATCGAAACACCTGGAGCCTTATGGTGGGCTCGTCCCTTCTGGAACACACAGAGCTCCAAAAGACGTTTGCCTTAGCTGCTGGGGACAGGATTCATCAGTAAAAGAAGTCTACCCTCTCCTGGTTTTCAGCACTTGGCTTTAAACACAATCAAATTCAGGAGAACTGAATGGCATCTCAACTGAAAAGTTATCTGGGTTCCTATCAGCCATCCAAGAGTCTTCACACAACTGTTTTCTGCACCACTCACTCAGAAGCCCATACACTACCGGATGTTCATGTACCAGTTTTCTACACGAGCACAGCTCACTCATTATAAACTGAAACCAAATTAAATGTGTTCCTTCCTTTCAGAATAGACCATTAATCTATTCTTCAGGAACAGCAAAGACAACAGGAAAGGCAGATCTTCCTGGGCTGTTTTAAAAGACTAATGTGAAGAAAAGTTCTGCCAAATGACCTTCTCAAAAATACTGGAGAAATGGATGAGCTATAACCTTACAGTGTCTCTAAGCAAAGTTTGATTTGCTGCTGTGCATAATGAGGAGACTCACTGAGACACATCACTGCTTTAACTATGTGTTAAAATCCCCAAACGTTTAACATGAGCAACTTGCCTCATCCAATACTATCATCTGGACATGCTCAACTTTTGCTACTCCTTTCTTGATGAGATCGAGAATTCTCCCAGGGGTAGCTATCACCACATGCACTGTAAGGTTAGAAGAGAAAAAAAAAAAAAGAAAAAAGAAATAAATGGTTAAGGCGACTGAAACAACATTTCTGGCATTCATGGCCATGTTTCATAGGAACTGTTTGAGAGAATGACAGCTTGCAAACAGCAAACGAGAGGTAGTCTGTTCTGTAACAGGCAAACAAGCAGCAGAAATTCCACTGCCACAATGTAAAAGCCACAAACAAACAGCAACTGAAGTGTAGTAAAAGTGCTCTGACCTGTATCATCAAGCCTCATTATGTCATCTCGCAGATTGGTTCCTCCCGTTGTTGCCATCACTTTGGCACCTCCCATGTGTTTGCTGACTTGGATACAGATTTGACTGACCTGCAGGGCTAGCTCACGGGTGGGAACAATCACCATTGCTGAAAGTTGAAAGCATCAGCGTGAGTTACTAGAAGACACTGTACCCGAAATGCTAATCCTTAGAGAAAGCACAGACTTTACACAAGCTAGAGTGCAGAGGTTTGGGGAGGTCTGCTCTGGGTATCCTGAACCAGACCTAGAAACTGCTTACAACAAGGCAAATTCTGTGCAAGGGTTCTCTGTCCCTCAATACTCCCTCCACGAGTCCCCTGGCCAGCACACTGGCTTCTTGCTCCAAATCCACTTCCCAGAGCAAGACTGTGAAGTCCAGATGTCTTCCACTTCAAGCTTTTGAAAGCAACCGTGGGACTTTTAAAATTCCACCTCCCCTGCTCTCCGTTAACTTCCTTTGGAAGTACAAGCAGATAACCTGCGCTCCTCGGTTTTGTTAACTAGTTTTAGGCTCAAGTCTGCTACATAGCGACTGACACCACCACCTGGCCACAGCTAAGTGAGATCCATCTCAACTGACCTTGTATATTGTCCTTCTTTAAGTCTAGCCGTTCAAGTAAAGGAATGAGGTAGGCTCCACTCTTGCCTGTTCCATTTTTCGCTCTAGCCAAGATATCCCTACCAGATAAAGCAATGGGGATGCTCTCCTCCTGAAAAGCAATGAGAGATAAACAGTGGGTAAGCAATCGTAAGCCACACTCACCAAACAGGCTGGCCAGATTTAACTCTACTCGCTAACAGTACTGCGTGAAATCTACTTCTCTAAAGCAGAAGATAGTCCCATCTCTAAGTCACCCAGTGCGTGACTTAGCAGCCCTTGGGAGAGGGCAGGAATCTCTTTATGCCCAACTAAATCACTAAGTTCTACCGTTCACAACCCCAGTTCTCTCAAATCACAACAGCAGTATCCAACATTTAAGCGCGATTAAGAATTTCAAGACATTTATAAAAATTAAATGCTGTTTGTAAGTAGTCTTAAAACTTGTAGGAGTCTCCTAACCTGAATAGGAGATGGTTTTTCCCAGCCCATTTCAAAAATTCCCATCAGCAACTCCCGTTTCAAACAGTAATCTTCAAACTCATTTCCTTTTGTGGAGGTCACGTCCTGGAAAATCAAAAAAAGCACTTCCATATGATTAGGTCACACAGACTGGTCTGACTCAAGGAGAGACTGTGTATGCAGGAAGCCCACAAAGCTCATTCCGTTACTGTACAGGAGCTCCCACTAATATGTGAAATACCACACAGTGAAGAAGGAAACATTAGCCTTCTTGTAGCCAAATACAGTGCTGTGAACTGTCACCTTTTAATCTGCCTTGCGAGAGACACTGACAACTGTCAGTTATGCTGTAACATCGTACAGTAAGAAACCCTCAGCAAACTGTTTTCAAGCCTTCTGAGAGAAGCATCTCTCCTAAGCAGCTGTAGAACTTAATTCCTCTTTGCAAACAACAGGTGCTGAACTGCACTTCAATCTTTGCTTAAGACAAATATTTTGCCAGCACAGCTTCTCCCAGATCTTTTATTTAGTATTCATTCAATTTAGTGTTTATGCAATTCAACCATCCTCACCGAAGTTTTGATTCTCAAATCCTTTGGAGGGAGTTTTAAAGTCTTCTTCCAGTCATCACCAGGTCTAGAGCAAAAATAAAATTAAACCAAGTTAAAAAGGAATCTGGTTTAATAATTACATTTTGAAGCTTTACTTCCATAGAGGCAGCAGTGAACGTGTCATATTTGCACCTCCTAAAAGCTGAAAGCGCCTACACACATGAGCTCAAGCCTTCTCTGAGCTAAGCAGGATGCAACAGGCAGGAAACTGTAAACAGAGAAAATCAGCAGTCTGCCAAAAGCCCAAAGAATTTGTGAAATCTCAATCCAGCCATGATTCAAGTCCCATTTTTAGGGCACGGAATCAATTCAGTCAAACACACATTTAAAACTGAGCACTGACTTAGTCATATGACAGAAACTGACTATAATAAATCCACATGAGAACATTTCATCACGTAAAAGAGAAAAAAATCTCTTGGGAACATCCAATCTTAACCTGTGAGTAATGCGAGAAGATGAAAAACCACCTTGGGGGAGAAAATTAAGGAAGCACCGCTCCACTTGTTGACCAACTGTTGGCATCTTTTGCCCTCAATGAGATTTAGACACCCATCCTCTCTCAAAAGCCACTGTACAGAGAGGAGCAATCCCTTCTCTCCACCAGTCCCAGGAAGTCATGAGGGACTTCTGATGGGTTGAAGCAATCAATTTCATTAGAGGAACCCATTACAAATAAAAACAAAAAGCCAACAAAGGACAACGGGAAAACAAAACCAAACCAAACCACGAAAGAGCCAGGCAAGCTACTGTCAGACTCCAAGTATTCCATTACGCTCTCTCTGACGACAGCTGGCATTTCCTTCACAAATCATCAAGTAACAAAATAAAAGTGGATGTTGTTCAGAGGAGACAAAAAAAGAAGACGTTACCATACCATCCAAGCCTTTTACATCTCTCAGGATTTCCAACCAGCACACTCACGTTTATTAGCACACTTCCAAAACCAGTTTGATGGCAGTAAGGTGTCACAGTGGTACCATATTATCTCAGCTCAGGCTCTGATGAATTAAAGCCAGAGCGATGCACTGAGGAGAGCAAGCTCTACTATTTAAAATCAATGACAAAAGATTACACACTTTAACGAATTTCTCACTGCAAGAAAGAACTGCAACAAACAACAGCAAACACAACTGCACTGAGACTAGGGGGGCATTTCCTCCTCATCTTCAGTTCTTTCCCACTCCCCAACTCCCCTCTCGTACCTGTCTCAATGAGCAAATAACACAGGACGCTGCTGCTCAGTGGGCTATGTCTGACAAGCAGCTACATGTTTTGAAAGCAAAGCATTACATGCAATTTTCACAGTGAAGCCACAGCAAAGAAATACAGCTTTCTTTTCATAGTGCACACCACAGGACACTTCCAACCAACAAGGTTATAAAACAGCAGCAGCAAACTTTTAACACAAGAACACTTCCCACATATGATTCTGAAACATGGCAGCCGACGGAAACACTTACTTAATAGTGGTGGTCATAATCTGTGCTTGCTGTTGAGTGCCGTTATTGATTGTGTTGGCGTTTTTCAGCTGGTTCATCTGTTGCTGAGTTTGTGTGCCTCCACCTCCTGGGCCCCCGCTGGGTTTTACAGGGCCTCTCAACTGCCCATTCTGACTGGATAGACCCATTATAACAGGGTTCTCTGTTCTGGCCGTGCTCATGTTTTTAAAGATGTCTTTTTAGACTTCAAAACTTTGAAAGTCAGTACAGAAACTGTAATAACAGTTTATTAGACTCTCCAAAACGAAGAGATAAATAAGTCTTGCTCAATATATGAGTCCTTTATTGCAATGCAGGCAAGCACCTGTAAGTCACTCAGAAGTAAAGTAGTAACTTGCTCTGATGCACTGTGGATCAACTTTTTTTTTTTAAAAAAAAAAAAAAGCCCTCTAACAAAGTTGAGTTATATCAGAATTCACTTGGTTCAATCTGAAAGAGAAGCAGATGGTGACAATTAGTACCTGGGGGTTTAGCTATGGAAAGCACATCAGTTTACCTTTGTACTTTAAGAGTCATTTCTTCCCAGGCAGTAGCAGCAGCATTTCCTTTTCCATTTTCTCAGGGATAATTTCCAAGACACTCATCAAAACTTTTTCCCCTTTCTATAAAGCTGTGGCCACCACCTTCAGTCACCAAAGATGATGCTCTCAACAGCTGTACTTTCAGCAGCCTTCCAGTGAGCTTGAGAAATACTACCTGCACACCTCACCCCCCACCCCACCCCCCACAACACCCCCACCCCACCCCCCCGACGTAAGCATGAATCACATCAAGTGCTTTGCTGGTTCTTGAAATTCCCCCATTTCCGGGACACAGCAAAGCAGCTCTACAGCTAAGCAATGTTATGCACAAGTGTGTGACAGGAAGCACGACCTCAACGCCAAGTGAATATTCCAGTTGGAACTGATGAAAGCCTTAAGTAACTCTGTTCACACTTCTCGCTTCGAGAGGGAAATACAAATTATGGGGGTCTTTTATTACAACAAAAACAAACAAGCACACAAATGAAAAAACACCCCACCAAAAAAAGCTTCCCCTCCTCCAATCCAGGAAGTTAGTTCACCAGCTTTTAAACTGGGTACTGATTTAACACCATTCAAATAGTGAAACTAACCACCTCATCAAGCCGAGCTGACAGTAGCTTCCTGTTTTGTTAAGTCTAAGTGACTGGGCCTGAACTGAAGCAGTGAGCAACATACATTTACCCTAGATACCTTCCTGCTTGTCCCCTGCATGACATTACCTTCCAGCTGTCAGTAACCACCCATACTGCACTCAAAGATAACATTCGAACACAAGTTAATATTGCCTGGGTATTCAGGAGAAAGGTTAGCAAAAATGTACAGACACTACAAAGTCTGCACCTTCGACAGGACAGACCAGAGCTGAAAAAACACCTCACAACAATGCAGCGCAGCCAAGACATTGTATAGTTCAAAACCTTTGGAAGCAGAAGAAATTTGGCTTGCCTGTACAATTTCCCCTCATGCCTGTATCTTGGGAAAATGCAAAGAAAAACCAGCAGGCTACTGCTCCCTAAGTTCAGCGTCCACAAAAGCCACGCAGTTCCTCAGGGGATAAAACGCATGTTCAAGAGCAATTCAAAAGGGTGAAAAAGAATCCAGGCTCTTTCCAGACTTTCCAGCTGTTTCCAAGTGCATCAATTCCAACTTCACGCAAAACTTTACAGTTTGCAAAACTAGGATTTTCCTGCCGGTAGTTTTCCTGGCCGGAACCATTGTTTCGAGGCGTCTTTACATTAACTTCGTAAAACCAGGTCGAGTCACAAAAGCCACTGGAGCCGCTTAAAAGACCCGAATACCAAAGCCAAGGAGTTCTCCGATACTGCAGGAGACATACCCCTCAGTCCCTGAAGCTCCCTCGCTCGTACCGACCCTTTAAAACGACACCGATTCAAGACGAACGCCCGGGCTCATCGCACGCAGCCAATCTTCCCGTTCCGGGACGAGAAGCGCCACCATTTCGCAAACCGACAGTCCGACGGCAAAAAGTCTCCACACACACACACACACACACACACACCGCCCCCCCCGCCCCGACTCTCCTCTCCAGGCTCAGACCACGTAGGCGGGCGGGCAGCCGCCGCTCGCTCTTTCCCTTCCTCTGCCGGCAGCCGACCCCAAGCCTCGGCAGGACCAGGCCGGGCCCGCCCCAGCACAAAGCGGCGGCGCAGCTCACCCGGCCGCAGGAGCCCCCGCGGTGTCCATTGTTCCCGGCAGCCCGGGCCGCACTGCGGCGTCGCACCCGCCGCGGCAGAGAGCGCCGCGGCCCCGGTACCCTGCGGCGGGGCCGGCGCCGCTCGCGAAACGCAGCTGCGCCACACCGGCACCTCCGCCCGCAAACAATGGAGCGGCCCCCACCCGCCGCCTCGGCCGACGGCGAGCGCCGCCGCGGCCCCGCCCCGCGCCCCGGGCCCCCGACCGGGCCGCTCCCGCCGCGGCCCAGCCGGGCCGCCCGCTCGCCACCCGCTCGCGGCCCCTGGGCGCCGCCAGGCCCCACTCAGGCCCCGCCGCTCGGCGGCAGGCCGCGGGGCTGGGCCAGGCGGCAGCGCTCCCCCCACCCTGCGCCCGCTGCCCCGCGCCCGCCCGGCGCCCCGGCCCGTCCTCACCGCCACCAGCCGCGCTCCCCCCGCGCCCGGGTATAAAATCCTCTCGCTCCCCCTTGGTGCCTTGTTATGGCGACTCGACGCTCCAAGATGGCGGCTTCCTCCTTCCTCCCGTGCGCCCACCCCCTCCCGGCAGGGCAGGCTGGCCCCGCCCCGCACGTACGCACGCACGCACGCACGCACGTACGCACGCACGGCGCGCGCCCCCCTGACTACGTGAGCGTGCCCGCTGCGCCCTCCCGCGCCCCCACCGACGGGGGGGCCCCGTCGGAGGCCGTACCGTATTGTACCGGAGAGCCCCCGCGGGGACCGTACAGTATTGTACCGGAGAGCCCCCGCGGGGACCGTGCCTTACCGGGAGAGAGAGAGGGAGGAGCGCCCCCCCCCCCCGCTCACATCTGGGGCCGCAGCAGAGATAACGGAAGCATTCCCGTTCCCAGAGGGGTGCCGTGGCTCCGGGGTCAGCCGTGTTTCGGTGACTACATACGCATGACATTAAAATGTAGACTGAGCCACATGCCGATCGTGACAGCTTAGAAATCGCAACTTCCTCTGTAGGGAGCTGTTATTTAACCGAGGACTTGGCAAACTGAGGCGCAGCAGGAATGTGATCTTAAATACCAGCTTAAAAATGCTGATAATCTCCCACCTGTTCCACACAAACTTGCGTTAAAGAGGTTTTTCCTGAAGCGGGCACAAAAGGACACAGAAACTTCCTTCTTTCACCTCACGTGGGCACTTCTTTCCCTGGTTCCTCGCATCTACAGTCAGCTTCAGGTTGTTCACCCCTGCCCTCGACAGTAAAACGGCGTCCGGGGGCCATGGGAAGTCTGCGGAACACGGTGGGAGGGACGTGCCACGCTGCTCCCTCCTCCGGCCGCCGCAGCAGTCGTTGCCATAAGATCTGGTGACCCGCCTAGTGTAGTAATTCCACCTATTCCTGCCCAGTCTCCTCTGAAGTAAGATCAGCACAGCCCTGTCCTTTATCTCCTTCTTTCCTTCTCTGCTGCGGGGCTACTGCCATGTCCTGAGCTGCTGTCCCCTGATGCAAAGGGATTGTCCGTGACGTGCAGCTCCCTTGCCAGCATCTCTCCCACCCAATGCATCCCTCCTCTTTCTTTTTAAAGAAGACCTATGGACATTCTGGGTCTTCCCAAGTACAGATCAAAGGAATGTGGATTCTTCAAACTGTGCATTAAAAGTCAGCTTACAGCACTAGAAAAAAGATGATGAAGGCAGATGCTAATCTTTACATCAACCAGGTCACTCTATGCCAGGAGCTCATTTGCCTTGCAAATACTGTATTGTTGCATGCTGGATCCCTCCCTACACGCTTAAATGATTAACTCCACCCCAAAAAAGAGCTTTTGCTGAAACTGCTGGAGGAGAGACGGATTCTGCCCCTGAAACCATGGGGCCGGTCAGCTACTCATCAGAGACCTATGACTTGGTGAGTCAGGCCCGGCTTTGCTTCATAACAGGGAGAGCAGGTAGAGCTGGGGTGGGCTGAAAGGCCTGTTTTCTGTCTGTGCATCTTCCACCCCTCCTGTTGGCCTGAGGGGGAGCAATCTCTTAGGCCTCACAATCCGCCCTTGCATCCCTTAAGACCTGATCAATGAGGGGACTGCGAGCGATCACGCTGCGCTGGTGGAGACCAATGCCCAAGCAAACCCAGGGCGAAGCTCTCTGCCCGTGAAAACCCGGGGTACCACCACACACGCTCCTACCACTGCCTTCTCCACGAACAGGCTTATGTAGGCTCTGCTGAATGGGGAATAGGCAGCGTAGTCACAAGAGGGGACTTTTAAAGAGGGGAAGATAAATTGCAAGCACTTCTTCTAATAGGGAGCGACAACACTGTGTATTCTGCCCTGTAGTTCTCTCCCCTGCGTCTGCAAGTGTCTGCAAGACGGCAGCTGCACCTTTTAGAGTATGTTGTGTCATCCACGGGGAAGTCCACAGCCACGCTATCATTAGCCTGGTTTTCAAATGATGCAGCTCAGAGTTTATTTTGTAATAGAGTGGCTCTGCAGCAGACCTCAGCTTTTGTTTAGTTTCTCTGAAGAAGCAACAGTCAGGTGCCGCAGCAAGAACAGTTTTGTACCTTTTCTCAGTCTTCCCGTGCTCGGGACTCTGTGGCATGCATTTCCCTGGGAGCTTCCATAAGGCACTGTGCTGTTCCCAGAGGCTTTGCTCTTATTTGTGCGTTTCCCTAGTTCAGCGCCTGGAGAGAAGATGAGCAGGAGCTCTGTCAGTAACTTGTGCTGATGTGGGCAATTCCAGCTTTAAGGCTCTCAGAGCGCAGTGCGATTCTCCCTGCCATGGCACGGGCTGGAAGGGAATGACTCACATGGAAAATCCCTAATAGTGCACAAGCTGTTTCTTTTCTGCAGCCAAATGTTTTGATCGCTGGCAGTTGTGGGGAACTGAGAAAAGCAGCTGACACGCGGAGACTGGAATAACTCTAAGATGTGGGTTAGAGGGGAAAAGGGATCCCTGAACAAAGAGCATGCAGGAATAGGCTTCCCTGGCATGCACTTGACTGCTCAACGACAAAGACACCACTTTATCACCCACCAAAAGTCTGGCTACAGTTGTGCTGCAGGGGACTTGCACGAATGTTTCCCCGCACATGCACGCTCCTAGAGATGGGAGTCACAGCAGAGTCCCTAGAACCTTGGCCTGGCACATTCAGTGCATCTCCTGCAGCTCTGGGTCCCTGCCCTTCCTGTCTCAGCCCAGACTCTGACTTTTCATCCTCTTTTCTTTGTCTTCAACTCATCTCTGTCCGCTCCCACCCACAGTCACTCATGTGCATCGCTGCTTAGAGATGCACATGAGAGGATGCCTCAGGCGCAGCTCAGCACACGCTTCCCCTGCCCACAGCGAGTGGCTTACGGTAAGAGCCCTACCTGCCTACTGCCAGTGAGCAGATGGTGTCTTGATAGCGGCGCTTGGCCTCCGCTCCTTCAGCTCCACAGGCAAGGTGGTACTGGAAACTCTGCAACAGCCAAAGCCTTTGAACACTGTGCAGGCTGCCCAGCCACTGTCACTGAGGCCACTATGGCCACCAAAGCCAGCCATTTCCCATCATTTTTCCTCTCTTTAAAGCTGGAACCCTCCAACCACTCTCCGGTGAAGTTTCCCATTCCAATGCATGTTCTTTCTGGGTGTTCGGCATGGTCACCCACGTGTCCTGAGCAGCCTGTTTTGCTCACTGTACCACGTTGCAAAGGTTCTTGGTTGCTTTTTGGTATTTTGGGGGCCAGATTCAAGGATCCAGCCCTGGCCAACACATCACAGGTTTCTGAGTGTGTTGGTAACTCCTGACATGGGGTCTGGATACAGAGTAGGCAGCGAATGGTTGTTTGGGAGAGATTTCTGTAGGCTTTTGTCTCTAGCAGCGATCTCCAATCTCCAAAGTCGTACCCTAAACCAGAACATTTATTGTTCTTTGGGAATAAAAATGCTTCTCACCAAAGGCTCGCAGCAACCGGCAAAGACTGTCACGAGTGTTTGAGGTCGCCTCTTTACCCAGGGCAGTTGCACGCAGAGGCACCCCGTGTGTTGCCCATGAAGGCTGACCAAGAAAGAAAACACATAAATCCCTTTTCTTTAGCCAGGCGCAGTGCAGGACCCAAGGCTGGTCATGGCCGTTCGGGTAAGGGGTACACGGGGGAGCAAAGCCCCCGATCGGCTCTACAGCTGTTTAAAGCAGGGCTGGTTTTAGAGCTGGGAACCCGGAGAGGGAAGGAGCAGCTGCAGGTGCAAGCAGCCACAGCTGGCAGTGAAAGGAATGAAAGCAGCGAGCGGAGGCTTCCGCTGTGGTTGACGCTGGAGTCTCCTCGCTGGTCTCTGGAGAGCGTGCGGGTGGGGGAGCGCAGGGTGACTGCTGCCGCGCTCTCTCCAGTTGTCGCTGCTTTCTCAGCTTGACACGAGCCTCCTGTGCTGCTCATCTGTGCTTGAGCCTTTTGCCCTTGTGAACATGCGGCTTCTGCCTGAGGCGCCCGAGGCCAGGCAGAGCACGGCCGCCATCCCTGGGATCGTCCCGAGTGCGGCTCCAGCTTCCTGGCACTCGCGACTGCCCACGGCCCCAGCCTGAGGACAGGCTGCTCAGCCAGTGAGGAGCTGCCGCAGGTCAGGCGTGAATCACATCTGCAGCGGCTCCATCGCACTTTCCTCACTGGTGTCAGCCTTGGGGCCCAGTGGTGCTTTCGGATTCCCCTTCCTGCCCTGACTACAATTAATTCAGAACCACAGGGTTCACTGGTAGAACTGATTTCTCTCTCCACCATCCATCCCCATAGCTATGGCACTGGTGTGCCTCAGGCATTGGAACACATGCCCCACACCTTTCTGAGTGCGTGGAAAGTGATCTGAGCACCGCTGCTGCTGTCCCCACCTTGCCTTGCCCCAGGCAGCTCCGAGGTCTCTGAGGAATAGAAGCAGAAGGGAATGGGATCTGCGCACGCTACTGGGGTACAGATGTGTTGTGTGGTGAATCCCACCACCTTTCCACCTGGCAGCAGGCAGCAGGCAGGATGGGGGGGACAGTCAGGCTCAGAAATGGGTAGAGGAGGGCTCCATGCTGTGAGAAAGTAAAAGCCACCGATGAGCAGGTAACGCGGTTGGTTACATGGCAAGAACCAGAAGATGAAATTGGTCATCTGTCTGGACAGCAGAACATGCCCAAATGCAGTAGGTAAAGATTGCAGACCGAGCAGTGCTCACTGTTAGAGACAGGGACAACCGTCTTCATGAGCTGCTGCATCTCCTGGCACCAGAGCTGGCTTCCCACGTTACCACACTGCAGACGGGCAGCATGTCCTCCTGAGGCAGGCAGGCTCTGGGATGTGGGAATCCTCTGCTCCGGTCTGCTGTGTGCAGCAGAGGGACTGGGCTCTCGTGTGCAGAAACTCCCCCCCGTTAACCAGAGCCTCTCTGTTCCCCAGAGCCAGGTGGAGCTGAGCGGTTATTATGAAGCCGAGAACACCACCCCTTCTTTGGAGGGCTACTTCTGCTTCAACCCAGCCTCATCTGTGGTCGGCAACCAGAGGGACCCCTTCAGAAAGGTCTTCATGCCCCTCATCTACTTACTGATGTTTGTGCTGGGGACAGTGGGGAATGCCCTGGTCCTGGTCATTTTAGAGAGGTTCAAACGGTCTCGCACTACCACAGAAACCTTCCTGTTCCACCTCACCCTGGCCAACCTGGCGCTGTTGCTCACCTTCCCCTTCAGCGTGGTGGAGAGCTTGGCTGGGTGGGTGTTTGGGAAGTTCCTCTGCAAGATCCTCAGTGCTGTCCACAAGATCAATTTCTACTGCAGCAGCATGCTGCTTGGGTGCATCGCCGTGGACCGCTACCTGGCCATCGTCTATGCAATCCACACCTACCGCAAGCGCAGAGCCCGCTCCATCCACCTCACCTGCGCGGTTGTCTGGCTCTGCTCGCTGCTCTTGACCTTGCCTGATCTCATCTTCATGGAAGTCTGGACAGATGACAGCAACCGCAGCATCTGCTATTTTCCAGAGGTTGGGATTGATGGCAACAACGCCTGGCTGGCGACTCGCTTCCTCTACCACGCCGTGGGCTTCTTCATGCCCCTGCTGGTCATGTGTTACTGCTACGTGGCCATTGTCCGGGCTCTGTGTCAGTCCCAGCGTCTGCAGAGGCAGAAGGCTGTTCGTGTGGCCATCCTGGTCACGGGCGTCTTCCTGCTCTGCTGGAGCCCGTACCACATCGTCATTTTCCTGAACACACTTACCAAGCTAGAAGCCTTCACCAAGAACTGCCTCCTGGAAGATCAGCTGGATACGGCCATCATGGTGACAGAGGCCATCGGGTTCGTGCACTGCTGCCTAAACCCCATCCTCTATGCTTTCATTGGAGTCAAGTTCCGTAATGACTTCTTCCGGATCCTGCAGGAGCTTGGCTGCATAAGCCACGAGACCCTGCAGGAGATCCTGGAGGTGACGAGGAAGGGCAGCGGGATCGAGTCTGACAACACCACCTCTATCTCCACTTTCTAGCTGGCAAGAGCTGCCTGCAGGGCAGAGCCGCCTTGGGGCCAGTGGTGCGCGTGTGGCCTCAGTCCCAAGTTTCACAAGCGCCCCACCACTTTCTTCAGTCCTCAGGAAACTGAGGTCCGACAGCCACTCAACACCCAGATCCCACCAGACACTTTTCCCTGGCTCCTCCTGGTCCTCATGCCTGTGGAAATCCATCTGGCAGCGGTCGGTGAACACTCTCTCCAGCGGTCGCTCTGGCAGGGCCAGATGAACCCGAGTAGGTTGAACCTGACGTTTTCACCTGTTCCTCACAAAACTGGCTGCAGGCATCCTGTGCATGGAGCCAGGCACAAGGCCGGGGTGCTAGAGGCAAGGAAAGAAATGCAGCCAAGTCAATGAGCTGAGGGCAAAAGCTCAGCGGGTCTCTACTTTGCTGGTTGGGTTGGCCGAGACATGCCCAAAGGAGGCAGCGGCCACTCGCTGGCCACGGCAACTGAAAGAAGACACTCAGGGGATGCCGAGCTCGCTCCAATGGCACAGGTACACAGTGCTCTGCCATTCACCGTTTAAGCAAAGTGGGACCAACGTCAGTTCTCTTGCAGCAGGAATTTTGTGCCACACTCAGTTCTGAAGTTCAACCCACTAACACAGGGCTCGGCTGCAGCCAAACTTCCCCGTACCCAAGGGCCCTGCTAAGAGGACCAGTCGTTACAGAAGGGGTCACGTTAAATCAGTCCAGCTCAGAGAGAGATCTTGCTCTCAACTTGTGGCTCGAGGACAAAACTCCACAAGCATGAGGCTTTTACACAAAGAGCCCTCCACCGCTTCCTGCAGCACTGCATCTTCAAAGCCAAAACCTGCAGGTAACGGCCACAGTAGTTACCCAAGCACGTACGCGCAGCAGCAGCAGCAGAGCGGCTCTCCGAAGCCTGCTCTTGCTGTCTAGGTCCGCAGGCCTACCCGTGAGCAAACCCATTGCAGACACATTATAAACACCTCTCCAGCCCTGGTTCTGACGGGAACTGTGTTTCTACACAATAAAGTTACTGGCAAAACGAACAGTCAAGAGTGTCAAATTCTCTCGGTGTTCACGAGGTAACAAGGAAATCTGCAGGCAAAGTAAGAGTGAATGGATTACACATCTATTCTTATTGCAGTTTTTAGTACTGATATCTTGGGACACTTTCAGAAAAGTTTTGAGGTGGGCTGTAATGAGCAGTTAAATAAAATACCCCCTTCTCATGTATAGTGCTTGTAAGCAGTTGTCTGTCATCATACCACTTTCACAGGGGAAACGCACTAGAGAGCACTAAGTGGGCTGATGGCTCCTTTGTGACACGTGTTGCTGTTTGCACATGAAGACCACGGAGCTCAGCTTCCCCAGATTTCCCTTCACCAGTGCTGCAGACAGCTCTGCAGTGCTCGGAGTCAGTCCAGGCCCGAGTTACTTCCTGCTTTACAGAGCCTCCTGCACTGAGTGCAGCACCTCCTACCCCAGTGGAAAGCCACCCTCATGCCCACATTTGGCCCAGCCAGCCCGGGCAAGGCTTGGCTCAGAGCAGGCAGACCCTCCCCTGAGGAGCAGAGAAAGCCCCGGTCCCCACTGAAGAGACCCCGAGTAGGGGGGCACAAAGACCCCCACAACAGCACGCTGCTCCGCAGTTCCTGTGAGGCACCACGGACTCCCAGGAGACAGAGCTGGGGTGCTGCAGCAGAGCATCCTGCTACGCACACACCATGGTGGGCAGCAGAGCGTGCACCGGGGAGCGCATGAATGAGCGTGTACCTGGGAGTGCTGCAGAGAAGGGGCTCTCCCGGTGGCTCTGAAAGCCCTGGCCCCGCTGTGACATGCTGCAGGTGATGCTGGCTGAGCTCAGCTCTGCTCATCCACTGCCGGTGCCACAGACGATCCCGCGGCCGCTGAAGACATGCACACGGTCAGGTTCTGAAATTTGTCTTTTTAATAAAAAGGCACCTATAAAACAGGTCAATACATTACAGGCAGCACAGATACCCAAAAACAAGCCTAAAAATTGTTTCAAATAAAAACCAATAAGATGTCTTCACATATTGTATTTATATATTTATATTTATATATATATTTATATAATGGTACAAAATGACTGGGGAAGTTTCTCCATGGGATGACAGAGAACAGGTCAGTCACCATTACCTCAACGTGAAAGCTAATTCTGGGCGTGTGATTATCTGACATACCGAAAGATGCGGTTTCCCAGCAGTCACTCTTTTTGGAGCTGGAAAACATGGCGAAATCATGGCTAAAACATGGGCAAACCTTTTACTGTGATTAGGTGGAGTCAGGACACAGAACTCAAGCCGAGAAGCCGAGCAATAAACTACAAGACACGAGACTAGACACAGCTCACGGCAGTGGGCAACCGGCTGGTGGCAAACCTGGCCTGGGTCTAACAAGGACTGGCTGCTAGGGAGCTTCTTGAGAAGCTCCTGCCATATTGCTGTTCACAGACGCGGCCGGGAGCGGCCATGGCAGCAGAGGGGTGTTAGGCAGCACTTCTTCTCCCATCGGATGTTCAGCCATCAACAGGGAAGGTAAGGACACGTGGAGATCTCAACCAGGCTAAAACTACAGTTGTCTACAGACAAACAAAAAGCTTCCATATGGAAAAAAGTATGGCTTCAAATTAACCGAGACTAGCTGGTGGCGATGAGCAAGGTTTGGGGCTGGCACTGGTATTTGGATGCATACAAGAAAATGCGGCAGCCAACACCCCGAAGTGCAGCCAAGAGAAGCCATGGCCTTTCAGGCAAGTCAGGCTTAGAAAGAGCTGCATCTGCTAAAGCCACATCCTCCCACGCGAAACGCATGTTCTGAATGGACAGAGAATCCAACCAGCTATCACCTCAGGTGCAAAGCATACTTTGTTAGCCTGGGGTTTATTCCTCCACTCCAACTGCCAAGGCAGGGATGAGCATCTCCCAAGATTGTTCCTATTTTGCCATCTCTGCGCGCTCACACGGTACACAACGAAACCACATCAAGCTGGAGACCAGAGCAAAAGCCTTCCTCAAATCCGGACACAAGCTTCCCACCCAGTACTGCTTGCTACAAAACACCCAGGACTTCAGGGTATTCCTAACCGAACTCTGTGGCTCCACTGTTTCACAGATCAGATCTGAGACAGCCGCCGGCCTTCCTCAACAGCTTGTAACGCGATAAAAAGCCCTGCCATCTGCTTGCTACTTGACAATCTCCTTTTCAAAAGCGCTCCCCTCCCCGCAGTAGCACGTAGAGAAATGTGAGCTCTGTTACAAGAGGTAGTAGGCTAAGTCTGGCTCTGCAGAGACAACCCTCCAGTGCATGTTCCCCCAGCAATCGCCTGCCCTGAGTGCACTGCCGGATACCCATAGGGTACTCCATGCTGGAAGCTGCAGAGGTCCCTGCAGAGGTCCAGAGATACCGCGGTGCATGCAGAAGTGCACACGAGTCACCCTGCGGTCCCCTCTGTGAGCAAACACGGGGGGACCATCAGCACCATGGGCAGGAAGACCTTACAGAGCAGGAGGATAGGGAGGGTGGAGCACATCCAGAGCAGCTGGAGTCATTCAAACAGCTTCCGCCAGCCTGGGAATGAGGCCACAACACCACCTCTTCTGCCCGAAGCACAGGAGGGCCACGCCACTGACACTGTACAAGACAACTCTTACACCAAGATGGAGCATCACACACAGGGACAGATTCTCACCAGCGGCTGGACCTCTACTGCGCAGCAGAGCAGGGCTGCTGCCAGTAGCTCAGGGTGAGGTGGAGCAAAGACTGCCTGTGAAACTCTGGAGATGGATCACTGACAAGCATGAGGAAGACTCAGGAGAGCACTCAGTGGCAGAGGTAGAGGAGGCGCAGCACAGTCACAGAGGGTGACAGACTGGTAAAGGACTGGTGTAGGAAGGCTGCAGCAGAGCAGGGTTCTCAGCTCACCTCTCCTGGAAGCACAGGAAAGCTTCACCTCACTCATCTCAGAGCCCATCTATCCCAACACACTGCACCACCCTGCCCACAGGTGACACAGCATGAAGGGAAGCGACTGAAAGTGACGTGGCTCGTCGAGACCTTTGGGTCCGCACGTTAACTACCTGCACAGCCCAGATCCTCACCGCTTCTCCAGCCCAAGGGCCAGCACTGTCCCCAGCTCAGCCACAGCAGCTTCACCACGGAGCAGTAACAGCCAGATCCTGGGATCAGCACTGCTCCAGCAGTGCTTCACCGTCGCCACAGCTCTGACCCCCCCGAGAGGCCTCAGTTGTTGGCTTCAGCCGTGTGCTCAGCACAGCACCCACAGGGGCCTGGGACCTGCATGAAGCCATACACCCCGCACATGCAAACCGCTGGGACACGGGAACAACACAGGTTTGACACAGTCACTCTACAATGGGATCTCTCAATGCCCTGTGCACCCTGGGGGATCCTCCTGCTGCCCCTCAGGAGAGTTTTCAATCCTTGTACACTGTTGCCTTCAGCATGTTTTGTTTTTTTTTGTTTTGTTTGTTTTTTTAAAACATGTTTTGAGGCTTCTATTAAAACACAGAAATACAGAACAATTAAAAACCAGCACAAGTTTTGCCTTTCCCAGCGACCTATTTACAGCTAGTTCCAAAACCCCTCTTGCACATTTTGTTTGCTTACAAAGGAAAAAAAGGAAAAGAAAAAATAAAAGGAAAAGGAAAAAAAAAAAAGGAAAAGAAACAAAAAAAAAAAAAAGAAAAAAGAAAAGAAAAAAGGAAAAAGGGGGGGTGGGGGGGAAGAACGCTTGACAGAGGAAAACCAAAAATGAAAACTTTACAAACTGCCACTGGGTCTGGCTGTCCCTGGTCACCACGCAGGGCTCAGGGTGACAGCCCTGCTCCCAGCCCCTCCACCCTCCCCTTCCCCAAAAAGAAAGGAAAAAGAAACCCAATTCACATCAAGTTTACTGCACATCTGGTTTTCTGTGTAGAGGCGAGTCCGATCTGAAAAGCATCCCACGTGGTGTCCTCCACCGGCGTTGGCCCCCGACTGTCCCCCAAGAAAGGTTTAAAATCGTCCGTAGAGGCAGCCCCGTTCCCTCCCCAGCTGAGTGCCGGCCGGGTTAGAAAGGCAGGTTTGCCATGTTCCCGGGCCCGGGGATGTAACTCATCTGGCTGTCCAAGGAGACACTCCTCTGCCTCATCTGGTGCGTGACCATGAGGTTCTGCTGAGGCGGGGGCCCCATGAGGGAGCCCTGAGGTGACATCATGTGTCCTGTCTGGGCATACATCTCCCCCGACACAGACATGCTCCTCTGCTTGGCCTGCATCAGCATGAAATTCTGCTGGGCCATCAGGCTCTGCTGTGGAGACATCATGCCCTGGTGCATGCTGTTGCCCATCATGCCTTGCTGGGGCGGTATGCCTGTCCTGCCCAGCATGGGCACTTGTCCAGGATGACACATGGGCATGCCGAGTCCCCTCTGTACGCCCTGCTGCCCAGGGAGGCTGGGGGCATTCATGCCTGGCCGCACCGGGGGCTGCTCAGCCATCATGTTCTGCAGGTTCATGAGATGGAGGTTGGAAGGCTGCGATTTGGGTGCTTGGCTGTCGCTCTTGGGGAAATACTGCAAGGTGCTGCTCGGCTTCTCCGATGGAATGATCCTGGACAGGTCAAACTCGGGGATGCCGGTGGGCGTGGGGCGGATCACCTCGCTGAGCTCGGGGTCATTCAGCACCGATGCCACCCCAGGAAGCACGGCTGGGTAGGGCTCGCCGATCCGAGGAGGGATGTTCTTCCCCATCATGTGCTGCTGAGGAGGCATCTGGCCAGGCTGCTGGGAGGGCAGGTCCTCAGGCGGCAAGGGCATCCCTGGTGGGTAATGCTGCTGCATCCCGGGGCCTCCTCCACCACCAGGGGCCATGGGCATGCCCCCAGCGGGAGACGGCATGGCGTTGTGGGGCTGCTGCATGCGGGGGAACACGAGCTGGTTGGAAGGGATCATCTGTGAACTGTTGGGCATGGGGCCGCACTGCTGGTTCATCGAGTCCTGCGGCCCTGGGGGCAGCATCATGGCGTTCTGGGGAGGCACGCCTGGCCCTGGCGCACCCTGGTGCATAGGAATGTTGGAGCCCAGAGGGTTTGGAGAGGACATCATGGAGGTGGGGGGTGGCTCATGGGAGAGCGGTTGCTGACCAGGCAGGTTCATTCCCATAGGGCTCTGAGAGGATCCAGGCCCCACAGAGTTCAAGTGCAGTTGATTTGGCTGGTTCCCCGTCACACCTAAGGAGAGGGGAAAAAAGAGACAAAGAAGGGTTAACTCTGCCCACAGACCTCTTGAGACTGTAAAATCCACACCCTGGATGCCTGCCAAGCGCTCCTGCTCAGAAAGCCCTGAGCATGGAGCACGATGCTCAGCTAGAACCTGCAAGGGGGGCTCACAAAGCACCAGCCTCAGGAAAAAGTGCCTCAGACTCCAGGTCCTCAAGCCTGCGAGCAGCAGAGAGCTGTTCCAGCTTCAGCCAGCCCCAGGATGGAGCTGTGGCTCCTTACAGCCCACTCACTGATTTCAGAATCTGGGCACATTGGGACAGTCCTACCCCATGATCCCAGCAGGGCTCTCAGCTGCCTGCAAGGCATCGGGCAGTGACCCCTCACCACTGCCTGCCCGCAGAGGCAGCCACCCGGCAGGCTCTTGCAACTACATGATCTTGGGTAGCGAGAAGACAAAGAGTCTGCAGCCTGACCCAGGTACTGTCCACGAGGGAGGACTGTGCTCACTGGCACAGCAGATGGACCCGTGCCTGCCGAGGGGCTCAGGTCAGGAAGGAGCCAGCACATTTGCATGATTGAGGTCAACCCAAGTGACTGTTCTGCAGTGAAAGAGTCAAAAAGTTGATTTTTCATGTTGAAAACTGCCAAAAATATTTATCAGACAGCTTTAAAGCCCTAAATCAAGTGGTACAACATGCTGGAATTCCCCTTTGGGCTGGTCACCAGACGACGCAAAGCGCTCATTTGCCTAGCTGTCCCCAGCAGTGCTGCCAGCCAGCGGAGTGTATCTGGCTGTTGCCTACTGAGATCAGAACTATGCTATGACAGCCTTGCTCATGCAAGCACCTGCACTCCATCAAAACCCCCTACTCCCACACCTTGTTCAGTGTCCCCATCCCACTGCACAAGAGCACAAATGCTTCATGCAGCAGACCTCTGCCTGCAAGTCCTGGGCCTGAGACAATCCAGGAGCCCTGAAAATCCAGGGCCGACATGTCTGCACAGGGCAAAGGTAGTTCCAGAATGTGCCAGGGCTCATGGAAAAAGGGTGCCTCCAATGCCAGATGGGCTCATGTCCTTCCAGACAGCAAACCCAAGCCAAAAGCTGATGGGCAGCCTGGGTACAGGATGAAGAAGTGAGCAGACTCTTCCAAATGAGGGCAAATTTAAGCACTGCAGTTGGTGGGAGAACACCCTTCCTAATGCTTCCTCCACCTGGCGCCTCCGGTCCCTGGCAGCCACAAGATGGTGTGACCCCTTCTGGGACAAGTCCAGCCCCAGAAGCACGTACCTGACATACTCCCAGGTGGAAGCATAGGCCTGTCCGGCAGCAGCTCGTCATCAGAGGTGGCGATGGTTTTGATGGCATTGTGGTAAAGCGGTGTGGAGCTGGGCATGGCATACTTGGACATCTGGGACATCATCAGTGAGAGGGGGTTCTGGGAGGGGGATGGATCTGGAGAGGAAGTAAAAGGCATGTTGGGATTCATGGTGCTAGAGGTGTTACTGGCTGGTGCGGAAGAGCTGCTCCGAGGCCCAGAAGGGAGTGAACCTGCAAGCAAGAGAGAGAGCAGCTTAGCACCTCCTGCACACCGTGCCTTGCTCCCATCAGACAGCAACCCTGGCCCCTCCTTCCAGCAGCAGTGACCAGAGAAGACTGCAAAACACAGAGCTGGCATGGCCTGGCATCCTCCAGACCCTGAGGAGGCTCAGGGGGAGACCCTGCTCCAGAACGGCAACGGACTTCACTTTAAACTGCCCCTGACCACCCGGCACTGGCTCATCTTTTGCTGCCAGTATCACAGCACGTGAGCTGGGGTTGAAGTAAAAGCCGCTCTGTTCACCCTCCCATCTACCTGCAAAGGCCCTGGGTGGACTCCTGGAAAAAAGATTAGCTCCATGAGACACAAGGGCACGCACCAGCACGAGCATCTCCCCGCTCCTGCGAGAGCGCATGGGCTGGAGGGGAACCCTGCCCACACGTTCCCCAGAACGGAGCACACACATAGGAAACCCGGCATACCCTGATCCAGTCCTCCCATGGAAGTAGACGAGCTCATGCTGAGAGTCTGCTTGCTCTGGTTTACTCCCGGGCTGGGCATGGTGGCTTTGGGAGACGGCACCCAACCAGGGGAAGGAACAGCCATGGAAGGGGACTTCAGGCGGCTTGGTGAGCCAGTTGGAGACCGGACGTTGAGGGAGGAGCTCATCACCTGCGGGGACTTGAGGGGTCCGGACTGGTTTGAAGGTGGCATGCTGACCATCTGCGAGGGTGTCTGTGGGGACTTGAGGTTGGCAGAAGGGGAGGTGACCAGCGGCGAGTGCACCTGGCTGAGGGTGGGAGACTTGAGGTGACCCATGCTGGGGGAGTTCATCTGGCTAATGTTGATGCTGAGGTCAGAGGGCCGGCGGCCCAGCCCCCGGGAAGGTGCTGGGTGCATGTTGGCCATGTTCCCCCCTTGCGTGGGAGCGGGATTGGAGGCTGGAGGCAGAGGGATGTGGCTGAGCCTAGTGGTGCCGCTGATGCCGCCAACAGGCATGGCGCCCTGCTCAGGGCTGAACATGTCCGAGCCGCTGCCCATCTCCTGGGGCATGTTGGGGTAAGGCCCTTGCCCACTTGAGAAGCCTTGCTGTCCTTGGTTGGGGAACTGGGAAGGAATCATCATTTTCTGGGGTCCCCCCAGCATTGTACTGCCATTGCCATTCTGAGCCCTGGCCCTGGCCAGCTCCTCAGGACTCATGCCCTGGTGGGCCATCATGTCAGGGCCCCTCATCTTCTGCGACATCATCATCTGCTGCTGCGGGGTCATCTGGACATTGAGGTTCATGTTCATGTTCATGTTGACATTCATGTTCATGTTGAGGTTCCCGGGGCCCATGGGTGCATCCATGTCCCTAAGGCCTGACTGACTCATAGGGGGGCTCAGCATGCCTCGATTGCCTGCAAAATCCATTCCCATCGGGGCACTGCTCAGGCTGTCCCCTGTTATCTGCCCAGCAAACATGGACGGATCCATCTGCCGGTGGGCCTGGATCATCCTCTCCATTTCCATGCCTTGGCTCATGGCATTGCCGGACATCCCCATGGGCCTCTGCATCGCCACTGGGCGTTTCTCCATCAGCTGATGCCGCAGCATCTCCTCCCTGGCACGGGGATTCATAAACCTTTCAGGGTCCCCCTGCCCTGCCGGATAGGGCAGGGTACCTTGCGGAAAGTTCCCGGGGCCTCCCATAGGAGGCATATCGTCATTCCATCCCATGCCGGGCCTGACTGGCCTCTGCATGGCATTCATGGGCCCAAGAGCATCCAAGGGCATGTTCTGCATCCCTCCGAAGCCAGAGACTCTCTGCATTTGATTTCCAGGGAACCGTGCCCCTGGGAAGGGTGGCCCTCCCCGCAGTTGCATTGGGTCCTGCACATCTATGGGTCCCCGCAGCTGGCTGCCCATCCCGGGAGGCCACTGCTCTCCAGGCTTGCTGTGGTAGGGTGGTGGGGGTCCACGCATCATCATGCTCCCCATCGACTGCGGGATCATTATCTCCTGCATGGGCCGGCCATGGATGCTGATCTGCTCCTCTTTCCGTCGCTTTTCCTCATAGTACTCCTCCTGCAGCTTCCTCCAGGCCACTTGCTCCGGTGTCAGGCTGTCCTGGTTCAGCCGCTGCATCATCATGTTCATCTGCTGCCCCATGTCAGCACCTGGATGGTGGGGCACCTCGTGCTCCAGGCTGGGCCCACCAAGGCTCTGGGTCTGGGAGATCATGGACTGCAGAGGCTCCTCATACTTCTTCATGCCGGTGGGGAGTGCGGGGGGCTGGGCAGGGGCAGCCTGTGGCTGAGGGGCAGTCCCACCCTCACCCGTGTTCTGGCTGGGCTTCATGAAGGGCTCAGTCTCCCCACTGCGCAGCAGCAGGCGCTCAATGTCCCGCAGGGTCTGCAGAGAACGCTCTCGGTGCTCCAGCTGCTCCTTCGAGAGCCCTTCTGAGTTCATGGGGTTCCTGGGGCCCAGACCTGCCTGCCCGTTCCCCGGCATCCCCGTGCCCGGGCCCTCGCCAAGGAGGCTGGAGCCAGATGTGGTGGAGGAGTCCACCTGCCCAGGCTGCATGGTGGTGGCAGATGCGGTGGATGTGTTTGGGTGGCTGCTTCCAGGCTGGCTGCTGCCGCCGTTGTTCCCCAGAGAGTTGGGAGTCAGATCTCGCCGGGCATCTTCACTTGACCCTTCCTGGGGCAGGCTGCTGGGTGCAGGCAGAGGTGTCTGACTGATGGTCTGAGGTGGGGGCTGCGGCGGGGTGGGCTGTGCCTGCGGCTGACTCGCTTGAGGTGCCGGTGGTGGCTGGGACTGTGGAGTGTTGGCAGCAGGAGGGTTAATGGGAAGTGGCTCTGCAACCCCCAGCACTTTAGGAGCTGGTGCCTAGCAGAGAAAAGGGAAATAAACCTTAGCAGGAAATCCCTAGGTAGGTAATGCTCCCCCGCACGCTGCTGGAGACCTCTCTGTGCTGAAAACATGCCCTGTGGCAATTCCCCTTCATTCCCTGTGGGGCAGACTCAGCTACCATTACATACGCCGTGGAAACCCACAGCCAGGTGCTCTGCACACATGGCTGCAGGGCCCTGTGCCATGCCTCATCCCAAACTTTCCACGGCTGACAGAAGAACTCTGACGAGGTTCCACTGCAAAGCAGCTTCCTACCCCACCAAAAGGGCAACCCCTTCCTCTGCAGCTGAGCCAGGAGCTGGGGATGGCCACCTCAGAAGGGAAGGGTCAGCGGCATGTGCCGACAGAAGCATTGGTTCATAGGCTGTTTACCTGGTCTAGCTTTGCTCGTGGGACGTTCTGCTGATGGTAGGCCAGAATGGAGTCAGCTCGGCCCTGCAGGACAGCTTCTGCAGCTCTGGGGAGAGAGCACAAACCACTGGAGAACAGGCACTGTGCCCCATCCCACCTGTACCAGCCCCAGGGGCCACCTCCACTCTTCATCCTGCGGGAAATCTCTGGAAGTCACCAAATAGGGTGACACTCTCAGAGTCCTCCCCATGTCCCACACAGGCCGCAGTGAGGCTCTCCAACTGATAACCACTTGCCCTGGAACTTCCCTCTTCCCATGTCCCATGTGATGGGCACTGGGCTCTGCCTTGTGCCTGCTGCCCTAAGGCAGCTGTCACTGAGATGCTCTGGGATCTACTGCACCAAATCTGTGTTGTCAAAAAGCTCTAAACCTAAGCAGCCTTGGTAGGATTCCAGTGCTGAGACAATGGGGAACAGACGAGAGGAACTGAGTGGAGAGCATCAAATGTTACAGGGCACTCCCTGTGTCACTCAGCCCCTTAGCTCTTCCAAGGCAGTCCATGATGGTTTGGGTGAATCCTTTAGCTGGATGCTGACTAGACGTGCTCTACAGGCACGTGTTGCAGGGCACGGTGCCGGGCATTGCTGGGAGGAAGCGTGTGTTTACGACAGAGTTTGCCCATCCCCAGAGGACAGACAAGGCTTTCTACTTACGTGTTAGCAAGGTGCGTTGTGAAGACGTAAACGAACTGTGAGGGCGGCTTTCCCGCCCCGCCACCCGTAGCATCGGACCGTAGGCCGGGGGCAGCAGCATGGGGCACGCTGGAGGAGCCGGTCTCGTTCAGGTTCGGCAGCGGGTTGGACCCTGGGCCAAGCTGTGGGGCCGAGGACATTGCAGGATCTGCTACATTACAATCTGCGGGAGGAAACGCGGGAGAGAAGCTGCCGAGGCCGGGCCGGGCGGGGTGAGAGCTGCCGCCCGCCGGCAGGTGGCAGCACTCGCCCGGCCATCCCCGCCGCCGAGGGGCGGCCGCCTCCTGGTTCCCAGCGCGGCCCGAGGCTCTCCGCCTATCCCTGCCCGCGGGACGGACACCGGCGGTGCCGGCGCCGCATTAGTCATCAGCCGCATTAAATAATAGCCCTAATTAATATTAATAAGCGTTGCAATTACCCGCAGCGCGCCCTGCCTTCCTCTTGTCTCCCTCCTCGCACGCCGTTCTGCTCCCCCAGGGCAGGCTCCCTTGCTGCCCTCCAGTAGCCTCCCGGCACTCACCTCCCAGCAGCAGGCCTGGGAACACGAGCACCACAGCCCAGCCCTGGCACAGCAGCGTTTAAAGGGAAGAGGCATCACTGGAGATGTGACATGGGGACACGCACGCTGCCTCGCTGCCAGCCCTCGGCCCTGGGCAGCCCCACCTCGACCTGCTCTAGCCTGCTCCAAGGCCCATCTTGAGGCAGGCAGCGACAGGGAGGCAGCACTGTACCTTCCCACAAGGGCTGCAGACCACAGAGAAGCACAGGAGAACATCCTGAAGAGGATGGCTACGGTATGCTGGCAGGCACAAAGGCCGCCCTGTACTTGATTTTATACGTTTCTATGTTCTCCATCAGCTGCAGCCCTTGGGCCCCAAAGGACCTTGCCCTGTTCCCTCAGATATTCTCCCTGTTGTAATTTGAAAGTAAACCGAATTCTAGATACAAAAAAATAAAAACCAAGGAGTTTTGATGCTCTTGGAAAACAGGAGACACTACAGTTCATCGTCCCAAACGGTGCATACCTTGGCCAGTTTAGCCCTGCCTGAACCCCTGTCAAGACCTCGAGAGCCTCTTTAGACTCAGTCACCTTTAAAGCACAGCTGTATGGATGGCCTGGCACAGACCTAACTGCTGCCACAAGAACAATGCATGTCGCGTGGTCTGGATGCGCCTATGACCTCGGTAAGCACGCTTAACCAGAGTTCAGCCAGGCACACTTTCAAGATGGCAATTCCGCTACCAGTGTGGCTAGAGCCAGGTACAACAGGGCCATTCAACCTCAACACCTTCTCCTCCAGCATCTCAGTAGCACCTCCACAAACTAGGTCCCACACTTCACTGCATGGCTGCAAACATTCTCCCAGCACAACCACTACCAACTGCAATGGCCCACCACACCACACAGCCAGCTAAGTCAGCATGCAGAGGCAAAGCTAGAGGTGCCAGTGCCATCTGTCCTGCTGAGCTGCAGGATCTGGCTTCATTCAAGCTTTTGAGCTGTTAAGGAGGTAGGCACTCACTGTGTGCACTGTTGATGGGCTTGTCGTCTTCCTCACTGTCCGGCCCAGAGCACCATTCGTCCCCACTGTATGGCTGCTTCCTTTCCAGCACACACCGTCGCTTGCTACGGGGAGCCACCTCACCTGCAACAGGACAGAGCTATCAGAATGGCTGAGGAGATCTGGCAGAGGCTGGGATGACTGCGTGCTGCATGCTGGCCCTGCCAACCCAGCCTGAATGCACTGGGCAAGATGCCTTGCACTGACATCTGCCCAGCCATGGTAAAGATCCTGAAGCATCTGCTAGGTCTGGGCTCCCTGTCTTTGCAGCCAGACCTGGTGAGACTCCCCTGTGAGAGCTACGGCTCAAATGGTACAGATTCCTTACTGTCTGAAAAGAGTCTGCAAAACCAGGACGTGTCCAACCGATGTTCCAAACCAGAGAGCTTTGGGTACTAACCCTAAAAGTAAGGGGTCTGTGGCTTAGGAATTAAACCTGAAAATGGAACAGGAGGGCACATTCGCATCCTGTGTAGGAAGAAGAGACAGACTCTGCTCTTTGCACACATCAATGGGGCAGGGGCCTTCCCTGCCTCCCTTCATTTTTCAGATGGGGCTGATGCAGCTAAGGGAGAAAGCAGCTAAAGGTACCCAGGGACTCCAGGAAAGGAATCAGACACAGGATGGATAAATGTGGTTGTGAAATCAAATGCTTAGGGGCACGAGCCAGAACAGCAGCTCTGCGTCTGGGGACCAGGTGTGACTCTTGGTTGGAACCAAGGGCCCCACTGGGATTTCTGCTCCAACAACCCCCCCTGCGAGGTGCTCTAGCATCCCAAGCAGCCATTGAGCACAGAGCCTGGTGGAACGCAAGAGGCTACAGGGAAGGCTGGTGAGGACAGGGAAGCCAGAAGGTTTGGAAGCACTGACTCAGCCCTTTTCCAGAAGCCATGTGCTGTAACACAAGAGTCATCCATCACTGATGAAACCACAGAACTGTTCAGACAGCGACCCTCACAGCACCTCCTCACTAACCACGACCAAGTCGTCGGGCAGCTGCAAGAACACCACAAAAGCAGCTCTTTGCCAACAGTGAGGAGACAGAAAACAACTCAACTAGGTCCCAAGCTGAAAGTCTGCACAGCGCAAAGCAGGGTGTTCAGTGCAGCCTCAGTAGCCCATGAAAACCAGAGTCACAGATTCTTTACGTAACAAACAGTTTAGGGGCTGGAATGTAAAGACACTGCTCAGCTACTCTGGTCCCAAAACCACAGATGTGACGAGCAATGATGCAAAGGCACACAGGCAGCCAGGACAAGCCTGGACAGAAGCCGCAGCACAGAAACCCAAGATACTCACAGCTGCTCCCATCCCAGGTCCTGCCAGGACGCTTGGAGCAACTACGAGTAGGACGTGCTGAGGCAAGGTTTAGGAGAGTTATTACCTTTTGATTCCGTGTCCTGTGAAGGGGTGCTGGCTTCTCGCTGTTCTCCAGAGTCCACCGAGATGCTTCGTTCCCGTTTCACCTTGCCCTTCAAGGAGCTGAAGTTTGGGACAGTGTTCTGGCTGTTTTTCAGTCCAGAGTTGCCAGGGGAGATCTGAGTGGCCTTGCCGCCATGGCTGCCTGCCCCCACACCCTTAGAGCCCAGGTTGCAGGGGGGTGCTTGGCTCACGTTGTGGTGCTGGGCTGGGGCACCGCTGCTGCCTGCCTTGCCATGGCTGGGCAGTTTGTTGTCAGGGTGCATTGGATTGGCTAAAGCTTCCCACAGCGCCAGTGGAGGGAGCTCCCAGGCCCTTTGGTCAGAAACCTGCAAGAGGAGAGGCAGCAGGTGAGTGGGTGCTCCACACAGGCACAGCCCCGGAGCCGCTTCTGCCGGGATCAACCAGCGACCCTCCAAGCAATGGGTCCCGCTCCGCAGTCAGCTGCGTGCAGACAAGCAGCTAACTCCCACCCATGCCATGCACGGAGCCTGCCCGCGCTCCGAGGCACAGGCATGGACATGAGAGCCCTTGTTGCTGAGGCAGTGATGAGATCAGGGTGCTCCATGACAGCCTGCTCGCTGGTGAGCGGAAGGATCCTTAGGGATGTGTTGCAGATCCCAGAGCTCAGACAACTTTGTGACCCTGAACAGAAATCTGGTGCCCGACGGTGTCGGGGACCCCTTCTGCAGCTAAGTAAGTTTCTTCTGCTCTGCCAAACACAAGGGAGACAACTGAGCAGAGAGAAAATGGTGCAAGCCTATAAAGAGAAAGCTGCTGTGGGACAGGGGAAGACTAAGAAGGTTGAGGCTGCTGAGGAGGAGGCGGTGGGCTCCAAGGCAAGGGCAGGGCCAGGAAGTGTTGGCACTCTTCAGCTAAGCAGTATCCCTGTCTCTCCCAGGGGCCTGAGGGACTGTTGCAGCTCCTGCTCCAAGGCCCTGGGTGAGGCAGCATCCACTGCAGCATCCAGCCCAGCAGGATGATGCAACGTGCCACAGGCCTGCTGGGACAGCAGCGTGAGGCTCTCCTGCCAGGAGACCCAGCCCAGGTTTCTGAATAGCCCCGCAGGCTGAGGCAGAGCGTGCAAGGAAGAGGAGGTTAGGGCAGAGCACCCAGCCTCTGGGCTGCAGGCTCCTACACACCAGCTTTCCCTGGCCTGAACAGCATTCATCGCCAAGGCCTTGGAGACAGTACCAGTATGGAAAGATGCACAACCCCACAAGAACTACTCCCGGCTTCTCCACCTACAGCACGTAACTCTTCCTGTATCAGAGCCCCGTGTTCCTCTACTTGTCTCCTCACCACCCCAGCCAGTGGCCCCAAAGCTGCAGAGACCTCCACCGCCCATCACATCTTCCCTACTCCTCGGGGAGCAGGGGAGGAGGAGAATAAACCGCACGTTCATGGAAGTTGAAGAATCCCTCTCTATTTGCTTACACCCGCCATGTGCTTAGTGCGCCACCTCCACCATGCACTCAAGAACCTTTCCACGTACAGGCTGAGAAATTTCCCAGCACATGTGGGGGTTCCTGAGCCTGTGGTCTACTCCTCCCATCTGGACCACGCAGGCCAGATGCTCTGCACAGATTTCTTCTGCCACCCAGGGACAGGAAGAACCGGCTCCAGGCCAAACCCTGCGTCTCTAAACAGCGTCACCAGAGCCCAGCAGCACTACACACACTGGTCCTGGGTTATCGAAGGCGCACTTGGGGACATACTACTGGCAGAAGCCAAGCGCCTGCTCTTCTAGGGCAAAACATCGCTCCCTGGATGGCACGGAAGCAAAGAGCAAAGCACACTTGGCAGACCCGTAACCCCCGACAGATAGCAGTCACCACAAGGTGCAGGCTGCAGGTTGCCATTCCTTGCCAACGAGTCCTCTGCCTGCAGAAGGGGCTCCTCGGCACCTGCCTCCCTGCGAGGCCAAGCAGAGCTGACACGCTGGGAGCCGCCTGCACCAACCACCGTGCACTGCACTGCCCGCCCCGGCAGTCCCGGTGAGTGAGTGGGATCCTCCATGAGCAGCCCAGCTTGGCCTATCACCGCTTCCCTAACGAGCGAGCTGTTAGCTGCTCCCTCCTCCGCCTCCGCCTCCACCTCCTCGCCATGCACCTCGCGAGGGCTCTGCTCTAGCCTGGGAGAAGATGGTGAGCCACAGCGCTGATTAATTTTCACGGCACATAAGGGAGTTGCTAGCCCTTTAAGTGTCAGCCAGTCTCGCTCGCTCGCTCTTGTTCTCCAGGGACCTATTAATAGCAGCTGGAAAGATCACATCACTCTCTGGATATTTATACCCCTTATTCCACACCAGGAGAGATTTATGTCAGAGCTGCTGTCCCAGTGCCTGCCCAATTGCTCTGTCAAACCGCTCGCAGGGGGAGGGGAGCAAAGCAGGGAAGGAGACACGGAGAGGGCAAGCAGGGGGGAGGAGAAGGTCCGTATGGCACAAGCTGCAGCGTTAAGTGCACACGCTGCCTGCAGCCGCTGGCTGGCTAGCCGCAGGGTGCCTTCAGCCCCGCTGGAAGAGGCTGCAGCCAGACAGCATTCCAGAAAGCAAGCCCTGCAGCAGCTCCTGCTGCTGGTGGCCCGGAGTCCCCGCCTGCTGCGCGCTCACAGGCTGTGCAATGTGTCATGCCGCAGTCCCGAGGGTCACAGACCCACTGACACCAGGGCACAGACCCACTGACACCAGCACACAGCCAGCCCGGCACAGGAGGGGCTGCGACCGCCATCCGTACCGACGACAGACGCAGGTCTGCCTGTGGCACGTCTGAACGGACACATCTGCATTCAGAACAGATCCCAAAGCATTGCACCGAGAACGGGGATGCTCAGCAGCTCTGATGTGCACCCCTTGTGCTGCGTAGCACAGGCATGTGAATACTGCGGGGAGGAACAAAACCGGGGCCCCCCTAAGACCATGCCTGCAGAGTCCAGAGACTAATGCTCAAGATGCAGCTCCTACCCCTCCAGTTCCCAGGTCAGACTGCAGGGGTCCCATGCATTGATCCCAAAGGACCTGGCAGCCGCCCCAAGGAAACCTTTAGACGCTGCCTGCAGCATGGACGAGCATCACTGGCTGCGAGATCCCTCTGGAATGTTACTCTCTTGGGGCATCCATCTTCCTCCGTCATTTTGGGAGTAGGCCGGTGCTCCAGGGAGGGCACTGAGCACCTTGACTCAGCCAGGCTCCAGATGGAAAGCCACCACAGGCTGCATGGGGGGGCCCTGGCTACACCTCGAGAAGCCCTCCTCTTCCAGTCTTCACTGGGACTGACCACTCTCCCCTCACAGCTCCTAATGGGAGAAATGCCAGAAGCAGCTGCCTGCGGATTCTGCTCTGCTTTCAGGAGTAGCAACAGTTGGATTCTGTTGCAGATGCATAGCGGGGATCCACCCTGGCCTCTCATCTGTCTGGCTGCACCATGCCGATCGGCATCTTGATTGCCCTAAGCTCCCTGCACACGCCCCTAAATTCAAGCTAGATTCCAGCAGGCATGCCACACATCTGGGCCACAGAAGAGAATCCATTAGAAAGCAGATGCACTGGCACAGAGAGGCAAATGATCCAAAACATCTTGAAAAGAACATGACAAAAAGGAGACTGCACAGAAATCTGGCTCCCTCTGCAATGTAGCAACACACCCACCACTCCAGCCCAGTAGTTTTAAAGACAATAGCAAATTGAATTCCCAGTGGTTAAAGCAAGGAGCCAAGACTCCTGGCTTCTACCCCTGGCTGCCACCGATTCCACAAGTGACCCCGAGCAAGACTGTACTGTTTCTGGGTGCCTCAGTCTCCCCATCATTAAACAGGGGGACAACCCAGCCTTACCTCAGCCAGGGAGGGAGGCTCACAAGGCACAACAAATACGGGAGTGCTACACCTAAATGCAGAGGGTATTTGCATCTCGTACAGCTGAAAAGCCACGTCTTTAAATCAAAGACCGGGACCTTCGCGGACAAGAAACCTCAAAACAAAACAACACGAACTGCTTTCAGTAAGGCTCCTCCAGTACAGTCTGAGCAGCAGCAGAGGGGGAGGCAAAGCTCCAGGCCAGGAGAGACTGGGCTGACATATTCGCAATCCCGGAATTGCTAGCTGATGGATCAAGAAACCTGAAACCCCGCTGCGTTCCCGGAGGACTTTCTGGTGAATCATGCTCCGAAGGACGATAACACAGATTCCCAACATCGCCACAGGAATGTGGAGCCCGCGCCTGCCTCCGGATGGGGCAGGAGAGCCTGCCGTCTGCCAGCCTGCCTGCCCCACAGCTTCCCTGCCTCGGCGCTGGCTGACACTGCTGCCATGCTATCCCTGTTGGAGGAAAGGGCCGAAGAAGCAGCCGGGAAACCAGAGTCACGACGATTCAGGAAGGAAGGAGCTTTGCTGCACCTCCCTCCTGTCAGATGCTGGGGAGAGCTCTTGTGAAACCCAGACGCCTCCTGACTCGCACACAGGCAGGAAGAGCACAGCCCGGGCTCCTGAGCTGTGCTGACATGCCCTGAAGATCCCGAACACCCAAGGGACGAGGCGGGTGGTGGCAGAGTGATGCAACCGAGCAGAAAGTCACCTGGCTCTTCTTTGCCAGCCGGTCCAGGAACTGAGGAGACCAGGCTGCCATTGCAAATGCCCTCCAAGCACATTGCCTGTGCTGGTAACCACCCACACGCTCGCTGCTAACAGCAACCTGGGACAAGCCCAACCTAAAACCTCCTGCGGACACCACCACAGACTCAAGCAAACACCTTGGCTTTGGAAATAAGAGGTTCTAAGCAAGCTCAAGGGGCTCTTGAGAAAGGCATTATGCAGAGAACAGCAAAAGGGAAGACCCCAAAGACCTGCGGCCCCCTCCTGCAGTACCTCTCACCCCAAGGCTGGATGACATCACAGGCACACCACCTAACACCATTCCGAGATTACCAGTCCCCCCGGGGTTAAAGCAGAGGGGGCTGGAACACCTCCAAAGAAATACCACACAATTTCATTGAAGTCAGAGTGCTTCACGGAGGCAAAGACTACGACGAACTCTCCAGAAGCAAGACTTCTGCAGTCTGAGACTCTTGGATCATTCTGATTTGAGAGGAAGACTACAATCAGAAACTTGACCTTTGCTAAAGGGTTCTAAAAAGGTTGTTCCAAAACAATCCTTTTTGTAAGACCTTTTGAGTCTGTCCCAGCAAGAAACAAACCCCTCGAAACCAGAAGCAGAAGAGCACTGCTGTCCCCCAGCCAGCCCCAGCCCCAGCCCAGAGGCAGCGATGGGCTCTAGCAGCCAGAGGACCACCCGAGCCCGACGAGCAGAGCTCTGAGCCAGCACGCTTGTGACCAGCCTCTGCAGAAGCATCTCCCTAACCCCATACCCATCACGCGCCAGGGCATGTTTATCACCAGCGAGGACAGCCTTAAACCAGGCTGCTGCTGCTAAAGGTATTCTCATTTGAGCCTTGCTTTGGTCGGCCAGACTCAGAGCCATGGGGAGGCAGGAACTCCACAGGACAACGCTCCACTGACACGAGTCATCTGTTTTGAATGCATCACAAAATTATCCTGCTCTTTCTCCACCAGACCAATAGCCTGGAGAAGCCCGTTTTCTGTTCTGTTCACTTCTGGGATCCTTCTCCTGCCCTTTCCAATGGCAGAAGCGGTGATTGCCCTCACTGCCTGTACGGGAGAGTTCTAAAAGACCTCCAGAGAGAACCTAAGGCTCTGTTGAATCCTTGCGGTTCTCAGAGTCATTCTGGCAGGCCCTGCTGATCTCCTGCTGTTTGGAGCTGCCTCAGGAATGATGCATTTCAGCAGGGCTGATGGCCACGAGTCTCAAAGGTCTTCAGTAAGGCAAAACCTCAGATTTGTGTTCCCTTCCACCTAGGGATGGACATCCCCCCATAACATAGGTGGAGACTGAGGCCTGTAGAGAGTGAGGTAAATTGGGAATACCGTCTGCTTTCTGCCCCACAGCCTACTACCTTTCTCCCGTTGCTGCTTCAATCCATCAGTGTTAGAAGAGCTTTTCTTCGCGCTTCCTTGCCCCCAGCTCAACAGTTTCTCCCACTCTTCTGCTGCTTCCTGTGCCCTCAGGCAGAACCTGGCTCCCTGTCCTGTGCTCGGGAGTCTCCAGGTCTGTCACCACATTTGCAGCTCCCAGTCCAACTGGCACGTTCCTTACAGAAACCCCGCATGTGCCAGACATTACTCAACAGTCATATGCAGCTCTATTGGGATGATAACGAGGAATTATTTCATGGCTCCTGCGACCTGCTGGGTCAGCGAAGAGACCTGCAGGGAGCTCCGTGCACCCCACAGCCACCTGAGCGCTGCAGCTCGGCTGCAGTCACAGCACGCCGGAGCCCAGGGAGCAGAGCCAGGCACTTGAAGCCGCACACAGGAAGGCTTGGTCTGACAGCCCTACTCTGACCTGACTCCATGCACTGATCAGATCACTCAGGGTCCCGGGGCTCTGGGTCCGCTCCCAAAATAGACAAGTGTCAAGGAAGACCTGGGCTCCGTTCCTGCACCCAGTCCCAACACTAAATGCAACGTGCAAAGGACACACCTGCAGCTAAAGCAGAGGCTGGGGTACCTGGGGCCACCAAACCACAGACTGCAGCACTGCGCCCAACTGGGGAGGGGGAGCTGGCAGCGCGATGCGGCGAAGAGGGGGCACAGCAAGGCTGGCTGCCCCAGCACCGTGCCTGACACTGCCCTCTGCCAGCCCAGGCTGCAGGAGAGACGCAGAGCCGCCGAGTGCTCCTCCACCATTACAAACACCAGGCCCAGCGCGCATCGGAGCCTGGGCTCTATATTTAAACCCAGCTGAGGTCACTTCCTTTTCCCAGCAGCTCCCGCCCCGGTCACCTCGTATTTGCATGCCATCATGACTAAGGCACATCGGGGTTTAAGGTCAGAGGGGAAGCGGCCACACATCTGCCTCGCAGGAAATTCCACCCTGGGAAACCCTTCACCTTCCCCAGTGCAGATCGGCTGCACTCAGGCTCTGGCAGCGGAGATCCTGCTGCTGAGCGCTGGCAGCTGGTACTGGGACCCCAGCGCTGGGCTGGAGAGGGACAGGGAGACCTCCAGGAGAGGGGGACCCATGCTCCCCACCTGCTTTACCTCGGACTCCAGGCTTGCACCGGCGTGGGAGAGGGGCTTTCCCACTGCACACCCTGAAAGGGCAACTGCTCCCCCTTCTCACCCACCACACTTCACCTCCTGCACACCTCGAGCTGAAATTCCCCGTTTCTCCCACGCAGGGGATGTGAAGAGGCACTGCCTTCCCCACAGACCTAGCCCCAAGGCCCAGGCACCACCGTGCCCTTATACAAACACCCCCGGAGCTCACCAAGCTCCTGCGGAGGCGCAGTGATCGAACCCCTGAGAGCCAGGCCTCCAACTGCCCCATGAGAAACAGGCAGAAAGAGCCAGGAGCTGCCTCACCTCACTGACTGCAGCCCTCAGGGGGGGCAGCGGGACCCCTGTTTAACAGCAGATGTACACCCAGGGACTAGGGAGGAGGGACCAAAGAGCAGCTTCGGGGCTGCCCCCAGAGAGCCACTCTTCTCCACCAGGAGACAGGGACTCATTACCCGTGATGCGCTGAGTGGACGCCGGTTTCTGACACTCCTGCAGCCCTCCAGCCTGAGGCTCGTAGGAGGCTTTGGGGTTTGCAGGGGTCCTGGTGGGCCTGCACACTCAACTCTAGTCATGCCGTTATTTCAAAACCAGGACATATGGGAAAGAAAAGTTATTGCATCACCAAAGACTGAGGAACAAAGGAAGGGGGGAGAGTGCAAAGGCTAGCTAGGGGGAGAAGGGGAGATTACAGATCTTTTGGAAGCAAAACAGCTCTTTAGGTCATGATATAAGCAAAACAGCTGCTGGGTTTGCAGTACAACTAATTGGTGATGCTCACAGGGTATCTATTAGGTTTCATCTGGACTACCAAGCCAATTATGAGGTCTCTGAGCTAGCACGAGACACACCAGGATGGACACCTCCGAAGACTGAGAGCCACAAAAAAGCTTCCCATACACAGCCTTGGCATGCCAGCCAAATGCCTCTTCCTCTCCCTCAACCCACAGATTCTGGAGAGGAAACCTGCAATGGAGCAGGGGTGCTGAGGCAGCCCTATAATGCCCAGAGTCAGCTGATGGGGAAGCATCACTGGTACCCAAAGCGCGGAGCTGGCCAGCAGAGAGGGACGCAGATGTCCAGCTCCTTTGGCTGGTGACAGGGTACTTGCTGTCCTCTCAGGCACACGGACACGGCGCGCTGGCTCCAAGCCGGCACTTTGGCAGCGTGGGCACACCGGTGCGGCATGCCTGCGCCCTCCCAGGCTGCTCCCCATGACAACAGGAACCAGAAGCCACAGCAGGCCACCAGCAGCTCGTTGGCCTGCGATCACATTACAGGACAGGAAGGAAGAAAGCACTGTGATCAGGCTGGAATCGCTTTAAACAGCTTCCACACTGATACCTTGGCCACTGGAATTATCACCCAAACACCTCAAACATCTCGTTCCTAAAGACACGTCCTGCTCTGGCACACGCATAGGGACCAGAGCACCATGGACACTGGCAGCCACGCCAGGGCTGGACAAGGGCTGCTCAAGAAGCAAGGTCATGGCAGCAAGCAGCCTGGGAGAAGGCAGAGAGCCTCCCTACACCTTGTTGAGGGAAATCAAGGCTCAGCAGGGCCCTGCCTCTCCATGTACGTCTTCACCACAGGCATGTGCAGGCTGTCCTCAGAAGAGCAGCAGCCCACTGGATTGGAGGCAGAGAGGCAGGCGCTTCCCTGCAGCTCCCCTCCTTGTACTCACTGGTGATGGGAGCTCCTCCACCTTCTTACAGGACCTCCAGCTCCACACACGCCCTGCTGCTGGCAGGCAGAGGGTTAATGATGCCCAGAGAGCTGCAGGCAGCCTCCTCCTTGCCCTCTCAGGAACAATGGGGCCATTGTAGGAGGCCGGGCAAGTGTGGGCAGATCCCTTCACCTGGCAGTTACCCACTGGGTGGGTCCTCACTGCCACTCAGGTAGGAGGAGAGCCCCACAGAGCCAGCCAGGGCGCAGGAGGAACAAGGTTCTTCTCACCCCAAAGTCACATCTCAATGGCGGGTGCAGTTCTGACCTGGGACCAAGAGCTTCTGGGAAACCTGAGAACTCCACAACATGACACACACGTGAGCAGTGAGAACATGACTGCAAGGGGAGTTCAGGAGGGGTGGTGGTGACAGTGCTCCAAGCCTCCACAGTCTGAAACTGGGATGAGTAAGCAAGGAAGGAAGCAGCTCCAACATACTCCTACTCTCCTACAGATTTGCATCTCCAGGCCCCAGCACGTCAGTGCAAAGAAAACTTGGGATGCTCCGAATTCATTCCGCAAGACACAGAGCTGATCCCCGACGCAGCGGCAGCACCACCAGGAAATCCTACCTGAGGCAAGGCTGGCTCTCTGTCACGCTCCCAGACTTCAGCAGAGCCACATGTCCCCCCTTGGGCATGGGACCAGGGTACACAACAACAAACTCAGCTAACTGAAGCATACACTGAGCATCTGCAGGAAGGAATGGCCAGGAACCTGACTCTGGACCAAGAGCAGCTGCATGCTGCCTCCAACATCAGAAGCAGGTCCCAAGGAGCAGAGCAACGCAAGAAGGGGAAAAGAGCTTGGCACTGCCCCCCAGGGAACCCTGTCATAAGCCTGCAGGCTATGGAGTGCAGCTCCGAACATCTGGAGTAGCCCAAGTCCCGACAGGAGGGAGGTGCAGCTCAGATGAGCAATTCTCTGACCTGCAGCCCCATTCTGCCAGCAGTCCCTGTCTGCTTCTTTTTCACCCAGTCTCCCGGTGTCCCACACTAGCTCAGGAGTGCCGCTGCTCCCCAGTTTTCCCAGAGCCAGGCTGATAAACAAGCAGCCGGAGCAGCCTCAGGCAGATCTCCAGGTCTGTGCCCCATTCATGCGTTCAGAGCCAGAGCCTTCTCCCCTGCAACTCCCAGGTAACTGTTGTGTCATCTCTTCACATTTCCCACCGGCGGGCATCACTTTATGCCTTGCCCCCAGTTCGCTCTCTGCTGCTGCTGTTACTCAACCCTGCCAAACCCACCTCCAGACACGCCACACAAGTTAAATACAGCACTGCTTCGGGTCCCAAATGAGAGGCTCTCAAAGAAAGGGCGACAAACAGATGTGCCAACGTAACCGTGCTCCCCACTTTGCATCCAGCTCTGATCAATAAGCCAGTGCAGCCTGCGGATGGATTTTCCTCTTCCCTACATGCTCAACCAAGAGGGCCCAAGACGAGGGCAGGTAAAAACACCCGATAGATCTGACAGGGCAGGGTTTAACCTGTGTGTCTTTACAAGACAGTATGCCTGAAAGAAAACAGTCTCTCCTTCCAACAAGGAAAAGAAAGAATCCGGGTAACCTCTGGCAAAAGCGGGGCGGGTGGGGATGAGAGGAAAAGGAGAAAGAAAAATCAGGGCAAGAGGGACAAAACAATCTTTGTCCTTGTTCCATTGGTCACACAAGTGCAAGGCAGCCACAGTACCCGCGGCCCCAACCCAGACAGCCAGAAACAGGCACGACCGGCCCAGTTTCACCGAGGCTTAGAGAAACCTGGCTCTATGGCCTAGGGAAAGCCACAGCCCTGCATTCAGGAAAGAGGTAGAGCACGGATGGGATTTCCAGGCTACCCCGATAATCAGCTCACAGGTAGGGCAGCACAGCCTCAGAGCTCATTGCTCGGCAGCGCGCCCTTCAATTCAGACACTGTGCCTTTAAACGTGGCTCAAGACCACACAAGGGTTAAACCTGCCTATAAATATCTGTTCTCAGCAGGGCTGCTGCTCTGAACCCTCCAGCCATCTGTTCTAGCTTTCCCCCATCTAAGACTCTAACATCTGAAGCATGCTCACAATTCTTAGGAGTGCTCCCAAAAATAGACCAGCTCTGTGGCTCCACTCTGTTGCCCGTGTTTGTGAGTGCAGGAGCATGTACAAGCCTGGAGCTGTGCGAACGCGAACACGTCTGCCTCTGCGAGGCGAGCAGGCCTGCACCAGCACGGCTCCATTTGCATCCGTGTTGGCGTGGGTGCGCCTGCCTAACCGCAGATCCATGTGAATCCGCACGAGCATGTTCGCGCTGGTACGAGCCTGCATCTGCACACGTGTGCGCGTCTGCACCGCAGCGTGGGTGTGAGAGAACATGGACGATGCTGCGTGGACGATGCTTTGCGATGTGGCAAAGTCCTGCCATGCCCGCTTCCCAGCGGGACACGACCAAGGCACTGCTCCCGCTGCAGCCTGGCCTCAGCATAAACCAGGTTAGCCTGCGAGGTCCCGCTGCCCCCGGGCCCTGGCACTGCAACCTAGAGAGCGAGCCTGCCCTGCAGCGCAACAGGGAAGGGAGGGCGCGCTTCTCTTGTTCAAAGCTTGGCTCAGCAAATTCAGCAATCCCACCTCCGGGCACCAGAACCTCGCTGTGAAAGCAAGTAAAGCCTGATCTGTGTGAGGCCGGAGACATGGCATCCTGCTCACATCCACATCCAGCTGGGGCTTGCAGGATTTCCTCAAGCACTCCTTGCACATAGGGCAAGGCTCCTACTGCAGACATGACAGCTTTCTCCTGGAGCAGACTGGGCTCCAACTCTCTTGTAGGCCTTTCCAAATACCAAAGACATCACTAGGTTCACCCTTCTGACTGCCAAACCCATTAGCCTCATTCCGCACAGGCAAATCCAGAGGATAATTGCTGTGACGCTCACAGGGCAAAATGGGAAATAAGCTGTCAGCTCCCAACTCCGGACATACAGTCCAGGAGCAAAACATCCTCCTGAGCATCCTCAGGGCACAGTACTGTCCACCTGCTCTATGCCAAGCACAGCTCCTACTCAAACACCCATTATTCAGTGGGGACTATCACAAAAGCTCAGCCCTGGCTGCTGGCCCTGCTGACACCACATCACAGGGCAATGTGCGTGCACAGCCACAGGGAGGGAACAACCAGCGTTCATCCTCCACGCAGTGATGACAGCCCGAGGATCAGACAGCAGCTAGGTTTTCATCTCTACCTACTTCTACAAGAGTGATTTTCTTCTTCCACACCAACTAAAACTATAGACAAAGCCTCAAGCACAGAAGTGCCTGGCTGCGGTAGGGACAGGGCTGCCTCAGGGCAATCAGCCTCTGCCACTTGCTATCTTGACAGGCAGGAAGAGCAGAGGGCAGAAACTACATACCACCACCCTTTTGCTCAGGGTGTGCTGAGCTGCCCAGCCTATTTCACCCTCTGATGTACTTGAGATGATAGCCAGCTAGCTCCAAGAACTATAACCAAGACGTTTCAAGAAACCTAAAATGCAGGTACACCTTAAACTCGGGTGACAATGTACATGGAAAGAGCTTGAAAATCCAGCTCTTCATTTCAGGCTTTGGTGGGGAGATGTGCTGGGAAACAGCCTCAGCAGACTGAGTCAACACAGCTCTACTCTATTTCTGACAGAGGAAAAAAAACCCATTGATCCAGGTATTGATTTGATGCAGGAGTTTGTGTTTGTTTAAAAGTTTGCCCATGGGTCAGACCTTGTTACAAGCGTCTTTCCTGGTGATGAAGTTAGAAACACAGACACCTTCCAAAGCACTGCACACAAATCACACCCCTACCAGTTCAGACCCCAGCAGGCTCCAAGTTGAGCAGGAAACAATGCTCTCCACTTCAGCAGCCAGCCACGGGCGCCAGCAATCTGCAGGTCACTCCGAGCTACTATATTCCCTTCCATACCATGCCTGCTCTTCTTCTGTCCTGGACATTTGCTGAGTGAATGACCTCCGATAAGTTGAAGAAAAGAGTGTGGCTAAATCAGGCACTGTTATTCCATCAGAGACACACTCAAATATTGCTACAGAGCTCTCCTCTTCCCACACCTCCTCAATCCTAGGGGCACAAGCTCTTAAGAGAGAGGGAAGGGAAGGGAAGAGAAGCGAGGACAGACTGAGGACAAGGCACAAACAAATGCAGGAGCTGCATCCCCAGCAGCTACCTCCTGACCTCAAGGCTCCTTCCCTCTGTGCCCCGCAAACATGCAGCATCCATTGCCCTCTACTCATTTCCAGCCTCTTAAATCTCTGCCAACAAAAGCCAGATCCAAGCAGCACTTTGCCATTTTCCTCACTGCTTCTGTCCTGCTACCATGGTTCCTGCATGAACTGCAGATGCACACAGACTGCAGCATTTTCCTAGCTGCTTCCAGCTTTATAGAACAGGCAGGGCCACCGACCATCAGAGAAGAGGTGGGGGCACGACTGCATGCGCAGAGATGGATCTTGCAGGGACTAAGTTATCAGTCCTGCATGTCAGCATTCCCCACTGTGTTCTCAAGCCTCCTCATGCACCTTTAAGCTCCTTCATTTCAACAGAGCAGAATATTCTGTAGGATTTATTTTGCCTTTCGCATTTCTTAGCCCATCACATCCTTTCCTGCTGCAATAAAAAACAGTAAATCAATTTCTCTCCTTCCCTGCTTTTGCTGCCTTGGAAGCATGTCTCACAATAGAGCAGTGACAGATGACAGAGGAAGCAGCAAACTAGTTCAGACCAGTGCAGGTATCCTCAGATCCCCGCATGGCTCCCAGCAGCTACCCGGCTTCTCGCTCTTGCTGAAGGACGCAGAAGCCAGAGTCAGGCTGGAGCATTTGCTGCAATTTCTACATAGGAAATAGCAAAAAACAACATACAAATTAAGACAATCCGTCTCTGAAAACCAACTGGCCAATTTGCATCTGAAAACCACTCTCTCCAGGAGGAGCATCCTTGGTTTCCTCTGAAGTTTTACTCCAGTGAGGTGCCACAGGGGGTTCCCAGGGACCCCTGGGAGCCGGGACACACAGCGACATCCCACAGCCTGTCACACAGGTCAGGCTGGGACACGGGCTGGCCACAACCAACAAGCCCAACTTGGATCCCACCAACCTGACCCCCTGCACCACCGCTGCCCTGGTAATGGGTCACCCGCTGCACACAGAGGGGCACGGAACCCATCCAGCTGCGCAGAGAGCCTGCTGGAGGACGCTGGAAGCCCTGCACCCCTCACAACAGCGTGCGGCTGCCCCTCTGCAGGGTGTCAGGCTGTCACACAGGAGGGCTGCTGGCTCACGGTCTTCCCAGTGGAAGCACCGACTCCAGGGCCCATTTCAAGCAGCCACACCTGCAGCCGGGAGCGTAAACCCTTGGGAACAGAGCTTTGCCTCTCACCTCCTCCTGCACTCCTCCTAAGGCAGCCCAGAGCCAGCATGGCTCCTGGGCACCAGCAGCTGGTGGGGGGGACTTGCTCCTCAGCTCCTACCTCCCAGGCCTGGCCTGCATGGCCTTGGGCAAGGCACTTCACGTCTTCTACTAGCCCATAGGAGATCGGCCTCAGCCTCTGGCCTGGGCCCGGCGGGCAGCTCCCCTCCTTGCCAGGCAGCACCACGGCGGGCGGAAGCAGGAAGGCAGAGCCCAGCTCCCACCCTGCACCTTCTCCCCCTCGACGGGTTCTGAAAACAGAAACCAGCTTCCACTTGTCCTGGTCCTGAGAGAGGGGAGGCAGAGAGAGGTTTGTTGTCAATACATGGATCTGTCACTAAGTGAAGGAGAAAAAAGTCTGGGGGGAAGAGGGAGAGCAAGGGAGGGGACAAAACCGCAGCTTTACTTCTGGTGGCCAGCCAGCTCACTGACTCAGCCAGTTTGGTCGCCTGCCATATAGATTTAAAAACAAAACCAAGCTCTTGCGGAGGGGAGAGAAGGGGGTTCGGGTGAATGTGCTTTCTTGTTGCGTGTCGAGCGGATCCCAGACCGGCCCGAGATGCGTTCAGGAAAATGGCTTCCTTGCCACGCCGCGCCACGGGGCTCGGCACACCGCGGGGTCTGAACCAAAGCCCACGGCTGCAGGGCTGCCCCAGAGCCGCTTCCCTCCAGCCACCTCCGGGGCTGGGGACAGCAGTCTGTGCCCCAGGCTGGTGCCTATCTACTGGCCAAGGCTAGGGCGACCAGCCTCACCCGAGGTGTCCTGCATCTGCGAGGAGGACTGCTGCACAAAGGGCCCCCACCTTTGTCTGCTCCCTGCCCGAGGAACGTACACAGGAGGTGGGAGGTGCAGGGAAGAGGTTGTTTTCAAATACCAGCTCCCATTATCTGGATCCCACGGTGCCCATGGCACGGTAGGCACTTGAAAGGAGCTCTCTCTGTTCCCAAAGCACTGCACAAACATGAACACGCGCTCCCTCCATGCACGCTGGCGTGCTCCACACGGCACCAGACACACAGAGCTCGCCGCTCCACACCGATTCAGCGCTTCCACACAACTGGAAGGCCATGGAATCATATGTGTATAAGCAGCACTTCGCACTCTGCACTGCAGCAGGTGTTACAAACCTGGCAGGTGAAGCCTCATGAGCATCTCACACAGTGATCTCCCATAGGAACTGGCCAGCCTCCCCAGAGATTGATCCCTTGCTCACTGCAGGGAGTGCAGGCAGAAGTTACCTAAGGAGCTGACGATGGGTAAGTGCAAACCCTGCAGCTTCCATTCCCCTCTTGAAGAGAGAACAGAGGTGCAGAAACACCAAGGCCTTACCCAAAGCCATCCCAGCCATAAGCAAAGCTGGGAACAAAACCTTTGCCCTTTGGCTCCTGGTCCCCAGCACAGACACTAAGGCAATACCAAAATGCAGTCTGCCAGCTGCCCCATCTCCATGAGAAGATGGAGGGATGGAGAGGTGAAGTGTTCAAGGCCAGGTTGGACAGGGATTTGAGCAACCTGGTCCAGTGGAAGGTGCCCCTGCCCATGGGAGGGGGTTGGAACTGGATGAGCTCTAAGGTCCCTTCCAACCCAAGCCATTCTGTGATTGTCTGATCTCCAGCAGCACCCCACCAGCCTTGTGAGGGCTCAGAGGTGCAGACGTGCACCCCATGGGCAGGTGCAGGACCCTACCGGGGACTGCTGCAGCGAGGCTGGTCCACGCAGGACGCAGTCAGACAGACACAGGGACAAATGCCAAGCCGGACAGGACCCACCGCTGCAGGGCGAGAGGCATTGCTCACAGACGCTCCCCAGCCTTCATCGCGGGGGGAAGAGCCTGGCCTCGCCTTGGGAGATGTTTCTGATTTGAGAAGCCGGAGCAGGATGCGGGGCTGAAGGGGAGAGGTTTGCGGCAGAGCTAAAAGGGGAGATTTAGTAACTGTCGGAAAAAATGGCTGCTTTATTGCAGGCAGCTTGTAAACCCTGGAGCCTGCAGGTCTGGGAGTAATTTCTGCCTCCCACGTGCTGGGCTCAGTTTGTACTGAGGGTCAGAGGTCCGTGCTTTTCCAAAGCATTCTGGGAAAGACGCCAACTGGAGCAAGCTGCTGAACACCTCCTGCAGCCGGAGCCATTAACCCTTCGCGGGGCTCCATCCCTCTAGCGCGGGAGGATGGCTGCTGCAGAGCCCCTGCACCGGCCACCCTGCCTGGGCTCAGCCGCCCATGGGCAAGCTCAGCCCGCTTCCCAGCTCATCGGTAGCTGCATCCCGGAAAACAAGAGCACAGGAAAGGGAGAACCAAGCACCCGGGGCAAAGCCCTCAGCCTGGAGGGAAAGGCGTCTCGCAGCAATGCACCCAGCACCACCACGGGTGGGAAATGCGCCGGTACTGCTTGAGGCCAGCACCAGTCCCTGCAGCCCATAGCCCTGTCTCTGCCACACCGCTGCCCTCTGAGAAGCCTGTGGGCACACAGTCACAGCCAGGGCACTAACCGGGGCACCCACAGGAGACAATGCTCCCGTGGGAAGGGTCCTGCTGCACTCCTGGCACCCCTTCTCCTGGCTCTGGGACAGGGTCCGGCTGGCAGGGGGGACATGGCTTTACTGTCTCAGCCCTGCACCACAGCGGGACTGGATCACCTGTGCAGGCGAGAGCAGGGCTCGCTGCAGCGCTTCAGCTTCCTCTCCAGGGATGTGCGCGAACCTCGATGGCCGGCAGCCCAGCCCCGCTGCCCCCACCCCAGCACACAGAGGAAGGGAGCTCGGTTCTGCTTCTCAGCGGCACCTCTCATCTTCCTCTCAGACGCATGCCCCATCTTTCGCTCGCTTCATCTCCTTCATGCTCAGCCCTGCACCGAGGCGGAGGAGGAGCCTGCGGCTGCTGCCCAGGCAAACAGGAGATCTGAGAGCTGGATCAGGTCTGGCTGCAGGAGCTACTCCAGGCTCGCCCCCTCCGGGCAGCCCCCCCAAGCGTGCTAACGGGTGCATCAGGGCCCTTCGCTCGTGACACTGTGGGGCCTTAGTCCTGCTTCCTGTGACTGATGCTGTCAGCCAGCCTGGAGCTGCCCTCTCCATGCCACAACCTTCACTGGCCCTCAGGTGACTTCAGTGGCTCCTTCAGCAGCAGTCACCCGGCTGTCCCACTGCCACTGCCTCGATGCCTGGTGTGGGCATGGACCGGAGCCCAAACAGGGGCCAGAGCCTGCTGCCACCTAACTGCATGCCAAGGAATGCTCCTCCACCTCACCGTGCTCCCTCAAGCCGGCAGGGGGGAATTGGCTGCGCCTCTGTACCCCCACCGCAGACACGGTCATAGTGAAGATGATGCCTCTCCCTCCAAACAGAGACTTGTGCCTTCTTGTCTGAATCCCTTTGAATTGCACTCGTATCTTTCTGATCCAGGTACAAAACAGCACATTTCCCCACCGGCTTCGTTTACTGCATCTTTCCAAGCTCCTGTTTTCATGTCCCACCTGCAATCCCTCCAGCTCCTTCTTCCAAACCTGCCTTTAGTCAGAGCTGCTGAATCCTCTTTCATCCTCTATCATTTCTTCTGACTAATCCACATACCTCAGCCCTCCTTCTGGGCTTTCCCTGAGATCACAGCTCCGCGTCGCCTTCATGCTCCCAGCTACTGCTTCACCAGTTTAAGGAGAAAGGAGTTTGCTACATCCTGAAATCCTTCTTGCTCCATCCCTCCTAGCTCCTCCACTCCTGCATCTGGAGAAGCCTCCAGGCTACAAGTACACATGGTGGCCTCTCAGCGACAGTCATGTTGGGGGACTGTCTGGGGTAAATACCTCCTCTCAGGCTGCCATCACACTTTGTGGTGCCAAATGCATACCCACGGATGGGAACCCGGGGCAGCAGCACCAAGAGGCTGACGCGACAGCGACGCCTCTTTGCTGCCAACACAGCAGGAATACCAAGCCCTGAGGGTTGCTCTCAGGAGCCAGAAATCCATAACCCCGCTGCCCTCTGCACCTGAGGATCACATCATCCCACCACTCGGCAGAAACAAACCTCCCTTCTCCCCAGAGGGGCCAAATTAATACCTGGAGCAGCACCGCTTTGCCCCCGATGGCAGTACACGGACAGACCCAAGGCAGACATCGGACCAGCTCTGGCACCAAGGCTGCAGCTCACCGCTGACCTCGGCACATCCGCTCAAACAGCTCCCAGCTTTTTACCCCAGGCTCTGTGCCCGCCTCAGGCCCCAGGCGCTGGCTGGAGCCCTGCCAAGGCGAGGGCTGCCTGCTTGAATCACGAGCCAGGGCTGGGTAAGCATCACCTTTAACAAGCCTTTCCCCCCACCAGGCACCCTGACTTGTCTCGGCTACGGCCCTGTCAGACGGAAGGCTGCCTGGGGCGCACCCAGCACCGGGGAACCACCATTTCGAGGTCCTGCGAAGGAGCCCGGAGGAGCAGAAGGGAGCGCTGGCCGGGAGCGCGGGGGGTGATGCTCAGAGCAGGCAGCTCGCTGGGAAGCTGCTGCCGCTTGCCACGAGGTGGTGGGGGAGGAGGCAGCAGATGTCCGCAGACAGCGCCTGCGAGAGCCTGCAGCGCTCCAGCCCAGCGCGGAGAGGAAGGCGGCGGCTGGTGCCGGTGCCGCTGCTGCTGCAGCGCAACCCAACCGGACACGCACCGCAGGCGCTGCCCAGAAAGCTTAAGCTGCCCTTCCCTCCCATAACCGCTGCTGCAGCCATGGGAAGCGGGAGCCCCCGGGCCCCAGCGGGGGGTCAGGGAAAGACCTCGGGAGACCTGGGCTGCAGGAGGGAAAAGCCCTGCCGTGCAACTGCGAGGCCTTCCTCCCCGGGTGGCTGCAAACCCCAGCACAGCCGTCATGCCGGGGCACGAACCGGCTGGGGGGTCACCCTTTGGGCACTGGAGCACCGGAAATGCTCCCCACCGCAGGTGGTCCGCACCTTCCCCCATGCTTTGCCAACAGGGGACACAGAACAGGGCCACTGGCACCATGGTGGGCAGCCAGCGAGCCCAAGCCCAGGCATGCTACTTTCGGTGCACAAGGTGCTGACGGGGCTCCAAGGCAGCCCACGTGGTTCTGGTTTCCTGCCTCTGGGCTGGGGAGGTTGGCTTCCTCCACACCTCACAGCAGCGAGGCCAACCAGGGGAGCTCTGCATCCAGCAGCCACCTCACAACCATCCTCGTCCCATAGGTTTTGTCCTGCACTGGGATGCACTGAGCCAGGTACCATTGGTCTTACGGTCCCATGGCGCTGGGACAGCCGGGGGCAGCAGCAGGTCCTAGGTGAGCCATCCGCTCATCCAACAGCATCATGACCACTGCCAGGGTCTACACAATCATCTCTCACTTAGACTGCTCAAAAGGATCTTAAGCCCTTCCCCAAAATCAGCACTTTGCCCATTTTGGATGGAGAAGAACTGACTTTAGCCAGAGGGGCCTCTGGCTCATTAAGTGATACCACCCTCAAGCTCGTTGTTCAGATCAAATCAGACAGTTCCCGGGCTCCTCCTACAGCATACTGGGATGCAGTCTGGCACTTGGGTCCACTTGAGTCCTCTTAAGATAAAAAATAATTGATATGCAAATCAGACGGGGTATTACACTGGTCTACTGGCCAAAAGCGACGCACAGATTCCCTGCTGTTCCATGCTGCAATCCCAGCTCCGCCGCACCTCTCCTCCTTCCCAAACCAGGGGTCAGTCGACAGCCCTGCCCAGCGGGGAGGTGAGGAGGTAGCAAGAGAAGCCAGAGCCTGGCCTCCTGGCATGTTTGCGATTGGGATTCTTCTATCAATATCCAAAGAGATCAATTCTTTGTGTACCCCCAATAGCTCTTCCAAAAATACTGCAAACAGCAACCACGGCCACTGCACCACCCACAACCAGGAGCAGCCACGGATCGAACACCAACACAGCAGCCATCCAACACACTCCGCATCACGTCTTGGAGGAAATGCAATACCAAAACATGGCATTGATGTGGGACATGCTCACCTCTTCTCTCTCCCCTCCCAACTCACTGACCATCCACTACAGCTACCCTCCTCCTGCAATCCTGTTTCAACCTGAGACTGGGCAAAGCAATTAACCTCTCCATCTGGCTGCAGCAAGACAAACACAAAGCTCAGCATTGCCCAGACAGGGATGAGCAGTCCTGAGGGATGCTGACATTGTCCCTTCCCACTGAAAGGGCTCAGATCACGGCATTGCCAACATCAGTCTGAGAATGAGGATTGCCTAGGGCAGCTGGTTAGCTTCACTGGTGTCAAACCTACCCAGTGAGGACATCTGAGGGCCTCTAGGCTACTGCTGGGGAAAGTCCTTGCGAACGGCAGCCTATAATTGCAACAGCCTCAGATTTGCTGCATCGGGGTCCATCCCAGCATCAGAAAAAACCCACAGCCATTAAACTAAGGGAGGAAATAAAATAAAAAGACTAAACCCCACTAATGAATGTAAGTAATAGACCAGGACTTTGTGAAATTACTTCTGATTAAAAAGTGTAATAAAACTATAAACATTTGCCGCCAGTAGCTGAGACCTGGCGCTCTGAAACCATGACACGGGGTGGACAGCAGCTGCTTCCAGTTCAGGTCCTGACCGCACAAACGCTCAGGTGGCTAAAGCGCTCTTCTCACTGATACAACACACACCCCTGCAGTACGAAGGCTAAAATCACATTTATAGCAAAACATCTGTACGTCGCAGGCTCTGTTTAAGGCAAAGTAAGTTGTTTTTCTCTTCTCAGCAGTTCCCCACACAGTTCAAGCTCTGAGAATGAGCTGGGATGGAGAAGCTTGTTCCTGCAAGAAGCTGACAGGAGAGCTGCTCTCATACATCCCAGCAGTGCAGCAAAGGCGCTCGGCCTCCGCTGTCATACACAATCTCTGCTTCTGCCCATGAGCCCCGAGAAAGGGAAGGGGACAGATCCCTCATTTCCCGGGTGGAGGAGGGGACACGGCCCTGGGGAGGTGCTGGGGATGGGTGGAGTGATGGAAAAAAGGGAGAGGAGGGCACGGTTCTGGTGCCCGCGTCCCACTCTGAGGCTGCCAGGCCTGCACAGGCTGCCAGATCAAATAGCCTTCCAGAGCCGTGCTCCTGACAGGCGTAACGGGCAAAGCCCTCACGGCAGGACCGGCGCGAGGCTCTTCCACCTAGAGCCATCGCTGCCCACGTCTGATGCTCATCTGCCATGACTGGCAGCAGCTGATGCCTTCGGATCGCACAGAAACCTCGATCCCTCCCTCTGGAGAAGTCCCCTAGCTTCCCAGGACACTGGGGAGGTTTTCCAGCCTCCGACCAACACCCCCATCCTGCTCCCTGCGCATTGGAAAGATATCTAGGACACTGTGAGGACATGTGAGGAGGACGGTAAGACCCAGCCTGCACCCCCAGTACCTCTCCGGACACTGGCCGGGTAGATCAGTGCCATTATCTGTGGGCTCTGATGAAGGAAACCCAACAAATACAAGGCCAGAGCTTCGGGACCTCACCAAGGGGGAGTTTATCCAAAAGCAAGGGCTCCTGGCTCCCTTCTCAGCACCGTCCTACCAAGGAAAGGCAGGAAAGTCACAGCTTATTTTGTGTCCCACTTTCTCCTACTGCAACATGGTTGCTCAGCCAAAAGGGCAAATTGCACAAGACTGATCCTTTTCGGGTCAGACATGCTGGTGGCACTTGTGCTCCTACATCCCCCACTTGTGCTCCTACATCCCCGTGCCCAGCAGCATCCGACCCGGGCACTCTGCTGTCTCCTGTGATGGGGAGACCTTCCGCCCAGCATCCAGTGCTGGTCCCCACCACAAGCTTTGCAGAGAGACACGCAGCGCATCCACACGCAGGAGCCTCCGCCTGCGACCGCACCAGAAACAAACCCACCACCATTCAGAAAGAGCACAATTAGCACAGAGTGAAAAGCCAGGAGCTGTGCTGGCAGTCGGGTTTCCCTGTAGAAGAGGAGTCGCTGCTTCCCTGCACCCACTGTGCACCCTCCGCTGTGCCCAGCTGCCCAGGAGGCACTGAGCCCGCACACCCCCATCACTAGAAAGCATCTTTACCGCAGTGTACAAAATCCTTCCTGTCTTCTTTTCCAGCCCCATCTTGCCCCCTCTCAACTGGGACCCCCTCATAAAAGTAAGGAGAGACAGGCCTTTCCAGGCATTTCCTTTTTCTGAAAAGGCTGTAAAATTTTCCAAGCATAGCCAGAGCCAGAGCAAAGTTTGTCAGGAGCTCAGCTCATTAGGCGGCTGCTCAAGGAGCCCCGCGGGAGGCGCAGGCTGCATAATTCAAAACAGCTTGGACCCTGGAAAAGAAAATAGAAACCAGGCTGCGAAAGCAAGGGGGGCAGCTCCAGCTCTGGCGTAACCGTCGCTCTGGGATCACCCCATCCCCAGCCCAGGGCTTGAGAGGAGCCCTGGTCCCAGCAGAGGTGCTGTGGCCAGCCCAAGAGGAGCTGGCACCAGGCGGAGGAAATTCCAAGCCTGTTGCTTCTGGCAGTCACACCGGGCCCTGGCTAGGACCTCGGCAACCTGGAAACCGGCTACTCAGCAATTTTCCTGCCATCCAGAGGGTTTGTTCTGAACCACAGTTTCACTTCCCCCTCCCCGCATCGCAGCCCAAGAGGCAGGGAACACCAGAGGCAAAAAAGCGCTCGCTCAAAAGCTGTCATGACCAAGGCCCCCCCAGACTGCTCCGCACTGGGACGGCAGTTCTGGAGTCGCTGCCATTCCCCCCGCTGCATCTGGGGGCGGGGAGAGCAGAGGAAACTTGCTTGGACCAGCCCTAGGTCTCCCCGGTTCCTTTTGCTCCTTGCCAGAGAAAAGTTCAAACAAGGCTGCACGGAGGCAGGACACAGGCAGCTTTCAGCCCAGCCTAAGTGCCGCGCTTGAGGCTCGCCTGTGGCTGGACCCGCTCTGTTCAGGCCCTATCTGGCCCAGTCCTCCACTGCAGGCCAGTGCTGGGATGAATCCTGCCGAGGAAGTGGTGAAAGCTCCAGTGCTGCAGGGGTTTCCACAGCCTTGACCAGCTTGCCATCACAAAGAGTCACCCTCGCTCTCAGCCACGGCCTCTGGGAGCTCCCTGTCCAGCTCCTCGCTGCCCTGAGCGTGGAGACCTACAGCGTGGCTACTTGGGATCCTTGCAACCACTTTTCCCAAGCCAGCATCCTTCACTGACTGCAGCCTCCCACTGTGCCTTTCCTAAGAAGCCAGGAGCCCAGCACCGCACAACAGCAGAACGAAGCAGCAGTCACTGCACCCGCTGCTGAAACCCCTTCCCATGTTGGTTGTGAAGGGGAGCACAGCTCAACTTCAGGAGGGAACACACTGCAAGTAGAGAGAAACAGCTTCCCTTAGCTTAAATCCTGAAGAGAAACCTGGGTATGGCGCTCCAAACAAGGGTACAACATTCTGGGAGAGCGGCATTTCCCTACCGAGCGCACATCGCACAAGGACCGTGGGGCTCCTTGGAGAACCAGATGCTCAACTCACTGGCCAAGCACACTGCAACTTCTGCTGTAACCACACCAGTCACAGCTTGCTAACTTCAGTTTCCTCAGCCGGTAAACCCTGGCAATGAGACACTTCGGGATGGCAAAGCTTTGAGAATACTTCACGAGAGAAGTCTCTGACCTTCAGCTTCTCAGAGGGCTGGAAAAGCCCCCTTCCACCTGGACTTGACTAGGAGGCTGAGACCCAAAGAAGCAGCTGAGTAGAAGCGAGTGATGAGCAGGAATTGGGAATCCTGGCTTCTGTCCTCAGCTCTGCCCCACATTCCCTTCCTGTCTTCAGTTAAGTCATTTCCTCCCACTTTTCTTTGCAGTCTCCATTGCGGAGAAGAAACCCAAGCCCTTGCTTCTGCAGAGTGCTCAAAACCTCCCCTGGGCTGTGAGCATGCGGAATATCGCTACGGCCAGAGGCTGCATGACAGCCAGGGCGCTCGCACAGACCCCGGCAAAGCCTGGCATTTCCTGTGCTTACATTCTGAGGAGCACAGAGTCTGTAAACAGTCGGTGCTGCAGAGCATCTCCTACACAAGCCATGTTCTGGCCCGCTCCTCTCCTTGGCCACTGCGGTGAGCAGCCAGGCAAGGAAAAGGAAGGCTGCTCTGCTGAGCTGTGGCAGAGGGAGCAGCGCAGCCACACACAGCATCGCTCTGGGCAGTTCGCATGCAAGGAGGTGGCCCTCAAATGGGCAGCAGCAAGGATGGGGATGGGGAAGATACAGCAATGGGAGAGGCACGGTTAACAGAGGAGAAACAGCAAAACACAACTGCAAAAACCAAACCGAGCAGCAGCCCAAAGAGGCAGGATGGAACAGAGGGGCCTGAGGAGTGCAGCCCTCCTTTGCTAGCAGATCTGTCCTGTGGCCTCCCACATACCTCAGGAAGAGGGAAGACCAGTAGGCTCAGGCAGGAACAAGGAGCACTCTGTGGTTTTGCTTGGTATTTCAGGCCATCTCTCACACAGGAGGAGCTCTGCTTCGCTTTCCAAGTCTCGCCCTCTCTGGCACAGATCACAAACCTGGCTCCTGGCCCAGACCTTGGCTCCAGCAGAGCTCCTCACCAAACAGGGTGACGCCCCACCTCTGGGCACAGCACACAGCCCAGTCTTAAAGCCATCTTGAGGCTATTACCCCAGCATCAGAAGAGGCTCCCCATCTTCCCTAGCTGGGATTCAAGGCATCTCGAGTCACAGCTGAAAGAAAGCAAACCCCAAACCTAGCTCCTTCTCTTGGTGCCGTCTTCTCTAGCAGCTCCAGCCGCAGCTGGCAGACGATCTACCCGCACCAGGGAAGCACAGCCTCCCAAAGATGCCCAGGCACAGCCAGCATGTTCTGCTGCCTGCAGCTGCCCAGAGAGATGCAGCAGGACAAGATGTGAGGTGAAGGCCCTGTCCTCTCATCACTGGCAGAGCGAGGGGCTGGAAACCCCTGCCTGAAGCACCCACCTGGCAACCCAGCGAGGACACTGATGTGCCCGGGAGAAACTTGTGCCCAGACACCAGCGGTGCCCAAGAGCCAGCCCACCTCCCCAGAAAGAGCTGAGCAAGGGAAGCAGATCTCATCCCACCGGCCGCACCCTGCCTGGACACGCACCCAGAGAGCACGGAACAGGTTCCCACTCATCTCTTCAGGGTGCTGCAGCCCATCGTCCTCATCGATGCTTTCTCCGGTGGAGGGTCACAGTTAGCATCAAGGCAAGCCTGCCTGTTTGGGAGCTGTGTGTTTCCAATGGCCCACCCCACGCCCCAGAAGAGGCACCAGGAGTGTAAGGTGCGACTGTCCACATCCAAGCAAGTGGCCAGTCAGGAGGCCAAGAGCAGCAGACCCCATTTCCAAGGCTCCGCGCAGCCATGCTGAGGTGTCCCATGCTCCCTCTCTTGCCACACCAGGTTCCAGGCTGCCCCGGGCACCAACAAGCACAGCTCTGCTCGCCAAGGATGCAGGGAGTGCGCCGGGCTCCTGGCAAGCTGCCCCTCCGCAGCGTGGCTCTCCCTTAAATCAAAAGCAGGTGCCGGTGACACTAACTGCTTCCTCTAAGCTGGCTCCTGCAGAGTACAGCCCTGTGGCAATGGCAAACGCCACCGTGAACTGGTTCCAATTAGAAGAAAATCCATCACTCTCTCCACCTCTGAGTTTCAACCAGAATCAGGTAGGAGGAAAACAAAACCCGCTCCCCATTCCCAGGAAGGGCCCGCTGCCAAGCAGATGACCTGGAACAAGCACCACAGAAGGAGGAAGGGTGCATCTCATCCGTGCCACGTGGTTTGGCTGGTGTTGCCTCCCGGGAAGAGGCCAAGGAAGGGCACAATACAGGAACAGAAACCATCCCCACCAGCCTTGGGATCAGTTCCTGGGTACCTTCCACCCCAGGCTGCCAGGGGCAGTGCTCGCAGAGGGGAAGACAAACTAGAGGAGCAAAGACGGACCTTCTGGCGAGTAGCATGCAACTTCCAAACAGAACTCGAGCAGAACTAAGGAATGTCAGCTCAGCCATCCTCACCCCCTGCGCCACGCAGAGCTGTTGGAGACACACGACTGAGAAGCAAAGCAGCTGCGATGCTTCCTGGGCCCCGCGCTCCAAGACAGCATGTGCGTTTTTCCACAGCCTCAGAGCTGCAAGGAACCTCGTAGGGTAGTTTTATTCTCATGGAGATCAACTACATTCAGAATCCAAAGCTCCCAGACCCCTGGAAACACGGAACCGCACAAAGTCACCAGAAAATACATTTGCCAGTTGACATCTTCCTGGGAGGAAAGGAAGAGCTGAGCGACACCGAGTCCTAACCTACACTAGACTGGGATCTGCCAGAAGAGTCACGATGGCAATCCTCCTAGTACTTCGCTGATGCAGCTTAAATAACACTGACAAAATACTGCTGCACCTGTACATCATGTCACTATGTTATCTCTATTTCATTACATCACACATCCACACACCTATGTGCCACATTTCCTGTTAAAAATGCCACAACCATGGCGCAATGCTCCTGCACTCCCCCTCGTCCTGGGCAGGAACAGCAAACTTGTGCTTTTCTAAGGAGGACTGACATACTCCCCACGAAGAGGTTTGACTGGAGTCCCATCCCTCATGGCATTTAAAACTGGATGGAGCCCTATGGAATTGAGAGACGGAAGCCAGCCTGTGCCATACCCAGGCAACAGCTAAACTCGTAGCAGCTGGAATACACAACACAAGATGTGCCAGAGAAAGCACATCTGGACCTCAGGGGGGGACAAACATATCCTCAAGTGCTACAGCAGCCAAAACCTTTCACTTCTGGCAGCAGTCAAACCCAACACAATCACCTGAGACAGTCCAGAGGCAAAGGCTGTCCTGATGTCAACCCTGAACTGTACCAACAAGACAGGGGGCACAGGAAATCATCCCAGGACCCAGCTTCTACTCGAGACTCTGCAACCTGTTGAAAACAAACTGGGTAAGCCACAAACAGTAACGTCCTCTACAGCAGTAAGAAAGAGCCACCGGCTGGGACACAGCTGATGCTCCTGCAGCAGGAACCAAGAGCCTCCTCTCTAGCTGCTCCCTTCTGCACCCCTCCAAAGCCAGCACTGCTGGGAGGAAAGCACAGTGTTCCAGTGGGAAAGAACAGCAGTGGTGAGAGGGAAAAGCAAAGTTTTTCCCCCCTGAACAGCAAGTACAGAGGATGCTGTCAACGACTCAATGGAAATGTCGAAGAGCTTGGACATTATGGACTCTAAGACATCACAAGCAAGGTCCAGCACACCCTTGGCAGCTGCCCTGGAGTAGTAGCCCAGCGAGCTCAGTACTTGCAGGTCTGTGATGGCCCAGTTGGTTCACACACCAGTCTGTCCCCTCCGTCACACAGTGGCCAGAGAACCACCTTCCAACAGCAGCACGGTGAGATGCAAAAGGTCGGGGGCTTTAAAGCACAAAACCTAACTGGTTTACTTGCAAGTGAAAGACAATTGTGGTTTTAAGTTTCTGAATAAGCTCTCCTTTAGCTGCTGACTTCTATTTCCCCAGTGGGGGATCTGGAAAAGGAAAGGGACTTTCAGGGCCAGGGGGACATAGTAACACCTATTGACACTGCACCGCAGAAAACACCCAATGCCACAAGATGGATTTTCTTGCTAATGAAGATGCAGGCCAGGGTGGTAGGGAGGCCCCAGTCTCACCATCTGCCCAGCTAAAATAGCAAAGCACACGCTAAAATAAACAGACAAAGAGGCTCTAGAGCATTTAGGGTGTGAGCGCTCTGGAAAAAGTCCCCAGTGGAGTCAACAACTGCTGTAGGGACAGCACACCAAAACACTCATCTTTCCACCAAGGAGAAAGAGAACCAGGCAGCAACATCGACCGGTGATTTCTGCACTAGCCCCAGCCTTGGGCGTGTATTCCATACCCACGTGGGGCGGCAGCCGGTGTTACCGTGGGCACCAGAGCCAAAGGAGCTCCTGCTTCAGCACCAACACAGACCAGCCATGCAACCCTGGGCAGATCACTTCCTCTGTGACTCACTTTTCTTATCCCTCCTGCTGCCAAAGTAGCAGAACAAGATGCACACACATCCCTTTGCAGGGGCCTGGTGACTGACGGCTGGAAGGAGCAGCGTGCCACTCCTGCGTGCCTGGCATGAAGCAGCACTTGGGCAGGGTAGCAAGCAGTAGCCACGTCTGCAGCACAGAGCCCGCAGGTCAAGACGTGCAGCTACGGCCCTTGCAGCCTGCGCTGCGGGGAGGTGCGTGGCCATCCTCCATGCCCGCTGCCAGCGGCCCTTCGCCTCACACGACCAGGACAGAACTGTGCGGCACCGACACCCCAGCCCGACACCCTGTCAAACAGCCCCGAGGCGCGCAGACGCCGCACACAACACAGCAGCCTGCCCTGTCATGTAGCATTACTTATGTGTTCAGATATGCATCCTTCTCACATTTCTACTCCAGCAAGTGGTTGCTAGCAGAGCGGGGAGAGGACAAGTTCACCACCTGCTAAAGACATGTCCCTAGCACAACGCAGGGAAGGTTTTGTTACAATGGTTCCTTTCCACGCGCAAAGAAAGCACGTATGCTTGGTGTTTCCCCCCTTTTTCCTCCGCGCCGACCACACGCCTGGTTCTCCTCAAGGGAGAAGAGAAGCTGCCGAGAAGGACGCCCGAAGAGAGAGAAGAAATCTCCCCTAACACTTAGGACAGTCTCCAACAGGAGCATTAATTGAAACCCCACGTGAAACACAGCGAGCCCGGATACAGGAATCCCAGTGGCAACCCTCCCTGGGGCTTTCACAGCGCCGGTAACAAACCCCAGCACAGCCCCGGTAAAGCCCAGCGCAGTGCAAGCAAGTTCTGCGCCTCTAGAGCCGAGCCCCACTCGAGGCTCTTTGGTCCTCGAGGAATTACCAGAGGCCACGGAGATGGGCTACGAGGACCCGGAAAGCACGAGCCTAGCGGGAAGGGCCACGCGGAGCAGAGCTGTCCGAGGCAAGTGGGAGCGCTGACAGCACGGCCCCGGCCGGCGGGGGCGGGGAGGGAAGCGCCGGGACGGCCGAGCCGGGGCCGCCCCCCCCCCGGGATCTGCAGCGCAGCGGCTTCCCGCCGCCCGGGACGGGCTCGGACCGCGGCTCCCGGCGGCACCCCGTGCCCCGGTGACAGCCCAGAGGCGGGGCGGGGGGACACGGGGGAGCGGAACAATGGAGGCGGCGGCAGCCCGGGCCCGGCGGGGCACTCACCTCGGCGGCGGCGGCGGCGCGGCTCAGGGCAGGCCGGGCGAGCCCGCCGGGGCGGCGCGGCGCGGCTCCGCGGGCTGCTGAGGGCCGGCCGGCGGCGCGGGGCCGGCGGCGCGGGCCGCGCTCATGGCTCGGCCCCCCGCCGCGGGGCGCGGGGCCGGGGCCGGCGGCGGCGCTGCCGGCGGAGCCCCCCGCCCCGCCGCGCCGCTCCTTCCGCCGGCGCCGCCGGCGGCTCCAGCCCGCGCCCGCCGGCGAGGGCGGGCGTCCGGCCGCGGCGGGCCCCGGCTGCCCGCCCGGCCCCGGGCCGCGGGCGGCTTCCCCGCGCTGCGGCGGGCGGCCGGGCGCGGGCGGCGGGCTGCGGAGCCGGCGGGCGCAGCGGCCCGGGCGCGGGCGGGGACGCCGTGGCGAGGGGCGAGGCGCTGCGGGTGCCGAGTGCTCCTTTCTCCGCCGGAGCCGGAATAATCATTTGGAGAAACAGGATCATTCACTTTCCTCCGAGCGCGGAGCCAGGCGCTGCCCTGTCAAAATAAAAGCCCCGCGCGCTGATTAACCGCTTCCTGGTCGCGGGCGTTGCGCCGGCCGCCCAGCGGCCTGCCGCGGACCAGCACCGGCACCCGCGGCTCCCCACGGCGCCACCGGGGCTTCTTCCACTGAGCATCCCCTGGCCCGGCTTCACCGGCCCGCGGGACCCCAGTTCCAGCCATGCTGACGCCCTGCACATCACGCTCTGGAGCCTCGCTCAGCCGGGGACGTCCCGCATCCGAGCCGCTCTCTGCCGTGCCTCCAGTAGCACATGCATAAGACACACGAGGGCTGGCCCCAGCCCTGGGAAGGGCAGCACGCTGCCGTCTTCACCCACGGCCACCCTCTCCCCTGAGCAACGGCCTCCATCGACAGCGACACTGGGATGGGGGTGCCGGGTGAAGCAGATGGGAGCCAAGGAGCAGGAGGATGCAGGAGCTGAGGTGGTTAGGGATGGCTGAGCGCAGGCTCGGGGAAAGCAGCATACATCTCACACACACCGTTTGCTGCATGCAGGAGCGCAAGCAGCCCTCGGCCGAGCTCGGACCCAGTTGGCTGCCCGTGCTTCCCTGCCTGCTCCCTTCCCCAGCGGGCAGACAGGAACCGCACAAGTGCACACATCGGGCTGCCAACAGTCCTGATCCCAGGCAGCATCTCAACCAGGACGTGTTACCTTCCTGCCTGACCTCGGGGCGGGCTGGGGAAGGAGGACTGGAAGCAGGGACGGCCTGGCAGCCTCCCCAGCATTGCAGAGCTAAAGGGAATGTGGGGACAAGCCATCATCCCTCCGGCGGGAACGGGCGGCCCTGACTCACGATGGAAACGAACCAGCCCCCCCCGCACAGCTGCAGCCGCCGTACCCCGGTCGCTCGTCCTCCCGCGGCTCGGAACCCCCGGGATGCAGCAGCGGGAATGGGGGGATCACAGGGACACACACACACACACATAACCATAACCATTCCCATTCCCATCCCCATCCCATCGCCGTTCCCGGGGCGCCGCGGCGGGAGCGCGCAGGGCGTGCGGCAGCGCCCCCTGCCGAGGCGTGGGGCGGGCTCCCGACGGGGCGGGGCGGGGCAGCGCGCGCCTCGCCCCCCCCCCCCCGCTCCGGCCGCAAAGCGGCGACGTGTTCACGCGCTGCCACCGGCCCCGGTATCCGCACCGTGGTACCCGCACCGCGGTACCCGCACCGCGCCGGGGTCCCGCAGGCAGCGCCCAAGCCCCGCTGTGAGGCACCGCAGCTCGGTGCCCGCAGCAGACGGGCAGCGCATCCTTCCAACCACATCGGGTGCAGAGGGGACCGGGACACGCGGAGCCACCTGCCCTCCGGCCGCCTCTCCCTGCGGCCTCTGGGCTCTCTACATCACGGCCCCCCGCGTCCCTCGCGGCTTGTGTACATGAAAGCGGCAAAGCAAGAGCGGGGAAGGTCAGCGGTAGGAGCAGCCGCTGCCGGCTCAGCGCTGAGCCTCTGCTTCTAATTAATATCTGCCGGGCGAGCTGCCCTCCCGGAGCTTGACTCCGGCTCCCAGCCTCCCCTTCCCGCCTCCATCATTATGCCCACACTAGGAAAGACAGCAGGGGAGGAGACGGGGAAGCAGAGTCCTCGCATTCTTCAAAGCCTCCCTCTGCCAACACCACCACTATGACTGCAGCTCATCCTGGAGCTGCCTGGCAAATCATGTGAGTGAGCGACTGGCCGAGGTGCCCAGACCAGCTGTTACCCGAAATGATGAACTGAAGGAAACAAGCCTGGGGCTGCAAAATGCCCATTTTGGGAGCAGCAGTCTGCTCTGTAGATCCACACAGGTACAGAGCAGGACCTGGTGGCAGCTCTGGTGTTAAATCCACAGACCTGGCACACAAACTCATCCCGTGTTTCCCCAGAAAGACAAAAGTCCAACCAGGAGATTGTAGAGGCTACATTCCTGCTACGGATAGACTCTGGCCTAAAACCAGCTTTTCAGCTCCCCCATGCTACCCTGGCCCTGCCCATCCCACAGTGGTTCTTCCCCTCCCTACACAGGCTTCTGGTCAGTGCCTTCCTCTCCCCTCAGACACTAGCACAAATCCTGTCCCACAGCCTCACAAGTCCCTCTGCTTGTGCCTCCATCTCCCTTAGGCTAAGCCAGAAGGTTTCAATCCCACTTCTGTTTTGATGGCACCACAAAGCCATCGTTCAGGGAATGAGCCAGCCCAGGAGAGGCCCCAGTCCAGTGCCCAGTCCTGCAGCCAGTGGGGGAAGAATGGACTCCCTCATTTCATGCTCACTGGAGTTTGCGCAGGGCGGCCGCCAGCAGTGGTGAGGAGCCTGTGCCACTGTGGCTGAGGCAGCCTGTGCTGTGCCAGACAGACCTGGATGGAATCAGAAGGGCCCAGCTTGGCTGCTCTGCTGCCCTCAAATGTGATCCCAGCCTGCTTCCTCCATGCTAACTGATTAACTGTCATACCTCTAGCAGGCCAGGACTATTCACCCAGTGCAGCCAAAAGAACCCAGGAAGCACAAAGACAACACATCACCCGATGCAGCCAGACAGTCTCCTGCTCAGCATCCTCTCAGCAGAGCTGGGCCCTGGCCCCCTGCCATACACTGGGATTTTCCTGTGCTGCAATCCTAAAGGCAAAACACAGCCTGCGCTGGAGCACCGAAGCAGAATTTAATCAAGCTAAGCCACCCTCTTCCCAAATGGAAATATGCTGCTGCAGCTCCAGCACGGCTGACATGCCATCGTCTAGCAAAGACAACTCCTGACATGGTTCCAGGATCACAAAGACATTGAGGCTTAGGATTCTGGCTGCCTTGCTGGTTTTGACACATCAGATGCACTCGTAATGCCCGTACGGGAGCAGGCACAACATAGCTCTTCAATCCTTCCCTTCCTGTAAGCCCAGTGCACTCTGAACACCAACCTCATCCACCCACCACCTCAAATGCTCACTGAAACCCAGGGGAAGTCATCCCAGGTCTGCTGCACAAAGTCCCAGTGGTGCTGGGATGCTGGTATGGGAGAAGAGCCTAACTCCTACCACAGCCTGGCCTGGGGTGGCCTTTGCTACCTGCTCTAGCTGGTTTTGCACGAGGCCCTACAGACGTGTTTGCTTTGTTGTCCTGATCTCAGTTCACTGCTGCTGTGCAGAGCAGTCCCGGTAAGCAGCAAAGCAAGACAAGGCTGGGGTCTACCGGCGCTGGAGCTGGGAGGGAGCCTCAGCCCCGCCACCTGGTGAGCCAGGAGAGGGACGGGACAGGCCGGCGAGCCAGCTGCTAGCAGCGCCTGCGGGGCGCGAAGGGTTAAACCCCCGTTTAGCGAGGACGCCGGCATAGATAAACGCGGCCACCGTCGGGGCCGGCACCTCCCGCTGCCGCCCCGGGCTCGGCGGGCGAGGACTCTTATCCTGATACGGCTCCTTCCTCCGAGTGCGGTTCGGGAGAGCTGCGCGGGCAGGGCCGGCTCGGGCGGGCAGCGCGCGGCGCACAAAGCCCGCAGAGCCCGGCGGGAGGGACCGCGGGCAGCGCTCCCCCCGCAGCGCCGAGATTCCAGCTCCCCGTGGCATTCCCGGCCGGCCGCGCAGGCACCACACGGGCGGGGGATGTCGGGGCTGTGCAAACAGGCAGCAGGCAGGAGGCAGGCAGCGCGGCCCGGCTGCTGCGGTTGCATTCCTCAGCTCCCCCTCTGCGCCAAGGCCGCGCTGTGCTCCAGCAGCCTGCCCGCAGCCCGCGGGTGGCCTGTGCCACTCTGGTCCCTGCCTGCCAAAGCACGTACAGCCCCGGCGGCCATGCACACCTCGTGCACACATGCCAGCGACGGGTGTCAGAGACAGTGTTGGTGTAGACACGCGTTCTGCGGGCATGCACAAGCACAAGAACGGCAGCACACAGCAGGGCACAGGGGTGCCAGCCCTCAGCCACACTGCAGCCAGCACTGGCATCGTACCAGGAGATAGTCAAGGAAGGTGCAAGAACAGCTTTTGCTGTCCATACTACTACTGTCCTAAAGCAGGACTAGGAATGGAGTAATCCCTCCCTTTGATTTATTTACTCAGTGCCTTCATCTCCAGACAGCTTCTGGAGGCTTGGTCCCTGCAGACACTTGTGCCCTGTGTCAGTAAGTCACAGAGCAGAGATCAGGAGAGTCTTCAGTGAGGTCACAAGCCTACCACAAATTCAGTTTTATTCAATGCTTCTCTCAGCGTTTGGGGTCACTCAAAATCACTGCTCTGTAAATGGGGTCATAACAGGAAACACTGGCGAGCTGCTGTCACCTGCACCAACACTCTGGACACATTCATCCTGTGTGCCAGGCACCACAAGGAGTCTGGAATAAGGAAAAGGTCCTTCCTGCCAGGACCACCCAATCCCTGCCCAACTACTTGTCGCTTGCATTTCTGTTCGGTTTCTCCCTCCCTCACATATCACCGTTACCGGACATCCATGCTATTGCCTATAGAGGGACAAACAGTGCGCGGGGTTAGGTTCAGGGTTTGCCTCTCCAGCCTTGGCCGTACTCATGCAGCCCTCAGCTGCACGGGCCGAGGGGGACACAGGGTGGGGAAGGGTCCCAGTCCGCCGGCCTCGAGCCACCTCCAAGCCCCGGCCTGGCACACGCTGCGCGGCAGACACTGCACAGGAGCCCAACGGCCTCCCCCGCCCGCGGCCGGGGATGCTGCCCGGGGGCTCCGGGAGAGAACCGGGCAGCGCGGGGCGGGACGCGGCGGCGCCACCTGGCGGCGCAGCGGCTGCGGCACCGCTGCGGGGGCTCCCCCAGCAGCAGGGCAGGCCCGGCCCGCCCTGGGCTCCCAGCCCGGCGCAGGGGTCCCGCTGGCAGCCGCCGCCCCCGGGAAGAGCGCGGCTGTTCCAGCCGCGGCCAGGCTTTCCCCCTGGGAAAGCCGAGCCGGCAGAAGCACTAGGAAGCACATCACCCAGTTGGTTTTATCCCTGTTTTCCCTCTCGGAGGATGAAAAGGAGATGCAGTGATCTCCAGGGCTCTGCATGACAGAACAGTGGCACGTGCACAGCAGAAGGGGACGTTTTAATTAAGAGGAAAAGGAGAGACTGGGGCTCCAGTGAAAAATGCCAAACACAGCTTTAGCATCCAGGCACTGGAGTGAGGAAATGGATTTCCACAGCATGCAATACATCTTCATCCCTGCTAGAACACAAGGAGCGCAACAAACACTCCATTCCTGCTGCAGCAGTGCTTTATGCTGGCTCCTGAACCACTAAATCACACCTTCCATCACAGACAGCCCTTCTTAAAAACCCGTGTATGTGTGTACAGGTGCCTTCACCCACTTCACATCTGCCCTTTATGCGGTATGAACACCAAGAACCAAGCATCAAAACCTCTTGACTCTGAAGGCAGAAGGTGACGTGAGAGGTTGCAGGAGAGTTCTGTGTCTGCAGCAAGGGTCCAGAACACCAAACACAGGGACTACCATGGGGTCAGTCAGATGCCAAGGTGCTTGGCCAGGACAAAATCAGAGGCAGGAACCGGGTTTGGACAGGTACAGCTGGAGGGAGGCTGCCAGAGCCCCACTGGCTCTCCTAGCAGGGCAGCTATGCAGGGTGAGGAAGAGCGTTGGCCAGAGCAGTGAGGCTGAAGCAGCCTGGCTGATAGCCTCACTACACGTGGGACCAAATAACAGAAGGAGAACCTCCTAAGAAGGAGCTTGGGGAACGTCTTCCTTCTGCCACTGCCCCTTCCTCCTCCAAATCCAGCCTCTCTCCCAGTTTTAGCAAATATGCTGTATTGGAAAACACCAAAGTGCAGCTACTTTAGGAACAGAGCAGCCAACAGAAGACAGTTTGCTAAGGTGTAGGATCACAACTGTTTGCAGCTTTCTGTGCATGCTCTTAATCTACCACACCAAGGCACAATCCTCCTGGACATAACAAAAAGCAACAAGAAGGTGACAGTGCAAGAGCTGGAGCAGCACTTCCTCCCTTACTGCCTCCCATCCATGCAGCACTCATGACACCAGCCTGGTCTCTGCAGAAACAGGCAGGAAAATCCCTCAGCTACAGTGAAGAGCTGAGCATGTTCCACCCTGGTGCTCAGAGAACTCAGCAGGAGAGACCCTTGGGGTGAGCGGGTGGGCTCATGGACAGTGGGGTCCAAGGCTCCCTTTCATAGCTGTGGAATGCAGAAAAGACCAAGATAAAGGCCACATAGGCAGAATTACTTCATCCACTCCCTAATGGTCTTGCTGTATTTCCCCAGTTCCTCTCTCTAACTGCTGCCTTCATCCTGGTTATCAGAAGCCTTGCGAGCTTCCCCATCCTCTGATAGCCACAGCTCTGTGTCCAAGCTGCAAAAGGGGAGAGAGACAGGGGGAAAGGGAGAAAGGAGTTTTTCCAGAAGCCAATGAAATGCAACTGTGAACACAGTTCCCATGGTAACAGCAGGATCCAGGGGAAGAAAAGGGAATGTAAATCGGATTATCAAGGGGATGAAGAGGGAGGGACGAGTGAACCAGTTGCATCCTCCAGGCCAGCAAGGCCACTGGAACAGCACCCATGGTGTGTGCCTGAGCACCGCGTCCCCTCCACACCTCAGCTCCTGCTCAGAGAGCCCCCTTCGCCCTGCACCACCGTCACCCCATGGGGCAAGGGCCCCACAGAACCAGGGCTCAAGGAGGGAGTCCTACCACCACCCCCTAGCCCAGAAACTTTCCCCTCAGTGGAGCAGTCCCCTGTAATTGATGCAGTATATTACTTTCACTGCCTGACATCTTAACAGTAAATGAGAAGGAGGCTCAAAAATGCCCTGAAAATCAAAAAAAATCAAAGAGAAGGAACTCATGAGACCCAAGATTTATGCTCCTCCACCCACAGGGGAAAGGGGGCACTCCCCTGTGACATTCTAGCAAGGACTCCTGAATACAATGAAATCAAAGCGGCTTTCAATAAAGCCAGGAGAAGCACAGCAACTCACATCCGACGGATTTAAAGCAGCACATCCAACAGCAGCAGAGCCTGCTCCAGCAGCGTTCCCAGGCTTGGGAACAACCTTCCCAGCCTGAGAAAGGACTACAGCACCTCAGCTGCTCTCCAGATCTGGCCCTCCCTGCACTGCTTAGGCTGCTTGCTGCACACTCTCCCTGCTGGTGCTTCCCAGCCTGGAAAGGGTTAAGTCTCAAAAGCATCTCCGGGGGTTTTGCTGCTTCTTCTCTGCTCTGTTTTATTTCCTCAAAGGCAGAGATCAGCTGCCTGGATCTGGCTTGACCTCCCAGTAGAGCCCACAGCCGCCCCCTCTGCAGCACGGACTGCCTGCATGCAGAGGGGGGGGCAGCACAGGAGGGACACACGGATTTGCTGCTGGAGCCCTTTTGGAGAAGAGCATGAATATTTCATGACAGGGAGAAGATGCTTCAGCAGCATCATGCAGATGTGGATTTGCGCTGTGCTGTCGGGGACACAAAAGGCCAGACTCCAGATCAGCACTCTGCAGTGCCCAGGAGCCCACCGAGAAGCCCCCAAGGGTAGAGGGACAGCTCTGCCAGTCCCCAGTAATCCTCTGTCAGACCGATGCTCTGTCCCCAAAATACAAGATGTTATCAGACAGGCACTCGCAACTGGAGCCCAGGTTTCAAGGAAGGCACAACATCCAACTGGAACCAGCAAAGACATCTCCAGGGGGGCTGGACTGCCTTTATATAATCCCTATAGACGCCCTTTGATTCAGGCACTCCATACAACTTCCTCTGTTCAAAAGGAGAGCAAGGTTGGAGATCCCTGTTTTGACTCTTGGCAATGTGGACAGCATGTCCTTTCTAAGAGTATCCGAGTCTGGCATAAAAGGCACTTGTGTCTCCAGAGCACGTGTAGAGGGCAGAAAGGAAACGGACCGAACAGCAGGAGGCAGGACTGCCCAGAGCAGGGCTAAGCTCACCCTGAACTCTGAGGGATTTAGTACCCAAGCTTGTTTCTATCAGCAATCCTGTGGGGAAGGACAGATTGACCATCCTGGTTCAAGTCCCCCAGAGTCCAGCCATGCAGGATGCCAATAGGAGGAAGGGGAGCCTGTGCAGGACCACAGCTCTGAAATTTAATTGAGACAAAGCTGCTACGCTCCTCTTGGACATAAATTTGAGTGGGAGGTGTTTGCTATTGCCAATCCATTTTCCCTCAGACACAGTTCTTCCACATGAGGTTGAACTGTTAAGCACTGACAGTGCATCTGTTAAGATTGGCTCTAGAAACCGAATGTTCCTGAAAATAGAGAAACAAGCTGTGCTTGCCCTTCATCCCCAGCCATCCAGCTCCCAGTACCACAGGGAAAAGCCACATGGAGCAGCCCACATGCACAGAGATGACCCAAGAGAGGCCATGTTCAAAGTACCCCTCTGTGTGAAAGGGGCAGCAGGCTGAGGAACACGAAGCAGATCCCCAAGGAAGGCAAGACTTGGTGAAAGGGTGGCACAGCAATGTCAGGATCATCTCTACTGACAATACAAGGCTTCAAGGAAAGGTCCCGCAGAAGATCTGGGGAAGGGCTCCAAACTCCTCTCCTCCTTTGTGTTTTCTTTTTACAACCACATTTCTGTCCTACCTCCCACGGCAGCTACCTTGGGCCAGAGCAAACAGCCTCCTGCTTCAAAAGGAACCTGTGCCCAGGAGATAGCACCAGGATCACCACAAGCGATGAGCACTGGAAGAGGCCATCCCTGCAAACAGAGGAAGATGATCTTCCTCTAAGCTCATGAAATCTTTTCCTCAGAGGAAGTGAAAAAAACCCAACAAAAAAGAATATAGAAAGGCCAATGCAGCCTCCTCACTTGACTCCCTTTAATTAGTAACCATCTGCTTTTGAGAGGAGCTGTCAACCAATGTGGAGCATTTGGCAAGCTTCCTCAGCTGCTGCTCTCCTAACGTCAGTTCTTCTTGGAAACGCTTTAGGCCTCGAGGTGCCAGAAGGAAATGAAAAGAAAGGCAAAAGAGAGGGTGCACGAGTGAAGCAGAAGAGCAGGGATGCACCATAACCCAGCGGACCGAGCGAGGCATTCCCTAGTTCCACTTCCAGGTCAGGGAGTGAACGCTCCGGCCGGCCATGCAGGGAGGGACCTCATGCACTGTGTTCCAAACAAGCTGCTACAAATCCCTCATATTTTCTGGAACTCTGCCTGCTCCGTGGCCAAATTCCCACTTAGGCAGTGACTTTCTATCACCTTCCCCAATTCCCTCCCTCATTTTAATTTCTTCTTCATCCCAGCAGCTGTGTGCCTGCCATTACATATGCCGCTCCAGAACAGGGTTCATAGCCACTGAACAGCTTACAAGCCCCATTCATTGTGCTCTGGGAATGAGCACAGCGACGATCTTCCTCAAGCCCTGCCCTGGCGCTGCCCCATGCCACACTCTGCTCAGAGGGCTGCTCTGCTCCTCCAAGAAGCCGCATGTGCAAAGGGAGAAGCCACACGGGCAACAGAGCCGAGCTACAGCACTTCTGTGTGCACTGCCTGCCTCATTAACACGCAGCACATGGCTCCAGCAGCTCCTACATTACTCCTTCCTGACTCTGGGACCTTGCCTGTGAGTCAGAGGCTTTGCACATTTGCTTTCCCTGATCCCTGTGAGCCCCCAACACACAGCAAACTACATTTTGAACATTCCCCTTAATATCTGCATGCAGACAGCCTTCTCACTTCTGCAAAGAAGCAGTCATCCCTTGCTCCCCTAGACAGCATCATGCGCACACAGATCACCACCACCACCCTCTGCAGTACCCTCATGTGAGCAGGTACATTCGCCTGCCCTACACTCACACCCCTCTCTTCATTCCCAGCCCAGCTCCCACACAGTGCTTCAGCTCCTTTTCTCCAGAGCCATGGTAATGGGGTACAGGCACAGCTGAAGGAGAGCAGGATTCCCATGTTAAACACATTAATACCCCACTACGATCAGGGCAGATATTTCCCAATGCTCTTCCGCACATCTGTCTTACATGGCTAAAAGAGTCCAAGATCCAAACCTAGGAGATCCTCCCATTACAACTGCCCCAGCATCCACCAGCCTGCCAGAGCAGCAGAGCTCTCATCTCCTTGATTCATGCCCCCTGTCACATCTGCTTCTTTTAAGACGATGGAGTGCACTGGTCTGACACTCTAGGGACTGAAAATCCCCATGCAGGGAACAGGGAGGCACCCAGGCAGGCCTTGGAGAAGCACACATGGGTCATCAGGCCTGGACCATCTCCGCAGTGTCCCAACACAGCCAATTTACCCCAAAGAACCAAACACAACAAGTTGTGGATACCGTTCCTCTTTCCGATTTCCCAACCTCGGCTAGGGAAAACAAAACTTTTCCTTTACACTGTGTGTCCCGCTCCAAGCCGCAGGAGCTGCCGCACAATACTTCCCTGCTTTTCCTCCTTGCCTATTAGCGTTATGCAAAGTGCCCAACTGCCAATGCCAATGAGACTTCAGGCAGAAATCCATCTATTTCTCCCCTCCAGCTCTTAATTCACATGTGGCCTTTAATTACATTTCCCGTTTTCATGACAAAATATGTCTCTCTCCTCCACTTGCCCCTCCCCAAGATCATTACAAGAGCTCTAATAATCATCATCATCATTCATCTACCTGGAGATCAAAGTGGGGGCACCTGCTCCGTCTTTCCAAGCTACTCCTATCCTGCACTTAGCCCCAGTCACTCCTTCCTTGGAGAGCCACAGGCCTCAGTCCTGTGCCAATGGAGAGGAGTGGAAGCACTGCTAACAGGTTGGCACAACATATTGCCAGGGCTGCAGAGTGCCTGCAGGCTTTGGCTGCACCGGAAGACCATGCAATTCAAGGCTGAAGAGAGAAACAAAGGCAATTCGGGGAGGTATTAGGAATTCTCTTGCTTTCAAAGGTCAGGATGCACCACTCTGCTGTTGAACCAGCTCTACCTCACTACCTATCAAAGGTGCAGCAAACACTGGTAGGAAGCTGTGCAGTAACAGCTGGTTCACAGACCTGAGCAGTAAAAAAAGGTGAAAACTGAGGAATTCTTCCCTATCCAGCCTGACAGGAGCAGGCAAGGAGCCGATATCATTTACTCAAGCATGGACCTTGGTGCAGTCAGGCTTTCATGAAGCTCAGATCTAAAGGCAACAAACTGCTGCCACTGCCCTCACAAGTCTGGGAACCTCATTCAGATGCAATCTGTCACGGCAGGGAAACAACTGCAGAACTTGACCTTGGATTTGCAAACTCAAGATCAGAATCAGCTCTCAGACCTACGATTTTATCTGAATGTACAAACTTCACCAGTCAGGGGGCGGCTTTGTCCACACACAGAGGTCCAGGAGTGAGATTTTCCTTAGGACTTACTTAACACCTCAGACTTTCAGTGCTCCTCGAAGACAGTCCCCAGCCCTCCGTGCAGCACTCAGTAAGGTGATACTGAGTATGAAGCTACACAGTGTTTGCTTTAGTCTGCAGACAGACTGAAGATAGGGAGCTGCCCACCTCTCCCATTGCGGAGTTCTGAAGAATTATCACTGCTTCACAGAGCAGACATGACATCAGGCTCTTGGGACCGAGACAGTAACATAAGGGCAGCATTGAAGAAATTGCAACACAAAAGAGAAGACATATGAAGGACTTAAAGCATGGCCCAGAGTCCTCGAAGCAAGGACTGCATGATCCAAACATGGAGCTACAGGCATCACGTATAACTTGGACAGCAAGAGCTCCCAGCAGAGCTCCGTGCATGGGCAGCAAGCACACCATGAGCACAGAGGACATCTCTGCTGCTCGCAGAAACCCATACCCCTTCTAATAGACCAACGATGCAAGAAAACCAAGTAGCTGCGTGAGCAAGAGAGCGTGGCCGAGTGTGGCAGAAGGGAGATCATGTCCCTTTAAATGTGACTACAGTGTTGTCAATGGATCTGCCACGGTAGAGGAGTTAATTCCCCCCAGCCCCTCTCAGCCACTGTGACAGGATAATTAGATGCGAGGGCTCAGCGCAGATGATGCTCCAGTTGCTTAGCAACTAATGGTTTCCATGGCAACGGCAAAGCACAGCCTTCAGAGCAGTAAGTGAGCAGTACAGCAGGGCAGGGAAGGATGCCTTAAACTCCTGCACTGATCCTCTCCTCCAGAATCACTCCGAGGCCTTGAGGTATTCGGGGAATGAGGAGGGGGTGCCTTAAAGATACAACATCCCTCTTTCACCCACCGTAAAATGAAAAGGTTTGGGTTTTTAGACTAAATATTCCATGACTCGGTCCTCCTCATCTCAGTGATTCTCCACCAGCAGGATGAGCAAGGCCAAACCACAGAGTGGTCTTATGCAAAGCGACATGCCTTTATATATGGGTCACTATAAGCAGCTGAATGTGATTCCAGCATCAGCAGCTCTTGCACCCAGGGCTGAGTGCTGAAAACACACACACACACACACACACACACACACACACACAGAGATGTATTTAGGTTTTCAGCACTGTCCCCTAAGAAGCCATGTACAGGCATCCATCCTGGCTCTGAACCAGCAGCAGCAGGAGGTTTCCTCTCAATTCTGCAGCTCTGCAACATGTACAAAAGTGACGCTGGCCATAAAACACGAGGAGTCTCACCAGAATTACAGAGATCAGATTTATAAACCTTAGCCCAAGTCTGCCATCTGGTACTTCCTTCAACATGACCAATTCCTACTGCTTTATTACCGCTGCTTCCTGCACAGAGTCAGCATCCCACTGCTCCTGACATCGCAGCCATGACCTGCATCGCTTCCCACTACACACTGCATATGCTGGCCATGCAGCTGCACTGCTGCAAGCCACAGTCCTGTCACCTCATGAGCTGAGTGGAGACAAGCTCAGTTGGCACTTTGATAAGAGCTCTGCACGCTTAGGTGGGGTTGTTGATTCAGTACAAGGTGGTCTTTGCCACCATCCCCACCCATGATGGCACAGGAGGTCTGGAAACTCACACTGCAAAGACAAGCCCTGCTCTCATATCCTGTCCCCCATCCTGCCTGGTGCTTGTGACAAGAAGCGTCCCTTGCAGTGACAGTGAGCAGATCGTGCTTTGGGCACTGGCTGCAGGACACTACTCGCTAATTTTCCTCTTCCCACCTGGAAGACTGGCAGCACGTGCTCCGCACCAGCTCTGCCATGTGCCACCTCTTCCTGGCACAAAGCACACAGAATGAAGAACAGGGCAGAGCCCTCCCTCAGCCAGCAGCGGAGCGGGAGGTGGTACTGCCCAGCAACAGGCAGCCGGGCTGGGCTCTGAGACCCCCGTGTGCATCAGTCCAAGCCACTGACTCCGAGATGCTCTGTGGCAACTTTCTGCCCTTGCTGCATGCGTTACCTTACCCTCCAAACCAGCTATGACAGCCAGGAGGATGAAGCATCCCATCAGCCAGCCTTTGCCAACAGCTAATTGAGCTGCAAGAGAGGTCTCCTCCCTGGAGCCCTGTCCTGATCCCTCCAGCACTTCAGGAAGGTACAGGAGCAGTCACCAAAAAAGTTGTGGAGCGTTTCAGCCTCTGTCCCCTCTGGTTTTCAAAGGGGGAAATCAAAGGGAAGCGTTGCGCTTTCTTCTGCAGGGGAGCGGCACGAAAGGTAAGCGGCAGCGAGCCCGGCAGAACCGTCACTTCAATCGGCCACCAGCTCACCTTTGAAGTGGTTTCTAAAATCAGGGAGGAGGGGCAGAGACCTGAGTTCAGCTCTTTAACTGCAACTTCACAGACGCGGAGGACGTGGGAGGTAAGAGGCTGCCTTTCCCCCACCAAAAAATAGCGTATCTGTTCCGAGTGACTAGAATACAGCTAATAAAAAAGGCTGCGATGCTCATCAAGTACAGCTGTTGAATTCTAAGGTCCTGAGGAGACTACAAACAGCTACAACAGCAGCAGCATCTACCTATGGTACCAACACACACACACCAGGCATCTGCAGGATTAACCAGGCACACTGCTCCAGTGCCAGTGGAGTAACCACCTCTCACCAGCCTTCTCTCTGCCTCACATTCCCTCTCCCCTTGCCCACTCATATTGTCACCACTGCCTCTCTGTAACAGAAAGGACCGGTTTCAATCCCAGCCCATGCATACCCTGGGAGCTTTTTCTATATTACAGTCACAGCATCAGCCACTTGCTGCAGCACCAGGAACTGAAGCAACACCAACACAGCAGGAGCAACGCTGTGCCAGGACAAGCCAAGCACCTAACGTACACCCTGTGCTAGGAAGATGGGGAAAAGTACCAATTATTTAATTGGAAATTAATCTCTGTTCTACCACAGGGAAAAATATACATATACACACACATATACATACACACACACGCACAACCGCCACAGTTGACTGGCACAACCAGCATCCACAAGCCCAGAGTCCACATGAAGTCCACTGAGCTTCCCACTATAGGAACACCATCAGCTAGGCAAAGCCAAGACAACAGCAATACCCTCATATCACCAAGGACAAGCAGATGTCCTTCTGTACACATTCAAAGCTTTCAGGGTCTGTGGAAAACAAAAGCCATTCAAGTCCGACTTCAGTGAGAACCCTCAGTTGGAAGTGAAGCTACAGACCTCCCCTATCTTTGGGGGAGAGAGTGAGCTTTCATCCAGCGTCTTTCAGAGAAGAGAGCTAATCCAGTTTCTCTGGCTCGCAGAAGACAGCATGTTTACATGAAACCAGCCTGGCCAAAGACATCTACCTGCACCTCACATGCATGTGCAGAAGTCAGACACCACAAGAAGTAATTGAGCACATGCACAGTTACACCTGGAATCTGAAATGGCTTTTCACTTGATTTGCAAACAAGTCTTAACCTAAAGCACCAGAAGACGGGAATCAGCAAGGAAAGAGAACTGTGCCCTGACCCCGACCCTCATCCTGACAAAGCTTCCCTGTAGTTCTGCTGGTTACAAGGCGTGTGAGTAGGTGAGACTGGTTTTCAGCAAAAATACTGCAGGAGTTGGCTTCCGCGCGGATAAGGCTCACCTGAAAAGAGCTGGCTTTGAAGAATCCAGATGTCCCGAGCAAAGACGTCACCAGCTTGTCACCTCTCTACCTTTTCAGCTCCATTCATGATGCACATAGAGATGCTGGTGACTTTGGCCTTCTGCACATGTCAGCAGGTTCTCTTCTAACTTCTGTCTCACCTTCTGAAGCTGAAGGGAGACCAAAAATGAGACAGCTTTAGAATACAAACATGAGCATCTGCGTGGCACAAGGAATCAGCAGTCTTGGGTTTTGTTTGCCCCAAGTTGACTCAATCAGTCTGATCTAGATCCCCCTCCCTGAGAAAGCAGAGATCAGGGGTTATGATGCTTCCACCCAGAATCTACAGTATACAAACTGATGGGATTGGGATTCAGCAACTGAATGGCCAAAGGCAAAATTAAGGCCCGTTAGGCTTTTTCTGGACTTAAGGGAAAGGTCTGTGCTTGCAACTGTATATATCTAAAACATTCTTATGCTTTTAGCTGGAAACCAGCACCTCTGTTTCCAGTTTTGCTAGCTCCACTGCAGACCACCGGGCTCCTTTCCCTGCTTTACCTGTTTGTGTTACAGCAGCACCTCAAATCTTTGCCAGTGAGAAGTAAACATTAGCACACCAGGAATGCTTTCCATCCCTGCAGCCCAGGCAGGAAATATCAGCAGGCTCTTTCCACACCTCATTTTGGGAGGGTGTAAGTACAACTGCTCAGAGCTTCTCAGGGTGGAGCACTGTATTGTATTATGTTATGCCCTACCCCTGGCTTTACTTACCAGCCCCACAGAGAGCTACAGCCTTCTCTGAGGACACTGAAAGCTGGGGGAAGATGGAAGAAAGGAAGATCTTATAGCTGCTGCCTGCAGCTGTTTCTCATCTCCTTTATTGCTCTGCAGGAGCCTTTGCTGGGGAGCCCGCACCTAACTCCAGAGCAGCTACAGGTGAAACCAGTGCACAAAACACCAGCTCACACGGCCCCTTGTGGCCAAGCCACACGCCCTGGTTATCCCCCCCCAGCTCTGCCAGGGCAGCTCTTGCAAAGCAACACAGGGAACAGTGTCCTTCCCACCGACAAGTTCCCTCCCCAGATACCCATCTGCCTTTTATTCCCATCAGCGTGCTGCTCTGCTAGCTCTTCCAAAGCCACGTTGGTGGAAGAGGAAGCAGGGCAAGACACTTCACCGGCGTGCAACATCCAGCTTTCGCAGGACCTCTTTAGTCCCCCCAAAATACTCACGTTGTTCCAAGATGATGGACATCGCTGCGCCCAGCCCAGCACTCTTGTGTGCATTTACAGTCGAAGTACCAAAGGTTATGTGGGTAGGTGAGGCATCAATTCAGGGTGCACATAGATAACCACAAGCTTAATGAATTACTCTGCCTCAGCTGATACATACACCACTGTGTGAGAGTTTAGCTCCAGACAGAAAGGGGAAAGCAACTTTGTGGTGTGACATGTCCAGTGATACGTGGTAAATTATTAAGCTGTAGTAGCTGGATTGTTTGCAACACATCCCAAGTCAAACAGCAGGCTCCAGTTTCAGGAAGGGGAAAGGGTTTGGACTGGGGTTTTGAGGAAAGCAGCCAGTAAGTGTGTCCTGCTCACACCTGAGGCATCTGACTGGGAGGGAGCACATAGGCGTCTCTGCAAACAACTGAACTTTGTCACACGAGGGTGGGAAAAGCAGTGTGAGAGAGCCTTTTGCATCTCACAAAAGCCACGCCATACTGACCTGATAATCATGGAATGCCTAACAAGGACTAAGCAAACCTTAGCACAGCACAAACTATCGTAGCTACTTTTACTGAGGAGGCAAACCCGAGTGTGCCAGACTCCCCTCTGCCCTTTGAAGGTTATCTTGTCCAGAAAAGCCTGGTTTAGTGTTTGACTCATTTTTTAACAGCCTGCCCCAAAAGATGTAAACACTCAAAGGTTGAGAACAGTGACAGCAAACAGGGCAGGGACACCTGGCCCAAAGCACTGCAGAGCAAGCCTGCAGCAGGGAGAAGCATCTCCCCCTTCTCTTTCATTACACAGAAATAACCCAAACAACTCCAAGCCAAACCTCTAGTGCAAGGGTCAGGGAATTCACTTTCAAGCTGAGATTCTCTCAACATCTTAACACTAATGTTATGGCACAATCCTCTTCCAGCAATTGCCAACACTCTGCCTCTTCCTGTCCGACTCCCTGCTACAGACTGGCAGCAAGGCCCTGCTGTACTCCACTACCAGCATAACCTGTGTCCTCCTGCAAACCGCTCAACATATGTAGGGAGTCAGAAATCTAATTGCCTGTTGGTACAAAGCCAAGCCTTGCATTTTGGTGTGTAGCTACTCCATTTCCACCAGCGCCACCCGCCTCCCACATCCCCTCCCCAAGCAGAGGAGTGACAGTGAGTGGGCCAGAAGGATGAGGATGTACGACAAGTACGCTTTAATAGCACAAACTACATCGCTTCCTTCATCAGACCTAGGACAGATTAGGCAGGGGCTGTGTGTGGAAGATGTGGCTGAAGAAACAAAAGCAACTCAGGAAAGTGCACACAAAGTTTCTAAGAGACTGAAAGCACACCCAGGATCTACTCGCTCCTCTTCTCAGCTGTGGTCCGGTGTTTTGTCTGGGATGACCTAAAGTATTTTCCAGTCTTAAACCCCACTACTCCTGGGCAAGCAGGGTGAGGGAGCTCCTGGTGCCCGAGCCCTCTGTGTATCCCGCAGAGATCCATCCTGCTTCCAGAGACATTTGAGCTTCTCAGATGAGGTAAGTTCATTGCAGAGTGTAGGTAAGGCTGTGATCTTATCATCAGAGGCAGAAAGAAATGAAACCTTAGTGAGCACAGGAGTGGCTGATCTATTGAGGCTGTAGCAAAGTAAATGGGCAGCAAACAGCCTGCACGGTGTGACCTATCCCACTCTCAATCAACTCCCTTATTCCACCAGTATGGAGCACTGACTCCCTAGAAGGGGCTCTAATAGGTATTTAGAAGTGTGACAGAGACCAGCCCTTCACCCACCTGTGTGATATCCTTCTTACAACATGTATGACACTGAGCCAGCTCCCAGAGCACTTTAAGCTCACGGGATCCTTTGTGCCCCCCTCGCAGGTCCTGCTGCCCTCGGCACCCAGAGGTACCTTTGGCACACAAAGAAAATGGACTTGAGATTCCAAAACAAGTCATTTTGGGAAAGCCTGCACTTACAACGTGGCCTTGAGGACTGGGATATGGCAGAGGAGCTCAAACTCACCAGCACTGAAGAAATTATGCAAGGTAAGGACATGGATATAATTACAGCTGTGCCCTCCAAATGCAGCCTTGCAGGTAGATAAACTCAACAAGAGGGTGAAGGGGGAGAGCTGCACTCATCTGGCTTCACAGGGGAAAGAGAAGGTAACATTTCAGAGCTGAGCACTGTTGTTTGGGCCGGCCACAGTGCTGCAAGAACACAGAGGCACGCACTCTGTACACAGAACAGGAAAGAAAACACTATTTGGAGGGATGAGAAGGCAACTGGGGACCTTCGCCTTGGGATTTGCATGGTATTAGAGCTTCCCCAGGCTGCCTGTGGACAGCAGGTCTAGAAACGGTCCTCGGGCAGGACTGGCAGGGTGACATATCTCCTTCTCCTTTTAGTACAGGGTGCTCAGCCCCATCTATGGATGTGGGTAAAGCCCAGCCTAGCCTGTCCCCTCCCTGGAGGCCCTGGAGCAGACCCAGACAGATCCAAAAGCCTGGTGGCCTCAAATGCTGGTGCCACAGAAAGCTCCTCTCTGAACGCATCCTGGGACGACTCCTGCTCTGACTTGGACTGCTCCAAGGAGGATGTGCTGTCACCCTCCAGTAAGGCTAGAAAGGTACACAGAAGGGAGCTGCTTGGGCAGAGAACGGGCTCAGCAGCTCCCATTCCAGCCACGGTCAGCCGATGCATGGAGCCCGTCTGACAAACAGGCTCAGAGTACAAAGTGCAGGGACAGAGGCTGAAATTTAAAGTGTATGAGCTTTCTATAAGCTCTCTGCCAGAACAAAGCAGCTTATCCCTGTCCCTCATTCTACTCAGAGCTAATAAATCCATGTTCTTTTTTTCCTTCTTCTCCCCAGCTTACTGAGGATGAAGCTGCTTCATGTGCGTACATCCCAGTTCCTCAGGAGATGCTGAGAAGTCCTGAAGTCAGGATGATGCTGGTGCCTTGGAAATGCACAGTCCTCAGCCCTCAGAGCATGAAGGCTCAAGTGCCACCGGCAGATGAGTGCTAAAATTGAGGGAGGCTGGCCCCGTCCCCCCCTTAATTACTGCATCCTCATCAGCCTCGCCCTGTGCAACAGTGCGGGTGGCAGTCTGACTGTACAGCAGATCTACCAGTTCACACGGTACCTGCTCTTCTCCCAGCTCCTAGTGCAGAACGAGGGGAAGAGGGACCGCAAGGGGTACAGGAGTCTCTGCCCTTCCACTGGGAAGCAGGGATGTGGCAGCCAGGATTCACGTTTGGGTCTTAGCTCTGCCTTCAGCACAAGATGCTGCTGAGAAAACTGCCTCCCCTCTTTGGCAACACCCAAACCTGTGTCTCCAGAGCTGGGATTTCAGTTCTGTGTCTCGAGTGCACCAGCCAGCCTCCCACCGCAGGGCCTGGGGAGGACCCTCTTCTCCTTCCCTCCACATGTTCTGTTATTTATCACAGCCTCCAAGGGCTTCAGCCCAGGACAAATCTTTTCTCTCCACAGGCAGCACTTCCCATTTTTCCAGACGGCCCCAGAGGGCTGGAAAAGCACAATCCGACACAACCTGTGCTTCAGCAGCTGCTTCGAGAAAAGCACCAGCTTCACCTGTGCCAAAGGAAACCACAAGTCCTGCCTGTGGAAACTGACTCCAGGAGGACGCAGAAAGTTTCAGGAGGAAGCACAGGCCCTGACTAAAGAGGTGCTCGACCTGGTGCGCCAAAGCATGAGGAACCCGGGTACGTTTCCAAGGGCAGGAGCCCCACAGACTGTGGAGCGCATCAGGTTTTAGGAGGTTCCTGCAGCGGGAGCGCGCCCAAGCGCTATGCAGCCACCAGCACTGCGGGACACTACTCTGGGAGGTGACGCCAGAAACTTGAGATCCCTGCAGAGATGCTCCACAACCAGGGCTTGGTCATCGGGCTGGCCAAGAGCCCAACCCAGCGAGACGAGCCAACCAGGCTGCTTTCAAACACAGAGCTGTCATCTCAGTACCTGCAATAGCTGGCAGTTTAATATGGGACAGGACTGCAGCATCAGTGCCTGAGCAGTCGTTATGGCCCAAGTACCTATCTCAACTTCTTCTCACTCTCTCTTTTGCAGATCTGATGAGCTCTCTGTTTGGTCTATGATTCCTTCCGGCTCCCTGCTTCTGAAAGATGTGTTTTCAAACCAAGCCTATTTTCTGAGGTGCTGCCACTGAGCTTCATTGTGACATAAGGACTCAAATTTAGAAGGGGGGGAGAAGGAAGATGGCCAATACTTGATTTCCTTCGTTAAGGTGAGTTTCTGCCAGCCGCACGAGTTGCAGAGGCATTCTGGCACCTGCTATGACTGTAACACAAAGTCCTCCATGCACGCTGCTGCCTCTCGCACCGTTCCTGCAGTGTGGAGAACTGAGCTGCAGGAAGAAGGTTAATCTGTGCCTTATCAAAGAGCCTCAGGCCAGAGGCACAGAATGCTTTACCTGGCTGGGTGTGGGGAGTCCCTACCATACAGATGTTATTCCAAGCTCATGGGCCTGTCCCCCGCACAGCAGACCCAGTGGGCAGGGATCCACATCACAGCTAGGCTGGAGGCTGGCTCCTCTCACCTGCGTGCCCACAGGAGCACAAAGGAACAGACACATTAAAAGGGATTTGATAGAGTCTAAATGCACACATTAGGGTGGCAGTTCCTTCCCTGACCAGCACACAAAGCACCCTGCAGGGTGGCTCCACACTGCTGGGTGCTAATGACACCTGAGCCACAGCAGGAGTGCAGGATGGCTGTCAGTCCCACATGTCACAGCACCAGTTGTCTGTATGTCCGAGCAGGACATGACATAAGGCGAATGGTCTCTGAAGGCCTTGGCTGCCCCGGATGGCAGCACTGAGGTAACCTTGTGGCTGCAGTTTGATGCTCACCTTCCGTCAGGCCAGGCTGGAATTATATAATCAACCAGGTTGGAAAAGACATTCAAGTTCATCAAGCACAACTTCCACCCCAGGACTGCCAAGGCCACCACTAAACCACGTCACTAAAGGCCTTATCTTAGGGTTTCCTGAGCCCTTCCAGGAACTATGATTCCACCACTGCTCTGGGCAGCTTTTTCCAATGCTTGGCTCCCCTCTCAGGGAAGAAATTCTCCCTAATACCCAGTCTAAACCTCCCGCAGACCACGAGTATCCCCTGCCCTTACTAAATACAAACCCCAAACACTTCAGATGCCCTTAGAGGTGCAGATGGGCAGGAAAACAGAGGCATCAAACAATGGTACCCAACCGGCAGTGTCCCAGGGCGGTTAGGTGGGGGGTCAGCGCGTTTCGGGATGTCCGAAGCGGCTCCAGAGCCACGAACTATGCACGAACTACGGCTACGGGCACTGAGGAACGGAAGCAGCCACAACCCGACAGAGGTACCGCCGGCACCGGGGACCGCCGGCACCGGGGACCGCGACGCGCACGCCCCGCCTTGCGGCCGCGCCTGCGCAGTGCGAGCGGCGGCGCGGCCATGGCGGTGCACTACTGCGCGCTGTGCCGCCGCTCCTCCTTCTCCGGCCGCCGGCACCTGTACAGCGCCGCGCACCGGCGGCGGCTGCGGGAGGTGCTGAGCCGGCTGCAGGAGGAGGTGGCGGAGGCGCGGGCGGCGGCGGCGGCGGCGGCGGAGGAGGACGGCGGCAGCGATGGCGGCGCTGCCGTGCGGCGCTACGACCCGGCGGAGCACGACCGGCGCGTGTGGTGCCCGTGCTGCGGGAGCGGCGTGCGGCGGGACGAGCGGCGGGGGCCGCTGGCGCTGCCGCGGGCCGCGCTCCTCCAGCACCTGGCCGGGTGAGCGGCGGCGGGGCGCCGGGGGCGGGAGCGGGCGTGCGGGCGGCGCTGACCCGGTCCCCGCAGGCCCGAGCACCGCCGGGAGACGGCGCGGTTCTGGCGGGAGCACCGGGCGGAGGCGGCGCTGCGGGAGCAGTGCGTGGTGCCGGCCGAGGAGTACGAGCGCTATGCGCGGGCGCTGGAACGGGCGGTGGCCGCGCACCAGCGGCGGGAGGAGGAGCGCATCCGACAGGTACATCCCGGACCGGCCCCGGCCCGAACCGGGCCCCCGCCCGGCCCCGCCTCACCCGCTCTGTCCCCGCAGATGGCAGCTGACATCCGGGAGGCCGAGCGCAGGCAGCGGGAGACGGTGCGCGCCGCCTCTGCAGGTCTGTGAGCCGTGTCCTGCCCTGGCTGCGTCCCGGTGAGGACAGGGCACCGGGACACGCACCCCCGCCGGAACCGGACCCGCTCGGGGGGTGGAGGTGGGAGGGGATCCAGGGGGTGCCTCTGCTCAGCACCAGGAATAGCGTTCCTTTTTCCTGCATCACAGCTTCAGACAGAGCCAGAGCCTCGCGCAGGACCTGCCTCCCGTGGTCCCCCGGCAGCACCCCAGAGGTGAGAACCGCATCTCTCACATACACCCTGCTTGGAGCCGTGGGCCTGCCAGGGCAGCGGCCTCGCTCATTTGCTGCTGCCATCATCAGCTTACTCAGATCCTTCACAAACTTTTGTCGATCATAAGCACCACAGGGATTCTTCTCCCCTCCACACATGTACAAGCACCAACAACCACAAAGTGATAACACTACAGCACCCCTAGAACACTGCTTTCCCTTCATGCTGCAAAACTCTCTGAGCAGGACACAAACTCTGCTCCAGAAGCCTCTGGACAGGCACTGTCTGCCTATCTGCAGCTGTCACTCACCTCTCAGGCTGCCTCTGTGTTCCAGGGACACCTCTCAAGATGCAGAGCAGCCTGGCCCAAGTGGGACACACATGGGACCCGACTTAAACTGGATGGAGCCCAGCCAGGCTTTGACCTTCATCGGCCACCAGGTAGGGGTGACTGACTAATGAGCACAACTTCAATTTAACCACAGGGTTACAGAGGGTGTTATGAAGGAAAACAAGGGGTTGAAGTCTCTGTCGCAAAAAACGCAGCTGTGCTGGTTCAGGCAAGCAAGGAGCTGAGGGTTTCACTCATCCAGCATCATCACTTGTGTTTCATTAAGCAAACGTTCTATAACACATCCTATAAAACCAAATGCTCCTGAAGAAAGTAGAGGAGAGCCTCCCCCTTCCTGTGACAGAACCTGGCTCTGGAAGGGAACACACAGAGCATTTTTCAGTACTGCTCTGTTTAGGAACACTCTTAAAAGCATCCGTTTCTCATCAGTGTTTTCTATTTCTGTTCACAGGATACGGAAGGGAAAGGCAACGTTCACACAGGTACTTTAACCTGCGGCTCGCTCAGCTGGTGCCCTGCTGAAAGGCTCTTGGCTTGTCAGCATCACAGGGGTAACTCAGAGTTATTCTGAAGCAGCCACAGTACAAGCAGGAGGTGCTGGTGCCTTTGCTGATAGGTGACATGCTAGAGAAGCAAAGTTCTGTATTTCAAAAACTCAGTTGGTGCTGTGTGGCATGTACGGTGTGGGGTATGCTCTGCCACTGCAAGCTGAGCGAAGCCCCAGGGTTACTTGTCCTTCACTGCTTGCTGGGCAGGGAGAGCTGCAGGGATGAGGGAAGGGAGGATGCTTCCCCCCACCACAAGTTTAAGATAACTGCAGTAGCCAAATACATTCTCTCTGTGTGTTCTAGGTGCAAAACCTCCGTGGCTAATGGAGGAGGAGGAGGAGGAAGAGGATGGAAGCAAACAGATTGGACCTTCATATGAGGAATTTCTCAAACAAAGTGAGCAGCTTGTGCTCATTTCAGTTAACCTCACGTTCAAGTTTCCACACTGAAGAACCAAAAGCAATTTGACAGAAAAACTCACTGAATGAAAAACTTTTCTAGAGGAGAAGCAGAAGCTGAAGAAGCTGCCCCCCGAGCGCGTGGGCGCCAACTTTGACCATACCTCTCAGACTGGCGATGGCTGGCTCCCTTCCTTCGGGCGCGTGTGGAACCATGGCAGGAGGTGGCAGTCCAGGTGAGCTTCAGGGCAGCACAGGCCGCTGTGGAGCGCAGGGTTTGCGGCCTCCATCCATACAGGCCACTCATGGAGCAGGCTCTGTGGCAGCAGCAAGTGCCAGGAGGGGTCTCGCTGCACGGGTCACGCCACGCTGGCCTGGCGCAGGGTTAAGCACCGCAGTGGCTGCGGAGGCAGGTGCCTGCCTTACCTTCCAGACCCGGGTACTGGCCTGCTGGCACCTCTCGTGCGTTACAAATCTCTGTCGGCTACCTGGAGAGGCTGCTACCCCTCTGAGAGCGAAACCAGAGCTGCTGTCCTAAAGCTGTGCACTGTCTTATTTGTCTTGTGGGGTAATGCAGTGTTCGTTACCTCTTTCTAAAGGCTGCTGCCTTCTGACTTCTACGCTGTCTTTCAGGCATCAATTTAGAACTGAATCGGGGGAAAAGAAGAAAAAAAGGTGATCAGGAGAGGAGTAGGAAAGAGAACAAGCCCTGACTATTGTGGGAACCTGGACTGTGAGAAGCTGCAGCTTTGTCAGTGCTGCTGTGCAAAGTTTAGTGCTCTTATTTAATACATACATCTGGTTATGTTTGGTGCCTGGGCACAGTACAGCAGTACCACCACCAGCAGCTCTGGTGCCACATGTCCTGCGCCAATGTGTAGCATCACATCCCATTAAAGACATGAGATTTTGAGAAATAAACTTTTGTTAATTTAAATAAAACACTTCTAGCCTTCTTTAGAGCTGCTCATCAACACTTCCCGAGACATTAACCCAGCATCTGCTCTTGCCTTGCACAACGATCTGTGGGTACAGCTGGTCTGCAGAGACTTCAGAAATACTGAAAATACCCTGCTGGCACCTTCCCCAGCCACAGAACTGGGCTTCAGTTTTCCTCCAACTGCAACTAAACGTGGTTTAACATCTCTGGCTGCTGCAGGTGACACAAAAGTTCCCTTTCACAATACAAGGGCATGTTCACAGGACATTGCAAACACCATATAAATGCAAAAACTGGCTGGTAGAGAAAGACAGCCATGACCTGTCCCAGCATCCACTATCAATAATGAAGCATACACATTCTTGAAAAGGCAACAACAATTATTTCAATAATTTTATTGTGTGCATCTACAAAGGACACATTGCTGACGAGGCCACTGGGGAACCTGCAAGGCAAGAAGTCCTAAATCAGACAAGCAGGTCAAAACACAAACAGTCTGCAAGCTCTGCTCCAACAAGAACACTTTGCACGGTGCCCTGTGACAGCAGGGAAGGCACACTGACGGGAGAGCACGCGCGGCTTCCACAGGGACAATCACCAACTGCTCTGGAGCATGCGTGATGTCCTCTCAACACCTGCAGGGGCAGCCCACCCAAAGCAGCACAGCTGCCCAACGTGCAGCCACATGTTGGCTCCCAACAAAGTGCAACCCAGCTCCGACGTGGAGCCAATGCCTCACCTCCTCGCTACGCGTCCTCCCCTGCGGCAGGCGCGTCTCCACCTTTCGTGTTCCTGGTGTAGATCACTTGCGCTCGGTGCTTGGACACCAGTTTGATCAAACCTACGAGAAAAGGAAATCGTCTGAGTGCGTCTGTACCAGAGGAGTCGGGGACCTTGTGCTCCCTTCTGAGACTGGCCAACGCGCGAGAGGGAACAGCAGCACACCCAATCGCACATGGGCTTGTATGTGGCTTTTGTTTAGGTCTGGGAGCAGTTCTGTCACCACCTGTCCTTCGAGCAGCATTTCCTAAGCATGGCACACCAGTGAATGCAGCAGAACTGCTGCTCCTCACTTTGGAGCACGTTGGGAACACAGGCTAAGGCAGTGGCTTGCCAAAAGCACACCCCTTTGCCTATTTCAGATGCAGCACGAGATCTGCCAGGTGAGCAAGGAGTGTATCGAGCAGTTCTGAGCACTTCACCTTTGCTGAGCAGCTCCTGGAGGGCAGCCCTCGCCAGGGAGCCTCGAATCTTCAGTCTCTCTGAGACAACCGCAGGCGTGATGAGCTTGTAGTTGGGCACTTCCTTGCACAGTTTGTCATAAGTGGCCTTATCAAACAGGACAAGGTTGTTCAACTTGTCTCTCACTTTCCCCTTGGACCACTTCTACTTGGAAACAGAAAAACAAAGAAGCCCTAAGCCACCTATCATGAAAGGTCCAGCTTTCGGATATGCCACCAAACGTCTCCACGTCACATCCCAGACTGAAGGCCTAACAAGACGCACCAAATCGTCTTTGTAACACCAGTACTGCAGATAACACCTACAGCACCTCCAACCGATGGGACTAGAGCTCCAAACGGAACCACGGCCTTTCCCTCCTCAGGTTTACCGCCACCACACGCGACTCTGCTGCCCGATGGAGCAGCAGCTCCCCGGACACCACGATGCCATCCCCCCCCCGCGCCGAGCACCAGCCACACGGTGAGGGGCCGGGGGGCCCGAAAGCCTCCCCTGGAGCCCGCCGCCAGCCAAGCGCCCCTGCCGCCCCCCGGCGCCCACCTTCTTCTTGGCCTTGCCGCCGGACTTGTTGACCGGGTCTTTATCCTTCTTGGCGGACTTGCCCGCGTCCTTCTTCTTCTTGTCGTCTTTGGGCGGCTGCGGGGGGGGAAGAGAAGCGCGGCCGATGAGCGGCGGGCGGCGGGGCGGCCTCCCGCGGCCGCCCCCGGCCCGGCAGGGCCCCGCCGCCCGCCGCCGCGGCCCGCCCGGCGCTCACCATGCTGCGGCGGGGCTGCTCCACAAGATGTCGGCCGGGAAAGGAAGCGCCTGGCGCGGGGCGGGGGGAAGCCGCGTGCTGGCGGGCGGCTTCCGGGGCACGTCCGGGCGGGGGGGGGGGGGGCGGTCCGCGGCCGCCATGGCGATCTTCAGCGTGTACGTGGTGAACAAGGCGGGCGGGCTCATCTACCAGCTGGACCACTACGCGCCCCGCGCCGACACCGAGAAGACCTTCAGCTTCCCGCTCGACCTCGTCCTGCGCCCGCACGACGAGCGCGTCGTCGTGGCCTTCGGACAGCGCGACGGCATCCGCGGTGCGTCGGCGGGAGGGCGGGCCGGGGGCGGCGGGCCGAGCCGGGCTGACCGCGCGCTGTCCCCGCAGTGGGACATGCCGTGCTGGCCATCAACGGCGCCGAGGTCAACGGGCGCTTCACGGCGGACGGCAAGGACGTGCTGGAGTTCCTGGGCAACCCCGCCAACTACCCCGTGTCCATCCGCTTCGGCCGCCACCGCCTCTCCTCCAACGAGAAGCTGATGCTGGCCTCCATGTTCCACTCGTGAGCTGCGCGGGACGGACGGGGCCGGGGGGCGGGGGGCGCGGGGGGCACTGAGGACCCTCTCCCCGCAGGCTGTTCGCCATCGGGTCGCAGCTGTCCCCCGAGATCGGGAGCTCCGGGATCGAGATGCTGGAGACAGACACCTTCAAGCTGCACTGCTTCCAGACGCTGACAGGTACAGCTCAGCCCGGGCGCAGCACCGCTTGGCACGGAGCGCAGCCCTCCTGAGCTCGTGTCTTTGTGGCTCCAGGGATCAAATTCGTGGTTCTTGCTGACCCGAGGCAGGCGGGGATAGACTCCCTCCTGCGCAAGATCTACGAGATTTACTCTGACTTCGCCTTGAAGAATCCTTTCTACTCCCTGGAGATGCCCATCAGGTAGAGAAGAGCCCACTTTCGATAATGCAGCTGCAACCCCTCCTCGCTCTGCCCGTGCGGTAACAGATGCTGACAGCCCCTCCGTTCTGTGGCAGAGCACACCCAGGGGCTGAGGGAAGGGGAGGGCGCAGCACATGGCTGCAGGGGCAGGACACTGACCTGTGCTCCTGGTGCTGCTCTCCTGGGGAAGTGGGAGGCACTGTTCCACGGCACAAACCCTGCTGCCCTAATGTCACACTTGGGCCCATACAAGAAGCTTTAACCTTAATTAAAGGCCAGGCCAAAGTCTGATAGCAGCAGGTCATGATCTCATGCCTTACGGAATCTCTCTTTGAAGAATGTGGAGATGCTGCTTTGTTAGCCTCTTCCATAGGGAAGGTCACCCCCTTCTGCTTTTCTGTTTCAGATGCGAGCTGTTTGATCAGAACTTGAAACTTGCTCTGGAGGTGGCAGAGAAAGCCGGACCCTTTGGACCTGGGTCATAGAGAAAGCCTCGCCTGTTGCACTGACTCTTCTCTCTCCCTGAGGAGCAGGGCCTCTCACGGAGCTCTCTCCTTCACATCAGAGACTGCACAGCCCCTAGACGTGCTCCACTGTCTCCCAAGATACTTGTTTATCCCCCAGTTGTGAGATTTACCTTCTAAAGATTAGTCAGGACTGTTTACACAGGACCACAGAGGCTCATTCTGCTGTGCCCTCGAGTGAAGAAGGCAGTGAGGTGTGGGTCCGCGGCATTACTGCAGCTGACGGCTTGCTTTCATTTCAGAACTGTATATATGTATTTTTCGTGTATAGCTCTAACTTATGGCTCTGCAAAGGGTTCCTATGTAGGAGTAATAAATGTTCCGTGAAGAAGTGGATGGCTGTTTTCTGTTGGCAGGGTAGGTTTGTGCCAGTAGCACCGTAAGAGGATAAGCAGGTTTGGGTGGTTCTGCCTGCACTGTTCTCCCTGAGACAACCACAGCCCTTGTGACACTGCTCCATTTTTATTTCACACAGAAGATCAGAGAATTAAGTACAAAATGTAATTCACTTCCACTGGTTTAATTAAGGCTGGCTACCTACTCTTGCAACCGTGCTGTTCAGCACAGTACCTGCGTGCACATTCTTGAGAACTGCCTCTCCCAGAGCCCTAAAGCAGTAAATCCTCCTGGGGAAAGCCAAGAATATTCAACTAAATCCCGGTTAAAAACCTGAGTATTCATTGCAAACAGTGCTGGTCCTGACTGCTGCAGGCTGCCAGTGGTGGCTCTGCTAAGGCTGACTCGGAAGTAGCCCGAGCCCATGCCCACAGCGATGAGAGATGCAGCTCTTGACCAAACCCACCCTAGACTATGCTCTGTGTACTGACAAAACACAAGCCAACACTAAAAATAGGTGTTTTTCCAGAGACCTGGAAAAAACCTGCAGCTGCTGTCACAATACATGCTGCTGCGTGGGCTTTCCAGGCTGACAGGCAGAGCGCTCGCTGCACACTGCCATGGCAGCGGCTGCCTCCCTTGCAAATCATTAACGCTACACAGAAATTGCGCCGGGCAGGATCAGTTCAATAGAAGGAGCTTCTCTAAACGCTCTCCCCTAAAGTGCCAAGGGTTTCCTGGAAACGTGCCTGTTTCCAGATGCTGCAAGAGCCCCGCTACAGCACCGCACCAGCGTTCCACTTGTCCGGAGCAAAACACCTCCGTCCCTCCTAACGACTAATCCTGGGTCAAGCTAAAGCCACGCTGCTCTCGAAAGAGCCACGAGACCCAGCTCTGATCATCACCATTCACTGCTGTTGCTGTTCGAGGGCTGAGAGCAAAGCAGAATCAACAAGTTAATGGCTGAGAAAAACAGCAGGGACAAAACTCAACGTGACAGCACCTGAAGCCAGACATTTCAGAGTCCTTTTAGCGGAGGAGCTCGGGCTGCAAGGCCTGTGTGCTTCCCCAGCAGTACTGTGAGGAGGTGCAGCAAAATCATTGCCCGTGTAAACTACCTGAATTATCACATCTTGAGGGAAAAAGTGATCAGCAGCAAGAACCTTGTGCCCTCTGGCACCTGACAGTGAATGAGAAATTGAGATATTTCTATCTAGGTTGCAGCAGTAGGTAAACTCACTCCAGTTACACAAAAATCCGAGCATCATTCCCGTCGGTGAGGGAGGCTCCTTTTCACTGAGCAGCTTCTCCTCAGTCAGCCTTCCTGGGAATCCGGCCCATCTTGGTGCGGATGTTGCGCAGTAAGAAGAAAGCCACTGTGCTGCCAGTGCAGGTGATTTCGGCTACCCAGAAGGCTGTGGCCCAGCTGTACCGCTTGGCAATGGTACTGAAGGGTAGTCCAGCCAGAAACCCCCCAACTGCAAGGAGAAACAAACAGAAAACCAGCAATGCTTGAGTCCCAGTTTGATCTGCTGATACTTGGTTTTGCACGTGTAAAGATTTCTCAGGCATGGTTTGAACTCAAAGCGACACAAGGCAAAAGCCCGTCAGACACAGCAAGAAGCATCCCTGAGGCACCCAACTCTATTACTGCTGCTTCCTGGGAGGCTTCCCATGAGCGGGAGCTTGGCCCCCGGAGGTGGACAATGCTCCAGCAAGAACACACGTGGGTTTTGTTTGGTTTTGGGGGAAATGGGCACTACTCACCATTGGCCATGAGGGCCACTATGGCATGGGAGGTGCCGCACAGGTTGGCAGGGGCACTTTCGTTGGCAATAACCCCGAACAGGGCGATGGGCCCGTACGAGGAGAACCCGAACACAGCTCCCAGAGTCAGGATCCACAGCTGTGAAAACATGTTAAGATCAGAAACAGGAGCCGTGCACCCTCCCCTGTCAGTCAGCAGCCGCTGACCAACCGTGATGCTACGTGCGGTACGGGGGAGTTTTGACATTTTCGGGCTGACACCGACTCCCTGACCTGCTGACAGAAGAGCTCAAGCCTGTGACAGAGCCCATGCGGTGCTCTCGGCCACCATGAGCCCCCCTGTCGCCCACAGTTCTGCCCCTACCCGCTGCTCACACAACAGGAGCCGTTTTGCAAGAGAACCGGACCATTGAGGAGATGGGCAAAACTGCAGGAGAGGTGTGGATCGCGTCGCTTGAAAACGATCCTGGAGTCACCAGCTGAAAACTTTGCTCATTTTAGATGCGAGCAGCTGGTCAGAGCATCTTTATTTGCAAGAAGCCACTATCTGATAATCTCTATGTTACTAAACCAACCCAAAACACCCTGACAGCGTTAGCTCACGTGTGAAAGGACAGTAAAGGGAAACTTGCCCTCCTCAAGGTTACAGCATGCTTTGTGAACTACAAACACCATTTCGAGACGTGCAGGAGTAAGTAAATGCCATCTTATTTTCCAGATGGGAAACAGAAACAAAGAGTTAGGAAAACACTTGCAGAACAGCAACCAGAAAGGCATGTGCAGGAGCAGGATAATTCCTCCTAAGCCCACTCGCAGCACCCCTTAGCTGGCTGCATTTTAACTGATGAACAAAAGTCCTCAGAACCTCTGAAACAGGAATTTGCAAGTTTGATATCCAGACTTTTAAAAGTCAGTCAGTGTAATCAAAAGACTACGAGAAAAGGTTCCTGTTACGAAGCTTACAGTAGTCTCAGGGCCCTGGTTTTAAGTTTTGCAGTGCTAACCAACCTCCCAGGACAGGAAAAGGGCAGATCAGCAAAAGCAGAAACAGGCAGAGGGAGGAAAAATGCAAGGCAGAAACCTCATGTTCCTTGAGGCCTGTAAGGTCAGCTAGAGGCTGCAAGGCTACAGTCCAGAAGTGATTTTCCTGAAGAAGAAACAAAGGAAAGGAGAAGAGAGGTTTCATTTATCCAGCAATCATGCAGGCAGAGGCAAGCCGTGTCTATGCCACAGCAGGTAACGAAGGCCACCCAAGCCAACCTCGGCAGAAGCTGCCCAGCCCAGGCCAAAGGAGGCTGCTTCACTGCACCGCAAGGCACACAGGCTCCCTGCCACCAGGCTCCTGGTGAGCCCACCCTGACCGGGTACGGTCAGTGGCTCACGCACGGGTTACCTTGGGAGACTCGCTGGTGACCGTGACTCGGAAGAGGAACATGGACACGCACATCCCGGCCATCATGGAAAGCAGCAGCGCGTGCCGGGGGTTCCCGTAGCTCGACAGACCCACCTGCAGCAGAGGGAAGGAAACGGGGGGTGGAAGCTGGAAGGACTCTTGCTGTATACGGGTAGTAACTAACGCCATCCACCCTGCCCGCTCAGACACACGGAACGTGAGCCAAAGTGGACCTCTCAGCAAGGCTTCGTGGTTCAGTTTAGGGCTGCCCGCAGTCCAGCTGTGCTAAACAAGATGCTCTCAGTGATAAATGATACTTCTGTTATCAACTGCGCCCTATTTCCACCATGAATTTGGCTTCAGATGCCACCACTGGATTTTAATGCAGGTTCTTTTTCAGCCAGAAGACAGCTGTCAACAACCAGATCTCCTTCAACAGGGAGGCATGGAGAACACAGTAAAGCCAACAAATAAACCAGACCAAACATCCTAAACCCAAACATCTTCAAAAAGGGTGTTTGGCAGCTGTCCCCATGCACCCAGCAGGGCTGCTAAGGGCCTATCTCTCAGCTGTACCAGGCAGCGGCCACACCAGCCTGACTGAGCACCTTCCTGAAGCTGTTGAGATATGTCCTGTCCCTCCCAACCCACCCGAGTGAAGGAGGAGAGATGGGTCAGTCAAGAATGCTCTGATTTTCAAAAGCCCAACCTCGGAGCAGGGCAGTTTAGACACGGCACTGCTTCCAGAAGAGCAGCTTGGGAAGACAGAAGAAAGAAACGCAGCACTGAGAGTGGCTGCTTTGTAGCATGAGGCAGCAGCTCCCTAACTCTGCATTCTGGGTCTCCTGAATCGCCAGAGCAACACAAACAAGGGAAGTGTTCTGCTCCACTGCTGGTGTGGGTATTAGAGAAGGGGGAAATCTGCAGCAGTTCATCTCAATGCTGTGTTAACTGCCCAGCACACCCGAGGGTCCAGGTTACTCACTCTTGCTACTGCTCTGTCAGAAAGATATCCAGCAGCAATGCTTCCCACCAGACCCCCGATCTCCAAGGCACTCATGTAGGAACTACCTAGAAGGCAGGTGACGCAAAGGACAGGCCATCAGGTTTGGTCACGAAGCTGCTACATGCTTTAGACTCAGCTCAACTGCAGTCAGCTCCCAGCAAGCTCAGAGCAGCTCTGTTGCACAAGACCCTGCAGCTCATCTTGGTACAGGGATGCCCGTCTGCCAGTCCCAGGAGGGCCCTGGCGCTGAGGCTGTAACTTCAGCACTGACTTATGTCAATACCTACATGTACCTATGCAGACAGTTAGGATGTAGGGGAGCAAGTCCCTCAGACAGAGATGCCTGTGCCCTTTTCCTGCTCCCACTCAAGCTCTGGGCAACAACAGCCACACAGCTTAACAATGCAGCTTCATGTCTTACCCACGAGCATGGACTGTCCCCTCTCCTGGATCAGGAACAGCTGTCCCCAGTCAGTACAGCATGTTTTCACCCCAAAAACGACCAGGTAGCCTGTTGAGAGCACCCAGAGGTACGGCGAGAGCAGCAGCTCTGTCAAAGTGCTGTTGTCACTGGAGGAACCTGCGAGGAAGATCAGGAGGAGCATTACCACTGCTTGAGCATTGCCGCAGCTTGAAGCACACCAGCTCAGCGGCACGACAGACAGATCTGAGAGCGGGATTCATGCATAAGGACATCCCTACAGAGGAGGATATTCATAAAGGGAGATATTCATAGGGAATGAATGGCTTTACCTCCCCCTTGTTCTGGGTTTGCTGTGATTCCAGAATCTTTTCCGTCAATTTATTCCACATTCATTCAAGATTTCAAAAGAACAATCACAACACTCCTCCCAGCGACGTTCTGTGTTGCGGCTGCCAATAAACCCTCTGCAGAGGTTGCTAGGAAAATTGTCTGCTCCTCCAGACTTCGTGCCAATGCTTTTAGCAGTGCCTGTGACAGGCACTACACAGACCCAAGCTCAGATGCTGGCTTTCAGGTCTTCCCTTGATTTTTGCTTCAGGCTGCGAGGAACGCCTACAGACGTAACCCATCCTCCCCAGAAAAGGCTCTGGGGAAGCAGTACTGCTTTCTCACACAGAGAGGTCAAGTCTATGCATCGCAGGACAGTGAGGAACATGGGCCGAGTTTCCACTGGCCTCTCAAATCCCACAGCAAACTTGTGTTGCAATTCCCCTCTACCTGTTCTGCTTTCAGAAAAGCACCATACTCAGTGGTCTGAACAAACATTTGCTAACTAGCTGTCCTACGCTAGGACACAAAACCCTGAGCAGAGTCCACCGCAAGGCAGGGGTCAAGAGAACCTACACAGGGTAAGGGGAGAGCTGCCCGTCCTCTGCCACCGTGGAGAAGCAGGTCAGGCTTAAGGAAGCGTTCCCTGCTGCTGCGTTGCTGTAGCCCAGACAGAGTCCCCTTCCTATAAGATTACGCCTGGGCTCGGTTTAGAACTTCAGCATTCAGAATAAAGCTGATGCAAACAAGGCCTTGCACGTGCCCCCCACGTGGTGATTGAGGGAGTGGGGAAGGATGGAGGGCTCAGGACACCGGGAGCAACTCGCCTGTGCCGGAATACACACAGAGGGCACCACGGGTGCTCACTTACAGCGAAGCCTCGTGCTCACCTTTCTTCCCTTTCTTGTCTCCTTGGTCAATGTTGGGCAGCCCAACGTCCGACGGCTCGTTTTTAATGAGGACAAGGCAAACAAAAGAGACAACCACGCAGATGAAGCCGGAGCAGGACAGAGTCACGCGCCAATCGTAGTTCTGGGATGCGAGAGCAGCGACAATGGGGCCTAAGCCTCCGGCCAAGTTCATGCTTGTAGACAGGACGGACCACCATGTCCCGAACTGCGACGGCTCAAACCACTGTGCGACAAGACAAAGAGCATGAGATCTGAGACAGAGAGTGATGCAGCACCTGAAAACCCACGGTTCAGACCCATGCTGAGGGTTTGGGGCACTGCAGGCGCCCACAGAACCATGGAATCAGGCAAAGGGAGCACGCACTGTGCTCCCTCAGTCCTGCGGGGAACTCCACATGGCTCCAAGGCGTTGCCATTTACAGACCATGAAACTGAGACGTGGTCTAGGAGAGGCAAACCGGAGAGCAGAGGGTTCTGCACAGCCCCTTGCCAGGATCAGCATCCTCCTGGAGAGGTCTGCTGGCACGACACTGCACACGGATACGCGGGGAGTCACGGGGTAACTTTAGGACTCCCTGCTAAGAATCAGGCAGGATTGGCTCTGCATTGCAATGTGCTCTCAGAGCCAGGACCGCTGGGGTGGCTGCTGTCAGCAGGAAAACGTCCGAGAGCTACGCTCACACACGTCTTCAGCCAACACTCTGTTCTTTCTGTGACTTGGGCCCTTCCTCTGCGTGTCCTTTTCTGGCCAGCTAGATGAGCCGATGCCGTGCAGAAGAGCAGGGCAGTTGCCAATCCCCCCCATCCGGCAAGCACGTACATTCCTGGATTTCACATCTTTCCAGAGAGGTAAGCACACAGCTGACCTCCCTCCCTTCTGTCCAAAGGCGCCAACCAGTCCGCTCCCAACCACAGACACGAGTTGCAGGCTCAACTCGTGCCGTTCCTCCGCAGTTACCTGCTGCTCTACCCGCACAGCCTGCGGTTTGCAATGCCCGAGCCCCCCAGGCGCGCAGATGGAACTCTGCTCATCGCCCTTTGCCCAGCAGCAAACTGCCACAACAGCAGAGACAGGCAGACCTCTGCCTTCAAGCTGGATTCCCGCGGATCACATCTCTCGCAGGGCAGAGCCTGCCACCACGGGACGTGGCTTCTCAGACCGAACCGGAATCAAGGCACGGGCTGAGCCGCCGATGGAACCTTTGCCGCAGTAACCACAACCTCAACACGGACAACTGCTGCGCAGGCACAGGGCTCAGCCGCAGGCTCGCACCTCCTCGGCTGGAAGCGGCAGGAACTCACGCCCGGAGCTCACGTCCCCGCGCAGCGCGGCAGCCGGGAGCAGCTTCCCCCCCACCCGCACTCACCTTCCGCAGGACCTTCCCGCACGGCGGCCAGCCCAGCCCCTGGGCCAGGCCGTTGAGGAACCAGAGCCCCGCGAAGGCCGTGACGGTGGAGCTCCAGGAGAAGACCACGTTGACCAAGCCCACCATCAGCAGCCCGCAGGAGAAGAGCCAGCGGGCGCTCGCCCGGTCCGAGAGGACGCCGCTGACGAACTTGCTGATGGCGTACGCCGCGGACTGGCTGCTGGTGATGAGACCTGCGGCGGGCCCGCCCGTGAGAGCCCGCCACGGCGAGCGGCGGGCGGGGGCAGGGGGAGCGCGGGAACCGGCACTCACCCAGCTCGTCCTTCCCCAGCGGCACCTCGGCCATGACGGCGGGCATGACGAACGAGAAGGTTTTGCGGTTGAAGTAGTAGAGCGTGTACCCGCCGAACATGGCCGCGAAGATGACGGCGCGGTACCGCCCGTGCCCGCCGCCCGCCATCCCGCCGCGCTGCTCCGCTGCCGGGCAACGGCGGCCGCAGCGACCCCGGCACCCGCAGCAACGCCGACGGCGGCCGCGTCCCGCCGCGACCTCCCACCCCCCCGCTTCCGGCCCGGCCCCCGTGCGCCTCCCATTGGCCGCGGCTCACGTCCATCAGCCCCGGGCCGCCCTTCCCGCAGCTCCCATTGGCCGCCGCTCTCCGCTCCGTGCCCGGCGGAGCCACCCCCGGGCAGACGAGGCACCCCCAAACGTGCCCGTGCTGCTCCCGAGCCGCGGCCGCCCCCCCCCCACCCCCATTCACGCCCGGCGCTGCCCCTTCCGAGCTCTTTATTTTACAGTCGACTCGAAACACAGCGTTGTGTCAGCTCGCGGGTTTCAGACTCCGCTATAGCACATGGATAGAGATGACTTTAACAACCGGTGGAAAACACGTACTGGCATCGTGCAGCACCGAGCGCCCGCCCCCCCCTCCGATCTGCTGCACCCTCCGACACGTCCAAATAAGAAAACACCCCCAGCACTGGAACCACACCGTCTCTTTAAGATAGGGCCTCACATGCAAAGCCAACACCATCTCTGCTACAGATGCTCCTGCATCGATCCCATTTATCTTCGCTAGAAGGGGTGTGGCATAGAGTTTGTGCTCCAAGTTACTCCCTAAGCTCCAGATGTTTCTTGCCGGCTTTCTCTCCACAGCAGAGTCACTTTGGTGACTGCTGCATGGAAACAGACAACTCTCAGTGGGCAAAGAGCCACCTTTGAACATGTAAGAAAACTAAAACAAACAAAAAAAGCCCCAATTCACTAAGTTAGTAGCGGCAAAATCCCCAGAAACGAAACAAAAATGTACATCTCTATCCCAGTGTGCCGTCAGACTGGTGGTTGTCTTCCATTTACATCGTGACTAGCCAGGTCCGTGATAAAAACAAGAAAGTAACCATGAAATAAATAGCTGTTGACACTAGTGAGATCTCAGGGATGTTATAACTCATCATTTTTCCTGCTCTCTCCTCCAGCTTCTCTCTTCTCTTCTTTGGACCCTGTGTAATGAAGTAAACTCAGTCACACACCGCAAGTGTTTACAGCGTACAAAGCAGGCCCTGGTGTTCACCAGGTACAGACCGAGCTCTCACTCTATGGTACAGAGGTCGGGGGGGAGCTCTGGGGACTGACACTCAGCTCCCAAGCGCTGAAGCCATTCCTGCCCTCCTGCTGAGAACACTGCTGTCCTCACTACGGGCATGGCAGAACAAACACGCACCTGCACATCAGCTCCTCAGCAAAGGCAGGCACGCAGCCGCAGGGCTGGCTATGAACTGCAGCCACGCAGGCTACTGGGGCAGGAGGCAGCAGCAGGCCAGAACTTCACGCTGAACCGTGAAGAGGGGAACAGGAAGGAACCCACATTCGTGTCTTCCTCCTTGCACAACTACCAACCGATCTGCAAATGCTTCTACCACCCTACTGCCTACTACAGCCAAAACCAGGGGAACAAGCATGCGGACAGCTTGCACTTGTAGCTACCAAGTTTCAGGCCGTTAGTCAAACATTTACCCACCGGAGTCTGATCCAGGCTCACTGTCTATTGCTACTTGCTCAGCTGCAGGAGGTTCCATGGCTGGACCAATATCTTCAGGTTTCTCTACATCTAAAGCAGAAAGAAACAAAAGTGAAGAGAGAACACAGAGCAGGCACCCGCAGGGAGATGAGGCCACCAGCGGCAAGGTCTACAAACAAGCCACGGTGCCTCAGCGGGACTGCAATAATCCATTCTCACAGTGGGTCTCTCTGTGACACTCAGAAGGTGCCACCAAACTGCTCCTCGGTTCTCACTGCCCGTCTGCCTGGCCTCGCATCCCTGGAAGCCCTGAGATCCACTGGTCACGCAGTGAAGGCCAGTCCCCCTTGGTGCTGTGACTGCAAGCGGGGTCTCGTACTCAGGCTGGGAGCTCTGCTGCCAAACAGCTGCCAGATGTAAAAGGAGCAGAGTGCCCAAAACCCCGGGTTCTGAGTCAGTTCAGAACGTCTTCCTGTCCCAAGAAGTTTTTTTCTGGTCTGGGATCCATCTAAGTCAGAAACCTTCCTCATTCTATCCTTTTACATAGGACAGGACATGAATACTTGGCTTGACCCAGAACACAATTGATGGCTTATCCTTCTAAGGCAGCCAGCCAGCAAGACAGATACTGATTAATCCTCCCAGGAAGTTTATAAATACTTTCTGTTCCTTCACAGAAAAGCACCCAAGCCAATGGTGAGGGGAAAAGGACACTGCCACAGCTAGATCTCCCCAGCTATCTCTGAAAATTAAGAGGATCGTTTATTCCTACAGTTAACTACTGCCTTCATTTATTTAGCTCCGTTTCACTGGAGATACGAGTGTGTCACACTGGGGAGAGTCATCCAGAAAGGACGGATTGCTTCTCAGGCAGGTGGTGAGCAATTGTACTGCACATCACTTGTATTTTCTGAGCTGTCATTGCTTCTGTTATTGTTTCCTATTATCATCATTGTTGGCATTATTTCTATTATCACTACATTTTACTTTATTTTGATTATTGAACTGTTCCTATCTCAACCTCTGGGGTTTACTTGCTTTCGATTCTCCTCCCCATCCTGCCCAGTGTGGGGAAGGGGGGAGTGAGCAAATGGCTGCATGGTGCTGAGTTACTAGCTGGGTCTAAACCACAACAGAGGTATATACATGTCCCCCACCTGCCCCTTACCTTCTTGTTTCCCCTCCGTGGGAGGGATAGTGCTCTCGGGCTCAGAGGCTGCTGTAGCATTCTTGCCTGAATCAGTTTTCGTCGTGTTCTTCTCCTTTCTGGGCTTGGGTTTTGCAAACTTGGCCTTATTCAGAAGATACTGCACTTCCCTGTCCAGGGCTGCGATCTTGAGCTCTATATCTTTGGACAGCAGGACGGGTTTCTCAGTGGGAGAGAGCTTGTTCTGTTCAGCCAGCGTCTCATTTTTCCAGGTCTGTAGGAATGACAGGAAAAAGTGCTTTTAAACCTTTTGGGTTTCAGGAACCCCTGCATACCACAGTATCCCAAAGTCACCACTCCTGGACCTTCTAACTTACTGAGGATAACACTGCTCCCTGCTACGCTTCCACCAGCTTCTTAGTTACCCAGATGTGGGACAAAACAAAGAAACAAACCCCTCAAAACCCAGCGACTGCTTTTAAAGCCTGTAACTGGGTACAGTGGTAACCACCACTCCTGGAGACAACTCTCGACATGCAACTCAAAACCCATTATCCCCCCAAAGCAGTCTGGGGTCAAGCTGGGCGCTAGGAAATGCTAGCATGCACAAAAGCTTTGCTGGCAGCACAGAAACAAGATGTGCGCACTCTATCCCATGGCCTTCACTGGAAGGACAGGACAGGAAACAGAACCCAAACTGCCTCCGCCACTGTCCACAGGAATTGTTTGATCCTTCATTACCGTTGTTTCATTGATGGCTTTTTCCAGTGTACTCAGTTCCACCTCTGTGAATATCTGGTCAGACTCTGGGATCATTCGGGCTCCCCTTAAAGATAAGAAGTTTATTTTTGTGAAACTGAACAGGCTGTACCTTGGCAACTCAAGTGTTTGCAGCTCCGGTAAGTACAGTAAGAGCAACAGCACTGCACACACCAAGCAATTAGTCCGTTTTACATTTATGTCTCTTGCATCTGCAGGAAACGCAGTCCTAACCGATCTCTGGATGCTCAGAATGGAATACAGAGCCAGCAAATGCAGCTATCATGAGATCAGAAAAACGTAAAGGCTAAGGCCATAAGACCAAGAGGGAAAAACATCTGCTTGCAAACAGCGTGTAAAGTGGAGACTTTCCATACCCCTAGTTTGACCAGAGCTTGCATGTTTCGTTAACAGGTTCTGCACAACTCAGCACTAGCAAGGAAGGGTTTGGTCGCCTTTTTCAGATCATGCTCAACCTGGCCGCGTTCTGTTGGCATCTTTTACATCAGCTGCCCAACTCTCCCTCCCAGCAGCTTGCTCTTACTTGAGAAAGATGGTTGAGTGGTTGAGCAGACTTTCCAGGGCAGCCAGGCGTTCCGGCCACTTCCGCCTTTCCTCGACACGGAAGAAGAGGTTCCTACAAAGCTTCTTCAGCTCTGAAAGCTTGTCTTTCAGCTCCTGCAAATAGGGGAGAGGGGAAAGGAGACAATCAGTATGTCTAACACCGTAAACCTCGGAAGTTAAACCTGCCGGTTTTCTCATTCTCTCTACCAAATACACTGTTTCAATACAATAAAAAGAGCCATGTGACTAAGCTGTATGAGGAATCAACAGGTTACTGCTGAAGCTGTTCCAGATTCACACACAGCTGCAAGAACTTCGTATTTTGTATAATGCACAGGGGAAACAAGAGACTTGCAAAAAACTGATTACAAAGGATCAAGGTGGACTGATTCTCAGTCAGCCTGTGTGGTCATTTCCACATCAGGGACAGCACCTTGCATCCTGAATATACACAGTAGTACCTTAGTTGCAGCTGCATAACCCTCCTCCTCCATCCAACTGGAAGCCTCGCTAAGCTTTTTGGAAATCTCTTCTCTCTGCTCCTCTGTTGAGACAAACTGATATTCCTCTTGGTAAAGCTTGTCCTGCAAAGAACAAAGCAAGCACTCCCATCAAATACCACTGAGCAGGGAAGCGAAAAACCACCCGGTCTCCCCCTTGCAAGTGGGGCGGACAGTGGACTCCTGGGGTGCTGCCTGCATTGGCCAGGAGATCTTCACTCCACCCTCCCAAATCCAAGCTCCTGCTCCCAGCATTACCAGGAGCATGGTGGTAACACAGCAGGTGTACAGACACGTGCACACCAGGCATGCGATGGTAAAGCTGCAACAACTGTAATTTCACGTGCACTTAACATTAGTTGCCTCTTCTGCACAGCAGCTCTTGAGAAGCTGTAGCTTCTTTATACCCCAAGTGCAATTGCTCTAAAATGCACAGATAAGGACACAGAAGAGATACTGAGAACCTAAAGCTGAAAGTGTTACGCACTCTTAGGGAAAGTCTTCCTTTTATATCAAGTCCACATGGGCCTGGCATGCCTAGAGGTAACGGAAAAATGACTGGAAGATGAAAGCGGGGCTCTTCAAATCAGCTTCTCCCAGCTCAGACAACTCTCCTGCATTCACATCAGCCAAGCTGCACGAGACACTTCCACCTGCTCTCCAGGGAATCTCATTTCTTTGTATCCCTCTCTTACCTGGGTCTCAAAGATGAATGACTCCAAGCTGTTGGCCGATTTCTCTCTTTCCTGTTTCTCCAGATCTCTGACCGTCAAGTCTTGGAGTCTAGCATGGAAAGAGAACAGAAATCAAAGGTAGTAAGTAGCTGAGCAGCATATCATATACATCAACTTCTGATGACAGCAGTGCTATGTGAACCACCAAGGCAATTCACTTCCTTTATCTGGAGCTTTAACCCAGCAGAGCCACTTCAAACATACTTTTTCATCGAGCTCTTCAGTTCATCCTCCAGCAGGTCAGGCACATCATTTACATCCAGCTCCATGGTGATCTCATGGACAAGCTTCTGCTTCTTGGGCGCTTTGATCTTCTTCTCTTCCTCTGTTTTGGTAACCGTGCTGTCACTGGGACTTTTGGACGGGTCTTCCTCTTTTGCAGTTTCTCTGTTTTCTTTGGGATCCTGCAACAGGAGAAGTACATTCTCAGGCAAGGGAACAGATTTGAAGGTTCTCCAACATTTTCCAGGGCAGGACAGAAACGGGGAGAGTTCTCCTGAGAAAATTCCACTTCTCAGTCACCAAAATCACAGTCCTGCTCCTCCAGTGTGATGCTCACCTGAGACTCCAACTTCTCGCCTTCTTCCTTTTTGTGGGACTCTGCTCTGGGAGGGGCAGTTTCTGCCTGGCCTGGAGACTGCTGCTTCTCTTCTCCCTGCTCTTCACTGGCACCTTCCGCACTGATTTTTGGGTCTTGTTTCTCCCCCTGCTCTTCTCTCCCTGTTTCTGCTAGGCTCTCCTCTTCTTCCTGGTCACCACAGGCAAGCAAAGGGGAAACCAAACCAGTTTTTTAATGCACAAATTCCATGCAAATGTTTGTTCCACAGATGAGAGAACTCCCTGCAAAAACTGTATGCAAAGCAAGGAGCCTGCTAGACCTGGACAGACAACACGTGGGCTGAAGCTTATTCAGAGAGCACCAGGACAATCTAGAAACGAGAGACTTCCCCAGAAACGAGCCCTGGAACATTAGTCCAGCCCAGCTGGACTTGCCAGCAAAAGATCACAACCTTATTTAAACGCACATTATGTGAAACTCAAGAGGAACAAAGCACTTTCTGAAACCATTTAAACTCCTGCTGTGCTGTCAGACACCTTTAGTTCTGCTTACATCAATCACTGCCTCTTCAGCAGCCAGAGCAAGACGCACGGGCTCCCTCCCACCTGCTGGGACCCACCTGAACTGGGTCTGTCAGGTTCTCTCCGGTCTCTGCCGCTGGGCCACCACCCCCAAACAGGCTTGAGATGGTGTTTCCAAGCTCTGTCAACAGGAGACAAGAAAATCCAGAATATGATGTTCCCAAAGGATGAAGGCAGTCACCGTCAACCCTCAGTTCTTCCCCTCACGGCCCTAACGATCATCAAGGAGCTCCCTCGTCGGTGTAAGTTTTAGCCCCCTACTCCAGAAACTCCTCCTTCCCTGGCCTCACTTTGTGGTTTTGTGTGTGTAAAGCAGGGTCTCTGCCACTGCTGTAATATGACCCAAAATTTGCAACTTCAACTAAAACGCTTCAAGCTCCAACCTGTGGCTGCAGAAGCCATCCCTGCACCTCTCATTCACCTCAAGCACGCAGGTACAGGGGAAATCTGTGCTCTAAAACCTGAGCAACACGAAGCACGGATCAGGGCATCACAACCCAGGCAAGATGGGAGAACGCTGCGGGGCTCTGGATGCAGGACTTCCCTTCAGAACAGACCTCCTGAAATCAGCAGCTGCGGCTGAGCAAAGAGGACGCAACTCCTGTTTGCAGTGCATGCCATGGTCACCTTTGGAGCGTATGACATTTCAGAGCTCCTGGCAGCACCCAGCAGCAACTCAAAAAGTGCTTTAAAGCATTTTGGAGCTGTTTGCACAATCAGAGGCTGCAGCTAACTGCTTCACTTCCACACTCCAAACTCAAGGAAACAGTGTGCCTGCAGTTATCTCAGCCACTCCAGGTAAACCACAACAGTCAATATGAATACCAAAGCTCAGCGCTTACTTGTCAGTGTTGACTCCTCCTCCAGCTTGTCTTCCACCAAGGTCTCAAACACAGATTCCACCTTGGAAAGAGGAGCACAGAACTAGTTTTAAGCAGGGACCAGCAACAGCGGAGAGAGGGACAGAACTGGAAAACATATAGGCTGACAAACATCACAACAGATGGTGCTCACCCGGTCAAGACTCAGAACTCCACTCTCATCCATGTTGAAGTGAGCTTTGATGCCTTTGGACTCATAATCCGAGTGTTTCTTGAAACTGTCTCCAACTCCCTTTAGCCTCACGGTAGTGAGATTGAGAGCACCAAACACCCTGACAATGCAGAGACAAAAAGCAGTGAGAAAACTCAGGATAACAACGCTGCAGAACAGCCAAACACCTCCCACAGTCACGTCTGCAGCGACGGACAATGCACAAAGCAAGGGCCCATGGTTTGGTTTGCTAAAGCACAGAACGATGTGGGCTCAACTCACTGCATGTCATCATGGTTCAGGAAAGACAGATCTCCGTAGTTGACGTAGAACTCAAAGTCGTCTGTGTAGCGGTTGAAAGTGATAACTTTGCGCTGTGGGTAGGGCGCCATGCGCTGGAACAAAATCCTCTTGTTGTGCTTTAAACTTCTGGATTTATCATCCTCCTCGACTTCACGAGTAAACTCCACCTGCACCACCAACAGAAAATACATCTCAGCAACTCCAGACTTCCTCTGTAGCATCTCACATCAGAGGTTTCTGTAGCATTTGGCTGCTCTGCCACCCACAAAAGTCAGGGGACAGGCAAGTGCTTCTCAGCAGCTAATGGTCCTATACACCCAGCTTCTTGGATATAGCACTTGTACAACACAGAGGATTTTCTTCTGCTTGCTTTATTAAGATTGGCACAAAGATCTCCACAGCTTCGTTACTGGACGGAAGCTGTAAAGTTGCCTGGAATGTTTCTCCCAGCACAGCCCCATTTACCCAGACTCTGCACACAAGAAAGAAAGCCAAGGGTTACCTGGATAGGAAACACAGCGGCATCTCGAACAATGAAAGGCTTCACCTTAAAGGCTTTGCTCAGAGCAGCTGCCTGGTAGACTGCACCCATAGCAGCAGCCTCATCTGCATTGATATTCTTGCCCAGTTCTTCTCTATGGAGCAAAAGCAACAGGCGTCAACTTTGCAACCACTGCTGCAAACAGCAAGCTGTCAATAGGAGAGAGACTAGAAGGGGGCCTCACATACTCACTTGCCCACAGCTTTCAGCAAAACTTCCTGCACTTTGGGGACCCGTGTGGCACCGCCAACTAGAATCACCTGGTCAATTCCATCCTAGGGATTGGAAACAGTCACCTTGTCTTGAGAAAGCAATTTTGGACAGCTAAGTTCAGGGCTTCCTTATGCTCCTTCCCTGGTCACCACACACTGACGCGGTGCTCTGAGAACACCCACACTACATCCTGCAGCCCCAGTGCAGGTCAAGGCATGACAGATCTCAGACAGGCTGACACGAACCACACCAAGAGGAGGAACGTGGAGTCAGGCCTGTCAAACAGGGACAGTGTGACTGCTGCTTCAAGTCACTTGCTTCAAAATTATACAGACTGTAGTTTAAAGCCAGAGGAGGCAGTGACTCAGAAAGCAAGCAGGACCAGAACAGGCAAAATCCAGACTTTAAGAGGTGACTCAGTGTCCTGCATTGCACACCAGAGCCAAAAGATGCTCAGGAGTGCCCTGGCACCCTGCAAGTGAGCATTTAACAAGGCAGGAACTCTCTCCAAGGGACTGCATCGCATTTGGCCCAACTGCAGTCTGCAGCGGGGTTTCTAAAGGGAGCTCTCAAAGGGGAAGCCTGAACAGCAGTAGCCCCCTGTCCAGGCTCTTGGAGTTAAGGCTTCCTGAGCGAGACCAGAACAGCCCAAGAGTAAAGTTTTCTAACTGAAAGAACCTCCTCTCCTCCGAGCCCTTCATTTCTGGTGGGTAGCACAGGGAGCCGTGACAGACTCCTGCTTAACACTGCAGCAAGTAAACTCTCTGCAGCACCAACACCACTCTATGACAACAGCAGGCATTTGTACCTGCCAGCAGTGCTGACAACACATTCACTGATGCCTCGATCGCAGTGCAGCAGCTCCTCCCCACATATTAACTACAGGCTTGTTAATGCATTCCCTTAAACTTACCAGGCTCATCTCTGCGCTGCTCAGAGCCTGCTGCACAGGTCCTGGGACTCGCTGGAACAAGTCGGAGCACAAATCCTCAAATTCTTGCCTTGAGACCTTGGCCTTGAAGTCGATGTCATCCAGGAGTCCCTCGATCTGCCCAGAAAAGAATAGCCAGAATGAAATTACTGGTGGTACATTCTCCTTGCCTGATTCCCAGGGTGCAAAAAGTTCCAGCTTCCTAAACACACCAAGGACCTGAACCCTGCCATTGCTCAGGTGATAAGAGGAACGTGGATGTAACAGATGGCTTCCACAGTGAGTTTACTTAACAAACTTCACGTGAATAACCCTCCTCCAGTCCACTCATTCACTCAGTCACCAACGCTACCAAGTGGGTTAAGGCTGAGGGGCCACCAGTGCTGCTCCCACCCCCCCCCCCAGACCACCAGGAGTGATGCTCTTCAGCACACCAGCACTGCAGAGGGATAGCGTTCCCACAGCCCTGTCCCTGCCCCAGCCACCCCTCAGTCCTACAGAAGCAGAAAGGCAGAAGGTCAGACCTGTGCCATGTGGTCAGCGTTGGCGCTCAGGACGGTCTTCAGGCGGTTGGCCTCCTTCAGCAGCTTGGCCATGGCCCGCGGGTTCTTTCGCACGTCTTTTGAAGGGTGCTGATCATTAAAGAGTTTTGCCAAATAGTCCCGCAGACGAAGCTCCATCTCCAAACCCCCAAGAGTACGGTCAAATCTGAGCAAAAGAATGAGCAGAGATGTAAAGATGTAACAACTTGAACAGAGTTGAAATACAAACTTACTTCACAGATACGCAGAGCAGCAAGCGGTCAAAAGTAGCTGCATTATTATCAGCTACGATGGACTGTGGAAGAATAAAGGTTGTTCCAGAAATAACACATCACAATGAAACAAAGAAAAGAAAGAGTCACCATCACAACAGCCTTTGAGCAGGAAACGTCAATATATTTACAGTAAAGGCCTTATTGCCAAGCACGTCAAACAGCTGAGAAGCCAATGGATAACTGCCTCAGGTCCCAGGTATTTTCTTAGCAAGAGCATTTTAAGTGCTCTGGAGTTAAAATTGCTGGGCTGGCTATTCACAGCACCCCACTCCATGTTTGGCATCGTGTGAGTGCACTGCAGGTCCATTCTCCTCTAGAAGGACATTTCACTTCTCCAAACTGACACACTCTACTTCTAGAAGATTCTGTGACACGGAATTAAGCATCAATGGCTTGAGGCTGTCAAAAAGCAAGCCTGAAGCAAACTAAGTACACTGGTTCCCTCCTGGGCTCTTGGAAGTTCTCAGTCATCTTCCACACAAGACAGTGATATCAGAGTTACAATCAACCGGAGCCTTCTTGCTCCAGGTATTTCCCACTCTGCCACACAAATTACTGTGCTGAAGCCTCACTGCCAAATCCTACATTTAGAAGAGACCATGAAAAAAGTGGTTTCTTTCCTGAGACCTGTGGGTTTTGTGCAACTCGTGTTGAATTCTTACCCAATGCCCTGGATCTGCAATTGAGGCTGGGTTCCCGAGTCCTTAGTTTTCACTGTCTGATACGTAACAATAGTACAAACGGTGCTTCCTGCTCCCATGTCGTAAAACATGATATTCTGAAAAGAGAAGCTGGGACGGTGAAGCAGAAACACCTGGATATCCCCCATGAATAAGGAAAGAACCCACAGCCTTCCAAGCTTGATACAGGCCAAGCCTATCCACTCCCTGGACTGGCTTTATACCCTTACGACAGGACTCGTGCTTTGATCAAATGCAGAAGATGTTCAGGATCAGACTTCACACAAGCGGACGAGAAAGCTTTAATCATCCATTCCACAGATCAAAACCCAAAGCTTTGCTCTGTACAAGTTTCTTCTTTGCCTTATTGATGAGCACGTGAAAACAGGAGACTGGCTGACTACTGGAGTCCACTTCAGCTCAAGCGCTTTTGATTTTATCTGCTGCACTTCCTCCCCCACATGCAGGCACTTGCTCAGGACTCTCTGTATCTCCCAACTGTACCTACCTGGGCGGTGGCATTGATGTCTTTCCTCCTAAAAACTCCATAGTTCAGCGCTACGGCTGTGTTGTCGTTGATCAGCTGCAGCACCTTCAGGTCAGCCATGCGAGCGGCGTGCAGAACCGCTCTCCTCTCTGCCTGGTTGAAATAGGCAGGAACCGTGATCACTGCGTCCTTAATGGGCTGCTCTGAAAGAGTCACAGGGAACACGTTTTTCCACCAGCGTAGCAACACAGCAAAGACTTATTATAATGGGGTGCTGGTGGCAAAGCTGGAGGGTCCAAAGTAAAGACTTTGTACAGAATCAATCCTGCCGCAGCAACCAGGATCATTAGGGACGAAACGCTGTGCCCAAGCAGACTTTGTGTTCTCACAGAGCTGCGTTTCTGCTGACCTCTCTTTCATGTTAGGATACTCTTCAATGCAAAGCTGGGTGGAATCTGGGGTGCCCACCCCCAAGAACAGGACTATGACCCCAAACTCGCATATTATAAACAAATCATGACTCCATAGCTGCTAAGGTCCATAGCTGAAGAGCCCAACATCCTGTTTATAAAACCCATGGGTTTTCAAACACCTTTGGTCCCTACTCTGATCCTATATGGTACAGCAAACACACACAGATACTGTAAGAAATAGCTAAAGCCTTCCGACCTGCAAATTCCTCAGCCAGACCCCGTGAATAGTTCAGGACCATCCCCAGCATCTCCTCTGGAGAATACTGCATTGTCCTATGAGAAACAAACAGGAAAGAGAATTACAGCAACAACAGAGCCAGCTGTAGCAGCTTGGTAGCCAAAGCCCACAAGGAACCCTGAAGCAGCCTCTTACTGGGACAACTTGAAGATAACAGTCTGCCTTTTCTCATCCTTCACCAGTTCATGCTCTGGGAAGCGGGACTGGTACAGCGCCACATGAGGGTTATCCATACGCTTACCCAGCAGATCCTGGAAGTATCTGAACGCCACCCTGGGGGTCCTTATGGACTGTGGAAAGAGAAAGCACATCACCCACCTGCACTGCTGTGGCTTTGCTGCTGTCAGACAAACGTCCCCCAAGCTATGTGGTGAACAACCCTTGCTACGAGAGCTGGGAGCACATGATCAGTACACGATAAGCCAGTAACACACCAAGGAGGTGGGAAGAATAGAACTTCCTAGCTCAGACACTTATCACAAAGGGCCCAGCAGTGGGAACACATATTCTGTGCATGGGAACTGCAGTTGGCACAATGAGCAACAAGAACTCACCATTCCCAGTGCACTGTCACCAAAGAGGCGTTCGTTCTCCTTCAAAGCAACAGCCACGGGCGTTTTCCTTCGTGATTCCCTGTGTGGCGAAAGAGGAACAAACCAGTTGAAGCAGGTGAACATTCCATACAGAGTTCCTAGTGAGGAAGAGCACTATTTCCATTTCAGAACATGCTCGGACACCACCTACAGGGAAGGCAGCCTCCATTTACCCGAAGGGCTGCAAGAGCAGCACCTCCCTTCAGAGCTTCCACACCTCCTGGTGTCCCTCATGACATGGGCAAACCACGTGCTTTACCAAAACAGACAACTTTCGAGTTCATGGTGGAAGCCATGGAGGGCACACTGTTACTCTTCCCACAACACATGAGAACTCAGTAAGAGGTGACTCCTTCCACTCCGATTCATGCACACCAAAGCGAGCGCCTCAGCACCCTCCCAGGGAAGAACATCTGCCTAAGAGCTCATCTCAGTCTCCCCTCTGGCAGTTAAAGCCATTCCCCGTGTCCTGTCCCTACATCCCTTGTCCAAAGCCCCCTCCCCAGGTTTCCTGTATCCCCTTTAGGCACTGGAGCTGCTCTGAGATCTCCCCTTAAGGAGCCTTCTCCTCTCCAGGCTGACCCAGCCCCGCTCTCTCAGCCTGGCTCCAGCACAGAGCTGCTGCAGCCCTCGCAGCAGCTCGGCCGCACTCCTGACACGATGGAGACGCAGCCGCTCACTTGTTCAGGACGATCTCCATGGGCACCCCGGGCTTCACGATGGCGATCTTCATCGACTCGCTGCCCACGTCCACCGACATCACAGCCACGGCCTCTGCCGACAAACCCACCGCGCCGTGAGCCCGCTGCCGGGGCGCGGCCCCCCGGTTCCACCGGCTCCCGGCCTCCGAGGGGCCGCGCCGGCCGCCCCCCCCATCCCGCCTCAGCCCCGCACGCACCTGCGCCGGGCAGGCGGCAGAAGAGGAGCAGCCAGAGCAGCGCCCAGCCGAGGGCCCGCGCCGCCGCCATGGTGCTGCCGTTCGGCTCGGCTCGGCTCGGCTCAGCTCCGCTCGGCTCGGCCCGGCTCAGCTCCACTCAGCTCGGCTCCGCTCGACTCAGCTCGGCCCGGCCCGGCTCCGCTCGGCACCGCTCGGCTCGGCTCAGCTCAGCTCCGCTCGGCACCGCTCGGCTCCGCTCGGCTCGGCCCGGCTCCGCTCGGCTCAGCTCGGCCCGGCTCCGCTCGGCTCGGCCCGGCTCGGCCCGGCTCCACTCGGCACCGCTCGGCACCGCTCGGCACCGCTCGGCTCCGCTCGGCTCGGCCCGGCCCGGCCCGCGGCCCCGGCGCCTCGCGCAACCGCCGGCCCGGACGCGGCGCGACCTCATTGGCGCGGCCGCCGGCGCCGGGGTCCCGCGCGCACCCGATTGGGCCACGTCAGGAGAAGCCGGAAGCGGGAGCGCAGGCAGCTTCGGCCCCATTGGCCGGAGAGCCGAGAGGCGGGGCAACGTGAGGCGGGCCGGGGGGCACGCGTGGTGACGTCAGGCCCACCCGTGCGCGCGCAACAGCGTGCCGGTAACGCCCCCTGGCGGCTCAGAGGCCGATTCCCCGGGTCCTAGCGCCTGCCCGGGTCCTAGCGCCTGCCCGCCGGCCCCGTCCCACGGCCGCCCGGTCCGCAGCGCCGCACCGTGTCCCTGCAGCCCGAGGCAGAGCCGCCAGGCCCGAGGAGCACGGCACAGCTTCACCCAACGCCTTACGGCGGCCCGGGCAGCCCGGCCCGCACGCACTGCGCAACCTCGGCACAACGCAGGGTCACAAGAGAGTTACAAGCAGGGGTCCAGGTCCGGTCCGTCCCGCTGGGGGTCATCCCAAACCCGGCACCTCCCCGCGGCACAAAGCTCCCGCACAGGCAGCTCTTTGGCAGCTCTTTATGTTTCAGCACTTTGATACGTTTCCAATAAACTTGCTTTTAAAAAGTCAACTTTAAAAAAGAAAACAATTGTCCCCTGGGCTGAGCAGACGACGCTGGTGCCACCCGACGCGGGTGCGTGGCCACGGCACGGGCTCCCCCAGGACATCCCCGCTGTGTGGGGAGCTCAGGAGTCCATCAGGCTGGTGGATCTGGGGTGCACAGCACCCGCCACCCTCAGTTCATGAACTGGGTGTACCCCTCTGCCCCGGTGACGATGACGTCCATCCAGATGCGCATGGCCTCGGCAGAGGGGGCCACCATGTAGTAGAGGCGGTCGTGTGTCTTGACACAGAAGGTGAGCGCGGGGTTGGGGCTCTGCGGAGGAGGAAGAGGATGGTGTCAGTGCTCTGCCTCCTCTGAGCAACACCGTGCTCCCCTTTCTCCCCCCATAAGCTCCAGCACCAGGTTCCTGCCATTGGCACCCTGGGGAGGAGGTGCTATTGAGGGCCATGGATCACGGATTTAATGGCTTTGAACTGAAGAATGATAGATTGGATATTAGGAAGAAATTCTTCCCTGTGAGGGTGCTGAGGCACTGGCACAGGGTGCCCACAAAAGCTGTGGCTGCCCCATCCCTGGCAGTGTTCAAGGCCAGGTTGGACACAGGGGCTTGGAGCAAGCTGCTCTAGTGGAAGGTGTCCCTGCCCATGGCAGGAGCTGGAACTGAATGAGCTTTAAGGTCCTCTCCAGCCCAAACCATTCCAAGATACTGTAATTCTATCACCTCGGGAGCATCCTCGGCATGAGCTGCCCCAGTGCCTCCTGTCTGCACAATGGGGTTGATGCCAGGAGGTCCCCATGGGCATTGGGGCAGCGGTGGTGCCCAGCTCTCACCTTTGCGGCACTGCGGAGGTGGTCGTAGTAAACCTCTTCGATGGCTTGGAAGTAGATGACACCCTTCAGCTTCGTCTCGTGTTTATCTGCTCGAGAGGAGGAACCAGTGTTGATCAAGGTGCTGCAGGCGATGCCACAGGGAGGGACCTGGGGAGGGGTACGGGGCAGCACAGGGACTCACCCACATAGTAGGAGAGGGTGCGCTTCATGCGGTCGAAGACAAACCAGCGTTTCTTCCAAGACTTGATCTTGCCGCCCATCTTGACCAGGTAGCCCTTGCACATCTTCTCTGTGAGGATGACATGGTAGCACGTGTCCACGCTGTGGCCCGAGGACTCAATGTGCAGCCGCAGGTCAAAATCCTCTTTGCGGATGGGGAGGTACCGTGTCAGGGGACGAGCCTGGAAAAGCAGAGCCCTGCAAAGCCTGCCAGTGGGACAGGAGCCATATCCCCCCCCCCAGACACGGGTAGGGAGCGGGGCTGGGAGAGAGGACCCCACACTGGAGATGGCACCCGCCCCGCACCTGTGAGAAGTGCTTCTCCCGCAGCTTAACCTCCTTCTCCACCAGCTTCTGCCTCCGCGCGGTCTCGTCCTGCAGCCGCCGCTCCAGCTGCTCCCGGCGCCGGCGCTCGTCCTCCAGCGCCTGCCGCCGCAGCTCCATCTCTCGCTCCTGCCGGCACACGCAGCCGCTCAGCACGGAGCACTGGGGACCTGCACCCCGGCCGGCAGCGGCGCCGGAGCCCCTGCTCACCCGGGACTCCATCAGCCGAGACTTCTCCACGTGCGCCTCCTTCAGCATCTTCTCCATCTCCTCGATCTTCCCTGCCTCCATGCAGCTTGCACTGCAAGAGAGCCGCAGCTGCCGTCCCAGCGGGAAGGAGCTCGAGCCATGGTGTGGCCAGCAGAGCAGGCTGCTCCCTCCGGCCGCGGGAGCTGGCCCCGGGGTTACCTGGAGATGTTGTCGGGCGAGCAGGCAGAGTTGTTGCCGGTGGAGATGCTGGTCTCCATGCTGTCCGAGCTCTCCAGGCTGAGGGTGTCATATGCGTGGTCCAGCTCCTCGGCGCGGGGCCCGCCGCCATGGGGACGGTGGTGGTGCAGGATGGAGTGATGCACGAGGCGGGGGAAGGCGGTGGGGAAGGGGGGCTGCCCGTGCAGGGCCTCCCACTGGGACTGAGCCTCGGCGGCCGCTTTCTGCTTCAGCTCCGCCAGCCGCCGCTTCTGCTCCTCAATCACCTGCTGACCTGGGCCATGGGAAGACGACCACAACTGAGCTCTCCGCACTCAGAGCCGCGCCGCTGCAGGTGAGGGGACGGCACTGGCAGGAGAAGACACAGCAGGCACTGCTGGAGCTGGGGGGGCGGGTTGGTGCTGCAGCGAGAGCCTCCACTGCTCCCTGCAAGCAACAGCTCTCTGGGGAGGAGGAGTGGGTCCAGGCAGCCAAGGGGGGCACATGCACCAGGCTGGCAGAAGCAGGTGGGGCAAAGCTTTAGCAAGCTGGGGATGCACAAGGCTGTTCCTAAGTGGATGCCTGGAGGCACCTGGGGTCCTGGGCTGCTCATGCCCCTCCTATACGTGGCAGCCAGTGCCAGCAAACAGCCATGCTGCTGCCTTGGGGCTGCCTGAGGCAGGCCAAGCCGCCCCATGTCTCTACCTGGTAGCTCGCCCGGCTGCAAGGGCTCTGCTGGGAGCGGCTCGGCTGGAGACACACCGTCAGGTGGAGGGGTCGGGAGGGAGAGAGGGGGGAAAGCAAGAGACCGTGAGAGAGGCACCGCGTCCCACCAGAGCACCGCCGCCACTGCGGCTGGGCTGCCCTCGCCATCGCCCAGGCGGCAGCGGGGAAGAGCATCCCAAAGCCCCACCACCCCCCAGAGCCAGGGCGCGGAACCGGCGCTCACCCTTCTGCTGCAGGGCCAGCTGCCGCTTGGTCTCGATGTCCTGCAGCGTGGCCGCCAGGTTGTGGGGCAGGCTGCCCGCCGGGCTCAGCGGGCCCTGGGCAGGACGGCAGGCGCTGGGCTGCGGGGACGGACAGGGGCTGGCACCGGGTGCGCAGGAGCCCCCGTGCCCAGCGCCGCGTGATGCCGGCGCCCCCCGGTAGCAGTACCTTGGGCGAGGGGCTGCGCCCCAGCACGGAGAGATTGAGCTGCGAGGATGAGGGGGTCCCACTCTTCATCCGTGGTGCGGGGACACCAGCATCACCTTCCGTCTTGGCACGATAGACCTGGGCATGGAGAGACAAAGGTGACGGTCATGGGGGGCTGCAAAAGCCCTCCTGGACAGATGGCTCAGCTGTCACTGGGGCTGAGCAATCCCTCCCAGGTCCTGCCCCTGTGTGGGCACCACCTTGGCAGGGTACAGGCAAGAGGAGGCAGGAGCTGCCTGCCCCGGGCGTACTGCCCACTGCAGGTCGGTTCTGCCTCTGCCTTGCAGTGCCCGGGATGTGGAACCGGCAGGAACATCCCCATGTTGTCCTGCTCCTGCCGCGGCCAGCAGCCCCAAAGCATGAGCCCCAGCAACAGGGAGCTGGGATTACCTGGAGAGGCTTGTGAGAGAGGTGAGCTTTAGCTGGAAGCGGAGGAGGGGAAGAAGGAGGAGAGACAGAGAAGGAGGTCTCAAAGCCAGCCATGACCTCCTGGTACCACTTCTCTAAATCAAGGGCCGGGAGCCACACAGAGCCCCCTGGCAGCTGCCGCTCCATCTGGAGAGAAACGCCGCATAAGAAAGGACAAAGGGTGAAACGCAGTGAGAAGGACAAACGGACAGCGATAGAGAAGTCAGAGCATCCCTGCTTGCACCTGCACCACCCCCAGAATGGGACCTGCACACCCCAAGGACCCTGCACCCTCCCTGGCTGAGTCCCACAGCTCCAGGACCCTCTTGGCTGCTTGAAGGGCCCTCAAGAGCCAATGGAAGTGCCAGGAGGGCACAGAGACCCCCTACCCTGCACCGCGGGTTCAGACAGGCACAAGGCACTGGGCAGGCAGCTGGAGACAAGCACCGCTGCCGCTCAGCCTCATCAGCAGCTCACCCAAATCCCTGCATCCCCATCACCTCCCAGGGAGGGCACAGGGGCAGAGGGAAGGAAAAAGGGCACAAACCTCTGCAGAGACAGAAGGAGAAGAGAGAGATGGAAGAGGAGGAGTAATGCAGCCTGAAGGAGATGAAGGAGATGGAGGGGCGCAGGCCAGCGGGGAAGCGGCAACGGGGTGGAGGTGGCCCAGGATGCCTGAGAGCTGCTCAACGGTCACATACTGGGTAGAGAGAAGCAGGTTAAACTGGGAAAAGAAGCTCTGAGCAAGGGCAATCAGGCACGGGGGATAAGCAGGTGGCTGCAGCCCTCAAAAGAGGGTGCCACGTCCCTGGGAGGCAGGGAGCTGCTGCTGGGCACTGGCTCTGTCCCTGCCCGCTCTGCACCCTCCTCTCCTGGGACTGGCGGCCAGGACTGGGGCCAACAAGCAAAGAGCCACCCTCCCGCCCCGCTGGGCACCCACTCTGCTCCCTGGCCCTGCTGCTGCCACCCCAGAGGGCACAGCCCATCCAGAGCTGCTGAGTAGCGCTCCCAGCAAGGAGATGGGGTGACTCCAGCCTGTGCTCCCGGCTCAGCTGCAGACAGACAGGCCCCCACAGCCCAAGAGAGAGGTGGGCTCTGAGCACCAGGGCACATGGGGAGGCCATGTGCTCTGCAGCATCCTCGTTGCTGCCCGGGATGCGGAGGGCAACCCAAGGGGGTGAACCCGAGCATGCTCTGGAGCGGGTACCTCATCAGCTGCGGGAGGTACAGCAAGCAAGAAAGAGCGCTGAGCGGCAGCAGAGGCAGCAGCAGAAGCTTTAGTGTCCGGGCTGGGGCTGTGCACATAGCTGCAGAACCTGAAAACGTCAGACAGCCTCATGTACTCCTAGAAATCCACAGCGGAGGAGAAGGAGGAGAGTTAGACCCATGCGCTGGCATCGCGGCACCGACTGCAAAGCGGGAGCAAACCTCCCCGCACGCACATGCCCCGCCACCGTCTGCCCAGCCCTCTTTCTCTTTCTCTTCCCTTCTCTACCTTTCTCTTCCCTTCCCTTCCCCCTGCCCACCCTGCCTGCGGCTGCCTGAGCTGGGCTGGGTGTCCCAGCTTCCTCGCTCCTGCCTTAGGCGCAGCTTTGCTGGGTGAAGGCTGGGGATGGAGCCTGTCCTGACGATGCACCTTCAGCTGTTCCCCATCACCCACATCTTGGGGTCCCCAGCTGCAAGCTCTCCCCGGTGCATTAGCACCAGATGAGGCCCCCACCACAGAACTCAACCTGTTTTAAGCCAGTTTAAAACCCACTTCCCTCGCCCTTTTTGAACCGAACATGCTGAAGCTGGGGATTTGCTCTTTTTTACTGGCTAGCAGGAGCCTGAAGGATGCTCCCAGGAACGGCCCAGCTACCGGGTCAGCAGCGGGCAGGAGGGAAGCGCAGGGGTGCCTGTGCCACATGGGGCAGAGCCGGGGTTAAAAACCAAGCATCGGGCTCAGCAGAGCACCTCAGGAGAGTGTTAATGAGCGAAGCGGCTGCAGAGCTGCATGAGAAATGGCCCAGCCGTGCCACCTCAGCCGCTGCTGTGCTGCAGGGATGCCCCACTGCCCGACACTGATGTTAGTGCACCCAAGGGTCTGGTGGCTGCTTGGCCAAGGAGGGGGCAAGCGGGCCAGCACGTGCAGTTAGTCTGTTACCTCGTGTGCCATGGGGTAGGAGCGGGCGGCAGGAGAAGCTAAGGAGGCAGCTGCAGCTGGCAGGGGGCTCAGGGGCTTAGCTCCCTCCAACAGCTCATAAGGTTCTGAGATATGGAGGGTCTCCTGTTGGAGGGCAAAGATCACATAGGCAAGGCAGGCACAGGCAGCAGCAGAAGCCCTGCTGCAGGCAGGCACCAGGGGACTCTGCCATCCTGCCCTTCTCTGCAGCAGCAGATCAGGTGGCACCAGGTGCCCAAGGGCATCGTGGCTCCACTCCCCATTCAGAGCCACGAGCAGGGCAATGGAGTGACCCATTCCCACCTCCAAGTCTCTGGACATGAAACGGAAGGAGTCCCCTGTGCCAGCATGAGCAACAGTGCTTGGGGTGGCAGTAGTGCAGCCCTAGGGACCATACCTCCCCTCTCTCCACTTACCTCTCTGAGAGCTGAAGACATTTTGGGGAAGCTCCTGCCGCCTGTGATGAGCTGGTATCGCCTCTCCAGGGACACGAGCTTCTCCTTCTCCTGAGCACAGGGTGACAGTGAGAGCAGAGGTAGCTGATGGCTACTGGCCCAGCACCCCACGGCTGGCCCCTCAAGCTCACCCCGACTGCCAGCACCCCAACAAGAGCTGGCACAACCTCACCCCCAGCCTCAGGCACCCCTAGGGCCGGAGAGCACACATTGACCTGCCAATGGCTGCGTTACCTTCTGCAGGAGCTGCAGGACACCGTTCCTCTTCCTGGCCAGGTGCTCGGCCTCCTGGGCACTCTGCAGCCGGATCTGGGCAGCCTGGGCATCCAGGGCAGCCACCCGCTCCTGGGAGCAGGAGTGGCAATGAGCTGGCTGCCCGTGAGCCGTGCGGCACAGCCTGGACCCGCTGCCCTCTCCTTCCCTACCTTCCTGCGGGCGATGCTGCGGTGGCACTCGGCCCGGCTCTGCAGGAGCTGCTGCCCCCGCGCCTCGCGCTCCTCCTCGAGGCGACTCTCCCGCTCCAGCTGCTGGAACTCCAGGTCCTCAAACAGCTTGGCCTCCGTCTCCAGCACCTCCGCCTCCTGCAGACACACAAGGGCACAGTGGGTCACTCCCTCTGGACAGGCATCCCACAGCAAAACCTCCTGACGTGCCCCCACGGCCTGCTGGTGCTGGCCAGGAACAGGAACCCATGGCAACACTTGTCCCCGGTGCCCTGTGCAGGCAGGCAGGCAGCTTTCCCTCCTGCTTGGCACCAGCAATGTGGGAGAGACACCAGCTACCTCTACCCAGCTGAAGAAGGCGATGGAGGTGCTGGGCACAGACCAGCTCAGAGCTGTCACCCCCAGATGACAACGAGCTCGCCGTGGCTGAAGACTAGATGCCCCCATTGAACCACATCCGGGCCAGCACCATGCCCCGCCAAGCGGCAAAACACCATACGCTGGCATAACCACCACCATGCAGCCCTGCATCATCAAGCCAATGGGCAGCAGAGCCTTCACTGATGAGCACCATGCTGGACAAACAGCAATCCTCCCAGCCTTTGAGCACTGACAGCACATGGCAGCACCCAGCTCAGCATGCAGAAATCACAGCACACTTAGCATGGGGATGCGCTCCATCCTGCTCTGGGAACAGGGCAGCCCTTGCTCTCGTGGTGTGGCATGGCACCATTGGCACAGCGGCTGCCAACGGCTCCCACACACTAGGACTAACCCATCACTGTCCCTGCCTGCCACACGCTGGGACCCACATCCAGCACGGGGGTGCCTGCCCCGAGCAGGCTGCAGCAAAGAGGGTTCATCTGCACAGCAAGGGCTAGGAAAGGTCAGACACTACTGGAAAATACCCGATAATGGGAAAAAATGCTGCAGACCAGCAGTAATGTAAACTGACGGCATCGTGTAAATAAACGCTCTCAGGAAACAGCTGGAAGCAGTGTGGTGAGGACCCGGCGGTCCCCGCGGCTCCCCTCCTTTCGGGACAGGACCGGTCCAGAGGAGCACGGCAGCTCCCTGGCGATGCTCTGCCAAGCCAGCACCGCACCCCGGGCCCGGGCGAGCGGAAGCTTACCAAGACAGCGGAGCCCGGTGCCAGCCACCTCCAGCCCGGGTGTGATACTCCCTGTGCGGCCCCGGCTGGTAGGGAAGAGCTGGCCTAAGCTGGAGCGGAGGGAGGTGGGCCACGGTCCGGGAGGGTGGGGGGAGACACTGACCCTTCTCATCTGCTCCCGTAACTGCTCCCGCAATGACTCAGGGCACTTATTAAGGTGGCTCTTCGACTCATGGTAAAGCACCCGGAGTTGCTCTAGCTCCTTCCTTTCAGCATCAACCTTTGCCCTTTCCTGAATCGGGGGAGAACAAGACAAAACAAAAAGTAGAAAAGAAAGCAAAAAAAAAGGAAGAGAGAAAACACTTCTCAAGTTGGCGCCATGCAAAAGCTGCAGAGTTAGAGGGGCTCGGCTGAAGAGGAGGCTCGCAGGGAGGAGCATCATGGCATCTACAGAGGCATCGAGAGAGGAACAGCCATGGGGACATGGGCTGGGCAGTGTCAGAGGGGTTATGGCCAGCCCTTGATCTCAGCCCTGAGTTCACATGCCAAAAGCCCACTTGTGGGCTGTGAAAAGATCAGTGCTGACAGCACAGATAAAGTCATCCCGATCCTGCAGGTGGCTGCATCACAGTGGATCACTCTGAATCACCAGCAGCTTTGCTACTTGGTGCTCACCATCCGGGATGTTGCCAATTAAACACAGCAGGTCCCATCCACATCTACTGAGGATGAGGGACCATGGACCACCCCCATCCGTCAGAAGGAGAGGGCTGCCTGCAGGATGGCAGTGAAAACAGGAGACTGAGGTCCAACCCTGCCATCAGAGGTGCTCAGGCTACGCAGAGCTAGTGGCAGACACTTGCTCCTGGACATGGGAGGAGGGAGAAACATGCCCAGCCCTCCCTCCCATAGCCACAGGAGCAGTGTGATGGAAGCCAGCAACATGGGGCTGGTGTAGGGGATCACCTCCTGCAGGTCTGGCAGCACCATATGGCAGCCAGGCACTGGGAAACACACATTGCAGCAGCACAGACACATGGGGGATCCATGAACAGGGAAACAGGAGGGCGAGACAGGGGCTGTAGGGTGCCTGGGAGCTCTCGGGCACTCAGAGGTGTCAGGGGTGATGGCAGACTTAAGAACAGTTAGTACAGGCTGTGCAGGCTGGTTAGGAGAGCAGTGGTTCGGTCAGCAGGTTGGAGCTGGGTTTGCCTGCACTCCTCCCCTAGCTCTGCACGAGGCTGCCCCTGCCTACAGAAGATGCCTGCAAAGGGCTGGAAGACCAAAACAGGACAAAAACCCCAAACACCGCACGGGCACTGCAGGCAGGCACCGAGGGCAGCTCTGCCCAGCCATGGGCAACCAAACAGCACCTACAGACATGGGGCCAGCCAAACGCCCAGCGACATCAGCACCGCACCACGGCAGCACAGAGCTGCCAGCAGGACCCAGGCAAACAGAAGAGCTCACCCCAGGCTGGGCCACGCTGCCTGCGAGGCTGCGGGATGGCTGCAACCAGTGGCCAGGTCAAGCGGCAGCGGTGCCTTCAGGCAGGCCTGGAGATCACAGCAGCCAACTGCACCAAAGATGCCAAAACCACTCCAGGGGAAGGGGGCCAGGACCCCTCCCCAGCCACTGAGCCGAGGGAAACACCCGCTGCGATTTCCTGCCCACCTCCAGTGAGCTGAACACTACAGCAGCAGCCACCATCGCGCGTGAAGATGCCCCAGTGGGCAGCACACTGGAGGAACTGGCCACACGACAGAGCCCACCAGCAAGGGCAGGGAACGGGGAGCACTGAGGACCCCACTCCACATCAGTGATGCCCACTGCAGGCAGTGGGTGTCCAGGAAAGCCCCACACCACAAAACCTCCCTGCGCGACCCCTCTGGTGTGACAGACAGTGGCCGAAACGCAACTCAAGTGCCAGCCCTGCCCTCCTCTGGCAGCACTGTTGGACCTGTCCCAGGCAGACAGCAACAGATCCCCCCAGGATGTGAACCCAGAGTGGATGCTCCTCAATGCCCCTGCAAAGCCCAGGGACAGTAGAACAGGTCCAGATGGGAGCACTGCAGCACGGAGCACCACGGCACCACTGCAAGCAACTGAGGAGAGCACGACACAGCCTGCCACAGGGCTCACCTTGTCCCGCTCCTTCCGGATGCTGGCATCCAGGCTGGAGAGCTTCTCCTGCAGCTGCTGCACTGCCTCCTGCTCCTGCCGCAGCCGCGCTGCCTCTGCCTCACGCTCGCCCTGCAGCAGCGCCCGCTCCATCTCTGCCTGGATGGGCACAGCCACGTCAGGATGGCTGCCCCAGCCGGGTCCAGCTCTGCCCATGGGACTGGGTGCTGGCCAGCGAGCAGCGGGGGACCCAGCAGAGCTCCCCAGCCCCTCACCTCTCGCGAGGTCTCCTGCAGTTGCTGCTCCAGCTCCTTGACGCGGCTCTTGAGCTGGTCCAGGCGGCTGAGCACACTGGCGCGCTCCTCCTCCAGCCGCTGTGCCTCCTTGGCGCGGGGGCCCGCCAGCTCCTCGTGCTGCAGAGAGAGCAGGTTGGCACGGTGCAGCACAGCATGGTGCGGCACGGCTCGGCACAACCATCCCCTCACCTCGTGGTGGGTGCTCTCAGTGCTGCTGCACTCCTCCTTCAGGTTCTCCTCATCCGACCTCTCCAGGCTCTCCCTCTGCCGCAGCTCCTCGGCAGCACGGCCCAGAGCCACGGCACCCCTGGGCACCCGCCGGCCAGCATCTGCGTCACCAGCCAGGAGCCGGTGCACGTCACCCGCCTCGGTGCTGTCTGTCTTGGTGTACTCGGCGCAGAGGTTCAGGATGGTCTCCAGGCGCTGCCGCTCCTGCAGGGAAGAACGGTCAGTGAGGTGCGCATCCCGGCACTGCCACAGCCCGCAGGATCCTGTGCTGACAGCAGTCGCTGGGATGCGGGCTTGCTCCGGGGATGGGCCGGGGACATCGCAAAGCCCAACACAGCCCAGCGCCAGGCACACGATGCACCGGGAGCTGGGGACAGACTAATTACAGGCAGCAGTGGTGGCTGCCGAGCACCTCCGCTATTTCCAGGCAGTGAGTCAGGCCGCCCGCGCCGGCGTGAGTCAGGGCTGAGCCAACAGGGCTCCAGCGCGGCCCCGGCCCCGGCAGATGCACAGGGCAAACCCCACCCAGGCAGCTGCTGGCGCTATAAAAACTCCATCTACCCTAAATATAGACGTGATGCCCACAAAGCCACGGCACCGTCACTGGCAGACGCGGCGCTGGCGGGGCGGGAGGAGACGTGAATGGTTTTGCAAAGGCAGGAGTGCTACAATTCCAGATGCAGCCCCACGGAGCCATGCAACCCATGGCTGCCCCTGGGGTGCTGCGAGCTGCGGGCTTTGTGCTGCCATGCACTGATGGCCGCTCCTGGTCATAATCCCTCCGGATAAGCCGGCAGCTGCGGCAAATCCCTGAGAGCCAGGGCCAGGTTTTAAAGCAGCAAAAGCCAAAAGGCATCTGCAAAGAGGGCATCCCACACTCAGACACGGTCCCATGCTCCCCCCAGCCACAGGGCTCACCAGGCGCTCCATCTCCTGCTCCCGCACCCGCTCCTGCCGCTGCCGCCGGTGGTACTCCAGCAGCTCATCCTCATTGTCGCTGATCTCGGTGATGCTGTTCTTGCGCTCCCGCGGCCCTGCTGGCAGCCGGGGGTCCCCCAGGGGCTTCCTGGGGGTGCGGGGGCTCTGCCGAGGTGAGGGCATGGCTGTGGAGCCCAGCCCGTACGCAGGGCTCAGGCAGGAGCCAAAGCTGGGGCGGCGGGGGGGGGTGTCTGCTGGCAGTGGGGGCGAGGGGCTCCCGGTGCCCCGCTGCTCCTCCGGGCCCTTGCGCCGGGTGCGGGGGCTGCCAGGCACCTCCCTGCCCAGCCGGGGCTGCGGGGACGGAGCATCGGGGACCACGCGGGGGCTGGTGGCGCGGCGCGACAGCGATGGGCTCAGCGGGGGCAGCTCCCGCATGCTCTCCATGTTCCTCCGGGCTGCCCGCGGGCTCTCGGGGGGCTGCAGCCGGGTCTCCGGAGCTGCCCTGCTGGGGGGCTGCCGGCCGGGGGCCAGCGGCTCCCGTGGCTCCCGGAAGGGGCTGGGGGGCCGCTCCTGCAGGGCTGCCCATGGCCGCGGGGCTGCTCTGGGGGTCAGGCGGGGGCTGCCTGCCCGGGGCTCCCCGAGTCGCTCGGCCTGCCAAGGGTCGCCAGGCCCCCCGCCGGGCATGGGGGGTGGCTGCACGGCGTGGTTGTAGCTGGAGGAGCGGAGTGGGACAAGGGGTGGCACGGCTGGACCCTGCTCCTGGCTGCTGGGCGAGGGGCTGGTGTAGCCACCGCTGCTGGCCGGGGACGAGAGCGGGGAGAAGTTCTCATAGCTGGAGCCCCCCGACGTGGCTCCGGGGCTGGGTGGGGGGGACAGGAGGCAGCGCCCACCCCCATTCACCACAGGGGACAGGGGGGACCGGCCACGGGCAGGTGGCTTCTTGCCAGCGGGAGATGCCGGCTCCTCCAGCACCAGCGAGTCCATGATGTCCTGCAGGTCCTTCTCGATGGAGCTGACGAGGGAGCTGTGGCTGGGACACCCATGCTCTGGAGGCTGGTGGCCACCATTCACTAGGGCCTCGGGCTCTGTGGAGAGACACGGGAGCAGGAGTCAGCATGGCAAGACCCCCCACAGCCCCTGCTCGGGCTGGCATCCCACAGAGCATCACCCCTTGATGCAGCCTTGCAGAGCCAGTGCTGGGACGCAGCCCCTCTCCCCCCAGACCCACTGCCACCATTTCCCACTCTGGCTGGGGAGCCAGGCCAGGGAGGAGGCCGGTATCCCACTGGCCCCATCATCACCAGGGAGACAGAAACCTGATAGCATAGCCCAGCCGCCTGCTCCTGCTCCTGCTCCCGCTCCCGACATCCCTGCGCTGCCACAGCTCCCAGCCCCACTCCCTGGGGAGCAGCTGCCTGTGCCAGCTGCTGGCGCCCACCGCTCATCCCTGGCAGGCTCTGGCACCCCAGGAACAGGGCAGAGGTGGACAGCCAAAAGCCACCACACACAGACCTGCGGCATATCCGGACCCACTGCCGTGTCATCTGCAGCCTTCCTGCGCCCCCAGCCTGAGTGCCCCTGCCCAGGCTGCCCTGTCCTCCCAGCGCAGCACCGATGTGCCTGTCACTCAGGGGACGAGCTAATAGCGGCAGGCACGGAGCCTGGCCAGGACAACATGCCACCCGGGCTGCGTCACCCCTGGCACCCAGCGGCTCCCCTGCAGTGGCCAGCAACACCTCTGTGCCCAGAGATGTGCCTCAGCACGGCCTGTGTGATCTTGCCTGGTCCCGCCAGTGCCGGAGGGCCTGCGCGGGGCCCACAGGGGATGCTCCGTGGCTGTATAATGCTCGGAGGCCACGCCACCTCCCCACGTCCCTCCTCCCGTGGGGTGTGCTGCCTTCCCGACACACACGTGGCACGGCGAGGCTGCCAAGCTCCTCTCCCCGTGCCAGGTCGTGCCGGTCGGGGCAGGGAGAAGAGCTACCAGCCCAGGGATCGCTGCTGGGGATGTGAACATCCCCGGGAACCAGACGCGGCGCCGGCACAAACCCCGCAGACAGGCAGACACAGCACGATAAGCAGCCAGCGAGATGACTGCAGCCGGGGAAACGGCCTTCACAGCCTCCGCACGGCCACCCCAGCACGTAAACGCCTGCTCCAAGGCAGCCGGGGGACCCCACACACCCATCCCCAGTGTGGGCTGATGAGCGATGGCTCCGCCATGGCCAGGCTGGCCAGAGGTGAGAGCTGTGCCTCGCCGCCCTCGCCATCACACTCTTCCGAGGCAATATTAATCATTAACGAACAGCAGCACAACTGCCGTGCCAAGACAACGGCAGGCACATCTGCGGCCAGGCGTGAGCCCTGCTCCCAAACACGGGGGACAGGGCTGGAGAGCAGTGCACGCCGGGCAGGCTGTGGCACGGGCCAGCGACCCCACCGCCCTGCTCGGGCACCTACTTGCTGGCAGGCCGTAGAGAGCCGCTGGACTCCTGCCCCCCGCCGGGATCATGCTCTTCATCCACTTGGCCTCAGCCGGGTGGTTGAACCGGAGGAAGGTGGCCTGGCCCAGGCAGATGGTGCACCCTGCGGAGAGAGGGTTCGGGGCTCAGCCGCTGGCCGAAACGACACCAGAGAGAGGTGAGGCAGGAGCCGGGCACTGCCCGGCCCCAAGGCACATCCCTGGGAGGGGAGCGGGCTCCTGCTGTCAGCAGCGGCTTACGGGGAGGCTGAAATCCAGGTCACCCCCCGGCAGCTGCAGGCAGCGCGACGCGGGCACAGGCACAGCTGGGGTCCCCGCCGGGGCCGCGCTGCTGCGGCGGCGCTGGCGATGCTCCAGGGCCCGCGCGGCTGCCAGCCCCAGACAAGACAGCTCCTGTCCCCGGCCCGAGGCGCAGCCTCCCGGGGGAAGGTGCCGCCAGGCGGCCCGGGCAGGGGCACGGGGCCGGGAGCCGCGTGCAGGGAGCGTCGGGCGGCTGGAAGGCTCCGCGCTGCTGCAGACACGCCCCGCTTTGAAGCACCCGCCAGAGCCGTAGGGAGAGGCTCTCTCTGCACCGACAGCCGAAAATCCCTCGCCGGAGGGGACGTGGTTTGTGCAGCACCCAGCGAGCGCGATGCCGTACGGATCAACCGCCGTGGGCGCTGCGGCGGCCTGGCTGCCTCGTCCGAGCGCCGGCGAGGGAAGCAGCCCCGCTCCTCAGCGGCAGCCCGGCTCGGCAAGAGCATCCCGCCGGCTGGGGGGCAATGCCAGCGCCCGGCCCGGCAACGGGCTACGGCTCCTCCAGCTCAGGGCACCGGCAGAGCCGCGCATCACCCCAGCCAAGCGGGGTACCCCCATCCCACACCCCGAGCGCCGGCCTCGCAGCTTGTCCCGCTATGGCCAGGCACAGACACTGACCCTGCCCTGCGCCCTGCCTGCTGCCCGCAGGAGAACCGCGATCTCTGCCTGCGCCCCAGCAGACCACGGCTCTCACCGCCCGACCTGCGAACACCGGGACCCGCCGGGGCCCGCCGCACCGGAGCCGTCGCGCCCGTTCACAGGCGGCTTTGTGGCTCCCATTGTCCCCCGAGGGGCCGCCTCCTACGGCGGGGTCCCCCCTTCCCCGGGGGGGGAGCAGCGGAAGGCGCAGGGGCTGCACCGCGGCGGCCCGAGGGCGGCAAAGTGGGGTCCCCCCAACACCCCCCCCAGCCGCGGGCACGCGTGGCCCCGCCGCACTCACCGAGCCGCCGCCGCCGCCCGGGCAGCGCCGCGCACCGCCCCCGGGGAGGGGCGGGGGGCGGGCGGGGACGGAGGGGGCCGGGCCTCTCGGTGCCCCGCCGCCGGGCGGGGTCCTCCCGCGAACCGGGGCGCGGGGCCCCGGGGGCCGCGAGGGGGCACAGCAGGGTCAGGATCCCTCGGCCATACAAGGCCACCGGCAGCGGTGCCCAGGGAAACCCGGGCTGTTTCCTCCATTCATCCCCTTCCCAAACCTGGCTGAGCAATTCCAGGGTTGGCTGGAAGCGGGGACAATGGTGGGGACCAAACCCTGGCCGGCGCGCTCACTCTCTCCCTCCACATCTCAGCAGCTCCCCAGCGGTGCCAGCATCCAGCACATCCCCACCCCAGGGCAAAGAGACAGGAACATCCCGGCTGGGATGTGCGAGTGCAGGATGGATCCACAGACACCCCAACACCTAAGAGCGGACCACCGTGAACAGGGCCCTGCACCGGAGCAGAGCAGAGCAGCACAGAGTGTCCCTACCTTGGGTGAGGCGTGTGGGCCGCCACAGCGGCACACCATCAATGGCACAAGCATTGCCACAGGGGTGCAGGGTGAGGGTCCCCGCCACGTTCTCGATGTAGCAGTGCTGGGGAGCCAGCCCAGGGCCCTGCAGGATGATGTCCGTTGTGGCAGTGCCAATGGTGGTCCTCCCTGCTGGCAGAGAGAACAGCTCAGCTTCCCTACCACCGGCAGCATGCCCATGGGGACCTGCTGGCAGCCAGCACTCACCTTCCTTCAGGGGCAGGAGCGTGATGGCGGTGCTGAGCCGGCCACTGCCGAGGCTCACCAGATGTGGCTTCTCCGTCTGCACCTTCAGGCCCTTGCCCGTGTCGATCAGGTCCAGGGGGCTGTTCTGCAGGAGGAGAGGGAGGGATATTCACCACTCCCATGCCTGCAGCCTGTTCCCCTGCGCTGCCCACCCAGCCAGGTGCAGGGAGCGATGCCCCTGTGCCTGCAGGACAGCCCAGCAGTGGGATGCAGGAGCTGAGGGTTCCATCCCACCCATGCTGCCCACCCCAAGGAGCAGAGGTGAGCTGCTGTGGGAGCAGATCTCCAGGGCTTGGGCTGCATCTAAGAGGATCCACGATGCCAGCCACTTAGCTCAATGGGCTTTGCTGCCGATCCCGTAATAGGATTGGGATGAGGAGAGGCCAGAGAACAGCACCAGCTGCCTGTGGTAGGGCTGGCTGGGGCACAGAAGGGGTCCTGGTCCTGTGGCCTTGTGTGCTCACCTGGATGATGGTCTGGACTCTACGGGTTGGGCTGGTGGGGGTCCTGCTGGATGCCTCCATGGTGCCTGCTCGGAGATGCCAAGTGCTCTTGGACACAGGCTGCAGCCAGAAGAAACAGCACATCCAGGTGATCACACTGGGCACGGCTCTGCTGTATTCCTGCTGCACATCCCTGTGGCAGCCTGAGCGGCAGCCTTACAAACCCCATCCCAGACCAGCATTTCCCACCATGAGGATTCCCCTCCTGAGCTGCCGTTCCTGCTGCCCAAAGCCATAAGCGTCCCACCTGGTGAGGCATGAGCCCCCATCCCCCAGGAAGCCTGTGTGCTCCAAGCCTCAGGATGGGACATGGCACCAGAAGAAGTTGGAATAGCGGCTCGGGTTTGAGGAACTGGTGCAGGAAATGCACACCCTAAACACGGAGAGCGATGGGCAACCAGACCCCAATTGCCACTGATGGGTGAGGACTCAAGAGGACAGCATCCAGCTGTGCCCAGCAACATCTGCCTAAACCCCAACACAGCGAGTGAGCATCCCAGGCACGCACCTCCCTTTGCTCCTGCACAGCCCAGCGGCAGCAGTTACACCTCGGGGTGCACGAACCAAGCTGAGCGCACCGCACGCTGGCACTCGTGCCCGCGCGAGGCACAAGCAGGAGGCAGCTCCGGGAGGAAGCATTTCCGTCACCCGGTGCTCACGCCACAGTCACAGCCCAGAGGATGCTTCGGGGTTACTAAATTTACCGTCTGCTGCTCCCCGCGTCCCTCCCTTCCGCCCGGGCCTGGCCGAGCGCGGCTTAACCCTTCCCGGGAAGGCCGGGGCAGCCGCACCGAACCGGGGAGCGCTCCCGCTGCCCGAGGGACCCCGGTCCCGGGGCAGCGGGGGACACCGGGGGGAGCGCCGGGCTCGGCTCCCTGCAGCGGCGCCCACTGCACCGCCAGCCCCGCACCCCGCGGGGTGAAGGACCCCCCCCCCCCGGCTTGGCCAGAGCCGCGCTGGGCTGCGGGGGCGAGCGGCGGCTATTACACACTGCGGAAAAAATGAAACGCTGGAAAACACCAGCGTGGGATCCGGGCTGGGACGGAGCCCGCGCGGCTCCGGGCGACACCGGGGCCGGCCGCCCGCGGCCAGAGCTCCGTGGGGACCGCGGCTGCCCCGCGTGGGGGGGGCACAGCTCGGCCAAAGGGGATGTGGAGACGCGGCGCCCCACGAGCACCTCCCCGTGGCCCACCGGCTGCAGAGGCAGGACCCTGCTTTTCCCTTACCTGCCACCTCATCCTGGGGCTGAGCGAGACCCTCCGCGGTAGGGTGCCCATGTCCCCCGGGCGCAGGGGGGCCGCGCTTCCCAGCATCCGGAGACCCCGGGGCCCCGCCGAGCCCCTGACCCTCGCTGGCACCGAAGCCGAGCCACAATGTTCCGGGAAGAAGGAAAAGCCAGGAGGGGCCGGGCGGCTGCATAGGAAGGGAGCAGGGCCAGGGTGGGATCCTGCACCGGCGTTAACCCCTTCCCAGCACGGCTGTGCTGGTGCAGCTGCGTGGGCATCTTGGGGGACCCCAGCCCCACGCTCAGGGGGTCACCCCCACACCAAACTCGCTCCACCCAGCACCCCTTGCTCCACAGGCACCCCGGGAAGTGATCCTGGCATCCTGCTGCTCCCGGATGCCACCACCGACAGGCAGCAGCCCCCCAGCATCACCCTCCACCGGAGCCCCTCACCTGGCTCCCCACTGTGCCAAGGACGCCGCTGTCCCCCTGCCCGTCCCCCAGGGGTACGGCCCCTCTCCAGCCGGCTCTGCGGTAGGAATGCGGGGCGGGAGCGCGGCAGCCCCAGCCGGCGCCCCACCGCCGGGGCGGACAAGGCGGCCTTTCTTCTCCCTCCGCCGCCTGCAGAACGCTGTGCTTGTTCCCGCCGTGGGAAGCGGTGAAGGCACCAAATGCCAAGGGGTCGGGCTCGGTTACCGCCAGCAGCCCCCGGCCGCCGTGCCCCCCGCGCGCAGGGCTGCCCGCTCAGCCCCGGCCTCCCCGAGGACAAAAGCCCCTTTCTTCTCCGGGCGCAGGCAGAGGCCTCACCTGGGCGGACGCCCGCCCCTGCCGACGCGGGGCCCCCGCCGACGCCGGTCGGGCTGCACGCGGACGCTGTCCCCCCACCGCCGCGCTGCCCCGCACCGCTGCGCCCTGCCTGCCCCCGCCGCACAGGGTCTGCCCCTGCCTGACCTGCTGCTGCCCACCGAGCCTCAACCTGGCCACAGTGGCGGAGAGCAGCCCCCGTGCGCTGCTGGCGGCAGCACAGCCAGGGCACGGTCAGACCACGGTCACACAAGGGCTGCGCCGATGCACGGAGCACAGCCCGGCACAACCTGCGATGCAGTCCCTCGCGGTGCCAGCCATGCAAGGATGCAGCGTGCCAGGGGGTAGGCACATGGCATCCCGGGACACAGCCTCTCCTCCCCACTCATTGCTGGGTGAGTCACAGGAGGAAGCCAGAGAGGCCGAGCTAACGGGCGCGCGCCGCAGAGCATTGCAGCCTCCATCCAACTTGGCTGCCTGCTTGCTCCGCATCTGCTAACGCGCTTAGGGCGCGCTTACCCCTTCCCACACCCTCCACTCCAGTAAACAACCGATCATTCTGCCGGCAGCTGGGAATGGGGAACCCATGTCCAGCACAACGCTGGAGGGGAGCGAGGAGCCTGCTCCTCCAGACCTGGGGCCGCCCCACGTTGAGCACAGAACACCGAGCCGGCGCCATCCCACCCAGGCGAGGGGCTGCAGCGGGGGCTGCATCGCGGTTGCTGGGACAACGCAACGCTCCTGGCAATAACATCACCGTAAATCAGCTGCCAGACGGCTCCGGCGGGAGCGGAGGAATCCCGGCCGCACCCGCTGATCTCAGCGCTCCCGGGAAGTGCTCCCGCTCCTCCGCAGCTCTGCCGGCATCGTGCCTCTGCCTTTCTGCGTGCTAGGGGATGCCCGAGTGTGCTTGGGCCACGCAGGGCGTGCAGCCCGGCTTTCTGCACCCAATGCTCCCCGCAACGAACCAGCTCCGTACACGGTCCTGGCCACCGCCAGAGCCCAAGCACCAAGCCCAACATCACCACGTGTCTCTGGCCACCACAGCATGGACGGGGGAACCACAGCACCAAGTTCTACAACTGGTCCCTGGCACAACCTTGCTACCCAGCCCTAGATTCACTGGGACAGGAGCAGGGGTGAACCTCACCTCTCCAAAACGGGTACCGCTCTTGTCTTTGCTTGTGTCCTGTCATCAGCAAGCACCGCCTGGTCATGCAGACCCACGTTTCCATCACGCTGCCCACTGCCGCCCCACGCACTCAACACATGGCACCGTGCGGCAAACCCAGAGATACGAGGAGCTGCCGAAGCAGCCCCGCGGCTGCCCGTGCCTGGGGACGGATGGGTGCTGCGGGAGGAGGGCCACAGCGCAGAGCCCTGTGCACAGCAGCTGAGCTCCTCCTGGGGCTGCCAAATTCCTCGGGCCTCCTGGCAGCGGCGCAGGACCCGCGGCGAGAGCGTGTCAGGAAGCGGAGTAAACAAGGTCCGGCTGCAGAGCGGGGTCCGGCCGGGCCGGCGCCTTGCGCAGGCTCCCCGAGAGGAGCCGGGGACAAGCGGGGGCAGCCTCCGGCCAAGCGCCATCCCTGCCCGTGAGCACCCACGATCCCGGTGGGACTCGGGGTCGGGGGCCCCTGGTCCCGCCTCTCACACGGGGCTGGAAGTTCTCAGGGCTCCCACACCTACAAACCCAGCATGGTGCGGACCCCCAGACCCAGGTCCCAGCCCACCCGTGGGCCACAGCGGCTGAAGGGCTCTCCTGGCCTCCCGCCCGCAGCTCCTTCCTCACACCCGCTCTTGGGAGCCCCCGGGCAGGCAGCGGCTCCCCCACCACATCCCATGTCCCAGCGCAGGCAGAGATGCCCCTCCCCGTACCCCAACGCGCTGCCCTTGGGGGAGTCCCCGCGGGCCTGGACCCCGCTCGCTTCCTGGGGGAGCGGTTACCGGGACACGAGTGGGTCCCCCCGCCGCGAGCCGCCCCCGGTGCCCCGACCCCGGCCCGTTCCCCGCCGCCGCTCACCGCTGCTCAGCTTCTCCGGTCCCGCCGCCGCTGTCGGTCGCCGCCGGGTCCGCCCCGTCCCGTCCCGCCCCCCGCAGGGCCGAGCCCGAAGGACCGCCGCAGGCAGAGCCGGCTCCTCCGACAGAACTCTTTATTGGGTTACAGACTCGTATTCGTGTACACTGGAATGTGCTCTAGTCCCTAGGCCAGTACAGGGTTACAAAAGGGGATCCCGGCTCGGAGTCACTGTGACCCTCCAACCAATTCCAGGGAAAAAAAGTGAAGAAAAAGCTCCGAACTAACCTCGACTCCATTTTAACATCACACGGAAAAGCAGCTCCCCACCAGGACCGAGCTAGTGGGATTTGCCATCTACTTTGCTTTCCTAGGAACAGAGTTTGTTCTCCCACCCTCCCAGGGCTGGGATGAGGGTTGGTTCCCTTCTGGGTGCTGCCAACAGAGGAGAGACCACGAACTTCTTCGGCAGAGGGCCCCAGGGAACAGAGATGCACTTGCAGAGGTGCTCCCAGGAACGCGGTGCGTGTGCCTTTTCCGTGACCATGGGGGCAGCCCGGGCAACCCAGCATCCATGGCTCCATGCACCGAGGTCATTCCCCTGGCACCAGAAGAGCCGCCAGGAAGGACATGCAGCTGGTTCTAAGCTAAATCGTCTCCAAAGCCTGGCCCAAGAGCAGCTGCAGCAGACAGTGAGCCTGCGCACAGGGACAGTCCCTCTCGACGCTCTCCATCAGCAGCAAGAACATGCCAAAGTGCGCCCTGTGCCACCATGGGGCCCTCTCTGAAGCAGAGGTGAGCCCGGCTGGAAGGGCAGCGGTAACCATGCAGGGCAGAAGGACCGAGCACTGTGTCCCTCTTCCTCTGCCAGACCCCCTCACTCAGAACTGCAGCCAAACTGCTCTGCTGCCACCAGACAGGAGGGTCTGGAAGAGCCAGGCCCCCCACGCACCTCATCTTAACGCTACCGTTCCCCAACAGAAACAGGAGCTGAGGGTCGAGGAGAAATTAAAACGGCAGCAGCACCAATGAGGGATCGGCGCGTGACGCTTCAGCAGGGAGAGGACGATGGCTGGCACGACGGCTGGCACGCGCCGGGACTGGGCGCCAGGCGGCTCCAGGGGAGACGGGGACGGGCCAAAGGCAGGTTCCCTGCGGTGGAGGTGGCGCTTTCCTGCAGCCACTGAAAATCTGCCAAAGAAATTCGTAGCCTTTCCCCCCTGTGAGCACGTCAATTCTCTGCCAAAAGTGTCCGTGCCCTCCGAGGCAGAGCCAGGCGTCCTCCTCCGCGGGGGGCTGCGGCATTCCCACATTCCCAACATTCCCAAGCAACTTCGGCCTCTTTTTTTTTTCTTTTTCTTTTTTTTCTTGAATTTAAAAAACCTGCCTGCGTGCGGCCGGGTGCCCTACAGCACCTCGTACTTGTCCACCAGGAAGGTGGTCTCGGTAGAAAACCTGACAGGGCTGTTCCCGTCTACCAGGGTCACTTTGGTAACCTGCAGGACAAGAGGCAGAGTTAGCTGCGTTGGCGACCCCGCGCTTCCAAACTGCCAGAAAGAGCTTTCTTCGCAGGAAAGCTGGAAATGGGGCAGGGCTCTCTGCAGTAGCTGTGTCTCTGCTAAAAGGAAGCAGCAGTCACTAGCTGCAGCTCAGCAGGGACAGACAGAAGCCATACAGAAGCACAGCGTCACAGACCAGTTTGCGTTGGAAGGAGCTTAAAGCCCACCTAGTTCCAATCCCGTAACACAGGCAGGGACACCCTCCAGTAGATCAGGCTGCTCAAAGCCCCATCCGACTTGGCCTTGAAAACTGCCAGGGATGGGGCAAGAGACAGAGACACGTTTTGGCTCAAAGGCTGACAGTTTCTCTGTCAAAGTCTGAGGGGAATTAGTGGTTACCAGAGTCTCAAAGGCACAGACCAAATGGCCAGTCAGCTCTGAGGAGCTGAAGCTGCCACTGCTGTCCACTGGCACCCCAAACCCAGCCAACACAGAGGAAACTTCATGCCAACACCTGAGCCTTCATCGGGAGCAGCAGCAGGGCCCACAGGCCACCACACAGCCACTTATAGCCAGTGACCAAGGCAGCCTGGAGGAGCAAAGAGTGGCAACATCACACCTGCAGGGCACCAGCAGCGACCATACCTGTATGTTGCAATAGTTCTTCTTGGAGATGAAGGAGACTTGCACCGGGAAGAAGTCATTTGGCTGCCCTGCTATGCTGAACTCCAGGCTGCCGCTCTTGTTTTTGGCATCTATCACTGGCAGGCACCACTCAAGGAGGTTCCTCCGGCTGTCGTGGCGATACTCACCGTCAATCTCCCCAATCACTGGAGCACCGACACCAGACCTAGAGTAGGCAAGGAGAAGTTACAACAGCTCAGCTGCACAGAGCTAAGGAAGTGCTTGTCCCGCCTGTTTGCTTGTCCAGCCCCACAACCCAGGGAGCAGAGAGAAGCAACGGGATCCAGGCAGACGCGATAATGCTGCCTGGACAAGGAGAGTTACTTACGGCAAGGGGATGGTGATGATCACGTCGTTCAGCTCCAGGCTCTCCTCTTGCAACTCGTATTCAATGTTAACATCACAACTGTTGCCGCTTTCTGATGGCCAGCAGTTAACTGAGGGCACAGAAACAGTGAGTAAACCACATGGGCTCTCAAAAGGCCCCGCAAAGTCATCCCCAAGAAATCCTGACTTAAATAAAAGCTTTTTCTTTTCTTCAAGAGCGTTACAGAAAACACATGGCACCAAGAACAGGCACTATCCAGAGGAACACATCTCATCTCAGAATGTGCCATACTCCAGGCAGCCCAGCTGCTGGAGGCCGGCTACAAGCCAGCAGCCCATGGATCACAGAATCCCAAACTGGTCTGGACTGGAAGGGACCTTAAAGCTCATTCAGTTTCAACCCCCTGCCACAGGCAGGGACACCTTCCACTAGAGCAGGTTGCTCCAAGCCCCGTCCAACCTGGCTTTGAACACTGTCAGGCATGGGGCAGCCACAGCTCCTCTGAGCAACCTGTGCCAGCGCCTCAGCACCCTCACAGTAGAGAACTTCTTCCAAATCTAAATCTTCTCTGACAGTTTAAAGCTATTCCCCCTTGTCCTGCACCTACAGGCCCTTGTCCAAACCCCTCTCAGGCACTGGAAGCTGTTCTAAGGTCTCCCTGCAACCTAATGCATATCAGCCTCTTCTATCCAATACCCCAGGCGGACACTTGCACTCACTTGTCAATGGAATGAAGGACTCCTCCATGGTCTGCAACCTCCACTTCAGCACCCCCACGTCACTGTTAATAGGGAATGACTTCTCGGGGTTCTTCAAACCAATCTGCGATTCTGTAGTGAAGAGCTTCTTGTCCACGTTTGGGTGAGTCTGAAAGGGGAATATACGCCAGGCTCCAACTCTGAGCCTAAAGACAGAACTGTCGGTGGGCAACACGGGCTCTAGTAAGGGAGTATGTTACATCCCAGAGTGTTTTCCTTGACACACATCAGCCTTGCTCCTGGCTCAGAAGCCCAGCTGGAGCACATCTGCTTATCAACCTGGGATTCCTTCCGGAACACACACCACTGCACCAGACATACCAGCAACGCGCGTCCTGGGCCAACACCTAGAGAGCAACTTTAACAACTCTTAAAACCTCAAATGCCATCCTGAAGACCCACAACAGAAGAAAAACCAAACTAATGCTGCTGGGAACACCCTGAAACCGCAAAAATCCTACTCCCCTCCGCAACCTTAACACATTACATCAGCAGACAAACTCAGTTTAAATATTCTCTCTCCATAAGCAGCTGTGCAGAAGCAGAGGATTTTTGCAAGTCAACCTTCAAGTTATGCTAGAAAGACAGGAGTCAGCACTGGGTTTGATCTTGTCTTCCACCTGAAGCAGCAGCATGTGGGAATGTTGTTAGGAACTCCCTCATGAGATGTGCCAGTAAGGAACCTCCTAGTGTATAAGCCAGCAGCAGATAAGCCAGCCATATACAGGCAAGCTCATAGGAAGGAGGAGGAGGGAGGGTGCAAAAGAGCGTATCAAAGGAGCACTATCTCCAGGGACCAGTAAGGCCACACAGAGTGGGAGAAAGGGGATGTGTCCTTCAGAATCTTCAGAGCTGCTGTTGCTGGCTGCAATTGCCTCCAATACAGCAGTGATGGCACACAAGTGACCCCAAGAGGTAACAAATTCATTCCTCAGCAGCATAGGACTCCACAGGAAATTCTCCCACTCCACAACTAAAGCTCACATCACACCAATGAGCATCAAGCAAAGCACCAGGCTGCTGCAAGGTCCAAGTGTGACAAGACGGCATAGCAACGTGCACTACCGGGCAGATAAGGTGCTGAGGGCAGGGAGATAAGGGCACGAGACTGATTTCTCAATTGAACTTCAATCTTTCCAGCGTGAGCTGGCCCCTGCTGCCTGTGGTGACTACTCCTGTTTTCAACCCATGTACTGAGACGGCCTGAACACGAACACAGGACACTGACACGCTGACGTATTCCCTGGAGAGGAGCAAAAGCACATTTGAGAGCACAGGACACTGAACAGGCTTTACCTGTAGCTGCACTCCCCTCTTGTCCTCATTTTCCACATGCAGGCGAATCCGTGCAAACTTCTCATCGGCAATGTGCAGCATGATCATGCCGTGCAGCTCCATGCTCTGCAACCCTCCGTCTCGGCCACAGGTCAGGGAGATTTTCTCCTCTATTTTCATGTGCACGCTAGACAGACAGACAGAAAGCTGGTGTCACAAGCGCTACGCTTGGCATCCACGAGGCCAGATGAGAGGCCAGTGCTAGCAGGGAAGGCTGCACGTAATGAGCCGGGGCTCCTAGGAGCAGGATGGCCCCAATGGAACAGCACGGAGGGCACAGCAGATGCTAATGCCGCTCCCGCAGGTCAGCTCCAGAGATGCAAGTCTGCAATGGGTGTAAGCCCACAAGAAAACCAGTGATACAGCATCCCAAGGGGCTCCTCACTCAAAAATCCTCTGCTGACAGAAGCACGGCTCATGGCACCAGAAGCTTCTGAGCTGCTATACATAAAATGATCTAGGAATATGGCCATCCCAAGCCACAGCTCAGCAGGAATTTTGCATCTGAAGAACAGAAAAATTGCAGCTATTTAAGGGAAAACAGCAGAGGAAAACTCCCAACCTCAGCTGAACAACGGATGTACATCCACATTCAGGTGAGTCCTACTGAAAAGAGCTGTCTGCTTTTTCCTGCTGTGCTTCCAAAGGTTTTGCCCACCACCATTTAAAATGAGAGCCCAAGCAAGCACATGGGACCTGAAGGGCAGGAAAAAGCCTGTTTCTGAAAATGAGAAAGGAAGCGAGCTCAGGAAGCCACATGTGTACCACACAGCACGTCGCAGGAACAGTGCTTCCAAAAGCCAGGGCAGTACCTACCTCTCCATGTTAACAGGAGGAGGAAGAACTTTGGCTGCTTCTGTGGAGCGCTTCCCTACAGCAGTCAGGATATTTTCTCCTTCTGATTTCAGCTTGTCTACGAAGTTGTCCACCTCCTTCCCCTTAGCGCCAAGTTTCAAGGCTTTACTGGGACCCGAGGGCCTAAACAAAAGGAGTAAGAACCTCCAGGTCAGCTCATGGGAACAGACTCCTCCTTATCTGCAAGCACTGCAACTGGACTATCCCAATGAAACTACCTTCACCTCTGCAGCCTCTTTTCTGGGAGAACACACTCAAAACTGGTATGTAGGCTACAAAGTTGTAATTTAGGTTTGGATTCTGTTCTGTGTATTACCAGTAGCTGGGACCTTTTTTTCTTACACAGGCTGTGGAGCCCTTCGCCTATCAAAGGCTTCAGAGATGCTCTGGGATGCTAATGTGGGAAGCACCACAAATGCCCCTCAACAATAAAAGAGACTTTATCGGGGCGCGTGCTTCCAGCTCAGCTGGCCCCGAGGCCTACTCGCTCCCTGCTGCACACCCACCTGGCAGGCGCTGGAGCCACTTTGGGCTTCTCTGTCTCAATGATGGTCTCTGTGATCATGGATGCCGTCGTGCCCCCAGACACGGCCACACTCCCAAAGCCACCGAACCCAGGTGCCTTCTTGCCCTGCCTCTCCGCGTCCCTCCGGGCCTGCTGCAACTCCTTGGCTTTACGGCGCATCTCAGCTTTCGCTTCGCGCTCCTGAGTCTGAAGTAAGAGACAAGAGGCTGACAGAGCTTTGCAATCTCAGTCTCATTCTGCTCAGGAACCAAGTGCCTTTGTCTGTATACCCTTTGCAAAGCAAAAGGGAACAAGAGATGAGCACTTAGTTTACAGAAAGGGGAAATCATTTCTGGGCTGTTATCAAAGCAGAGCAGCAGCAGTGTGTCCCAGAGCAGGTACGTGGGTCCTAGCTTGCAGCTACTCCTGCTCACCTCTCGGACTGCTCGGAACACCTTCTCTTCATGCGACTCCATCTCAGTGAAGGTCCGAATTTGGGCCAGATTGACGTTCTCACGGTAGCCCAGGGCAACAATCTCATCAAAGGCAAAAATTAGGTCGAAGCAGTGCTCAGAGATCTCGTTCTCCTCCAGAGCTCGACAATACTCAGGGATCTGGACAGGAAAAGAAATTTTGAAGGAGCATCTGTAGACAACACCACGTAAACGCTTTCTTTCTGCTATCCCTAGACTCCAAAGCAGTGCTAGCCCCACCCCAAGATCAGTGCACTGTTAAGCTGCTCTTATGTCACCGATAAACAAGATCAAGTTTTGCCACGATTAGTTTTCCTATACTACAATACCTTGGACAACCTCTTAGCTTCTCTGGAACACTAACTCAGAGGAACCTAAACACACCCTGGGGACAGCGAATGTGCTGAGGAGCCCTGAATACAGAGAATATTTAATGCTAACTTTAGCTATCACCCCTTTGGTCCCACCAGCAGAGCTGACAGCAGGAGCTCTGCAGTGAGTGAGCGATCCTTAGATCCTTACCACTCTGGAAAAGAGTCGGAGTGTTTCCAGATCTTCCAGGATGTTGCTGTTCTTGGTGGTGATCAGCACCATGTAGAGCTTCTCCATGGGCTGATAGACGTACCGCACGCTCTCCGTCTCCACAAACGTGTGCTGCTTCCCAGTGTTCATGAGCTTGGGGAACGCCGCCAGCAGCCCCTCGATGCGGGTGCGCGTCATCTCCACGAACTGCCGGGACACGATGGCCTTTCCCGCCTTCGTGCACACGGCTGCTGCCAACAGCACCTGCGGAGGAGGTGAGGGCAGCATCGACTCCATCCCAACCTCACACGTACCGCACCCCAGCTCAGCCTGCTTGGGCACCACTTTCAGCCTTCTGCTGCCACCAGCACCAGTAACTGTGCTACGCTAAAAGCAGACTCACCCCTCCTTCGCTCTGTTACCCTGTGCACAGCAAACTGGCCCCTTCCTACACACACGGCGGGGACGCAACCACCCAGGGCTTGGGGAGGCTCCAGGCTACTGAGCCTCTGGTCAGCCTGGCCCCAGCTTACAACACAACACAGAAATGTTGTAAAATGGGATGGTTCTTCCCAGAGCCACGTTAACGGAGAAGTGGCAGCTGCATTAACCACAGCCCCTGGATGGCTCTGTTGGGCACCTCTGAGTGTTAGCACACCACCAATACAAAGGTAGCAACGTGACTGCAACCCACATCTTATTCTCTTGGACTACGGAGACCTCCTCCTCGCATCTCTCTCTCATAGATCAGCTTCTTAACGTTGTTAAGACAAGGCTGTTTCCGGGCTGATGATCTCGTAAATCCCCAACCGCTGTTATTTACAGGCAAGTGCTGGCAACTCTCAGAAACAGACCGAGTCCCACCTCAGCCCCAGGCCGACAGCACTGCGTGAGGCCGCAGGGACTTGCAGCTTGACAGCTCGGGGACAAACGCATCCCGAAGTGCTTTTATGTCAGCCCGAAACCTCCTCTCCGTAAGCAGTGCCCCAAAGCACGGGTCACGGTGCAAGGCGAGCGGCACCGGGGGTCCCGCTGCTCCGGGAGCACACGGCTCTGCTCTGTAACGGAGCGGCCTCCCAGCCCCGCCGCCCGGACCCGCGGTGGAACAGAGCCGGGGCACACGACGGGCAGGACCGGCCCCCTCCCGCAGCGGAACGGCTCCCGTGTTCGGCCAGCCCCGGCCCGAGGGCAGCGGCCGCAGCCCCGCCTGCCCGGCGGCAGGACCCGCCGCAGCGGCCCGCTCTGCCCCGCAGGCCACGGGGCGCCAGCGCACGGCCCGGGCGGGCGGCGGGGCCCCCCCAGACGCGTCCCCTCCCGCCGCTGTGCCCCGCGGTGGGCGGCGGAGCGGGACCTCACCATGGCGGCGGCGGCGGCGCGGGCCTCGGCGCTCGGTCCCTCCGCGTCCCTCGGGCGGCCGCACAAGATGGCGGCGCCGAGCCACGTCCCCAGCCGGAAGCGCCGTCACGCACGGCGCGAGGGGCGCGGCTGGCGGACCGCGGCCGCCCTTCCCGCCAGGGGGCGCCGCGGAGGCCCCGCCGCTCTAGCCGGCCGGGGGCGAGCGAGGAGGGCGCGTCGCCCTGGCAACGGCGGCGGGGCGGCATGGCGGAGGTGAGCGGGGCGCCGGGCCCAGGGGCCGGGCCCGGGCCCGGGCCGCCGCCTCACCGCGCCGCTCTGCCTAGGCCCGCCCGCCCGAGGAGCAGCCGTACTACGAACGTCTGGACCTGCCGGAGGCCGAGCAGGCTGGCGGCGCGGCGGGGAGGTCGGCCGGGGCCCGATCGCCGCGGGTTGGGGGTACGGGCCGGCCGCAGACCTCCCGCCTACCTGGGCATCCCGCGGCCGATCGGAGCGGCCGCGAGGAGGGCAGCGGTAACAAGGTAGGCGGCGGCGGGAGGGCGGCCCGGTGGCGGGGGGGGCGGCCCGTGAGGCCCGATCTCTCTCCTAGGAGGACTTGGTGGCTCGATCGGCCGCGGCCGCCACCCTCAGCGAGGACGACGATGACGACGACTCGGAGGACTCGGAGGAGTCCTCGGAGACTGACTCGGAGAACGACTCGGAGGAGCACGGGGCTGCGCTCACGGGGTGAGCAGTTTTGACACCCTTACACGAGTCTGTCATCACAGGCAGCTCGCCCAAGTGCCAGCCTAAGGCAAAACAGGGCCCAGTGGTGGTTCTCCTATGCAAGAGACTCCCTGCCTCGGTGTTTCCACTTCCTGATGGTCTTGCACAGCTGGGTGCTGGTTCCCACTTGTAGACAGCCTACTGCATGTTAATCTCTGCTTGCATTTCTCTGCCTTCCTTTAGGGACTTTAGTATAGCAGACTATGACTACCTGCCGGTGTCTTCTGAAATCAAAGAACTCTTTGAGTACATCAAGAGGTGAGTGGAAGGGGTTTTAGCCCACTCCTTGCCCTCCTTTGTGCCAGTTACTGGGGCAAGTGTTGCAGGACACTCCGTGCTACTCTCACAGTGCTGCTGTTTTTTCCCAGGTACACACCCAAACCAATAGAGATCGAGTACAAACTGCAGCCTTTCATCCCAGACTTTATTCCTGCAGTTGGAGACATTGATGCGTTCCTAAAGGTACAGTTGCTTTGCTTCCTTCTATATGTGCTGCACACGAGCTGAAACAGGACGTGATATTGGCTGAAGCCTGGCGCTACAGCCCAGCGAGCCCTGCCCCTGAGCTGTCAGACGGTCACTTCTCAGGCATAATTTGGGGCCAGGGCTATGTTTCCCTTGCCCAACACCTTCTGCTTTTCAGGCAGCGCTGTATTAAGAACTCGTATTCAAGAGGGCAGGCCTGCCAATGCCTTTTAGGATCTGGTTTTTAAACCACGGGGAGGGTCCCTCCAAAACAGCCCGATGTCCCCTGCTCTAGACTCCCACAGGAAACAGGGCCTCTGTTTGTCTGCAGGTTCCCCGTCCCGACAGCAATCCTGACAACCTGGGCCTGCTGGTGCTGGATGAGCCGTCCACCAAGCAGTCGGATCCCACTGTGCTCTCCCTTTGGCTGACGGAGAACTCCAAGCAGCACAACATCACAGTGAGTCAGGGAGGGGGGGGTTGCACTTCCTGCATGCTGCCTGTGGTGAAAACATTGCATTTTGCTCTCACTCCTGTGACTGCAACGTTGCAGCACAGGTGCTACTTCAGTTTCAAAGGCAGAAAACACTAACCTTTTTCTTTAGGCCATAGTTTTAAACTGCAACAGATCTATGGCAAGGCTTGGTGCAGGCTTTGGTTCAGTTTCCTTCGGGGGAAGCTTTGCTTCCTTTTGGTTGTCGATACCTGGTTTTCCTCAGTGTTCCGTTTGCCCATGGCTCTCCTCAGTTGGTGCAGTGCCACTAGGAAAGAGGAAATGCATGGTTAATGTGGAGCCAACACAGGGGTTGTAGAGAAACCCCTGAACACCCTGAAATGCTTCCAAGTTTGTATTTCTGTTCTTAGCAGCAGATAAAAGTGAAGAGTGTAGAGAATGCAGAGAAGAACCCCAAAGCCATTGAGACATGGATTGAGAGTATCAACGAACTGCACCGCTGCAAACCTCCTGCCACGGTCCACTACACCCGGTGAGCTCCCCTCCGCGTGTACAGCCCCAGCTCAGGCCATGGGGAGGCTGGTGACCCAGTCCAGGAGGGCTGAGCACTGCTGTGCTCGAAGGGAGCTGGTCCCCTTTGCAGCAGCCCGGCAGCAGGAAACTGTTTCACTTGTGTGTGGTCCTGAAGTTTATGTGCATTTCTTCCCTGGCAGGCCAATGCCTGACATAGAGACCCTGATGCAGGAATGGTCACCGGAATTCGAGGAGCTCTTGGGAAAGGTACGTTGGGAGTTAGCTTGGTGCTGGTGTTATAACCACCCTCCATGAAAGCCAGGGGCCTGCTCCATTCTGGGCTCTTTGTCCATGGCCCGGCCCACTTGGGTTTGTTCCTGCTTCCCATTTCTCCCTCGCCAGAAGATGGGGGAACAGCCTGATGCCTGAATTCCTGGTGGCCAGTGTGCCTGGCCCGAGAGCACCGCTTGCCGTACGGCAGCAGAGCTGACTGCTCCTTCTGTTCCAGGTGGGGCTCCCAACGGCAGGAGATGAGCTGTGACCTGGCCGAGTACGTCGACATGATCTGTGGTAAGCTGGGGGCTGCGCTGAGGGCACAAGTGTGCTGCTGGCCCAGCACTGTCTCGCTTAAAGGAAGGGACTGTTAGAAGCAGGCTCACAGCTCTGAGGAGTTGAGATCATTCTCTGCTGTCTGCAGTAGGATGTGGACTCGTACCACAGGTGCCTGCGGTCTTTAATGGGGGAAGGCCCCAGTAATGGTGGGCAAGGGGAAGTTCAGTCTTTACCTGTGGCACTGAGATGCTCTCGTATGCTTCTGCTCTTGCTTGTAGCCATTCTGGACATCCCTGTGTACAAGAGCCGGATCCAGCCTCTGCATATCCTCTTCTCTGTCTACTCCGAGTTCAAGAACTCACAGGTACAGCTTCAGGCAGGCACTGCTCACCCAGCTGGAAGCATCACAAGGCTTCTCTCCTCATGTTTGGCTTTGCTGTGGGTGTCTGTGAGCGGGTGGCAGGCCAGACAAAGGGGCCCAAAGAACGTTTTCTAAGCTGTTGGATTCCCTGGTACCTCAACGTTGCACAAGGAGCCGCTGAGATTCCGCAAGGTTTAACAGTTCAGCATGAGCCCACAGTGCTTTTCCCACCAAAAGCAGGTCACAAAGAGGGGCAGCATTTTCACATACATGCCTGTACTCGTGAACGAGCACCAAATCTTTGCACTAACACCTTTTTTCCTCGCAGCATTTCAAGCCCTTGGCTGATGGGAAGAAGGGCAGGAGCCCACCATCCAACCCTCCTTCGCAAGCAGCAGAGGCAGAGGTGTTAAGCTTTACTTGAAGCTTCATGTTGAACCCTCACCTCTGGATCAACCTCTGCTCTGTCAGCAGCCTGTGAAGCAGTGCAGAACACATCAGGAGCCTCCCTGGCTTTAGAGACACAGCTGAAGTGTTCTGTATTCATAGAGTAGGACTTCGCTCATCGCATTGTTGCAGCAGCTGCTTAATGGCTCCAGTTTTGACCTGTTCCCAAGGAGTTCAGCATTAAACCAGCTCTTTCCAGTGACAGTCTCCCGGAGCTGTAGGTGCTGCAGAGCTGAGGCTCCTCGAGCCCACACGACAAGTGCTAGAACCAGCGGGAGTAAGTTCCACCCTCAGACACGACTCTTGGATCTGCCCAGTGCGTTCCACAGCCTGACTGCGGGTCTCAAGCTGCTTCTGCTCCCTCTTATGCAGCTCCTTTTCCTATCCTTATGCCCCTTAGCTGCTGCCAAGGTGAAATAACCAGCATGGCACCACAGAGACGCTTGAGTTCAGTTTATTGCTGGGGGGGGACTTCCTCCAGCCCCTGCCACGCTGCCTGGGCGCACCCATCTGCCACAGCTCTGGCAGGGGTGGCAAAGATCATGCAGCAAGCGGGCCATGAGCCTTCTAAAGCAAGGCTGGTGCTTGGCCTTACCCCAGGAGGAATCTCAGTGCTGGCAGCGAGGCTGAGCCTGGCTATAAACAGCTTTGATGCATCTATTCCTAAAGCGTGCAGGCTACATAAAACCATGCCTTGGCTCACAGTGCAGCTACCAGGTGTGTAGCTGAAGGTACAGCCAGGGCTGGTCAGCACCCTGCAGCCGGCACACTGTTCAGGGGCTGGCGCATACCTGGGGCCGGGCAGCCCTGCCTCAGGGCACCACACCACGGCTCACAGCCAGATCTCCTCGCTGCTCACACTGGGCACTTTGTAGATGCGCCCGGACTTTGGGAGCTGGATAAAACCTGTGGGACAAAGACAGCTCATTGCCATTGCCCTTCGGGGCAGCTGCGGAGGCCGGCGTTTCACCAGCACAGATCTGGGGCCGCTTGCCCACCTGCCCCCCCTCACCGAGCTTGCTGAGGACCAGGGAGTTCTCCAGCCCAGGCCATGTGCTCTCCTCTCCCCCAGAACCAGCTGCTGTGTCCCTGGGGGAAGCTGCAGGGAAAGAAAGAGGCAAGAGCCATAAATGGAGCCCTCACCCAGGTAGGACCCATGGCCCCGTGTGTCCCTCCACACTGGCACCCGGGGTCTCACCTCTGGCCTCCTGCGTGAGGTCGCTGAGGCACAGGTCAGGCGGCAGGGACTGGGTCTGGCGGGGCAGACGTGCACCCTCGGGCTGTGGGAGCTCAGGGCCGCTGCAACGGGAGCACCGGCTGAGCGGGCTGCTCCCTCCCACTCGCCCCTCGCTGGGCGCCAGCTTGGGCCGGTGGCACGCCAGGCCGGCGGCACAGGAGCCCAGGCTGAGGAGGGCAGACAGGGCCAGGGCTGCTCCGACGGCAACACCCAGGAGGGGCAGCTCCACACGGGCATCCAGCAGACCTGCACGGGCAGCGTGGCCCCCTCAGCACCCTTTGGCACAGCCACAGTGCTGCACCTACCCCCCAGCACCTACCTGGCGGCAGGAGGGAGGTGGTGGTGACACCCAGGCTGTTGGCAGCGCTGACAGAGAAGTTGCCAGCCGCCGTGTCAAGGTGGATGCGGAGCGAGTGGTTGGCCAGCCCCGGGTAGTGTGTGGTGTCCAGGAGGAGGAACTCGGAGGCGTTGGCCATCACCCGCCCGTCCTGGTCCACCCAAGTGATGCTAGCGGGCGGGTTGGCTTCCACCAGCACGAAGAGCACCAGAAGGAGTCCCTTGCCCTCGACCTCCTGGTAGTGGGCATCTGCCTGCAGGATCTCTGGCTTATCTGGGCAACAAACACAGGCAGTGAGACAGGGCCGCGCAGGCAGGAGCAGGATTTGTCTCACCAGAGGCTGGGAGTGCTCATCAGCTCTGTCGGCACAGGACTGATGAGATCCTGCCCTGCTGTGGCTGCAGCAGCCACAGGTCGCAGTGCTGCTCTGGCTGCGCAGCAGCCCCATACACCCTCCCCGGGCCTCCATCTGGAGCAGAGCCAGCACCGCGGACCTTACACTGCACGTTGATGAGGACGGAGGCGTTGTATGTCTGCCCAGAGGCCGCGTCCGTCAGGGAGCAGTTGAGCTCGCGGTTGCTGCGCCGGGCGGTGAGAGTGAGGGTGCTGGCGGTGCCCACCGCCGAGCAGTTTGCCTCCTGCTTTTGGCCATCGAGGTACCACACCAGCACTGGCGCCCGGGGCCGGCTGGGGAGCCCGGCAGGAGAAGGCGCGGCTCTCCCCCTCCCGCAGCGTGCACACTGCCAGCGGCTGCCCGTCGATGGTGGGACCCGGCTCCCCCAGCCCTGCCGGAGAGCCCGTGGTGTGTCAGAGCTGCAGCGGCGTCCCCATGCCTCGCTGCCAGCGCGCTGGACGCGCCCTCCCTGCAGCCTCACCTGCCAAGCAGCGCGCCAGGAGGCCCAGCAGCAGCAGCAGCAGCAGCCGGGCAAGAGCAGCCTCCGGCAGACCCCGGGAGCACCGCATGGCGCAGCGGCTGTGCTCGGTGCTAGGAGACACGCAGCTGGAGCAGGGATGCAGCGCTGCCCCCACGCCGGGCCACGGGCATCCCAGCACGCAGCAGGGCAGGACAACAGAGCTGCGCTGCACCTTACCTGGAGCATGGCCCGCAGTGCGGCTCCGGGCCCGGCACGCGGGGCTGCGCATGTGACGCAGGGGCGGTCCCCCGCACGGCTGCGAGCATCCTCCGCCTGCCCTGCAGCGCATGAGCATGGGCAGAGACCGCCCAGCCGGGGCAGGGGTGAACAGAGAGTGTCCAGCACCCTGCTCAGCCCGACCTCATGCCCTCAGGGCTGCCTGTGCTCTGTATGTGCTGCTCTGCACAGCACCAGAACCGCATCGCAATCAGCTGCAAGGCCACGAGCAGAGCCTGAGTGCCAGGGATGCGGGCAGGTTTATTGGAGGTAGAGTGGAGCTGAGACAAAGCAAGGCGTTTCGGTACCTCCCATCCCAGCTGTCAGCCAGGGATGGAGGGGGAGCAACAAGAGGATCTCTGCCTCCGGAGATGGACCCTCTTTGGTGGCCAGGACGCGCCGTGCCCACGCGCTGCCGATTCCCGTCTCCCGCCCGTCTCACTCGCTCGCGGGGCTGCCGGGGTTGCGGAGCCGCCCCAGCATCTCGCAGAGCATCTGATTGCAAAGCGCCGAGTAGGGGTTGAGCAGCGCCAGCTGCCGCCGGGCGAAGGCACTGCCCAACCGTGCCGCGCACTCGAAGTCCCGCCGCGCGTCCTCGTCGCGGGCGTGCAGCCGATGGATCAGCCCGCGCTGCACGAAGCTCTGGCAGGCGGAGCGGCCGCCGCCCCGGCTCAGGCGGATGGAGGCATCCAGGTCCCGCAGGGCGCCTGGCCAGGGTGGGAGAGGCGTTGGGGCGGGCGGGGGTACGGGGTGGGGGGCACCCATGACCCAGCCGCGCTGCTCACCTGCCACGTCGCCCCGCAGCCGCAGGGCCTGGGCCCGGTTGTTGTAGCCCGAGGCGCGCTCGGGCAGCAGGCGGATGGCCTCGCTGAACCGCTCCAGCGCCGTGCTCACGTCTCCGGACTCGGCAGCAGACACCCCCTGCAGCTCCAGGTCCTGGACCTGCTCCAGCAGCTCGGGGGGGAAGGCTGCCTCTGTGGCAGCACAAAGGGAAGCTCATGGCCAGGGAAGCGTCCGGCACCAAAACTGCCCTGGCCAGGGGCACCGGCGCGGGGCTGCTCCCAGCGCCTCCTTCCCCTGCCCATGCACCCTGCGGCAGCACAGGGACCCTGTTGCCCGTTCCAGCCAGAACCCACGTAGCGCCTACTCACCTTCCTCCTGTGTGCCATCCTCCCCTTCCTCGTCCAGCCCAGGGATGTCCCCGAAGGGGGTGCTGGGGTTAAAGATGGTCTGCAGGACGGCCCTGTCGTTCGCCGTGCCCATGGTGCCCTCCCTGTGCACGAGCCCCGGTGGAGGTGCGGGCGGGTGGCCCCGGGCAGGTTAATGTTCACCCGGCGGCGCCGCTTCCCATCCAACCTCAGCCATGACCCGGCCACGCCACCACGGTGAGACCTCTCTGTGTCCCAAAGACTCTTCCAGGAGGAGCAGCCGTGGCACAGGGAGAGCCTTCTCCCCCCCTCCCCAGGAAGAAACGGAGAACAGCGCTCTGCAGCAATAAACTTGACATGTTTATTAATTAAACTATCACTTAAATAAAAAAAAGTGCATAGAAAATAAACATGTTTAAAAACTCCTTTGTTTGTTTTTTTGGTTTTTTTTACAAGTATGTACACTTTTTTTGTTTTTTACATTCAGTCTTTTGCAGAGCTTTCAGCATTTTTGAACTGGTAAAGTATTTCCTTCTTCCCTGTGGCAGGGAGTTAACACTGATGGACTTTAGCCGCGTTTCCTCTTTTTTTGTGTGTTTTTTTAGCAAACCAAACCAACCAGAAGCTTGGAAGAACGCAAGGGAGAAGAAGAGCTGTTACACGTGAGAAGTTGTCAAGAAATGCAGTTCCAGAGCATAACCTTGCCTTGGCAGAGCTTTTTTTTTGTCTTTTTATTTTTTTTGAAACAATTATTCACCTACCTGTAGTTACTAAAGAGACTGTTAAGTTCAATAAAAGAAACACCACAATATAGTTCTCGGTTGATAGACAAAGCTACTGCACCTCGTTAAAGAGACCAGGAAAGCACAGAGCACAGTTCCCCATATGCAGGTGGTACCCCAACATTCATAACCAAAACGAGAGGAAGAAGAGGAAGAAACCAAGTTATACACGAACCGACTGGGCACAAGAAGGGCGAGAGGGCCGCACGGCCCGGCTCCCGCCGGCGGTAGCCACTGGAACACGATCCTTACCTATAGTGTTAAGAATTAAAAGCCATGGACCGATACTGCACGAGGCGGCGTTACACGGTGCGTTTCTATAGTAGTTCCTATATATATCGTATTTATAGCTATAAAAACCTGGCGAGTGCCGAGTGAGCAGTAGTATGGGTGTGAATGGTGCGATGCCGCACAGAGACCGTTCCGCTGGAGAACCTGGTATTGCTTCGAAATGAAAGAAACCAGAAAGGAAAGATACCCAGCCCTTTGCAGTGACCCGCTTCTCCTTAGGAAACGAACACACACAACAAAAATAAACGCCCCAAGGGTCCTTTTTTTGTGGTTTTTCAGTATTTTCGGAAGCCGTAATCGGCGTCAGTCCTCACAAAATGTACATTCAGACACGGGGAAGAGGCGTCGAGCCCACGCGCCCGCTGCCGCGGCTCCTCCCGGCCCTGCGGCGCAGCGCGGCTTCCGCGGTACACAGTTCCACTGGCCGCAACGGCAATAGCAGCAAAGCGGCAGCAGCCGGGCCCTGCGCTCGGCCCTCGGGGCTCCCGCGGCCGCCATGCCCCCAGCCCTGGGTCCCGCTCCCCCCACACCGGCGGCTGCGGGCAGCGCTGCCCCGCCGGAGCCTCTGCCCACCACCAGGCTCATGGATCGGGAGGATCCATGTGCCAGGGAGGATGCTCCTCCCCTGCCACCCAGGCACGGAGGAGAGAAATGGCAGCAGAGCCCAGCCACGGGTCAGTTTTGGGCTTCGCTGGGCTGACCCAGCGCTGCCATCAGAACTGGGACAGGAAGACCAGAGCAGCCGTGCCCGGGGACGCGGGATGAGGCCCCGGCCCATGCTTGCTGGCCTCCTCAAGGTATGTGCGTTCCCAAACTGTCAGTGCATCATCAAATCGCCTCGGTGACAACCACAGCGTCAACGCGACTTTTCTGTCACCAGCTGTCACCGAGTCCTCGCCCCACAGTGCAATAACGAACGGAAACCGGCAGCTCCTGACCCGCTGAGCGGCGCTCCCAGGTCAGGGGAAGAGGCCTCGGGGTGCCCCGCTGCAGGCACGGGGGGGTCTGGAAGGTGCTCTCAGCCCTTTCCCACGTCTTGGAGTTGCCCTCCCACCCACCGGCGCCCGGATGGCTGCTGACCTACCCGCAGGGAAGGGTGAGGGCGCGTCCCGCTTCCTCCTCTCCATGGAAAGACCCATTTGCCTCCAAGAGAGAGCCTGCGGATGAGGCTCGCGCCCCAGCCAAAGAGGGGTCGGGGCTCAGGGCTCCCTCGTTTTATCTCAGTTTTCCCTCTAAATCCAGGCAGGATGCAGAGGCAGAAGGATGCTCAGCCAGAGCCCACCTCCTCCTCAGCCAGGCCACGCTCCCTCCTGCCCCCATCTCACACGTAAGTTACATCTCGGGTCCAGCCAAACCTCCTGGAAACGGTTACTGAAGTCAAAAAAGCAGAACAAGAGTAAAAAAACCCAAACATAAAGTGTACCCCCCTCTCTGGCAAAAGGGCCGGACTGGGTCCGGCGTTTCCTACAACCGTCCTAGGAAAATTAAAAAAACCCTTAAAAAGAGATTCTCTTAAATTAGGATAATACCACTGTTTAAAAAGCCTCTTCAGAAGTGCTTTCCCCTATGAAGTGCTTCTCATAGAAAAATATACAAAATATATTTACATTTATAAAACCTTAAATACTAAACTGTAAACAGAACAGAGTAAAACCCAACATCGTCGCGCTGGTGGGCTCGGGGCTTTCCGTTCTCCTTGGGGCTGGCCCAGGCGGAGGAGGACTTGCGCTACCGAACAGGGCGACAGCGGCTCTTCGCTCGCTGCTTAACGCAAGCGCTCACCCCAGCCATGTCTCCCCTCGCACTAGGTCAGCGGTGGCAGAGACATGGAAACCTGGAACGCCTTGAGCTGCTGGAGACAGACCTGGAGAGGACCACTTCCCTTCTACACAGCCAGAGAAAGCACCACTGAAAGGAAGCCTTTGCTCACAAAGATCTACAGCGCCACAACTGTTGGCACAAGCCCCGTCTCTGCCAGAAACCAGCAGGAATTCCCCTGTGCTCAGGCTGGGATTTGGCAGCAAAGCATGAGCCCAACCCTTCGGTTTAGCTGGGGGCTGCTGTGCCCTGCTGTGCTCCTGGCTGAGCCCTCCCACACGAAGGCAGACGCATGCAATGCAGCAGCCCCCTGCGCGCCGGCTCTCAAGTAGTGTTTTGCAGCACAAGGAACGATGAACGCGCGTGGTCCCTGGGGCAGGGGTTGCAGCCCTCGGGGGGAAGCTTACTCCAACACGGTGCTACTGAACTTCTGACACAGCCCTCGCGCGAGGAGAGCTCCCTCTGAGGCACCAGCCAGCAAGGACAGACCCACAATCGCTCCCCCACGCTCAGGCCTGCACCTGGGCTGACCTCTTGCTCCCCTCCCCTGGCATCTCCTGCTCATTAGCCCCAGGGTAGAAACAAACACTGGGGTCAGGGGAAATGAGAACAGCAAAACCATAATCACGCTGAGGCTCTTCTCCAGTCGCCCATGTCTTTCACAAGGGTAAGTGTTCACATGCGAGACATGAAGATGTGGACTCTGACAGAAACAGCTGCCAGCCAGGTCCTGGAGCCCGGCCCATCTCCACTCCTGCCTCTGGCCTCCGCGGCCCGGCTGAGCGGCCGCAGAGGGCGTCACATGAAGCTTTGGTTCGCCCCAGCCCCTCGGGGCTCCCTTGCAGCCGATTGAAGTTCTAGTTTAAAAACTTCCTGCACTTTTTGGCGCCGCAGTTACAGGGCAGCTTGTTGCTGGCGTCCTCGATGGGGAACTTGTAGTCGTAGGTGAGCTCTTCCCCGCGGTAGATCTTGCGCATGGCGAAGATGACGATGTGCTTCTGGCCGTCGATGTTGATGACCCGGGAGTAGCAGTTGGGCTCGCAGGAGTGGTTGATGAAGCGGGCTGCGTTCCCGTGCATGGTGGCGTCCACCACTTCCGAGTCGTCAATGCGGAACATGTAGCAACCGATGCCCTAGGAACAAGGACAGGGAGAAGGTTACCTCTGGGAAGTGAGATCAGAGCCACATAGCAGACAGCCTAGCTCGTCACAGCCACCCAGCGTCAAGCATAAGAGTAACTGCACCCTCTCTCCACTCATCCGTGCTTCAATCGCTTCACCTCCACAGTCCTTGGATCTGCAAGACTGGACTGAGACCCTTCCCAGCCCACATGAGGAAATAGTGAGTGCCTGTAGAGCTCCGGCAGGAATGGAAGTATCCCGAGGAGCCTGTAAGCCCGATTCATGGTGCTCTGAATGGTTTTCACAATGAGCCTGTCCTACCTTCACAGCCACTTTCTAGCTCTCCTAAAGTCTTTAAGAACTTCTGCAAAAGCCCACGACTCACCTTACTGTCGTAGTATTTCTCTCTTTTGTCAGTGAGGATGGAGCGAATGACATTGCCTGAATATTCGATCACCATCTCACCTGCATCGATGTTCCTTTTGCAGAACAGACCCCGGCCATGGATGGGAGACCTGAAGAAGTGACAAGAACAGTGACTGTTTCAAAGGGAAGCTCTGCAAACACTGCAGAAGAGGGGTTAGTCACAAGGACCACCATGGTACCAGTCCTCATCCATAATGTAACACTAACGCCAGGTCCCTCCTGCCTGCCTCCAAGCGTATTCCTCAGCCACTTCAAGGTGAGCCAGTGAGGAGTAAGGTTTGTGATGAAGATGGCCTTTCAAATACATAACTTGTGCAGGGAGAAGGAGGAGGGTCAACCCCAGACCTGCTTTTTCCCCCTCAACCTTACAGTCTGTATTTCTAGAAGGTTTCCAGATTTCACCTTCCTCTGTGCCACAGGCAGCAGCACCAGAGCAGAACCATACCTGTAGACACCAACTGCCTCCTTGGAGGTCTTCTTCAAGTGTCGAAAGCGCATGGGCATTGGCAGATCCATACTAGTCGCCCTCCTGGAACAAAGAAACCCTGCTGAGTGACAACCTTCACTTGGGAGCCTGTGCCATGTGTTATCTGGGAAGCTTTCCAACATATAATCATCTAGATGCTGCAACACTGCAGCCCACGGAGAACACAAAGTTATTATGGTGCTTTCATATATATGTGAAAGACAATTTCCTCCCTTTCCTGCCCAAATTCTCTGCAGATGGTTTCACATTAGCAAGGACAAGAAACATTCAGAGGAAGACTGGTCTGGTGGTCACCTTCAGCTGACAGTTCTCTAGGAGTCTCCTCTAGATTTGCTCTAACCACCACCTCAAAGAACACTGTGCATAACTAAGGCCCATCAGCTCCTTCTGACATTGCAGCCCTATTTTCCCCTTTGAACCTTTAAACCCTGCTTCATACCGGGCTGATTTCAGCTGTACTTCTTCCTCTTCCTCGTCATTTGGGTTGTATTCTGGTGGCTGTCGGTGTTTAGAAGCCAAGAAATTAAACATATCAAATGCAGATTTCCTGCAATTTAAAGAGACCAAAGGAAGTTTGCTTTACTGTCAGACGATAAAAGCGGCCGCCACAACACTTTGACCCTTTTACACCTTCTCCAGTCTGTTCCCTTTTAAAGCCTGCTAAGCACCAGGGCAACACACAAGTTTCTGAGAACCCTGAATGAAAGCACCGCCAGGAGAGCTTTGTTAAACAAAACAACATCGACAAAGTGGCAGAGAGAAACATGCTAGAGGCAATATAACTGATTAACATGGGAAACTCATGAACATGCTTTTTATTGGAGAGCTTAAGTGGTGTAGAGATTTGCTGATTATGCCCCTTCATGGAGTCAGTGGAGCAAATGGGCCATTAACCTGAAGGATGACAAAGCTCACACTTGCCTCAGGTGGACTTCAGCCCTGGCTGAGCCGTGGGGGTTCAGGGGGGGTTCATTGGCCTCCTCTGGCTTATGAAATCTGAACTTGTAGTTGTGGCAGTGCTTTGCTCCATACAGTTGCTCAATCAGGAACACGACAGTATCATGGATAATGCCCAGCATCCTCAAACCGTTCACACCTGGAGCAGAAACACAGCACAACCAACACAAACTCACTGACAGCACCAACCTGGAGCAGAAGGCAGCAGCCTCTCACACACAACAGGAGCATTCCACAGAACAGTTTTCAATCCTTTCACTGGGAAGAAATTATCCTCCAAAAAGCAGTCAAGAGACTGCATTGAGCCCCTAAGGCTCCAAGTCCTTTCAAACAGGAAGATGTGCTCACTCTCACACATGCAGAAGCACGTTGGGCACTGGCTATTACCTGCAAAGGAGAGCTGCTTTAGCCGGGCATTGGATCGGGCTTCTTGCACTTTGTCCGTCAGTGACTTCCAGGCATCTGCAGACATACAGAGCGCAACAGTGAGATCAGTGTCTGAGTGGGGGGCACCAGGAGTGCCGAACCCCATGCCTTGCTGTGCCTCTTAATTTGCCACATCTTACCAGCTTCCCAGTGAAACAACATACCACTGGTGGACTTCTACATACACACATGCTATGCTGCTTTCCAACAAATTCTCATATTTGTATAAACTAATAAGGACTATGAAGTTTGCATCCTTTCACAGTAAATTAATGTCCTCATTTCCAGTTGCTTTCCTCCTCTCCAAAATTCCCTTTGGCATAAAGTAAGCACCTTCAGCAACTGGTCTGGAGTAAATTTAGATACCCCTTTGTCTGATCCACATGGACTACGTAGTGACAAAACATGGCTCAAACCCATTGGTCAACTGACTAAACAATGAGATATATTCACTGAATATATTCTACGGACAGAAAAAAGTAATCAACAGAATCCAGCCATTGTTAGGAACTAGGGCTGTTCTGCGGCTGTAATTCAAGACTTTGATCCTCAGAAGCCCTAACTTTACTTCCAGCAAGGAAAGCTAAAACCAGTGCAACCAAAAGCCCACGGTTCTCACCTTCAATGCTTTCTGCGCAGATCTGAAAACCATCATCACTAGAGATCTCAAAAACCAAACCTTTCTTGTGTTTCTTCTCACCAAGACACTCTTTTCTCTTTTGCTCTTGCTGAAGCCAAAACATAAGTGGGGAGCTGAAAGTGCTCTCTTCTTCCTCGAGAGCTTTTGAGCCTGGAAAAGACAGGAGCCAGCATGAAGACAGAAACTGGGTTGAATGACATTTATTCCACTGGCTGTTCCATGACTGAATGTTCCTGACTAACTTGCCTTTTGACCAGTAAACCTGTCCAAGAAAAAAATCTAGACAGTGCTGTAGTAAGTGTGAAATCTCAAGTGCTGAAATTCCCACAAACTTAAAACAGACATACAGCTATTTGTCCCATATCTATTAATAGCCAACAAACCTTTCCTCCCCTCACAGCAAGAATACCACGGTTATCAGCTCTGAGGGTTTTCCCAAGCAAGCGAGACGCACAAGCCCTGAACTTCCAGGTACTCATCTCCCAGACCTGGACAATCTCAAGACTTGGTGTTTTTGAAGAAGTGACATACCTGCATTCTCTTGCTCACTTGTTGCACTTTGTGTTGACTGAGATTCTGCCAGGACTGACGTTTGCCTTGGGGGGGGAAAGAGAGGAACACAGAGAAAAATATTTAACAACCTGCCTCATTTCCTCACCAGGCTGAACAGCTGCCTATAACATCTTGAGAACTAGACAGATACAATAACCCTTGTGCTCTGACATCAGTTCTATTGGAAACAAACCAGCAGGCTCTACGCAGTGGCATTCCTTTCTGAGGCATCTATTTCTCTGTGGGTAGCAGTCTAACCCAGTACAGTCTGAGACCTGTTCTCTGTGTTAGCCGTACTCAGGAGCCGAGGCTCAGCCAGCACAGGGTGAGGGGTATCTCCTCAGCCAGCTGTAGCTTCCCAGAGATACACACAACTTCCCTGACAGAAATGCCTGTTGAATGCTTACCCTGCAGACTGGCCACATGGCTTCTGCAATGGCTGATCTGTGCTTGCTGGATCCTGCGTATCCGCCTTCAGAGGAGGAGCCCTGGAACAAAAAAATTGAAGAACACTGAAAATACCTGCCAAGCCACATGTGCTGTGAGTGAGACTGGAAAATGGCAACAGATCCACTGGGAGCTGCTGTGAGGGATTCAGCACTCCATAGAACTGCAGGAGTAGAAACAACAGCTCCTGAGATACGAGGAACCAGATCACACTTCCAGCACCACAGCAGAATCCAGACTTGCACTTCAACAGGGAGGAGGAGCAAGACAAAGAGCTCTGGCTGTTTCAAAAGGGTAAGCTGTTGAAAGAGGTCTGGACTGATGTTTTACAAACCAGACTCATTACAAGACAGGAAGACAACCAAAGAATTGCACAAGTGATGTGCTATGTTTCTCAGTTGCCAGCAGAGGGATGTTACTCTCAGTACCAGCAATCGTTTTGGAGAACCTGTCACCCTTTGGAGTGCCATTTTCTCCTCTAATATCTCTAAGCCACTCTTTAATTTGCCAGAACTGTCAACAATGAATAATGTCCTCACAACCCTGATCCTAAAAGCCTCAAGTTTTGCATCCTTCCCCTTCCAGAAGGGATACTCTTTTATGTATCTACTTTCTGATGGCAGCTGTGGGTTTTATCTTAAAAATTGCCCAAGGGAAAATTTGCTGTAGAAATGAGCTTGAGATTCTTTCTCATATCGTTACAAAACCTCAGGGATGAGCAGAACCAAACAGTCCTCTTACCCTGCAGCTGAGACCTGGGGTACAGCAACGGCCCCTCTCTCAGGAGCATGCGCTTCAGAGGAACCGGTCCACAAGTGAGATGTTTTGTGCTTCTTCCCACTCCCTTTGTCTAACGATGGCTGAATGCGTTTGATTTTCGGCTTCGTTTTGGTGGGAGCCAGTGCGGAGCTGCTGGCCGACTGCTGGCCCGAGGATGGGGAGCCTCCGGGAGACGCAGAGCTGGCGTGCATCACCGACGAGGAAGCTTTGCTTTGCTCCAGTCCAGTGTTACTGGGAACGTCAACCAGCTGTGGAAAGCTGGACAACTGCGTTGTGGCTGAAGCTGTGCCAAGGTCCAGCTGGGAGGAAGCCACCCCGGTTTTGCTGGCTAAGAGCTGCGTCATGTGCTGAAGCTGGTAAGAGCCTTCCGGGTCGGTAGAGGAGGGAGCAACTGTCATGCCCATCGTCTGTGCTGAAGGCAGAACGCATATGCTTGATGCAGCTGTCATTGCTGCTGTAGATGGAGTCTGGGATGCTCCCAGTTGTGAGAACATCCCAGAACTTGGCGGTAAAGTCATGTGCTGCTGCTCCTGACCAAGACCAAGGCTTTGCTGACTAGCTTTGATCAGGAGGTTGCTTATCGATCCAATGTCCCCTAATAATCCAGGGCTAGTTAATGTTACCGAACTTTGTCCCAGAACGTGACTGGGAACCGACCCACCGGTGCTTGGTGCTGCTGTGGCTGGCATGGACACGACATTCAGCACTGAGGAACTCGAGGCCAGGCCCGACACAGGCCCTGCAGGGAGGTGACTGGCCTCTGGCCCAATAACGCTGGAAGACGTGCCCACGGCAGTGGTGGTCCCACCTTGTGGGAGCAGCGACGTCTGCTCAAAATACATGACCCCAGACTTGGACCGTTTGATAATATTGGGGACGGTTCTGTGGGACGTGGAGTTTGCAATAGCTCCCAAATCCAGCGGGTGGCTGGAAATTTGGGAAGGAGCAAAATTAATCAAGGTCATGTTGGAGACCACATCAGGAGGAGCTATAGCAGAAGGAGCTCCCGAGGGAGCCAGCTTCTTGTTCTTCCGTGACTGCAGGCGAGATATGGGCCGCTTCTTGCCCAGAGCAGCAGCTGGAGTAGTGGCGGCAGTAGCCAGGTCTGTCCTCTGACTAGCTTCGGACACCAAGAGCTGAGGGTCAGGGGGCGGCTGCACCCCAATGAGAAGACCTGGCGAAGGACTGCCAATGTTTGGCGGGAAGCCAGTCTGAGCAGCGGTGGAGAAGGGATGGATATGTTGGTGATGGGACATGGGCAGCAGCCCCTTGCTCGTGGGAGGGAACAACGACTGAGATGAGGGCAAGCTTGGATTTAATCCCGTGGTCAGCGTGAGGCCGCTGCCCATGGGCCCCAGCACTGAAGCATTTGTCTCCATCACGCTCTGCGCGGAGCTAACGGAAGGCGTTAGCTGGATCTTCTGAGTAACGCCATTGGGAAGGGTCTGGAGGACGTACAGCGGCTGCATGTTTTGGTTGACTACCAGCAGCTTCTCCGCAGCTGGCTTGAGGTGGGGCGGTGTTGTCTGCACCGCAGCGTTGGAGATCTGCGAGGGGCCAGGGCTGTCTGTGGAGTTTGGCACGTACTTCTGGCTCTGGAGGGGAACAGTGGGTGATACTGGCACCTGGATACCTGGAGTCCCACTGTTCCTCGTTAAATCCTGGTTGCTGCCGTGCCCTTGCTCGACAGGGCCGCAGGGCGGGCTGGCTATGTGCTCTGTGTCTATGTGACCCTGGATGAAGTGATCGGGAGTTATGTGTCCTTCAGGGCTGGGGTCTACTCCCGGGCTCAGGAGAGCCGCATCGCCTTCCCCCGAGGCAGATTTTTCAGTGACCGTCACTCTCTTCTCCCCGGACTCTGTGGAGGGCAAGGCGAGCATCGACCTCTCCCCAGACGAGGAGAGCGAAGACTCCGAGATGACAGCGAGCCTGTTGTGATTCTGGCTGGGCACCGTCGGGCTGCGAGTGGTCAGAACAGAGAGGTCGGAAGGAAGCTCCAGCGGCAACTCAAACTGCTCCTCTGCCGATATGGAGGACGAGACGCTGCTGTCCACTGGCTCGGCGGTTGGCAGCTGCTGAGAGAACACCTCGAACAAACCCATATCCTTCCCACGGTTGCTGTCAAGACCCAAACCTTCTCCCAGCGTTAGAAGTTCAGAGGATGAGGACTCCGGACTTTCTCCCAGCGCCTGCATAGACGGCGTATTCTTTAGTACAAAGTCCATGATGTCGGAAGGGAGGATGTTCCCACAGTCATCGCTGTTGTTATTGTCAGAGTCAGATTTCAGGAGTTCTGTGTTGAAAGTGTCCAACAAGTTCTTGTCAGAAGGCGTGCTGGCATGAGCCCTGCGGCTTGTTTCCAGCGAGCTCAGCTGAGCTTCCAGAGAGTCCTGACCTTGTGCTTTCACCCTGCTCACCGGATGGCAGTTATCCATCTTTGGGTCGTTTTTGTGGACAGAGGAGCTCTTGGTGACTTGCACTTTCTCACCGGCATCTTCACCTCTATCTAGCTTTAAGTTCTCCGTTCCATTTTCCTTACTGCTCCTTTTACTTACTTGACTGACTTTTCTTGTGGTCGCCGTGATGCTTGTATCACTTTCAGTTCCATCATCCACACCGTCCAGCTGGGAGATTTTGGGGAGATCACACTGCTCCTCCTCCCTGAACAAGCTGTGGGATGCAAGCCTCTCCTCTGCACTTGAGGAAACCACCGTTCTAGTGAAGTTGTAGTAGTACAGGTCATCTTCATCTGATGTGCTCAAGTCATCCGCACCGTCCACTTGTCCTTCTGCAGACCGCTTTCCCCTCTTCTTCCCAGTTGAGTTACTGTAGAAAGGAATGTCTTCCTCTCCGTAAGACCTCACGCCATACAGAGGAGTCAGTCCAAAGAACATATTGGATCTGGCCCTGGCACTTCTCCGTGGATACCTCCGCTTGTACGAGCCTTCTTCTTGAGCTTTAGCTCCATCCTGGAGCATCAAGTTGTTATCTTGAACAGACAGGTTTTCGTATGTGTTATTCTGTGATTCCTGTGCTGGTGCTTCGTTCAGACTTCCCTGAACTGCAGGGTTATCTTCTGGGCTTTCCGAGGCTGAGGAGGGCTCTGCCATCGCGGCCAGTTCTGCCCCTGCAGGCTGAGTCTCAGCATCACTTTCTGGCTGTGTGTTTTTAGACTGGTTTTCACCTTCCATCTTGAGCGGTGTCAGAGTGACTTTAACGGTGCGCTTTCTAGGTGTTGGTGATTCCTTGGGGGTCACTTCGATCTGCGCTGCAGAACCTCTGGATGGCCCTTGTGAAGGTGGGGACTTCTCGCCAGCTTTTTCAGCAGGAATACTGTTACACAACCTCTGGCTAAGCTGTTCCGTTGCCAAACCCTGATTAGCAAATTCCGGTTTCAGGTTTCCTTCATCGCTGCCTACAGCTTGACTTGAATCTGTAAGAGGTTTCAGGGAATGCTTCTCTTTAAAACTGTCTTTCACTAACTTTTTCCCCTTCTGACGCCTGTCTTTAGGGGCAGAAACCACCAGCTCGCTCGCTGCAGGAGACCTGCTATTTACTCCAGCAGACTTCAAGGTCTTGGCATCCATCTCATCAACTGCGGTCGTTTTCTCCAGTTGTACAGGTTCCGTGTGCTGATCCCTGTCTTTCCTTGGGCCCCTCTGATGCAAAGGCGGAAAGGATATTGCCTCTTTGGAAGAAAATGATCCTGAACATTCTTGAAAGGTTCCTACTTTAACATTCATCTCTGCACCCGATGAACTGGTTGGTTGAGTGGACATTTTGGAGTTTCCTCCAGAAGCAAAACTATGAGCTGAATAATCTGGGTCCTTCAAGGTCGGTATTTTCATCTTCTCTCCCTTAGAAGTCACACCTTTGGCTAGCAAATCCGAACTGGCTGAATGTCCTTCTGTAGACTGAGAGGCATCCAGCTGGTAAGTTTTACTTCCGCTTATAGCCGCTGTCTTCTGGGAGCCTGAACCGGTGGAGCAACTTTGAATTGGAACACTTGGAGTACCCACATTCACCGGTCCCACAAAGCGGTCAATGCTCTTGACACTCGGCTCGTGTTCTGAGGAGGACCCCATGCTGGAAGCTGCAGATCCACTGTGCCTGGAGTAAGTGTTCCCAGCTCGTGTAGGGGAAATCATCCGGAGTTTTGATTGCTGCTGTGACAAAGAGGAGGTGCTGTGTCTTCGAGAACCGATGCTCTTCAGTCCAGAGGACAGCAAAGGATCTCCTACAGTCACTATTTCATGGGTCACTGGCGTAGGACTTCCTGAGAAAATAAGGCAAGAAAGACTGTCAAGTGATCTGAAGGCTCCATGATCAATGCACACCCAATCCCTTCAGTCAAGGCACCAGAAATGAAAACCTTTCAGTGCAATAGCATTCACATAATGACGATACCTGAGCTGGCTATTAAAGATCTGATACTGTCTATCAGTGTTCAGAAAGCAGAGTTGACAGGTTTGCATCTCCGCATTCTGTACCTCAACTTTTGATCTGAATATTCAACATCGCTTTGAAACAAAGCGCGACTCATTGATACAGAAACAGCAGCTGAGTTACAATGGCAGATTTCCAACTCTCTCGAGAAAAATACCAACTGAGATGAGAAAGTCCCTAATGGCATGATTTAGTGGGAGGTGTCCCTGCAGGGGATGATCTTAAGGTCCTTTCCAACCCTAACTATTCTATGATTCTATAACCTGTACTACAGATCTTCTGCAGTGTTGCTACTGTACTGCCCAAACATGTCTTTCTTCATGCCAGGCATTTTTTGGTTCAGTCGTACATTTCTCAACAGGCCATCTCTACTCTCTATTTTCAGAGCCTTCCTTCCCTCAACCCACTGCCATGGCACTATTTTCTCTAGAAACAGAAAACTAAACACATTCTGAAGGAAGCCATAAAAGACACGAACCAAAACAGAATTATTTCCAAACAAATAAAAAAAAAACCTCCCCCAAAACAGATGCCAAATTCAACACTTGAAGTACCTGCAGAGGGTAATGGCCTCGAACCAGGAGACCTCTGTGCGGATGGGTAAGTTGGTGTCCTGATCCTAGGACCCTTCGAGACCAGTGGATAGTAACAGGAACTAGAGGTCTGAGAATGCAAGGGATGATCTGGTGACGGTGGGTTTACAATTTCAGGTGTATTTTGGCTCTCTTTAGGTAGAGTTTCTGTTGGTGTATAACAGAGAAACAATGATATAAGCTATCGCTGAACCCTAAAAGCTATGATCTGATAAAGTATATATTGCTATCAGGTTTCATCTGGAGAATCAGGGTGCTTGTTAAATAAACACCAACTTAAAGATTACTGCTTCAGATAATGTCTGGTTCCTTCCCCTAAGAACATTTTCCAACACTTGCAGCAGCACAGCAACCCTCAGCACACACATGAAATTCCAGGACCTTTCAATAAAGCTGAAGTCGGCAATGACACCTATTGTACATGATTTAAAAATCTTCCACAGCTTCAGCTTCTGGGAACTGAAAAGGATAGGGTCAAGGCTTATCTAGGCTTTTTTAACCCACCTATGGCTGCGGAGAAAGCACTTGAAGTACAATCTGAAGTATTAGATCACCAGAAAAATCTCAGCTCTGCAGACTAGAAACCACTGCTACAGTAGTTCTTGTCTGGTTTAAGTTTTCAAAGTTACCAGCACTCTACCCAGGTTCCAGCCATGACATGGCTTTCTGGTTATGGCAAAAACTCACAGAGAAGGTACTTTTGGGAAGTCTTAAAAGATTACCTGTAAGGGGAACTGGGCTATGGGCAATTGTTCTGTTATCATCATGCTCTACAGTGCTGTTGATGTCAGGTTCTACGATTGGTGGTCGGCACTCCATGATCTTGCAGGTATACACACAGCGCTTCCTGGCATCTGTCGTGCTCCAGTACACCCTGGAGCACCTGGAAGACAATTCCAACATAAACCAATTTACTCCACAGTTAAGCAAATCTCATCATTCCTATGTTACATTTTCAGTTTCTCAAAAGCTTCCTGGCACAACATGCTGCACACCCAGTTTAGCTGCGAGATTCCCAAACAGCAGAGGAAAGCTACAGTCCATTTTAACTGATGTTACTTCAGTGCTGGTTTGGCATCTAACATACTAAGAGACATCTAATCATGAAACAACTCATACTCACTGATAGCCAATGGGAAACAACTTATCCTCACAGTCTGAGAGGTCATTCAGAATTCCTAAACAGTCTATCGTCATTGAACCTGAGCAGAAAGAGGAACAGAAGAGTCTGTCAACCAGATTCCAGCACCAAAGGTGGATTACATGTGCAGAGACTGGATCTTACCGATCATCATGTGGATGTTCTCTGGTTCCAAGCCGCTGAGAAATTTTCTTCTCAAACTGATCCCTTCAAAGTCCACAAAGACTCTCCTAAGAACTTCAAACCCATTCTCAGGAACCACCTGGAAGAAAGACCCACAAAACCAGCTGTTATTTTTAAAGGAACCACCACATGTATGCTACATAGTCTGCCTTACTCAAGCCTCAGTCTGGTCTTCAGGTTTTTCAGCTGCCACACAGTGTCACCTGCCAAACCTCCCCCTGCCAGTCCTATCACTGACTTCTTTTTAGCAGCACTGTGGTCAGGCCATTGTTAGGAAGGAACATGCTCAACATTAACTTCTAAAGAGCGCTGACAGTTACAGGCCTACCCCACCTTCAGACGAGGCAGGGGGTGAAAGAATCTCACCTCTCCTTTGATCAGGTCACGATGCTTCTGGCAGTAAACTTTCTTATCGTCCAGAAAGACGCAGTTCTTGGCTCGTGAGCACATGAAATGGTAGTTACTTGTACAGGAAGTGAGGCAGCAGCCTACTGTGGCACCCGACTTCTGGCAGAACTCACATCTCTACAAAAGCAAAATAAAAACCAGTTAACAATTAATCTCCTTTACACCCAAGCTACCATTACCATTGTCAGTTGGGTTTTGGGCACAGATAGGAGTTTAGAGTAATGCCTGACCTCCCACTTCACTGCCGTATCCATGACTCACATGCATGAGCGAGACATGGAGGAGGAGGCGAGAGGAAGAAGATCCTTCACGCACAACTTTTGCCTTTGCAGACTGCTTCCTCCAGGCCCCAGACTTCCTTGCTTGTACTCCATACCCAGGTGCCATATTTGCAAGTTTCACTGATTCATGTGACAACTACTTCTCCTGCACAGAGTATTCCCCACGTGGGCAGCTTACTAAAAGCAGTGTGATTCCACCCCTTATGCTGTTTTAATGAACATTTAGGACCAACTGATGCAATACTAAAACAAAATTTGGACAAACTAATTTCCAGTCGTGCTTCCAGTCTCATTTTATCTCCTGGAAAGTAACCACCAACCAATTCACAACAGGAAGATTAGTTTGTTTCCCAAGACTGCGTGGCAATTCAGAAAACGGACACCACCGTCCTTCTTTTTGCAGCACTTAACAGAGTAGCTACATGCAAGCTCGATGTCAACATCCTTCACATATACTCAAAGGTGAAAACGCTCCTTGATATACAATATACACAAGGAATCTTTTAGCTGGGTTCGTGTCTTGATTCCATGTGAGTGAGTAGTGAAGCTTAACAAACCATTCTTCCCTTATACCCACCAGCTGCTTTCCCCGGATCACAGCCATGTGCACATTCTTCAGAGAACCATCATCATCTTCAAATACTTCTGCTGACCATAAAGCACAGTTCACATGTGTCCATTCGTTTTGGCCAATGTAGAGAAGACGTCCAGCATCCTAAAGAACAGAAGGAAAAATTCTTTTTGAATGTTCCAAGAGACACAGCAATGCACAAGCAGCACCTGGCCTACCCACGGTAGTGCTTAAATGAGCTCCCATTACACAGGCACGGGCCAGGTACTCACGTTAGCGCTGTCATCGCCGTATTTCAGGCACAATGCACACTGCCTGTTGTCTTCTACGTCTGGAGGTGGGTTAAGCTCAGGACTATCCTCTCGGCTTCTGTCGGAGCCTTACAGTTAAAAGAGAGAACACTGTTTATTCTTCAAAGCATGGGAGGTAAAAAATTCATCTGGAAAGACTGTCAGTAAGAGAACAGATTGGAGGAGCCAAACAATAGCCTCGAGTTGTCAAACAGCCAGCTTGTCAAGCAAGGCAAGGCACACTGCAGGCTCTACACAGCCCTTCTCTGGGGGAAGAGAGACAAGTGCAAACGTATGTCTGGACCCAAGCTCAGCTCAGAAACATGGCATGTGTAAACAGCCTCTGAGCGACTTTAGGTCACAGAGGTCTCCAGAATCCTTCACTCATACAGAACTAGCAAGACCCTCGGTTTACTACTAGGAGGTTTGGAACAAAGCCCTCTGGGTTTGGGACTAACAGTGCTGCAATCTGTTTTCTTACTAGAGATAGGTGGTGTAGGAGGATGCAGAGGAGTGGGTGAATCTGGCTCTCCAGGCCCTTTGGGTTTTGGAGCAGGGATGATCTTCTTCATCAGAGGGGGCTGCTCAGTGCGGTTGTTCTCTTCGCGCTCCTGCCACTGAGCGTAATTGTGGTCAAGTGAAGGCGGCAGAACTGCGTTGGGCAACATACCACTGCTGAAAAGCAACAGGAGCAGCTGTCAGACCCGACTACACCAGAGGACCTTGGGCTCTGCCTAGCAGTACCACTGACATTCAGTCCACAGTAACCACCCCTTTAACTACACTCAGTCCCCGCACGCTCTCAACAAAGGCCACAACACTCACATTTGAAGGTTTGTGATGTAGCTGGCTGTTTCTTTTGAGGGTAACAGATGCAGAAGAAAGGCCACACTAAATGGGATTGAGGAGGAAGAGGGGGAAGGAAAGACAGGACTGACAAGCCAACAGACAACACATCTAGATCTAAATAATGTTTTTGGTTAGTCTGCTTTAGAAGAAGGAAGTGTATACAAAACCTGGGGATGGGATTACTGTTTAACATCTTAAAACCAAAACAAAACAAGGAAAAAAAAAAAAGGGAAAAGGAAAAAGAGAAACAGAAACCCAACCCTCTTGTGATAGTTTTTGCTTAGACAGCTGGCAAACCGCAGGGTGCCACAGTCAGAGGCAGAACAATTACTTACTTGCTTGTTACTTTATTTGGCTCCCAAAATCTGGACTTTTTTACACTGAACCATGGAAAAACACGCTCCATTTGCTGAAGGAAAACAACACTCTGTTAGAAATGTTATACAACATACGACAAATTCAAAGACATTCAGGCAAGATCTACTGTAAGTGCACAACTACTAAGATGTCATTAACTTCAACAACTGACAATGTATTATTTTATTCCTGGAAATACCCAAGCAATAGCAAGTGTGACGGACCCTTTAGATTCCAACAGGAACAAGCAGTGGTATGATACCAGGCAGATTTCAAAACAACTGTAGTCCAGCTCACCCGGATGAAGAAGGACTTAACCATGCTATTGGCTTTCTTCACTTCTGGCTGCCCTCCATCGGAGTTAATGGCTGCTTGAATGATCTTCACGATATCATCACTGAAATCCAACTGTAAGAAAGCCCCAACATTTCACATCAACAGGATGTCTCTTGCACAGCTACAGCACCTGCTTGCTTTTTAAGGCATCAAGTGAGCATCCAGATGACTGGAAGACTGAACCAGAAGATCGACTTAAAGCAGAGAAAGGATTTAGCTGTAAAGAAATGAGCAGTCCTCTGCATTTGCACCCTGGCTGCAGAACTGCTATACCCACTACTGTTCACTTCTTCCTTCTACCAGGACTTGACTGCTGAGTAGTTTTAAACCAGCTAAGCTGCCTAACTCACAAGGATTTGCCCAAAACCTGGCTACAGCATGTCTGCCCAGTGCTTTGCAATACACATTTCTCCTCAGGATTATGGGCTCCATAGGGAAAAAAAGAGGAAAAAGCTGATCCCTACAAAGAGAACCGGTCCAGTCAACACTAGTGTTGCATACAAATGATCCCTAAAGTGATCACCCCTGTACAGATTAAGTATCAGTTTCCAGATAACTGAATGTCCTTGGTGTTACCTGACAAGGCCTTCAGCTAGAACTTGCACATGAAGGATGCCCCATCCTGTTTCCATCAATATCAACACCTGACTAAGAGCTAAAGGGATTTAACCAAGTGTTGCTGCTGGTTAGAGTGACCCATGCAGCAGTGTAAATTCTGTATCTTTGGCCCAACGTTTACACGAGCACCAGTCAGAGTAATTTTTTGCAGCACATTAGCCTGTTTCCTTGTTCATAACGAACAGGCTTAAGCACGCTCAATTCTCGATGCCATAGGTCATAAAACCATTCACGGGCTCTGTCGTTTGAGGGGAACACAAAAGCTTCAACATACCACAGAAATGTAACTTCCTTGATCCATTTTTCTTTTCACTCCTTCCAGGTCCAGAGGTTGTTGCTCCTCCTGTTTACTGACTTCCGTTAGGACAGGAGGGTCGGGACCTTCAGGAGAGCTTCTGGATGGGATACTCTCTTCTGTCTCAGGGTTTAAATCAGGTGGTTTTGCTGCCTGTTAACATCAGCAAAGAGACAGAGGGACATTGGCTACTGAAGTGTGGCTGCTACTCATGACATACTCCCAGGCACACTTATGGCCCCAGAGATTCTCACTAACATGAAAAAAAGGAGACTCAAGTTCTGAATACAGGGACAAAAATTAAAAGGTCTTAACCTTTCTGCTGCTGACCTGCAAGGCACACAGCAGGGCAGAATGATCAGCTGCCAGGATCACACTCATCTTTAAGAATTCTTATTTCTGAATATGTATTTCAAGACTAAGATCCCGTTTATCTGTCAACAAAACACCATCACAGAGCTAAATTCTCCCACTCCTTGAAGAAATCTACCCTATTGTTTCCTCTTAGCCTCACAAATTGCACCATAGGTACCTACTCCTTTGTCTCCATAGGAATTATGAAAAGAAAGAAAACAAAACTTGCAGTCTGTGTCATTCCAAGTACAGTAAAGGCAGTGAGATGTACAGCGATGCCAGGCAATGCTTCAGGACAAGAAGATGTGAAGGGCCGTGAGGCTCCACTTACCTGCCGATAGCGCAGCAAGTGGCTGGTAGTTCTGGAATTCAACAAGGCTGTTAAAACCTGCCGTAGGGAAACCTGCAACTCCTTCTCCAGCGCCAGCCGCCACTCCGCAGGATGCTGCTCTGTGCAGTTAATGCAGGTGTAGGCTACACTCTCCGGCAAGTTTGAGAGTATCTCATACATTTCATCTGGAGACAAAGAAAGGTAAAATAACAATTGGAACTACTTCATTGAAGGATAGCTACAGGGAAAACCCCTTCTCTGCGCTTACTACCTGAAACCCTTCCCATGTAACAAAAGCATCTTGTGTGCTGAGCAACACTGTGCTTGATCCATGTCCTGCACTGTCAGGACACTACTAGCATTAGTCCTGGTTTACTTGTAACCACTCTACAGATGGTTTTGAGGTAGGTCACAACAGGTGAGAGTGCTGATATAACAGTCTAGCAGAAAGGTCCCAGCATTGATCACTTTGGTCTACTCACTGCCCCTTGTTCTCAGTACTGAGGAGATGAGGATTTGCCTTACCAGAGAGGTTTTCACATTTGGAGTGGACCCAGCGGTCACATTTCCCGCACTGCATCATCTTGCTCTCGTAATCATCGTCATCGTAGCATTTGTCACAGAGAGGACAAAAATTTCCTGCCAACAAAAGGTGATGTTTATCAGGAGTTCAGCTGCCACACACGTGTGTTGAAGGCTAGGTGGCTATTTACTAGCGTGCCAAAGAAGCAGCTCTCAGCTGCCAAGACAGTTACATCTGCTTTCACACTGCAAACAACAGCCACAGAAATAACCCTCTTGGAAGAATGCTTACTGCTCTAGAATACCATTACTCGGTACGCATTTTTTGGGAGTGGAGAGCCTAACAAAATACTACATGCTGTTACCTTTACAGAGTAAAGCAAAAGCACAAAGGTGATATACAGGTAAGAAATTAGGGGGAACAATCAAGATTTTCTCTCCTGAGCTTCCTCCCCAAAGAGCTCAGACCCTCCTATGTACAAAGGCTTCATGTAAAGTAACTAACACAAGAAGAAACAACCGCTTTACAACAGGAATTCTATTACTCCTATTAAGGCAGGAGTTCCTTAGGCTAGGTTCAGATCCTTTTTGCATGGTGAGCAACTCGGCTGCCCCGCAGCCCCTCTGCTTGCTCTGCGCTGATGCTGACTCAAACCTGAGCACCTGGCAAGGCTCCTGCTGTAAAGAACCCCAACTGTACATACCTTTAGCAAAGAGTTTGGCACAATCATGACACAGCGAGAAGTCGTGGGACCACTGTGCATCCCACCCTTTGCCTGGCGTTGTTGATCCACAGCTCTTGCAGCGAACACATTTGGTGCATATCTGGAAAAGGAATGTGTTTGGCAAGAGTTATTTCTGTTACCCAGAACAGAAATATCCTTATGCTTTGGTCCTAAGGATACAATTCACTGTTTTTCTTACTTAATGAGTACAGGGAGCTTATACAGCAGAAGAAGGAGTTTCAAATACTGAAACTCCCACTAAAAAGAGAAAGAGCTCCCTCTCTTTATAAGATGGTGATAATGCCACAAGAAAAAATGAAAATAAATCACAGTAGAGTTTTTCTGTCATATTTGCACTGACAAAAATACCTCCTTTCCCTTCACGTAAACAGCACACATAGTTGTGCCATTTCTTCTGACCTGTCTTCTTTTAACAGTTTTTCAGCTCTGAGAATGTTGTACTACAAAACACCTAGAACCTGTTAGCACTAAATACAAGTGCATTACAGGCGCTTGTTCAGAACAAAAGCTCTAGAGACACAAACCAGTCATTAACGCACATTGTCTCTCGCTACCAGCATCTGCTGGGAAGTCTGTTAACAAGGCAAACACTTTCATTCTAAAGAGCTTCTTCCATGTCCTAGGACTATGATCACCAGAACTAAAAAGGGTGTCACCTCTTTAAAAAGTCCTGCTTGTTTGAGATCTTATCTACAAGACACCTATTTCCTACCACCTATTTCCAAATGTACTTTCTAATGTAATAGGCACCTGCCTTTTAAAAGTGAAGCGACTGCATCAGAACAAGTCATGTGCAGAGCTCTGGCCCACAGCGTTATGGTCAGCCAACATGCGAATCACCCAGAAGCAAATAAAGAAACCCTCACCCAGACTTTCTTTTTCTTGGTGGGCTTTGTTGGGTAGTTTGGGCCCAGGCACTCCGGGTGATAGCTGTTTCGGCACTTGTTACACTCCAGCAACTGCTACAAGAAGGAAGAGAACAAGCATTGGAGCAGAGACCCCACAGAGGGCTGCAACCCCCTGCCTGCTTTCGGTTACATCTGAACCCCCGTTGGGGCAAGAGGAAGAAGCTGCCATGAAGCAACTTGCGCGTGTCCTGCCCAGCTTGGCAGGGGTCCCCGCCAGAGTTTGGGGGTACCTTGGTGGCCTGGTGCTGTCTCCCACACACGTGGCAGAACTTGCAGCGACGGCAGCACCAGTTCTCCAGCTGGTCCTCCAGGGGCCGCTCGCTCTCCTCTAAGCAGAACTTGTGGAAGGGTTCACAACAGACCTGACAATACACAAACTGCAAGGGGGGAGAGGCAGGTTTTAGCAAGTCAGAAGCTGCTCGGAATTCCCAAACAAGCCCCCTCGTGCTCCAAACTACTTTGGATTCTGCTTTACAGCTGACACAACAAGGATTTCTACTGGCATATTTTAGGAGGGAAACTGTGTGCGTACTTCAGATCGCTCAAATACGTACTTGTCTACCCAGAGACTTGCCTCCTAGCAGCAAATGGGAGTCTGGAACACTTTATCAGTGTTCTGAGCATTGGCAAAGGCCTATAGGGCTCTTCAGGACCTCCCTCCCTTGCTGTACCGCAAGCCAACTGCACAAGAAGAAACACAGTGCAGAAGGAAGGGGCATGCAGAGCAAAGAGAGACATCTCTCCCTCCATTCAGCTTAGGTGGCCCATTTGAAAGCTCTTTTAACTTCTTTGTATCGCCCTACAAGGCTGGTCACATCACAGAAAGAATCAGCCTTGGGGCAGGAACATGGCAGGCTCACAGAGGACATCAGAATAGTCTGTCCCCTTGAGAAGCCTGACTGAGAAGATGTCCCCATGCCCCACTGGATCTTCATGGTCTCAAAGCATGTGCACTGATGTTCACATATAGGACTCAACCCTCTTCCCCCCCAGGTACTGGGAACTCATAACCAAGCCTTTTCTAGAATGTTACCATCACCACCTGATGGCAGCTGGCCTGAAGATGTTGAGAAGCACCTATCTGTACCTGGAAATGCATTTAGCACATCTTATTGTGGCTTTTTGTGTAGCACCAGGATCTTTCTAGTCACATTTCAGTAACAGTTTGTGGCTCTCAGCAGATACAGACATACCTGGGAAAACCAACACCACCTGAAGCCCTCTAACATTACTGGGCAGCCTTTCTTATCTCAAGTGAAAACCAAGCAAAGCCCCTGCTTTACATCAGATGTGGGATTTCAAATTAAGAGGAGATGCGGGTGCTCTCTGATGCGCTGCTACTCTCTATGTACTACAGTTCACCTCCAGAGTGAGCGGCTCAGAAACTGATTTTCAATACCTTGCATTTCAGCATCTTGGGACAAATTTTACAAGGACAGATTTACAGGTATTATTTTCATTTCTTGGGGATTAAGGTCACGATACTTTCTGTGTATGGCTGCATTTATGTCCGTAACAACACGGTGCTGTAACTAAGCGATTGACAGCAGAACGCAATGCTTTACCTCCACGTGTCCACTGCTGGCACAGAGAAAACAGACCACCCTGGGAGTAATAGGTACCGAGGTGACGATGCCTAACCCACCCATCTCCCAAACATTCTCCACTTCACAGTCCTCCTGAAAGCACAAAAGGACACATCACCATGCAGAACAAGGCAATACAACATCAGTACAAAGTGCTCACACTGCTTTACACGCTCGGGGCCAGCGGTTAAGCGGCCTCCAACTGAAACCATTTCAGCTTCTACCTTGGTCTACTTTAGAGTCCCACCTCGGCGCTGGTCTTGCTGAGAGAGCTCAGCAAAGCCCTAGCCTTCCCCTATGGAAAGCAAGCCTAAGGAACGAGACAAGGCTTTTCACGATTGCACAATTAGTACTGAAGGTGGAATTTCAGAAGAATTATACTTTATTAAAGCTCCATATTTTATAAAACACTTATGAGACCCCACTATAAGCTCCATTATCAACACTTATAGATGGACTGAAAAATTCTGATTAGGAAAATATGCATGTTTATTATTTCAACACTGTTGTTCAAAAAAGTACAGGATTTCTCATTCGAACCCCCAGATATACCCCAAATGTCTTGAATTACAAGTTACTAACATTTCCCCCAGGTCTTGTTGGCTCAAGTTGTGGCAAGGTTTTATAGTTCCATCTTAATGGAATCATTCTTCATAAACCTCACATTCTCGCCCATCCTCACACATTGACAGTTAAGGTTTTAAAGCTTTAAGTCTCTCTTCGTCCAGTACTCTAATTATAAGGAAAACAAAAAGGCATAACCAGCTTCTAAGAATCAACCGAGTGACTTGTTCTGAAGGCTCCTATTTGCAGTTCTCTCTGAACGGAACCAGACACATACACTTAGAAGTCACTGCCAGCACTCTTGAGGGACTCTAGCTCCAGTGATTAGAGGCAGGTAACATTCAAAGACTTAAAACATTTTGTCCTCTACCTTGAAATCCACTCGGATTCTGTGGACTCCATCTGTAGGTGGCTTTTGCTTGGAACTGCTTCCGTTAGTCAGAGTGCTGAGCAAATTCAGCGTGCTGCTCTCTGGCTTGCTTATAGGAGGGGGCTTTTCCTAGTCAAGTAAAGGAGCTGGCGTTAATCCCCACCCTAAACGTCAGAACTTCATGAAAATCACATGAAATGCCGAAGATGATTCACAGACAAAACCCCCAAACCACCGCGGAGTTCAGAGGGTGTGGAAGGTGCAAGTCACCATTCTGCAAACCATGCCTGGGAGCATTCCACACGCAATTACATCTCTAATTCAATTTGCTGCTTCTCCTCTAATATCATGCTGCTCTCTAAGCAGAGCATTGGCTTTTATTTTGCTGCAGTGGGGCAACTCTGGGCTCAATGAGTCCCTATGCACCTCTCTCGCAGATTTAAGACAATTCTTTTAGGGCTTGTTTGTTTGTGGGGTTTTTTTCCATAATGGAGTTGTTTCCAAGATGAAGGCAGCTCCATGTTCCATGGAGAAGCTTGCCTCCACCCCACAATATGCAAATCTTAGAGAACAAGTGAACATCTGAACCGAATCTTAGGCATATGCTGGCTATTTTGGTATCTGCATCCTGCCACGAGGAGAAATCTAACATCTCTAAGTACAAAAATAATTAATCTGCACACAGGTTAAGTAATACCGTTCTACTTTCTAGAAATACTGAAGTTCCAGGTCCCTGAAATGTACTGACTGGGTACAAAAAGCAGTATTCACCTTTTCTTTTGGTTTCTGTTTCACAGGGAAAGTTGGACGGGGAGCAATTTTTTTCTGTTTGCTTTGCTCTGTGCCTAGGAAGGGGGGAAAAATTATGAGTATTTCAAGTAACTAACAGCCACCTGTAGAGAAGAAAAGGGAAGAAAATCAGCTGGGTAACGTGCGAGGAATTTTAGAGCAGAGTTTTTCCACCCCCTTCTGTGACTGCACCTCACCACCTACAGCTTGAGCAGTCTCCTTCAGGCATGACTGGGAGTTTGCTTCACTAAAAGCCTGAAGCCAAGGGTGCCAAGGCACAGAGGTCCCAGAGCTGCCTCGCTGATCACTGCTCAAGCTGCTCTGTGCTATGTGCCATAGCGGACTATAGGCTTGTAGCAAAAGCTTACATTCTTCTTGGTTCACATACAGACTGTGAACAGTCACCAGACCTAGTGTCAGTGACATATGCTTTGAGATTGCCCCAGGCACGTGACTGCAAGCCCCAGTGAAGCTGGGCAGCTTTTTCCCCGCCCCGGCACACAGCGTAACGCAATAAAAGGAAGCCAGATCTAAGCCACATTTCCAAAAGAACCTGCTGTAATTTCACCAGATCATCCAGCATTTATCGGGTTTAAAAGCCAACAGCTTTTAGCAGTACTATCATCGTTACTTAACATGACTCAAGTATTGAGGAGAAACAGTCCCATTTACCTATTTCTGGCTGGGGAGTCTGCTTTTTCTTAGGCTCAGAAGTGGCAAGCTTAGGTGCTTCTTTTTTCAAAGGTCCTGAGCTGGGTGGCTGAGGAGGAGGGAGCGGGGCTGGCTGGGCTGTCTGCTTGCCAGTCTTTCTGGTTCCAGGCGCAGGGACCTGTTTGGGCTCTGGCACAGGAATGGAGGAATTCCCATCCTCATGCTTTTCCTCAGTGGGCTTACGGGCAGGCTCGCTGCTCTTCTTTACCGTATTGTCTTCTCTCGATACGATACTCTGAGGAGTTGGTTTCTGTCCAGAGTCCAGCTGGTTCTTTCCAGAATGGCTTTCTTTCTTTTCATTTGTCTTCGACTTCTTCTCTTTCTTTTTTGCAGCTAGGAAGAAGAAGCATCAATAAAGCAACACTGCCAAAATGGCATGACTTCAAATGGTTTGCCACTTCTTTAAAACAAAGCAAGTTAAGAGATGAAACTTTCTCTCTGGTGCTACACTCGAGCCAAGTCTTTCAGCCTACCTTTAGCTTGCTTCTGCAGATAGGCTTTGGAAGGCATCCACTGTAGATTCTGACATTTCCTCATTCTAGAAAGAAAGAGCATGCCATGAAATCAGAAGAAGAATGCAGGCAGTGAGAGGGCAGTCTGTAAAAGCTCCATGTGAAAACTTGACAAAAACATCATCGATACACCCACTGCTTTCTCCCAAGCAACTCCCCTGGCCCTTCAAAGGTGTGTAAAGAAAATACTTATTTTCTTCTGAATTTTCCCTTTGGTTTCCCACACTCTCAACACATGGTTGTGAAACCTCACCCGCAGCCGGGACAAAGCTGCTGCATTCTCATCTCACAGGTGAGCACCACACAGCCATCCTCACAGCTATGCTGTGGAAACAGCTCTCATGCCACAGCAATCTCTATCGGTGCCATTTCAGCTGCTGCCTTTTCAGACAAGATCATCTCGTCTGGTAAAATCATTTTAATGTAGAAATTTGAAAAAGCAAAAGGTTCAGGCTAAGCGATACGTATGAAAACTGACGTGGAAGGGCAGTACTGCTTAATGACATCCAGAGACACCTTTGTTACACCAAGTGTATATACACCAAATAAACGCCATCTCCAAAACATCAGCTCTACATGGATGCAATGGGGGAGAAATATGTATGTCTACGCTGCTTTCCCCACAGAAACCCACATCACCTAACAAAAGCCACTGGTCTCACACCAAACACTTCCTGTGCCATGCCAGCTCCCATCAAGCTGAGGAGAATAAACCAGAAGCGAACTTTGGAAACAAGCAGACCTTGAAGCAGGATCTCATCTCCTAAATCTCACCGTTCACATTCCCCTGCTGTGATCCAACCTCAGCCCAAGGCAAATTCACTCCGAGCCCATGCTCCAGGGTTCCCTGTCCTGAAGCGCATGTGCAGGCAGCACAGGGATGAGCTGAACCATTTCTCAAACACACACTTACTTGCAGCACTGCTTCTTTATGTTGCGCCCACCAAACTTGGGTTTGTCTAGACAGTTGGTACAGACACCGCAGTCCTCTGGAACCTGACAGCCCGAACACTGCCCACAGCGCCTCGAGCGTCGGCCCTTCTTCACCGGAGGTTCTTGTTGTGCCTTGTTCCTGGTAACCGGCTTAATCGGCTTGATTGGTGGAGCAAGAGGTTCAGCCTCTTCTGAGCCAGCTATCGATGACTTATCTGTCAAGAAAGTTTCCAGTGTAAATTCACTCATGTCAAAGGACGCCCCAAGTGTCTAATCTGCTCATGGAATTCATTCCCCTAAAGGCAAGTTCACCTGCAGAGCCACACAAGGGGCATGCGTGAGTGCAAGGACACACACACATATGTACCTGCACATACGGACATGCACACACACCCCTCAGCAGAAGAGAAGTTTAGTGGAGAACACATCTATAACAGCTACCAATGGCAGACAGGATACACAATGTTTGGGCAGCACTGTATCAGCAAGCCCGGAGCTCTTTAAAACACTTTCCCTCCCTCCTTAACCATTCAAAGCAGTCCTTAGCTTAAGCAGTCAGCCAAAGCTGGCTTTGTATGAAGCCAGAGGTGAAGACTAAAAACCCTAACTCACCATCATTCCCCATGGAAGACAGTATCTTCTCCCGCTCTTCCCACGGTAAGGCACTCAGAGTGGGCATGTCATCTGGGAAGACCGCTCGTTTGCGGCCCAGCGCAACGGCTGCTCTCCTGCAAACGTGTTTGATTCGTGGTCCTCGGACCGACGTTTCCGATGAATCGCTCTCTTGTCCCTGGAGTTCAGAACATGGGAACAGACAGCATCCCTGAGAAAGGCTGGGAAACATGTAACAAACTTCTAAACTACTGAAAAAGAGTCAGTTTGTATCTTGCACTTAGTGAGAATCGGGGTGAAAATAGGGACTCTCAGCCTCGTAAGCCTCGACGATCCCAGCGAGGATAAACTCAAAAGAATAAGAGGTTCTACTAAAAAAAGGACAGCCTCCCTGCCCCAAGGTGACCACACAGCAGCTCCCTCTCCCCCTCAGCTTCTGCCGAGGGATTCTTGGTCTTGGGCTGTTTGCCATCTGTTGCACTAACAGCTGCCCAGCTCTTGTGTTAATTCTTCATGCTTATCATATGAAACTTACCAGTGACTCCCAGTGCAAGTGCAAAACAAGACGCACCCCAGCAAATAATAGAACAACTTGGAAAAGGGAATACCTGTGCTTTTGGCTGATCTGCTTGCTTGAGGGACTTGCTCTTCTCAATCTTGTAGAGCTGGGCTTTTGCCTTTTTCAGAAGACTGGCCACCCTCTTGTCAGTCATTGGCAGTTTGTCTGCTTGAGCCAACATAGAGCTGATGGAAGAAGCGGAATGTTTAACGGTGCTGGAAGAAGGAGCAGAGAGACGCAGGGCTTTTTCCTTCTCCAAAGAGGGCACGGCGGGGCTGAGGTCCAGGTCCGACTTCTCTACCCCTCCTCTACCTTTCTTGGATGTTTTGGTTTTGCTGGCTGCTGCATCGGCCAGTGCCGTGGCGGAAGCGTCTGCCGCAGGGTCGAGTGCTGTGGACTTCTTCCGCCCGCCTGTTTTTTTGGCAGACGATGATGCTGCAACATCCTCACTGACTACCTTCTCTTTGGGCGTTTTACCTACAGGGAACAAGGCAGAGCTACTCTGGATTTCCGACCCTTTCCTCCTTTTCTCCTTCCTTGACTCCCGTTTGTTCTCCTTCTCTCTCTCTCGGTCTTTCTCTCTGCTCTTGTCCTTCTCCAGGCTTTTGTCAGCATCTTTATCTTTGGAGAGTTCCTCTGCCGCCCTGTCCTTGTTCCTGCCTCTCTCCGTCTGGGGACTTGACGTGAACCAGGGGAAGAGAGGAGCAGGGCTGCTGGAAGAGAAGGGCTCTGCCGGAGTGCTCGTCTGCTTCCTCGGTCTCTGGCTTCTTTCTGCCGATTCCCCAGACGGCGTTAGGGAATGGGAAGGAAAAGTGAAAGTTGAATTTAAGGCACTAGTGGCGAGAGAACTAACAGAAATGCTCGTTAATGAGGAAGAGACAGAAGACTGGGGGGTGAGCGCTGTCAGATCAGAGGTACTAAGTCTCCCACTTCTTGTCCTCATGGAGTGCGAAGGAGATCTGGGCTCTGAGCGGATGGGGCTGAACACCCTCCTCTTCCGCTTCCGAGAGGAGACACCCGTGGCAGAGGCCCCTGCAGTGGTGCGACCGACCGATGAGGGCAGAGTGACAGATTCAAAGATCCTGGAGTGGGCCTCACTGGGTGTGAACCTGGGTGCTCTCAGCAAAGGACTTCTCTTGTGCATGTCAAACCTCGCTCCCGACTGAAGAGAGAAGAGGCGTGCTGGAGCCGTCGCACCAGGTGTTGAGAAACCAGAAGCAAAGCCAACGTCCTCCGGTGTTAGCGGCGGGGGCCTGAAGTTATCGAATATCGGTTTGCGAATAAGACCCTCTTTGGCATATTTTGCTGAGGAGAAATACTGTGGCTCCGACCGGGAATGCTTCAGGGAGGTCCACCTAAATGTCGGCTCTCGCAGAATTGACTTACGTTTCTCTTGCATTGGCGCGGCAGAAGCGGGAAGGAAGGGGGAGGCCAGTGGTATGGTGGGAGGCATCAGCCAGGGGGTATGGTCCGAGATGCTGGAAGCGGGCTGCAGTGGTGGCGGGGGAGTGAGGAGGGGGGGAGGAGGAGAGGAGGAGGACTGCTGCTGTGGCACGCTGGGCAAGGCTGACAGCTTTTTAGTAGTCCTCTGGCCAAAACTTCTTTCTGTTATCGAAAACCTCCTGTTTCTCCTATCACCGTTATCATTTTCGGGGGACTGAGAAACAGGCAGCGGCGCGTGGACCTCTGGAGTGTTGCTCCGCTCCTCAGAAAGTGTCTGCAGCTCCTCGGAAGCCTGAGAGTCTGTTGATGTGTCCACGCTGGGGCTGCTGGATCGCGAGGAGTCTGAAGACATCTGGGACGAATGCTGGGAGGCGGCGCTGGACTTCTCGCTGGAGCCGCAAGACGTGGCACTGAACCTGCTGTTGGGTGTAGATTCCAGTCTGGATATCTTAATGGGAGGATCGTAGTCTTCGTCCTCAATAAACCGCTTGGGTGTTTTGATAATCCTTGAAGAGATTGCACTCACAACCGGCATGATGAACTGGCGGATGTTCTTGAGCTGGGTTCTGCCCTTCCTACCCTGCAGTTTGGCTGCCTCTTTCTCAATCTTCTTCTGTGCCCCCTTTTTAGCCCTCTGCAACAGCTGCTTTGCAATTGTGGCGTCTGTCCTTTTGGTGGAAGGTATAATCCTAACAGGCTTAATCCTGCGTGGACTCTGCCTGACAGCCGTCTTCTCCTCCTTGGTAAGAGGTGGTGTGCCATCCTTTTCCTTGCGAATCCTCTGCGGCTTCTCCAGCTGCGAGTTCATGACCAAGGTGGAGGAAGTCTTTAAACGCTCAGAGGACGGTGGACGGCCCCTCCTGCGCACAATCTGAACGCTCTTCCTCCCAATCTGAAGTTTTGCCCCAGGCTTAAATTTAGATTTCAATGGGGAGAGTTTACTAGTTCTTAACTTCTTGATCTTTGTTGCTTGCTGAAATGTAGTGGATGGTGACCTTTTGATTTTCTTCAGACTCTCTTTTTCCTCTTTACTGCCCTTCTGAATGTCCGACACGTCCTTTACTTGTGACAATTTAAACTTCACGCTTGTAAGCGTTGGAGGTCTTCCCCGCCTTTTTTCCCCACTCTTCAACTCCTTCTTCTTGACTTTCTCCATGGATGTGGTTTCAGACTTGCTCGAAGGGGAGCACACTGATGATGAGTCTGACAGCACAGCTGAACTCCGATCAGAACTGCTCCGGGGCCTCCCACGAGGCTTGCGTGGACTGGATTTAACTGGGAGGGAAGCAGAGAATGCAGAGCATACGTTAAACTGCTCTAGAGTCTGATCAGCATCACCAGCATCACAGTGCCAGTCACACTGCCCGTATGAGTTGCAGCTTTATCAATTCATGCAAAGAGCACAATCCAACAAAGTTGGGAACAAGGTTTCCCAACAAACCTCTCTGCCTTTTCACAACAGCTATATGTGCAATGGCACAAACCTACTCTCAACCTGACGTTGAAAGGGAACAATAATTCCCAAGGGCATGCGCCACCTTTCAAACACATTAAAAGATATTTTTTCTTTCTTAAGCAGATCACAGCTAGTTGGAGGGGAACAAAAAAATCCTTCTCCTCTAGTACCATCCATCTGCACTGCTGAGAAATGGGTCAGTAACGCAAGAACAACTACAGGGAGCGGCTGATACAAGGCAATTTACTAAAACCTACCCTAGTTTTAGCTTTGCAACACAGTTTGCACTCAGCATTGACTTGGACTCACAGGCAGATGTGCAAGACTTGATTACTCACCCCTACCAGGGCATTTAAAGGCATTTTCCCCAACCCAGCTACCTCTGGGTAGCTCTGGTGCTCCCAGGGCTCTCCACGGGCTCCTCCCTGGCAAGGCCAAGCCACATAAATCGTGGTGAATGAGAAGAGTGCTGCGATGAGAGCATTTACTGACAAGAACCTAAATCAAAGCTGAACTCATCCACCAGCAGTCCCATCATGGTTTGAGCCTGCCTCTTGAAAGCTGAAAATGCAGCAGCTCAGCTATAGCCTATCTTCAAGAGTTCTGTACTTGTTTTGTACCCAAAAAAGCAAAGGTTCCAGTTACAGGCAACAATGAGTCTACTGAAAGATACTGAAATACTCAAACCAGTTTTAGATCCTTACTATTAAAAGAATTGCCTCTCCAAAACACTCACATGAGGTTTCAAGCACTGGTTTCATCAATATCACTCTTTGACTCAGTTTCCTTTCTCCGTAACAGACCAGACTTACAGAGTCCGAAACTAAGGGAGTCGACCCCAAAGACAGGTGTGTTTTTTACAGTGGGTCAGATCTGATGGAATGAACAGGACAGGCACGGCAAAGCCATCACAAAGGAGAACACAAAAATCAACATCCCATTGTGCCCCTCGAACGTACCTGTGGGGGACCTGGCGGGACTTTGCACTTTGACTTCTTCATCTGAACCAAAACCTAGAAACTGTTCATCCTGCAATGAGAAAGCGGGTGCAAATTTGAAGATGCGGCTATTAACATCAAAACGAACTTCACTCTGATCAAAGCACGAAAGGATTCCAGAGGATCTTCCCTCCCCCAGTGACATACACAGGCATTTGTTCTTCTACCAAACAATTGCTCAAGAGGAAACACAACTTTTGCATGCATGTATAAGGCTGCTACAGAATGATCAAAAAGAAACAAAGGGCAAGTATACAGGGAAACAAACCCTTAATGCACAAAATCTGCTGCTCATATCAAAGCACAAAGGCCTCTTCCTCCAAGCTATTAATCAAACTGCCCTGAAGACATACTCCAGCCAAAGAAGTGTCTCCAGGTTTATTTTTCTAGTACAAATGTCAACCAACTTCCTCCAAACTTGTGCAAAAGCCCCTCTGGATGAGCAGAAGCATCTGAGGTCTATAATTTAATGCTTATGGCCTCTGGAAGGAACCTGCACAATTTCAGGGCCTTTTTGGAACCCCCCGAGACCCATGTGCCTCCTGATGAATCCCATCCATCGGCTCCACCACACAAGAACCTCCAAGCCTGGCTGAGGAACAAGTTAGGGTAAAGGTATTGATGGGAAGGCAGAGCCATCCCCAAACGCAGGCTTCGCTCATGCACCCCAGGAGTCAGAGCATGTCACAGCACTATATAGCACTAGAAACATCACAGACTGGTAAGATGACAGAACAGGCTTTCTCCCAGAGGCACCACAGGGTGTTTCCTCTCCTGTTTCCCAGCAAAGCCACCACTAGGAAAGCATTTTTTGCACAGGGACCACAACCTTTACTAGTTGTCCATCAAGGGTGCTCATGTTAACAACTGACCCTTCATTACAGGAAAAGTGGTTTCTGTTGTTGGGTTGGGGTTTTCTTTAACTCACTTCAGGGCTTTGTCTTTAGGAGGGATGCAAATCTGACTTCATCACAGAGCTCTTCCCTCTGACACTAAAGGCACTCTGCTCACATTCAGACAGGTTTTTCAGGGAGGGTGCAAAACGGTCAATCCTGCTCATCTGCCACCAGAATTTGTGACACGGTTTTGTTTGTACATTGCTCCAGCTCTCCTAGTGTGATTTCACCTCCAGTGTTTATGTTTGCCAGCATTAAGTTGCCTCTGAACTTTGAAATCAGGGATGTCACTTGTTGCTTGCTTCTTTAAAGCAAGATGTCAGCCTGGCTGCATGCTAGAAAACGACTACAATGCTGGCTCCTCTCAGAGCTCCGTGCATACTGAAGTTGTTACAGAAACAGCATCCTGAAAGCAAAAGGTGCAACATCCTGAGACAAGGAAGCACCAAATGTAATCAGTTCTGGGTAAGGTTGGGTTTGGTGGCTTTGTAATAGAAAATAACTGGTGCTTTAAGGTAGTTGACATAGTTTTGGGTCCTTAGGACCTTAGTACAAAAAATGTGGGAAAAACAATAGAAAAACAGGACCTGGGGATGGGGAGTGCCTGAGCCTAGCAGATGTCCAGGATGGGCACAGTTAAACTGGCTGATGGGTGGAGGGACAGGATGATTGCTGTTTGTGGTGTTAATGAACCCACTAAGCTGGTGCAGACATCTACTGGGGAGTATCTGATTAGCAGATGTGGGATGGGAACCGATGTCTGTAATGTTAATGAAGCTGGTGCTTCAAAGACTGCCAGCAGTTATGAAGATTGTTGGAAGAAGTAAACGACCCTCAAAGACCACCATCACATTTTTGTTGGATGCAGGAAACCTTGTGGAAAATGATGTAATTCATGTGTAGCCTTATGAATACGTATGCATGCCCAAGTGACTACAAGGATGGCCTGTGTGGCAATACGGGGACACACGTTAGGTGGAGCTATCCCCCGTGTTTCCCAGCGCTGCAATAAGGAATACCTGCTTGTCAACTAGAAAACTTTGTTGGCAAGTTTGTTCCTGGAGCTTTCTCCGAATCAATCCTGAATAGGAGAAGCTGAGCTATGTAAAGAAATGACCTTCTGTAGTAGCTGATGATACACTTTGGCAAAACAGTGCCGCCTTCTGCCTCTGCTTTCTACATGACGTTTCCAATTCATCTCCCTCCAGGATGGACCACGAGGAGAGTCTTAGCTAATGAAAGCACAGTTTAAGGACATAAAAATACATGCACAGAGACCTGTACCTGTGTCTAAGAGGTAAAAACGAGCAAAGCCAAAGACACGCTATTTATCAGCCTCAAATAATTCTGATACAGTAAACAGCCAGAGCAGAAGCCATTCAAGTTTTCACCACAGACAATGCAGTTCATCATCCCTGTAAGGAATTATCAGCATGTGCTGCGGAGCAGAGGACAGTTCTGCCCTTCCTCCTCACATCTTTGTTCCCCCTCTGCTGTGCCATTGCAGCAGCAGTGCCCAGGAAACGTGAAAAAGCAATGACAAAGCCATCCAAAAGAAGTAAAATTACACCAGAATGTGTTGTTTCTACCCAAGGACCCTCACATCACACAGACGCCCACCCAGACCTTTCCCTACCACTACTCCCCAGTGCTGATCCTGCAATCACAACCCTGCAGAGAGGAGAAAAAGGGCCCCAGCACCACCAAGGGGAGAGCGTGGTGACAGAGACAAACCGGGGCTGAAGTGGCCCGAATGCTGCGGATGCAGCAGGGAACAGCAGGCTGCCCACCAACAGTCGGGGTCAGGAATGCAAAGGGAGAAGTCACTCACCTTCCTTAGCCCGCCAGAACCGAGATCTGCAGCGTTTCCAAACACACAGCACGTGCACACAGCGCACACTGGGCACAGAGACATGCCGAGTGAAACCAACGCCTGCGCCTGCGAGCACATCTCCCACAAGAAAACAGAAATTCCTGCTGCCAGCAGAAGGCTCTCCAGGCACATCTACAGCCCCTTGGAGGAGAACTCTACAGACTGCTCGGTGAGCAAGGACAACAGAAGCATACCCAAGACACAGAGCCCTCCCTACTCAATGCCACAGTACTCGGCTCTAAGGACTCGCTGTGTTTCCAACACACAACTTAAACCACCAAACACTAAAGCAAACAAACTCTTTTCAGGAAGGGTAACAGACACAAAGACTTATCTCCAAGGTTGAGTAAGAGTCCACCCTTGCCCAGAGAGGCAAATTCAATGTCATCTAAAATAATTATCCCTTACACTAAAGTCAGTTCCTGGCGCCCAACTTAAGCGTGTGTGAAACGCTTGCTCTTGGCCAACAACTGCAAACTTGTGGTAACCAAGAACAATATTCAATAGAGCCTCACCAGCTGCAAATGCAAACAACCTCCCATCTAACAACAGAGCTGCAAGGGTACGTGCAACTGGCAAAGAGGATGCACCTGAGGTTGAGACCTGCTAGTTTGGTGTCCAAAAGTGCCTTTGACATGCCACAGAAGTTTATTTTCTGCTCACTGCTCTTCTGCCCAGAACACAACACTGGGCCTGAAGGCAGGTGAGTGCCCACTGTGATTCCAACAGGAGGAATCTCCATCCCTGGCCCAGTACCCTGGGAACACTCATTTCTTATTGTTTACTACTGAGCAGCCACCACAAGTGCCTACAGCGAAAAAAGCTCCCTCCACAAAAGCCTCCCTTTGCTCTGTCTGCAACTACAACTAGCATGGCCGGCACATCATTCATGTCTGCTCGGTTCTGTTCCTGAGTGTACCAGTGACCTCAAGTCACCACCTGAGAGAGCAGCCTTGGAACACATCGGAGAAGACAGAGAAGGCCACTGAGCACAGCCAGGCCACCGGGCCGGCATCGTACATTAAATGCAGTTCTGAGGCACAGGAAGCAGGAACATCCTCCCTCCAGTTTTCCAGAAGTGACTATAAAGCCTGACAGATGGCAAGTGATTAAAAACCATAATGATTTTGAGTGTGACCTCATTTACCTGAGAAAGAATAATGCAACATGAAAAAGGTCACTGGGGATGATACATAAACAGATGAGATAAGGTCTGCCTCAGGTGCAAGACACGAAACCCAACAAAGCAGACAAGGGCAGATCCCTCCATGGGCAGCAGAGCCTCCATTTTTATCAACTACCCAAACATTACCCAACCTCAAAGCTGCGAGCAGATGAAGAAGGGCTTTTCCTGCAGTAGCCCAGCTACTAGGAGAACAGAAAAGTTGCAAGCACATCTCTATTGCAGCCTTCTTGAGCAAACCTACTTTTCAGAGAATTTCCAACTAAAGATCTCAGAGGAAAACCCACCTTCAAGTGGGAAACTATCCTGCAGGCACTGCCTGATGCTCCAAGCCGTCTGTGGAGTAACACTGCAGCCCGTACGGCTGCAGGTGCACAGAGTCGCACAGGACCGTCCTCAAAGCTGTCAAAAGCACTAAAGCAGCAATGGAGCTGTTCAATCAGCTCTTGAAATGGTTTATTTCGTTTTACAAGAGTCATCTGAACAATGCTGCACTTCTCTTCCCGTTCACCATCTTGGGTTTGGCCCCAATTACACATCTTCTTGGAAAGAGAGAAGCTATTTTTAGCAGCTTGCTCCAAAGCCTGCTTGGTAACTACGGCACAATATGGAACAGATTCCTCTTCCTTCAGCAGGGTAAATGTCCTCGGAGGTTGGCAATTAGTAACCCTGAGATAAACGCTGGGTGCACTCTATGCTTGTGTCGGAAGCAGTCATCTGGGAGCTCAGGAGATGCTTCCCAAGCAGTTGCGCATAATGCAGGGTCGCTAAGGAGCGGTGGAGCACTTCGGGTTATTGCTGGGTACCAACCGGGCTAAGGGTCTGCCTGTCCTTTCAATCTCTCATTAGAGGACAGCTCTGAACAGGAGCAATGGGTGCGATGCATGACTCTGCAGGGCCTTCGCCTTGAGACAGCACTGACCTGCGCAGCATGTCCTGAGAGCACAGAGCAGCTCTCACCTGGCCACTGCCACACAACCACCCCAAACTGCACCAAGGGGCAGTTACACCCTGCTGCTGCCACGCAGCGTACCAACAGCAACCCACCATGAGAATACAACCATGAGTAGGGCTGCAGCCTCCCGAATGGGCACCTTGAACTGCAGGATTAGGAAGAGCTGCTCTTTAAGGGACTGAAGGCCAGTACGCCCATCCTGGCAGTGTTATGAAGCGTGCGGAGCAGTCTTATCTGCCAGGACACCAAGAACACCCAGTGTCAGAAGTTACAACCAGGCAGATCCCTGCCCACCGGCCAAATCAGCAGCAGCAGCCTGCTAACCAAACACATATGGTCCCCATTTTCCAGAGTGCTGGTTGCCTCCTGGATGAGAAATTCCCATTTGAAATTTCCACTCCGAGTGCTCTGGGATGCCCTTCAGAGCACTGGAAGCAGACTCATTCTGGTTGCAACAAGCTTTCAATACCACTGCTGAGGAAGAGGGGCAGCCAGGCTGTTACATAGAAAGATTCAGTCTATAACCAAAGCAAGACCAATGCTTCCCAACCTCTTCCAAGAGATCACTGGCAACATCATGACCTGGCAACTATAATCTGTCTCTCCTGGTTCCATAACAGACAGTTAGAAAGTAACACTTCACACAGACTTGGACAACTAAGAGAGGGAAAGACTTCTAGAGCTTGTTGCTAAATTAACACAGATGTAACAAAGCTGACCGACACATCAAAGCAGCTGGTTGCAAAACTTCGGATGTGCCTTAAAGATGTTGCATCGATGCATTAAAAGCCATCTTCAGCCGTGACACAAACCACAAACTCATCTTCCGCTCCTGAAGAAATGCATCCACCCGGCAAAGCACAGAAGTGGCAGTAAAGTCAAGCTCTGCTCTGCAGCTTGGCTCAGTGGGGAACAGCTCACCCCTCTCTGCGAATTTCACGGCATCCTTCGTCCTTAAGGTTTGAGAATTCACTTCCTGCTGGTGCACAGGACTGACCCGATGGGACTGACCCCAGCAAGAGGCTGTCCTGTGCTTCCAGCTGCAGGAACCCAAGTGCAGAAAAGCCCCTGGAGCAAACCCATCAGTGTGCATTGAAACCCCCTCATCTGCCCATCACTGCTGCCAGCGACACCACTGCCACAGAGAATGGCTTCTCACAGGGAACCCCACACTCTTTCCCCCAAAAAGCCTCACAAAACCACACCCGAGAGTTTCCCATACGGTGTAACGCTGCCTGCATCGTGGACACTCTCCAGGATGGTTAAAACATGCACTTTATTTTCATGCTTCTGACAAAGGGGCACCTGAGTCTTCAGCAAGGAGAAAAAGCACACAGGAACCTCTGGGGCCATGGTCCATGCCACCTCCACCGTGCCTCTTGTTTTACAACAGTGCCTACAGGCAGTTCCCTCCCCATGTGCATGCAGTAGCGGGCAGGGCTCAGCACCACAGCCTCACAGACTGAGCACCAGGTGGTTTCACAGCAGCTGCTCAGCATCAGCCAGGAGAGGGAATTTGGAGGCAGGCGGCAGAACTGTAATGCCTGTGGAGGAAAGGGAGTATCAGCACTCGCAGCTGAGGCGTGACCATGGCAGGAGCAAAGCCACTCCTTCCTCCCAGCACATGGATTGGTACCAACTCAAAACAAGCCATGGGTGAACATCCCTGACTCCAACACACACCTCGTAAAACATTAAGAGCTGTGTATAATTGCAGCAGCAGCAGCGCTACTACAGACACTGTCACTGCCACCGCGTTCCGCTGCAAACCTCAAGTCCCTGCAGCTCTCAAGCCGACGCAGATTTATGGAGTAAACTGTCAACATGCATCCAACATGCTCAGCTTTTATGTCCCAAAGCTTCAATTAAAGTTGAGAGGCGGGAAGGGAGCTCTCAACTGACAGGCATAGCAGATATCTAACAGTGATGCACAAGCTGCTTCTATACCAAATATTGATGTAACAAATCAAGAAAGCACAGCCAAATGTCCCCTGTTGGGAAGTGCCACTCACATCAAGCAGAAAGGGTGATACACAGTGCAAATGCCGCCATGTTCAATCACTTAAGGCCTTACTGTGCAAAAAGGCCACCACCTCCCACCCCAACTCCTGCAGTGCCAAAGTGAGGTATCGTAATGTCGCTCTCTTAAAGCAATCTGGTTTCAGGATAAGTCAGTGACACATGGAGCTGCAGTGGCAGCCAGGGGTTCCTGCAGTGTCACCCAAAACCCGGGAGCATGTGGGGCCACCCCACAAATCGGGTACCTTTACATCAGAAACAAAGTCTGCTCCATCCCACAACACGACTGAGGAAACGAGGTGAAGATCAAGTGTAACAGGTAGTTAGTTACACAAGTGATCCCTCAGCCCCACGGAGAACAGGGCGAGCACCAGGCACTTATTCAAAGGACTGGTGAGCACGGGTCAGCAGGGTCTTGTGGAAGCCCCTTTCTAGAAGAACATCTCTACCCAAAGCAGGGTACCACACAGCACCAGAACTTCACCATTTCAACACCAATGCTCAGCTGCCCCCTCTCCTAAAGGGAGCATGGGGGGCATCCACGTGTGCTGGAGCTCTTTCTATATCCCCCAACTTACCCCGCAGGAGGGAAGAGCTCATCCTACCACTTCTGGTGGCCAGCAGCAGCATTGCCATCTTCACTATGACTATACCACATGCAGTCATGCTCAGGAGAATGAGGTCCTTCACTGCAAAACTGCTCCATTCCTCAAGCATCACCCAAGGAAAGAAATCAGCTTGGTGAGCTAACTGAACCTGAATGTGCACCCAAGGATGCCAGCACACTGTGCAAACTTGGGGTGAGGGAAAGGTCTGGGGCCTTCCCCTTCCCTCCCTGCTCCTGAGAGCCCAGGTGAAGCTCAATCTGATGACACCAAGCCGCAAAGACATGAGCATTACTTTCCACTATATGTCATGTTATTAGACAGAAGCTTTTAGCAGCGAACTAGAAAAGCAATGCAAGAAATAAACTTCAGATACAAGAGACCCTGTCTCCATCAGCTGCTGTTACCATGAACATACTGATGCTATTTTAAAGCAAAGAGGCCAAACTCACATAGACCTTCTGAAGATGCTTTAGAGAGATTCCGAGATGCAAAAAAAACCACTTTAAGATAACTAGGATTGAAGTAAAACCCAAGCAACCAGTGTCACCTCAGAGAAAAGCAAGCAAAAAGCAGCTTGCCTGCCCCAACTGCTTGCAACTTGTTACCTCTGCGGTTGGGTTGGTTGGTGGATTTCAGTCATTTCTGCCATTGAACCAGCGCTGGAGATTCATTGACTACTTTCAAGCAGACCTGGTAAATTCCACTGCACCCAGTCTACTGCAGACAGAGAACGTACAAGTGTTCTAAACGGCAGCCCTTCAGATCCAGGCTCTGGGTAACAGCGCTGGGGAGGGCAGCTCCCGGTGATACCCGCAGTGGTGGGCACCAAGGTTATGAGTGCTGCAGGACCAGTCCTGGGTATGCAAAGCCAACCCAGTACCGAAGCTGGAACCCTGCAGCCCAGGAGTGACTCCAGCTGAGCCACAGGTGAGCAGCTCCACTGCACGGCACCCAACAGCGCGAGCCCAAACCAGGCTGAGAGGCACAGAGACCTCTATTTTTAATAAATAAAGTTTATTTAACAAACTCAGAAATGGCCAGCGAGGGATAAACCAAGGAAGTGCTCCTGAAACCAGCAAAGCATCAATAAAGATAGACTCTCCCAGTCTGCAGCCGACAACCTGCCTGAGAAGAACAGATAGACCTGGCCTTGAACAAACCAACACAGCTCCTGCCACAAAGGCCCTGGGAATTTTTGTGCTGGCGCAAGGATGCAGCTAACAAGTGATGCAAAGCAAAGGCTGGGGGAAAGCAGTGCTGCAGCTCGTAGTAAGCAACACACCCCCATCATGTCTTCCCTGTGCTGTCAGTGGGTGGGCTGTTGTCAGACTCCTGCTCTGGCTGCCTTCAAAAGGTTTGGACAAAAATTAAAATGCAGATGAAGGCAGGAAAAGGAGCAACTACGGGAAAAAAAGGAGGAAAAAGGAGGAAAGCCGCAGCCAGCGCTCCGGGTGGCCACGGCCGACGATTGCCCCGGGCCCCGCCGCACCGGGCCGCGAAGGGGAGGATGCCCGCGGTCCCCCCGCACCGCTTCCCCCAGAGGAAGGCCGCGTTTCCCCGCAGAGCATCCTCCGCAACCAGGAGAGACCCGCGCCCGGCCCCGCATCGCCTCCCGCGGGCAGCGCGGCCGCCGCCACCCCCCGGCCCCGTCCTACCTCCCGGTAGCGGGGAAGCGCGTCCGTCCCCGCGCGGGGGACGCGGGAGAGGGAGGGAGGGAGCGGCGGGAGGAGGATAATGGAGGCGGCGGCGGGGAGGGCGCACCGGCGGCAAGTCGCGTGCGCGGGGAGGGACCGAGCGGCGCGGAGGCGGAGGGCTGCCGTGCCCCCCCTCCGTCACCCCCCCGCCCGCCGCGCCGGGCTCCCCCCGCGACCCCCTCCCCTCCCCGCCCGCGGGCAGGCGGCGGCGGCGGCTGCGGGGCGCGCCCTTTGTGCGGGGAGCGGGAGCGGCGGCGCGGGCCCCGCGGGCGCGGTAGGTGTGTCCGTGCGGCGCGGGCAGGGGTGTGCGGGCAGGGGTGTGCGGGCAGGGAGCGTGCGGGCAGGGAGCGTGCCCGCGCCGTGCCGCGGAGCGGGGATGCTGCGGGCCGGGACCCGCGGGCCGCGCCGCGCCCTCCCCCCGCCCCCGCCCCGCCGCCCCATCTCACCTCTCCGCTGCCCGCCTCGGCGCCGCAGGCCGCGCGGAACCGCCGCAGGTTGATGCCGATGGCGGCCGAGACCTGGAGAGCCGCGTCGAAGCCGGGTCCCACCCCGGCCGCAGGGCCCCCGGAGCCGCCGGAGCCCGGCGCTGCCCCGCCTCCCCCGCTTCCCGCCGCCCCGCCGGAGCACGGGCCGCCGCGCTCCCCCTCGCCCGCCGCTGCCGGCGCCGCCGGCGGCTCGGCGGCTCGCAGGCTCCGCACGGCCGGCACCCGCAGCCGGGACCCTCCCAGCCCCCGGCGGCCCCAGCCCCCGCTGCCGGGCCGGGCAGGGAAGCGCCACCGACCGCTGTGCGCCATCTTTACTGTGAGGCGACGAGCCAGAGAGCGGGGCCAGGCCGCGCCCCGCGCCCTGGATAACGCCTCGCCGGCCCTTAGGGGTGCTGCATAACGGCAGTCTCCATACAGGTTGCGGGGCTCCGCCATCCCGCCGCCCGGGCGCCTGTGTAAGCCATTCGCGACGGGTGCCAGCCCGGCATAACGCTGGGCGATATGCAGGGCCCCGGGCGCGAGCTCCTGCGCGGCCCCCCGTCCTGGATAGCGCGGCCTCCGGCCGCCGCAGCCCCTCATAGCTCGGAGGGCCATCCAGGTGCGGGGCCCCTAGCGGGCGGGCCCCGGAACCTGCTTGCCGCAATACCGGGCCGCAAGCAGCCCGCATAACCGCGGCGGCCATGCCGAGGGAGGGCGCGAGGAGCCGGTACCCGGGGTCGCGCATACGGCATAGGCGGCCCCGCCACCCGCGTCTATAGCGCCGGGCCCCCTGGGGCGGCCCCGGGCCCGGCGTGGGGCGAGGAGCGCCGAAGGGAGCCCTGCGGACAGGCGGGGCCGCCCCTGGGCCCCGGACAGGGACCCCCGCTGGCAGCCACCCCTCCCGGACCGGTGCGGTGCCGGGGCCTGCCTCGGGAGAGCGGCGGAGCTGGAGCACATCGGTACCGGTTACACACCGCTCCGTCTGGGGAGCGCGCGGTACCTGCGTCCGGCGGAGCGCGGCGGATGCAGGCAGAGGGCGGCTGCCCCGCGACGGAGGCCACCGGGCAGGGTTGCTCCTGGAGGCCACGGGCTTCAGATGCCGATTTGCTCCTCGCAGACCGGGGTGCTCAGGGGCGTCCCACGAGGACCTCAGGGAGGGAAATCGCAGTTGGGCTGTGCCCGTCTCGAGGAAGCAGGACCGGGCCTGGAGCGCGTCCAAGCTCTCCCCTGCTTTGCCAGTCTGGCTTAACCCAATCCTCCCAATAAAGCTGCTCTGACGTACCCCACAGCAGAGCCCTCGCCGGTGCCTGTGCGTGTCCGTCTGCCCCAAGAGCGAAGTGCACAGGTCAGAACAGGTCCCACAGGGTGGGCACCCTTTGAGCAAGATCAGGCACAGTCACTCTTTGGTCCAGAAACCTTCTGTGAGTCAAGAACATGCTTTTAAATCCTCCCTGTCCATCTTGATCAAGAGCCACTCCCCTGCGCTGAGAGTCCTAGCAGTATCTGCCTGCTGGGCAATGGCTTTAGGAAGAGAGGGGTGAAGAGCTCCTGGGGAGGTCCATTTTCAGGGCCATCCCTCAGTCTGGCTGGCTCAGGCAGGACATTTGGCTGCAGCTCTGGTTAAGATTTGCGCCAAGTGTCACTTCCTCAGAGGGGAGAAAGAAATCCCAGTCCTGGGCAGCAAAGGGAGCAACGGGAGCACACAGTGAGTTCCAGGTACCAAAGAGGTTCCCCAGGACTGCTGCCGCAATTGAAGTTGTGGTCTCAGGTCACTGAGGCCAGCAGACTCACCTAGGGAAGCTGGTGGGTTCCTCTACGTTTGGTTTCCCCATCACTTGTGAGCCACCATCACTGTGTCAGGAGCCCTTCTCTTCAATCAGAAAAGCCTTGCCACTGATGCCCACCAGTCACCCAACACACAGTGCTATGAGCTCACCTGCGCCACCCACCACCACTTCATGGGGCTTCTTGCTGGGGTGAAGCACTGAGGATGTCAGCTCTGGTGGGGAGAGGAAGCACAGTGCCACTGGCGCAGCTGCCCCAGAGGGCATCAGGGGCACCCAGGGCAGCCAAGCTGGGGCCTGTGGGTACACCAGTGCGTTGAGCACACAGCCCCTAGAACAGCATCAGCAAGGGGAAATCCTGGCTAGAAACCATCTCCCAGGACCATAAAGGGAGGCAAGTCCTCCCTGGCAGGACTGCTGGCCTGGGCGTACTCCTCCTGCATAGGAGTTTCTGGAAACCCGTGACTGAACAGGCACTACACCGGGTTTTGTGCACAGGAGCTGTCTGAGAACACGCAGCCCTGGGGGTTCCTGGGCAGGTCCTGCTGGTGCTGAGCTAAGATGATGGGTATGGTTGAGCTCACCTTACCCTGGAAAGCTCCTGCTCCACAGAGCCAGTCTCCACCACCAGCACAACCGGAGCCCCAGCCACCACAAAGGACCATGACAGTTCAACACCGGTTCTGGCTTTATTGTCACCCACCCCGATACAGACCGGGGACATGGCCCCAAGGACGCCGTCACCAAGGATGAGCCTTCAGACGTTGTACCCGATAATGCCACGCTTGCCTATGATCTCCCCGATGTAAAACCACATCAGCACCTCTGTGGCCACCAGCCCGTTCCTCACCGCTTCCTGAAGGAAAAGAGAAAACCCGCTTCAACTCTCAGCTCCTTCGGCTGCAGGTCTCGTGTGAGCAGCTCCCTTGGTTTCCATGGCGCCAACAAAGCACATCAAGCCAGGGTGTCTCAGAAATTACAACAGAATGCAGCTGGCAGGGCCTCAGGGGGCTGCAGAACCTCCTTCCAGCAAAATGAAAAGGATAAAGGTAAACGTGTTATTTGTCTCATTTACGTTTATCTTATGAACGTGGCTCCTTGGAAGCCTGGCACCAAACACCCCACGTCCTTGGAGGGTCACCCGCGTGGGGACAGAGCCCACCGCCGCACGCACGACTCCTGCGGGACCCGTCTCACACCGCACGGAGCTGCTGCCGCACAGGGGTCGGGAAGGAGGAGGCAGCAGCGGCCTGACCGTGGGCTCCGGGCCCAGCAGGAGCGATGCCCGGTCCCGTGTCCCCCGGCTCCCGCCCCGCCGTTACCCTGACGGTGAGCTGCGCCAGGCGGCCGGTCTGGAAGCCCCTGATCATGGCTTTCATGCTGTCAATGGCCCGGGGGATCTCGGCGGGGGTCGGCGGGACCAGCTCCACCTTGGCGTAGTACCAGAACGTGGCCAGACGCGGCTTCGAGTAGGCCACGGCGGCTGCGGCAGAGGGGAGGGGGGGCACGCGGTCAGACAGCGGCTCGCGGACCCCCCCCGCTCCCGCTGCCGCTCCCGCTGCCGTTCCCGCTGCCGCTGCCGTTCCCGCTGCCGCTCCCGCTGCCGCTGCCCCGGCACTCACCGCTGAGGAGCTGCGGCCCGCGGGTGCTGAGGGCCTGCACCAGCTTCTGCGCCATGCTGCACCCCGGCCAATGTCACCCCGCCGCGCCCGCACGCAGCCAGGCCCCCGCTGCCGCCGCGCCCGCCTCCCGTCAGGCAGCTGCGCGGGCAGCCCGCAAAGCCCCCGGGCCACGTGCGCGGGGCGGGGCGCGCCGCCGCGGGAGCCGCGAGTTCGAGACCCGGCGGTGCCGCTGCCGGCCCCGGCACGGGGCTGCCCTGCGCTGGAGCCTCCCCGTGGCTGCAGACTCCGGCACCAGCTCCAAGCTCATCGCCACCTTTAATTTCCAACAGCCCTCTGTTCCCAGCAGGCATCGGGAAAATAAACAGCACGTACAAGTTGGCACAACCACCCCGCGTCTGACCCCGGGGAGCCGCGGCAGCGCCTGCACACTGAGCCTATGGGTATAGAAGGAACAGAATGGAGGGAGGTTCTGGCGGTGCTGGGAAAGAACAAGTGGGAGAGGGCCCCAGGACACGCAGGGAGGCTGCGCTCTTCCCTAGGCAGAGGCTCAAAGCTGTAGTGCAGTGGAAAGGCTTAGTATTAAACAGTAAGTCTCGAAAGGAAGAGACAGAACAAGGGAGCAAAGGGAAAGTCGGTCCAAGGAGAGACGCTGACATGGTGCATCCTCAGTCAAGGTGGCGACTTGCTCTGGAGCTCCAGCCACTGCCGCACGAGGCATTTATGTGGCCGGTGATTGTAGGTCTAGGGCCAAGACCCCTGTTTTCAGTTCAGCGTATCATCCAGCTCCTCCTTCTGCTTCTTCCTCTCTGCAAGCCACCGCTGGATTTTCTCTTTAAGCTCTGTGTTTGGTCTGATCTGGTCCATGGTGAGGGGGCTCCGGTTGAAAGGGTCTGTCTGATCGCTGAAAGACAAAGCACCGAGGAGATCATTTGGACAGTCCCAGCGCTAGAAATAAAACGAGGAGGAGGAGAGGCCATGAGGAGGCAGGGGATAAGTGAGACAGGCCTCCAAAAGTGCTGCGTACCTGAGGAGGTGCCGGGCTATAGTTGAGCGGTCCACGGTGACGCGGGACGAGGGCAGGATCACAGGGTCAGACATCAGTGTGCTCATGATGGGATCCAGGAACTCATCGCAGGCATCTGCGTACGTCTCCTCCTCCTGCTGCTGCCGGTCTGCAAGAGACTGGGGGGCACGTGGAGCCTTCAGCCGCAGGGGCTCCTGGTTCTTTAAAGCCCAGGTTTGCTCCTAGGCCACAGCTAAAGCGTCTACTGGTGGGTGCTGCCCCACGGGCAACTCAGACAAAGCCCCGTTCCCAGAAATCCCTCCCCACAGCAAGACACAGGGATACACAGGCAGAACAACCACATCAGGAACCAGTCCCTCCTTTCATGGGGGCATAAATTCGGTGGGGTTCTCACCTTGATCCTCTCGGCCAGGTTGCTGAAGGACACGATCATGTTCCCAGGCTTGTTGATCTTCTTCAGGACCCGGACGGTCTGGGCAAAGAGCGTTGGTGAGTAGGAGCGGCCATCCTTGGGCACCGTGGCACAGAAGTTTTCCTCATCCCTGGGCCGCAGGTGGAAAGAGAGCAAAGGTTTAGGAATCCACATGTATCAGGCTGCAAAATGCAGTCCCCAGGACAGCAGCACTATCCCAGCAGAGAACTCAAAGCTAGAGAAAAGCCCGACTGCGATGAAGTGCTTCCCCAGGTCCTCTCCAGAGTGACCCATGGTATGAATGTAACCACGATGGTTTTCAGCTCCCACCCCTGCTGCCTGGGCTGCATCTGACTCCCTGGGGTTATTGAAGTTAAGATTGTTACAGAAGAGCACAGCATGCTGCCAAAAGGCCCACCAAGGGCCTCTGCTAGCCACAGTGTCCCCAGGATGTCTCCTGCCATCCCACGGACCAGCTCTCCCCATCACATACCCAAGGTTCAGGTAGATGGTACAGATGTCAGACACGAGTTGCTGTGGCTTGAAGTCAAACTCGCTGAAATCCTTCACTTTCAAAGCTCCCATTTTCGGCCCAACCAGGTGTTGCAGGAAGTAGTTGAGCATGGAGATGATGCGCTCCGCGAGGAATGGGTGCACAAACAGGGACTTAATTTCTGGAACAGAAAGCAGCAGTTCCCTGAGCTTCAGAGCCACCCCTGCCCCAGGTCCAGGCAGGGGTTACTGCTCTCCCTACCCGAGGTGAGGAAGGCCAGCGTGCCAATGGTTTCATTGGACATGATGTTGTGGAAGCGTGCCAGCTGACCAAACATCTGCAGGCTGGACTCCTTCTCACGGCGAGCCTCCGGGGACAGGCTGTCCCACTCGCCACGGTCCTTCTCGATCTGCTGAACTTTGATCTTACTGAGGTACTGCAAAGACAGGGCAGGGGAGCAGCTGGGACAACAGGCTGGCAAAGGGGCCGTGGTGGCAAAGCCAGCCCTGTCCTACACTGGGCTGGCACCAGAGGAACACCTCAGAAGCCCAAAGGGGAATACCCTGGAAACAAAGCGCTTTTGTCAGGATCACACCTGCAGTGTGGCCAAGGGGATTTGATACTCAAAACCCCAGAGGCTGTTTAAATCCTGTCTGCATCCAGATGAGCAGCAGGGAAACTTCCTTGCGACTCCCCCAGCAAGCTTCACGCTGGATCTGACAAAGCCCCTGAGCTCCTCTTCAGGATGCTCAGCCCTACCTGTATGGCTTCATCCAGCAGGAAAATGGCATCATTCATGAGCAAGTTGAGGAAGCGCAGGAAGAGAGGGGGGTTCATTGCCTCCAGGTTCTCTGAGGCATAATCAGCCAGAGCCTGGAAGGAAAGAGCAAGTGCTGAGCACTATGGAGGTGCCCAGGCCAGCACATTCCCTACAGAGCTGCATGCACACGCTCCCCCATGCGCTCCCACCTCACCTTTATGCTCTGCCGGTAGGAATCCGTGCCCCACATGTACCTCAGGATGGGGTACATGGGGCGGCGGTAGTTAAACTTCTGCTCGAACTGGTGCGGATCACCTATGCACAGGCAAAGAAACGGCTTTCCACACAGCAGTGGGCACAGGCAGTGTCACAATACAATTGACCCCACTCTAGAAGGGGACAGGTGAGAACCCAACACTACAGCATTGCAAAGCTGAAAAGTTTGAGCCCTGGAGGTTATCCTCTCTGGATACACAGCTCTGCACAAGCCAGAAGTTTGGGAATACCAACATTGTGCTGGAATGCCACCAGCCTGACACAGCCAAGTAGCTTAAAGCCATAACAGATCCATTTCAAACCCTGGGGACGCTCCTCCTGCAGCTGCTGCAGAGGGAAGAGCTCTTCCCTCTGGTGCTCACCCGTGAACTCGATATCCACGAAGACTCTGATGAGTGCCTCAGCCAAGTGGGCGGCGTTCTGGTACGAGCAGAACACACGTTTGCGATGGAACACACTCGAGACAAGCGGGTTCTGCGCCTGGTCCAGGTGGGGCATCACAGCTTCCAGCACTTCTGCCAGCTTGGCTCGCAGGTGGGGGTTCTTCATCCTGCAAGAGAAAAAGAGCAAATCCAGCATGTTAGGAGAGTGCGGGATCAGGGAATGCTCCAGGAGCTGTGCCCATCCCTGCAGGAGTGCCACCTTGCTGTGGACTGTCTGTAAAGCTAACACTGGTGTCCAGAGCTTACTCCCAATGCCGGAGCCACAGGCAAAGGCACACACTCAATACCACAGTCAAACTAGGCAGGGAGGACAGAGTGTGCGGGAACGGCAAAGCTGTTGCTTCCACCCCTCCCACAACAGCTTTCTGGCAGTGGGAACAGCTCACAGCCCACATGGCTTGTTTGCTCCCAAGCAAACTTCTCATTTGTTCTGCAAATCCAAAGCACTTCACCTCCTGCCCAGTGCAAATCACCAAGGCGAGGTTAGAGCTCTTCTCTACCACACACATGGAGCAGAAGCCAAACCCCCTGCCTGAGGCAGGAAGAACCACAGCCTCCCTCTGCCAGGGCCAGCGGGAGCAGCAGGAGCTGCCAACCAAGTGAAGCCTCCAGGACCCTGCTGTGTTTACACACGGGAATAAACAAAGGAGAGCAGAAATGGAGTGTCTGCGGCAGTGTCGTACTGGGAGGATCGATACCACTGCTCAGTTCCCACAGGAGCCTCCACAGAGATACTCCAAACAGATCAATCCCAGCGCCCTCCTCTAACAAGGACCAAAGGGGCTCCGGCTGACGAGGCTCTGGTGTAATATGACCAAACAAGTATTTAGACACCGAATCCCATCTACACCTAGCGTGACACCCGGGTCCTTCAGGCAGGGCCACATTCCCTGTACCTCCTACAGACAGGACCGAGCTTTTCCAAAGGGATAAACCCACTCATGGCTGTGTAAACCAAGCCCCAGTGCCTCTCCTGCAGTCTCCCCTCCTAGTCCCCTTGGGTGCTTTGCAAGCACACAGAACTCGCATCGCAGATGTACGTACCTCTCCACGTCACCCATGAACACAGTGATGAAGTGAAGGATGTGCTCCAGGGAATCCGCGGATGTCTCCAAGATGTCATCAGCAAAACGCCGCAGGAAAATGAAGAAGTCACCCAGATTATCAGCAAAGAATTCTGCAAACAGAGACTGTGCATGAGCTCCTCCTGAGGGGCAGCTCTTCTCACCCCTTTTCAGCCTCCCATCCACTCTCCCCTCATCACGCCCATTCCAATTAAAGCTTTGGGAGCTAACTGGCTGTGTCAGAACACCCCAGACATGAGGGAAGCCCAGCCTGATCCACATGGGATTCACTCCATCTCTCCCAGAAGTCAGGACCCAGCAGCTGTCTGTGCATTGTACACAGTGACACTCATCTCGAGACAACAGAGAACGCAAGGAAGACTTCGCACATGGAGAGAACAATAAATTGAGATGGTAGTTAGTGAAGTTTGCAGCACCATGCCCTGCTGGGGTCAGCTCTTCCAGTGCTCATCTGGACGGCACCAGGATCACAGCCTCTAAGTGACCTTGGAGATCCCAGCTGCCTTCAGAGCTTCCGACAAGTTGCAGCTGACATTCCCTACACATCCCAGAACCTTCCTTCCAAGGACAGAATGTCCTTTAAGCACCTCAGCGAGGAGGTGATGTGCACATCCTCAGGAACCAGGCCGTGCACATGCAGCTACCCCAGGCCCTGTGCAGGGTGAGCAGCACAGCACGAGGGTCTGACCTGGTACATAGGCCAAGGCACTGTCCTGCACCGCGGGCAGAGGGAAGGTGAGCTCCAGCGGCTCCGTCCCGCAGTTCCCCACGGCCAACTGCACCAACAGAACTGCCATGGACACCTGCAGGTTCAGGCAGTTCTGCAGCATCTGCGGCTCTGTCACGGCCGTCTTGGTGGACAGATAGATGGTCATGAGGCGCTCGAACTGCTCCCTGAGGCTGTCGGCAGCAGGGCTGGAGCTCTGCTGAGCTTCTCGCCACGCTACTTGCAGGCGGTGAAGGCTTTGGTTTATCTTTACCATCTGGTCGTGCAACCTACCCAAAAACAAGGCGAGGAGGTGAGACAAGGCTGCAGACTGTCCGAGAACAGTGCGGGCTTTATCCCGCTCTGCAGGTCACACTCAAACCCTTTCCTAGGGATAACCTCTTTGGGGCAACAGCAATGGGAAGCCTTTCCCTAAAGGCAAGCAGGGGCTTGGGGGATCCCAGAGCCTGCTAAGGAACTGCAGTGGTCTGTGGAGTGATCTGGACAACCCGGCTGTGGTGCCACAGTCAGGGATCCAGCAGCATGCAGTGACACAGGCAGTTTCCCAGCAACAAGCCACTTGTGGAACTTTTCCATTGAGTTCTATATTTAGAGAATCAACCAGAAGGGGACAGTGCTGGGATCAGAGGTGACCTCAGTGTATCCAGGCAACCATTTGCAGAGGAAAGCTGAGAGAAACAGTGTGTTAGTGTCCAGAGAAACCCTTTCCTGGAAGCGGACAGCAGGAACCTATCTCTGCTTCCCATGCAGTCCAATTTGGGCAGCTTGCAGGAGCAGGAGCTCTGATGCAGAGGCTTTCTACGGGAGAAGTGAGATGCCTGCAGCCTGTTCCCTGAGGAGAGGGAGAAGCGAGTGGCCCACGGCACCCAGCATTTGGCTGTCAGGTTTCTATAAGCAGTGTGGCACCTGATGGACTTTCAGCACTGACTGTGAGCAACAGCAAATGGAATTCCTTCCAAATTCAGTTGGCCTGAGGCCAAAACTTCAGTGCTTGGTACCCAGCAGTTCAAGCTGCTGGCTCTGCATTCCGAGTATTCACTGACAGCTTAGCACAGGGGTGGGAATAGCACTGAGAGGATCTGCGAGCACCCACCTGTGAAACCCCAAGTGAAGGGCGTACTGTGTGAGGACCAGGTTTTCTGTCACAAGGTTGTAGCTGTTGGCAAACTCAGGCTCCTGATCACTCAGAGTGGGTATCAAACACGTTTCCTTATCCAGACCTGGAACGAAAAGTGTCTCTGTGTCAAGAGCTCAAATGGGCCCCTGCTGAAGACACAGAGTGGCTGGTGGTGCTGGGCAGCCTGTTATTTGTGTTCAGTTCTCCCCTTGCTCCACCCCAGTCTTCTCCTTTTACTCATACACATGGGGAGGGCACTACTGGGAGAGCACTACAGGGATCCGAAGAGATTCCCTTTGTCATTCCCTTGCTCCCCCAAGGTCTGGGCGCACCTTTCATGTGTACATTCTTACTCCTCCTCTCCTCTTCGTTCAGCTCCTTCAGAGCACAGTAGGTAGGGTTGAAGGTCAGCAGCCTGGTTGATTTAGGTTTGCAGAAGGGCTGGCACAGCTTCAGGAGAGCAGCTCCCAGGTTGAGGAAGAAGGCATCTGAGGCGTACATCTGGAAGAAGATCTCTGGCATCTGGTTTGCCCAGATCTTGGTGCGTCCCGCGTTGGCGTGGAGGCAGTTTCCCAGCCAGGAGAGGATCCTGTGCTTTGTCTCTGGAGACAGCTGCAACAGGTTCTTCAGCATCTGGTAGATCTTCTCATGGAACTGGGCCATAAACTATTGCAGGAACAGACCGTGTTTGAGGGATTATGAAGGAGCCAGGGGTGGAACTCAAGCCCTGATACCACATCTTTAAGTCTCAGGCATCATGAAGCCACTCAAACACACCGGGAAGCACTGGTGTGCTTCAGCTCACCTGATGGATGTTGGACTCCTGCACTTTAATCTCCTGTGGGCTGGATCGGGATGGGTTCAGGAAGTAGCCATGGTTCTCCACGACACCGGGGGTCTTCAGCAGGCATGAGATGTTTAAGATGGTGCCTAGCAAAGTCTTCTGGTACATCTGTCCATTGCTGGGGTCCTTGGGCTGGATGTAGCCTGCAAAAACCTGGGGGACATGGCAAGGCATGCTGACAGCTGCATAAAATCCCAGCAAAATGAAAACAAACACAAACCACCAGCTTTGGGCCAGGCAAAAAGAAGGGAGGAGAGGGGTAAAAGAACACACATAGGGTGTTGCTACATTGAGCTGCTGTTTGACCTCCCCAGATTAGGTCCTACAAACATGCTGCTGTGAGGAGAAACTGTGGGGAGCTCCTGACCAGGCCGAGGCAACCACCTTTGCGATGTCTTTCTGCTTGGTGAAGTAGAGGAGCACGTCGAGGTACGTGTAGAGCAGGATCTGGCAGAGGTCCAGGTCTTTGATTCTGCTCAGCAGGATGTCAAACACGGGAACCATCACCTCTCCAAACGTCCGAACCTCCTCATCCATCGTTAAGGCCTCTATGACCTCCTCCAGGAACTCGGTCATGTCTTCAAACTCTGGCAGGGAAGCAAGAATCGCAGCGTGCTACAGGTGCTGCAGCCTAAATGCTGCCTTCCCTTTTAGGACCAGGGGCAGCCCAAGCTCTGCTCCACTCAGCTGGACTTACGGGCCCCTCTCAGCGCCTCCAGCATCAGGTCCACCAGCTGCTCGTACACATTCTGGTTGACATAAATCTCTGGGGTGAGGAGCACAGTGCGAGTATTTGACACCGTCAGGTTCCGGCAGCGCACGGCAAAGGGCAGCAGGTTCTCTGGGACCTTGGTTATCTACACAAGAAGGAGACAGAGCTGGGGCCCTGGCATCTGCTTCTGGCCTCTAAGAGCTCAGCTCAGTCACCTCAGCTCAGAATGCTGGGTGACAAAGCTGCCCTCCTCCTCTGAGGCCCCTGCCAACCTCTTCTCTTGCCCTCTGGAAACAGGCATAGAGGTAGCGCAGGATCTGCCTCTCCCCGGCGTCCCGGTCGGCAGAGAGGTTCTGTGTGCTGCTGGAGGTCATGTGAATCAGGTGGCTTCCAGGCTCCTGCAGCAGCAAGCGGGTGAACAGGGCCTGGCAGAGGTGGGGGGGAAGTGAGGACAGGGAGACAACCCCTCTGGGAAACAGCTCCCTGGCACCCCTTGCTTATGCTCAGAAAAGCTGTCTCCATCCCTCCTTAAGTAACAGAGCACTAAGCTGAGAGCTCCACCACAGCCTCCACTCTCTTAAGAGCGGCAGCACACAGGCTGCATCCGGGATGTGTCACAGGGAAACAAACACAGTTCCTAGTGCCATAGCAGTAGAAGACCAGGAGCCCATGGCAGGCAGCCTTACCTGCTCCACATTGTCCATGTCCAGCCAGTCCTGGGCGTCCAGGTCCGCAGCCATTTCTTCCAGGTAGACGCAGCGCGCAGGGATCCCATTCCCGCTCTTCAGGCTGGGGTCACCTGCAAGAGACACGGAGGGACCCCTTTCACCCAGAGGGACACAGACTGCACCAGGCGGGCAGCGGAACCTGAAGGCAAAATGATGTTCCCCTCCCAGCTTCCCCTTCCCTGCCCTTCACAGTGGGGGTCCCCAGCTTGGAACCACCCCTCTGGTGCTGGGGAATGGCTCCAGCGCTCACTGTTGTCGAGGGTGATGAGGAAGATCCTCTGGATCATGTGGTTGATGTTGAGCTGCTCGCACAGCTCCCGCTGCGAGCGGAACGAGCGGCTGATCTCGGCCACCGAGTAGTCACAGTCATCCAGGCTCTCGGAGACGCTGTTGTCGGAGTCATCCTGGCTGACCGAGGTCTCATCGCCTGCAAGCAGCGGGGCAGGGAAGGCGCTCAGCGCCCCAGTGGAGGCAACACCCTCCCGCTGCCGTCCCCGGGCCCCGGACCTGTCAGCTGCCGCAGCTGCTGCTGCTTCTGGACGGCGGCGAAGTGCTTCGCGGCGGCGACGGAGCCGAAGAGGGCGGCGAAGGGATTGCTGGAGATGCTGTTGTTGTTCTCCTGGTCGGTCATCTCCCGTCAGCGCCGCGCCATGCGGGGGACCGGGCTGCGGGGACAGCGGCTGTCAGCGACACGGGCACCCCGGCCAACGGCGCCGGAACACAAGCGCCGCCGCGGGGGTGGAGCCGGAGCCGGGGGCCGGGACGGGGACGGGGACGGGGACGGGGACCGGGACCGGGGCTCCGGGCCCGCAGCCGCCGCTCACCTCCGCCGCCGCCGCCGCCAGACAGCACTGCGCGTCACCGCGTCGCGCTGCAACTGCCGTTACCGCACGCGCCGGAAGACGTATTGAGGAGCGGCTGGAGTGGCGCACGGAGCGTCGCGGCGGGAGGCACTTCCCCCTGGCGGCGTGGAGGGCCGAGGACGCGGTGGGGGGGGAACATGGGCAGAGGAGATCGCGCCGGCTGCTGGTGGGGGGTCATTTGCGTATTGACGGTGTCTAATTAACATTCAAATTAGACGTCACCAATATGCATAGTGGTCCTTTGCTTATCTGATTAGCTGTTTGCAGTGCGTAAAGATGGTAATAAAGACGCCCTGGCCCTCAGGTAGGGATTTGGCTGGTTTACACGGTGTGGGGCTGAGATTGAGCCCCTCTATGTGTGTGTGTCCAAGATGCCCGTGCAGCAGCTTCCCTGCACTAATACAGCACAGACTGGGGTGGGCTGGAAGGGACCTTAAAGCTCCTCCAGCTCCAACCCCTGCCCCGGGCACGGACACCCTCCATAGAGCAGGGTGCTCCAAGCCCCTGTGTGCAACCTGGCCTTGAACACTGCCAGGGATGGGGCAGCCACAGCTTCTCTGGGCACCCTGTGCCAGCGCCTCAGCACCCTCACAGGGAAGAGCGTCTGCCCAAGAGCTCATCTCCGTCTCCCCTCTGGCAGGTTAAAGCCATTCCCCTTGGCCTGTCCCTACGGGCCCCCATCCAAAGCCCCTCTCCAGGTTTCTTTTAGCCCCTTTGGCCACTGGAGCTGCTCTGAGGTCGTTGCCCCAAAGCCGGATGCAGGACTGGGGCAGGGGTGGATGTACAGGGGCTGTCTCAGCGCAGCAGAGCCCCCAGCCTGTGTCTGTGCTGGGAATCGCCCTGAACCAGGCACAGGACCCAGCACGTGCTGGACCCCATGAGTATTGCACAGGTCCACCCCATTAACTGATTAACTCTATTGATTTCAGCCCATCAGGCTGTGCCCCAGTCTTGCCCCCCCCCCGACTGGGACAGTTCCATGATGGGAATGAGGCCCTGGGGGTACCGTGGGATGGGGGTGCTTTCAGGCGATGTCTGGGTCCATGGGGCAATGAGAGGGGTTCTGGAGCCCTGTGTGGGGTCTCATCCTGTGACATGGGACGGGGTGTTTGGGCTCTGCCCCCCCTGCACTCCTGCCTCACACCCACTGCGGGTGTGAGCAGCCCCCACCAATACAACACACACACACAACTCATTTATTGGTATGGGGGTTTTAATGTGGAGACATCCATCACCCGTCCATCATCTGCTGTCCTGTTTTGTGCCCCGGGGGCGAGGGTGGGCTATGGCACTGTTGGCACTGGGCGCCCATCCAGCTCAGGCGCTGCCCCCTGGCTCCAACAGCTTGTCCCGGCTCCCGGGGATGCTCAGCCCTGGCAGAGCATCCTCCGGGGGCCCCGGCAGGGCGCAGGGCTGCAGGAGGTGGTCCCAGTAGAGGCTGAGTGTGGAGTGCTCCTGCTGCTCCAGCTCCTTCAGCTCGTGCAGCTCCTTGGCGCTGGCCGCCGGGGTCTGCACCTCGAAGGTCATCTCAAAGCGGCTGTAGTCCACCCGAAAGGCGCCTTTCTCCAGGGACATGCAGGGCTCGAAGCGGTACCCCCAGAGGATCTCGTCCTCCGTGTACGAGGTGCGGGCTTGGCACGTCATCCCTGCGGTGAGGCAACACCTCAGTGCCGGGGTGCGCCACGAGCCACCTGCTGCCCCACGAGGGGTCTCCAGCCCTGGGTCACCCATTGCCAGGTTCCCTCCCCGACCCCACAGACCCACCTGTGGCTTCCACAATGCCCTCGAGGATGATGATGATCTCAAACTGCTCCCGGCGCAGCGACTCGGCCGACATGTCCCAGAAGGGGCTGCGGTGGTTGATGACGTGGCAGATGATCTGGGGCTCCACCAGGAACAGGCGGTCCTCACCAGTGTCGTAGCCCAGGTTCAGCTCTGACTGCTCCAGGGGGATGAACTCGCCCTCGGCCGTCTGCCGGGACTTGATGAGCTTGGCTCGGATCTTGGCATCCACCATGTGGCTGTCTCGCAGGTCCCCCACACGGAACATGAGGCAGAGCTGCTCGTCCCGCCGGGAGATGACGCAGTTCTTGCTGAAGATGAGGGTCTGGGCGCGCTTCTTGGGCCGGGAGATCTTGACGAACATGCAGCCCACCATCAGGGCGTCGATCATGGAGCCCACGATGGACTGTGCCATCAGCAGGATGACGCCCTCGGCACAGTTGGCTGTCACCATCCGGGAGCCGTAGCCGATGGTGCGCTGGCTCTCCACCGAGAAGAGCAAGGCAGACACGAAGCCATCAATGTTCTCGATGCATGCCGGCCACTTGGGATCTCCCCGATGCCCGACGTCTCCCCTCACCCAGGCATCAAAGAAGTAGATGGTGCCAAACACCACCCAAGTGACGATGTAGCACATCATGAAGACGAAGAGGAACCAGCGGTACTTGAGGTCCACGATGGTGGTGAAGATGTCCGAGAGGAACCGCTTCTTCTCCTGGATGTTGCCCAGGTTCACCTGGCACTTGCCCACCTTCGTCACGTAGCGCTGCCGCTGCCGCTTGCCAGCCTGGAGCGCAGGGCCATCCTCCTCCAGCAGCCTGCGGCGCCGGCCCTGCAGCCCCTCGGCGGCGGGCACGGTGGTGGCAGCGCTGCCGCGGGCAGGGGTCCTGCCGCGCACCGAGCTGGGAATGTTGGCCATGCTCAGGGCATGCAGTGGGCACCAGCGGGCACCGCTCTCCTGCACGGCGGCCGGCGGGCACCAGGGCAGGTCGCCAACATGGTGTGGGGCGGCCACACTGCCACAGCTCCGCAGCAGGGACGGCTCGCCAGGGGTGATGCTGCTGTGGCGGGGTGGGGATGGGTAGTTTGGCATCAGGATGCTCCTTTTGGCAGTGGTGGCAGCCTGCGGGTGGCTGTCCTCTGCTAGAGCCCTAGGAGCAGCTGTGGGATCTGGCTGTGGGGGGGGAAAGGAGCCCATTGGTGATCAATCACCTGGGGCAGCACCGCGGTGGCATCCTGCCCGGAGGATGCCCCAGAGCCCCGGTGCAATCCAGTCCATACCTTCTGGGGGAAGGTGCCGTAGCGGCTGGTGTCAGTGGGTGGCCGTGGCAGGTAGGCCAGCATGTGCTTGGCAGTGGGGGTCTGCGCCGGGGGGATGGAGTTGCTGCGGCCGCGAGGCTCCTCGAGTGCCAGCCGGCCACTGCCAATGCTGTTGTGGGTGCAGGGGAGCACCATGGTGGTGCCAGGGCCAGGACTCAGCCCCGGGCTGGGCACAGGGTCCTGCCATGGAGCACACAAAGCAGAGGGTTATTGTGGACATGGAGGGTGCATCTCCAAGGGGCAGGGTCTGCTGTGGCTGCCCTTGCCTGGCAGCGCATGTGCCAGCCATGGAGCCATGCCGGGGTGCCCATGGGCTGGCACCAGATGGCTAAGCCCATTAGGGGCTGTAATTGCACTGCAGAGGCAGGGAAGGAGGCGCCCGCCTCCACAGGGAGCAGCCCCGGCAGTGGGCAAGGTCCGGACGAGCGCCCACAGCCACGCTCCATTCGTGTCCCGGGCCCTGCCTGTAACTGCCAGCAATCTGATGGGCTGCAAGCAGAGACAGATGGCCCTGGGGCAGGAGGAAGGGCAGCCCGTGATGGAGACACAGACCCCACTGCTGTGCTGCCTGTGACAGGCTGAGTCCAGCTGGGTCTCTGTGGGGGGTGCAATGGGAGGTCACGTTCCTGGAACACAACCTGGAGAGCAGCGAGCTGTGGAGATGAGCCACATGGACACGCTGCCTCCTCCCAGCATCCCCTTGCCTCTGCCAAGTAGCAGGCCCAGCGTCCTCATCAGGGCGATGGAGGACGTCAGCCTCCAAATCCACCTCCTGCCCCCAGCCCTGCGCAGACCCCTGGGCGAGGAGCACCCACCTCGTGTCCATGTGGAGCAGTTGCCGCACCGGCAGGCGCTGATCTCTGCTTGTGGCTCCTGCTCTGCCCTGGCAGCCACCGAGCATCTTCCCACAGGTTGCGGATGGGAATCCTCCACCGTGGCCAGTGGGAGGGAAGGACTGGGAGCTCAGCGGTGGCCGCCAATCCTGCTCCAGCAGCAGAAGGTGGCCTGTTAATCTGTCTCAACGACAGGCACAATTACCTTGAGACGATTTAATCAGAAGGAGCAGTTGCCCCAAAGCCACGCAGAAGGAGCAGGAGGGGTCTCCCAGTGGATTTCACTGCTCTCAAGATGATGCTTCCCTTCTGCTCTTGGGGATGGGATAGTCAGCAAGGGCTGGAAAACATCCCCCCTCTCCTGAGTGGTCCATGCTTCCTCACCCCCTCCTTTTGGGAGCCCCTTGAGAAGTCCCATCCCGGTGCTCACCGGGGCTGGACCCTGATGCCAGCCGGATTTGGTAATTTCCAGGCTGGGCCCCAGTATCCCGTTGATAAAAAAGACGGCAGATGATGGGGAGATTAGTCACTAATCTCCCAGGGAAGATGAATCTGCAGCTGGACCCCAGGGAGGGACATGGAGGGGGCGGGTGGGAGCGGAAGTTGGGATTTTCCTGGCGGCGCTGCCCATCCTTTCCCCATCCATGTTTCGGCAGTGGGGCACCTTCTCCCAGGGCAGCATTCCCCCACATCAGGCACCAGGAGCCATGTCCCTGGTGAGAGTCAGGGTGCAGGACTGGGCCATCGGAGCCCATCTGTGAGCAGCGGGCAAAGGCTCCCCCCCCCCCTTCCGCGTTCCCAGCGCAGCTCTCGAAGGCTCCTTTTCTGATTAATTTAACGAGTGACTTAGGGTCGGTGCCTCTGAGAAGCGCCCGGCGCCGGCTCTCTGCTGCCCGCATCCCACCTCGGGGTCCCCTCCCGGCCCCGCCACTGCTGGAGCTGCTCTGCCGGGGAGCTCCGTCCCTGCCAAGGCTCCGGGGGGCCGCGGACTTGCGCGCCTTGGCTTAACCCTCCCGGCCCGGCGGGGCAGCGGCGAGAGCGGGGCCGCAGCCGCGGCGGGACGCGTCGGGTTCCCCTGCGGAGCGAGGGGAAGCCAAGGGCGGCTGGAAGATGACAGTGGCCACACCCCGGCGTCGGAGGAACAGGCTCGAATCCACCGCCCCGGGCGGCAGACGCGGCCGGCGCCGCTCCGCAAGCGTTAATGCCCGCTGCCGCCGCCCAGGGCCGCTTATCCCGGCCCGGCGCGCACGCAGAGGCCGGCGTGAGCATGGCCGGGAGCTGGCGGGCGAAGGCGCAGGCGGGGGGGATGCTGCTGGCCCTGCTCGGGTGGGTCTCCTCCTGTGTCACCACCTTCGTGCCGCTCTGGAAGAGCCTCAGCCTGGACCTGAACGAGCTGGAGGTGTGGACCATGGGGCTCTGGCAGGTCTGCATCGCCCGCGAGGAGGGGGTGGTCGAGTGCCGGGCCCACGGCTCCTTCCTGGCGCTGCCCCCCGAGCTGCGCGTCTCCCGCCTCCTGATGTGCCTCTCCAACGGGCTGGGGCTGCTGGGGGCCCTCCTGGCCGCGCCGGGGCTGGAGGGCTGGGCCCCCTGCGAGGACAAGCCCCGGCTAAAGCGGCGGCTCCTGCTCGCCGGGGGAGCGACGTTGGGCACGGCCGGGATGGCCACGCTGGCTCCGGTGTCCTGGGTCGCCTACAACACCGTCCTCGACTTCTGGGACAGCACCGTCCCCGACATCGTGCCCCGCTGGGAGTTCGGGGAGGCCACGTTCCTGGGCTGGTTTGCCGGAGCCTTCCTCGCCGCCGGCGGGCTCCTCCTCGCCTGCAGCGCCCGCACTACGGGGGCCTCGACGCCGCCGGTCCCCGCCCGCCGGCAGCCCCCCGCCGCGGGCCACCACCCGCTCCCCAAGCCCCCAGACCTGGTCATCTAGGGGCTCCGGCTCGCTCTCGAGGTGATCTGCTGACTGCTGCCGCCGCGTTCTCCCTCCCTCTGCGCGCCTGCTTCGCGTTTCCTTTCCAAAGGAACAAGGGCTTCGAGCAGGCAGCGAGGCAGGGGCAGAGCAGCAGCAGCGACACCAGAGCAGAGCCACTTGTGGCTGAGGCAGCAGTAGCATCCCTTGTGAGTCCCCCATGGCCAAGTCCATTGCGGTCAACGGCTACGCTCCGGAGTAGCATCTCACTCCGTGGGTATCCGTATCCCTGTGATGTACCCACAATAAATTATCACAGTTGCCAGCAGCATGTTTCTGTGCTCTGAGCGTACGGCTGCATCTTGCATGAGGTGCAGCACGAGTGTGGATGGAGGGTTGAAGCTGCAAGGGGAAGTGCTGTTTGGGCTGCCCAGAAAAGACTGGGGGGGGAGTTGAAGACGGAAAGGCAGAAGACAAAAGGAGAGGGAAAACAAGAGATGAGGTGGTACCAGAGGTGGCTCCTGCTGCAGAGGAGGACACCAGTGGCTGCATCTCCTGCAGTAGCCTCGTCTTCTGGGGGCTAAGACATAGAGCTGTCAGTGTACCACAGACTCCCTGTAGGAAGCTCCTCAGCTGCATCCACTGCCTGTGCAAAGAGGTGAGGGAGTGTTTGGTGGGTCTCCTTAACCATTTCCTCCACCTTTTCCTGTCCCAGCTGTAAAGCTAAAGCCTGCGTGCGCACCCCTGGGCGACGAGCGGCATGGACCGTCAGCCTGGACCAACACCCGGCATCCCGACAGGGGCCAGCCGCCTGCTACAGCACTGGTTAAAACCCGAGTTCACTGCTGGTTTAATCCCTGCAGCTCAGCGCCACGGGCGCGTGACTGCTCCGAAGGAAGCCCCCCCGACAGCCACTGCATTCCTGCGGGAAGCAAAGTCCTCTCTCCTACACCGGGTCCCTTTCGAAACCCGCACTTCGCTCACTGAGAGGAGAGGAAGGAGCCAGAGGAGGGGGATCAGTTCCCGGTGGTTCTCACGCTGCCTGGGCTTGGGGCTGGCCTGAGAGCCAAAGGGGGAGAGGCAGGTGCCCATCCCTTCCTGAGGAAGAGATCAAGGGAGGAAGAACAAGCGGTGGGAGCGCGCTATGCAAAGAGCTGTGCACCCCATGGCTCCAGCTCAACCCAGGTGCCACGGCTTGCCAGGCACTGACCTGCACGCCCAGGAAGCCTTTGCTGCTTTGTATTTTAAAGCAGGCTTTGAGTATGCAAACATTTCACTTCCTTGCAGCACCACAGAGAACGGGGCAAAGCCATTATCTTGGGAGAGTCGGAAGAACCAGATTCTCTGCCCAAACCACATCCTACCGCCTGCATATTGCAGTGACACACAGCATTGCAAAAGCTGTCTAGAAACGACAAGTCTGCTGGCTCGGAGGGACGAGCAAGGCACCACATTCTCACCTGCTGCAGCCAAAGCCCCTGAGAAGCAGGTTGGAGGTCTCCTCCTTCTGCTCTCCATCACAGCTATGGGGGAGAAAGCAGAGAAAGCAGCAGCTCTGCAGCATCCCGGGGCCTGACACCGTCCCGGCTGTTGGGGCCCCAACAGTCCCTGCAGGCAACAGCACTTCTGCCTCATGTAAAACCACCAGGAAACCACAGGATAATCGCTCTGGAGCAGTTTATTCCTGAACAGCAGGGAGCCGCACATCACCAGCAGGGTGGGACCACGCTGACAATCCCCATTCTGAGAGCTCTGCTCATTACAGTGAGTTTGGTGCTGGGGACATGTGTCCGATGTGTTGGGATAAAACCTCACCCCTGCGTGTGTTCCTCTGGGTCCCCCCCCTCCTCCTGTGCTGCTGACAAGAAATCTGTGCTCGGTCAGAGCAGAGCCAGCAGCAGCAGGTAGAAGGGTGTCATTACAACATAGGGTCATGGTAGCAGCTCAATAGGTAATTAAACATTTCAGTGCCCCAATTAATGAAGAGAACAGAGGGTTTGGCTGCAGGAAGGGAGCAATTGTCCCTCCTCTTTACTAATTAAAGTGCAGGCTCCCTCTTCCAAAAGCCCCATGGCTCCTGCAGCGGAGCTTGCAGTGGGAAAGGGCTCAGAGAGATTCACAGCTCAGGAGAGATTCCGGCATTGACAGGGAGCACAGGCGCTTCCTCAGGACCTACCTCTGCCCGCCTGCTCCTCTGCATGCCTGCTCCGTGCCGGGCAGTGCTCAGAGGCACCAAACACAGATGGGTTTTGGCTAAAGCACGTGAAACGCCTCTCCCGGCGGCTTCCCAGGGAGCCCAGATGAGCCCCTGCACCGCAACGCCAGAGTGGAGTCAAACCACAAAGGAAGCGTTTTCATTCTAACATAGAACAAATGCTTTTATTGCACTTTCAGAACAACTCTGCATAGTCTGAACAGGGTCCCAACAACTGCCACAGCCCAACGGGAACACAGGCGCCCACCGAGGGTAACGCAAACAGGGCACTTGTTTTACAGAACATCAACACAAAAGCCCACCACCACAAAGAAGGAGCCCGTTCCAGCCCTAAGTGGTTGTCAGTGCTCATCTGACGGTGAGCCCCCCTGAGGGGAGAAGGGCGTTTGAGGGGGGATGCCCTTTGGATCTCCCTTAGCCAGGCGGAAGAGAACCTCCTCCTTTCACTGCTTCCTCAGAGGAAGACTCCTGCGTATCTGCTCCTGCCAGGTAAAACACAAAAGCCCCAAACCTGCTTTACTTGACCAGAATGCTCAGCTGCCCATAGGACAGAGTGGGAGCCACCCTCCGTCCCTGCTTCCTGATGACACAGCCCCGACTCCTGCTAGCAGGAGCTTGGCAAGACCTGCACTTCTTGTCTCATCCCTCGGGACGATGTAAAGGTGTTTGACTCCTCACCAGGAGTGGACCCTTGTTCTGCGGCTGTCGCAGGCCTCGGGATCCGTGTCCAGGAAGCTGCGGAAGCAGAACCCCGCTTTATGTGGCAACGTTTCGTCTCTGAAGTGCAATCCTGCCTGCTCCACTGGTTCGTATGTACAAGCAGCAGAGCTCCGCACGCGAGCCGCCCCTTCTCTCCCGCTCCCTCTCGAGCGCTGCCGGCGGCGGACGCGCCGCGCAGCCACAGGCTACGTCACAGCGACGGTCGAGGCGCCGTGGATGGACTCCATGACGGCCGCAAAGCGGCTGCACAGGTCGTAGGGGCAGTTGGGCCGGATCTTCGGCGGCTCCTTCAGGACGACGACCTCACTGGGGCAGTCGAGGAGCCGGGGCAGGACCTCACCCAGCCTCATCTGCAGCTTTGCTGTCGAGGGGAGAGGGGGAGGCGGTCAGTGGCAGCGCAAGGGTAAGACACCAGATGGCTCTGGGGCTGTGGGCTACAAAGCCGTGATGGGTGTTACAGAATCATCTTCAGGCTCCCAAGGGCAGGGGTGAGCAGTGTCAGCCCCCAGCCCTGCTTGGGGCCCACAGAGCAGGGACACCCAGAGCGCCCTGGGGCACAGCATCGGCTTTCCCAGTAAAGCCAGCTCTAACCCACCACACGAAGACCCCTGGATCTGCTCCCCCACCCAGGATTCTGCAGCTCTGGCCGCGTTTCTGGCACTGCTAAATTCCCTTGCTCCCTCCTGAAGAGGAGCTCAGCTCCAGACACTGCCCTGCCCACAAAGCCACGGCAATGGCAAGGCCAGCACCATTCCCTACCGTCCATGTCTTCACGACCCAAATAGGAGCACCAGCGGTTTCTCATGACCTCGATGGCATCCATGTCCTCTCTAGAGACCTCAAAGCTGTTCATGAGGTGCATGCAGGGGATGATCAGCTCATTCAGGATGCTAATGCCCTCTGCCACACGAGCTTCTTCACAGCTTACGAACATAGATGCTGCCACTTCATTCAGCTTCTAGGGGATGAGGGAGAATGAGGGGACAGAGTTGTGACAAGCAAGCACAGAGCACACATCACCAGCATGCGGTCAGGAAAGGCCACAGCTCAGGGACCACGCAGAGACTGACAGAACCAGTGCCAGGTTCACACCACAGAAAACAAACTGGGGTGCTGGCAAGCACAGAGTGTGAACTAAAGCAGAGCTCATTTTGAAGCAGTTTTGCTCCCTGAGGAACAGGGCATCATCATTCGGTCAGAGAGAACAGGCTGCCAATATCAGAAATGAATACAGGGGGAGAGGGATGGGAATGGACAGAAAACAACGTGACCACTGAGTTAACAGCCACGAGCACACAGCAGCACCCCAACCTTCCCCAAACACGTGGCGTGTTAATTACATGTGCTCCTAAAAGGGGTCCGACTCCCTGGGCAAAGCCCAAGGGCAGCCAGGAAGCGAACTGTAGCACAGGCTGCTCCCTCCCCGCCTCTCCAGGAGGAAGCATACTGACCAGGAGACAATTCCTTCTGTACAAGGCAATCAGGGATTTGCTCACTCCTCTCTTGGTGCCCTTCTGCAGCAGCTTGCTGTTGCTCTGGTAGGCATACACCAGGTAGGTGAGTGACTCCTGGTACCTAGGAGAAGAGTGTCAGCACCCCTGCCAGAGGCTCGTGGCACCTCAGGAAACACTTTCCTCTTGGCCTGGATGGTAACCACCATCAGGCCCAACAGGAGGAACTTCATTTCACTGCCAAACCATGAACAGATGCCCTCCACTCAGGAATTAACGCTCCTTTTTGCCCAGGGTGCCAAATGAGCACCTCAGGAACAGCCCTTTAAAGCCAAGTTTGAGTACGATGAGCCCCGAGCACGATGCTTCAGGACTGCTCCAGGACATTTGCCCTCTGCGTGCAGCAGCAGCGTGTTCAGTTCCTACACGCATTTCTAGCCTCCATCCCCCTGGTGAGAGAACAGCACAGCTGACAGGGACCGGATCAGTTCAGGGAAGCTCTAACACGCTCTCACCCCGCCTCTTGGCAACCCGCCCACCTGAATTTGGTGTCTCATCACTTCTAACCCCCTCAGGACTTGATTCTGTCTCCATCCACAAAGGACTTCTGAAAGCCAGTTTATTTTCTGGATAGGAGAAATCCATTTCCCAATTACAAACCCTTCACAAACTGGCACTGTCCTGCCCCACACTGCACTGTGTTCATGCAAAATACAGGTTCTGAAACAGTAAGGAGGAAACCAAGGCCTTTTTAAAGCTCTTAAGCGTCCATAGTACTCCAAAGCATGTGCTTACACAAAGTAAAATGCCCAATTCAAGTTTAATTTTAATACAGGAGTCCAAAGGGGGCACTTGCTCCTGCATCTCTGCATTTCCATCTCTGGGAATGCTTCACAGTGCGCAAATTAGGAGGAGCTCTAAGAACCTGCTAAACATCCAGAGTGCTAAGCAAGGCTGGCTGTGGATTCCAGAAAGGGCTATCAGCAAAGCTACAGGGAAGCCTGCTGGCCCCAAGTACAAGACTGAAGACAGAGGCCACCGTTGGCCAGACAGATGAAGTCTGTCCAAGTGGCCTTTCCTGTCAGACCATGGCTTATCCCACCCGAACGCACCGCTGAAGGGACTTACTTCCTGTTCTGGTACAGCTCCAGCCCTGTCAGCAGGTAAATGGACACCTTGCGGAAGAGGCTGTAGTCTTCGTGCCATCTCTGCGAGGAAGCCGAGCGTCAGCGTCACCCGCGCCTCACACTCCTTCCCAGCGCCAAAGCGCGTCACATCCTGCCCTCTGAAGGGCTCAGACACCTCCCGCACGCGACACATCAATCAGCAGTGAACTGCACAGACATTCCTCCCAGCCGAGGAGGTGTCCTGCTCCTGCTCAGCTCCCTGCCGCAGACACCAAGGATGTGCCAACAGCCATGCCAGCGACTGCTCCCCACCTGGACAGTGCCAGCTGTGACAGCTGAGGGACCAGGGGCGGCGCTGGGGTCCCTTACCTTGTACTCCTCCATATCGACATCGTCAGGACCGATTTCTCTCAGCTTTGCTCGTGCTACCTTCATGATGTTAATGGACCTGCGCCGTGCAAGCAGAGGGGAGACAAGGATCAGAAGAGCGAGGCCCCAAGAAAAGCCTCACCTCGGAAGCGGGGCACAAACCTTTTGTCATAGCTGAGGTTTTTGTCTGCAAACTGCTCCAGGAGGGTGCGTTCCACCACCTGCTGCGGAGCGTTGTTTTGCAGGAAGTAAATGAGCACGTGCTGCAACCGGGCATCGTTCTGAGGGGTCGGGGTCTCCTTGGCAAGCAAGTAGAGCCGCGAATACTCCTCGTGGAACGCCTGCCAACAAAGCACACGGGCTAACACGGGTGCAGGGGCCCCAGGCAGCTCTGGCACCCTCCTGCAAGCGCTTGCCTTGTACACATCAACTGTAACATGCTTGTATCTGTGGTGAGGTGTGAGACTGCCTCGGGATTTATGTTCCTGCAGGTTAACAGCACGGGTTGCTTCTCCCATGCGGCACACTTAGTCCAATCTACCTGCCTGTAAAATCTAACCCCAGCTTCAACATGCAGCAGCACTTACTGCTTCAGATCCCTCTACTCAGACCTTTCTCAAGGACACATTTTACAAGAGAGGTCAGAAAAAGCATGCTCAGGACCAACAAAGCTTCACGATTGCTGCTTTGTTTCCTGCTTAGACAACGGGTTCTGAAAGGCACCCAAAGAAAGGCTACTTTGTGGTACCCAGACCGAGAGAACTGCTGATGCTAAAAGAATAAGCAGGAGAAACAGCAGAAAGTGAGAAGAGAAAGGCAGGAGGCGGTTTCTCCTGAGAGGGGGGATCTCTTTCTTACACGGTCTAAAAACTGTTTAGAACCCATGGATCTGTCAGCACAATGACAGCAAAAACCACAATGCAGGACAGGGAGGCTGTTAGCTGGAAGGAAAACTGCACAAACCATTCCCTCCCCACTCCTGACACATCAAAACAGCACAGATCCTTCCTTCTGTGAACGTGGGTATCCATATGAGTGATTTAGCAAGCAAATCAGATACCTTAACGAGCCCTGCTTCAGACCCATCCCGATCAAAGGTCTGGCGGGCTTTTGCAATAGCCAGGATGACACCTTGCATGGCTGGACTCAGCATCACCTACCAGGAAAGCAGGGAAACAAACAGGAACAGGGAACACCGTAACAGGGAAAGAAGAGAAGTCATGGTGAAGCACAGAGAAACTTGCACGAGAGAAGGTTTAAAGGAAATTGTACAAACACAGGCAGAATAAGCCAGAGCTGCCATTTCCTGGTGTACTACTCACTCCATCAACCACATGCACTTTACATGCAGGAGAGGGCTTTAAGTGCTTAAAGGTCTGAAGCCTGCGCATTCCACACCTTGAGTTTGCAAATTCAACAAGTGAGAACATAAAGCTCACTTGCCATGTGCCCCTGGGCAAGGGCAATCTTCTTCAGCCACGCAAAGGAGGGAGCAGTGCCTGTGGTGGAGCAGCTCGTGGTGCCAGCTCCACACAAGCATGTATCAATGTACTCAAGCATGTATTAAATGTACCCAAGGAGCAATGTCACTTGTGAAGCAGACAGAACTTCCACAGTGCTGCTCGGGTGCGTATGAGTGTGGTTAAACAGGCAGATTCAAAACCTCAGCAGCTGGGTGCTGTAAGTCATGCTGTCAGCAGTCAGTGTCTTTGAGATAGGCACAAAACTGTAACTGGAGACAGTGGAGAGGCCTGTAAATAGCTTAATACAGCTGGGTCCAATTTTGACATAGCTGTGCCAGAACGATGACCCACAGGAACAAGGTGCAGCTCTAAGGACTGGGTGCTTTTACAGGGCTGATTTCCTGCAGCCATTTAGACACAAAATTAGTCAAGGTTTTGGTCTGGCCATGTCCATTCTCACAGCTCAGTGGGAACAGGCACTCTGCAAGCAGCAGTGCTTCCACTGCTATTGCCCCCAGCCTTAGCAAAGCTCAGCGCTTAGCTAACTACAAAGCCAGAGGTTAATGACCAGCAGCAATTGACCCCTGCATTGGGATCTGTACCTCCTCATTATATCCATCTGCATCGGATCTAACAGGAATCTTCCCCACACTGGGGATTTCCACCTCAGAGACCTGTGAGCTACTGTGGGCAGCAGGCTCTGCTTCGTTAGCGTCCTGGGGTTGCTCTGCCTGACCCATAAGGGCTGTTTCTCCCGCCTGGGCCTTCACTGGCTCTACCTCCTTGGGCTGTGGCCAAGACAAAAAGAAGAAAAAGAGTAAGAAGCAGCAAAGCAAAGCACAGGAAAGCAGAAGGGCACCGGGTGAAGGTGGCACAGCTACAGCATCGCACAGACATGGAGAAGGCAAGGAGAGCGACACGAGAGAAGAGCGGGTCGTGCCCCAGGCCAGGCTCGGGTCTCACCTCATAGAGCGCCGCCTCGACGCCGCTCCTGTCGTAGGTGTCGGCGCTGTTGGCGATGGCCTTGGCCGTCTGCTCCTGCGCGATCCGGGCGTGCTCGGAGGACAGGGAGAGCGTGCAGTCCGAGGGCTGATCTGTGCGGCACAGCAGGGCCGTCAGCGAGCACAACCCGCAGCGCCGCTGCCCCTCGCGCAGCTTCTCTGCGCAGGACGGAGCGGCTGCTGCGTTCACCCCCGAGGTGAAGGCTTCTGCGTGCCCCTTTCCTGTGGGTCTGGCACGTGCCACCAGGGATGGCCAAGTAATGCTCTCCCTCTCCAGAGGGCAGAACTTGAAGCATTTCCACTTGGCATTATAAGAAATAAACCAGTCTGGCAGTGAACTAATGGCCCACGACCATTAAAGGGACAGAAAACAGACGTGGCGTTACCTGGGCCCGATTCAGAGGAGAGGTCCTGCGAGTCGGAAGTGGGTGAAGGCTCCCTCTGGGGAATCTTGCAGGACTGCTCCTCCTCCCACTCCTCGGCCTCCTGATCCAGCCGCCAGTTGTCCTCCTGGATGAAGTGCCTCAGGTCCAGGGGCAAGTCTTCAACTTCCCTCTGAAACTGTCCAACCTCGGGGGCGGCTGGAAGAAACAGCGCTGGCATGTAACGGAACATAGCAGGGCACCACCGCCAGGGACCGAGCACACTGCACTCAAACCGGGTGAGGCATGAATGGGGAAACCCACAACTTTCTCCTCGCTTTGCGACTTCGGATGTTTCATTAAAAACAAGCGCAAAATAAAGACAAATCTCCAGAGTTATCTGCAACAAAACCCAGCTTTGTTCCACCACTGGACTGCATTTACCCCAGGGAGTCCAGAAGCAGCACTTGCTGAAGCAGTCAGTCAGAAATGCATCCTTACTCAAGGGCTACAAACTGTACAGAGAGCGGTATTTCAACTGCCAGTATCTGGAAAATTCACAACCCAGATGAAGACATCGCACCTAGGACTCTACACAGCAGATAACGGTGGGGAACTGTGTGGGTTCCATGGCATGAACATTGCCCTGGTGGTTTTCAACACCTTTTAGATCTACTTCAGTATTGGTTTTAAAATAGCACAAAAGCCCAGTAGCATCAGCTTGAGACAAGCCCTAAAATGTACCAAGAGCAAACGGCAGCTCTCTACACTGGAGATTTCTTATGCAGCCATTGTAAAAGCATCTTTAAAAACCAACAAAATTGCACTAAATAGGAGAAAGAAACCCAACCCCAAACCAAATCGTGGATTCATTTCAGCAACAGAACTGTCACAGGCACCAGACAAAGAACGACCTCCAGATCCTCATCAGCCATATTTAGTGATGAACAGGATGACAGTTCTCCATTGTTTCTTCTCTTTAATGCATCAAAACGAACCACGCGTGAAATTATTGGGTTCTTCTACAGCTGCTTGCCATGTATAGTGCCACGTGCACAGTAATTTCTCCACACAACTATTAATACATTGGCACTGCACACATACTTGCAAGTCTAAGCCACTGCCACCAAAAACTCATGCAGCAGGAAAGGCTGCATAAAAACCCAGCCCCCTTAGGTTCAATGTAATGGGATCACTGAAAACCAAGCCAATGAGTCAGAAAGTGATAAAAACTGGAGAAAGAAAGCTGGAGGTGTTTCATAGAATAGTCAGGGTTGGAAAGGACCTTAAGATCATCCAGTTCAAACCCCCCTGCCACGGGCAGGGACACCTCCCACTAAACCATGCCACCCAAGGCTCTGTCCAACCTGGCCTTGAACACTGCCAGCGATGGAGCATTCACAACTTCCCTGGGCAACCCATTCCAGTGCCTCACCACCCTCACAGGGAAGAGCTTCTTCCTCATATCCAATCTAAACTTCCCCTGTTTAAGTTTGAACCCGTTACCCCTTGTGTCCTATCGCTACAGTCCCTAATGAAGAGTCCCTCCCCAGCACCCCTATAGGCCCCCTTCAGATACTGGAAGCTGCTCTGAGGTCTCCACGCAGCCTTCTCTTCTCCAGGCTGAAGAACCCCAACTTTCTCAGCCTATCTCCATACGGGAGGTGCTCCAGTCCCCTGGCTTCACAGGCCCTCATAGAAGAAGCACTGTCATATAAACTACAAGGAGAGTCAAAGTGAAACCCACCAGCACTAGAGGCATGTTGAAGGTGGCAAAAGGGGAGAGCTTGAATGCTTCTACATGTTAACAATGCACTGTATCTACTCTCACCAGTGGAGTTCTTTCCTCACTTTTCAACCCTACCAAGGATTTAGAAAGGAATCGAGTGCGGAGCAAATTATTTCACTTCTATCTGAGGCGAAGTGTTTTGCGCTGTCAAAGAACAACTGCACCAAAGAGAAGCTGAGGAATGTAATGAGCACATCAGCTAGACAGACACGGCGATAACCGAAGTGTGACTAACCAGCAGCTCTGGCACCAGTACCTGCCACAGAGTGGGACATCTTGTCACTGACGTACATCAGGCAGTAGGCACTGGCATTCCTCAAGCCCCCAAATGAGTCTCTCTCCAGCTCCTCCCAAGAGGATTCTGTCACGGAGATGTCGTTATATTTGAGCCAGCTTTTCCGAGGCTGGTCGTAGATGAAGGCCCAGTAGTGACCAGCGTTCGCTTGCCCTTCGTGCACCAGGACTGCATGCAAGCGATAGGGAACCTGCAAGCGTGCATGGACAGTGTTCAGAGGGACGCTCAGTAAAGGATTTCCCCTGACCTCTGTGCAAAATTTACAAGTAAATTCACAGCTGGAACCTGGTGCAAGACGCCCGATTCATTTGGTAAACTTTCCTACAGAGTGAGAACTGACTCATACAGGGGAAAGCAATGGGATCCTCATACAGAATCCTTTCTCTGCTTCACCGCTGGGATTTTGAAATACGACAAAGCGGACAACCCAACTGACAGCAGCTAACAAAACCCAGTATCAGTAACATCACTTTAATACTTCCCCAACGCAGCTGCATCTCCTACCTGCTGGAGGAGGGGGTCACAGTACATCTGCTCAATGGACAGGCTGATTCTGGCAATAGATCTCTTCAGATCTGCCAAGAACATCACAAGTGAGAGAAATACATCAGAATTCATGACTGCTCATCAGCCTATCCCAGCCCCTGTCACCCCAAAGTTTCAACAGTTTGGGGCCAACCTTGCATGTCTTGCTCAATCTCGTTTCTCCATCGCTCCAGACAGGTCCGAACCAGATTCAGCTCCTCCTCGGAACCTGCACGTGGAGCTGAATGCTCAGACATTGCTGGGGCTGCACCAGAAGGCTGGAGCGGAGCACTCGAGTCTTGCTGCAGTAAAGAGAAAGCTCCATCTTCTGTCCTACTGTCCCTCCTTTCCAGTGTGCTGTGAAGCAAAATCCAAGAGCAGTGGACAAATAAAAGCCAGAACCCGGCAAGCACAGATTCCGCAATGAGCAGTTCTAAAAAATCCCTTCCCTTACTGTAAGAAACTCATGTATTTACTCAGCTTAATTTAGAGTGTAAACCAACCATGCTGGCCAGGCTTGTAATAATCCAATATTGCAGTAATTTACTGGTTGATGAAGCAAAAAAATTAGTAGCCTATCCAAAAAGAAGATATCATTTAACTCAGAACTGCTGCAGAGACAAAGAATACGGTGATGCTTTTGGAACAGGAAAAGGAACAGACTAGATGCAGCATTATATTTACACAAACAGAACCAAGACAGGAGCAAAGCAGCGGGCAAAGCTTGTGTGGGCCTTCAGGCAGTCCAGCCCCGTGCTCCCAGTGCTAGACAAGTAACACACCCTCAGGATACAAACCAGGAGGCGCTGGGCTGAAAGGCAAAGCGTTCTCCTGCACACTGATGTTACTTCAGTTTACTAACCCATTTGGTTGTGGAAGCGGGTCCGAAACACAAGGCTCGGTTTGGAACTGCACGGGTGTTGTCTGGGAGTCCTGAGCAGGAGGAAGAGCCACAGCTGGCTTTGTGGCAACGAATTCCAGCACATACTGGAGCATGTCGGGCAGCGGGAAGCGGGCTGGGCCGGAGCCGTACTTCAGGTACCTACGGGAAAATGCACAAGGGATTGTGAGTGGTTAAACTTGAGGGGACAATGGAAGAGCAACAGGGAGGAATCCTCTGGGTGAGGCTGGAGACGGTTTGAGCAGCGAAGGAAGGAGGGGAACATCCAGGTGTTGCAGAGGAACAGCACTCGTCCTCCCAGCAGCTGACCTCGAAAGCTTTGGGGCTGTGGGGCACTGCTCAGCAGCAGCCAAACACTGCTGTGCTAGCAGTATGTTTTAGTCACAAACCCCAAGCACAGACCATTGACTCCATCCCAGCCTGTCCCTGCAGGATGCTATGCATGGGCTTAAATGTGAGCTGTTTTCATGGCACCCCCAGCCCCTTGCTGAGTGCAGGCACCACCAGGGCCACCGCAACACAGCACACCTCTGCCTGCCACTCGTTCACAGCGCTGCCAGTTCCAGAGTGCAAACTGTGAGTAGGTTTAATGCCAAACAAAGGGACTTTTACACAGAGCACCTGGCATGTGAAGTCTTCTGCCTGTCCACAACTGAGGTCCTTCCTATCGATCTCTTTCCTTCCCCAGTCAATAATGCCAAACCCTAAGCCAGAGAAGACACCTAATAGAAAAAGTAATGCAGATGCTTCTCGGAACAAGCTCGCTCTGTTTCTCCTTCCCTCCAAGTTTTTATTCCATTAGAAGGCTCTTTTAAATGGAAGCATTTGCAGGCTCCCAGGGGGTACAAACCAAAGCTGACTCCTTACCTCTCCAGTTTCTGCTGCAGAATCACCAGTTTCTCACTCAGTTTCTTAACCTCTTCTCTCTTCTTCTGAATAAGCTCTTTACAGGAGTAGAGGTACCTAAGCAGTGAAGTACAGAGCCAGCTGAGATTTGTCTACATTTGCTGTCTTTTGCAACTGTTTCAGAATCCTTCCCTGCTCAGCTGCACGACCTTCTTAATGTCTTTAATGACAACAAAGCCTTAAACATTCCACACCACTCACCTGTCCATGTAAATGGTCTGGGGAAATTCCAGCTTGGTGTGAATCTTCTCGGGCTGCCCCAGCGACTGATTGAACTCGAACCGGGAGAGCTCAAAGGTCAGCACAGGGGGGAGCTTTGTAAACCAGCGCTGGAACAAAAGCACAAGTGCCCCCAGAGGGACTCGGTTTAAGGTGACTGATCCTCAGTGACTTCAGACTCATCCTAAATGCGTCTGCCTTTAAATACCAAATCAATGTCTATTTTCTTTCTGGAATGATCAGTCAGAAAGCCAGATTTTATGAGATTAAAATTTCCACTTCCATTTTACATTTGTCCCACAAAAAAAGCCTCACAGTAGCTTTCAGAAAGTTCCTTTCCATTGCCTGATGCATCCAGCTTGATGGATTCTTAACAGGTCCAGCCCTGACTTTTACAAAATTAGCAGACACTACACAACCTCCGCGTGTCAGCTAAGAGAACTCTTCAAGCGTGGGTCACATGCAATGATGAACAAAAAGAAGCCCTCAGGCAGTACCTGATCCCTTTCCTCTCTCAGGCTATTTACAAACTATTGGATTCAGGAGGGGCAGAGGAGACCCCCACTTCCTGTGTGATCTACACACTGATTCAGAGCCAGGCTGAAAGAACAACTCTTGGTTGGATTTACAGTTCCTCTCTTGCTGGGTTCACAAATACCTCCAGCACCCTGTGCCAGAGGTTTCCTTCTCCTGCCTCAGCCTGCGCTACCCCGGCAGTGCTCCTGCCTGGACTCGGGATGAGCACGCTAAGCTCATTTTCCTGTGCAGGATTCATGTCAGCTGTCCTGCCACAATAAATCTGCCCCCCACAACAGAGCTTTCCCAGAAGCAGCCCATAAGCCCAGAGCAGGAATGATTTATGCACCTATTACCTAGGAGAAAGGCAAGTTCTCGTTAATCTCACTGACGCTCAGAGCTTCAGCACACTCACCTACGTTCTCAAAAGACAAAATGCACCTTATTCTCTATGTCCCCTATCACGCAGTCCTCTAGCCACGACACCCTAGGAAGTGAAATTAAGATGCACAGTGTTTCCAGTCAGATTTCTTAGAGAGAAAGCTGGAGCCTTTTCCTTCTATCTGAACAGACACCAATTAAAACATCGCTACAATCAGTCTGATTTCCCTTATTTTCGATTTGGAGGAACTAAAAAGCTTGGATTGAAAAGGACCGGCCCAATTAGCTCCCTACTGCCCTTTGGCACCAGCCTACCACGGTTTCACCTATGTGGGCTGCAAATGCATCTGAACAGCCTCAGGCAGGAACTAGGAAAAACAGAAACAAGGATTTGAGTCCAGAGCTGGGCAAGGCTCGCCCATCCCAGGCCTGATTTCTCACAGAACTGAAATACCTTTCCCTGCCCTCTCTATGCCAGACCCCTTTGCAAATGCCTTCATGTAAAGCGCCAGTCCTTCTCTGAGCTAACTTCTCAGCTGCAATTGCACATGCAGGATGCTGAATGTGATGGTACACCATTGCTTTCCACTTTGCTGCAACTGAGTATTTTATGATTGGTTTGTGATTTGCAAGATTAAAAAGAAAAACACCAAAAAACCACCAAAAAAAAAAAAAGAGAAAAAAAAAAATCAGCAGAGAAGATAAAAGCGGAAACGGGAAGAAAAACAACAACAAACACACACTGTAATAGGGAGAAAGATACAAATTCCAAATGGCATACCATAGAGTTACGCACTGTACTTTTACCCTCCAAAAAGAGGGAGGCAGTGGTTCTCCCCCTACTCAGGTACAGGTAGGCTTCAATAGAAAGAGAGAGACTTTACCACACTTGCAACAGCAGCAGATGTTCACCCTTCCAATTTAAAACATCCTCCTCAAACTGGTTACACAGGACAACACACCTTTACAAATAAGCATGGACTTGGTGTCTCACCATTCATACGTTTACGTGAGACTCCATGCATCATTTTGTACTAATTCATAAAGAACATTTACAATTGTCTTTTTGAGTTGTTAGAATATACTGAGACACTCTGTGCTATACGTGTTGCATTTTCTGCAGCAGGCAACCGAAAGCTCAACACAAAAGGTAGAACTAACCTCCTGCCTGTACCTGCCCGACTGAGATGTGGTCGCCTCCTGCATCTCTCCCTCCACCATGGCTCCTTCCAAGCACTCATTCAAGTCTCGATAACCATTTACCTGAAGGGGATACTGACCAAAGGTTTCGATCTTGGAAAAAGTATTGCCTGGATAACAGAGAGGATACAAAGCCCATGAGTGAAACTGTGAGAACAAAACACTCTGGTTAACTCAAAGAGTTTGTTGCCAGCACCAGTCAGAAGTGCTACTTGCAAGAACTGACCTACGTGTAGCTGCTCACACCTCTGCCAGGGAAAGCCTCCTTACAACCAACTGCTTTCTAAACATGGGCACTTGTGAGCATTTAAAGTCTTGAGAAGACAGAACTTATAAACCTTATGGTCCATTTTATGAAGACCGTTTGCAGGTTTACAGAATTAGGCAGTTTCACAGGGAACGTGCAACAAAACCCTGCATCATCGCTGCTATCCATTAAAACACTCAGAGCTCAAAAAGGGAACCTACGAAAGCCTCAACTCACCCTCATGGACACCCTCAGTCAGGAAAGTCCCATAGAAAAGCTGTACCATTGGGTTTTCAGACTTGTCCCCGGGGCTCCTGTTTAGAAAGAAAAAGCACACATCCATTTACTGCCGAAGGCTGCAGAAAAGCCCCAGTCATAATCTGAGCCTTGGCCTGGGAACCTGCCTGCAGTCCCCCAAGTTTTCTATCCAAGCACAAAATAGAGAGGGATCTTCTCCTGCTCAAAAGCACATTATAACATTTGCAGTGGCAAGGCAGGGTGGAAGTTACAGCACTACCTTTGGAAATGCAGTTACAAACCCCCAGATCTTTCATGTACACCAGTTCTGTTGAGCTCCCCTAAAAAGCTTATTTACCCTGCAAGCCGTATGGGCACTGATCAAAGTCCTACATATAGGAACTGTAGATGTAATGCCTCATGAGCAAATTTTGAGCTTAAGGAGCGCCATCCTCGGGCAACAAGGAACTCTCATTTACTGCAAGTTTCTGTGTAAAGCCTTCTCGTTTATTAAGGCATCACATTTAAAATCTGTTTCTCCTCAGCATCAGACTCCCATGACCACAGAAAACTCACTTGGCATTCACAGTGAGCTGGAACGCATCCTCCAGCCAGTCCAGTAGTGTGTGTGTAAATTCACTCACATCTTGCTAGAAGAGAGACACAAGTTGAGAGTCAAGCTTACCAGCAACCAGTGAGCACCTTCACGGGCTGCTGGTCTCACCCCGCTGAAGGAAGCCTGCAACTGAAGCGCTGGTTTAGACCCATAATGAACACTCTGCTCGTCTGAAAACTAGATCAGAGGGAATTACAGCAATGGCTCCCCAACGGCCCAGCTGGCGCTGGCAGCGCGCTGCTACGCTGCCTGTTTAATTAGCAAGCACGTACATTTCCCCTAAATGGCATGGGGACAGCTGCTTGTCTCTTGACAAACATGGGAAGAGGCTTCTGAAAGCCATAGTGGGATGAAGAGAAATAGGGCTGTTGTGGCTGCAACTGCTGCTCTCAAGAATGCAAAAGGCTTTTCAGCGTCATTTTACCTGCTGCTCCTCAGTGGATCTGAACGCATCCCTCAAGAGTTCCAGTGCTACGGAAGGGTCTACGAACTTGCGCCGGGTCCCCAGCATTAGGGCAAACAGACACTGAAGTTCTAGCATGAATGCAATGTTTCTTTTTTCCTGTGTTGCAAGAAGAAGAAAAGCCAAACCCTTCCCGCAACTGAAAAGAGAGCATCTTAAACCAAAGTGCTACAGAAGACCACATGCACACACCCTGGGAGGTATGCTAACAGCCAAGGGAAGGGGTGACATAAAAGGACAAAGCAGAAGGACATGCAGTGGCATTTCTTGGAAGCAGAGGGATGCATGTAAGATGCAAAATTAACCAAAACAAAACGTTGAGAGACAGAGCATCAGAAGTAATGTTTGCTACGACAGAAAGCAGAAGCTGGTGAATTCATGTCTTTATTCTGTCTGCATTTGAGGAATTTTGGAGCATGAAGAGCACAGAGGGAGGCAAATAAAGCAGTCTCTTAAACAGCAGCGGCCACAAGGCAGAATGATGCAACAAGCAAAGGGCTATTCTCCATGTGCCTTTTGCTCTAAACATCTTCTAAGCACCTTCTGCTGTGGATGCTCTCAGCAGGCATTGAGGGTAAAGGGACCCTCAGCCTGGCTCAAACACCAGTTCTTCTACAGCGCATGCAAAGAGACAAACAGTCTGGAGCTACCAAAGAAGTTGTACAGCACAAATTTCTCCCCATGCCACAGTTAGAAGCTCTGGAGGGAAAGCTTTACAAGAAGCACCTAATTTCTTTTCTACAGCGATTCTGTCTTTGAAAAGCATTTCCCAAAATTATCTTTAACATAATCCTACAATTTGGAAGCCATTAACACAGGCACAGGGGTCTCGGATGGCCCCAAATTAAACCTGCTTAGGGAAAGAGCAGAACAGTGTACTGCAACAGAGGGGAACTTTACAGCCTCCCTCGATGAAAACTTACAGTGCGAGTGTGACAGCTCTGAAGCACGGGCTCTGGGGGGGAGTACCCGAGGACCAGCCTCCGAAATTCTGGCAGCTGAAACAGAGACTGAAAGGAGAGGAGAGGCAAGGAGCAGTCAGGGTCTGCGCGTATTCGACTCCCTGCCCCAGAGCCACTCTTTTACCCGACAGCTTTTTCCTTCTAACTCTTCAATGGCCTCGTGGTACTAAATAAACGTTCACCGAGCGAGCAGTCTGTGTGCTGGAACTGCACATTTGTACTCACCAGAGAACAAGGTCTCATCCTGCTATTTCTGGGAGATATTATATATACACATATATACACACACATATGTGTGTATAAATATATATATATATAAAAGAACATTTTAGGAAAAAGTATTCTATTTGCCATAGGCAAGCTTAGGAAAAGCATCCAGGAACAGTGAGAAAGGGGCCAATTTGAAGCTTTCTTAATTCCTCTCAAAGCTGGAGACTTGATTAATGTCTATATGATGATGTGAAATGGTTAGAAGAGACCAATCTCCTAAGTTCCACTTACTGCTGTCCCTTCTTGCTTAGGTTATCACTAATAATATATGCTGCCTTGCTGCTTATGCGTTCCAGCATCTATGCCAGCATATTCCATTAACTGGAATATGATACACTGTGTATTATGGAGCCAACAATAACTGCAGTAAAATTAAATTATCAGTGCACTTCGCCAGTCCAGCTTGTCATTCAGTAAGCATTTGGACATCACCACACCAAAACCCCTGCGTATGTACGCACAGATTACATCTCTATCTATAGTTACACAAAGTCCATTTAACTGCTCTTTGGCTCCTTCCGTGCACGCCCAGGATAAATCACAATCATATCAAATCAAACCAGAAGTCTCATTTGAGCACAGTCACGCTCCCTCATCCACGAGGAGCTCACGATGACCACTTCACAGAGCTGCTGCACGTTTACTCCTGACTGATAAACACTTTGACTCCATGACATCCAGTTACCTGTATGACAGCACTAAACCAACACGTGTTTCCAATGTTTTTCACCCCAACAGGCCAGTCGCCCACTCTCCTCCAGTCACTGTGCTTGGGGTTCTCTCCCCAGACTTCACAGCGTTTCCTTTTGGAGCCGCTTTTGCTTTCAGCAGAATGTGCTTCCTGTGGCCTGTCACAAAAGATGCATGCCCTGCTGTGAAACACTATCTCACACAGGCTCTCTGCAACTACAGTTGTATCCTCCCCTGGCCACAAGCAGGACACTACAGCTGGGTGCTGCTGGGTGCCATCCAGCACAACAGGCATCAATGTCTTATATGACTCCAGAGTCAGATAACAACATAGGCATGCTTTGTTCTGTGAACTGGCTGCACACAGAACCTGGTGGCCTCAGTCAATACTGGAGGCAAATGTGACCCACAGCAAAAAGAGATAGCGAGGTACTGACTGGAAGGAAGTGAATCAACACGTGAGATTTCAAGGTGTTTCTGCAATAGGTGCTGTAACACCAGTACAACCGACAAGGCCATTGTCATGGGTTCAGCAGCAGCAGTCATTTTTCTCCTTCCTGGTAGCTGGTGCAGCGCTGTGTTTTTGATTTTGGGCCTGGGAGCAGCGCTGATAACACCAGTGTTTTCAGTTACTGCTTGGTAGTGTTTTGGTCTGGCCAAGGACTTTCTGAGCCTCATGCTCTGCCAGGGAGGAGGGGAGCTGGGAGGAGGCAGAGACAGGACACCTGACCCAAACTGACCAAAGAGGTTATTCCGTACCACAGCATGTCATGTCCAGGATGTGAAAACGAAGAGTGGAGACTCAGAAGGGTGTGGTGGTGCATGGGGGGGTTCGCTGCTGGGGGGTGCACTGGCTGGGTCAGGCTTGGTGAGCAGTTGTATTCTCTTTCCTTGTATTTCTCTTGTATTATTACTGGTGGTAGCAGCAGTGATTTGTGTTATACCTCAGTTACTAAACTGTTATTATCTCAACTCGTGGAAGTTGCATTCTTTTGATTCTCCTGCCCATCCCCCCAGGGACTGGGGTAAGGAAGAGGGGAAGTGAGTGAGTGAGAGAAACTGTGTGAGTTATTGAGGGGCTTAAACCACGACAACCACCTTGAAACCTGCTCTTTCTACTTTAACCATCATGCTCAAGGGCTGTCCCAGACGTAAAGGCCTAAGACATAAACTACCCAGGGACACTCTCAACCCAAGCACCTTCTAAAAGCAGAAGACATACATCTGGTAGGCAATTTCAGTTTGTTTTGAAGTAAACAGCTGAAGAATCCACTTAAAATACCCGGGAAAATCAAATGCAATTCACGGAGCCACTGACCTCTCAGGAGCATCCCTCTCTGCAGCCGGAGTTTTCGGTGATTCCAGTGCTGTGAACGTGTCCATCGCACGGAGGTCGTCTTTGTTGTTTGAGGTAAGTGTAGCAGTAACATCTGGAAACAGAGGCAGTGCTCAGTTTTCTCTTTAAAGGAACTTCTAGAGAATGTTACACTTTACCAATATGATTTTTCCATTGATGCGAGCAGCATTTCCTAGCTCAAGCTTTAAATACAAATCCTTGTGGCTTGGATCATGCCAGGGAACCTAAAAAGCCACTGAGTGGGCTGGATGAGGAGAACAGGACAGACCTTCCAGCTATCTGCTGGCCAGATTTTCTTAGAGCCAAATTCAGAGCTTGAGGGAGCATTGCAAACCTCTTGAAATACCGAAACAGGCACCTCAGCTGCTGCTTGTATTTGCTATGCCCTGCATAGTGCTGACAACTGACATCGGACTTGCAATGAAATCAGCACGATCACAGAGAATCGCCTCCCTTCACTCATGTCAGGATGCACAGCTACGAGCCATTAGTTATATAGGGAAAGAGGAGAAAGGGAAAGGAGTCATTCTGGAAGAGGTTGAAACCTTCCATGGCACAACAAGGGGCAGCCGTGCTGTTCTGGTGCTGCTGCGAGGCTCCCACCAGGCATTTGGCCCTGTGAACCTGCCCGTGACGGTATCACTTGGGAAAGCTCCAGTTAATAGAAGTGTCATTAGCAAAAAGGCTTAAAGAAACTATTCTCAGCTACCTCAGTCCACAGTGACACTCCTCACATCTGAACGTACCAAACTGACGGCGCTTCTGCCAATACCCATAATGTTTACAGAAACGTTTTTCACGTAGTCAAATTGCTGGCTCAAATATTTTAAGTCTCATCAAAACATGACAGCAGACACTCAGAGTGCCTGCTCTGCCAGCAGCTGCTGTCAAAGGCAATGTATGCCTTGACAGGGATTCCCTTCTCCATTCCGCCCGCTCTGCTTTAGGAGCTTTCTGGGATTTCTGTGCTAGCCAAGACCAATTGTTTAGGAGGGTAGCTTTGTAACTGTGATGTGTCACCTACAGTCATGGCTAGACCCCTGGTAAGTCACTCTCCTTCAGGGATGTGCTGGTGGAGGCAGAAGGACCCACGCTTCCCCTTCCAGCTCAGGCTGGAACACGTGAACCTGCAGGGGGGAGAAGAGGTGAAGGACTCACTCTGTGGAAGCTCTTTGTCCACTGCGCTCCCTTCCCAGGCAGACGGCTCTGCAGCAGCCACATCCTGAGCTGGCTCCTGGGCGTCCTCCGCTGTCAGGAAGGTGACTGCTTCCATCAGGTCTCCATTAGCAGCCTAACAGTATGATAAGGGAAAACAAACCCATAGTGGTGGGGTTATTTCATGCACTCCTGCCTGGTATTTAATGCATCTGGGGTAGAGATATGCACTCTACCACCAACTGCGCTTTTCCTGGCTATGGAGCGAGGAACCTGCTGGTGCCAAGCAGGAGTAAAATCCCAAAAGAATAAAGGCCAGAATGTCTCTGTCGGAGAGCACTTTGGCTCTGTTACTAGACAATGTTGACTCCACTAATTTCATTTCCCTAACAAGAGATCCCCTTACAAGAGTCACAGTAGGCATGAAGCATGACAGGACACTGCCAACAGGAGAGACTCCCAGGAATCAGACTGTGTGGATTTCAAGACCTTACCGAGTCTCCTACTGAGCCAGGGCTTTCTTCGGAGCAGCACTACAGGCATTAAATGTATTCTAACATCTTCTGGACATTACTGCTTAACGAGATATTTATGGATTTTGGTAAACAAACCTCCTGCGTACTATCAGCACAAGGATGTGTCCTTCTGCTGTCTCAAGGGAAGGGATGGAATGCACCTGATAGACTGATGCAGTTGCAACCACTTTAAGGCCACAATTTCCAAATCCCAAAGCACGCAGCATGAGGAGGAATCCTTCCAGGTAAATGTTGCTTCTCCAAGCACCTGAGATTCCACGTACCCTTGCTTTGGAGCAAAGACTGCTCTGGTGACAGACAACCACCAGCCATGAAACTACCGATATTCCTGAAGCTGTCCACAACTCCTACAGCAGTGTACACAGAGAGAAACCTTCTCTGACCTGCTGGGTGTGTGTTTTCCACCCCTGGATAACAGCCCTGCGCACAACTCCCAGGAAATGCTTATGAAGTTCTAGCCCAGCACATGCTGCTGCAGCGCAGATTTTAAGGTCCACTGCTAGAACAATGAACTGCACTCTGCTCAGTGTGGGGTTTTGCTGCAGATGCAGGTGAACAGCCCTACGAACCCCAAAGCCACATGGAGCCTGGCATCTCCACCTGCCTCGCTGGCACACCTGGACAAGGCACAAGAAAGGGGCAGAAAAGCAGTGAGGATCTACCCACCACCCTCACAGGAAGCACACTGCTCCACACAACACACACCAAATCACTGTCACTGGCTGCCCACCCGACCCATGCACTGTGCTTCGAACTCGCCTAACTCGCAGGTCTCCTTTCCACAGAACAATGACAACAGGCACCAACCTTTAGAGCAGCATGAAGGAAAGCGGAGTCTTGAATTCCTGTGATCTCTTTCAGCTGGTCTAAAAGCATCTGGCAGTCCTACGTGCAAGAAATAAAGAAAGCGTATGTAAAGAGGCGACCGGGACAGACAGCAAGCTGCTCCTGCAAGGCTCGCTGAGGGCTCACCACAGTATTGCTTCTTCCTTTCTCTTTTACTGACAGCTTGACACAAAAACCTGCTCACACTTGCTTGATGGTAACACCAAAATCAGCTTGAACATCGTACCCAGATCTTCCCCCCCTAAACCTGCAGGCTGAGGTTCATGCCACCGTGCCCCATGAGGACAGTGGCGCGCCTGAGAGGCTGTGGGATGCTGAGCACCTGCGATGGGAAGGGGCAGCCCTCCCCCGGGGCGCCTGGCATGTGCAGCAGGGACATATAAGGAGGCCGCCTGCTGCCGGGGCATCGGCCAGGGGCTATTTTGAGTCGGGCTGCACATGCCATTTGTGCATGTCATTTCTCACTGACAATGAGGTGTCAGGAGAGGGGCCCAGGAGCCTGCGGTCACTTCTCCTTCCCCCACCACGCAGCCGCTCGAGGGCCAGGGAGAGCCTCACTCAGGCCCTAAGCCACAGTCAACAGCCTGCTCTTTAGCTCAGCCACTCAAAATAAACCATGACAGAAACGCTGCTTCCCGGGCGTAGGAAACCTCCGCAGCCCTGGCTTACCACAGATGCAGCCCACTCAAAGGAACCCCCTCCAGCAGCCAGCCCCAACGCCATAGGTCCCCTTCCGTGGCCACCGTTCAGCTGCAACACCGGTATCCCATGGGAAGGATATTACAGCAGGAAAACCAGCCAGGCTGCATCGTGCCTGCCTGATTTATAAAGGCTATCCAGGACCCTGCTGTCAGCACAGGCCAGTGAATCCTAGCTCCCGAAGATCAGGTTTAATCTTAACTGGATGGATAAATTCATGTTTCTGCTCACTCTCATCACTGGCAGACAATGTAGGATGCTTTCATGCCACTGGAGCTTGGGCTCCACCCAGGTACCTACTTCCTGGGCCACCACCCACAGTGCTGACAGATACTACTCCATGCACAAATACCAGAGACAGCACAAAAAAAAAGTGGGTAACACACAAAAAAGTCCTACACTGTTTTCTGATGGGAGCTCCCCCAGCAAGTTATTCCCACCTGGAATCCTACTTTTGCTCAACTTGTACAGGAAAGCCCCAGGCCCAGCAGGCAGTATAGTGAGGAACCCCACGCCAAGAAGCGGGGGCTCAGGGCATACATACCTCCACAAAGGCAAAGCACTGATATCATGTTGCTAATTCTGCTGCCTCAGCGAGCGGCCAACCCCACCAAAGGCCGCAGGGCACGTTTTTCCATTGGAGCAAAGAACCCTGGCTAAGGAACTGTGCTGCAGAATAAGATCCAGGGCAGGACAGGGCATGATTCTGTGCTCCACCAAAAGCAGACTCACAAAGTGCCGCAACTACAAGGGCTAATTACAGATCCGCTGCTCTAAGCTAACACCAAAGGTACTAATGATTTCCAGCATGATCTAATTCAGCCTTCGAGGAGGAAGGTTTGTGGTAACAGCGGAGAGCTCATCCCACGCACCCAGTTCCGAGGGGCAGCACGCAGAAGCCACTGGGAGCCACACTGCACAACGACAGTGAGCAGCTTTCGGGGCGCACACGTGGCGTTGTTGCTCTGACTGTTCTGGCTGGTGGCTGTTTGAGGTTACCCACCGTGGTGCCTTAAAACAAGCTCCAGAGCTGGTAATTAACACCAGCGTGCTGCCACTATTAATATAAGCCACAGCGAAATGCCAAACCAAAGCCCTACCTGCCAGAAAAACAACAATGTGGACCAAACCGCTATTAGTAGTAAACTACAGCAACAGGAGAGGAGTGCATGACCAAGAGGCTGAGAGGAAGGAGCGCAATGGAGGTGAGAATTGCACGCTCGGCCAGCGAGGGACGGAACAGAGAGCTTTGGCCCTTTTCCCCACTCGAAGGTGACTCACTGGGCTCAGGAGCAGTTTGCTTTGATGAGAAGCTAGAAGCAGGGAAGGGCCCGGGCGCACCACAGCAGCTCAAGGGGGTTCCAGAAATAACCGCAAGCAAAGAGGAGGAAAAGGGGGGGGAGTGGCATGAAATAAGCTCCCAGAGCCACAGCACCTCAGCTGCACTTTTTATGGCAGCAGGAAAATGGATTTGAAGAGGGCTAAAACCCCGGAGGAGGCAGCAGGAACAACGCCCACGTTCCTGAGCAAGGCTTTCACCGACCAGCACCCGTCCCGGGCAGAAGCAGCGGCCGGTGAACAGCTCCTCCACCAACACGTGGTCCTGTGTTGTCGTCCTGACATCGTCCCCGCGCAACCAGGAGCCCGCACAACGCCTCTTTCAAACGCACGACGAGGGGACCGGCGCGCAGCTCCCACTGCCGCTGGCCCCTCGGAGGCGCTTCCCTTGCATCCCAAGATGCCACAGCGAAGTGCAGGCACCGCTGTAAGCCGGGAACAGGGCGGGCACGGGCACGGCGGAGGAGCAGTGAGCCACGCTCAGCCCTCCGGTCCAGGTACCTTGGGAGACAACTTAAGCAGAGCCCTGCGGGTTCAGAGCAGCCGTCTGTTAGTGGCAGAAGGCGCTGCTTTAGTGCTGGGGAAAGCCGGTTACTATCCCGAGCCACCCCTGCCCTTCCCGGGGTGCAGCCGGTGCGCTCCCCAAACCGGAGCACCCCGCGTCCATCTCCATAAAGGCAAAGACAAGGGAAGGCGGGCGAGCGCCCGGGGCTGTCTGAAACGAAACCGCTGCAGCACGGGGCGCGAACCGACCCCATCACCCGCGGGCCCCACGGAGGGAACCCTCACCCGGGGGCAACGACCACCGAGCGGGGGCTGCAGGCCCGAGAACCGGGGGCGCGCGACCCGAGGGTGCCATAGCGAGGGGCTCGGAGGGACCGAGCCGACAGCGGCCCCGGCCCCGGCCCCGCCGCAGCGGGAGCCGCCCCCCCTCCCCGCTCCCCCCCGACCCCCGCCGCCGTCTCACCGCGCCGCCGCCGCCCGGGGCCTGCAGCTCGGCCGTCATGCGGACCCGGAGCGCGGCCGGCGCATGCGCCCGCCCCGCCGCCTGCCGGGTGCCGCCCCGGTGCCGCCCCCTCCGCGGGGTGCCCCCCGAGGGGGCTGTGCCTCATCGCTGCCCTTCGGCGCACGGAAAGCGCCCGAGGCGCTGCATAACCAAGTTTCGGTTCGAGCCCGTCCCGGTCCCGGCCGCCCCCGAGGGGGCCGTGTCCCCATCGCTGCCCATCGGCGCACGGAAACCCGTCGGAGCGCTGCAATAAACAAGTCCCGGTCCCGGCCGCCCCCCGCGGGCACCGGGCGCCTCCCGCGCGGGGGTTCGTTTTCCCAAGGGCCTTCCTTACCTTAAACAAGGAATCAGCCCTAAAACGCTGAGCATCCGGCTGCGGGGGGAAGCTCAGCCTCGTACTTGCAGCGCCAGGTTTGGGGAGGGGGGTGTATTGTGGTTAGCAGCCCGATTAGTGCCGCTGTGACTAATTAGGGTGCAGGACAGACACTGGCTGTTTGCAGTCAAGCTCCATTAGATCAAGGGGTGGTACATCCTCAGGTGCAGACCTGCGCCTCCCTCGCTGCATGTCCGAGGGCCATTCCAGGCAGCCTCGTCCTAGAAAAAGGAAGTGAAGCACTGTGGGTGCTTTAAAAAGTGAAAACCCCCAATCTGGAATGGTGTATTAGCACCAGGGGAAGGGGAGTGGCAGAGAACATCAGTGGGTACCAAACACACCTGAGGCAGCCAATGATCCGTGGAGGAGGCATTTCTCACCTGGTCTTCCAGCATAAACAGCAGGATGAAGGAGGTTTCGCTGCCTCCTGGTCACATCCCAGCGCCAGCTCTCATCACCCACGACTCCTGAGCTCACCAGGCATGGCATCTGTGGTTTTTCCGCAGGGATTCCATGCCTGTTCTCAAACAGAAACAGTGGGAAGTTTTCATCTCCCCTTTGGCAAAAAACCCACCCCACAACACGAACATCTCATGCTGGGCTGTCTCCAGCTCAGGACCCAGGAACAGAGATACCCCTAAATTCCTGCTTCCTTTAAAATCCTTGGGTGCAGGGTGATCAGGGCATGATTCCCTGCATGCAGCCTGGACACATTCACCTTCCCCTTGACACTCAGAGCAAGGAGCCCAGCACCCTGCATGCAGCTGAGCACATGTGCTAACAGCCCATCTCTGGCCACTGTCTCCTCCAGGGCTGTCCTCATGTGTGGACCTTTCTGGCACCCCTTGCCTTGCTTCACATCTCTGTTTGCCTTCCCTCCTGGCCTGAGAGCCAGGGATGATCCCTGCACCAGGAGCATCCCCTAGGCCAGGCTTCTTGCCCCAGCACCCCGTGAGACCAGCTCCCCTGTCCCTGCCTCTTGGGGAAGGAGAATTGCTTCATTTGTGGGAGCCTAGACCAGGAACAGGACTTGCTGAGGCACCCTGGCAGGGCTGGGACCCAGGCTGCAGGGCAAAGCCTGACAGCTGCTCCTGGCTGCTCTGGATGCAGGTTGGACTCCAATGGAAAAGAGAGGAAGGAGGCTTTTTGCAAGACCTTTCCAAGTGTTTTGCATTCAAAGCTAACAGCCTTTCCAGCCCAAATTAACCTTTCCAATTCACTTGAAATCTTTCTCATTTCCCCTGGAAAATGAAGAGAAATATACCCAGCTGTAATGACCAATATGGTTTTATCCACATCCAGCCTGGAAGTGCTGTGGTTTCTGATGGGAAACATCTCTTAAAAACCACATCAGAGCAGAAGAGCTGGGGTGAGAGGTGAGGGGGCAGACACAAGGGGTTTATGCTGCAGTAGCCGGTGTGTGCACAATCACTGCTGCAATCCTACCTTTGGGAAGGTGTCACGCAGCCAGTGCAGTGGCAGCGGTGCTGGAGCCCAGCTTCCCTCTCCCAGCCTCCGGCATGTGTCTCCTGTAAAACTAAAAGGAAAAGGAATAGTCACACAAGACTGAACACCGGCTGGGTCTGCTCTCAGCAAGGCGATTCCTGCCTAACCTTGGGCAACATCGTGCCTGCAATGCGTGGCTGCTGTCCTGCTCGAGATGAGCTAGATCTCCTTCATTAACAGCAATTGGCTCCAAATTCCTTCATGTGCTTATTATTACCTGGCTTTAATGGACAATGAAACAGTGGCAGAATATTGCTAACACCTGAAGGGTGTCTAATGGGGAAGAGTACTGGAAAGAAAGTACTCCTCTCCCTTCACTGAGGGATTTAAAGGCATCAGGCTCCTTTGCTGGTGAGGTGAGGATAGGCTCAGTACCTGCCCAGGGTGATTTTTGGCCACTCCATAGTCCATGGGTGATGCACCTTCAGCATCATACTCCTCCTCACCACAAACCTCATTGACCAGCAGTGCTTGGCCCCCACACTCGTGTTGAAGCACCACAGACCTGAAATAAACTTCTGCTGCCTTTGATTGTGGCATGTCACCACCAGCGCCCATCAACAAGCACTGCATTGGGGAGAGAAGCCTTTTACCTGCAAGGGACACTACGCTGAGTACCTGCTCCTGGCATTCTGGTCTTGGAGCTGCACAAGATGGGTACCTAAGGAAGACCCTCGGTGCCCCCCTGGCCCCAGGGACCCCTGCAGCACCCTGGGGATGCAGTGAGCCTGAGCACCGCTGAGGACCAGGGACCACAGGAGGGTCCTGCATCTCCTGGTGCTGGTGCAGGGGGCTGCTGTGATCCTGCCCATGGCAGCACCGCCGGCCCTGCCTGCACATGGTGTTTATTTCATGTCTCACAGTGTTAAATCATAGCAGACATGCAATTCGGGGAGTGCGAGGCTCCCTAATGGGAGGCCTCGGGTGTGCATGATGGGGCCAGGGCCAGCAGCAGCAGCTTCGCTGCCAGGGCTCCTCCGTGATGCTTTATTGCTTTTGACGCTCCGAACGCGCTCAGAAAGGTGAGTCCTGGCTGCACGGAGGAGGCTGCTCCCCTCTCCTGAGACCTCCCTCCTGGTGCCACTGCAGCACCCATCCTGCACAGGGCTCAGCCACACGCCTGCCCTGGCCCCTGCCGTCCCCAGCTTGGTTTCGTTCCCAGGGAAGGGCAGGTTTGGGTAATGGGGGACTGCTTGTCCCATTGTGGATGGGGGATTCTGAGCATCACTATCCCATCTCATGGCAGGGATCCTGTGCTCCTGTGCTGTCCCCAGCCTCTACCAGCACTGGAGCGGGACACGGGGCTGAGCCTTGGGAAGCCCCAGACGCCTGGCGCTTCGATTCCCAGAAAAGCAGTTACCACACAGCAGATTACAGGGCTAATAAAATCCCATTACGCCATTTCAGAAAGTAAATCTGATCCAGGCGCTGCTGATTGGAATCGGCCATCCCACAGGAAAGTCCCGCAAGAGCCCCTGCATAGGGCGAAGCTACAGTAGATGACACTAATGAGATATCTGATAATAGGAGGACTGAGAGGAACTACATTAAACTCTCTTTAAGATGAAGACTTAATACCCAGGGGAGAAAATCCAGAGTTTAATGATGCTGCAGCAGAGGCTTTGCTTGTGCAGTCTTCGGCCTCTTGGCCGCATCCTGCCTGCTGTGGACTGCGGGAGGCCGGGACACAGGGAGCAGAGCAGGGAAGGGTCCCCAGTGTGCTGCGGCGCTGCCCGTGATTTTCATTACCCAGATTCAATAAGGGGAAAGAGCTCGGAGCTGCCTGTGCTCCCCGGGAGGTGTCTTGCCAGTGCTAACGGAGCTGAGAAATCAAATTAGCCCCGGCTCTGCTCTCGCTCTCTCCCTGACACCGCTGTTGGCAGCCGAGGGGGAGTTCATCAGCGCCCCGCACTAATTCTTATCTCGTTTAAGTGACTCCACGCTGGCATCTGATGCGATTTGCTCCACGCCACGGCCGCAGGCTCCGCGCTCTGCCCGCTGCTTCCCTAGCACTTCCAGAGCTGGCAGCCTTCGCGGGGGCACCTGCAACACACACAAATGCAGCCATAACTACAGAAATATATGGGACAGAGCGGGGTTGGGAAGAAGCTCCTCTGGCAGGCAGAGGGATGCCATAGGGTGCAATGGGAAGCCCCCCATTCCCTTGGCTGATTGAAACCCAACCCCAGTAACATGTTCCTGTAACCTCCCAGGACAGACCACCCCACCTCTGACATGCCAACTGTCGAGTGTCTCCTTGCACCTGCAGCATCCTCTCCCCTGACTCCTGCTGCAGGCAGGCAGGATGCCTGCACCCCAAACCCCTCTTTCCCACAGCCAGGCGCATGGGCAGGGGCTGCGGGAGCCCCTGGGGAGCCGGCGGGGGGGGGGGCTCCACTAACATCCTCCCAGCCTGAAACTTGATGCATCGGGAGCGGCTGATTGCGAGATTAATTGGGCGTTCTCAAAACCCCACGGCGGGAGGCAAGCGAGCACGGAGAGCGCGCTGCCTGCCTCCTGCTCGGAGCGGCTGCAGCCAGCGCAGCACCAGAGCCATGACACCCACCGCTCTCGGCGTGCTTCTGGCCCTGCTGCCTCTCACCTCGACGATGCAGAGCCAAGGTAAGGCAAAGGGGATGGAGAGCTGGGGAGAGCGGGGTGCTCCTGGCACCAAGAGGCAGTGGTGCAACCCCTTTCCAAACCTAAGCAGTGCTGTACAGCACGCCACGGATGCTTTTAGACACCTCAGTGCTATTGAAAAGAGACGCATCTGGGAGAGCCCGAGCATGGGAGAGCTCTGGTGCGAGAGCCTGGAGCTGCTGCATGCTGGGGTAGCACAAGGTAACATCGGGATGGGGCTTCGAAGTGCTCTGGGAGCATGCAAAGTCCCAGCTCTGAGGACAGAGAGTGAGAAACAGGGTGATGTCCTGCCTGCTTCCTTCTGCCTGAGCCCTCCACCCCCTCCAGAGATGTCTCTACATAATGTTTGATCCCTCTTAATGCAGAGCTGGGTTTTGGGGATGACAGCCCGCAGAAGTGATGCTGTGCTGTGAGCGTCTGTAATCCCAGCTCTGCATGGTGCAAAACCAACTGGCTAAACACTCCTAAGCTATTGCTGGTATTTTCTTGTTTAACCTCCCTGGGAAAGAGCAGGAAAATCATTGAGGTGCTCTGGACCAAAAGAGCTGGAAGTTTCCAGTGGTTTGTAACCCGGGTCAGGCAGCCCCTCTCATCAGGGCACCGCTCCGCTCTCCCGACCCTTCTCCCACAGTGCTGCAGAGGAGGAGCAGGAATGCTCTGACGCTGGAGGGACGCAGACCTGCGGGGTGTCTATGGCAGATGCACGGAGCAGCTCATTCCTCCCTCTGCAAAGCCATCTCCCTGCTGCCAGAGCACCCAGACCTGGAGCTTGCGGTGCACGGGCCAGCTCCGCCAGCTGCAGCAGGAAAGGCCACCGGGCCCAGCCGCAGTGCCTGTTTTCCTCCCCTCACCCTAACTGCTGCCTCTCGTCCCCCCCCCGTTGGCTCCATCCATCCACACTCCTGCCTGGGTGAGGGTCGTGCGGCCATCTGGCTCCCCAGCATTACCGATCGTGTGCAGCGTTTGAGGGGCTGAAGCTGCTGTGGGTTTTGGTGGGGTTTTTTTAGCTTGAAAGTACAGATTACAGTTCCCTTCCAGCAGCTTCTCCCAAGTTCCCGCAGATCTATTCCAATTAGTCCCTTTCATTAAGTGGGAATTGGACACTGGGGCTGGGCGTGCTGCAGAGCAAAGCCACGAGCATGGCTCCGCTGCCCTGGCTCGGCCACGTTGTCACCGGCTGCCCTGCAGTGAGGACACGGGAACCACAAGGAATTTGCTCCACCATTAATGCTGCCGGCACGGGCTGAGGGATTGTTTCCGCAGGAAGCAAATGCCAAGGCACTAATAAATGAATTTATCATCCCGGTTCATCTCTAACCTCCACCTGCTGAGCAAAGAATGCCCTGGAAGGAGTGAGTGGTAGAAAACCTCTCTGGGGGCAGCGAGTTCCTCATGGTCCCCACTGCCACTGTCCTGGTGTCTGTTCAGGGTGGTGGAAGATGGCAGCTCTGCCCTCCAAGGCTGGGGGAAGGTCACAGCACTGATCACCTGCACAGCAGAAGATACTCTTAGAAGGTGCTGGGTCTGGCAGGCACGTTTCCCATCAGGAGGCTCCTACTGAACTTTGATGGGAAAGCCCAGCTGGTCAGGGAGGGATTGGGATGGCAGCCAGCAGCATCCCACAGCCACAGCACAGCCCAGGGTGACTGCAGCCACTGACCCAGTGCGAGCAGCACTTCATCCCTTCATCCCCCCTCTGTCAGCAGGTACCCGGCGGCAGGGCCGGACACCAGAGTCCATGGAGCCCGCCCTGCGCCGGCTGTCCCACTACCTGCTGGCCCACTACCAGAAGGGCACCCGGCCCGTGCGGGACTGGCGAACAACCACCAACGTGGCCATCGACCTCATGGTCTACGCCATCCTCAGTGTGGTGAGTCCTCTGCTCACATCCCAGCTTCTGGGCTGCCTAGAGGTGGGCAGCTTCTGTGTGTCCACAGCAAGGGAAGGTACCGCGGTGTGCAGCATCCTGCTGGCATGCTCTGCTCATCTGCTGGAGTGACAAATAACTGCCTGTGCCAACATCACATCCTCTTCTTCCTGCAGGATGAGAAGAACCAGGTGCTGACCACCTACATCTGGTACAGGCAGGTGAGCAGATGAGACTGTGAAAACTCACCCTTCCTTGCCTGGCACCCCTGCAAGCACAGGTTTCCCACGGGAGAGTTGTACAGCCCTGCTAGAGTGCAGCAAGGTGGAAGCCATCCAGGGATGACAAGATCTCTGTAGGGCATGAACCTCGAGGCACAGCTTTCATGCTCCATGCTTCACACCTCTGGGTGGTAATAGCTGGAGGATGAGGTTTTCCTTCCTCCCATGGATGGCACTGAAGATTGGTTCCTAAGGCCGGGCACTAGCTGGGAGGGTTTGGGTGCCGGTGGGGCAGGCAGAGTCCTCACGCCCCAAGCCCCTTCTCCCTTGTTGCAGCACTGGACGGACGAGTTCCTCAGGTGGGACCCGGCACGCTTCGACAACCTGACGCAGATCTCCCTCCCTGTGGAGAGCATCTGGATGCCTGACATCCTCATCAACGAGTTGTGAGTGCGGCCAAAGGCCGGAGAGGACGCGGCGTGGGGCTGGGCCCCCTTGCCCGCAGTGGGCACGTGCCTCCAGGCACTTTGTATTTGCGGCACAGAGCTGGCAGCCTCCCCGCACCGGGTGAGCTGCAGATGGGGAACAGCACTTGGGCCATTTCCAATGCTGGCTCACCGCAACTGTTGGTAATTACCCACCGTGCCGGGGGTGGGATCCAGATAACTGCAGAAAGGCTTTGTGAAGGCAGCACAATGCGAGGGCAGCTGCAGAGCTGCCGGCCCTTTCCGCGAAGCCAGCCGGCATCCTGCCCATTCCGTGGGGATTTAAGGTGTTCCCACCAGCTCCAGAGAGCGCTGGGACAAGGGCACAGAGGCTCCTTGAGCTGAGAGAGGGCAGCAGCCCGGGCAGCCCAGAGGTGATGCCATGCAGGCGTGCCTGCATCAGTGTTGCCCAAAAAGCATTGCCGGGGGCAAACCCCTTCCTCCTGGGCAGGTCCCCTCTCAAACGCCGCTCGGCAGCAGGAGTCCCTGTCCAGCGCTCCCCATCCCATGTCTATCCCTTATGCCCCGTAGTGTGGACGTCGGAAAGTCCCCCCATGTCCCCTACGTCTACGTTGGCCAACACGGGGAGGTGCAGAACCTCAAACCCATCCAGGTGATGACCGCCTGCAGCCTGGACATCTACAGCTTCCCCTTCGACGTCCAGAACTGCTCGCTCACCTTCACCAGCTGGCTGTACCACAGTGAGTGCCGGGACGCCGCGGCTCGGGGTGGGTAGGACCTCGCTCCCCTCCGCTGGGCTGCAGAAGGCGGCTCGTCCCTCTAGATGGCCCCAGCGGACCGGGGATGCGTGAGGGGAGGGCAGGCACCCGGCATGGCAGCGCTTGGGGCCGGGCACCCCGGTCCTCACCTCTCCTCTGCCCTCAGTTCGCGACATCAACCTCTCGCTGTGGCGGCAGCCGGAGCTGATCAAGTTCGACCGGAGCGTCTTCATGAACCAGGGCGAGTGGGAGCTGCTCTACGTCCTCACCCACTTCCAGGAGTTCAGCGTCAAGAGCAGTGACAGCTATGCTGAGATGAAGTTCTACGTAAGGGGCTTTGGTTGCTGCCCTTCTTGGGGATGGGGTGCTAGGGAAGGGTCTTGCTTTCCTGTTGCCTGATCACTCAGCAGCCCTGAGCTGAGGTGCTCCTGCCTGCAGGCAGGAGGTTCCCAGTGCTGAGCCCTTCCTCTGGCCCACCTTAGTGCATCCCACGACCCTTGCCTGCCTTGGTAGAGAGCTGCACCAGCTCATGCCCTCGATTCCACCCTTTGCTGAGCCTTTCCTGTCTGTCTGTCCTGCAGGTAGTCATCCGGAGGCGCCCCCTCTTTTACACCGTCAGCCTGCTGCTCCCCAGCATCTTCCTGATGGTTATGGACATTGTGGGCTTCTACCTACCTCCCAACAGTGGCGAGAGGGTCTCTTTCAAAATCACCCTCCTACTGGGCTACTCGGTTTTCCTCATCATCGTATCTGACACGCTGCCGGCTACTGCTGTCGGAACCCCATTAATAGGTATGGTGGCACTACCTGCCAAACCGAGTGGCTACAGCAGCCCTGGGCCTGGAGCAGCAGGAGCTGCTGCCTGGTACAGAGACCCCAGGTCCCCCAGAGAACTGGGAGAGATTGCTGAGTACCACCCTCTGTGTACGAGCCTTTGCAGGCCACTCACCTCGCTGATGTCTCTGCAGGCATCTACTTTGTGGTGTGCATGGCGCTGCTTGTCATCAGCCTGACGGAGACCATCCTTATTGTGCGCCTGGTGCACAAGCAAGACCTGCAGCCCCACTGTTCCCGCGTGGGTGAAGCACCTGCTGCTGGAACGAGCCACCTGTCCTGCTCTGCATCCGGGACAGGAAGAAATTCAGCCAGACCAGGACACAGAGCTCAGACATCTCCAGGCAGGTGGAGAACACCGACAGCACAGGTAAGGGCTGCACAGATAGGGCCCAGTGGGATCCTAAAGGGACTGGATCCTACTTATCCATCTATGAAGTCCCTGTTTACACAGCAATCTGGATGCCCAGATCACCCACAGGAATCCCAGTTCTCCATCTAAAGAGATTTTTCTCCCTTGTCTCTGTTGATCCTGCAGCCAAGCTGAACCACTATGGCTGTGAGGACCCCCGGGAGTATGAGGCGGTGGGGGGCATGAGGCCTGCCCCGGCCTTTGCCAGCCATGCAGATGGCTCCCTGCTGATGCATGGTGTCCTGCGCGAGATCACCGCCATCCGCCAGTTCCTGCAGAAACACGAGGAGTTCCGCGACGTCGCCTGTGAGTGGCTGCAAGTGGGCTACGTGTTGGATGTCCTGCTCTTCCGGGCCTACTTGGTGGCCATCCTGGCTTACACCATCACACTGGGCACCCTCTGGTCAGTGTGGAGGGATGCCTAAGAGGTGCCCACCTTTCGGGGCAGGGAAGGTGGGGACTCCACACGCTGCCTTGCTCCAGCACCCGCTCCACAGCTCTGGGACTCACTGGTGTTTGCTGACCCAGGCTGGTGCATTCACCTCCTTCCCCCCAGCTCCGGAGCAGCAGCACTTGCGCAGGAAGGCAGAGCTGAGGAAAGCCCCCAAGCCCCCATGACCCCTGCACGAGCCTTGCAAGATGCTTCCCCCTCCTCTCGCCCCGGCCCGGTGCGACTGCAGCCGCCGGTTCAGCACCGCGGACAGCGGCCCCGCCGCCCCGGGTCGGGACTGCGCCCTCCCGGGGGTCCCGTCCCTTGCCCGGGGGGCTCCCTGCCCCTCGCCCCAGCTGCCCCGGGGAACTCCCCACATGCATGTGCCCCCTTCCTTCCCCCTGCTCATGGGGCTCCTGGCAGGTCTTTGTTCCCCCTACCTCGTCCCTGGGCACAGCTGCCCAGCAGATGTCCATGCTCTTGCCCTGCATACAGTAAACTGGCAGAGAAGCAGCACCAGCCAACAGCAAATTAACTGGGTGCAAGCGGGACTGGCTCTCTGGACATGTGGTGCTGGAAGAGACCTGTGTGGTCACCGGTTGCTATGGATAGTGTCCCCTCCCCAGCTCCCACTCCATCGCTGCCAGATGTGGCTAAGAGAGGAAAGAACTGCTGGCTGCACCCCAGAGCAGAGAGTTGAGCCGAAACTACAAGGAGCAGAGCTGCCCGATGCAGTTGCCATTCCCAGAGACAGGAGTGTTGTGGCAAGAAACACTGATGGTGTTTTCAGGGTGATCCCCGGCCCTGAGTGCTTGCCCGAGAGCCTGTAAAAGGTACAGCTCGTTCTTCACACCAGTAACATACCTGAGCATCGACACCGTCCTCAAGCGCTGGAGATAATGGGAGAGCCCATCCCAGGCTCTGGGAGAATCACTGCATACAGTTGGTCTGCTGGTGGTGGAGTGGAGGTGGACTGAGTGGCTGGCTCTCCTACATCTACCCCGAAGCCCACCGGCCCCAGACCAAGGGCCCCGCGCAGTGTCCTGGAGCCGTCACCTGCAGGAAAACTTCCCACTGAGTGACGGGGGGCTGAGGATGGGCGCAGCAGGCTCCTGCTGGCGCCGGCCCGCGCTAATGCGCTGATGGTCTGTAAGTGGCTGCCTATTGATGAGGTGTCCAGTTAAAGAGTTCACGAGACACTAAATCAGCCCATTGATCCTGCCGAGATCGATGGTGCTACAGACCTGATCACTGCAGTGGGCAATTAACACCCTCTGGAATGAGCTGCCTTCATGTAACATCAAACGCTCCAACAGACAAATCCAATGGGCCCATTGACCTGGGCAGGTGATGCTGCCCAGCCCGCGTGTTCTGGGGGGACACAGGGTGACAGGACCCCCAAGCCAGCCTTCACCAACCTGCTCCTGCCTGTGGGGACCCACTGTGAGATGCTCACCTGTGCTGTCGCATCCCATGGACCACATCAGTGGGTGCTTTGTCCTCATCCTTCCCTGCACTATGAATCCATCCTGCATCCAACCCAGCCCACTTGCGCAGCTCCACGATCCTACCCCGTGTAAGAGCAGGTTGCCCATGCTGGAGGAAAGATCCAGGTTCTCCCTTTACCCTCTTGCTGCTTTGGGAAGTGCTGCATGCAGGAAAAAGTTCCAGGCATCTCTCCAAGTGGAGCCTGGATTTTCCTCTTTAAAAAAAAAGAATAAATCAATAAATCTGAATCTAATCTCCTAATAAAGGTTTAATGAGGACATAATGTTGATGGAACAGAACATTGTTGCAGCATAATCGCTCCCAGCTGCTGCACGAGCGTGCAGACAAAGGCCCAGTCCTGCGATGATTTCCCATTATACCACTGCCTTTGTGCCAGGCCGAGAGCCAGAGCCGGGCTCCAGTCCCTTCTCCTGGGGTGCTACTGTGGCAGGTTGCTCACAGCAGGACCACCTCTGCTTGCCTGAACCTGGCCTAAAGGTCTCTCCCCTTTGCCCAAAGCCTCACCTCAAGAGCATTACTGGGGGAGCTCTGGGAGGCAGGTACCACCACCAGGACCCAGGGTGAGCACACAGACCTCAAACCCACTGGGAAGCCTTAGGGCATGAGATGAGCTTGGTCTCAACAGCAGCCTGGCACACCTCATCCGTCCCTGGGAAAAATGAAGTGATGCTTTGCCTGCAGTGACACCAGCTGTGCCATAATGAATGTTTGACTGCATCATCATGCCCAGGTGGGTGGTGGGCAGTGTCCATGGTGTGCAGGCAGCACCCACCAGGCACAGGCATGGGCGAGTGACACCAGCAACACCCACCTGGCCCGGCTGCGGCGGTCCATGCTGCGCCGTACAGTTTGCTGCAACACAAAAGGAAAGCAGGCGCTGCTGTTAATGTAGTCAGTAAATAAATAAAGGAGGGCTTAAGCTTAGTGTACAGCAATCAGTCGAGAACTACAGGATAATTAACGCAGCAGGGGGCCAGACTACTCTGCAGTCAGGTTTAAATGAACGAGTTCACTTTCATTGAGGCAAACTTGCTCAGCTCCCTGGTGAGCCGTGCAGGCAGGCAGGCAGGCAGCAGCGCGGGCAGTGCTGCGGGATGGGGAGCTGCACATCCCGGGCCATGGGTGCGGGATCGCTCCCCATCTGCAGGGAGGTCAGCATCCCCTGCCCATTGGGGTTGGTTTAGGGATGGGACCCTCCTGCCACAGCCCCAGCACCCCCAAACTCACCACCGTGGTCCCCCCGCAGCTCACCCCATGCTGATGGGATGCTTCCTTCCTCTTCCTCCTCGCGCAGGCACAGGAACAGGAGACATCAGGCCGAGACAACGGAATTAACTTTATTGGTTGTTTTTTGTTTTCTAACTGCAGATTCAAGGTATACAACTGAACATTGCTATTTTCCTTATGAGACTTATAAATAAAAATACAAAAAATGTTCACTACAAAAAAATCTACCGTTAGTAGGATGTAAAAAATATTCTCTTTGCTATAGAAGGCACGAACTTCACTTAGTGACACATGGAGAGAAAAAAACCTGCAGCAGTATATTCTTCTTCTTCTTCCTTTTTTTTGTCTTTTTTATTCCTCTGTCAGAAACACTGAAGTCTTACAAAGAAATGCATCTGAATCTACACAGGACGAAGGCAGATGCGGAGAGCTGCAACTAGGAGACACCACAACGGTTTTCATTTATTTTTTTTTTCTTTTTTTCTTTTTCTTTATTTTTTCAGGAAACTTTTAGCTAACGGCATCTGTGGCTAGAGGACAGAGAGGACTCGCAAGCAGAACCGCACGGGAGCGAACGGCGCGGGGAGGGGGCCCAAGTCGTACAAAAAATAGGAGCCAATAGATAGATACTCTGAGAAAACCCACGGGGAACTGGGGCACCTTCTGCGCCCGGGCTCAGAGAGGTGCTGAGGTAGACGGAACGAGGACAGCGACAGACCCGGACCACGAGCGAGCGGCAACACAGAGCAACGGGACGGGCGGGCGCTCACGACACCGACAACAAGCCAGGGGGGAGGGAGCCCGGGGCTGCGGGGCCCTGCGGGGCGCTTGGTCCTCACTGCTATGATACACATATATAGACTTCTATATATATAGGGGGGGCGGCGGCACCGCTCCAACGCCAAGCCCAACGCCACTGCAGCTGGGAGGCTGCGGCACGAGGGCACAGAGGGCGGGATGGAGGAAGGGAGCGGGGCAGCAGGATGGGAGGGGAGGTTAAAGCAAAGCCACATGAGCTCGGCCACGTGCTCCGCAGCACTGTGGCACCCGTGGCACCGCAGGGAGCGACCGCGCACGTGCCAGGGATTGCAGCAACTTCCTGTGTCAAAGAACTGGGGGGGTTGTTTATAGTTTTCTATATTTTTTCTTTTTTCACTTTTTTCTTAGGCACAACAAGTCAACAAGCCGTTCTCCACAGTCACATCCCGGATTGTACAACAGCGGCGTCCACCCCACGCCGAGCAGCAAAGGACCCACACACGGAGGCACACACGCGCGCAAAGCCGGGCTGGGGTGCGAGGGAGGGTGCTGCTCCCGCAGCCGCATCCCTGCTTGGCATCGGGAGAGGCGGGACGGACACCCCAACCTGAGAGGAGCCATTGGCATCCCTCTGAAGCGCATCCGGGCGCCGTCCCGCTCGCCCTGACTCTCCTTCCCCCCTTTTCACCCAAACGCAGCAAAATGACAAAAGAACCCAAACCCAAGTCACGGCCACCAGCGCCCCACAGGACGGAGCCCATGGAGCCCGGGACTGCCAAGGAGCAACACAACAAAAACCAACACAAGAGGTAGCTTCAGAACCGACGCCCCCAGCCCCATGGGGCTGGGCAAAAAATACCAGTTTTGGTAAGGATAATGCACAACGGGAGGCACGTGCCTTCCCAGCCACGCCATCCCCCGTCCCCCCAAATCAATAAAAGCTCATGAGGTCACAAAAAAACGAGGTAATTTCAAGTAAAATGTGCTAAACGCGAAAACATTCCAAAAGAAAGTTCAACAAAACCCAACGAAAAGCAAAAGCAGCGGCGAGCAAAGCCGCCGGCGCCCCTCGCCTGCAGCTCCTGCAGCTGAACCCGGGCAAAAGCCCACACTCAGCACCCCCCCGCACCCCAGTTAGCAGGATAAAGAGGATCCTCCCGTTGGGTGCGGTGCTGCGGATCGGCAGCACCCACGGTGGCACCGACTGCGCCTCACCAAACCGGCAGCATCCCCCCACTACGCCCTCACCCCCTGGGAAGGGGAAATGCATAGAGAGGTCTTTGGTCGGGGAGGACGGCAGCCGGCTCCCTACCCCAAACACCCTCCTCCGGCCGGGATTGCCGGGATGCTCTCACCAGTGCACTCACAGCTCGCCTGATGCTGGCATTCTCCCATCTGCGACGCTGCAGCCTGGCAGCATGGGAGCCATCCCAAACCGGGGTCCAAGACCCACATGTGAGCTCGGGTCCTCTGCGGGGCATCCATGGTGGGGTCTATGTGGTGACAGCAGACACCAGAAATTAAAGCCTTCTCGAAGCACCGGCCATATGCACGCTTCCGGGGAAGTGCACCGTTCCATACGGTCTTCCCAGCAGCACCAATGGCTGGCAACAGTGGTGATGGAGGGGCCGGCTGGGGAGCAAGGTCCTGGGGGGCTATGAGGGGGCGAGGGCCACCCCACAGCAAGGGGGCAGGGGCAGCAGGCGTACGAGCAGCTGGGGAGGGGGCATGGATGGGGCCAGGAAGGGGCTGGTGCTTCCCTATGCCCTGGCATGAGCCGCAGGATCCTCCTGGCGAGAAGCAATGAATGAGAACCGAAAACAAAACAAGGCCATGGACGCTGCGGGTTTGGTGTTGGTTTTTTCTGCCCAGTCCTCTGCCACTCAGCCCCGCCGCCTCCTCCCTCAGACGTAGCAGAGGTAGAGATAGGTCTTCTCTATCCGCCAGTCGGTGGGGATCTCCTCCGGCTTGTGGCCCTTCATGTGCTTCTGCATGGCGGAGAGGCTGGGGCAGTACTCCAGGCAAATGGTGCACTGGTAGGGGGAAGCGCCGTTGTGGGTCCGAAGGTGTTTGATCATGGCCGAGTAGTCCCGGGAGCGCTGGTGGCACAGCTTGCACTCGAAGGGCTTCTCGCCTGTGGGAGATGGGGCATCAGTGGGGGCCCACGGCCTCCGGGATGTAATTAACTGCCCGGCTTCGACAGCCGATAGCCGGGTAACGAACAGCAAAACCGATCTGACTATTGATCCTCTATTTACAACAGCTACGCGCTGGCACATCCGATGCGTTGTTACCCCCGCCCGCCGCCGCTGCCCTGGTCCATCCTGCACCTCTGCCGGGGGACTGGCCCAGCACCAGGGGACCAGTCCAGCACCGCCAGCCTCACCGCAGAGCCCCCGTGGCTCGTACCTGTGTGGACCCGGTAGTGGGTCTCCAGCTGGTGCTTGAGGCTGAACTTCTTGCCGCAGCCGTTGCACTCGTAGGGCTTCTCGCCAGTGTGGATGCGCTTGTGGCCCTTCAGCGTGCTCTCGTCCCGGAAGCAGCTGCCGCAGAACTCGCACTCGTAGGGGTGGTCGCCTGCAGGCACAGGGGTGGGTCAGAGCCCCAGCCAGCTCCCCAGCATGGAGATACCCCTGGCACCCACTGCCACCACCCCGGGGGCGTCTCAGCCACCCCTGCATGGCACCCTGGTCCCTGCATCCTCATGCTGGGGTCCGCAGAAGGGTTAGGTGAACAGGGGGCACGGCGACCGCCCCGACACCAATTCCCAGCCTTTCCACCTGGCACAAACCAGGCCCCGGGTGTCTTCCATGCTCCAGACTGGGTGGCTGATAAATGAACTCTGGTTCGGCACCAAAGGCAGAATGATTTGAAGGAAAGGTGAGGGCTCCAGCTACTTATTTATTACAGCCGCGAAGGCAAGGACAATAAAGATAGATTGATCGTCCGAGACTTTGTTCATGAATATTTAAATATTACTGATTTGTCTTGTCACTGTAATTACAATTTCTCTGTGCTGCATACCCTACAAGCACAGTTTATGGTAAAGAATGGCGAACTGTATTTCACTTGTCCTGCTGCAGATGTGCGGAGCTGCCAAGCGTGTAATGTTCCCCGCATTTCATACATTTTCTTCAGCTGTGAAGGCTTAAGTCATCCACAATGACCTACGTTTTTTCATTATCCCCGTGTCAAACTGCACTCGTGCCTGGGCATAAATTGTCCTTCTCGTTATATACTCACATGCCTGTGCTTTCGCTTCCTCTTTAAAATGATATTTTACTCTCTCCCCGTGTGCCGCAGCAGAGTCCTGCAGCCTCTGGCTGGGCGCTGCAGGAGGAGGAGGAGGATGCTCGGCATGCCTTTTGGACCCCCCTCCAAAGGCGAGGCAGGCGGTGCCTGTTGGCAGCTGTATTTCACCTCCCTGTGCCCAGTTCCAAATCATCCCCTTGGGTTTCGACTCTATAGTCAAAGATTTTGCACCCTGAGGCAGGCAGCACACACATGTGCTCCATTTTTAGGAGAAGCCATGTAAATGGGAGCGAGGCAGTGCTCTGGCCCAGGAGGAGCACGAGCATCCTGCATCTGGGTGGGATGAAGCCACTCAGCACGATTAAGCACCCCCAAAGCACTGAAGATCTTGGTGCTTTTTCACAGCCAGGAGCTGCTGCAGCAGCAGAGGTTGCGGTGGGACACGCACGGCCTGACCCGCAGCCCAGGTCACTGGATTACTGGCTATAAATAGCTCCAGTGCTCAGCATTAACATGCTTATCATCGGCACAGGATTCCCATTTCCCAAGCCAGGACCCCAAGCCGAAGCCCACGTGTGGGTCTGGCAGCTGCTGGCCACAGCCCAGATGCAGCGACCCTCCTGTCATGCTGCCTGCAAGTCCCCAGCAGCCACTTTAATGTCCCCTTTTGAGACTGTATTTGCATGCTATTAACAGGAGAAAAGAGGGGGGGCATTCTGACTTGGCACCCATTCTCCATCCTGCCAGCAACAAAAGCGCAGATGAAGAGGGTGCACGAGCCTCCAACTGATGTTGGATGGGAGAGGAATGCTGCTGAGAGCTGTGGTGCTGGCTGCAGTGCACAGCAGAGCTGCAAAGCACTGGGCAGCACCCCAGCGCACCAGCTCCACATTGTGCAGGTCACCCTAATCCCATTAGGGCCCAGCACCGGCTGATTATGTGCATCTACCACCCATAAGCCGATGAGCGGGTGTGAGCGTGCAGCCCCTAAGCAGGTCACATGCCACCTCATACCCGATCAACTTCTTACATGCTGCTTGTTTTCCACTTTAACCCCAAGCAGCCTCAACTGCCGTTACCTCGACGCTTTGAGGACAGTTTCACCTTTCTTCCCCCTTTTCCCCCACGCCTGGGGCAGAGCTGCCCAGCGCCGTACCTGTGTGGGAGCGGAGGTGCCTCTTGAGTGCGGTGTGGCTGGGGAAGGTGCGGTTGCACTCGCTGCAGATGTAGCTGCGCACCCCGGCGTGCACCTCCATGTGCTGCTGCAGGGCGCTCTGCGTCTGGAACCGCTTGCCACACAGCAGGCAGAAAACAGCCATGTCTGTACCTGCGGGAAAGGGAGAGAGCTGGCTTAGGCACTGCTGGCACCACCATCCCACCTTGGGACCCTGTGCTCACTGGCAGCAGGGATGCTCCTGGCAGCAGCGGGGACCCCAAGAGCTTGCAGGGCTCCATCTGCGTCTTTGGGGACCGTGACCGCCCCAACCCCACTGCTGCTGGCCCTAGAAAGGGAGCACCGGTGGAAGGGAGGGGGCTTTTATTGCCTTGGAGGCAGCTGGAAGCCTCAGCCCTGGGATGCCCCAATGCAAGGCAGCTGCTGGTCAATCACCACATCCCCATGCACCTGTGAGAGCTGCAGAGCTCAGACCTTGTAATCCCCGGGGGAAAAGAGAACCCAAGAATCACCCTAAAAACCACTCTGAGAGCAGGGGATGGATGCGTCACCTGCAATCCTGAGCCCCAGTACAAACACGAGCTCCATCTGACCAGTCACGGGTACAAAAGAGGCTGCAACACAACAACAGCACAAGCAGAGAAAACCACCTCAACCCAGATCCTTATACACCACCAATAAAAAAATCAGACCCTTGTGTTATTAAACTATTTGTTTTCGTTTATGCATAGCTGATTGTTCAGAACCTGTGTGTCAGTGCAAATTGTATAATGCAGGGAGATTAAGCAAATAAACGCGAGCTTTTTGGAGACATTAAAATGTGAGGACTATGGAAATAAAATTATCTAGAAAATTGTATTAGCAATTCATTAGCAGCAGCAAGATGTTCACGGTAACCAACGGATCTGCACTGCCTTTAGGAATAGCAGGCTGGCAGAGCTGCTTGCCACACTGCCAAAACCAGCCCTGGGGACCCTACTGGTGCCACTGCACCATGGGGTAGTGGGCACCTGCCACAGCAGTGCCAGCACTGCAGTCCCGCCTGGCATGCAGGCAGGTGCCGGCTAAGGATGCGCCAGCAGCATCCTCCTGGCCAGCTCCACTTCTCTGGCATGGGACCAGCCAGGCAATGGGCAGCAAGGAGACACGTCCATGTGTGCTGGCATTGCGCTGTCACCCGCCCTGGTGTGGCGGCACACCGCGGCTCCAGAGATGCGGGAGCTGCGGGGGGATGCTCAGCCCCAGCCCTGTCGAGGCTGCCCAGAAACGCCTCAAAATCTGCAAAGCCGCCAGCGAAACGGGAATAAAAGCAGCAAGAGGCAGCCCCGCGCGGGAGCTGCCTTTCTGCCGCTGCAGGGATTTATCCCAGGGGGGAGCGGGCTCCTTGCCCCCCACGCAGCTGCGGACAAAATGCTCCCGAGACAAAAAACATATCAAAACAATAAAGAAGGAGGCGGCAGCGGCGAGCGGGCAGCGCGGAGCAAATCCCAAGAGGTATGCGGCCCCGCGGCCCTCGGCGGCCCCGGCGGTGACAGCAGGACGGGTCAAAGGTCCCCGGGGCTGAGCCCCAGCGCCGCGGCCAGCTGCGGAGCGGAGGCCCCGGCCGGCGGGACGCCGGCCCCGATAAATCTGCCGGCAGCAGCCCCCGCTGGGGCCGGGGACAATGGGCTCCCGTGGGGGCGGAGGGCAGGACAATGCCGCCGGCCGGCGCGCGGGGCCGTAACAAATCCTCCCTGGCACCGTAGGGCCCTCATTTGTGAAACTAATTGGCCCCCGCTTGAAAGAAGAACGTTCCGAGTCCGGCAGCCGCGGCGATGGGGATGAGCTGCCTCGTGCACGCACGGGAGATGCACCCGCCGGTCCATGGGGACGGCGCTGGTGTCCCCGGGGCTGCGTGTCCCCAGCAGCGGTGCCGCTCGCCTCAACCTGCAAAACGCACTTCTTCATTGTGTTTGTTTTTCAGGTGATGCATCAGTAAATAAAGCAGCACCCTCAATGGGGAGGTCAACATCCACCAGCACAGCTCACGGGGCACCCAGTGCCAACCACCCTCCCAGAGCAGAGCTTCCACAGGATGTGAAGGTTGGTGCCAGCCCGGTATGGTGGATGGCTCTGCACCTGTGTCCCTGCTCCTTTGGACAGCGGATGGGAGGTGGGAAAAGATGGGATAGCTCATGTGAGTGTGTGCTTGCCACAAGGAGAGCTGCAGCGGGCAACATGGGGGCTCACCCGGTGTCTGAGCCACAGCGCATCCCTCTGCTCCCACCCCAAGTGCATCCTGAGCCAGCCTCAGCCATCGGAAGAAAAATCACCCCCGATAAAGGAACGCCGCGGCCCCAAACCAGTGAGAGACGGATTTATTCATTTCCCTGACGTTTTAATGGTTTCTTCCCTTTTTGCGGGAAGATGATTACAAATTAAGCGGCATTTAAACGCTTTTTACTGTCAACAATTAAAAGGGGTGAAGGTGGGCGAGCAATTCATTCCCTGGGAAACGCGCCGGCTCCCGGCGGGCGCTGCTGGCCCTTCCCTCTACTGTACAGCGCACAATGGCCCCGAGCGCGCCATTAATTTTGCAGGACGTTCAAAAGCGAATTCAAATATAAAAAGCCCCCCGGCACAGATACTGGGGGGGGCGGTGCAGGTCGAGCTCACAAACCAAAGTCTTAGCATCCAGGGAGGCGCAACGCGGCCCTGGCACGCTGCGCTCGGCAGCCAGCTTCGCCCATCTCCCCCGGTGCTGTGTATCTCTGGCAGACCTGGCGCCATTCCCCATCAGCCACGACCTATTAATGGGGCGGCTCTTGGCGCTGCCGCCAGCTTTGGAGGCGGGAGCCAGAGCAGGTTGGGTTTGGATGACAGTTGGGCGTCTCGCAGGGCAGTTTTAAATAGCAGGTGGTCTGAAATGTGTTTCTCAGGGGATGGATGAGCGCGGAAGGGAGGAAGAACCTTACAGCTGCAAGGATGGAGGTGCACATCCCGGTTCTCCAGAGGCTTCATCCCAAACAAGCGCGACTGTGAGATGTAAAGATGAGCAAGACGCAACGCGTGACAGTCAGAGGCGTTTCCGCCCCTGTCCAAGCCATGGTGGGGATGCTGCAGGCACCACAGCGTCGAGGCCGCTGCCTCCACGGGAGGAGGGATTAGGGCAAACCCCTGTGTGGTGACTGGGTTAGGGTGGGCTCCCTCCCGTGCCGGCGAGGAGCCCAGTTTAGGATGCGGGAGGTGCGCCGGCGGGAGAAAGGCGACACGTCCCCTTTAAAAGGAAATATAATTTACAGTGTGCAGCCAGGCGGCCCATAGTTTCAATCTCGTTTACTATAGAGAAAACTCTACTAGCTGTTCTCTATCCCACAAATCCGATTTAATCAGACAAGCCAGCCAGCGTGGCTTGAAGTAAAAACGGATAATTAGTAAACAGAGAGCTACTTCAGTGCTTCATTGGCATTCGAGCCGGGCTAGTGTGTCGCATTTAAAATGCAGTCTGATGAAGTTTACAAAATCAAACCATTTGTTACTCCTATTGAAGAGGCTTCAGGCCACTTGCAATTAAATTGGAATTAGTGCTCAGAATGAGATACAGCAAATTCATACTAAAAAGGGATCTGACTTTCAGACATTTGACTTCAAGTTCTTCCCCCCGTGCGTGTGCACACACGCGTGCGCTGTCCTCCCAGCTCCCTGCCAGTCCCCAGACCCCTGGCAATGCCCCGGTGGCAAGGGGGGGACCAAAGGGACCGGTGTCACCGGAGCACCCTCCGCTGGGACCCAGCACGGCTCTGGCAGTCTCCAGGCATGGCTGGGATGCGCGAAGCCAAGTGCTCCTCCCCGAATCTCTCGATGCTGCCATCTTTTCCCTGTCTTTCCTCCAAGCATACTATGAGACTCGAAAATGAGGCGGATGTGTCCATCCACCGCAGCAATAATCAATAGGATTAGAAACCTGGAATCAAAGGCTGCAGAGGTGCACATCTGGAGGGCTGCATGGTACAGCAGGCATGAGGCTGCAGGCATCGAGGGATGCCGACAGAGTCCATCTCTGCCTCTTTCACTCACCATAAAACCCCCAAACCCTCAAGTCATGTCCTGCAAATTCAGGTCTCCAACAAGACTTGCTCCTCCTTCCACCTTCATATTTAATGTAACCTCTTACGTGATGCTCGCACCACAGAAGCGCACCAAAATATCCAATGGGACTGAGGCGAAGAGCTCCAAAGCATTCTGGCAGAGCAGGACCCAAGGGCTATTTTCTCCCCGAGATGAGATTTCAGGGACGTTTGACGTGTTTTTGTCAGCATGTCAAGGTCTCCCTACCAGCCTCCACCTCCTGAACAATGCTGCTGGCTGCAGCTGCAGGGGAGGCTGCAGGCTGCTGCCGTGCATGGAAAGCAGCATTAGGGGAGTAAGAAACTATCGGTGATTGCAGCTGGAGAGCTGCAGGTAGCCCCCTTCCCAGCCTGCCCACGGGAAAGCTTAGCACAGAGGGCTCTATGGAGCTGCTGCACATGTCCTGCTGGCACCAAGACAAGGAGGAGGATGGGCGATGAAGGACAGGTAGATGCAGCGACCATCACCATCCCAGGGATGCTGGTCCATGGCATCAGCACTGCGTTTTGCCCTGGGAAGGCAGGGGATGCATGCTGCTTGGGGTAAGAAGATTAACCCAGTTTCAGTGTCTGTTTTCAGGATTATTACAAACCCAAAAGAGTTGGTTTGGGCAAACCAACGGGGCAGAGCAAAGCAGCCCTTCCTGGGATACTGCTGTGGGTTACACAGCACCTGCACACACAGATGCATGGGTTTTTAAGGGTGTCATGTCAGGATGACAGAGACAGCCCTTTATTCCCCCACTGCTCTAGTGCTGAGGGCGTGGGGGCACCCACTATGTGCCAGCTGCTTGGTTGGAGCCCAACAGCCCAACAAACTCCACGGTTAAGGTGGGGGGGGGGGGGGAGGGAGGGGAAGAGGGAAACCAGATGATAAACACACAAGACGTGTGTTTTGTGCCACAGTCACCAAATCATCCCAGTTTCAAAGGCTGCCTCTGGACTCTGTGGCTCAGCTTCTGCGCTTATTAACATCTTTATGGAAGGCAACTTCTCCCGAGGGGGCATTTGTTTGATTATTATTATGTACTCCGAGATAGGGCAGCTTTCTTCCCAACTTTAGCCAACTATGGGAAATTAATCCTTAAAAAGCATCCTGCGCTGCCTGCTCTGGGGCTGCTGCTGCTTCTCCTCCAGGCTGGATGTGGCCAGGCTGGATGCAGCTACCCTGGCTGCAACAGGAGGGCCGGACATGCTCCCCTCCCAGCACCTGCTTGCTATTTTACCAATGCTTAAATAAACTCAAGCCCCAAACCTAAATGCTTCCTTTTCTGCTCCTGCAGAGATGCACAAGGTGCTTCCCACCCAACCCATTATCAGCTTGGGATGCACGTGGAGGATGCTCGAAGCACAGGTGCCTGCAGCAATCCCAGGAGCATCTCTGGTATGGGTGGCTCATGCCCACCAGGGTGCTTTATTCCAGGGACCATCTGAGCCTGAGGGACAACGCGGTCCCGTACCCCAGTGGCTGTTGCATTATCACACCCTCCCTGCTCAACCTCTCCATCTCCCTTTGAGTGCAGAGGGATGGGAGCATCCTATTCTTGCCTCCCTTTCAGGGGGCCCTTTGCTCCCCTGATCTCAACGGTGGCACCCCGCCCCTGTCCCCACCACCACAATCTCCATCGCCGTCACCATCGTCATCATCATCACCATCACCATCCTCCATTGTGCCGTTCTGCAATTGCTCAGGCACGAACGATTACGAGGGAGAGTGAGCGGGGAGGAAAGAGCCCAGCGACTATTAGCGGCGGTGGCTTTATGGCAACAGGCGCACAACTCATTCGTTTCATGTTTCGCGGAATATAAAAGCGCCGAAACATTTTAATTTGAAATTCTTATCATTGAATTTACTGCTTTTCTCTCGCAATGATTTGTGTTGCTTTTTAATTTTTACAGTCTCTACAGAAGCCAGATGCTACTGCCTAGGGCCAAAATAATAAAAACCCGCCGCAGTCGTGAGTTACAGAACAAAAAGGAAATGCGCGGCTGACAGAAGTTAATATCTCAATTTAACAGAGCTGCTCTGCTAATGATCCTTTGATATGTGTTTATTTAGAAAGGTCTGATCTTGACCTTGAAAGCAAACTAAACCGCAAAGTCTTTATGAGAGGAGAGAAAGACTTTATTTATAGACTGGCTTTGCGTCAATCACGGCAGCAGCTGGACCCGCGCTGGGCGAAGCACTGCCAGGCAGCCCGTGGCTCCAAATGAGCCTTAATCGAGGGATACGTTTGGGATGGGGGGTTCGGCTGCTAAGGAGGACCGTAGCACGTCCTGGATCTCCGGGGTGGGATGTGGAGCTCACGCATGGAAATGATGCAGACAGCTCCTTGCCCTGTGAGGGATGCTCCCTGGGGACAGCATTGATCCAGGCACAGGGAACAGGCCAGCCCCGGGCATCTCCTGCCCAAGCCCTTCTCACAGTACGTGGGAAGAGCTGCTTCTGTGCTCCGGCTGCTGCAGCATCCAGCAGCATCCTGCCCTCTGGAAGGTTGAGGCGTGCTCAGCACTCCCCAAACCTGTACTAACAGAGCATGAGCTGGTTTCCCTCCTGATGGAACCAAGCACTGCACAAACCTCACACTCAGAAAGGGAAAACAGAGGAAGGTTTTAGGGGCCAGCCCCTCTACACTGCACTTCCACCTCCCAGCTGGAGGAGGCGAGAGTTTCACGAGCTCCCAATGCCACGGGAGCCTAGGAATGCCCTGCGGATGCTTCGCACCTACAGTGCACTGTGCTTTTGAACCTAGTTTCTGGGTTTTTAGGCCAAACAGTTGGCTGAAGATGTTTACAAACCCTAAAGCCCTCTGGTGAAAGCCGGAGGCCTGACCTCCTCCCCAGGCTGTAGTCCCTAAAGCCTCCTCATTGTAGCATCTATCAAAACATATCGAGATACATATAAGAATATATATATAACCAAGAACATAGCGCACCCACAGAGACACCCTTACCTTTCCAAAACCCATCAGGCATTATGGTGCCAACAAGCCACACTCACAGGAAGCCCTGTAACACCAGGAATACAGTAACCCACTCTGGGTATCTATGTGCAACATCTCTCACTGCCACTTTCCCCTAAGCCTGTCCCATCGCTCTCCATGCTGAAGAATGCAACATCCATCCTTGCCATTCCCAAGGAAGCCACATACTGCAGAACCATCCCTGCCCTTCCCGAGGACGAGCGTTTCCCTGGGGTGGCTGGAGGCAAACTGCAGCGGGGCTTCTGTCCACCACTTCAGAAGGGAAGCTGTCATCTACTCGCTTATTCCTCGTCACTGTGCTGGCTTCCCAGATTTCCTCTTCCCAGTCGGAATTTGGAGTGAAACCAGCTGAAAAAACAATCTGAATTTCTGCAGAAAACCCACCGTATTTTCCCCATTGCTTTCTGAAGCAGAGTTAAACTGATGCATTAGAAACAGCTTCATCTTTAAGCAAAGAGCTTTGGTGAGGAGACCAAACCCTCACCCAGCACTTCTGGACCGCCAGGAGCACCCTCTGGGTCTTTTTGGCCAAAGATTCTCCATCATGAGCGTTTGCCAATGGGCACATCATGGTGGGCACATGCGTTTCCCTGCTAGGAGGGCTTTAGGGACAACAGATGCTGTCCCTGGTCAGTGGCATTACATCCTGCCCTCTGTGGTGCACTGCAGCATCCCACCCCATGGGAGACCACCGTTGCCACCATCATCATCATCACTACCACCATCACCACCATCCTGCTTGGTACATCCTGCCCATCACCCACCCGCGCTACTCGTGGATGTCTCCTAGCCAGGCTGGCACCACTCTGGCATGCCCTGTCCCCGTGGACCCCTGGTTCACATCGCAGCTGATGAAATGACCCTTTTTGCTGCCGCGAGGCACAAAGCCGGGATTCGCAGCATCTGCTTGTTCTGCTGCACCCCCATCATTAAAAAGAGAGAGAAAAAAGATGAAAAGGCCCCTCGGTAAACCCGGGGAGCCGCGAAACGGCCCCGAGAGCAGCCTCTGCCCTGTTTCTTGGGGGGGTTTGTGTAAAGCGGGGAGACGCGAATCCCGGGGGACAAAAGTAACTGCTAAGGTAAGTTAAACCTTGTCGAGATGAACTTTCCTGCTACTTTTAATTAAAAGTTCTTTGGAATTAAAAAGGACACTATTCAGGAAAGGCTGAAAAAAAAATTCATTGACACCAGCCCGCCCCCCTCCCCTTTTTCCCAAGGAAAAGAAAAAGCTGTTTTTGTGTGTCTGCTCACCCAGCCCGCACTGTACAAAAGGAAGCGGATTTGCAGCAAGACACATGAGATGACCTCCTGACCCCGAGCCGCTGAAAAGTCCTCAATGGCATAAATACCAGATAATCAATCACATACCAGGAGGGCCGGTCCCCCTGCCCTCGCCCCCGCCGCCGGGTTTATGAGAGATGCACTGTAAACGGACACCGGCTCCTGATGGGAGGCCCCTCTCAGCATTCCTGCGCCGGACCAGGAGACCCCGGCAGCCTTCTCGCCCGCACTTATCCCTGTTCTATAAAGCCCCGCGAGCATCCTTCAGCTCACCCTGGACCGTGATGGCTGAAGCGTGGTTTCTTTCCTGCTGCAGAGCAAAATGAGGAGCAGTGGAGTCTGAGAGGCACTGCTTTGTGCTCCAGAGGATGGCCAAGGTTCTCCAAGCCTCTCCAGGTGGGCACGTGGCCAGCACCAGAGAACCAAGGAGAAGCCAGCTCCATCTACAGAAAGCTTTGCTTGTTTGGGGGCTCGCTTGCAATCTGAAGCCTTTATGGCTCTAGCAGTGACTGTACCAGGCTGGTTTCCCTTAGCAGGGTCTTTGACCAGCCTCCCAAATGTGAGCAAAGGAGGGCAGCCACATCCCCCCATGCTTCAGGGGCAACAATGGACGTTCAAGCTTTTGGGGTAGTGAAGGGGAAAAGAAAATGCTGAGATACTGCCCTGGTCCAGTTAAATGGGAGCCACTCGGCAACTAAATTTGATAATGCTTTTGTCCACGGGTCAGAGGTTAAATATGTTCACACTAATCCCCTTCATCTAGAATTAAAGGACAAGAAAGATTTCTCCCTAGCTTAGCGAAAGGGCTTTTCTCATCGCTCTCTAAATACTATTTGCACAGGAAAATTACAGCCTGGCCATTGGCTGTCACTTGTGCCACGGCTCTGCCACGTTCCCATCTCCCTGCTTGGTGCTGGCAAATCCACACGAAGCCCGACCTCACCGCACTTCCCCATGAGCCCACCTTGCAGAGCTGCGCCCAGCCGTGGTTCAGGAGGCAGGGAGATTCCCAGTGTCAGGAATGCAGGCCAGGACTCGGATTTCAAGCGCTGTCACAGGACATTACTGTCAGACAAAGGGGCTCTGTGCTGCACCCCCAGCACCCATCACCCCGAGACCCCACAGAAGCTGGGGCCAGCGGCATGTATGGAGGTGACGGGGGCAGCCCAATGGACACAGCACTGATGCTGGGACCATCAGTTACGCTCCTGAATGATGGAGGCTTCCAATGGGCACAAGCCACAAACCTGCAGAGGTGCCTCTGGTAGCAGCTCCCCAAATCCAGTTTTCCCAGGTTGGTCAAGGATTCTCCCTGGGCATTGCCAGTGTTCAGAGGTGCCTGAAACCAATTCTCTCCACCCTCCACATGCAGCAGTGAACCAGGTTTGTTTCCTAAGCTCAGGAGCCACAGTTTGAACCAGCACAAATTTTCTCCACTCCAGTGCATTGCAGGCACTCAGCATCGTTCATAGGAACCGTGATCCTTACACCAAAACCAGAGCTCATCTCAGCCCTGGTGCCTGCTGCTTGCAGCCTCCTACAGAAGTGTTAGGGACATCAGCACACTGGGGGAGTGCATGGGGGCTTTGGAGTACTTCCATACCTGATCATCCAAAATCCACACTCACGTCCAACAGACAATCCACAAAGCATGGTCTGAGCATCACCGTGCAGCATTGCCTGCGCTTGTGCTCCCTCCCCCAGCCGGGACCATAGAACAGAGCCGAGTATGGGATAGATAATTACCTCTAAGCATACTTAATACTACAGTGCATTAGCACTGGCTATGGAGAAAAACGCTATCCCGTGTATTTCCCCCAGAAGCCCCATTGAGCTGCGCCTCAGAAACTCCCCCGAGTCCCGTCAAACAGGAATAGAAAGTCACAGGCAACCCGGAAAGACACGGGGCTGGTTTCGGCAAAGAAGCGCCCTGGCTGCCTGTGGTTGGGCGCTGCTCCGATGGAGCCATACCCTAAACCTGAGTCACCCGGAGCAGCGACACTGCAGACGGCTGCTGGTGTCACCAGAGGCAGAGGAGCACCCCAGCAGATCCCACGGCTCGCGGCGCCACGCTGAGCTTAAGGCAAACAGAATTAATGCTTCAACATAATTTCTGGCTTGTGTCAACTGACTTCCATGTCACATTCCACTGGCTCAAAATCCTTAATTTCCAACACTGCGAAAACCAGTGCAATGTATATCAATCGCATCACTGGTGTTTTCAGGTGGGTACCACCTGGAGCCAGAGAAAGTGAAGCAAAAGAAAGGACATAAAGCAAATATGTAACAAATTGGACTAAATATTAATTTGCCCAGAACAGAGATGGCACACACCTGTGTGACGGCGCAGCTCCAGCATGGTACCCCCTCCATTTCCTCCGGGTTCCCAAACTTCCCCCTTGCAAACTCAAGACCCCAACAGGGTTGTTGGGATGCTCTTCCACTGGAAAACACTGAGTGCTCTGGTATTAAAAAAGAGAATAATGAAAATAAACCAGCGCACCACCTCAGTGTGAGTTTGGAACAGGAGCAGAAATTGCTCTGGGGGCAAAAAGTGGTTAAAGCCCTGCCAAGGCAGAGAGGAAGGCTGAGCTTCCTGAGGCTTTCCACAGAACCCGGTGCAGGGCATCCCATTGGCACCACCGCTTCCTTGCCCAGGTTCTTGCTCTCGTGAGCCGGGTTTTTCTCCCTTTGTACCTCTGCTTCTACCGCACGACTGTTTTGAATCTCTGAAATAATGTGACAAGTTAATGATGGCACAATTATCTAAATGTTTAACAGACATGTTATCTAAGTGAATCGGATTGAGATTCCATCCCGCTGACAATAAACATCAATGGGAGAGCAGAAAGTGATAGGCAAATTATCGCCAACCCTGCAATTTCAATGCTATTAAATTTGGAGGAATAACAGCCCTGAGGCCTGTAAACTCTGAATAAAATAGACCCTTGTGTTTGGCCAACTATTAAATCAAAACGCTACCAACATCCCAGCAAAAAAAAAAAAACAAGGAGGGGGAAAGGGGGAAAGATTTATAGCTTTTCAATTTTCAGTTACACATTGGTTTTATTAACTCTTCTCTGCTGCCTGCGTCCCGGTGCAGGCATCGCCAGGCAGGGGATGCGGGCAGGGGATGCCGAAGGCTCCCGAGCACCCTCAGCAGAGCAGCCGGGGGCACGCTGACCCCATAAGTCGAAGAGCTGACTACACACCGAACAACAAGCACTCGGTACCGGGTGTTGAGCATGCCCACATGCAGCGGGTCGGGAGCAGAGCCGCGCTGGCCCGCTGACCGCCCCACGCACACACTCGCCCGCGTTAACTGCCTTGGCAGACGGGAGGAAACTCCAGACGAGTCACCTCTGATATTTATAAAGCCCGGCATCGAGCCCAAACCCATTAACACCATCATGGGCCTGTGAGCATCCCTGCAGCGCTCGCTGAGAGTTCTCAGGCTGCCTTCCCAGTGCATTTCTGTTTTTCCTCTACATTTTAGGAGAAGGGTAAGGAATTTTCCACGCTCCCCCCCCACAGCATGGCACTGAGTGCACGCTGCTGGAAGATGAGCCAAAACAGTTGCTGCTTTTCCTATTGTCGCGGGACAGGGGCCAAGGACAGCGAATGCCCGGAGAGGGCGTTTCAGCACTGAGCTGGTGGGGCTGGAACAGGCACAGCAGCTCCGGATTGCACACAGAAACTCTTCGCTCGGTCGTTCTTACTGTGCCTCAGAAAGCAGGGTGGAGGTTTTCTGCTGTAAGAGACGGGCGGTGGCTGATGCAGCACATGTACAACAGGCTGCCTTCATATCTTGCACTATTGCTCAGAGGAGGAACAAGAGGCAGTAGGAAAAGATAAGTGTAATAACGGGGGTCCTGGGTCCTAGATCCTGACTGCTCATCCAAGAAACAGCCCTACTGCCGACAAGAGATCCCGAGAACCCTTCACTGTGTCTACCCCTTGCAGGAAAGCTTGGCAGCAGCCAGTGCTGCATCCTCCCCTAAACACCATGTGCCTGAGCCACGTGTGTGCATTCAGGCAGCCTGTACCAGATACACCTCGCTCAGTTTTTGATGCCATCTTTGAAGGAATCCATCTGTATCTCTAGCAAAAAGGGCTGATTTTTTCCCTGGAAGGGTGGAAGGTCTTTTGCCAATGATCCTGCTGCTAAGGGCAAAGGGAGGACGCCCAAAAAACACCCGTTCTGGCAGATGCCGTTATTTGGGAACAGGGTTAATTATAGCAGTGGCAGGGGAGGGATGCTTTCTGTGCCAGGGCAGGGCCCTCTGCGTGCCACCCCAGGAGAGGAAGCGATTCATTCCGGCTGCCTTGGCCACCCAGCCCTGCTCTGCCACGTAACTGAGCTGAGCTGCTGTGTTTCCAGCTAGAGGCAGTGATGATAAACCAGCTCCACTCGGGTCACCGTGTCCCCCGTGCTCCCCTTCCCCATCGCCCTTTGAGCTTTGGTATGCTCCATCCCCAGGTTCCAGCAACCGAAGGGGCTTTAATCTCTGCAGGAGTGCCAAGGTTGGTAGCAAAGCCATCTGCGGGATGTTTCTGGGAGCTGTCACTGTTAAAGAGCTGTTCAACACCTGGGATCCCACCTGGGATACTCAACAGGTCTGGGAAGCACATGGGACCGGGGAGCTGAGTGCTTGGCTGCCTGTAAGTCCCTGCCTCGGCTTGGTCACTGATCCCTGAGCAGAGTCAGCCCATTCAGTTTGCTGCCCCATCCCAAGCCTTTTCCTCCTCCTCACCCTACAGTACACACGGTTCTTCAAAAGGCCCTGAGCCGCAGAGCCGGCCTCCCGCCGCACGACACTGGATAATAAGGAGAGCAATTACTTTACAATTTATGAACTGGTGCCGGGCCAGCGCCGCTCCCAGATCGGATGACAGCCGGAGCTATTCCCACCCGTTGACGCAGCACTTTGCATCGCTGCTCCAGTCCGCAGCCCCCGGCCGGGCTCCCCGTGCCAGCCCAGCGGCCGAACCACCTGCCGCTGATGGCACTTCTCAGGGTGTTCGGCGCTGAAAGCCGAGCCTGAGCTCAGTTAAACTGCTCCCGATACAGCCCGAGAAGCGGGCGCTTTGCCCTGCTCCAGCCTGTTCTGGGGATGTTGAACGGCTCCACCTGGGACCCCCGGCCACAAACTCTGCTGTGCCCCATAGCAAACCCTTCCAGGGCAAGGGGGCCTTTGCAAGGTGCATAAAGAGCTCCTTGTGCTTCGTAACGGCGAAGGGCCGGGAAGCGCAATAGGAGGAATGTGGCAGAAGCCAACTGCCAAGAGCCGTTTCGAAAGGGACAGGGTTTTGCTCGTGGAGGCAACAAATTACCTCGCGTTTGCTGCAGCTTGTTTCCCACGTGCATGCATTAGCGCTGAGCAATAAACACAATGGTGTCGGTCAAACCAGTGCCTCAAACCCACGTTTAAGTGGAAGAGAAGCAGGGAGCACAGGACAAAGAGCTTTCCTGTGCACAGCAGGGTCCAGCCCTCCCCAAACCCCAGTCCTTGGGTCCTACAAGTGGCTGCACACTCACTGCACAGCCTTATCACCCAGCAGACACTTGCAGCCATGTTCACAACAGACACCTCATGGCAACGCCACAAAACCTCTCCAGATGCAACACATTTGTTCCTAATAACGCTCTGGAAAACAGCAACAGACCTATGGGCACAGGCTGGGATTTACAAATCATTTGAAACTCATCACTCATAGGCTCCCAAGCAGCCAAACAGTCCTGACAAGGATATTTATCCCTTGGGAAGTTTCTCTTAAACCCGTGTAGTGGCCACATGCTGTGATGCTGGAGGAATTTTGGTGCACGTGGCTTAAAAAACCCAGGGGGACCGTTGTTTGGTGCAAGGATGCTCGGTTCAGCCCTGGAGATGGGTTGTGCTCCTCCTGCCACCAACAGCACCAGCATGAGCTCAGCAAAACCAGACGAAACCCAGGCAGCAGCAAACATCCAAGCCCTGAAGGTTTCCCTTACAAATGCCACATGCATATTTCAGTGCAAGTACAAACCCACTTCCAATTAAGAGTTGAGCAGAGAATGCAGCCAATTTACCTTAACCAAATGGAAGGCAAGAAACGGAGCTGGGCAGGTCAGAGGTGGGAACTGCAAAGGATTGAGCTCTCCCTTGGGCAAAGGGTTCCGAAGGCAGCCTAGACATGAAACTTGTTCCTAAGCAAAGGATGGAAAGGGAGGGCCACGTACCGGTGTGCGTCTGCCTGTGCGTCTCCAGGGCATCTTCCTTCGAGAACTGGGCGCCACACTGATCGCAGACCAGGGCTTTGGCGCCCGCTGGGGAGAGAAAGGGGAGAGGAGTGTTACTCGAGGGATGTGGCTGTGGCCACCGGCACCGCTACAGCCACAGGACCTGCGCAGTAGAGGGGCCTCACAACTTATATCCCTTGCACAGCCACGGAAAGCAGTGCTGTGTTTAACCACTAACATTATTATCATTTTTAAATCATTAAAATGTGTTCCACTAACATTGAAACCCATCTAATTGCAACTGGTTTCCTGCTCCTTCCCATTGCAGTCGCCATTGCTGGTACTGGAGGGTGGTACCCGAGGATGCATCTGGTCAGAGACGTGACTGGAACAGTGCGATTGAGCTCGGAGCTTGGAAGCACCATCGACTGTCAGAGAGAGGTGTGGTACTGGGGGAGTTCTTAGAAAACCTCTATCAACATGTGTTGCTAGTTCAGGCGAGGAAAAACAGGATGCCCAGCAGCAGATAAGTAACTTCCAGATAAAAACAGATTAACGATACACGCCACGTCCAAAGCACCACTGCGAGACAAAGCCATGGGCTCACTCCTTAGATTCCAAGGTTTGATTCATCTCCTGTGAGGAGCTGAGGGTGACAGAGAAGACTCTGAGGTGGGGGCACTGCTCCACAGAGTGCCATGCCACCCATTTCCAGGGGTTCAGACAGCATCTCCCATCCCCTTCCACCCCAGTTGGGGTGAGATTCGGACAAGGGTGCACAGAAAAGGCGACAGGGAGAGAGGGAAGTATCATGAGATGCATTAGAAAGAGAATTCCTTCGCCTTTAAATTGTCTCAGTAACGGCTGGCTCGCAGGCAGAAATATTTGGCAGCGGTGAAATTAAAAGTGATAAATTTTCTCGCCAAGTGCTGATCGATAATAGAGGTCTCATCTGTTAATCAATATGACAGTCTGCCTGTTTACTGTGCATATGTTGTTCTCCGCCGCCCTCGCTGTGATGTCAAGTTTGCATTCAAAACAACCCGGGTGCGCAAGGGCCACATGGCCCATCAAGAGGGGACAAGCACAACAAAAAGGGCTGTGGGGCACCATGGGGAGGGTGGTGGGGCAGCTCCTGCGTGTGCTGCCTGGTGAGGGGATGCTCTCGGGGATGTGGGTGCTGCCTGTGGGCTCCTCTCTTCGCCCACGGCAGAGAGAAGAGCGTGGCCACAAAGGGCACCGAGACCTCCTGGGACTGCGAGGGGCTGGGGATCGATGGGGCAGCGGAGTGGGCTGCCCTCCCCGCGGCACAGGCAATGCGCAGCCGGCAGTTGCCAAGGCAATGACTCTCCATCGCCACTCCATGCTCCCAGCCCCACCATGGCGAAGCGTGATCCACGAGGATGCTGCAACACGGCACAGCAACAGGTCCTCACGGGCAGTGCATCCCACTGCCTGACCCACCCGTGGCGCAGGGGGGGCCTGTGCTTGCCCGTGGGCTGGGACCCGAGGGGGTCTGGCTTAACATGGGGCTTGCTGCTGCTCCCCCCCTCTTCTACATGGGGTGAGGGGGGAGGACACGTGTGCTGGTGCCCCCCAAAGCCACACAAATGGAGGGGCAGTGGGAGCCCACAGAGGCACAGCAAGGGAAGGGGAAGGCAGCCAGCATCTGGCTCTGGGGTGGTAGGGAAGGAGAAGGGGGGGGGGGCAGCAAAAATTCCTGGCGAGGCGAAAATAAACAGGGCGAGCGGCGGGAGGAGTTGGGTGCGCTCACTTACTAAGGAAGCACAGTGTGTACCAAAACAGCGGACCCAAAAAAAGCCGGAGCTGTCAGAACAATGAGTACAGACGCGGGGCATTTTACAGCAGGCGCTGCCGTACAGTTTTATTTACAGTACCTCTTATCAGCGCGGGAACAGTACGCTGCCTGCCAATTTCCAAAGGCCAGGACTGCGTGTTCTTTCCCTCAAGTAGATGTGTACTCCAGGCGGGGGAATTTTTTTCTCTCTCTCTTTTTTTTTTCTCATCGGCAAAACAAAAACTGATACGGAGCCAGGATTCCTGTAATGTACACACGCTCCGGAGCGGGGGGAGTACGGGGGGAGGAGGAGGAGGGAGGGCGGCGATTGAATATGTAAATAGTTCAAGGTTAATTTTACTATGTGAGTCACCGGGAAAAATGTCATCCAACATCTGAGCTTATTATAACAGGGCTCAGAAAAAAACCACTGCGGCTCAATGTTTGTTATTAAAAGGAGCAGGACATGTTGGAAAGCAGCACATCCACAGCCTCTGTCATGGCTTTCTGCTCCCCTCCCCCCCGCGCTTTAAACGACACCCATCGAAGCCATTAGCCCTCCGAATGTAAGCACACATTCAGGGAGGGTATTTTTAGCGAGCGCCTCGTATCGCCTACACTACACATATCTCGGGATGATCTTCCCGACGGGACGGAACGGGACTCCGCGTGCTGCCAAGTATCGGCCGCGTTCCGGCGCGAGCCTCGCGGTTGGCACCAGCCCCCCCATGTACATTTATGTCCGCACGAGAAAATTTATAGCTTGTGCCTAATAAAGGTCCCTGCGCCGCGAGGAGCCGCGATGTGCAGAGTCATCGCTGCCCCTCGTGCTCCCTAGGCAAGGTCAGCGCTGCCGGGACCGCCGTGCCCCTGGTGAAGCAGTTCTGAGGGGCAGCCCTGGCCTGAGTTAATAGACCCCAAAAGAAAGGCAAAGAAGCAGCCCAGCGCCACTGGGGCTTAAGGCAGCGTTCAGAAACAGGAGGAGCACCCAAAGGGGCTGCAAGGAGCATCCCCATGAGCTGAGCTGGGTACCATCTGCATCCCCCTCCCCTCGATCCGGGCTGAGCTGGATCTGAGATCAGAGCTCCTCCAGTTTTAGCCGCTATCATCCCAACAGTTCCTCCCAGCACCCATTCACTTTAATTACTTTATTGGGGACCAGAAACAGGCTCTCCAGTTTTAGCACTTTGGATGGTAGGAAGTAGTAAAACATCCCAAAACCGGCTACAAACACCACTGCTTCACCCGCCTGCCTTTGCTGCTGCCCGGCCCCTAAGTGGTGGGCTGCAGCCCCTCAATGGCCATGGTTTCCCAGCCCTCTCCCTGCCAAGGAGCACAGCGGAGGGGCCAGGCACAGCGAACACCTCATGCCCCTTCCCAACTCAATCCACCCATGCCCTCATCCTTGGCCACGAGATCAACTTCCATGGGGCTGGAAGCCAAGGGGCTGTAAGGAGAGGTGCCTTGACAATACAAACTGTATCCCAGGAGAAAACAGGGGAAAAGGAAAACGAGTTGCAGGGAGCATCCTCTGGAGGAGGAAGATAGGTAAAGTGGGAGGAAGATCGGAAATAGGTGAGGAGGGTGGTGGGGGAGGACCCAGCCCTTCCCCACTGCGCTTGCAGCACACCGGCACTATGCAACATCTATTCCCCTCCCTCCCCCGGCACAGGGGATTGACAAAAATTTGGGATCATATATTATTAACGGGCCGTAATTGGCGAGAAGGTGGTGGGGAAATATGGTGAAAAAAAAAAAGCCAAGTAAATTTATGCACTGCCGTCGCTTTACTACCTAATTAATTCAGTAATTTCAAAAACAATTTTATTTATGTTCCATTTACCACATCAAAAGTGCAAAGAAAAAAAAGCACCAAACCACAGCGTTGCTAAAATAATACCTCAAGGCGTCTATTTTTAATCAGCGAAAGGGAAGAAAAGGGGGGAAGCAGCAGCGGCGTGGCCGGTGCGTGTGCAATCTCTGCCGGGCAGACCCCCAACCCGGGCACGGCGTAGCCGAGCCCTCCGCCAGCGCCTTCCTGCCTGCCCAAAACAGCGCTCCTCAAAAAAACACAAATCCATAATGGCCTGAGGCTCCTCTCCAATCTATTTTCTGCTCAGCTGGTTTTAAATGAAGTTATTATGAGTCATTAAAACACCCGCAAGCCTGTGGAAGTCAGCCAATTACAATTTTAAATTTAGCCTGTTCTCTACCCCATTCTCTTGTTTTCTTCTTTTGCCCACATCAAGCTGCTTTTTGATTTTTATTATTGCTGTTATTATTATTATTATCATTTCCCTTCTCCCCTGTTTCACCCAAGTGCAAGAGACAGCCGTGAAAATCTCTGCACCAAAAAAACTGTACCGGAGAAACCCAGGAAGGGCCAGAAAAGGATGGAGCTGTGGAGCAGGCTTGGATTTAGGAGGCAAAGAGCTTCACCTCCTCTTCTCCCAGAGTGCTATCAAAAGGCAATAATCGGATACAGGAAAAGGAGCAAGGCACAGGCTTCAGGAGGTCCGAGGGACTCCAGAGCCGAGCCTGATGCCCAGCTAAGCCAGAAGATAAGATAAGCCCAGGTGTGCCACTGCCTCACCATCACCTCCTGCCTTCCTCCCCAGCTTCAGCGAGGGACCTGGGGGTCTTGGCGGTTCTCCTGGCCAAGCACCACGAGCATCACCTGAGTGCACACAGACCACGGGCAGCTCTAATGGGAAGGATGCTCCAAGCACCATCTCATGCACCAGCAAGGCATAGGAAAGCACCTGGAATGATGGGGTGGGGGCTTGGGGTGAATGACAGGGGACCACCAGCAACATCCCCACCAAACCTTTGCATGCCACATGGCGATGGGTGGAGCAGGGGGCATTTCCATGTACAGATACAGAAAAGCATCCTGATTTTGAGCCGAGGAGCCACAAGGGGCCATAAGGGGCCGGTTCCTGCACCATTCCCCCCTCTCCTCCGCTGCTCCCTCCTCTCGGTGGGTAAAAGATGCCAAACCCCCTCCAAAGCCCTGACAGCCCCGCGCGGCGAGCGAGCGAGCGAGCACGGAGCGTACTGCACAGCCCATAAAACTCCAAACAGCCTCCAGACACTCCTGCAATCGTCCTCCATCAAAACACTTTGTCTTGCATACAGAAATGCGGCGGGGCGCCGTGCGGAATACCAAATCAGCCCGTGACGGTGCGGGGAGGCGGCTCCTTAGCAACCGGGGGGGGCTCCGCAGCCGCGCGCTCGACAGGAAACAAAATCTGTCAAGCCTGTTGGGCAAATGATAAACATTAGTGGTATTAAAGGGAAAAAAACACACCACAAAAGCCGCATAAATGGCTGGCGAGTGCGCGGGGAGGGATGCGCAGGGGTGGGCAGGGATGGGGGGCCCTCGTCCCCCATGTACCCAAGGAGAGGGGGGTCTCCGGCATCACGACCTCGGGGGAAGTTTGGGAAGTTTCCCCCACCCGGCAGAAATGGCAGCGATGGCCACGCACGTTTAGCGGTAACAAGGCAGGCAGATGCCCCTGGGGTGGGTTTGGTATGGGGAGCACAGCGACGTGAAGGGTTTGGGCTCCCCGCACCAAACCCATCGGTAACAAGGGGCAGCCAAGAGGGGGGAGCGGGGAGAGGTGGCAGCGGGTGAAAAATCGATGTATTTCATCAGGTAAGGGCTGCGGGGGGGAGCAAGCCACTGGCTCCGAGCCAGCGCCCGGGTCCAGGAACCCAGCCAAAACAGGAGCTCAAAAGCAAACCATATTCTTCTGGTCTCAGCTCAGGCTCTCGAGGCAGAGAGGATGGGGAGGGAGGGAGGGGAAGGGGGGGAGAGAAATGTATTTTTCATCAGCCAGTGTATAATTTATAAACAGCATTAAACAGTTTTTGTTTTCTTTCTTCCTCTCCCCCGTGTGCGCGGCTTGGCCGGCAGTCAAGCCTGCATTAATTTCTGCTGTGGGTACAGTGTGTTCTTGGATGCACATCTGCGGATGATCATAAACGCGGGAACGCTGGCAGAACATCCAGACCTGCCGGCAGGCCGCTGACATCACCCGGGACTGAGTGCGGGACGCCGGCCAGCCGCGGCGGGGGGGGCGCCTGTCCCAGAGCCACCGCCGGCCGGGGCAAGGGGCCCGAGCTGCCATCGCCCCATCAGCACCAGGGGGGAGAGGGGTGGCGATGGGGTGAGTCCCCCCCCCGGACCACAGCGCTCTACTGCAGCCCCTCCTAAGGGAATGGGATGAACTGAGCACATTTGGGTTCAGGGGGATGCCCTTGGCCATACGGGCAGAGGGCTGCGGGTGCGCTGCCTGCGCGCTGCCCACCTGCATCCCCGTGCGCTCCTCGCGCTTGCTCCCGTTCATAGAGATGCCACAGCGGCCATCTCCATGGCAGATGCTTCTGATGGATGAGAGGCAAAGCAAAGGGGGCCAAGGCAGAAACCTGCATTCCTTCCTCCCTGTCCTGGGGAGTAAACCCAGCTCAGCACAGGTTGGGTGGTGGCTGGCACCCCTGGATGCCAGCAAGTGCGCCCACCGAGCGCCTGCTTTGGAGAAGCGAGTGGTGGCACCTGGGACCAGCGTCCCTGGGTCTAATCTAAGGCACGTCTCAACCACACCACCATGGAGCCGGGTTCTCCACCTTCACTTCATTTTCCAGGGAGAGGGGTACCTCAACATTGCCTTTACCAGTTTGGGAGCGCAGGGCTGCAGGCGCCGGGCAGCGCGCAGGGAAAGGCTTTACCGGCATTAAAGGCTTTCCGTTTACGCTTCCTACTGGAGTGTAAACATTGGGCTGAGCATTTACCTCGCACCTGCAAGGCCTCAGCGATAACGCCACCGAGCACCCACCGTGTTGCAGGGGCACCACAGGCCCAGGGGTTGGTCCCCAGTTTAAACGCTCCTTTGCCGCCAGGTTTCTCCTGGAAACAGTCGCCAACCTCTCCTAAACACAGCATTCGCTACCGTTGGCACAGAGGGCTGCTGACGGGGGGGGGGGCAGAAGCCATCACCACGGGGCGACCTCCCCGTTGACCACACCGTCCACGGGCGCCCTCAGAGCGCTGCCGTGCTGAAAACGAACCCCCGCGCCGCCGCGCAGGCACAGCCCCGCTTCATCCCGGGCTGGCGGAGGGGGGAGGCGAGGGGAGAGGTGCAAAGGTCTCCTGCTTTAATAAATAACAGCGCTGGAATCCGCCGCGGCGGCTCGCGAGCCCTCCCCCCCCCCCGGGCCGGCAGCAATCGTAACAACGAGAGCCCGGCGAGCGCTGCGGCTGCGGCGCTTGGCTCCGCGCGCACTGTACATACTGTACCCACAAAGCTGGCCACCAGCCAGCACGGGCTGCGAGCCAGCGCCACCATAACAAACACCAGCCATGCGCGCCAGCGACGGGGGACAGCGACGGGGGACAGCGATGGGGACAGCGATGGGGGACAGCAATGGGGGACAGCAATGGGGACAGCAATGGGGACAGCAATGGGGGACAGCAATGGGGACAGCGATGGGGACAGCGATGGGGGACAGCAATGGGGACAGCGATGGGGGACAGCAATGGGGAACAGCAACGGGGACAGCAATGGGGACAGCAATGGGGACAGCAATGGGGACAGCAATGGGGACAGCGACGGGGGACAGCAATGGGGACAGCGATGGGGACAGCGACGGGGGACAGCGACGGGGGACAGCAATGGGGACAGCGATGGGGGACAGCGATGGGGACAGCAATGGGGACAGCAATGGGGACAGCAATGGGGGACAGCGATGGGGGACAGCAATGGGGGACAGCGATGGGGACAGCAATGGGGGACAGCAACGGGGGACAGCAATGGGGGACAGCAACGGGGGACAGCAATGGGGACAGCAATGGGGACAGCGACGGGGGACAGCAATGGGGGACAGCAATGGGGGACAGCAATGGGGACAGCAATGGGGACAGCAATGGGGACAGCGACGGGGGACAGCGACGGGGGACAGCAATGGGGGACAGCAATGGGGGACAGCAATGGGGGACAGCAACGGGGGGACCAGCAACGGGGGGACCAGCAATGGAGGGACCAACATCCCGGGGACCAGCAACGGGGGGACAGCAATGGGGGGACCAGCATCCCGGGAACCAGCAATGGGGGGACAGCAATGGGGGGACCAGCATCCCAGGAACCAGCAACGGGGGGACAGCAATGGGGGACCAGCATCCCAGGAACCAGCAACGGGGGGACAGCAATGGGGGGACCAGCATCCCAGGAACCAGCAGTGGGGGGACAGCAATGGGGGAGACCAGCATCCCGGGAACCAGCAATGGGGGGACAGCAATGGGGGGACCAGCATCCCGGGAACCAGCAATGGGGGGACAGCAATGGGGGGACCAGCATCCCGGGAACCAGCAATGGGGGGACAGCAATGGGGGGACCAGCATCCCGGGAACCAGCAATGGGGGGACAGCAATGGGGGGACAGCAATGGGGGGACCAGCATCCCGGGAACCAGCAATGAGGGGACAGCAATGGGGGGACAGCAATGGGGGGACCAGCATCCCGGGAACCAGCAATGGGGGGACAGCAATGGGGGGGACCAGCATCCCGGGAACCAGAAACGGGGGCCAGCAATGGGGGGACCAGAATCCTGCATCCCAGCAACAGGGGAGACAAGCAATGGGGAGGACTAGCAACCCACACCCCAGTCTGGGGGGGAGGGGGAAACCAGCATCTTGGGGACCAGCACTGTGGGGTGGGACCAGCATCCCAGGAACCAGCCCCAGTAACCTGGTGCTGACTGCAGGCCCCCTGAGGAGCTGGTGTCCATCCCAAAAAGTGTTGGGGTGGACGTGGGGTCAGGGCCAGCTCCAGCGCCATGAAAAGCAGAAGACAACCCCCAGCCAGACGGGAGGGAAGGCAGCCCCATGCTGCTCCCTTTGGTATGGGTGAGGTATATCTCTGCCCTGTGCCCCTTGGTGCAGGCAAAGGGCAGTGAGGAGAAAAGGGATATCAAATTAGGGGAAAAAACAGGCAAAAATCTATTACAAATGTAAAATACAGTCTCTCTTCCTTGCAAAGCCGCCTGCAAGCACAGCTTTGGCTTCAGTACCTGCACCCCAATGATTGCCCTCAAAGGAGTGGGAGAAGGGCTCCCACCTATGTTTGAGCAGAGGGTCCTGTGGCCACCTGCACTTCTTCACCTTAACCCCCTGCTGTACAAGGCCCCATGTGCCCAAACATCGGCCTCCACTGACTTGCTGAGCACAAGTCTTGCCACCAGCACAGTACTCCAGCCCTTCCCTATCTATTTAATTAAAGGGCCTGCCTCATGTGAACCTGCTGGTTAGATTCATTAGGCAGAGAACGCCTAATTCCATGGCAGTGCTGCTAATGGAAGTGCGGTGGGTGCTTGTCCACACGGAGCGTGGCCCTGGGATGCACACGGGATCCAGCACGGAGGTGACGCTCACTGGAACAAGCGGGGCTGGACCAACGCAACACGCAGCTGCGTGCATGCAGCTTGTTATTCCGAGCTGCTCAGCCCGGAAAATATTTCCCCAATTAAGGAATTGAAAAAAAAAATCCAAAAAAGAAAAATCCATCAGATTACTGGCTCTGGAGACCAAGGCTGCAACGTGCTGCCCTGGGAAGGGCACAGCCGGCGCCACATGCTTCTCCTGCTGACAGGATGTGTGAGCCCGGCAGGCACAGCGCCTCGGGATGGACACAGAGAGCATCCCACCCTCCGTCCCACCCACACATCCCCATCCCGACCCACCTGAGTGAGCCAGTAAGTGCATTCGCAGCCGCAAGCTGTCGAGGAACCGCTTTCCACACAGCTCACATCCATACGTCTTCATTCCGCTGTGCAGCTTCCTGAGGGGACAGAGAGAGGGGTTAGTCCTCCTGCGTGTGGGGAAAGCTCATCCAAAGCAACACTGATACTTCATGCACCCCACGCATTGCCTTGCGCTGGTCTTGGTTGGAGGAGACCCGCAGGAAGGGCATGGATAGGAGGTCCTGTTTGACTCCCCACTGGAAAGGTTGCCTTCTCCTGTTTAGTGATTGTCATCATAACTGTAGTTGCAGTCTTTGAATAAACCTGATGAATCTGAAATCAGGAGTTAATGTAAAGGACGTGCTGGCAAACACCCCCCCCCCCCATGCACCAAGTGCTTCTGAAAAAGGTACTGTACTCTAAAGAAATAAGAATGAAAAAAGATTTTAAGAGGTTGTTTGTATGCGTTTGTAACTGAATCCCAATTTCCATCCAAATTCAGCATGACACAACTCAGAAGCAGAAACCTTAACCACCAGCTCGCAAACAGGAAACATGCCACTCACCATTTCCTGGCACCATGAGGTACAGGCTGAGCTACGCCCGGGCGCCTTGCGCAACCTCCCGGCTGCATCACCCATCCCGCATCACGCCAAGGGATGAGCATCCCCCTGCACCCGGGTACCCATTGCTGCATCTCCCTGCCATTGTGTGCAGCGGGTGCTTGACTTGGCCATAGCAGCCAGGCCCCACGCTGCTTCCCTCTCTTTGCTGTGAGGATGCTGCTGCTCCATCTTCGGGTACCAAACCACCATGGCATGCTGGAGCTATCAGTGAACTCAAATAACCTGTAACGGGGCAGTGCTTGCACAGACCTGGGCAGGGGTGTTGCCCAAGTCAACAGTGAGCAACCAACCAAGCTCCATCTCACTCCCTGAGCCATCACTGCCACCCAAGGGTGGTCTCCCTCCCTGAACAATTCCTTCTCTCAAGCATCGCTCCCCTCTAAACCACCACTCTAAGAGTATAGAGGGATATGCAGCACCCGGAACGGTGCTCATGGCTTTATTTTGGGAGGTGTCCCTGCCCATGGCAGGAGGTTGGAACTCGATGATCTTAAGGTCCTTTCCAACCCTAACTATTCTATGATTCTATGATTTTACCATGTTGCTGGTGATAAACAGACACTTCAGCAAAGCAACCCAGCCTTGTGCTCGATGGCAGCGCTGACAAGAAGCCCCCTGGTCCCAGATGCCTCCATCCAGTGCGCTGGCTGCTGGAGCAGCCACACCTTGGCAGCTGCTCGCGGCTTGCGCCAGGCACACGTGCAGTGTTTCAAAATCGGATGCTGTAAACAGAGAAGTATTTGTATGTGTTTGAGGAGCAACACAGCAAATTGCTGCGTGCCGACCTCTGATCGCATCCACCATTTATCATCGCCCTGCAGCGAGACGAGCGTATTTTTATTGCCGTGTTGCCAAAGACAAAACAGAAACGCTCTTGTCCAAGGCTGGATGCTGAGCAGGAGGGCTCAGGCTGTGCAAGGACCTTCCATCGGGCCCAGAGGGAGATTTACCTCGGTGTGAGCTGTATTTCCCCCCTCTAAGTGTGAGCTTTACTGGCGTGAAGCTGCTGCTGCTCCAAGCCCTAGCAGGATCATCCCTTGCAGCTGCAGAGAGCCTGGAGCCCCAAACCTTCCCCCGTTGGGGGCTGCACAGGCTCCAATTCCCCTGCAAGCATGCCCCTGTGCGAAGCAGTCAGCCCTGCATCCCACCTGCCCATCCCACCTTCCAGGGATGCTAAGCAGCAGCGAGGGAACTGCCGGACCACAGGAGGAGACCCAGTGATGTTCAGCAGAGGAGCAGAAAGGGAGCAGGGAGGAAAAGAGCAGGAGTCACTTTCATCTCTCAACTTTGCTGTATAATGTAATTATTAATCAGGCTTGTCCTGAATTCACTGTGTCATAGCAGAGGATTAAGAGTCATGCACGAATTCAGGCCAAGAAGGTTTACAATCCAAAGGATTTATCTGCCTTGCAAAAATAAATAAACCACCAGCCTCCTGACAGACTGGTGCTGCCAGCTCAAGGAGCGACAACCTCCTCCGTTTGCATGTTTAATTAGGGACATGTCTGTCACGCTCCCCTGGCTCGGGCTCAGCTCGTTCCTGCACTTAGCGCCGGGTTTAAACCACTTTGCTGGGAAGGGTGCAGCATCCCCGTGCCAGCGCCCGCCTCTCAGAGCCTGGAAGGCCTTCCAGTGAATTAAAGTGTAATCGGTTAATTAGTCCAAGGGAAACATGGAGGTTTGGAGGTTTTCTACAGTGAGTCTCAAGAAACAAGGCAGTAACAAACGCACAAGCCTCCTTTCTCTGCGTCGCCCAAGCCTATAGAAATAACAGCCAAAGCAACCTTGCTCCGATCATGGATACCCAAGAGCCGGGTCAACCCGAGACCACCTTCCCAGCAGCAGCCGTTCATCCTCCAAGTCTACGGTGAGGTGGACAACAGCACAGTCCAAGCCAGGGCATGCGGGTAAACCTCCTTTCCCAGCATGGAAAGGGGAAACACAAGAGCAGGGTGCCCAAAATCCGCACGTGCCATCCCTCTCCCTGAGCCGCCTCAGCCCTTCACTGTCTTAAGGCGCCAGCTGCTCGAGCAGTAATTTATTTGCAATATCTCTATCAACAAATTTCAGCAGCAACAAAAGTTTTCCGCTCAGTGCCTGCCTGCAGGACGATCTTATCGCGCGCCATCTTGCACGGTCCCTTTCAACAAGGTCTTAAAGTGCTTTATCTGCCTGGTTTCCCGGTAGCAAAATATGATTGAAACGTTCTATTTCTGCTCGCCGGATTAAGGAGATGTTGCAAAACTGCACAAAAACCTGGCAGATGTAAGCAAGGTATTACAGCTGCTTGGGCTGTTAAGATCTGAGGGAAAAGATCAATATGTGCTTCTAAAGTTGTGCCTCCAGAAAGGGGGGCACGGGGGGAGCGGAGGGTGTTAAAATACATCACAGCTCCGCAAGGCTGCCCGAAGTCGAGCGCTAACAGATAAACTGTGTTTTATTATTCCAACCCAATGCTGCTCCACATACTCCTCTTCTCCTGCAAAGTCCCTGGGAGTGCATCAGCTGAGAAGACACCAGTGGGATGGAGAGCAGCAGCACTGGGGAAAGCACCTTTCCCCCTGGAATTCCCACTCAACACAATGCTCAAGCTACACAGAGACATGAAGATGGTCAATGCCTCCAGGTCACAGACATTCCTGGAGGATGCTCCAGCACAGAGTGACAAGGTTGCCCAGGAATCCCAGGGCTGGAACCGACCCAAGCGAGCCCTGGCACGGGGGTTTGGCAAAGGGCTGTCCCGGCAGGACACAAAGTGGTGCTGTGGCAATGCCCCCTCCCAACCCAGTACCGGCAAACAAAAGCCGGGAGGGAGGCTGGCCCCTTGCAAGCTGCCGGTAATTAAAAGGGCCTGTAAATGCCCCGCAAGAAGCACTTCAAAGGGACAGCGACTCCAGCGAGGCCGTGCCGTGTAAAAATTATGAGTTCTCCCCACAGGGTGCTTTGTGTGAAGGGCCGGGATCGGTGGCAAACGCTGCTGCCTGCTCCCAGGGGATGCGGGGGCTCAGCAGAGCATCCCGGGGCTGCACTGGTACCCAAAGACCCTGCACGCAGCTCACCACCACTTCCACCAACATCCAGCATCCAAAGACCTTCTGCTGTTTCTAAGGGACACCCATTGCCTGGCCCCTCCCTGAAGCCTCTTTTGGGAAGCTGCGAGGAGACCCCCTATCCTCCCCTCTCCTCTCCTCCCTCCGCACCAAACAAGACGCATGGCTTTTGGCCGTTTGATTACTTTTCAGTGTATATTTTCCCCCTCAAACAGAGTGAATACAATGGTTAGCAAATTTGACAGGAAACTATTCCGAGCCATTTATTGCCTTAATGCGCACCTTTGTCCAACAGGCAGTTTTGACAGGAGCGATAAATTCCAAATTTATGTCAACAGAGCATATGTTGAACACCTCATTTCTGAGCGAAAGCGGCATGCTGCCCCATAAATCACCCTTCTGTTTGAAATGAAAGTAGATTACGGGCCCATGTTATTGAGCAGTTAGAGCCATAGTCGTATAAATCAGAACTTTTAACTCCAGGCGATCCGTTCTGCAATTAACTAAAGGGCACTTTGTCATCTCCCGGCTGGGGCGCAGCTTGGCAGGGCAGCCGGCTACCGGGGAGAGGCACAAATCCCCTCCTCACCAAGGAAAGGCCCCACCGCAGCCGGGCTGTGCTCCATACCTGTTGGAGCAGGGAACCCCGAGGTGAAGCCCAGAGCAGGGTGTGCTGCTGTGACGTCCTTGGCCTCTGGACACCAGCACCAAGGGGCTTTGGTGGTTTACACAGTGCTGACTTCATCCCTCCCTGACTGCATTTTAGCAGCCAGCTCAAGCTCAAACACAGCAGGGGAATCATGAGGCTGGTGCATCACAACAAAACAGCAGAGTCCCAGGAAGTTACAAGCAAGACAAAAATACACGTTAGTGCAACATCAAGAGTCCTGCACTGACTCGAAAGCGAAAGGCACAGACAGAAACCTGCCCTTGTGAATTCCGCAGTGCATCCTGCATTCTCACTTGCATCTCCCAATGCCTGCGCAACAGGTCAAGACCCTCATCCCGCGGTATGCCCCCTGCCCCGTTGTGCTCCCCGGGGATGTGGAGCTGGAAGATGCAGTCACAGGGGTTCAGCCCCACACGTGTCAATGTGGGGCTGCGAGGGGCTGCAGCGGTTGAGGGGCAGGTTACTGTCTGCAGGAGCAGCAGCAGCAGCACTATAAAAAGATTCAGACGCTAAGTATTTCCTTTCCTATAAAATATTCATTGCTGTGCACGAGAGCCGGGAAGCAGAAACCTCAAGCGGTTCTAACTTTGTGTCATGGCAATAACAGAGTTTTATAGGAGCCTTCTGATTTTATTTATACCGGGCTGTAATAGTGGTGCCCTGGCGGAGGGGTGGCTGCTGCCGGTGCATCCCCATCACCGAGTGCACGGTGCACAGCACTGGACACCCACACTGGGACCAGCAGCTTCGCATCCCCAGTGCAAGCGGGTTAAGTAGTTCCCCCAAAACCGCCCCACCGCCTGATTGCCACCCCGTGCCTCCCTCACCCGGGCAGATCAATATGAAAATCAATTCATCCCCTGATCTATTTTATCAAGGTAGAGGCGGCGGTGCCACGTCTCATTTGCAGCGGGGACCTCGCGGAAAGCCAAGGTCAGCGGGCAGTGAGCTGCCTGCAAAACCACCTCATACACCCTCCGATAGGAGTGTACATCCGTGCTGGGGGAGGTGATGCCCCCGCAACACCACTATTCGTGACACTGGGTGACAGCGGCCCAGCCATGGGATGCGGTGCTGGGGCCGCTCGGCTCCTGCACGGTCACTGCTCTGCCCTCGCTCCCAGCTGGAGGATTAAAATAGCAGGAGAGCTATTAAGGGCATGGGGAAGGGGGAAGGGAGCCGAGACCTTCCTTTCGCTTTAATAAATTACGAAGGAGAAAACAAATAAATAAATAAAGGCTGCCCTCAACCCACCACTGCTGCTCAAAACAAATATGAAATAAATCTCACAGGGGCTGGAAAGAAAGATTTTACTATTTCTGAAGGGTTTTTTTTAAAGAAGGGGGTGGAGGGCAGAGCTATCAATAGAGTGCACTGGAACGCCCTGCCCGTACCGTATTTATATTTACCATGAGCTAATTTATGAGCCCAAACCAGATGCTGCGGCGTGACATCATTTCAGCATGATGCCAACGCTGCTTCCCCTTTGCTAAAGGGCTGAAGATCCCTCCTGTTCTGCCTCACCTTGCCGAGAAACCAAGCAACAACCACCACCAGCATGACCTAAACCCCTGCACACAAACAGATGTGAATTAACACTGCAACAGGGCAGACCCCTCCTCCCCCCCACCATTTACTGTCTGCCCAGGCACTGCACATGCTGCCAGCATCTTCCACTGGATGCTCCAACTGGACCCCCCAGAGCAACGTGTGTTCAGGCCTATGGGCTGGGGAAAGACAAGCCAGCCACAGCAAACAGGGCAGCAAAACCACTATTATTATTATTAAATTTATTCCACTGCCCTGCTTCCAGATCAGTGTTCAGTTTTCATTATTGAGCAGGACTTCCCAGGACAGAGCTTTATCCCCACCAGTGCTCCTCTTGTGTGTCTCAGCCCACCCAAGGAAGGGGATCAAGAGGCTCACATTGAGATAGTGCACCAAGGAACATCTCCCACCCACTGCAGATGGACCACACTGGCACAGATCCTGCTTCAACTCCAGAGCCAGCCTCGGCCTTCAGAAGGGGATTTGGAATGCTGCTATGACACAATTCTGTCTGTCCCAAAGGTCCGTCAAGCAATGGAACCAGGTGGCAGCATTGCCAATACTCCAGACCAACGAGAAAAGTTCCACAACTTCATGCTGTCCTCATCAGGCCAGAGCGCAGGCACTGAGGGGTTAACGCATCGCAGCCCTGCTTAGAATAACCAGCGCTAATTCAGCTCCCAAAATCATCATCCCCATTCTCCGGGCATCTGGTGACGCTGACGTACAGAGCGCGGGGGAGAAGGGAAGAGCACCGACCCTGCGGGGCTGCGCTGGGCATCGCAGCCGCTGTGACTGGCGCTGAGCAAACATGACATGGGTGTCAGAGGTGCCAAGCGCAGCGCCGCGGGAGCTCATGCTCCGGAATAACACACAATCCCGACAAAAAGGCAAAGTGACCTTAGCGCCGAGTACATCTGCGCAGCAGCGGCGTGATTATGCAGATGTTTTGAGTCCTAATTCAGAAATAATAAGCAGTTCATGGATTCCAAGTTTAAAAATATATTCATCAGCTGGTTCCCTTTGCAGCACGTGTGCCGGTGGAGCACAAGCATGGACTGCAATGGCAAAGCACCAGCCTTGGCCAATCATCCCTCCTAACCCCATAGGATGGTCAGGATGCCTGGCTTTGGACAAGTTGCTCTAGTGGGAGGTGCCCCTGCCCGTGGCAGGGGTTAGGACCGGATGAACTTTAAGGTCTCTTCCAACCCAAACCGTTCCATGGTTCTATTCCAGACACACAGAAAGCACTCAGCACAGTGCATCGGATGCTTTCCAGGAAGGTGCCGAGAAGGGTCTTAGGATGGTCCAGGCAGATGGGTGCTTCCCCCCCTCCTTACAGAGCTGCTGATGCCCCTTCCTTGGCGCATCCCTGGGAACAGGCACAAATTCCAGGCAAAAGCTGCCTTCCCCACGAGTGGCCCAGATCCCAAGGAGTTTCACAAGGTAATCAAATATGCAAGAGATTCAACAAACTAATTTCGAGCACACACCTGGGGTCCTCTGATAATGTCAGTTGTGCCTATGCAGTGCAAGGATTAAAATTTCATAGAGTCATGATTTCATCAGTCGCTAAACTACAAAGGATTAATTAACAGCCAGGGAAGAGCTCATGGCTTGGAAATACAGTCTTAAGGAAAGTATCTATCTCCGCTCTCCAGATGTCAGCACACAGACAAATACAGCACTTTGATGAAAACACTTTCTGATTATTAGCAACTCCAAAACACTGTGGTTTTGCGGCTAGAATTAAGAATGCCCAATCCCAACTTGCTGCTGCCAGCTCCGTGTGCCGCCCCATGCCCCCCTGCAGCACTGCTGCAGACTCCTGGGACGTGGATACCAGGCACACAACCAGGTTCTACCCCGTGTTTTGGGTATCAGCAGAGATGCCCCCTCCATCAGTGTCAACATTTGCCTCCAGGTTGAGCCCTGCCAAGCAAACCTCAAATGGACCTGTGGCACCAGAGAGGCAAAGGGTGCAGCGTGTGCGGTGCGCGCAGAGAGCAGCAGCAGGTCCCCTGCCTTTCCTGCGAAGATGAATTAGGGAGCTGTCAGCCAGGGACAGCCGCAGCAGTCGTGTTGCTGTAAAGGGGCAATGGAAGTGTCTTTGATTAATGAAACCGTAACATCGGCTGTTCGCAGCCCTTCTTGGGCTGGGAGAGGTGCCCTCGGATGGGCTGGAAAAGCCACACTCCAAAAGGACTCCTGGAACTTATCCTGGCCATGCGCTGGTCTCCTCCTGCCCCCACCAGCACCACTGCCTGTGCCTGGGTCTGTGTCACCACCTCAGGAGTTCCTGGGGCTGATGGAGAACTAATTATTTCCAATTAGAAGCCAGGAGATGAACATTACGCACCTTGTCAAGCCAGTAAATTAATGCATGTGAACTGCGCTGGGCCTTGGTGAGAGCCCAAAGTGCCCAGGGCAAGGAGATGGCAGCAGGAGGAGCAACCCGGTGGCACCGCAGCCTGGGGACGATGAACCAGGCACGCCCAACACTGGCACCATTTGGTTTATGTCCAGTATCAGCATCAATAACCAGCATCCAGCCAGGGAGCACCACAGCAGGGCTCTTCCCTCCTGAAGATGCCAAGTGCCCTCCCAAGATGCTCAAACAGCAGCAAAGACCAGGATCACCAGGAATGTGGGGACAGCTGACCAGGAGGACAAGGAGCGCTTTCACCTGGGCTGTTTGTGCAAACCACCTGGTTTCCCACCCAAGTTCCAAAGGTGGAGACACAAAATGCTCATTATCGGCCATTCGGAGGCACAACTTTGTGCTGCTGAAAACAAGGGAGGTGCAAGTGGGGTGGGAGAGCCTGGAGCCTGGCCAAGCAGGACAGCGGCGGTGCGGACAGCCGGGATGGAGCCGGGAGCCAGGGCTTGGCCTGAGGCCAGTGCTGTCCAGCCGGCAGCAAAACCCTCCTATGGAAAACATATTTCTGGGGAAGGACCATGGGAGCAGGAGGTGTCAAACGAGCCCTGAGCCCCGGTGGAGCTGCCGGCACGGCGCGGTGCGGCACGGCACGCAGGGCTGCCTGCATCGCCTGCGCGGCGTCCAGGCTGGCCTCGCTCCCAGAACCGCACAAACATCTGCACTGGAATCACGCTGGAAACTTGTCATCTCATGGAAGAACAATGCGAGCAGATGCCGCTGGCTGCAGGCAGGCTGCAGGCAGGTTGCGGGCAGCGCTGCACCAGGGCACGGCGACGGGGGCGCGAGGCTGGCAACTCGCTCCTCTGCGATTTTACATCCCGCATGAGCCGGCGCAGGAGCAGGAGAGCCGCCTCGAGCGCTCGGTAATGAGCTTTGCTCAGCCCATGACATGTTTTGCTTTAGAATAAATAAACAGGCTCCGGACGAGCCAAGCTGGGAGCGGGACGCCAGCGCTGCCGGCACGCTCTGCTCCCCGGCCCCGGCCAAAAGAACGCGGCGTCCTGAAGCGAGGAGCCGGGCGTTGCTGCGGCCTCCCCGAGGAGCCTCGCTCACCGCTCACAGCCTCACCCCCTGCCCAACATGCACAACAGGTTCCATGCAAATTCGGGAGCTTTTAAATTATAGCGTTAATGAAAGCAAATAAAGGCAGTTAAAAGGCAATTTGCTCAATTGGTGTTAATATTTAAGCACAGCATGTGTCAAAACAAGATTGCAGAATTCGGTTTCCCCCTGAGAAAAGTTTTGGTCTTTCCAGCAGAAACGATGGAGTGCACCCAATGACAGCTCCTACTAAACCAGATTGCTCCAAGCCCTGTCCAACCTGGCCTTGAACACAGCCTGTACCAGTGTCCCACCACTCTCACAGTGAAGATTTTCTTCCTTATATCCAACCTAAATCTCCCCTGTTTCAGTTTGAACCCATCACCCCTTCTCCTATCACTGCAGTCCCTGATGAAGAGCTCCTCTTCAGCATCCAAATGGTAACGGTAACACATTCTACAAGACAAGCAGCAACAGCAACCCAGCATCAAATTAACACAGGCAGAAAAAGGCCGTTATCACTTCCCCTCATCACACAGGGAGCGGGTCCTCAGTGGAGGAAGCAGTTTTACACTACACAGCACAAAGGCTCCAGAACCGTTGTGGCTCCTCTGGTGTGTGAAGCGCGGCTCCGGGCAGCTTGCCCCTCGGTCAGAGCCGGCGCTTGGCAAAGCCCCGTCTGGCGGGTTATGATGCTCCTGCATAAATTCGCTTTCAAAACAGGAGCCGCCGGTGAATGAGACCTCGATTTCTAATGGTTGGAAATATTTTGTACACTCTGCTGCTCCCTCTGTACCCCTTTGTCGGGGCCAAGGTCTGCAGGCTAAAGCGGGTACCAAAAGACCATCTGTAGCTCCCGTCTTTACAGAGGAGTTTAAATAGGGGGATGAATGAGCACAGGAATTAATGAATGATAAAGCCGTATGGTCTCAGTCAGCCTCCTACGCCTGTATGTGGTATTCAAACCCTCCCAGCCTTCTGCCACAAAGAGGTTTCTAAGCTACAAAAAAAAGGGAAAGAAGGGGTGGGGAGGTGGTGCGTGCAGGTTTTTAACAACAAACCCAGGGACTCGCCTCAAAGTTCCCACTGGGTTTCCCTGCTCCAATCTGGGGGAAAGGCAGGCACACGTTAATGCAGAGGGAAGAACAGGGGTTCCCCCCCAAAAAGCTGCCTCCAAACCCCCTTTTGATAGCACAACGACTGCAGGAGAGTCAGCTCTGGGCTCCTCAGCGCTAACAGGCTCCAGTGAGGGGGTTCACACCGACAAGGGCAGGCAGGCTCAGGATGAGCCGCCTGGACCAACTGCACCACCATCCGCTTCACCAGCCTTTGGTGTGTCCCACCCCATCCATTTGGTACTGAATAACGGTGCCTGGTAAAGGCTAACAACCCTGAAAGGCCCAAAGGGGTGTTCAAAGTGAGGGGTCATGGTGAGGATGCACCCCATGCCCGGAGGCGCATCATTATAAAGCAGCTCCATTAAAAACACAAGGTAAGAAAGAAAGCTGAGGCTAGCACAGGTTTGAGGGGCGCTTGCAGATATGAAACCAACTTCCCTCCAGCCCTGGTAGCTGAGCATCCCCAAGCACCCAGCGCAGACCCTGACAAGCAACCGTGCCACACGTACCAAGTGGTGAGTGATGCAAACCCGCTCCTTCTGCAGAGAAGATGCTCACGGTGCTGTGAGCTGGAGATTAACAGGTAACATCCATGGAAAGACAAGGACACAGATGGAGTCACCGACTTCTCTAGCTAAAGAAGGGCTCCTGCCAGCCTGGACACACTAAGGTAAACTAGGATCCACTACCCCAAATCTTCTCAATTCCTATTCAAGAATCAGGGGCTGCCTTGGGTGGGGGGAGACAGCTTCTCTCCAAAGCAACCCACAAGAGGCCGAGGTGGAGGCAGAGGAAGAAGCACGGCACGCCACTGGAACGCTACTCTTATTTTAAGAGCCGTCATGTGTAAAGCATTAGTGTTTTTGAAATTGCATTCTTGAGTTAATTAAATGGACAATCTTTTATACATAAAAAGTGAAAGCGTGCAATTAAAAGCTAGGCGAAGAGAAAGTGCCTTTTGGAGTTGTCGCCACTCCTCTGCATCCCTGCTCCTGATGGAGCATACTGGGATGCCACTGTCCAGGCTGGTACAGCACCAGGGATGCTGCCTGCACCACGGCAATGTTTACTCACAGGACTCAACATCACAAACCCTGCACTGGGGTGAGGAGCTGAACCATCCTGTGGGCCCTTTTCCCCATCCCGAGCTGCCCATGGAAACCATCGGCCCTCAGCTCATGGGTTTCCTACGTATGGGGATGTTCACTGGCTCGTGATGGTGTGAAAACCCACCGCAGTTATCTGCACTGCAGTAAAACACCGACCTTCAGTTTTAGGCAGGAGGTAAAGTTCACTATCGATTGGCCCCACTGTAACCTGTTTATAATTACCATTATCTCCGAGTTAATCTTGTGAGAGGTCAACAGTTTTACAAAAATCTCGCAAGCCGTGTCTTTTACCTCCCAATGTCATATCTGGGGCAAGAGGTCAATTACTGCAGCTCGCTGACTGGAGATTTCCCAGGAAAACTGGCTGCTCCCACCCCAAAGCAGCGTTGGCACAGGGGGATGCAGCCAGGTGGGCACCAACCCTCGGCACAGCACCCAAACCTTTGGAGCCTCTGGGCTCTGAAGTCAAGGGAAAAGACTCCTGGCACTGGGGTCTCAGCCACAAGATGAATGGGGTGGGAGCCTCCACCACTGGTTGAGCATCCCCTGCACGCGGGGATGCAGTCAATGATCCTCAGCATCACACTAGCCACATGGTCCCCGCCAGTTCATGTGACACCACATTCCAAAGATGCCAGCCTCCTCCCATACAGCCTCCATTCCCAGGTGCACAAATCGAGGCTGTAAACCCCTGTACTGGCTACAGGGAGGTGACAAATGGAAGTGGAGCAGAAACCTGCAGGGGTGCTGGGAGAAGCCGCAAAGATGGATGAAGACACAACCCAATCTCTGATCCTGCCAGCCTCCCCATGCTCACTATCACTAAATACCCGCCCTGGGACAGGATGCTGCTGGGTGGCTTGGGGAGCAAACCCATCCATAGGCGCTGCTGCCACCTCCCCTGCGAGGGCAGGCTGGGTTTTGGGGGAGGCCTGGGCACGCAGAGCATTGCTCAACTGCTCTGCAGGCAGGTGTCATAAACAAGCAGGCACATGGCAAACATATCGATTTCCCGGAGCTTATCACGCAGCAACCAGTGCTCAGTTACCAGGCTACTTTAATATGTAATTTACTGCGAGAAAGCAGAGCGGGGCTGAGGGAGGGCGCCTGAAATATTCGCCATGGGATGGATGGGGTGGCTGAAGGTGCCACAGGTGAGGCCCGGCCTCTCCTACCTCCCGCCATCCTCAGGATTTCCCAATGATCCAAAACTCCCCAACCCTCGCTGCTGCGATGGACTGCTTACACAGATGCTATCAATCTTCTTCTGCAACTGTTTATGCTATGAAAATACAGTCTCAGCCACCCGGGCTCTCCGTCTCCTTAATTCAAATTCAGATGCTTAATTTCTGTCAAAACAGAGCCCACTGAAATTACCTCCATCCATTCATTTCTGGTGCTCCACTTGCCTCGCCATCCGAGCGCCGGATGATCAGGAGCAGGATCAGGGGCAGGGAAAGATCAGGAGCAGGGAAACGCAGCTGCTTCTCCAAGACTTCTCCAGCCTGCCCAGGACCAGCCATGAAAGCGAAGACCGAAGTCAGACCATTTCACACTCCCAGCCTGTGAGAACGCTGCCATCCTGCACCCGGTGACCTCCCTCGGACCAGCAAAACACACTGGGCAGAGGGGATGCTCGCCCTGAGTCAGCCCCTGCGGCCCCACAGCAAAAGCAGGAGCCACTGCCTCCGGCTAACAGACCCAAGTCACCATCGCCAGGTGATCATCCGTGTCTGGATGTGCTTCACCAGCCAAGCTTCACTGGGGAAGGAGCTTCCCTTTTCGTCCCTGCCACCGCCAGCCTGCACCGGAGGGTATTTTGCAGAGGGACCTGCAGGAGGTTCGCCTTTTCAGAGCACTGAGCTTTAAAAATCCTCTTTCTGCAGTGCCTCTCAGTAGATCTTTTGGAATTTACAAGATAAATACTGGTAATTTGATTCTTATCTTCTTCAAATCCAATTCTAAGGCAATTCTGTGTAAAGGACACTAATTATAGCTCGAGGGGAAAGAAAAGGTAACCCATCAGTGAGAATGCACTTGAAACATTTAAAGGAGTATGGGACACTGAAAAGTACAACACATTTCAATTCTGCTCTTCCAAAACCAATAATCTGTTGGGTAACAATTATCCTCTGTACCCTTCCAATCCCCGTCATGTACTCGGGTGGTTGGCCAGGTCTGCACCCCTGCAAAGTGCAGAGATACTTTGGTCTCTGCAGGTCTTCTAAAGGCTGCCTGGCACCCAAGAGCAAGGCCAAGAGGGACAGCAGTGCCAGGGAGAGCCAAGCCTTTAGGCACAGACACACTGCTTATTTCCCTGCCGTTATTTACCAATGAAAGTCACGAGTTTATACGCATAGGGGAAGGTGCTTGGCAACATACACTAAGCGTAGCAAACTGATTACTCCTTAGCCCAAATACTGTGTATTCTCCAAACCACACACCTAAACACAGGCCATTCCAGCAAAGAGCCCAGCTCCTTGGCTGCTGCTAAAGAGCATCCCTCCTAGGAGGAGGAGGACGCTGGTGAGACCACGCTGGCCGTCACCACATGACACTGTCCAAACGTTACAGCGCCTATAAAATAATAAAACCCCGACCCCAGGACGCGGAGCCAGGATGTGGCAAAAGATGATGCAGGAAGAATCAAAGGGATTTGGCAATCCAAACAGGGTCTTGCTTAATGAGCTGCCACTCTACAGAGCCCTGTGGAAAAGCCCCTGGACCCGGAGAGGGGCTTGGATCCAGAGTACAAGCAGCTGCAGCACTTCAACAGGTGAGAGCTGAGCTGTTACCTGGGCTGAAGGATCAGGATTGCAAAGCCCATGATTTATTCATCGTGGGGGAGGGAGAAGAGGAGCTGGTTCTAAACTGGCGGCGGCTGACCCTAACATCCATCCTCACCGTCCCTCCAAAGGCAACGGGATTATTTCTGTAACACAGTGACACATGCAGCCAACGCATGTCTGACCCCGCCAGCATGGGGCAGACACTGTACCAGAGGTGACCAACAGTAATTGAAAATACAAGTGCTGTGGACCAGAGCAGAAAAGCTGCCTCAGCACCGGCCCTCACTGCAACAGGTGAGAGTGACGGTGCACAGAGGACAACACACACACGGTAAATCAGTGCTTTGCTGAGGCTGCACACTGGGGATGGGCACAGTGGGCAGCAGAGCCACAGTCCATCCCGCATCCTGCATCACAGACCCCATGCACCATTGCAGCAAAAGGACAAAAAGCACCCCAGCCCACCACAGCAGCTTTAAACCCAGCCTTTTTCCTCTTTCCCAGCATCGTGTATGCAAATACTTCCTATTACCCCGTTTCCATGATTCAGCAATTCAAGTCCTAGTAATAAGAAGAGTGGTAATCCGCACATTTGTGAGAAAGAATGGCAAATTCACGCCTTCAATGACTTTTGAGAGCTGTGCTATTAAGAAAAGACATTTTCCTTTTCTCGCACTGAAGGAAAAATACAGTTATTTAAAAATGGCAAAAGAATCGGCTCATTAGTTAATAACAGCGACAAAACCCCTACCATGGGAAAACCACGTGGCTCAGAGCGAAGCAGGAATTACACCAACATTTGTGGAGAAGGAAAAACCCCCATGTGCGCCCGGCCCCAAACCATAAAGGAGCGGGAAGCGAGGAGGGATGGAGCTGGGCTGACCCAGGGATGCCTTGCTGTGTCCGGCCACTCTTTGTCTGCTCGCCCCTGCCTGGCTCTGGCCTTGTCACCGCTGTCACTTCTCTCGCCCTCCGCTTACTTATGCGGAAAACGTGGTTTCCGCGTGAGCTGCTGCAGCACAAAGGGCCCATGCAACGATGGGTTTGCTGTGTGTTACACCCAGCGAGGAGGAACTGAAACCCCCGAAACCCCACCGGCAGCAGCAGGAGACAGTGGATGGCACATGCCGGAGACACAGCACGAGGAGCATCCCCCTTCCGCAGTGGCTCATGGCAAAGCAAGACTCTGCGCAAGAAATCCTGCTTGCACACACATGTGCCATCCTTTTGATTAGGTGGAAAATCACTGCCCCACACCAAAGCTCAAAGGGACTCAGTCCCACGGGCTGAAAACACTCATCCGTGAGCACACTGAGGATGCAAACCCTACTTGTGGCACATTCACACGAGAAGCCGCAGTGCTGAGGACTGGTGCCTGGGCCCAACCAACCCCAGAGACCCCCAGCCGGGCCATACAAACACAATGAGTTGTGGGTTGCTTTAACTTTAGCAGGAAGAAAGTCCTCATCACTCGCCCAGGTCAGCGACCCTTTTCAGCCCCCACCAACAGTATTTGTGGGTGGCATCAAACACCCAACCAAATAAAGCAGGAGAGAAGGAAAGGAAACAGTTCTCAGCCCACGACGTCCACTCGCTGCAGGGTGGTGAGCAAACAGGCTCTGGCACACTGGTACCTGCAGTCCTCCCCACACACATGCTGCACGAGTCCCTCTCCCAGTGGCAAGGTCCTCCTGGCTCTTGCAGAGCGATGCCCGCACCAGCGGCACACAACCCACCATCCACGTGCATCACTGCACTCGCTCTGCTCCGGGGCAGCCTGCAGCAGCTCCCACCCTGCTAAATAATGCATTGGCCAGCCCTGATGACCGCGAGGGAAGGATGATATACATTCCTGGGCTGCTTTAAGTTACGTTTGGTTAGACGTTGAGGGAAGAGCTGCCTCCAGCTAAAGAGTCAGATAAGCCAGAAATCAATACAAGCGATCGCCTCTGCATCCCGAGATCCCGGCGCTGCTCCACAGCTCCTGTGGCCAGGGCAGGGCATGGGCAGCCCCGGTGGTGCCCTGCTCCTGTGCCACTGACTGAGCAACCCGCCCCTGGGATTTACTGGTGGCCCAGTTCCCACCACCGCCCCCGTTTCCCACAGCCCCTGCCCTAAACGTGATCTTCCCAGCAGCCCCCAGCGATGCAAGGCCCAAATCTCCCCAAAAAACCCCAACAAAGTCCTGCCCTTCAACCAGGGCGGCATCGAACCAAAAGGTGCGGCAAAGCCAAAACGGTGCTTCCCCATCCCTCCCCCTGACAGCAAGAGGATACAAGGAAGCTACCAACAAATCCTTTTCGCTTTTTATCATGGCAAAGCTTTTCACCTAAGTCAAGATCTTCCCGAGGAAGATTTGTGCTGGAGGGAAGGGTTCTGCCCATGCAAGGTAACTCACATTCAAGCCAAGCGGGAGCGCTGCACACTACAAGCACCTTGTTCGCAGAGGGGCCCTCCCCTCCTGCCCGCTCTTGGAATATTTTCTATGAGCAAGGGGAAGGAAGAAAGAGAAGAGGAAATCACTGCGGTAGCGGTAAAAATAGCAGAGCACCCACGGGAGGTACGGGGGGTTTCTGCTCGGAGCCCTGCCCCGTTGCACAGAAAGGGGCCCCCACACGCACTCCCCAACCACCCCATGCTGTGGTGCACCAGGCTTGCCGTGTTCCACCAGCAGGGAGGACCTGCCCCGGTGCTGGTGATGCTGCGACACCATCGCCCGTGCCCCGGCCGACCGCAGCACGGTGTGAGCAGGACCGTGTGCCGGTGCCGGCAGCGGGTGGAGGGGGCCGGCGAGGCGCGGGCGTTGCACAAAGCCTGCGCCTTATCTCTCCCACGCCAAGGCAGTTTGTGTGTGTTGCGCAGAGGCTGTGACCGCAGCCCGTGCCCAGCCGGAGATAAGATCCATCACCGGTGCTCGCTGCGCCGTGCTGCCGGTGAGGCGAATTCACACGCAGCCAGCCCGAATTCACACCGTCTGTGAGCCGTTTGCTGGCTCTGCCTGCACCCAGCATCCCCTCTGCACATCCCCCTGCTGCTGTGCCCCCAGCAGGATGTCCTTTTCTGGACCAGCTCAAGCACCTTGCTCCAGACCCACGATGCATCCCAGCAATTAGGATGTCCTGAATCGCAGCTGTCCCTGCTCCTGCCCCACAGCAGGTCCCAGCAAAGCCAGTGGACCAACAGCGATGAGCTGGCCCAAAAGCCCCGTGCTGCCACGTGCGTGCGCTTCCAAGAGCGCTGAATGGGTTTTGGTTGGACTTTTTGATGTGCTGTGGTAAAATGGCATTTCTGAGTTGCAGGCTTCATGCGTTTGGTCTGCGCACGCCAGAATTAGTACAACCTGCCCCTAAATACCATAATAAAAACCATGTAGTAAGCACTTTACCTTGATTTATGTCAGCACTGGTTTCAGGAGGATGAATCACGCTTCCTCCCTAGCACTCCTAATATGATTTACTATAAATAATGTGTGGGGAAAAGAACAAGGGAAGGTGACAAAGGGCAAAGCGCACAAAGCTCAGCACCGTCCCCAAACTTGGCGGCAAGAGGATGAAAGCACTTTCAACAGTTGTGATGAGGCTGCAAACAGCATGTGGGCTGTAACTGGTGTAGTACCTGGTGCTCAAATGTGAATCTGAAACAAAGTTCAAAGATAGGCGAAAGTGACGTATTTGTTTTAGATACATACGCACGTTAATTGCACTGTGCCTTTAGAAAAGCCCCTCATTTTTATAATTCCACTTAAAAATCAACACAGGCCCTCAGCAATGCAAAACCATTTGTAGCCTTTGCAGAGCCCCAGCGTTGGGCATGGGGACAACTGCCATGCCGGGGTCGGCTGTGCCAGCTGAGGGGCAAGATGCTGGCAGGCGGGTGGGTGGCTTCCCACTGCCTTTCTGCAGGAAAACTGGCTTGGACCTGGTGGCATCACATAGTTATCTCGCATGGAAGCGGGAGACCAGCGCTCTCCCAGCGGCGGTGCCAGCAGGAACCCTGCATCCACCTTTGTGCTCTTCCCAACCTCACGAGCACGAGGTGATGGAAACAATCTGGTGTTTTGTGGGGTTGTTTTGAGTTTCTCTTTGTTTTTCCGCTCGGTTGATGTTTGCCTTCTTTATAGGTCACCAAGGTGAAAACAGGCCTCCTCCTCCTCCCCTGCCGCAAGTTGCGGCTGCAGGGAGATGGAGGTGTGCTTTATCGAGGGGATGCAGAGTCCCTCCTTGGCACGTAACACAAGTGCCACGGCCCATTACATGTGCTGGGACCCACCAGTGCTCCCCAGCACTCTGCCTCACACACGGCACACAGCAAGGCAGCCGCTCCTCGCACAGCACTCAACAGAGCACGGGGTTATCAGCCCGGCTGATACACACCGATAACCAGCCCATCTCCCGTGCTGACACCGGCAACAAAGCAGGGTGTTTAACGCTGATTTATGGTGGGCGGCTCTAGGGAGGCTCAATGCGCCTTACAGTGCTCGTGTCTACGTGGAGAGGTATTTCCTCAATTGCATATCACCGACTTGTTTGCTAAAAACGCGCCAATAAAACAGCAACGACATGACGAAGGCCAGTGGAAAACTAAACCAGCCCAGCGGGGTGTGTATCCAGCCATAATCTACTTAAAATCAGTTAAGAACACTACAGCGAAAATGATACAGGCGGCCCTGGCCCTCGGCCAGCGCAAGCGCCCGGGCTGCAAGGCTCGCTTCTGCAACCCAAATGGTACCGCAAAGCTCCCTCCTTCAGCTGCACAGGGACTGAGACAGTGGATGCTCTCGGCAGAAAGAGGAATCCACCTTCCCTTGTGACAGCGCGTGGTCCAACAGCACGTCCTGCCCTTGCAAAGGGACCGGATGCTGCCCGTGGCACCCAAAACACCGCGAGCACAAACCAGTGCTCAAAAACCCACACCACGCGTTCGGGGCACGTTTTGGCTTAGACAAGGATGATCCAGAAAAAATACGCACACAACGTTCCTCAATACTCCAAGGCACGTCTCGACAAGCAAGCTCGAGCCTGGGCAGTAGAGTCACGACTGCACTGGAAGCTCATAAACCATATTAGAAGGCGCACAAGCACACACAGATCCACCTGCCTTGCTTGCATTTGGTCGAAGAGATGCATGAGCCTCGCTGCGTCTCTCATCCCACACCAATCTCTCCCATCTGAATTTCCCTACAGTGCCACCCTCCCTGCTACCCATCAAACGGCTGCTTTGCAGCTGCTGGCCTCTACCAAGGCTGGAGCACAATCCCAGCCTGGCAAAGCCAAACAGGAGGTGGAGGATGCTGCTGCCTGCATTGGCATCTCCCATCAACCACCGGCTGCAGATGCTCAGGATGGCGCAGGAGAGAGCGATGCCCAGCAAAGGCCTGAACCCTCCATAAACTGAACACCAGGCCAGGGGAAAAACCCCCTCGCAGGCAGAGTGACACAAGCCAGGACTGCCGAGTGAGGAGGAATGAATGGAATAGGCTAATTTACACAGGAAGTGAGCACTTACCAGACCCTTCATCCCAACACACAAAACCCTCTGCCATATCTGGAAGCAATTACACCCAGTTAACATGATCTGCCTGCCACTAAAATTAACTGCAAACAGAAATATTTTTCACTTTTGCAACAGGAGATGCCATGGCCCTGTGTTTGGCTGCCGGGAAATATTTAGTAATTACTCATTTAAAGCCCCTCTTGAAGCTGTCAAGGGGGGGGGGGGAGTAAAAGAAAAATCCTGCTAATTGTGAGCAAAAAGGAAAATGCAGATCGTTTTACTCTACCCAAGGAAAACAGATTTATGCACCGGTGTAACTAAAGAGCCAGCCTTGTGGGGAAGGCTGCAGGGATGCTCCATCACGAACTACCCGGGCTGCTCCGCACCGCTTCCACAGGGAAAGGAAAGGAAGAGCTGACAGTGGCGCCCCTGAACCAGCACAGGCTCCCTGAGGGCCCCCCTGAGCAGCCAGCAAGCACCTTTTTAACCAGCATCGCCCTGAGTTGTAATGAACTGAAAAGGCTCCATGAAGCTGATGGACCTGCTGCCGGCAATGCCAAGGAGCATGCTCCAGGCAAGGAGCCTTCAGGCAGGCAGGGTGTATGCAGCAGGGTCCCACCCTGCAGCCGATGGGGATCAGCTGGCGCAGATCTGCCTGCTCCGGGCCCCAGGAAGCAGCAGCATCCCCATTGCCCCTTCCCTGGAAGCCCCTCTGCCGTCAGCAAGCCACAAGGCACTGGAGCACCACCAGGCATCGCTGGCAGGAGGTAACACACAGAAGTCATTGCTGGGCAAAGGAAATAGAAATAAAATACGTAACACTGGTGTTTTCTATGATGGGACTCTCAGGGGTTTGCTTTAAAGAGCATCGCACTCTACAGCTAAACCAATGCAGGATAATTGATGGAATAACATGGAAGCCAAGGGGGCTTTGCCCCCTCTGCGCCAGGAGCCAAGTATGGAAATGGTTAAGTCCCCCACTGAATAAATCAAAAGTTCAAGGCTGCACATAGCCCTCTGTATTCCCCCTCTGCCTATGACAAGAACCAGAGAGCCCCCGAAATCCCAAGCATCCTGAGCAGGGTCTCCGCCGCGCTCACAGGTTACACGCTCGGGGTCAGCGCCGCGGACCTTAGCTGCAACATTCATTTCCTGAGCGGGGCACGTCCCCCTGCCCATAAAGCTAATAAGAGCTTCCTTGGCTTGCGCCGCACGGCAGCGGCCAGGCAGCCGCAACGCTGGTTTCCATTAGCCCCTTATGATGCCAGGTGCCGCTAATAAGGCCCATCAGCAAGAAACAAGAGCTGCCAAGTCGTCCTCAGACTCTGGAAGTAATCACGGGCAGAGTTTGGGGGCTCTGGCTTGGGTTTTCCCTCCCTCCCCCCTCCTTTTTCCTCCTTTTTTCATGTTTCGGCAGCAGTGGGACATAAATCGCCAAATGCTTAAAATAAAATAAAAAACAACTACTGTACCAGGCGACCAAAATTAACACTAATAACATCTCACAAAGCACTTGGGATCCGATTTATCACGTTTACTGCCTTAATGGTATACTGCATCTGTTTCTCACTGTGCCATGTCGAGCAGTGCCAACGTGCCTAATGGCATTAGGAGTATGAGGCTCAGCTAATCCAGGCAGCGAGGCTGGTGAGGGAAGAGCCAAATGCCAGAATGCTTCCCTACGTGGCTACTTCAGGTTTGCTCTGGTGTTAACGTTACAGCTCTGTGTGGATGGCAGACCAACCGGCTACACACCACGGGGACTGCAGGATACCACGGGAAGCTGTGCATTCCTCGAGCAGGAACACTTCCGACCAATGGCCGTATTAACTCCTGGTCCTGCTGGTAGCAGCTGAACAGATCTGCTGCTCCTTGGCACGTCAGAAACAGGACAAGAGGGCAGAAATGCGCATTCTGGGGTGCTGTGGCTGCCAGCAGCCGCGGTGGAAGAGCAAAGCCCCCTCACTCCTACCCTTAGCACTGTCTTTTAGGTGATAGCTCAGCCATGAAGCCTCAAAATGCAAAACTCAGACCCCCAGACAGGAGCATCCCCCTGTGCAACAGCAGGGACGGGCACCTTCAGGCCAAAACCATTCCACAGCAGCCCATTTGCATTTGCAGCCTCCAACAAGACCACGGCCACAAAGCACTTTCATTTTCCAGCCGAGCATCTCCATCCAGACACACGTGGCAAAGGCTGCCAGCAAGCTCATCACCATAGCGGGTAGATACCTGGGTATCATCGGGCTGCGGATGCTCAGCATCCACTAATGGACCCAACTGAATCCCATCCCCATCCCTTGCTATCGACACTAAAAAAATGAAACCATGCCTTTTATAAAGTTTTAAGGTATTTGACATCCCGATGACAAATTACTGCGGGCTCAGTGTGGCACTCACGTCGCAGCTCGGGAGGTTTCCCTTCACTGCAAACAGGCCCAAAAAGGGCTGCTGAACTATGGCTTCTTTGCCTGCAATTAGAAGCTGCGATCGATGCTAACATTAGATTAAGTTTGAACTTTGCTGAACCTAAAAGGAAATCTTTTATAAAAAAAATTAAAGAGTTGCCGACTCAATATACACTCGATTAGTCAAAATCATAAGCTCGGTGAGGAAGAAAAAAGGGACCATGCAGCAGCCAGCGGGTTCAGGGACCTGAAAGCCCTGGTGAGAGCCACCGCCGTGGCTTGCAGCCACTTGGCCACCAAAAGGTCATGCTTCAGCCCTCTTGATTCACCCACGTGGTGTGCCACGGCACAGATGATGCTGCCACGAGCCAAGGGTGGCCATGGAGCTGCGCTCCGGCATGGCGATGGGGCAGACCATGTCCCACAGGTCCCTTCCATCACTGGGGCGAGCACCCCCTATGCTTGCCAAAGCTGGTGAAGGGCCAGCTCAGCCCCCTGCTCCCCTCTTTCCTGTGTGCACTTCCCATACCAGTGAAGAGGGAACAGCATTCGGAAGGCTCCAAGACTCTAAACATATATATTTACCCTCATCCAGGCGTGTGTGTGTAAACAAACAGACCCACCATATGTATACGCTCGCCTGCATGATGTAAACAGGCAGGGTGCACGTCAGCTCATTGAGCTCGGTGCCGAGCGTGGCAGCATTACGGGGGGGCTCTGCCTGTCACCTGCTGGGGCTCAGCACATGGGAGCAGGGCACCGGGCGGACGCGCACCCCGTGATGCTGCAAAGTCCCCTCCCCAGCAGCTGGGAACGGCTCAGCTCGGGGCACCTCGCGCTCCCCTCAGCATCGCAAAGCAAAACCACAGCAGCGAGTGCACAGCAGAAGGAGGTCAGCGAAAGCCGCTGCTCGACACGAGCGGCACCTCGGTGTCCCCGGCACATCCTGCCCCCGCCGCCAGCCAGCCCAGGGAGGGGGTGCCAGGGCCTCGGTGCAGCACACAGGCTCCCCAAAACTGCCTCCCCACCAGGCACTGGGGTGAGCAGGAGCCGGCAGCCAGCACAGTGCAGCTGCTGCCACCACCAGAACCGCTCCAGCGGGGAGTTACAGATCCCAGTCCAGCTCAGAAGCTGTTTAACAGCTCCAAGAATACAATGGGATCCCACAAATCCTCCCCAAACGGTAATTTTCACAACATATTAGAAAGCAAACACTATAAAAAAGCCACATGAGACCCCATCCGCACACAGACCGCCTGGATTTAGACTTGGGGGGAGGACAGGGGGAGTGAGCTCATCTCACTGTTGCCCAATACCTTTCAACATGGATGGTCTTAGGGATCAGTTTGAAAATGGCTCAAAGGATTTGGCTCTCCCTGCAAAGTTGGCCAGCGCCAGGTTATCCGTGACGGCAGAGCGGAGGAGCGGAGCTCGGCTCTGGCTGAAGCAGCTGCCTTCGAGGCTTCACTCAGCAGGGGCCGGCGCTCAGCGCGGTGCTGTGGTCGGCCCGTGGGAGCATGGCATGTACCCAACCTCCTGATAACCATCAGGAATAACCAAGAAATAAGCTACGGCCGTGGCTGCACTTGTCAAAACGAGCCAAGCCCAGGAGGCACTGACGCAGGGGCTGTGCACTGGCCAGCCTGGGCCGTGCCCCCATCTCCCGACCCTAGTGTGCGTGGGGAAGAATCTGACCTTCCAGCCCACCCTGCCTCGGAGCAGACTCCCGCAGCTGCATCCGTCGCTGCCCTCCGGCTCGGAGGGGGAGAGGTGGATGCTCGAGCCGGTGGCAGAAAGGCACGTTAAAATTCTCCCTGAGCCTTCACTGCAGCTCTCCTCCGGTGACGTTCGGTCTGCATCACCACACGGCACGGTTGGCCAAGAGCTGCACGGAGGCAGCTCCGGGCATGCAACCGGCCCCAGCGCCAGCTCCCTGCTCATGAGGTGAGGGAACAAAGCAGAAAGCCACCGAGCACCCACAGGGAGCCAGGGACCCCTGCGAGGGGCCAGGGCTGCTCCCACGGTGCGTACGGCGGCTTCAGACTGAGGAGCGATGCTGCCGCTGTGCCCCACGCTGCAAACACCACGGGCTGAACACGCGGGGTGCTGCTGCTCTGGAACCCGACATCCGCTCCAGTGCATCCCGCACTGCACGCAGGCAGCGAGCATGCAGCAGCACCACCATCCCTGGAGCACGTTATGTGCATTGGAACTAATTAACCTGTTGATTCATTAAAAATCTGATAGGGTGCAGAGCAGGGGGAGGCTGTGAGCGGCTCCAGCACCGCACCGGTGCTGCCTTTCTCTGGGCAGGACACTGCTGTCCTGCTGCGGGGCTGCAGCCGTGCTGGGGCCAGCACTGCACAGTGCTCACCAAAGCATGCCCACCACCAAGGGGGCTGACCAGCAATACCGATTTAAGGTGCTGTGATCAACGTGGCTCCATTCCCCAGGCAAATCCGGGAAGGAGCTCCGGTTCCTGCTGCCGCGATCGGGAGGCAGCAAACAGGAGAGCACTGAACTCACAAGCCACCGACAACCACCACTGCGCTCCAACCCGCAGCAGGTCCTGAGGTGTGGGCGAGCACAAAGACCCCCCCACCCCAGCCCCAAAATCACACCCACAGCCACCAGAGGTTCAACCCTGAGCCAGCTCCTGCAGTGACGGACCCACTGCGCTCACCCCGGCGCTCCCAGCCTGACCCACACACTACTTCGTGCAAAGTGCAAACATCCCCTGAACCGAGCAGCATGGAACTGCAGCAAACAGGGCACTGTACGCAGCCATCCCGAACGTCACCGCTGCAGCCAGGCACAGGGATCCCACTGGCCTCCCCCTCCCAGCCCTGCACAGATGCAACGGTGATGGCGCAGGAGGGATTGGCTCTCGGTAGCGGGTGGGCAAGCGCTACCCAACCCCACGGCATCCCTTTACACACAGATCCCCAAACTCAAAGGGCAGCAACACGAACCTTTCAGCAGATGCTGGCGGGGGAAACCATTGGGGTTCATGCTAGTGGGAAATACCTACAGCCCGAGCCCCATCCGGGCTGCCCTCCCGACCAGTGCTTGCTAGAAAGAACCTTCTGGCACAGCTGCTGGACGTGGGACAGTTGCAACAGCTGTCGCTGTGAGCACGGTTCTGGGGTACATGGCAAGAACTTTGCAGCGGCACACACGATACCCCTCCGGAAACTGAACCCCAAAGCAAGCCCCCTCCCTCCCACCCAGCGCAGAGGCAGCATCGCGGCTTGGGCACTCACCGGTGCTGCTCGAGGGTCTCGTTGTCCGGCAGCTCTGCCCCGCACACGCTGCACTGCTCACCCAGAGCCCTGCTCTCCGTCTTCATGCCGGCTGCCAGCTCCCCCAGCTTGCTGAACAGCTCCCGCTGGATGAAGCCCTGGGGCAGCAGCCCCCCATAGGCACTGAAGTCCATGGAGACGGCCAGGGCCGGCTGCACGTGCAGGGCGGACGCCACGGCGGGCGGCACGCCGAGCACCGGCTCAGTCTTGTGGTTCGGCAGCAGGGAGTAGATGCCCAGCGGCTTCTCGCCCTGGGCGGCAGCGGATGGCTCTGGCCCCATCGACAGCCCCTGGCCGGGCTCGGGCGGCAGCTCGGCGCCCTCCTCACGGGCATAGTGCAGTTCACGGGCACTGGTGATGACACTGCCGCGGGTCGGGGTGCCGGGCCCGTCCTTGCCCTTCTCGTCGGGCTTCTCCCCACCCGAGGCGCCGGGCTCGGCCGCCCGGGGGCTGTCACGACCGGAGGCGTCGTCCACCTGCATTGCTTCGCTTTTGACCTCGGCGAGGCCGGGGGGGCGGCGGGCGGCTGCGGGGCGTGAGTCCTCGGAGCCAGCGGGTGGCAGCGTGCCCTGCAGCAGCGACTGCCCAATGGTCATCAGGCTGTCCACTGCTGCCTTGGTGGGGCTCATGGCCGAGAGGGGCCCGAAGGAAGCCGAGGCGGTGGGGCTCTGCTCCGACGTGGCCACCGGCAGGCTCTGGCCAGCCACCCCGGCATAGCCGCTCTCTTCATTGGCAGGCTTGGAGATGAAGAGGCCCTTGATGTACCTCGATTTCCTCTCCTCCTCTTCCTCGGTGGCGGTGCTTCCATCGGCAGCAGCGCCCTCGGTGTCATTGTCCTCAGAGGCCTGGATGGTCTCCAGGATCTTCAGGCACTGCTCCTCCAGGTACTCAATCTCCAGGATCTCAGCGGCGTAGAGCAGGTCGTCCAGGTCTTCGACCTTGGCCTGCAGGGTGGCGGTGTAGGCGTACTCCAGGATCTGCTGGAACGTCTTTGGCGAGAGGAAGTCCAGGGTGTAGTGCTGGCTGTTGCGGTGGAAGAGGATCTCGAACATCTTGCTGGTGCAGGCCAGCACCGTCCGGTGCGCGTGGAACTCCTGGCTGTCCACCATGATGACCACGTCGCACAGCGTCCCCGCCAGGCGCATCTGGTTGGCTTTGTGCAGCAGCCCGGTGGGGTGGCAGGGGTTCTGCAGCTGGATCGTGCCCATCTTAGTCACATCCATGGCGCGCCCGGGGCTCGCTCATCAGGGTGCCTCGCCGGCGGCCGAATGCGGGACCAGCTTTGTGTGCCGGCTATCTGCGGAAACAAAAGGCGGAGGGGGAAAGGAGCGGAGAGGAGCGGGAGGGAGGGCCGGGAGGGAAGGGGGACAGGAGGAGCACCGGGGGGGAGAAGGGAGCAGAGGGGAGGCCGTTAGCTCGCAGCCGGCGGCGACTCGCCGCAAACTTTCTCGCCGGGCTCAGGGAGCCGCGTCCCCGCCGCTGCCGCCCGCGGACGGGGCGCAGCCTCCGCCGCCTCCCGCCCGGCTCCGGCGCGTCCGGTCCGGTCGCGCCCAGCCCGCCCCGTCCCGTCCCGTCCCGTCCCGCCCGCGCAGCCCCATCAGGTGCACGGCGGGGGCCGGTGCCCGCGGGGGGGGGCCCGCACTCACGGCGGCCGGCGGCTGCTCCGGCAGTTCGCACTGCCCGCTCTCATCGCCGCCGCCGCCGCTCGCCGCGCCGCGCAGCAAATCACGGCGGCGCCGGCCCACGGGCCGCCCCGGCACCACGTCAGGCGGCCCCCGCCCCCCGCCGCCCCCCCCGCGGCCGCCGCCGCCGCCGCCCGGTCCTGCGTGCGGGCGCCCCCCCCCGGCCCCGCCCCGCACACCGGCACCTTGCGGGCGGCACCGGGCGGCGGCTGGACAGCGCTGCCGGCAGCAAACATGGAGGAGAGGAGCGGCGCGGCTGCCCCCGGGCCCCCGCCACGCGAGACAAAAGCGGCCGCGGGGGGGGGGAACCGGCGCCGCCGCCCCCCCGGGGCTCGGGCACAGCCCCACCGGATCTCATGGCTCCCCGCGGTGCGGGCTCGGCCGAGCACAGGTCACTGAACGGGGCGCGTTCTGCCCTGACCCCGTGCGCGCCCCACCTCAGCATCGCCCATGCGTAGGGTTCCCGCACCCCGCGTGGGAGAAGGGCAATGATTGGCAACAGCAGCTCCCGAAGGGAGCAAAACAATGGGAGAGGGAACACCGGCCACGCTGCCAATGTCCACAAAACACCATGGGATGGCCCTGTGTCAGGCGCACGTCACCCCAACAAGGCGCATTCAGCCCAGATGAAACGTGCCCCCCGCAGTGATGTAGGGATCCCACAGGTCCCCACACCCCAGGTCGGGCAGCAGAGGTCTGCCAGCAAAGGCTGGCAATGGCAGCCGAGCGAAGGGAGCAAAACAACGGGAAGGGTAATGCCAGCCACGACGCCGTGCTGCCAACAACTGCCCCATGCCAAGGGGAGCACTGAAGCATTTAAACTCCCGCATCATCTCTGGGGCTGCAGCGACACAGACCTCTGACCTTCCCCTCTCCCTCCCCAGCAGCACCGTGGCTCAACGCAGCCAGTGCCGGGCCCAGCGTCATCAGCTAAAACAACAACTACGGACGGTATTAGTACAAAGATCCCCTTGGGGTAAAGCAGCGCAAATGTAATCTAAGGAGAACGTTATGGGGAAGTGTGTTTATAATTATAATGGGATTTAATGTACTTTGGGAGCAGATGATAGCAGTCATTTAACGAGAACAGCCTAATAACGGCAGCCCCACCACGGAAGGCGGCGCTGCTGGGGCTATTAGATGCTCGTGGTTGTGCACTAGGGGAGGCAGCCACTACCCCTATTTTGTGGGGGTTATAACTCGCTGGTGTAATTGGCAAGAGCAGGGATGCGGTGTGCATTCAGGCAGCGCTTGTTGGGCTGGGAATTGCCTCGAACTGCTCGAGTTCCACCCCCTCCCTGACTTCTAAATCTGAGCAGCCGGGGAAGGAGGGGGGGAATAAGGAGGCAGCACCGGTTCAGGTGGTTGTTTACCCTCCTCCAACTTCTGAAAGGCTCCATTTCAGGGCTGGGATTTTGCAGGCGGTTAGGGGTATGTTTTTAGCGTAGCTCACATGAAATTAAGCTGCGTGAGTCCCATTAGCAATAATGGAAATCCCACGGCTAAATTCCCAGGCAGCATCCTGAAAATTAACCCCCCAGCCCTCCCTGTCAACTGGTGCGTTGCACTTTTTGTTACTCCTCTAACACATGCAGTAAAAACTACCGGGTTGGTTAAGAGACTGAATTCCCGCAGTGGCACCGGACAGCGTGTCTACCCCAAGCAGGGAACCGCAGGCTGCAGCATTCCCAAATCCCACCCCACATTCACTGTTTGCTGGTGCCTCTGGATGCCTCCCCGGACAGCAGAGGGTTTGGAGGGGAAGACTGTTTTGCTTTGAGAGGTAAAGAAAGACAGCAGAGCTGGTCATGTGCGGCAGCCAAAGCCAAAGGGATCCCCCTTCTCTCAGGGCTTTCCTCCCTTGCCCACCTCCATTTCCCTTTGGGCTGCACCACAGCCACCTCTAGAAGCCCCTGAGCTCCCCAGAGCACCACACAGCTCTTCCCCATGACCCCTCTGCCCAGCCCATGCTGGCTCTGCCCATACTCAAGTCCGGTTTCCCCTCAAACTCATGCAGTGCCACCCCAACCCATGTGCACACAGAGCGGGGAGATCTCTCGCTGGGAAGATGGCGTTGATCATAATACGTGTAAACCAGGAAAACCCCAAAAGCTCTTGCCCATGACCTCAACTCTCAGCCTCCTTTCCCACAGCAATGCCCCACTCCTCCCTGCAGAACCTCGACCGAGGCACCCCCACCCTGCTCTGCAGCGGGCTGACCTGGATGCATTCACAAGCCAAAAGCAGAAGCAGCTGCTTGCCCCAGTGTCCCTGAGAAGGGAAGAGCCGCCATCTCCCAGGCTCAGGCATCAGTCCTGCCCCGGCGTGGGAGAGGCTCACAGAGCTGCCCGGCACCCGCAGCCCCTGGAGGTGCCCACAGGGAGCTGGGGAAGCCACAGTCTGCAGGGTCATTCCCCACACCCCGGCACAGGAGTTAATCCCTCATCGCCCCCCCCCCCCAGCACCTTCCATTTCCCTCCATCTCTCCCCATCAGTTTCCAATTTATTTACTTTTCTGATGTTAATCCCCACCTTGTAGTGTAACGTGTTTATTAGAAAGGAACCGGCACGTTAAATGAAGCCAAGCTGGGCTCTCGTGTTAAATAGCAGTCACGCCCAAGTGCCTCTCCATGTGCCATTACTCCAAGTGATTGAGGCAATTTCTTCCTCTGCCACGAGTTTCAGTTGTAAATCTCTCAACCAGATACGGGGGCAATGATGTGCTGCCTGGTGCGATTATTATTAACCTCCAGCATTAAACTCGGGAGACATCCGTGCTTTCCCGGGAAGGTCTTCCCTGCAAGGACCAGGCAGAGCACAGGCACCCTTCCTGAGAAACCTACAGATCGCTGCACATTCCCCTCTCGCTCCCAACCCTTCCTTCTTTTGGACAGGGAGATGCCAACGTCCGCTTTCCCAACAGAATAGCCTGGCAAGGATCAGCAGACCCACAGGGAAGGAAAGCTCCATGAAGCACGGACAGGACAAAGCAATGACCCATAAGCACTGCAAGAGACAGTGGCAGGGGGAGCTTCAGAATATGCCAGGCACACGGGAGGAGGAGAAGGAGAAAACAGAAGAACCACCAGGATCACAAGAAAGGACATTCCTTGATCAGGATGCTCAGACCACAAATAAACTTCACAGGAGATGGCTTCAGAAAGGAGGTCCCCAAGCTTGGTGGGCCCCAACTCGTGTTCCCCCCCCCCCCCCCAAGCTCTTCCCCCTGGACCTCTTCTTTCACAGAACTGACTTCTGAGGGCACAGGGCAAGAGTACAGTGACTTTCCCATGTCACAGCCATACACGTTCCTGGCTTTGTTTTAGTGTACTGGGAGGGTTTTCCCGTCTTGCTGGACTGGAGCTGAACCCTGAAATACTGGTGCAGGGATTTGTGCACCACACGCAACACCAGATCAGTTTTAATCCCAATCAGCAACCCACGACTCTTAAATACTGATTTTGGCTATCACTCCAGACACTGAATTTCTCAGCATCCCAACTCTCGCGTGCGCACGGGACCCGGAATTCACCAGGCACTACATCCCTGCTCAGAGCTGGAGCTGCGCTTGGCTTTCACACGCGGCGAGCTGTCAGCTTATGAAAAGATGATTGAACGTGTCAGACTTTACTTCTAAACCCCCGGGCCAAGGGCACAAAGCTGATGGGAAGGGGGAGGAGGGCTGCCCCTGGAAGGCTGCACAGCGTGCGGCCACGGTGCGTTAAGCTTCCTGCGAACCCCATTGATCCACTGCAGGAGCCACATGGACACCGGACCCGGGCGCATTGTGGTGGCACAGGGGAGCGGAGGAGCCGGGAACAGGCTCCTTATTGTGCCCCCGCAGCACAAAGGGAACCTGAGAGTCGCTGCGAGGACGCAGCTGGTTCTGCCGTGGGGCGCAAGCTTTGCGCTCTGCTGCAATTGATGCCAGAGGAGATCCTGCAGGAGCACGGCTGCAGCCAAAGCCAAGGGACCTGTGCAGGAGCTCTCCCAGTGTCACAGGAAAGGTGAACATGTAAATCCAGTAACTGAGACAGAGCGGACTGGGCACACATGGACTCCTGCACTTCAGAAACCATTGTCCACCCTGCCCCATGTGCCTGCATCTTCTCTACAACCTACCAGCCCCGGCTTGGCAAGGGATAGGGTCTGGCCAGTGCTGGAGCACACGACAAAGGCATAGCAGCAGCAACGAGGGTAACAGCGTCACCTACCTCATGACCCATGCAGCCTGGCCGTCATGAATCATGGAATGCTTTGGGTTGGAAGCAGGCTTAAAGCTCATTTAGTTCCAACCCCCTGCCACAGGCAGGTCACCTTCCACTAGACCAGGTTACTCCAAGCCCCGTCCAACCTGCATTGCATCACTGCGTACATCTATGCGTCTCTGCCAGGCTGAACAGGGCTGCTGCATGCATGAGTCTGTGCTGCCCAGCTGGAAAAATCCTTCCTTTCCTCTCTGTAAGCCAGGCTCCTTTAAGGGATACAGCATCTGAGCAACAAATGGGGGGCATTAAAACCTTACACTGCTCCAGGTTACAACTTTGCTCATGTGTGTACATTTGTGCTGTGGCGGGGACAACTGGGCTCGGACACAACCACATTGATGCCATCACATCAAAGGAGTGGGTAGCATCCTTCCATCCCTCCCAGACACCAAGGTCCAGGTTGTGATGCACACAACATCGGTGAAAGCAGATCCAATGCACTCCCAGGAGCGCTCCCTCCATCCCCCCAGCTTTGTGCAGGCGAGAGATGCCGCGCAGCCCCTAAGACAGCGGGGCTAATTAGCAGCTCAGGGCCCCGAGCCTGCGAGGCCGGCGGATGAGTGGGAGCTGTGACTCAGGAGGGCGGCAGCCCGGGCCAGCCTTCCCGCATTCCTGCCCTAAATCCCCCACACAAAAGGGAATTTAGCCACAGTGACTCAGCGAAGGAGCACAAACTTTACAGCCGGGCTTTGAGCTCCGTGTTTATGTATCCACCCCCCCCAGCAATGTGCTGCTGGCTCGGTAATTAAATAAAAATGTCTCCCTCTAGCAGGCTCTGACCTAATCATTTGTACAGCGCCTATTTTTAGCGTTACCCTTTGTACGTATGCGAGCGAGCCCAAGCCAGAGGCAGCAACTTTGGAAGTCCTAACGAGCAGAGGGGGCTGCCTTTGTTTAATGTACTGTGTCATTATTTTTCCTCTTCCCCCCCCCCGTCTCTCAACCTAAAATATTTGACATCCTGCATGGGACAAGGAGCGAGATGTGCCGCGGCGGTAAATGTCAGCCCCAACCCTACAGCGCCGAGGCGGCGGCTGCGGGCTCGGTAAAGTTCATTCCGGAATAAAGCCCTCTGAGCAGAGCAGGATCTGCGCTGGGGCCTGGGCAAGGCGCCCCAGGGGGACTCGCTTTGCCCACCAAGATGGGGGATGCTCCAACATGGTGCGTTTCCCGCTTCAGCCCGGATTTCTCTCCATCCCCCTAAACCGGCTGCTGGTTCTCTGCAGGATTAACTTAGTGCTGGCAAAGGAGATGGTTTCAGTGTGTGAAGACATTCCCAGTGCTGGCTAGTCCTCCTGGAGCAGTGTGTAGGGCTGCACCTCCATCCAGGACCTTCCTCCTGCAGGAGGATGGTGCCCAAGCTTGGGCATTAACAAGAGCTGTGCGTTAAATACCCATTTGGTGCTTTTCTGATTTACATGACATTAGTCTATTGCTGAAACCTCTTCCTGCCTTGAAACAGGACAGTTTTCAAGAACCCGAGTGACTCTGGAGTTTCAAACCCCAAAGTCACTTAGGACCACAAGTGGCATGAGCCATACCATGGGAAGCATCCAGTTCCCATGCCTTCATGATAATCAAGTCCATTCACTGGAGGGAGCGAGCCAAATCCGAAATTCCAGTCCCTGAGCAAACACCTTTATCCCGATTTCATCTTTCCTTTCCAGCAAGGGCAAGCTCCATGTCCCATTTCCAGTTGCATGAGTCACCTGTTCCCCTTTCCAAAGAGAAACTATATACATATATATATATATGCCTCTGTGTGGGTGCACACAGAAATGCACTACTGTTTCTGACAGTGCAAACAAAAGCCCCCGCTTGTGGAAGCCTTTCCTTCCCCCCCTTCCCTTCCCAACGTATCTGTGCATTAGATATTCACACAAAATGCATCCACAGCTGGGGAAACTTCTGCCAAAATGGGCTCCTCCTCCTTCCCTTCCTTGCACCAGGACAAAAAAATTCTAGTGGCTGAATCACACATCACACAGACCTCATTTCCAAGATGATCGAGCTGCATAATGAAGGTATTTTAGTCCCGGATTAAATTCCTGCTCATCTCTTCCATCACTGCTAACAGCCATCTACACGGTACAACCCCAGAATGTACGAGAGAGTCAGAGCAAAGTGTGAGGCCAAACACTACAGTCTGGGTTCAAGGTTAGATATTAACTGATTTTATTTTCTTAATTGCCAGAAGACACAATAAACCCCCCGTATCTTATCTGGTCACAGATTCCTAAGTGACTGAAACCCCAGATAGCATTCGTGCATCAGGACCGCTCACAAACCACCCTTTTCAGGGCAGATATTTGTGAATCCCTTATGAAGGTCTGGAGTAATCAGTGCCTTCGAGCTCAGTCACAGCAGACACGTTCATCACCACGGGTCCCACGGACAGGGGCTCTGCAGCCCAGCTGCGTGGTGGGGTCGGGTCTGGGAGGTGAGCACCGAGGAGCTGTGTGATGCCCTTGGACCACACGGAGTTTGTTCATGCTGGAGGGGGTTTGGCACAGTTCGCCCTCAGCCCGGCCACATTCCCCGCTGGAACGGCTCGATCGGCCTCCCAAGAATGAAAGTAAACACTCCTGCAAAGCCCTTCCTGGATAAGGCCTATCTGCCCAGGGCCAGAGGTTCACACGTGCTCCTGCAAGCACTCGGGATGCAAACAGGGAGACACAAGGGTTGTGATGCCGGCAGCTGCGTTCACAATCCCCCCCCCCGACTCCTCTTGAGGTACAAAGTCCCTTTGGAAACACAGCCCAGTTTTTCCCACTGCATGCACCTCCTCCGGTGCCTCTGCTGTTTAGGGTACTTCATCCTTAGGCTGGGAAATGCCAATCCCACCACAGATGGACCAGAACTCCGCTTCTCTCCACCATCTGAAGGGTCACCAGAGTATTCACATTCATCACTCACAGTGCAGAAATGGATCCAGCACCACTTGGGTTGCTGCGGGTCCTTGGTTCTGGGCAGAGGGACTGACTGGGAGAGCAGGGAGCCTGCTCCTGACATCACAAAGTGGAGTGGCTTTGGGGAATTCCAGCTCTGGAGCCTTTGGAAAGGTCATTTTGGAGACATCCCTTCAGGCATCTGAAGGGGAGAAAAGTAAATCACAGCTCCTGAAAAAGTGAGATGCAAAACCAGCCAGCACCTTTCCTCCCCAACGGCACCTTGCTCAATAGACATGCTCCCCAACAGCACATGGGTGGCACACAGGATGCACTACACAGCAACAGGACCAAGATGCCAGATGGAAGAGGAATTCGCAGCCTTGAGAGAAGGGCACTGAGGCCACCGAAAGGGGATGTCAAAGTGACCGCCGGGGGCAGAAGCTCAACCCTGGTGTCAGATCGGGGCATGTGAACGACTCGTGGTTGTGGAAATAGGATATGGAAAGGAAAGCTTATCCCCCGGCCAGCTGATCAGCAGAATCCATACGATGGCACTGAGCAAGGGGAGTTACTTAAATACAGTTTTCCAGGTGAGAAATGCCTGACTTCAGATGTTTTTGTCAAGGGTGGAAGCAGTGCAGATCCCAAGCATGCACCATACCCAGCTCTGGGACCCCATCTTTAGCCACACTCATCCTCCAGCCAAGCACTTTCTGGCTTTGCCAACAGTGCCAAGTGCCATAAGGTTCAGTAATGAACAAGGCGCACGTGCTCCCTAAAACTGGCTTTATTTCGGCCATGAAGCCCTGCTGCATTAACTGCAGGTGAAATCCTTTGCCGGCACTGCTCGGGAGTTCAGCTGAGGTGATGAGGAATAATCCTCGCTGGCTTTGAAGCCCGTGAGTTTTGCAGTGATACCACTCCTCATCACGTCCCTCCCCAGGAAGGGCATTTCCAGCAGGACACAGGCAGCCCCGGAGTAAGCACTGACAGATCAGCTGCACAGACCAAGCCCAAAGCCAGAAAGCCAACACCAGGAACCAGCTTGAAGCAGGGTAGGAAAGAATCTGCCTCGCATAGGTATAGAGCAGGCATTGGCCAGGAAGTTACTCATGCCTCAAACCCATGCCTTTTGCCCCATTTCCTGAAATTTGAAGGCTCTGATGGGACACTGTAAGAGGATCAGAAAGTCTGCCTTAATCTGGGCTTTCACACTACTCTGATTTAAATTGTACTTGCTCAGCATCACCTTTTGAGCTGTGGACAGTGTAAGAGAATCTGGTCACAGGGCAGGAATAAATACATTTTCCTTCTGTGTTGGCCACGTGGTGCTCAAGATGAGACAATTCAAGTCCCTGTGACCTGAAATGCTGCCCCTGTCTCTGGTAATCCTAATCCTGCTGGAAATAGGAACCAAGCACAAGTGTACGTGGCGCAGCGCTCGCAGCTCCAGATACTCTCCAAAGGCCACTAAACAAGCGTGCGACCAAGAGCTTTCCTTTTCAGGGTCAGAACACTTAACCTGATATTCAGATTTGCTCATTCTGCTGACACAGTTTCACCCCTTAGAGGTCCTTCTGCAGTGTGGGAATCCACACCGCATACACACTGGCACCCAGAGCATCTCAGTGCTGTGGCCAGAACTGTTCTGCAGGGATGAAGTTTGGATGGCAATAAAGGACAATTAATGCCACCCAAGAGCTGCAGACACCAGAAGGTTGGTGCCATCAAGCCCCTGTAACAGTTAGGAGGTAAAGATGAGGCTTACACAGAAGGTGGGTCCTTTACTATTGAGCTCCCAACAAGGTCCATGCTGGGAGGGAGAAGAGGGGGGGAAGGAAAGGAGATGAGTGAGCGCGCTGCCTGCTGCAAATATTGACAGAACCATTATGGGCATGTATAAAACTCCCATTTGCGTGATGCGAGCGTGATATTCTTTGAATACTTCTGTCTCGAGGAATTCTTTATTTTGCCATAGAAGAAAAATGTTTTCATATTCTCTCCTGCCGTTCAGACCCGCAACCCGGAGAGCCCTTTTGCCCTTGAGAGCCATAACATTATTTGTTAACATTTTTATGATGCCAAATGGTCTGTGCTAGAACGGGTGCCATTCTTTAGCTGGGAAACCATATGGCATGCCGAGTAATAAATAAGGTATTGTGATAGTTAATGAACCTAATTGCTAGCAAAGGCTTTAATACAGGGAATGTGCTGCTGAGAATTTAGCACCACATTAGAGATGCAGCAGAGCTCCTCTGACTTCTGAGGCTTAATTTAAGTTCTATATTGCAAACTCCAGAAAATAATTCCAAACCCTCCTGCTGGAAAAGCAACCTGCTGGTAGACTGTGATTATACTGAATTACTAAAATCGCAATCAATTTTACACACTCAGTTAACCCTTGCTAGGGAACTCGTCTCTCTGCCCACAATGTGAGGGAGAGCCCCTTCGAGGAGGTGCCTGAGCCAAGCGACTGGAGCATCGTGGTCACAGTCATCCTTACCAAGATAGGTCCTCTCCCCAGCATCTCCTTCTTCGGGGAGCAACCCCTATTCCCGGCCTCTCCACCTACCAGCCAAGCTGACCGTAGGCAAAGGGGGACTGAAAGCCATGACTAGGAATGGTCACCACTAGTTCCCTCTGCGACTAACTTATTAACTGCTGTCCTTGCCCCACTGTGGTCAGATGAGGCTGGAAGTGCAGCACACAGGCTCCAGAGAAGCACTCACACCCCTGGGAATAGCAGCAGAAGGAAACTCAGGAGTAAGTTAAACTCGCCTTGGCTCCCCGAGCCCCGCGGAGCTCTTCTGTCAATGAAACCCCTGGCATCACTACAACTGGAGTTTAAAACGCAAGCCCTGTCAGCCTGGAAAAGCCTTGGGCAACTCATGCCTGCAGAGCGGCAGCGGTGCAATGCTGCCTGCGCATCTCGAGGAGGTACAGCCGCTGCTCCTGCCCTCTCGCGCAGGGGCTGGTTAAAGCAGCAAAGGGAGGTGCACGAAATGGAATATGCATGCCCATAGCTCCTCCAAGGACTGCTCCAAAACGCTCACCAGCATGGGAAGCCACCCCTCAAACTCTATGGTTTGTCAAACTCCATCCCCTTTAATCCCCTGTCCTTATACCTAAAAAGCTGCCCACTGGACAAGCCCTTCAGGCTGCAGCCTTCCTTGAGAGGCCAGTGCAGGGAGCCCTGGCCATCCCTTGGAGAAGAGCAGCACTGCTCCTTCACTCGCTCCAGAGGTGGGAAACCAGAGGTTATTGGTTTCTTCCCTGCTCTGATTGCACTCGGCCATCCTGCAGTCACGTCCTTCTGCTGACAGCGGGCGACTCGGCTCTGCAAAGCAGCCACATCCCGGCTGGAAGCGCCAGGGAGGAGGCAAGAAGGTTTCCCGGCGGAGCTGCCCTTCTCCACCCCTCCGTGCCAGCCTGCAGCCCTGTCCTTGGCCACCTGCAGACCTCTCCCGCTCCATGCTCCGGGCAGGCCCCAGGAATGCCGGTGTCAAGGTAGGAGGTGGCCACAGGCAACACCCGGTGGTAGCATCCAACAAGGAAGAGTGCAGAGATAAAGAGCCATGCTGGGCGGATTTAATACTGTACATAAATACACTTTACAATCGGGGGAAGGCTCGGTGCTAAGAGGAAACCATTGGAATATTTTATCGTGATGCAGATCGAGTGAAAAGACTGTGAATAAATAAAAGGGAAGATAATTATTTGATGGAGTTCTCTTAGGATATGCCACAGCGGGGAATACTTACAGAGAATACATATTACTAGACAGACTCAGCTATTCAAGCATCAAACTAACCTATAAATTGTCAGAGGAGAAGATTGGAGGAGAGGAATGGATGGGGGCTTGGGCACCATGCTCATCAGTAACGCCGGGTTGCGCTTCCCACCTTCCCCATCGAAATTCCCATGCCCGAGAAGTCACAGTCCCGGAAAAAGGGAAGCATGCTTCTAATAAATGTCTCCCAGAAATTACAGCCGAGCCACTACAGTACGGAGATGGCACCATTTATCTCCCCACCATCTGCACAGGCTCGCTGGGCCGGGTGGCAGCCGCCTGCTCCTGTGCTTCTGCAGGGTGAGGGGGGTCCTCAGCAGCACCCAGCATCCCTCGTCTCTCACTGCAGCCTCCAAAACAGGCTTTCACCTTGCCCCATGCACCCCGTTTCAGGAGGGAAGCCCCACACGCGGAAGAGTTTCCTCTCTGGAATAAGGCAGGGCCATCTCCCAGCATCTTCTCCCTCGACTGGATCATGAACTGCTGAGTGAAGGCTGCTCCATAACGGGGAGCATCCCTCACCCCCGGGCCAAGGGTGACCCGGAGAGCGCTTTGCAAGCGGAGCTGCGCATGCCCTGGGAGCGCCGTTCCCGGTTTCGGGGCGAGCAGCAGCGACTTCCCTGAGGTCAGAGTGCTTCCTAGAGGCAGAGCTGCAGAGTGCCCAACGCTCCCCGCCTCCTGCCAGCGCAGCTCCAACCAGCCCCGGCTCCCTCCGAGCCAGCTGCAGGTTCACATCTCCCGGTTCACACTCGGGTATTAATCCAAGCGACTGCACTCACTCATGGTCTTAACAGCGAGCTGCAAACAGCCCACAAACACCAGCGCAATGCAGAAACGGAGCAGTTGCAACGCTTGTTCCCTGTTAACTTATAGTTATCGAGGCATCAAGCTCCAGAGCTGCCCTAGGGACCTGGCACGATACCCCTGGGTATGGGCCCACCGCCCTGCTGTACAAGCTGGTGATAATCATAGGCAGACAATAAAAGAGCCACCTTTCTTTTGGCACTGAACTGGACTTCAGAGAGACCCCAAACCTTGTCCAGAGATGAGCCAAAGGATACCTCAGCGAACAGATAGGAGTGCACAGATGCAACCAAAAGTGAGCTGATGCAGTGGCTGCGGGTAGCAACAGTTTGTTGCACACCTTGCTTAATAAAGTGTCCCTCCTGTATTTGTCCCTTTCCCCAGTGTTTTTGGCTCCATGCCTTACCAAAGCACCCTTTCACCATCCCTCCCACACAGCACTGACCCTGGTCCTCGGAGGCAGCTGGGATGCTAGAGAATGAGGGGAGTGGGCTGAGGAAGACCTCCCACCCCACACCTGCTGTGAGGGGGGGATACCAGGTCTGTGTGGGTGCGACTGTGTTTATGCCATTTACTGATGGGGCTGATGCCATCAGCTCCAACCATTGCCCATCTCCAAGTGAAGGAAACCTTTGGTTCCTTTATGAGGAAGATGCGAGACGCCCGCGTTGGGAACAGGCAGCCTCGTGCAATTAGCAGAGCTGCTCATTATTTTAAGCGAGACTTGTCACTGCTTCCAAACCCCTGAGCAAGAGCAAAGCCAGCACCGAACCCAGGATACCTTTAAGGCTGGCTCAGACAATAAAATCAAAGGCAGCCTGATGCTGGCAGGTCTCCCTCCCTCCCTCTGCCTGCCAAGAGGGAATATCTCAGTCACCTGCACCCACAATAGGACTTCGTCCCCGTTCCCGTCATTAATTTAGAGCCTGTGAATTAGTGGGGCCCCAGAGATGCTCAGAGTCCACCTGTTCCCACCGCACGCCTCCCCGCGCCCAGCACTGACATTTGGAGCCGTGGCAGCAGGTACCGGCACCGGCGAATGCTCCCATAAAGCATCGCTAATGCAATACCTGCCACGGTCCCTGCCATGGGCGCTGCCATGCATCGGCACTGAGGGGAGCGCCGCGCCTGGCTGGTGGGGACGGACTCAGGCACCCAATGCACTTAGACAGGAGCTTTCAGCAGTGCAGTGGTGGGATGCTCGAAGGCACAATATAAAGCAACCCACATTCAGTGCCATGCGGCACCCCAAGCCACTAAGCCACAGCAACCTCCCCTCCTGGTCCCATCCCTTTGGCAGAGGTCACGCTGCTGCCAGTGTTTCTCCATTTATTCCCAAAGCACAGCACTACATTAATTGCTGCCATTCTGGACACCGAACAAATTGGCCCTAAATGTGTTTTCGCAAAGCAAGAAGTGTTTTGTTAAAAAGGGCTGGGAGGAGGGCGGGTTTTAAACCACTATCACCGTAATGCGATGAAATTACCATGTAGCACGCAGGGGGCTGAAAGCTGCAATTAATATCCCACACCTTTCCGAGTCCTTTGTGTCATGACAGTGCTGGAAAAATAGCAGCTGCTCAGGATCTGCATCAGGGACCAGTCCCCGCCCTCCCCTTGGACCCAGGAAGAATGCCTGGAGGCCAAGCACCTCATCCCCTTCCTCTACACACAAACAGAACCAGTGGTGCAGGAGACCCCCATTTGCCTCCCCTTCCTCACCATGGATGTTGGCTCACTTCTAAAGGATAAAGGCACTGGCAAGCATGCTGCCCACCTGATGCTTGGGCATCTGAGCCAACATCAGCCACGTTCAGGGATGTCGAGCACAGCACATCTCTACAAGCTTCTGAGAAAGTCAGTAGCCCAAAACAGAGCCACTCATAGTACTTAACTGCCATCAAAATAAGAGCTCAGGGCAGTCATGAGATGGCAGCACTGAACCCAAAGGAACCTCTGCTCCATCAGTTCTACTGCTACCTGAGGAGTGATGGAACATGTCACCCAGCACCATGGGTGCCTTCCCCCTCAGACATGCCCATGTGCTGCCTCACTCGAGGAGCTCCTACACCAGCCCAGCAGGCACATTCTCAGGTCTCTGCTCCAAGGCTCCAGCACCCCAAGCGGCCCCAGCACAGACACCCAGCTAGCACCCAACTTTTGGAGCCATTTTCCACATCTCCCCATGCCAGAGGGATTTATTTGCCAGCTGGGGTATGAATAACCCAGCTGAGCATCCTGCTGTCACCCCGGCCCTTCGGCAGAGCTCTGTGCTGTCAGGCAAAGGGAAGACTGAGGCTGGAGATGAATCACAACGTGGTTTCTAGGCAAAGTCCCATTAATGCAACTGCTCAGAGGCATTGCAGATCCTACCCGAGTACTGTAGAGATGAAAGCCTTATTTATGAGTAAGATATATCTGCAGAGGGAGCAATAAACCACAAAGCAAAGTATGAAGGTTTGCAGCAAATGCTGTAAAGTTTTACACTCCCGAAAACTAGGAATAAAAGATACACCCAACTGAAACAAAGCGGATGGAAAGGGTTTCCACAGGACTGTAAAACAGCCTTATAACAGTTAATTGCTAGCTCCTTGCTGCAGCACAGAGAGATTTAAGCCAGGAAAAGAGTGGTGTAAATCTCCATTGAAGAGCAGGAGAAAAGAAAGGGGAGCAAAGGGAGAAGAGCGCCAGGAATATGAACCTTTTGTTTGGGATCCTCTGCACCATGCAGAGGAAGAGAAAGCTTTTGTTCCCAGCACTGCTGGCCCCGCTGCTCCCACTGGAGCTGCTGGGAGCAAAGCCACGGGTGAGAGCCGGCAGGACCTCCGCAGCCTGCTCCTTCCTCAGTGACTTAGAACATGACTAAATCACATCAATGCCCACGCAACAGAGAAAATCAGGCAGCATCAGGGCTTGCTTCTGCCCCCAGGAGGAAAGGGCACAGGGAAAGGCAAAGCACCAGGGTGTGATTCCTCCAAGTCCAGTGGGGAAGCCTCAAGTGCAATGCTTTTGACCAAGTGAAATACTAGGAAAACCTCAAAACGTTCTCCACAACCACCAAAGCAACCAACCAACCGCCACACTTCAACCAGCTCCACCAGGACTCAATGCATTACAACCACCCCAGAAGCTTCCACCCTTGGAATCCTAACGATGCTTGCAAGAGAAAGCTGTGGAGATGGCAAAAGCCCCTGAGGGACTGCTGCATTTCAGAAACCAAGCACATTTTATCCTGAAGGAGCACAACTGTCTCCATCTCTCCCATAATAACTGGCCCTCCCAATAGAAAACTTGCTCCTTTCTCCATGAAGTACCTGAGTCTGGACGTATTTGCTTTCTTTACACATATCCCCGCAAGCACGAAGGAGAGGAGCATCCAAAGCTCAGCCCAGTAAAAAGCACATAAACCAGAGGACACTTCTGCTCCCACCCTCCGAGCACCATTCCCAGCTCCCCCGCTCCACTCTGCCGCAAGATATTCCCTGCTGCTTCACTTACCTCTCTCCTGGGATGTGGACTCAGCAGGAGGATGGGAAGGGTGCTGGGATGGGCTGGAGCATGCTGCAAGGCTCTGATGCTGCTGCAAAGGCTGGGAAGAGTTCTGGGGCTACTGAGGCTTAAAGCCAGGTCCCAGGCTGAGGTCCCACTCCGAGGCACGAGCCTGCTGCTTTCAGACCAGGTCTCAAGCACACAGACAAGCTCTTCTCTCACAACAGACACAACCCAAACCTCAATTACTATGAGATGCTACAGCTGCTGAGACCTCCCCTGCCCTTTATAACTTCCCTGGCTGCTGCTACACAGGTGATGGGAAGAGGCCAAGGTGCTGCTCCTTAAGCTGATGGGACACAGGCCTGTCTCATCAGGGAGGGCTTTGCTCCTCCCCTCCCCTCGGCAGCTTTCTGCAGGCACTTCTCCTTTTTGTGCATGGTTTTTGCTCCCCGTAATGGCAGATTTTGTGTTACCCACGGCTGCAAGCGGAGCAGTGCGTTCCGCAGCGTAAATATCGGAATGTTGTTTATATCAATCAGAGAAGCACTTAGGAGGAGATGACAATGGAGTCCATGGAGCCCTAATCACACACTTTGACTGGAATAAAAGTACGGGGGGGGGGGGGGGGGGGAGCAGCGTGTGGAAATCAGGGGCTGGTGTTTCAATGGAGGCAGGAAAGCGGCAGTGGCAGAGTGGTCCAGGGGCCCACAGAGCCAGGATTGGCATCCCACTGCCAGGAGCCGGCTGTGTGGAGTGGGACCATGAGATGCTCACAAACACCCTAAGCTGCTCTGGGTGCTGGCAATTTACATCCCCAAATCATGTCCCTCAGTGAATGAAACTGGCTCTGGGGCAGAAATGGCCACGCTGAGCTGGCAAACAGCAACAGAGACAAGCAGGAGCCACCCATAGCAGCCAGCCACAGGGCTACGCTGCTTCCACACATCTCAGCCCAGCATAAGAAGTCATAAATCCAGAGCCTGGAAAGGGCATCTGCATTTAGGCTTGGCTTAGGGCTCAGGCCCTGGGCAGGTTCCCTGGGAACGGCTGGACGGAGCCCCAGCCCAGCTGAGCTGGGGGGAGAAGCACGTGAGCCAAGGGAAAACAGAGCTATACCAGGAGGACTGAGAACAGGGACCCGCTCTGGGCTGGCTCGGTGGCCCTGGGGCTCATTCCCACCCCCAGCACTTCCCAGGGGGCACAGACCGAATCATGGCTGGGGTTTGATGTCTGACTTTGAGTACCACTTTGCTGCTGATGCCTTCCCTTTCATGAGAGCATCCCCTCGCAGCCTGATGCATGTGACAGGCAGGGTGTGAGCCTGGGCATGGCGTGCAGCTTCCTGAGCCCTCCTCTCCTCCTCCTCCTGCTGCCTTTGCACTGCTGAGGTGCAGGCGGAGGGGACAAAACCACCGGCATCAATGGGGTTTATCTCAGGGCTTCCAGCTGCAAGGCTGGGAGTGCCCGTGTCTGCTTCAGGGGCTGATGTCCCACAGTAAAGACAACCCAGGTCTGCTCCCCATGGCCAGGCGGCTCCCATGGGGTCAGTGGCTTTCAGCTGGGGCCTTGTCACTGGAGTAACAGGCAGCACTTTGCTCTCAGCAGAAAACCTTTTCAATGTGCTCATCTTCCAAGCTGACATCCTTTTCATGCTTCCTGTCACCATCATCAGCATGTTCTGCATGGGCAGGCCTGGCCCCTGCATGCGGTGTGGTGAGCAGGGCTTGTTAAACGAAGTCACTTTGGGGGCTAAAATAACGCTTATTAGTTTGGGAATGTGGCGGCGGCTCCTCTGCCCATCACTCCTAACGCAGCTCTTCAGAACACCCAAAGGCCAATTACATAGATTTGGCCGGTAATGAGCCTAAAACTGTCTGATCACTGCGGCTCCCGCTGTGCCAGCGGGAAGAGGACGAGAAGCGCGGGGCTCTGCTGCCTCTTCGTGGTGAGGATGGCGAAGGAGCCGCCACCACCGCGTCCTCCCCGTGCCACCCGGACACGGCGTGGGGCTGCTGGGGCACGGTGCAGGCAGGGGCAGGGTCTGTGGCCAGCGCTGGAAGGCTGGGAATATGGTGGTTGTTGGGCGGAGGAGGGGGTGAAGTTTCAGTTTTCCAAGGAAAAGCTGATAAAAATGAAAGCAACAAAATGACAAACATTGGAAATGTCAGCAGGCGCTTCTTATGGGCTGGCAGCGACCTCTCCTTCCTATGGAGGCACGGACAGCGCCCTGCCAGGGTATCTAATGGCCTTAAAACTTCCTTGCCATGTTGTATTAGCGAACACGTCACCTTCAATCTGCAACTGAGGAAGAGAGTGCTGGACGTGCTGATGCTCACGGAGCTGTGGGGCTCTGAGATGCCGGGGACTGCCGGCTCACGCTGCTTCACCTGCCGTCAGTTACTGTCCAAACAGGGCTGGGAATGTAATCCCAGCTGTTAATCACGGCTGCTCGTGCAGGGCACGGTGCGGCTTTGGGGGGCTTCAGCAGGGAGTTACCACAGACAGAGCGAAGCTGAGCGCAGCAACGGAGCGTGGGAGAGGGCCCTGCTCGGGAATGGGAGCGTGTCCGGAGCGAAGGACACGGGAGGGTGGGGAAAACCGAAAGTACGCACGGGCTGCGCTGCGTGCGGCAGGAGGAGCGAGCGCGGACCTCGCTCCCGGCAGGGATGGACGCTCCCGCTGCCTTCACGGACGCCGAGTTTTACCAGCGCAGCTTCGACCCGCAGGAGTACCTGAGGGAATTCTGCAGCCTGAGCAACGCGCAGGGGCAGCCAAACACGCTGCTCACGCAGAGCCTCAGGAACCTCTTCAACATGTTCGCCCTGGGTGAGTATCCTACGCCCCTGCCCGGAGTTGGGCAACAGCAGCCAGCGCCATTTGCGGGGCTGCAGGCTGCTGTACGTGTGCCCAACACAGCGAGCTGTTTGATATGTATATAAACATGCACACATATAGTGTATTACATATAGTATAGCGTAGTATATAGCAGAAATATCTGGCTGGACGTTTCCGTCCTGGGGCACAGCCTCACCCGGATGGCCTTTCCCTCCTCCACACCAGACGGGCTCAGTGGCCATACCCTGATAGATGTTGGCTGCGGTCCCACCATCTACCAGCTTCTGTCTGCCTGTGAGCGCTTCCAGGAGATCATCTCCTTGGATTACACAGACCAGAACCGCCGGGAGCTGGAGAAGTGGCTCAGGAATGAACCGGGAGCCTTCGACTGGAGCCCGGTGGTGAAATACGTGTGCGAGCTGGAAGGGGACAGGTGAGGCTGGCTGCCACTGGCCACAGAGCACGTGGAGATGCTGAATAACCACATCACGAGCCTCTGTCTGTTTATTGACTTGCCAGGGAGAAGTGCGCTGAGAAAGAGGAGAAACTGAGGAAGAAGGTGAAGCAAGTTCTGAAGTGCGACGTGACCAAAGCCAACCCCACGGCCCCTGTGTCCCTGCCTCCCGCTGACTGCATCGTGTCCACCCTCTGCCTGGAGGCCGCCTGCAAGGACCTGGCCACGTTCCGCAGTGCCCTGAGGAACATCAGCACCCTGGTGAAGCCAGGGGGGCACCTGGTGATGGTGACAGTCCTCCAGGAAACCTTCTACGCCTTCAACAAGCAGGTTTTCTCGTGCCTCTACCTGGAGAGGAGCATGGTGGAGGAGGCTGTGGAAGGCGCTGGCTTTGACGTGAAGCACAGCGAGGTGCAGCCGTACGTGCCCGGTGATGCCCGCACGGACTGCAGAGCCGTGCTGAACCTCGTGGCACGCCGGCGTGCCTCCACCACCGCGTAGCACGTGGGCTCTGCGGAGGGAAGCAGCAGCGTGCCCTGTGTCCTAAATCCTTGCCCATGAAACCCATCCCTTTACCTGACAGCAAATAAACTCATGAGTGCTCCAGTGATGGTGTGGGCTGGGATTTGTGCTGGGTGCTCGTCCAAACCCAGACCGATTTCTGGTTTCTGGGCATATCCCATGTGCTCTCTGAAATGCTGCAGGGGGAATGGGTGCTGTCAAGGGGAGCAGCACACTCTGCACCCAGACAGACCCCAGCTCCCGCAGAACCAGGGGTGCTTGCCCATCTTTCTGGTGTAACAAGTGTTGGGGACAATGCTGTGGCCGCAGGCAGTCTTGATCCCCTGCACACTGGCAGAGCTGCAGGGATGGGGCTCAAAGGCTTGGTGCATGGCAAGGATGCTCTTCCCAAAGCAACCTCCTCTGCGTGCAGCCCTGCTGGCCACACACAGCCGCTCTCCTGCTGTTGCAGACAGCCAGACCTGTGACATATCAGAGACTCAGCTGAGACACTCGAGCCGAGGCATTTACAGTAAGAATTTGTCTCAGTGCACTCCACATGCCTCAATCTGCAGCAGGTCTTAGGGGACAGCGTGGGATTGGCGGCTGAAGCTCCTCCCTTGCTCATACCCATTTTCTTCTGGGGTAGTTTTGGTTCAAGAGTGAATATGGAAGTAAGACATTTTTTCACCCATTACACAGGTGGAGTCCTGTCACAAACTGATGACTTATGACAGCACTAAGGGAGTGAGTGTGAAACGGACCAGGAAGAGTCAAAAGATTGGAATGAGTCACATTCCCCAGATGCTGTACAAAGTGCACAGTGCTCAGCACACCCTGTAGGGATCAGTGACACTTGCCTTCCTCTCCACCCCTTGCCTTTTAGTTTGTTGACAAGAACCTGATGAAAACCCCTCCACCAAACCACCCCTGGAGCCACTGGTGCTTGTTTTCAGCACTGCCACAAGCACTGGGAACAGCCTTGTTGCTCTGCTCCAAGACACAGAGCTGGACACCAGTGGGGGTTCAGAGGCTGCCCCACGGCTGCCCCACTCACTACTTACCTCTGGATATGATAGCTAATGCTGGATAGAAGCTGCTGCTTCTGAAGGCCATAAGTCCCCCTGTGCCTGCCAGCGGTGCAGCAGAGGCAGGAATTCAGCAGCTGCTGCCACGCTCTCTGGAACACGCTGACACCTTTAGTCGCTGTTTAACTGCTCCAACACAGGCATCGCCGGGTTTTTATGGTCTGTTTCAAAAGCACAACGATTCCCTTCACGGGGAAGTTTGTAGCTACAATTCCCCTTCTGTCACAGCCTGGAGGAGGTGCTGAATGGCTCTCCTGGCCAAGAGCCTGGTGCTGTTCTGCTGTTGTGTGTGCCCTGTCTGAGCACGCAGCCACAGCAGCAAAGCAAGACCATGGCCCAAGCCCAGTGTGGTCAGTACCAACCATGGGTGCTGGTTTTGGCTGCTCTCCTCCCCCTCTGTGCAGCCTCAGATGCTCCATGGCTGCAGCGATGCGGTGCTTGTTTGCAGGAACACTGATGTGTCCTGGACCACCATGCCAGGCTATGGAAAGAGGGACATAAGAGTAGTAAAACACCCAGTGTCTCTTCTAACACTGCAATCAGGAAGTGGAAGTGGCTGAAATCTCAAGAATGCCTCTGGATTTGGAGGGAAAACAGGCACTGAAGGAGCGTGGTTTGCCCCCAAAGTGAAAAACCGTCTGGTTTTCCATTTTGCTGCTCTGAAGAGTGAAAAGGGCATGAAACAACACTCCTAAAGGGGAAAAAAGCACAACAGGAACAGTTCCCTTCTCCCTCATCTCATGGTTTCTTGGGTCTGGGCTGTGCTGTGCAATACCTGAGCCATTAGTACCTGCTGCAGGTCGAGGGCCGAAGGGCACCTGGCGCATGGTGCGAGCTGGCGGTGGTGTGAACGTGGCACGAGCCCCCAGCGAGCCCGGTGGGACCCAGAAAGCAAGGAGGAGAGAAAGCGGAGGGAAATAAACGAGGCTCCAGGGAAATTAAGGCAAAGTAGGAGCCCTGGCAGCGCGAGGTAATAATTTCCTTTCTGAACGAGTAACTGTTTAGAATTTAACCAGGCGCACACGATTAAAGCAGATGAATATAAATTCTAGGTGCGGCAGCAAGTAATGGAGTGAAGAAAATGAACAGCACCTCATTAACAAAGAAAACAGGATCTGCCATAACGCGGCGCAACCTAATGAAAGATGAAGGCTCAACTTCCCCTTCCAAACTTTCTCCAGATGGGAAATGCCCCGCGTTTACATCCCGCACCTTCCGAGGCAGCTGTGGGATAGCTGGCACTGGGAAGAGCCGCTGGAGAAGGCACAGGGAGGACGGAAACAGCCCGGAGGCGCTGCCCGGCCTAGTCAGGGACCCAGAGGCACCCCTTCCATGGTACCTGCGCTCAGCGCCGGCCACGGCACACGGGCGGCGGGGGATCCGTCCCGACGGGGCGCCTGCGGCAGCACCCATGGGAGACAAGGGGCGGGAGCCTCAGGAAAGGCCTCCCCGCGGGGATCCCGGGCCTTGGCGCTTCCGTCCCCGCACACATCCGACCTGGGGCGTTCAAACCTCGGTCACGGCCCTACCGGCCGAGCCGCGCTGCAGCCGCGGCCGGCAGCGGGAAGCGGGGCTATGTTGTGACAACCGCGGACCGAGCACCGCCCCGGGCAGCGGCCGCGGGCCCCCGGCCCCCGCCCGCCGGCCCCGGCCCCTCTCCAGGCCGTGCCCACGGAAGAGGCGTGGCGCGCACGCCGCCGCCGTGACGTGCGGCGGGCGGTGCCGCGGAGCGCGGGCTGCCCGTGCGCGGCCATGGGCGCGGCGGCCGAGCTGGACCGGACGCTGTTCGTGGGGAACCTGGACCCGCGCGTCACCGAGGAGCTCATCTTCGAGCTGTTCCACCAGGTACCGGCCGCGCCGGGCAGGGCCGGCCCCGGGGACGGCGGCCGCCGCAGGACGGACTTGTGCGTTTAACGCGTGTGCCGGTCGGTTGCAGGCGGGCCCGGTTGTTAAGGTGAAGATCCCCAAGGACCGGGATGGGCGGCCCAAGCAGTTCGCGTTCGTGAACTTCAAGCACGAGGAATCCGTCCCGTACGGGCTGAGCTTGTTGAACGGGATCAAGTTGTACGGGCGGCCCATCAAGATCCAGTTCCGATCAGGTACCGCGATGGGGGACAAGGGAAGGCGGAAGCAAAACTCTGCCTGCATCCCCCTCCAGCTAGCACCCAACGGCACCTTGCCTGGTGGGCAGGACAGCCGTGGTGTCTTGCCGGGCTCTGTGCTTTTGCAGGTCACTGGTGAACCTCAGGAGCTAATTAAACCGGTGGGAAAAGCATCTCGCACGTTCACTTCATCCCCGAGTTTCTCCAGCTCGCGTTTCCCGGTCTCACAGAGCGTTTGTTTCCCGGCAGGGAGCAGCCACGCGGCTCAGGAGTCTTGTTCCCCGCACGGCACCACCGGCACCAGCCCCTTGGGTGCTCCGCAGCCGGCATCCACCGGCAGCAGGTACGGGCCCTGGTGGTTAGTTTCCAACAGCAAAACACACCTGCGACGCCAGTGCCCCTTGGACTGCTGTAGTCCTGTGTTTAAGGCTGACATGCCTCACGTTTCTCTTCTCCTGCAGATACGACAGGAGTCCTGATGGCATGGTATCGGCGGGGTTCCCGTCAGCGCAGCGGTCTCTGGCACCGGCTGACAAGCTCCAGAGGCAGGCGATGGTACGCTCTTCGCTTGTCCTAATGGTGCCTGTAGCTGGCAAGTGATGCACAATGGTGTTGTCTCTGGTTTTGCGCACTTTGTTTCCTATAATGATCCTGAGAGGTTGTGGGAATGGAGTTTTGGAGGGGGTGTGAGATGACAGTTCCAGAGGAATTATGTTTCTTGCTGCTGAGCTGGGTGACACAGGGGGTGTTGAGGTTTAGGAGTGGTGCAGTAGTGGAAGCAGCCAGTAACAGCTGCTCTAAGGTAGCGTTTAGCTCTGTTTCGGAGCCAAACCCCTTCAATTCCCTTGTATTTAGAGTGGGACGAAGGCCAGTTTCTCCACCACAGAACGGCTCAAGCAAGTGCACCAAACCCGCTGACCCTTTTCCTCTTCTCCCCACAGCTGAACAGCGCCCAGTGGCCGCAGCCTCATTTCGGGGGCAAGTACGAGCAGCCCGGCTTCAGCCCTCCCGGCTACCAGCACCCTGCGCACAGCCTCCACCCCACACCGGGCTCCCCGCTGCCGCGGCGCCCAGAGCTGCTGCGCAAGGGCCGGCTGGGCGCTCACCCCTACCACCCCGACGGGCGGCACACCAGCCGCGAGCAGCCCCGCTTCGGGGAGCGCGGCCACGACCACGAGCACCGCTACCGCGCCAGCAGAGAGGAGCCTGGCTACGACGACCGGCACCGGGATAGCTGGAGCCACGACTACCGGAGAGAGCCCAGGTGGCACCCGGCGCGGCATTAGCCCCTCGGAGGGAGCTTTGATGGACTCCATGGCACAGAAAGCGCAACCCCTTTCTTATCGAGTGTGATCCCGCCCCCCCCACAGAACCCGACAGCATTACCCTTTAGTGTTTGTACAAGTCCCAGCAGCAGTCCCGGAACGGGCATCTCCACTTTGTCCATGTTAATTGTACCTCAGGGCTTTTCACGGGGAGAACCAGTGGTCTGGGGCAGAGGCATCCCTTTGCTGGTGCGATGGAGAAGCTGCCAGCGCCGTTTTGTGTTCCGTGGGAAGGGGCATCTCCATTGCCCGGTGTCTGGACTATCTCTGGGGGTGTCATTGATACAGAACACTCGAGTGTCTCAGAGAAAAGCATTAAATGGTCTCTGGAAACCCCCGTCTGCACCCTGTCCTTTCCCTCCCTCCCCTCCGAGCCTCCCTCTACCGTTACGCGGGGGCCGGCGAGGCCGCGGCCCGGCGCCGCCTCCCGCCGCGACTACATCTCCCAGCATCCCCCGCGCCAGCCGCCCGCCTGCCCGCGGGTCGCGGCAGCGCGGGGCCTGCCGGGGGCTGTAGTGCGGCGGCGGCGCTTTGCGGCCTGGCGGCGATGCTGGGCGGCAGCCGCGCCGGCCTGCGCCGCCTGCGGAGCTGCGCCGGGCGGCTGTGGCGGGGCCGGCGGCGGGCGGCGGGCATGGCCGGCGGCGACATGGGGCAGCGCATGGTGTGGGTGGACCTGGAGGTGCGGGCAGCGCGGGACGGGAGGCGGCGGGGGGGAAGGGGACCCGCGGCCGCGCTGACGGTGCCGCTGCGCTCTGTGGCAGATGACGGGCCTGGACGTGGAGAAGGACCGGATCCTGGAGATGGCCTGCCTCATCACCGACTGCGACCTCAACGTGCTGGCCGAGGTGAGGGGCGCTGCCGCCCGCACGGCCCTGGCTGCTGCCGGGGGCAGACAACGGCCCTCGGCTGCTCTCCACAGGGCCCGGGAGGAGGGCGTGGGGCGGCCGCGGGCCCCGGGCAGGGCTGAGCCGCCACTTGATGCCCCCAGAACGGCCGCTCCCGCCGCCCTGCGGAGCGCCGAGCCCTGTGCGGGTGGGGACCGCTGCGTTCCAGGCCCGGTGGTGTTACCTTTGTCGTCTTCTCTTCCCGCCAGGGCCCGAACCTGATCATTAATCAGCCCGACGAGCTGCTGGAGAGCATGTCCGACTGGTGCAAGGAGCACCACGGGAAGGTAACCCTCCTAGAGCAAGCATGCTATAATTCCCCTTGCTCTGCCGCGATGGGAATGATGTGACGTTCAGGATGAGGACTTGGGTACAGTCACCTAAAAAGCTGCGCTGGGCAGTTTGCAGTCAGAGGGGATAAAGAACAGTAGACAGTAAGTATCATCTTAGTTTGTGCTGAGGAGGTGATGTGTACTGCTTTGTCCAAGGTCTCATGTGCAGCTGCAGATTGCATCCCTGCACCTTCACTCCTCATCCAGTATCTCAGCCACACAACGGCCCTGAAGCGGCCCGTGCCTCATAGCCTGGTTTTTAATCAGTTTGAGCAGTGTGGGAGACACTATGCGACTCCAGAGCCGTAACAGCCAGAGCAGCAGCTCGCGGGGGAGCTGCCGGCAGCGTGAGACAGGTGACTCTGGCAGCTCCTCCGGGTGAAGCCTGTTCTGTGCTGCACAGAATAAAGCAAAACCATTCCAGTGGGGAAGGGGAAGGCGTTGCTTGAAGTCCCAGGTGAAAACAGGCACTGGGTGGGTGTAGAATAGTCCAGAGCCGACAGAATGCACATTCCTCAGTGCAGATTCAGGTACCTGCAGGATTAAAGAGGCCGATGTGCTGTGAAGAGGGGTTGTTATTTCTGCCTGGCCTCTCAGCACTGTGACCCTACTGTTAGTTTCTCACGGAAAGCAGAACTTTTGCAGCAAGGGATCATTCTTAGTTCTTCCAGACACTGAGGAAAGCCTCCTCCTTGCCAGCAGCAAGAAAGCAAATGGATTTTCCAATCCCTGATTGAGAATTGAAATTCAAGTTTTCAATTAAGGCTGAAGTTTGAAGATGCTGTAAGCCCCCCTCCCTTTGGCACCTCGCTCTCCCCGGGAAGGATTAGCAGGAGTTTGGAAAAGGAATATTAATTTACCGTGCTGGGCGCTTTTTCCCTTCCCCAGCGGAGGACTCGAGCTCGGCCGCGCTTCAGGAGTGGGCTGGAGACGGCAGCGCACGCTGCCGCTGCTCCTCAGGAGCTACTTACTTTTAATTGCCTAAGAAAAGAGAAGCAATTAGAATATAGATGAAAATGCAGCCACATAATGAATTTTTTAACCACCACTTGGATCTGTCAAGTAGAGTTTTGCGGCACAGGCGTGGAAATATATAGCGCAGCCAGATGGAAATAAATCACTGTGAGCGCGTGCAGCAGGTTTGACATTTAACTGGTGGGAAAAGGGGGAGGGAACGTTTCTGATTTATAGGACTCTTGGTAAACACTTGAGCAGGATCCCAATTCTTTCTGTTGGTTTATAAATCTGCACTGTGCTGGGGCAGGTGAGTGCTGCTCCTGGAGCAGGGAGAAGCAGAACACTCCCCTGGGTCACCCAGGTGCAGGTGGATACACGAGGCCTCTGTAGTGTCTCAGTAATTGAGAAGCACCCCCAGAAATTACAGCACCCAGAAACAGAGAGCCCCCAACCCCAGCAGTGGCAGTGTTGTGAGGCCTGTGCTACAGCTGCCTTGACTCGTGTTGAGTTTTACTTTCTGGGAGTATTTTCCTGTGTCTGTGGTTGATGACACCGGGCTCTTTCTTGCAGTCTGGCCTTACTAAGGCTGTGAAGGAGAGTAAGATTTCCCTGCAGCAGGCAGAGTACGAGTTCCTGTCCTTTGTGCGGCAGCAGACCCCGCCGGGCGTCTGTCCCCTCGCAGGTACGTGTGTTCTGTCTTACCCACAGTGGTAGCAGTACTGGTGGTTGTGGTGGGGTGTGCTGGTGTCTGTGCAGGCAGATCAGATCCTGCTCAGTAAGGAGGGGCTCAGCCAGGGCATCACCTGTTGTGCAGACTCCCTAAAGTGGCTGTTGCGTATCATTGCAGTTTCAGTTCTTTTGTGCATTAACATTTCTGTGTACGCTTGCAATTGAGGCAGGCAGCCTAACTGCTGACAGCCACCTCTGACATAGAATCCCAGCAGCAATCCAAAGGAGTCTTCCCCTCACTGTGCATGGAACCAAACATCAAATACAGAGCTTCCCATTGTCCTGCCACAACATTCCAGGCATTCACATGCAGTCTTGGGACTGGTGTTAAGTGAAATTAATACCAGGGCCCATTTTCCCTCAGCAGAAAAGCTGATGCTTGTGTAAATACTGGTAACGCAGGTAAATACTTGGATACTTACCTGTGTGACAGAAATGGTAGGAGCAATCTGAATTATTATAGGGGGATTAAGTATTAACACCATGCCTGATCCCACAAAGAAAATCTGACAAACCTTTGCAATCATATTTGCTTGATAAAGGGCTAAACAAGCTGCTTGGGAATAGCTTGTCCTACCCACATCTCTTCCCAGCTCACTCAGCGCTTCTCCTTAGGTGTCATTTGCAGGAGCTTTGTGACATCGTTGAGGTAACATCTTGTTTTGTGTCTCTGCAGGTAACTCTGTTCACGCAGATAAGAAATTTCTTGACAAATACATGCCCCAGTTCATGAGGCATCTTCATTACCGGATCATTGATGTGAGCACTGTCAAAGAACTTTGCAGGTCAGTGTTCCCTGCAAGAACCAATCCTGTGAGGGATGATCCAGGGAATCATGTTAACGTGGTGCTAATGGTGCTCTTCCTAGATGAGGTTAAGGGCTGCAGGGGCAGGAGGGCTGCTGCCAGCCTCCTCCTCCTGTTTGTTCCCCTCTGGTGGGGGCTCAGGATGAGCCTTGAGCTGCTCTGAGTGGTGTGTGCTGGGGTTTGCAATGGCAACAAGCCCACCGCAGCCACTTGATGTGTTTTTGAATCCCATTTCCCTTTTTCCCCACTTACAGACGCTGGTATCCAGAAGAATACGAGTTTGCACCAAAGAAGGCAGCTTCTCACAGGTGAGGTTGCTGCTTCTGTCTGTACTGGAGTCGTGCAGGGACCGTGCTCTTCACGAGCAGAACGTGGAGCTTCCTCTTGAGTTCCAGGCACACTGCTTCCAACACAGGCAGCAGTGCTGCTGCTCCCCGTCATATGTTCGTATTCTCCTGTCCGAAGCCTGGTTAGTGTAAGGAAAGGGATTATTAAAACAGTTTCAGGAATTCATCATGTGTTAGGATGCTGTTTGGTGCTTGGAGCTTTGACTGTCCTAAGGAGCAGTGGGAAGGAGTCACAGAACCTTTGCCACTCTGCTCTGGCACAGTGGTGCTGGGCAGGCGAGGGGGATGTGGTACAAGGAAAGGAGGAAGGACTGTTGTAGTGGTCTCATTGAAGTGGCGGGTGTCTGTGCGGCAGAGCAAGAACACTGCTTCATATGGACCTCGCTGTCTGGTGGAGCAGGACAAAGCCGGAGCTGGAGCAGGTCTCCAGGGCCCCCATCTCTTGTGTTAGATTGAATTGCTTTTAATAGTGGAAGCTGTAGAACCTGTTGGCTTTTGGGAGCTTCCATGTCCCAGGGTGCCATGAACTAATAAGCCTTGTGTTCCTGTCAGTGCTGCTGGACTTTCATTGCTCTCCATGTAGCCAAGACTGCGAGGGCTGTTTCAGTTTTCAATGGAGGTGCAATCCCTGCCTGTCAGAGCTGGGTCTGTTACAGCCACAACCAAGATGTAGCTGGAGATGACCCCTCTCAATTCTCTTTCAGAGCACTGGATGACATCAGGGAAAGCATCAAAGAACTTCAGTTCTACAGAGACAGCATCTTCAAGAGAAAAACGGATGAAAAGAAAAGGAAGCTGATAGAGAATGGAGAAAGCGAGAGGAGCGCCAGTTGATCGGTTGCCTTGCCCTGCAGCCCGTAGCACATGCTTAGAAGTATCTCCCAGTTCTTTTCTGTTTGCCAGCCTCTTGAGAAGCTGCACCCCTTCCTTACCTTATTTCTTATCAGCTGTTAACATGCAGGTGGAAGCCCAAGTTACCTCTGCTTTTCTGTTGGAGGATGGAGTCCATGTGTGCAAGCCTCAGCAGTGCCCTTGTCTGTCTCCTAGGTAAAGCACACAGCTTGGTCCTCCTCTTTGCCCTGTTTTAGATGCAGTCTCTCCCAACACAATTAAAATAGAGTTCTGTTGAAAGATGGTGTATTTGTGCAGCCCTTTTTTTGCGCTTGTTTTTGTAACTGGGTGAAATGGCGTTTGGTAGCTTGGCAAAAGAGAATGCCCTGGGACAGACTGAGCTCTTTGCTAAGGACAAGAAGGGGGTTTCCTCCTCCATGGATGAAAGTGGGCAGCATCGCCACGAGCACTGTTAGAGGGCAAGTCACAACGTAGCTGGCCGTCCCTTCTCACTGTTAATTGCTGAAGGACATTAAGCAAACCCCCAACACCAACATTTCCTCTTTTTTCCCCTTTTCAGTTCCCTCTCTGGTGCCTGGTATTGCCATTGCTCCCTCAGCAGTGTGAGTGAACAAGCTAAAATCTTTCTGAACACTGTGAAAGCTTCACGTGGAGCACCCAAGGAGGCACATCGATTTAATGGGAGTATTTATGTGCCTGCTGAAGCTTCTTGTGTGCTCAGTGTTTTCAGATGGATGTTCCTACATGGGTTAGTACATACACTCCTACATACACTATGACAGCCCCTGAGGTGCTGTGCAGGCTGTGATCTGTCCCTGGTGGGACATGGGCAGGTTTTCCCTCCTGTTACCAACACCACCACAGCCTCTCATATCACCAAAAATGCTGCCTAGAAGACTCCTCATCGCCAGTAATAAGCGAGTCTTGCAAATCTGCAAAGTCAGCTCACAGGTCTGGCCATTAAAAACGTCCTGCCCCTCCTAAACAGCATCAGTTCTAGCCAACAGCACAGTGGACAGAAAAACTCAAAGCCCCACGCTGCTTTTGGGGAGGCATTTGCTGGAGGAGATCCCCCTCTCCCTGCTGCCGTGCACCATTGGTCACTGCTAGCACCAACCTGCCACCAGCCACCTCAGGGGAAGTGCTGCCAGGCTACAGACCAAAAGGGTATCAAAGCGCACACTGGGGTGTACGTCTCCCTCGTTTGCTTTTATTACGGGTATTAATAATAATGACCATCCGAGGCTTCTCAATCACTCTGATTATTTGAACACCTGCTCTTCTAACCATGGGAACGGTTGTTATTGGAGAGAGGCCATTAAAATGGTTAATGGGGCAAATAAACGAGTCGTTGAAAGGTCCCTCTCCTCTGCCACCGACAATGCTGGGTGAGTGGGAAGTTTAAATGGGTTCTGTTATTTCCTGCACACTGGTACCTGCAGGAGGGCTCAGACCCCTCTGGCCGGGCGGCTCCAAGGGGCATCTCCAGCAGCCTCCAGCCCTCCTCATGCCCACACACTGTGAGGGGTTATTGGCCACAGCCAGTGCCTGTGTGGACGCCCATGAAGCACCCCTGCGGCTCTCTGCCCACCGGAACGGAGCTGGATGAGACCAAGGACACGCGTTTCACGCAGCAGGAAGCTGCCTGGAGCCACGCGCCAGCAGGATCCGCTTTGTCTTTGATTTCTGTTTTGTTAGTTTCCCCCTTTCCTTTGACGGCTCCTTCCTGACCCACTTCTCCTTCTTTTCATATTTTATTCCTTTTTAAGGGGCTTTTATTTTTCTCAAAACACTTCTTTTTTAGCGAAATCTGCCATCTGTGTTTATCCATTTTTAAACGTTGTTTATTCTGCTTCTGAAGCCATGGTGCTGTATGAGGGATTTTTATCTGTTTCCTGCAGTAGCATCCCTGTTTCTACACGCCGGCATCGTTTAAGGTTCTGATTTAGTCCTAATTTGTCACATGCTTGGCAAAGCGGAGATAAACGCCATCAAACCGGGTGGCACTTGTGAGCTGCAGCGGAGCCCTGTCCTGCACCAGGCTCGGGACTCACTTCATCAAAGTGCTTTATGAACATTACCAACTGATTGAAATGGCCTCACTCATGAAAACCCAACCACAACATACAACAAAGCCTTGTCCACGCTGCCATGAGGACACCTCTTCTAGAGGAAAGCTTTCCATGCTGTCCCACATCCCATGCCCATCCCGGATCTCACCCGGCAACGTGGTACCCAGACTGTGACCACATCGGCATTCCAGCCCGCCTGCAGCCCCTGGGAATGGTGATGCGAGTAACAGTGGATATTTGGGCAGGGTAGTTAAAAAAGCAGAATCACCTGAAGGCAAACACAGAGTGTGCCTGGGTTTTTCAATTTAATTTAATAAATTATCTTGGCTCCAGTAATTATTTATTTGAAACAGGAATTCGCTCAGAGGCCCCAAGTTCTTCTAATACCACATTAATAATGTAACCACAGATTACTGGTGCTATTTCAGAGCAAGCTAACAGACTGCAGCGCTTATCCTGACCAGGGTTTGAGCCGTTCTCACCCTGAACACACAACTGCTTCGGCTGGAGCACCCACCCTGGTGCAGCAGAAGCATCATCCCGCAGTTAAGCACCACCAGTAACCCCGATGCAGCCTGCCCCGAGGAGGAGGTTGACTGATAAATAACCTGCGTTTCTGACAAATACTGCGTGCTTCCCTTTTCCAGCCCTAAGTCAACGTTTTCCCCACGCTCCATCAAGCTCTAGTTAAATATATCTGGCAAAAATACCCCAAACCCAAAACAACCCACACAGACAACCAGAACAGTTGCTGACTGGCTCCAAATCCTGCAGGAGGTTTTAGCACAGCTTACAATCCCACTTACAATTCCCACACCAGCTCTCTGACCACGTTAGTGACAGCATCCTTGCCCTCCTCACATACGACCACTCTGGACGCAGCACTGACACCAGGAAGGAGTGTTTTCCTTCACAGCTTTCTCCATGAGGGAATGGGGTAGTGGCACAGGCAAAGCAAAGAGCCTCATGATGCTGTTCAGAGCTATCACGGCATTGGGGAGGACACAGATGGGTACAGGCTGGTGGCCAAAGCCCTCAGACCACAGGGCAGCTGTGGGAGCCCTGATTGAATGGAAAGGGAAAACGGTTCCATTTTGACTACAAGGCACAACCAGCACTTGCATGGTTTTCCTCCTATTCCTCCTGCTCGATGTGCCCCTGGGCTCCCAATCCATCTCATCAGCTCCCTTATTTGCCTCTGTGCTTGGAACAAGTGTTTTATGCATGTTTATACAACATTTTTGTATGATCTGCTCTGCCAAAGGGTTTCCAAAGGAAACAAGTGCTGCACAGCGGTCACGTACTGAGGTGAAAGCCATTCAGTGCCCATGTAAAACCACCCCCCTGGCCAGAAAGCCGCATAAAGATGGTTACCAGCACGTTAAAACCTGTTCACTGCACAAGGTGAGTTTCTTTTCTGGTTCGCTGTTCAGGACACGAGTCCCTGCAGTGCCAGGCTGGAGGCTTTTCCACATGGATGCCTCTATCCAGGCACATGGTGGTTGAGATTCCCATAACAGCAGAGAGCAACCAGTTATCCATCCATCCATCCATCCATCCATCCATCCATCCATCCATCCATCCATCCATCCACAATCCTCTTTTTCCCTCCTTGCACCTCTCAGTCTGTCCATCCATCTGCTCTGTACTAGCTGGGTACAACCCCCCCATCTGCATGCTCAGGGGACGGGGATGCTGCAGCAGCCAGCGCTGGCACCGGTGCTGCTGCACAGGCTCAAGGTCGACCGCAGGGAGGCTGGAACAGAAACCCTTCATGCAGGTCCTTTCTCGTGTGTTTTTCCTTCCCGCAGCAGTTGATGATACCCTTTTACTGGAACAACTCCGTGGCGCTGACAGATGAGCTTTTAGGATGGTGAAATCTCCGTGACACTTTAAGTGCCCTACATGACAAAACAAGGACGTGCACAATTACCCCACCGGTATTCCGTAAAACACAACTTGTCACAAACAGCTGTGTTGTGAGGACGGGCCAGCCCGGCCTGCCTGGGGCAACCCTGCCCACGGAACAGCCGGCACAGGCAGAGGGAAGGGAGAGCAGAGGGAAAAACACGGGTCATGGCAGGGAAGAACCTTCTGGAGGAGGATGGAGCCTCCTCCGGGCATAAGGGAACCTGCTGCTTCCACAGGCAGAGCTGCCTCTTCCTGCCCCTCAGGAATGGATGGGAGCCAAACGCCTGGAAATTGCTGGGTGCTGAAGAGATGCTTTAGGTGTTGTGCTGAAGGAGCTCAGTGCTGTGTGTGGGATGCCGACTGTCCATCAAGTGCTGAGGGAGAGGTGACAGTCGGACAGATCCCTCCCCAGCACTCTCAGGGGAAAAAGGAATAAATGGGCACAAGCAGCCGGACTGTGGTAATGGTGGGATAGAGCCCAACAGAGAAATTATTTTGATGACTCCAGAAGCCCAGGACAGCACATGAATGATTCATGTGCAAAACCTTCAATGCTTCCAGTCCGAGACGCCTGCCCAGTTGCAAATGTTCTCCCCACAGACCCCAAAGCTGTGCCTGGGCTGGGACACGAATCCCTGCTTCTGAGCAGGTCCCCATGCACAGTGCAGCCCAGGGCGCCGGTGCCCCTGCAAGCAGTGCTGCTCCCAGGCCATGGTCCATCCCTGGGGCCGGACACAGCACATCACGGGATAGGAATTTCCCAAGGACTTCTAATGACACCCCACACTGAGGCAGGATTCACCAGGGCTGAGCCTCCCTCTTCCTCTAAAGCCAGAAACGACTGCCAGTGCAGATCAGGCTGCAGGAAGCAGTCACCACACCCAGCTCTAACCCAGTGCAATGTTTTACCAGTGAAAAACAAAGCCTTTCCTCGGCACAACTCCATTCTGCAATGAAAGCACAGCCTGCATGAAGGCACAAGTGATGTCTCCCTGCAACTTCCCTGGCCACCGCTGCTCTCCCGCACTGCACCAGCTCCGTGCACTGCACCGGCATCAACGCAAATCAAGCGCAATAACGTGTGCTCCCGACCCAGGCAGACAAGACCGGAGGGAGGATCACGCTCCCCAAACTTTGCAGAAGGGAAATGAAGCGCAGAGAGATGAAGTGACCTGCTTAAGGTCGCATGGGGAATTTGCAGAGGCGCCAAGAACGGAGCTGAGATCTCCAGGGTCCTCATCGACTTCTTCCACTGCTACGCACTCCTTCCTCTTTGCCTCTGGATAGCCAAGTTAAAAATAAAACCGCATTTCCTTTCCCTTTGGCAGCAGCACGACTTCAGCGCAGAAGTCTGTGAACTGCCTGGGCCGCAGCACCACCAGGATGCGGCCGTTTCTCTGCAGTGCCCCCGTGCTCTGTGGGCTTCAGGGGATGTGTGTGTATGTACATTTGTTTGCATGTATTAATTAGGTTATGCAGCACTTTCCTCCCCAGAATTAAAGTGGAACCTCTTCACAGGCCCCTTTGAAGCAAATCTCTGTTGCTCCAGAGGAACTTTCATCGCCCGCCAGCGCTCCATGGCTCCCGTTGCATTGTTCCCTTCAGTCGGAACAAAACTCCTTCTGATAACAGCGCAGAACAAGGCTTTCGGTCCCCAGTGCTGCCAAAGCCCGTGCTGGGACGCCAGAACCGGCCCCCCTTGCAGCCCGGGGAAGGGAGAGAACCAGGAGATGAAGGCTTTGGTTTGCCGGTGCAGTCCATGCCGTGTGAATCGGATGAGAGCTCCCTTTGGCTTGGGGCACATCACAACCTGATATTGCCATTGTTTGCTGGGAAGCGGTGGGCCGGGACTGCTGCCGCCTCTCCTCCCTACCGCTGCCTCCTTCAGCCTGGAGGAGCACAGGCTGCAAGATTTAACTGCAGAGCGCATCCACGAACACCCTCCTGCTTCCCCCACGGGAGTTTTGATGCTCGAATCTCTGCCTACGGACACAGCCCCAAAGCAAACCCTGAACCCAGCACAGCCCCAAACCAGCCCCGAGCGGGCTCTCCCCAGGGCAGGCTCCCTGACACAGAGCTGCTGTTGCTGCGCTTGGCCTCATGGTGTCTCCCGAAGACAGAGAGCTGCGAGCCGCGAGCGGAGGGAGAGGGACGGAAGGGAAGCGGCTCTGCTTCGGGAGCAGGGCAATGAAGCCAGGACAGGAACACCACTCGGAGCTCACCGGTTTCCCTTGGATGGCTGTTTGAAGGCGGCACAGGTGCTCTGGTCAAAGGGAGGTACTAAAGGTACCTATCATCTTTCCAGGTACAATCCCCTTATAGCTTCAAAACGGAATGAGAAGCTCCTGCAAGAATGGAGGTTGTTTCGCTCTGCGCTTGCAAAGGGGAGGAGGACAGAGGAGCCCTGGCCGCACCCCTGTGCTGTGGAGGTGCCTGCATGAGCCCAGGCCCACGCCGTGGAGAAGGCGAACATCCCACTGCTCCAATTCCCATGTGCTAGGCATCATCATTCCCACCTTCTCCCCTGCTTCCTCCTGCATGTGCCCACCTTCAACCCACCTTCAGTGAGGTGAGACCTCCACTGTTCCCAGCTCACCCCAGGAGCGGGGCATCAACAGCAGCCCATGGGAATTCATTTAAACACACCCAGGTAGAAGGCTCCTGCAGCCAAACCAAGCCTACAGCAGCTCAGCTCTCGGATAAGCTCAGCCGAGGTCTTTCTAAAAGATCATCTCTCTCTAATGGATCCCCTTTAATGTCAGGCAGCAAAAACGCAAACAATATGTTTTGGAACAATTATTTCCCTTTCCAGAGGAACAAAGTCGCTTGGCCTGGGCTCTTCGTCGCGTCCTCTGCTCTGTGCTGTAATTGCCCTGAGATGCTCTACCTGGGGAGAGCCTTAATACATAATTATATACCATTAGCGATGAGAATAACATGACAACTGCTTTGGATAATCACCCGGAGCAGAGTTGCTGCCAGTCTCCTAGCTACCACAGGCACAGAAGTACGGGCCTCATTCTGTGTGAGAGGGCACTTTGGAAGAATTATTTAAAGCTGATAATGGAAACTGCAGACACACAGTCCCGGTTTCACAGGGCTCAGATGCAACCCAAAGGGAAGATTCACCACAAAGGCCAACCAACCAGGAGGGTTTTTATATCAAAACCCAAAAGGAAACCAAACAGCGGATTAGGAGCAGAGTTAATGCAGCAAAGGGGAAGGCAGCCTTCAGAAATCGTGTGCCTGGATAGCTGCTATTGATCTAAAGACTCCAAGAAGCCATCCCCAGGTGAACTGTTCTCATGTTTTACGACCGTGCTGCTAGGAATCCGTCCCGTACTTCTCACCTGAGTTTGTCCAACTTCCATTCCTAAACACAAGGTACGGTTCTGCCTCTCCCTGTTCTGCCCAAGAGCCACGTGCTGCCGGAACCCCCATCTGCTCCGGTAACCAGGGTGAAGACAAGCGCTCCCTTAGCCAATCCTCTCACCACATCTCACCCAGTATCTTCTCTTTTTCCAGTCATTTTGCAACACAGAGACCGGGAGGAGTCCAGACTTTTCCAGAGCTGTCAATCCCTGCTTTCTGAAAACTACCACTACCATTTCAGCATGTGAACCACACTTCACTGCAGGTGGGGACAAGCCAAGATCTGTCTCCCAAAGCCTGAAAACGTCTTTCTTGCCTGAAGCACCAGGGCTCACATTTCACCCACCTCCAGGGCCTTCTCCTTTCTCCTCTCAACAACGGGACCAGGTTTAACTCCATCACAGCAGCAAGAGCAGCGGCAACACAGTGTCCCATGACATTTGAAGGGGATACACCTCAATGCTGGCCCTTCCCCATGACAGACAGCGGTGCAAGAATAACAGTGCACCCCATCAGCAGGCTGCTGGCATCCCCTCGATACCCTGTGCTTGTAACAGCATGGTCCAGCTGGCCCCACGTGCGCTTTGGGACTTCACCCGCTCCATCACCCCCCCTCCAGCTCTCCCCCTTCGGAGTGTTTTTCACCCTGAAGGATGGGGCTGTCAACCCGTCCCTGGTGAATAAAGAAAAACAAACAGAGACCTTGGGAGGTGCTCGAGTCCCAAGGACAAGGCTGGCTGCTGCCAAGGTCACAGGCACGGCGATATTCATCTTCATTCCTCACCATCACCATCCGCAGCCTTAGCCGGAGAGAACCGAGCTGTTTCCGGGCTGCACGCCTTTAAAGGATGAGGGAGCACAGGATGGTTCAAGAGGAGATTGCTTCATGAGACAATGGCTGAGCTGATAATGCCAGCTAAAGTCAGGCCACCGGGGACCTCTTACAGTGTTAAGATCCAATCAACTTTAAAATATTACTGTCTCAGGCAGGCGGCGAGTCTTGGAATAGAAAACAAGCGTCCTGTTCTCTTTACCGGGAGGGAGAAAAAAAACAAAGGCCCATTCTCCCTGTCCTCACCCACCTATTGAAATATTTATGGTGTTTGTGCATGCTGCTGTGTTAACATCACATTTCCAGAGCTCAATCTATAAAACCTCTTGTCAAACCCCTCGGCACGATGCTACCAGCTGCGCGGGAGAAGCGAATGGCAGAGCTGCGGAGGGCAGAGCAGCAAGGACGTGAAGCGGTGCCTCGGGAGAGGCTGCAGCCACAGTCATCTGCATCTTACCCCCTCCATATGCCATACACCGTACTTCTGGTGGCCAGAGGACACACACCTCCCACATCCCAGGTGGGATGTGCTGATATCCCCCTTACATTGCCTATCCACTGGGATGCTGTTACACAGCGCGGGAGGCTCTTTGCAATGAGTCCACGCTCTATATACCTCTGTTACTGCCTGGGAAGTGCTGATGTGACACACCATTACTTTGCCTTCTCCGGTGGCCACAGTGGGATGGCAGCGGTGATGGCTGCGTTATATATTTTATCATAAAACTGAAAGCAATGACTACAACTGGCTCTTAATAAAAAAGTGTGTCTCTCGCCGGTGCAGAGCGTGAGTTAAACACTGTGTAACACCAAGCAATTTGTAGCGCCTGCACACACTACCACGCAAACATCCCCAATGCGCCCCATGAAAAAGTCAATAACATCAATAAAATCAACAACAAATAGAAAGCAGCCTGGCTCGGCAGCGAGCTCTGATCAAGGGGAAACATCTCAGCCGCCTTCTAAACAGGCTTTAGGGTGAGAAGCATCCCCACGATCAACGTTAACAGATAAGGGCATGCAAGGCAGCATCACCCCACCCTGCCCTCCAAGGCAACACCAGCCTTCGGATCAGAAGCGACATGCTGCCCCCATGCATGGGATGAGGAGCATCCCTGCACCTCTAAGGGCACCGAGTCGACCCAGGCACCTCTGGAAACTATCACAATACAAGCAAAAGGTCAGCGCTCTCCTTGCCACCTACGACTTCTTGCTGGGGTTTAGAGGATGACTCCTAAACGTCTTCCTCATCTCTTTGTCATCTGATGCTGCCCTACTCTTCCCACCTGCCTCTAAGTTATGCCGCTTCTTTTATTATGTACCCATTCATCCGTCCCTGAGATTCAAATCCATCCTCCTTTATGAAGAATTAACTTGTTGGAGCTGATTTATGAAGACTGGCAGGCACCTGTGCTGAAGCAGTGCTCTAATACGTTCATCATGAAGTCCTGTAGTTATTCCTAAAAGAGCTCATGTTAATGCCTCGCATTAAAATTCATATTTTATATCTACATAACTAGACGTCTCCCTGCAATCTTTAAGATATGCCCTTCAGAACCTGGAGGTTTTCCTTTGCTTTTTTCCTTGATCAGGGATCAAAGCTACAAGGGTGACAGTTGCCCATAAACAAGGGTGGCATTGGCACAGGGTGGCAGGGCAAGAGGGCTCCATGCTCCGGGTCTGATCGACAGCTGGGACTCGTCAAATGACATCCTCCATCAAAAGTGACTCACGTCTGTTAACGCAGGCAACAGAACCATTTTCCTTAGGAATACAGCCTTCCGTAAATCTCCTTTAACTGAGAGGAGTCAGACTGCATGGAATACAGAGGTTTCAGCTTGGCATTCTTCCGGAAGACTTCCCAATTTGCAAGGGGCAAACAGAGGACGAGCCCGGAGCAGCAGCTCCGAGGAGCCTTCCATGTGAACTAGCTCCTGGAGGAAGCAATGGGCATGAAAGCAGAGCCATGGGGGGTAAATCCTCAATAGTTTGTGGGAATATTTTTCTCTCTTTCAATGCAGACATATTCCATTCTCACAAGCCCCTGGTAGAAACGAATCCGCTGGAACCCAGTGAATCTGGCACGAGTTCAGTCCAAAACCTAATTGGCCTGTGCTCAACTCAAGCTGGCCCAAGAGCCCAGCCCTGCATCCCCCTGTTCTCCTGTTTTCCCAACAGGTTTCCCTTTGAATACCAAACGTTTGCCTGTCTGCTCTGGGTAGGGCTGCCGCAGGGGTCTCAAACCTGCCTGGAACAGAAAGCCTCTGTTGGCTGGATGGAGCAGAGCAGCTCATGCGCCCAGGGACCTCTGGAATCCCCGCTCTTCACTGCTCATCACCCAGGACCCTGCTGCAGAAGACTCCAGCACCCTCAGCCAGGCATCCCAGTGCCTGGCTCCCCATCCCTGCCCCCTCTACTCCTAGGATCTTTTCCAAGTCAATGTGCCGGGCCCCTCAGCCTCACCGGGAACCATCACATCTCTCCCATTGCTGCCCGCGTTTGGAGCGTGCCCTGCAGGAAAGCATCAGCAGAAACAAAGCACCTCGAGCTCATGGCTGAGGCCAGGGTTCTGTTGCTGATCACAATTGACCACTTGAAGCCTGAGCTGCAGCACTAATTTGGTAGGACCGCAATCAGCGCTGTTTCCCTCTCTGAGATTCAGGGAAAGAAAGAAAAGAAGAGGGAAAGTTAATCTGAATTTGGTTTGCCCACCAGTGCAGCAAGAAAACCTTGTCCCTTGTTGTTATTTATGTAAGGAGCAGGCTGCTTTGCTGGGAACACTTGCACGTGGATAACCCCTGCTCCAAAGCAGGCCGTCCTCGGCAAGGCAGACAAGGAGGTTTTCTGCAGCATGGCCACTGTGTGGCTTTTAGCTCTCTATGAGGGACGTGGCACTTTCTTGAGCCAAGAAGCCAGGATGGCTTTGAGCAGGACGGAATGCCAGGAGGCATGGCCGTCACCCAGCCAGTTCAGGGAGCGAGCGGATGTCTTCATCCCGCTCCCGCCCCTGGATCTGATCCGAGCCAGACTGAAGCCAGTGGAAACCTTCCCATCGGCTCCCCTGGGCGTTCAGCCAGACGGTGAGCGGCGTATTGAGCTCCTCGGATGCAAGACGGAAAGACAGACGGAAAGCCTGAGCAGAGCGGCCGCAGGGCTCCCTTGCGAATGCACAAGTGGGTTTTGCTGTGCAGAGGACATGAGTGCAGCCCTTCAGAGCACTGCTGCTGCTGGGGAATCACTCGAGACCCCCCCTTGGGAATCTGGCATCACTCGGCACGGTGAGTCCCCTCCTGCCCCTGCATCCTGGCTGCTCGATGGTGATGCCCAGCTCAGCACCGCGGATGGCTCTGCTCTGCTCTCCCTTACTGATTTGTTTTCATGGGGACAGTGCAGAACATGACATCTAATAAACTGCCTGCAGTGACCTCCCTTCCCCGTGTCCCTTGAAGCGAAGCTGAACGCTGGCTTTGAACTCCCTCTGTTTGTTATGTGCGGCAAAGCTTATGTGGTCCTTGGCTGACATAAATTATAGAGCATTAGGAGAAGGAATAGGAGGAAGATTCTGCAAAATGCCCTCCCTAGCAGCTTTGCTAATTAAACCACCTCTGCAGCCGTCCCAAACATCCCTATGTTGTGACAATGTGAAGAGCACATTCCAGTGAAACTATTAAATTATATGGTGCAGATAAAATTCAAATGAGACCATTACCAGTCGATCGCCAGCTGAACACGAGCTGCAGTGTGCCCAGGTGGCCAAGAAGGCCAAGAGCACCCTGGCTGGTATCAGAAATGCTGTGGCCAGCAGGATGAGGGCAATGGTCATCCTCAGTGAGGCATCACCTCAAATCCTGAGCTTGGTTCTGGGCTCCTCACTACAGGACAGACATTGAGGTGCTGGAGCAGGTCCGGAGAAGGGCAATAGAGCTGGTGCAGGGTCTGGAGCAAGGTTTGTGAGCAAAGGGTTGGACCCGCAGATACCCTGCTGCAAATGTTCCAGTTCCCTTCAGGAAGGAAGAGCCCTGGCTCCCCACACCAAAGCCTGGCACTACAAAGCCTGCCGCACCAGTTAATTCATTACTGGAGGGCGATTATATTGTACCGATGGGTGGTCATCGTTTGTCACTGTAAGACTAATTAGCTACGAGGCCCCTGGAGCTTTTTGTCTGCCTGCTTGTTTTAAATTGTTATTCCCTCTAAGCAAACAGCAGGTACAAGCAACTTTCATTCCTTAAATAAGGCTCATCCAAGGAGAAATAAAAGAGAGCTGGAGACGAGTTCTTTCGTGGCTCGGAGGCCTTTGGGGCGCCCAGTGTGCGTGTCACAGCCTCTGTGCCTGCAGAGCCCAGGAGATGCCAGCAGCGAGCACACTGCAAGAGGATAAACACCACCACCAAGAAGAAACTCCAAAGACAAAAGCAACTCCGGCCTCCAGGTCTGCAGCTTGCACCCCTGGACACGATAGACTCTGCTGGGGCAGACGTTTCTGTACAGCTGCGCCTTTACAGGCACGGGGAGGGGCGCTGGAAAGGCATCAGATGGAGCTCTGGATGTCTACTGCTGTTGATTCTTCGTATTTTCACAGTGCCACGAGGCCCTGGGTACTGAACAGCCCTTTGTGCAAGGCACCAGACACAGGACAAGGCACATTCCCCAAAGTTCGAAAGAATAGACTACCGCTGTGTTATCGCTAGACAAGAGCTCACCCTATAAAGTTATCTCTAACTATTGAGCAATGTATCTCCAGACCCAAATGATGAATTTCACAGCCCAGTTTCTTTTCTCATGCCATCCCCTCACTTGCCAAGGCTGCTTTTGGGAAGGGTGGGAGCTGCATGTGGAGGGAAACAAGTGCTTTCCCTTCACATCTTTATGGGTGATGCTCACACAGCGCGGCGAGCAGCATCGTGTGTGAGCAGCAGAGATGGTGCCAGAGTACAAACAGCGACATTTCCCAGCACCAAACGGGGTGCAGAAGGGGGCTGCTGAGATCAGGCTCTGCTCTGATCTCTCTTGCATCTCACCAGTTGAAAATCTTAATTGAAATGCCACTCGAAAGCCTCCTGCTCTCTTCTGAGCACAGGGAAGGGAGATCAACCCCAGCGTTCACCCGCAACACTAAAGCAAACAGAAAGAAGCCAAAGCACTGCTTTTTCTAAGACCAGCACTTTCTGAAGGCACAATCATACGTTCCTGCCCCCCTGCCTTGCTGGCAGCACTGCCCACCACTAGTAGAGGTATGGATGTGCTCCTTCTCCAGATATCACCAACCAAACTAGGCAGGAGCAGTGTCAGCTCCAGACATGCCAGCCAGGATGCAGCGCTGCCATCCCTCTCCAACTGCTGTCTCCCTCTTGGCTTTGGGGAACGGAAGAAGAGGAGGAGGGAGACCGCTGTGTGTGTGCAAGGCTGGGATGTGAGCCCCTGCAGCACTGCTTGTCCTGATGGTGCATCGCAATATCCCAATCCCCAGATGCAAAGAACTGGTCCAAGCACTGCAGCTCCCTCCAGCGCTCCTGCTTAAAATGAGTTGAAACAAAGGAAACCACATGCGGAAAAGGAGAGGGGGTGCTGAGGATCCGGGAGCCTCCAGCAAGTGTAAACACAGAGCACGTATGGATTTCATAAGGAGTAATCCTGGGCTGTGCTGCTCAGCCGCCCAGCAAACAGAGCAGCAACGTGCCGAGCCCCTCCGAACGCTGCTCGCCCCACTCTCCTCTGATCTGCCACACAGTTCATTTCACCAGAGCAGAAGAGATTGAAGATAAGTATTGATTCACAGAGAATGAAGCTTCCAGGCCTCATTTTCCAGGCGCGCCTGGGAATCACCTGGGAGCGTGTGTTGGGAAGGGCTATGGACAGCGAGGTGCAGGTGAGCTGCAGCCCTGGCTTTGCCCCTGATGTGCTCCCTCTGCTCAGGGACACCCATCATCCCGGATGGGCTCCCCAGGTGCCTGCACTGCACCCCAGGCTATTCCCTCTGCCTGCCCCAGCCTTCTCCAGACCCCACTAGCTTCACCAGGCGCCTACTGCACATGGGAGAGGGAGGGAAAACCCAATCTGGCCCAAAACCAATTAGCTGCAGTTCCATCTTGCTGCGGTTCTGTAGCGGTGTTTTGGGCCCAGCACAAACCCCGTTTGTTCATTTAGGAACAATGGCACTTAAAACCAAACGAGGTGTGAAAAGGAGGGAACTGAAAAGGGAGGCTTTCATCTGGAGGATGCGGCTTTGACGGGGCTCACAGAAAAGCTCTTTTCTCAGGGGGATCATAATTATGGCTTTTTGCTGCGAGACGTCCGGTGGGATGGATCTTCACAGGCGTTTGGTGCTCCCTTTCCCTGCCTCCTCACGTTGCAACTTCAAAGCAGAAGGGAAGAACTCCCAAATAGCATCATTTTGTTGATCAAACCCCTGCGCTAAACACTGACCCACAGGAAGGAACCAGGTTGGAGCTTTGCATTCTGGACAGACAAAATAACGCCTCAGAGCCATGGTGAGCAGAGGACACAGCAATGGGTTCTCCCCTGCCCAGGCTGCTCTGTTTCATAAGCAAAGGAGCTGCCTGCCCGGCTCCGGCCCTGCATAGTCAGGGAGCACCAGATTATCTTGCTCGGGGCACTTGCATTTAGGAGAAAATGGTTTTCTTTCATCTGCCTGAGTCAATCTCTTCCCAACACTTGTGAGCCTGATTGCTGCCAATTTCCGCTGCAGAAACGCAGCCATTTGGAGGGGAAGGCATTAGTAAGGAAAAGATACCCATAACATTTCAAACGAAGCCCTTTTATTCCTGTCTCTCCCCATCCCACCTCAGGCTGTGTCTCTTACAGTGTTTTGCTATCTGTTCTTTGAGACAAAGAGAGATTTTTCCTTTTCAGAGGCCACAGTCCCCTGCCCAGGCATGAAGGAGTTTTTGCACTATACATGTATATACATATATCTATGTATATACCAGAGGACTTAAATATACAGTGGAGCGCTTCTCTACTTCTATAGTACAGTCTACTTACATACTAGAGACCTCTGGTTCCATAGTAGAGGACTTAAAGCATGTCCCCTTGGTGCTACGCAGAGCCACAGTCTTCCCGGGTGCGTACGGGCACGTGGCTCCAACCATTTTCCACTCATCCTTCTGGGCCTGGATATTGCCACACATATGTTATGAAAAATTACCCGCTGCTCAGAGAGCTCAGAGATACAATAAGCTCCACATCAACATTAATGAACCCCTGTCTCTCCTGCGAGAGCAAGCTAATGTAATAACAGCGTTATATTCGGCAAACAAATGCTTGAGACAATTTTTTTAAGCACCAGACAGTAAACAGGACCCAAAATATCCTCATGAATTACAAGAGTCTAAAATCCTCTGCTGAGAAATTAATTTAACAGCAGTAAATACTGGAGCAATTTCCCCCATGTGAAATGCCACCGCAACATTCAGTTAAAAAGCTTCATTGAAACGGCACATGAGCACTGGTGTGGGGAGGGAAATGGTGCTCTGGCTGCACCGGAGAGGAAAAGCCACTCGGTGCTGGCACCGGGATGAAGGATGCGCCTTCCCTGCGGAAGGGGCGATGGAAAGAGCAGGGACAGAAAGCCGTGGGGAGAAGAACTGGGGCTCATTGGAAACATTCAAAGTAACTAGTGATGGGGCTACTGGATTCCCTTCCTTCTTCAGGGTAATACTGGTTATTAATGGTTACACATTTCAGCCTCTACCTTCTTACTGGCCTCCCACCCCTTTGCAGCCTCTACCTGTTGGAGCAGTCATCCAGGGAAAGCGGGCTCTCCGCAACGTGGCATCCCTCAGAGGCAGATTTTCTCTTCCCATTGGAAACACACCAAAACCAAGTGCTGCTGGATAGGGATCAGTTCCAAGCCTACAGCAGTGGTTTGGCACCAAGGAGCTACAGTGCAGCCACTGCTGTGCGGGCAGACACTGCTCTCACCTGCAAGGACACCCAGGAGAGGCGCAGAATCGCTCCCTCGATAAATACGTGGGAGAAGCGGAAATCAACCTGAACTTTCTAGGGAAGAAAGGTGACTAAAATATAAATAGGCATGTTTGTTTCCAAGACTGATGGCAAGCGCTCGGCGCAGCCTCGGCATTAATCAGGGAAGTATAATTATGCCTTTGCACAAAAAACCTATTAAAACCCCTCCCTGCCCCAAGCAGCGGCGGAAGGAGGCAGCTGATGCTGCACGAGGCTGAAGGTTTGAGGAAAAGGTTGGGGATGCTGCTCTGCAGGGAGTGTCGAGAAGAAGCCGATGGGCTTTGCTTGGCTCCAAGGCTTTCACGGCATCTTCCCTTGTTTTTACAAGAGCACTTTTTCTCCTTCCTGGGCTCCCATCTCTGATAAAAGCAAAAACTCATCTGGGGACCCAATGCAGAAAATCACTGGGGGAGGTGGCTGGGGCATTTGGTACCCAGGCATCACACCCTAACAGCTTCTCCCAAGAGGAAACACTACAGGTCCCCGTACGCGAATCCATCCAGGAATGGGCAAAGACTTTCTTTCTAATTAACCTCTTTGTGTTTCCACGAGGGAAAAAAAAAACCAAACCCTTTTATCCTTGTGCGTTTGACACCATTTCAATTCCATCATTTGCTGAAAATAGCCTGGACAGGGTCCCACTAAAGGAGCTGTTACAGCCCGAGCAGGTGGGATCGCTGGTGTCAAAGCAGCTCATCTCTGCCCATTCCAAACCCATTTCCCACCACTTAACGACATCACCAATCGAACTGTCTGGGCTGAGATGGGACAAGGAAGGGCCAAGTTCAGCTCAAGAACAGCACTTGCCTTCTCAGGGCACTCCATTTTGCCTCATTTCTGCTGCATGAGGCCACAACAATATGTGCTTATGGCATAAGGCATATATTAAGTAATTTCTCCACGCTACGTGTACAGCCTAAAGCTCAAGACAGCAAGCTGGGAGGGTTTGAACCCAAATGACTGTGGTTGAGGACTTCAGCTGGGTTTCTCACTGTTTATGTCGGTTCAGCAGCACTGTAAATACCAAGGAGCACGCATACAGACCATCCCAGAGCACCTTCCATCCCCGCACATCCCCCTGCCACCGGCGGGTCCCCTCCAGCCCCGGCTCCTCTGGCAGCTCACCTCCGGGCTGCATAACTGGGACCGGGAAGCAGATCCGCAGCGCTGCGGAGCCGGGTTAGAGCACGTTGGTAGGAGCGCTGTTAACACGGGGGTCGGGGAGGTCGGGTAAGCAGAGCGCTGCCGCGTTGCCATGGAGTTTGTTGAATTAAACACTGAACATGGGGGAAGTGGCCAAAGGAGCTGACCCCGGCGAGCCCCCTGCGCCCGCCCGGGGCAGGGGACACAATGGGAAACTCCAATGTGCTGGGGTTTCCTCACTTCCCCGTACCCCCCCTTATGTCTTCAAAGTCACTTCTGGGTAATGCAAGGCATTAATGCAATGGCTCCTTACCATTACCCTGGTAAGGAGCCATTTTCTCTGCTCTCCTCGTTTTCTTGTAGCCCCTGCAGACTCTCCAAGGACATTTCAAGGCATAATTATGCTGCTAAATGTTCTTGCCTGAGCTCGTATGACCAGCTCATCGTCCTCAGGGCGCTGCTCAGTGAAGCTTCTCTATAACCCCACTCTACGTCCGGGCTCGCAGGACGGAGGGGAGGAGGTGGGAGGTGGATGTAGCACCACCAGCCTCACATCCCTCCCCGGGAAAGGACCAAGCGGCCAGGCCAAAGCAAGGGATTGATCGGCGGGAGCTGCACGCGTGCGTGTGAAACCGTGTGTGACAGCACCAAGATTTGTTTGACATCTCTCTCCACGCAAGGTCAAGTTGTACTCTGCGGCTGCTGACTCAGGCGGCCCGGGTGCTGCTCCCAGGGAGGCGCGGGGATGCTGCCTCAGCACGTTTGGCATCGCGGCTGCAGGCTTCCAGCCATGCAGCATCTCTCATGCGCATCCCACCGGCAGGAGCATACCTGCTTTGGGCAGCGTGCCGCTCTTTGCCAAACCTTGCAGGGCCTCCCCACATCATTTATTCATGCACCAATGTCTGCTCAGAGTTAGGGAAGTTTTCTGTATGGAGCCCTATCAGAGCCGTTTGTCAACTGGAAATGTAAAAGGAGGAAATACCATGCAAGCCACAAATATCTTTACAGCCTCTAAGTCACCCCCCATTACCGGCTCCCTACACTGACACTGTCTCACTGCCCCAGGCAGAGCAGAGGGGAGACTCATCCCACAGACCTCTCATCTATGGCAGGTCCGAGGCCCTGAGCGAGCTCATCATCACGAGGCAGAGCACGTTCTCAGCTCATTGCGTGCGCCAGCCGGGAGATGGGTCTCTGCTCTTCACATTATTTACTTTTTATAGACAAAGCTGTGACCCTGGACTCCTTTTTAAAGCTTATCCATCATGTACTCCTCTCCTGCTCATCCTCGAGCAGAGAAGAGGACAGTGCTGGGGGGAGGGATGCAGGATTTATTCACAGCCTCAGACCATGGATACACTCGGCACCAGGGAAACCCCCTCCCAAAACCCATGCCTGGGATAGCTGACGCAGCCTGGAATTGTCATGTCCTGCAGAGCCCCTGCAGCATTTACTGAGCCAGACGGATGTGAGAACAGGCACGCACGTCCTGCTCTGTGGAATTCGGGAGCTGAGCAAACAGAAAGCAAGGAATAGTGGAGATGTTTGCATGGGAATCAAAAGGAGCACGCTGTCATCATGCACTGAGCTCAGCCAGAGAGCCCCGAGTACAGTACATCGAGTGCTTTATTGAGTGTATCTGCAGAGAGAACAGGTAAAATAACTGAGTTCAGGGATGAGGCCACGATTCCTGTGGCTTTGGAGAGCTGAGACTATCAATACGAGAGGTCAGAGAGATTTTCATGAAACGGACTGGCGGTGCCAGATCCTCTCAGCTGGAAAAAGAGAACCGAGAAAGCTTTTGTCCCCCGTCTTCAAATAGCTCTCCCTTTCTGAGAGAGCCTGTGTCATCCCTGGGTGTTTGGCAGTCACACTGGGGGAAGGCACTGCTGTTGCCTCACTACAGCCCAATGTTAACTTTGAGATGTGCTAATCTGTCATCCCCTTCCTTCCTTTCATCTCCAGGCAAGCCTCAGAGCCACTACACCTTAGCAAGGGAAGGGACAGGACCGCTCCAGGCTACCGAGGCGGACTTGTGCTTTGTTTGGTTTCTTCTCCGTGCGCAATGATGTTGGAAAACAAAGTTAGATACAAAATCCCCTCCATTATTTGAAGAAGAAAAGGGCCTCAGTGCGTGCCAGGCAGCCTTTGGGGGAGCAGGGGGTAGAGCCAGCCAAAAAGCTACTGCTGAGCATATTAAAGAATGGCATTATCAAGTGGAACAGACAAGACATGTATATAATGCATAAGTAGTGTTTGCTGCTTCTCCAAACAACTCATAGATCACTAGGACACAAGCTCCTAGGAAGAGCAACAAAGAAAAGAGAAAGGAATGTGCAACAGCATCAGAAGAGACACTTCTGCTGCTGGGAAACAGGAAAAGCCTCATTGAAGCCCAGTGTATAAATGGGGCTGGGAGATGCCTGGGGACCTGCAGGGACAACAGAAGGAAACCCGCACACAGGAACCCCAGAAGCTGAGCCGCATTCGGGCTGTCCTGGCTCCCAGCGGGTCCCAGCCTGCCCATCTTCACACGCGGTGCCAGCAGCAGCCAGCATGGCGGTGCTCTTGGCATCCATCTGCCAAGAGTGACCTTCACCCACTGAAGAGACATGGCTTTGAACACTCCTAAGGGTAAGGCAGGTTCATTTGCTTCTCATCGAGCGTATTAAAAGGATATTACTGCTACAAACAAGAAACCCACATGAGCCCCCAGTTGCAGCTCTGGATAAAGCTTTAGACTAAAGGTGCAGGGCAATGATTCACATGCCTCATATAAACCATTTATTGTTTGTAAGCAAGGTGAGACACTTCCTCTTTTGATAAGTGATGGAAGGGCCATAACTGAGCTGTCCAGAGACAAAGAGGCAGAAGGCACTGGGGAACACATACAGGCTGCGGTGGCTCCGGAGCGGTCCTTTCCTCGCCAGTGCCCCAGCCCTTCCAGAGGAGCAGCTGCTGTTTGCTGCAGCTCAGAGCACAGCCCGGACCTCTTCCACAGATTTCGCATTTTGGAGAGCACAGAAGCAGCTCAGGGCAAAACCCCAGAAACCAAATTGGAGCTGAGGACCTTTCCTGGGCCGCTGTGGTGACACAGAAGGGGAGAGAGGAGATGGGAAAGGTCTCGCTGATGCAGCCTAGCAGGGAAATGAGCCTGTTATTAGTGGTGGGGTTTGACTGGTTGCTCGCAGACCTCCTGGGCTCTCTAAGTGCCTCTGATGAGAGGTGGCCGGGGAGCCGAGGTCCCCTTGGAGGTGCTGCCCCCGGCTCATCTGCTCTCAAGCACACCACCCCTCTCGCTCCCTGCTCCAACACAAGGACAGGGTGGGAAGCGGAGCCTTGGAAAGCTCCTGCGCGGAGAAAACAGTCACTTTAATTATCCCCTTGCACAGTATTCATCTCCATGAAAGGTCCCCTGCTCCTTTGTCACTGACTTGCAGGGTTAGCAAAAGGAAGCAGGAATGATCTATGTGCTCGTGTATTTATTTCAACAGCACTGCCTCAGAAAGCAGAGCCTCCCCCTGCCCCAAGCTTCTCCTGCAGCTCCTGAGCTCACAGACTCTGCTCAGCCCCATGGGCCTGGGGCTGTGAGGAGGGGATGGGGGGCAAAGGGGAGCTCAGCTTTCCAGGATGCTGCAGGGCTCGTGCCCGGGCCATGAGCTCCGGCATTCCAAAGGGGCGAGAAGAGACTGCTTGTGCCTCAGGCAGGTTGTTGCCCGGTCCCCCTCACTGCCTGGAAGGCGTCTGGGAGTGGGTCCTGGCTTGGGAAGGAGGGGGAAGGCCAGGCCAGCCCAGCTCTGATGGCCGCACATCCTCCACTGTGGGTACCAGCAAGGGCTCCATCTGCCCAACTCCACCTACTGGGGAGTGCTTTCTGCAACAAGAACCAATTGCCACTGCTATGCTGCCCCCAGCTACATAGCCAGGTACATGCACAGACCCACAGACACCCGCATTGCTCCTGCACACCCTGGGCACAGCCTGGAACCACTGCCCACTCCCTGCCCCACTGTGTGGTGTGAGAACCAGGACAAGGAATCACTTTCTTTATTCATTTCAGGTTTTCAATGCATCTGAGCCACAGAGGAGAAGGGTCACAGGAGGCATCAGCAAGCGCTTTCCCCCGAGACATGGCTCATAAACACAGAGGGGTTGTTTGTATGCACAGTTTCCATCCTGCCAAAGCACACAACTCCAAGCAAACACCGAAGTAGCCACCTGCCTGGTATTCATAAGCTAAAGCAGCTGCTCAGCCTCCAACCATACCTGTGCCAAACCCAGCAGATCAATGCGTTTCCCCTAACACTGAAGTGCAGTCAGAAGCCTGTCTATGTAGGGCAATGGCTTTCTCAATGTTTGAGTGTAAAGACACTGTCCCAGCCCCAGTCCAGGTGTGTTTCTCAGCAATGACTTTGCCTTCCACAAGCACAGAGACACCAAAAACTGGAATAAGACCCACATGACCAAATCTCACAACGCCATAGGAGTGAGGGCTCCTGGACATGGGCAAAAACCAGCTCAGCTCCACATCCAACTTACTCCTTACCTTCTTCCTACCACAGTCACTCCTTGAGCTTCTAAGCAAGGCCAACAACCGACAGTACTAGCACCTGAGAGCACATGGGCTAAGAGCATACATCAAATAACCAAACCAAAGCCATTTCTGCTGCATAAATGGAGAAACAAAAGACCAAGAGACTCACCCGGGGTCCCTGGAGAAGGCTCTGGAGGAGCAGCACCATTCTGCACCCAGCTCTGAGGGGCTGGGCTCCTCCACGCTGCTGGGACATAAGTAGCTTCACCTGCCTGTAGGGCAGCCTCAGCCCTCACTTGTTACTCACCTGCAAGCACCCGGGCCCTGCCCCCTTCCTGACGATCCCCAGGGATTCCGACACTCCGGCATCCCCATCTCCCTCATCCCACTGGCATTCCCCACTCCTGCCACTGCTGGGTCCCATGCTGTTCGCCTGTGGCTGTTGTGGAGCAGAAACTGTGCTCTGCTGGAAGACCCCCTTTTGTCACGATTTCATTCTGCCGGTATTAATACCCGATTTGATTCCATTTGTTCCATTTTACAGTTCATCTCCCACAATTGCCTGGCTTTAGAAACAGTTTTTGAGGCAGATTATAAATAAATGTTGTATTGCACCTTGTATTTTAAGCAAATTTGAGACTTCCCTGATGAGGCGCCTTCCACCAGAGAACCCTGCTCAGTCAAGTAATTGCAACCTCGAGTCTTTATCCTCCCCTTTTGTTCTCTTCCCCCTTGGCAAAGCTGCAATCTTGCACACGAACATCAGCAGACAAACCCCTTGAAAATAACCCTCCAGAAGAAATCTAATTTACTTTTTAATCTGGGTCGGAAATTTGCCAGCGAAATTTCCACCGACAAGCAGAGCCGTTTATTACACTTATCACAGGGGCCGCATCCTCACTCCCGATTCGGGTACCGCAGCAGCAGCGGTGGAGCCCGTGTGCAGGGAGAGATGGAGAGAGAAACCTTCTGATATACTATTTGTTTGATACAATCTCCCCCCGATAAGATCACTCAGCAGAGGACAAAGTGACGACCTTATCAGTTGTGACTGCTGATATTAGGGCATAGCACACATATACATATACTTGCCTCTCACTTCGTTTGGTAGGTTCCCGGTTATTTATATACAGACACACACCCCCATAACTCTGTTGCTTGCCGAAGCCCTTACAGGGTTTGTATAGTGATGTGGCTAAAAAGCATCCACCACAAAGGCCATGAACATGTCCCATGCTTGATCCTTATGGCTTTTTTTGGGTAGGTGGATTCCCCAGCCGAGCCCGGCTCCGATGCCAAAGCTCCTGCATGGAAGTTTCCATCTCTCACTTTTCCTTCTCAGAACGATGCCTCCTGTGGGAAGTGTAAATACAGAAAGATGACAACATGTGCATTAGCGCTCGTTAGGATGTCATCATTATATCCTGCAAAGTGTCTGCTGAAGGGATCCCTAAAGGACACTTAGAGATGGAGCAGCTGCTCCGGATTTGTTCCAGCTCACATCTCAAAGAAAATGACATTGAGATAAATACAGCATCCTCAGAGGAGAGCAGGGACCAAGAGAGGGGGGATTCCTTTGGTCACACGTCCGAGCCAGGACCCTACCTATTCCCAACCTGCCTGCCCTTTGCCTTCTTAGCAGCAATTGCATGCTGTAACGTTTACAGTGGTACCAGTGGGTCCAGATGGAGGGATGTGTACCCCTCATCCAGGCAGCTCCAACACTGCTGTAGTTTCTCAGCGGTGGGTGGAGGTTAGTACAGGTTCTTTGGGGGAAAAACCCAAACCAACACCCAAACACTGTGATGGTAACACATATGTGACCAAACCCTCAGATGTATCTTAAGCCAGATTGTCACCTGAGGTAAAGCAGAACAATGTCACTTATCACCTCCAATGGAGCCAGCAGGTTTTTACAACAAAAGCTTTAACACCACCAGATCCCAGGATCCCATGGGCTCCCATTTCCTAACCTGCCCCAGTCTCTATGATGCCAGGAGAGACAGGAATTCAGGAGGAATTATGAGTCTGCATGATAATCTCTCCCTCCCGTTTGCTTTCAGAGGGGAAGCCTTGAAATGGAAATGCAAACAGCCCCAAGGGCGCTCGCTGCAGCAAAGAGAAAGGTGACCATGAGAAGATCCAGAGTCCTGTGTTACCTGGAGATGTCGCCTGCTTTCCTGGCACCGTTGCCCAGCAGATAAAGGAAAAAAGCCGTCTCTTCAGTTCTCCCTCTCCTAAGAGCCCATCTCATGTCAAGTACTGGGGTCACAGAGCGGAGTTTCTCTACTTGACAGCAGCAAACAGATTATGTCCTGGGAGCAGCGTCACAGCAGCTGGCAGGGGGAGAGGCACCTCCTTTTGTCGGTGGCAGAGGCTCCTTTCCACTGCCAGACAACATCGGAGAGATGCAGGCACCCAAGAAGCAGCCTCAGCATTACTCGTTCTGTGCCGGCACCGAAAGGATGCTCCAGCTATTGGAAGGGGTTGCAAACATGCCACCCCTTCTGATGGAGAGCCAGGGTCCCCACAGCAGCTGGTGATCTCACTGTCCTTTCTTTAGGGAAAACTGATGCCAATCCCGAATATGCAGTACCACTCCAGCAGGCTGAATTGCCTCCTGAGCCTCTGGGATTGCTTTAACCATCTCCACCATGAGAATACCCAATTCTTTGCTGCTCCTTCAGTACTTGCCAGCGACTTTGGGCACCAACGAAGCAGTCGCTGTGTTTCTTGCCACAGGCGGCTGTGTTTCAGTAACAGCTTCATCAGGTTTCTCTAGGAGTTGTGCTTTAGCTTAGATTTTTAATTGCAAAATATCAACGTAAGTTGCCACACAAAGGGATATGTTAAGATTGGCAAGTCCTTTGGCTGAATGAGAAGCAGGTGAGTTGACTTCCATCGTCATTCACTGCTGGAGCTGAAACGTCTTTGCTCCGACCCGGAGCCACTTCAAAATTCACGGTGAAAAAAGTCCCCCTTCCCACAGGCTCTCACCAGCAATCAAAACCATGAGTTTCCACAGCTGACACCCACCATTAACAAATTCCAAGTGAAAAATCTCCTTTGGAATGAAATATCGCCACGCAGCATTCCAGCAGCACGGCAACATTTCAATCCTGCTGCAACACTGCCCCTTCCTCTCTTGTTTCCTGCCTCAGGGGAAGCGATCAAGGCAAGATCCCCCTGTTCCGCAGTGTCTCCCAACACCTCTGCCCATTCCCGTGTTGCACAGGCAGGGCGGCAGAAGGGGTTTTCCCACTGGCGTGTGATATCCAAGGAATCTCCCACACACGCATAGCCAGCCTGACTGGGAATAGGACATGGCACAGCGGCAAGAAGGCTGCACAGAGCTGTTTTGCTGGAAACTTGCTTCGTTTGGGCTTTAATCATTAGGAACTCACTGAAGCGAAAAGAACCACAATGAGAAGGGATGAAAGGTGCAATGTGCCGCGCCTGACGCTGCTGCCACGCTGGGTCACGGCCACAGCGACTTGTTAAGCTGCCATCACTGAAGGTACACCTGAGGCTCCAAAGCATAAACAGGGATTCCCACCAGCCTGCCTGAACTGAACACAGTTCCCTGTATAGATGAGGCCTCATTCCGGCCTCTTTCCCTTCATCTAATGCTGACAAACCACATCTGCCTCCATGGGCGTAGCACTGCTACCAAAAGGAGCACCCACCAAAAATCTTTCCGCATCAAACCCTGCCATTTGAATCTCCGTCACAGAGCGTGCGTTTGAGTTGGCGCCTGCAGCCTCACCCCCCAAAGCAGAGCTGCCACCTCCCCCAAGAGCCGCAATTTCTTTTGAGTTCAATTATTTCTGCACCATATTGTTTGCAACAGCTGAAGCCCACAGTGCTGCTCAGCATATTATGTACTCTGTGTCAATGCACCATGAAATATCAAGACTACAATAGGGCTGAAGTCACAGAATCATAATCCTTTAATAGCTTCATTTGGGCTGCGGGAAGATGGCACAAGCTTTCTATTTTTAAACAAATGGTGCTCATTCTAATGGAGCCAGGGCTCATGGGATACAACTGCAGCTGCAGCCCTTTTCCTTCCCCGAGGACTGGAAACTCGAGGGTCAGGGAGGGGGGAACTTTTGACACCATTTAACTGCATGGATTTATCTGTTTGTTTATTTGCAGGAGAAATGCTTCCCAAAGCACTGCATTGCCCAGGCTGAAGACTGAAGACAACATCCCTAATGCCCGGTTCTTGGCATTTCCCTGCAGGCGCCTGGGGGCACCCGGGGTACCATTTCACATCTTACACCAAAAGCCACCCTGGGCTGGGGCTTACACAGCAAAAGGGCAGCTGAGAGGGGTGAGAATGGGATATGTTCCCAGGGAGAATCCCGCTCCCCCCTTCCCATCAAATCCCTTTTTAAGGGCAGCAGTTGGGTGTCTTGGCAGATGTGCACTTGCACATTTTTGTGTTAATAAAGAGGAGCCCTTTTTTTAATGCAAAATTTGCATATCCATCCTCCTCTCCTTCCATGGTTAAGCTCCCAAAATACAATCAATATTTCACTTTCAAATCTAGATTCATTAAAGTATGCCTGGGGGGGGAGAAATAATAAGGTATCGCTTTACAGCCCAAATAAACCACAGAAAGATACAGCCTATAATGTGCATTTCAGGCTTTAGGTTGAGATAATTCATACATCACTCCCAGTTAAGAAACCAAGATGGTGCTGCGTCAGCACATTGGCTGAAATAGTATCTTCTTGTGCTGTTTTAAGCCTTTTGGTGATGTATCCCAGTTCCCCTGTGGTGCATGCAAGTGGGAAACAATGAAGTGGTCACTGCTGCTGGGATGTTCCTTCCTTTCTCCCTTCAAGAAGAGGAGCAAGTCAGGAAACACGCTGCTTGCTGCCGTGGTTCCAACCCAAGGCCCATTTTTCTGCACAGGCTGGGAGCTGAGTGTGACGGGAGCGCCCGTGACAGGCTTCAGAGCGCTCGTTTGTCATAAGAGCCATTTCCCTACTAATAAAGTGACCTTGTGTAAATAGCTCAACTTCTCACAGCCATCACATCACTAGGGCAGGACAGGCCTTGACAGATAGGGACCACACGGGCTGCTGCTCCAGGATGAACTGCCGCAGCCGGGAGTTGATTCTGATGGGGCTGAGGTGCTCCATCATGTCACGGCACAAGGTGCCGGTGAGTAACGCGCCCGGGGACATGATCCTTTCTGCTGCTGTCGACGTTCTGGGAGCCTGGGCTCCCTCCCTTTGTCCTCTCCAATGGCCAGCACTGCCCGAAGGAGTTGACATTACCCCATCATTGCTGCCTTGGCAAATTGAGCCCCATGGCACAAACTGCATTTGCTGAGGAGCTCTGGAGCTTTTGGGACGCTGCTTCGCAGGGTGTGGGGCAAGCAAGTGAGACCTCTGCATGAGACCTACACGGTCTCCTTGGGTGCTAGCAGCAAAGCAGCCTGCCTTTGTCCAGACTCGCCCTGGACATCACCATGGCTGACCTTCAATGAAGGAGCCATGCAGATCCCAATGCACAGTGCTGTCACCAGCTCTCCTCCTGGCACAGTTGCAGGACTGGCCACTGCCACTTCTCCGTGTGATCCATCCTTCTGCCTCCCTAGTAGCGCTCAGATCACACCCTTGGTTTTGCCAGGAAGCAGATGAGAAGTGTGGGGTGGGAAGGGACAGGGGAGAGGGACGATCTGCAGGGCTGTGCTGCAAGAAAAACACTGGGATGGGGATTGTTGATGCTACTGTTACTCTCCCATGCACACTCCCAGCCAATCCAGTAATCTATTATTTAAGTGTAGCCTAATTAAGGTTGTGAGTAGCTTGATCTCTGTTTACTTAAGTATCTAGCAGAAGATTGCCAAGATGCAATAACAGGATCTCAGGGCAGGCAGGGCTGGATGCATGCGCAGGATGCTGTGGGCTGCTCCTGCCTTTGCGGGTGGAGATCACATCGGCTGTAGCATCAAACACCCTGTTGCCAATTCAAGCTCATCTAATACAGATTCAGATAAACCAGACCAAACAAAAGCCATCAAAGTCTGAAACCAGTGAATGGGATGGGTTTAAATCTCATTCCTACAAAATAAACCTACAGCTGGACCAACAGCCCCACTGAAATCGCAGCACAGACATCCATGACTGCACTCTTTCTGTGGCCGAGCTATGAATCAGCCTCCATGATTCATAACTTCCAGGAGTTATCACAAGGAAGTCGATGAGAATACCCGTGTGAGTAACCATGCTCTGCCAGCACGAGGCGTTTGCAATCTGCCCTGTGTGATTTACACCAACACAAAGACAGAGATGAAGTATCCTCTCCTGTCGCGCCCATTTACTCAGCTACCCTATCTTAAACGGGACCTCGGATAATGTCACCTTTTTGGAGCGTCATGGATGAAACATGCCCATCCTGTTGCATACATTATGGGTTTTATACTTAGCGCAGTGGGCAGCTTCCTCTCTTCCCACCAACCCCCAGGCTGAGCCAGCCAACGAGACTATTCCGTTTGCAATGTGCGCTGCCACCCTCCAAAAGCTCTTCCAAATGGATCTGTTTGGGCCCATTTTAAGTATCAATATTGCCAGGTTCTGTGTTAAATGTGTACGCAACGCGTTTCGGGAAACCTTTAACAAATTCTGTGCGGAAGAATATGTTTTCCCATATGGGCTGCTTAAAGAAAGGCAGATGTGAGGCAATCCAAATCCCTCATATGCTTCTCCTCCTTCTCCCTTTCCTTTTGGCAAACCATCTCAGGCAAAGACAAATATTGTATCAAAGAATTATGGAAATAAACATGAACATAGCTCAAGGGCACAAGTAAGTTTCTGGAAAATTTTCTCTGTGCAATTAATAGGTAACATTGCAGGGGGAGCCAAGAACCCAAAATACGCCTGAGGAAGCTAATTTTATGGTGCAGACGGTGCTCTGGGAACCATGGAGCGGGAGCTGCGCTAAGCAACATTAGTCAGGATGCTCTTAACAGGCTGCTGAGAAAGATGAGGAAACCCAAGCAGGGAGCCGGTGGGAGGGCACAGGTAACACCGAGCCGGGGTGAGCCGGGCGCAGGCTCTGACCAGAGGAGGGATAAGGGCAGGAGCTGCACCTCGGGCTCAAGCGTTGCAGCTGGGGCGAGGGGCAGAAACCTCTGGAGGCGGCGCCGCTCCTCCTGGAGCCCGCTCTAAGCTCGTGCACCACTGTGAGAGCCACTCGTCTTGTGCTGAGGGCCGTATAGAAACAGACGGCACAGACTGCGCCCAGGCATAAATCAACAGCGCTTCCATCACTGTGACCCCAGGCATACCCAACAGAGCAGCGCTCCCAGCACCCCGTTCCCTCTGGGGTCCCTGAGAACGAACCCGCAGCTGGAAAACACCAAGGCAAAAGCAGGAGGCAAAGCGTGAGCACCCAAGCAGTATTTCACTACAAAACGTAGGTTCTTACAAGAAGACAAAGAAATAAATATATCGTTTCCCTGCCAGGTTCCTCAGTTCATTAAATAACCCGCAAACATTAAACCAGATGTTGCATTTTATCACTTGACTCGGATCATTATGACTTTATTTCTGACAGCCCCAGAACAAACGCAATGCGGTTATAAAGGTTATTTAACTATTAAAACAACCATTAATTAAAGTTTGCCAAGTCCTGGGGGCTCCGAGGACAAGCAGCACCTAGGTAAATGTCAGTTATTGTTTAACAAGTCCTTGTTGTTGAAACCTACAGCACAAGAGCTGCGTTCCCAGGAGGAGCTGGGATCCAGCCCGGCCCCACTGTTTGCAGGGATGGGTGCTCCAGCGTCAGAGCCGACTGGGGTCTTAGCAGAGGAAGAACAGCAGCAGCAGCCATAGGACAAGTATTTAATGTTGTGGTCTGCCCTTACCTTGCTGGGCCAGGCCCTGCCTCATCCCAGCCCTGGGAACACCATGGATTGGGGCTACCTCATGCTTTCTGCTGGCTGCGAGACCTGACCCGGGAGGACAAGGGAAAGCAATAGATTATAACCCAGCAGCAGCGCTGAGCTCATCCGGGGTTTCCAGAAATGGCTCCAATGCCAATAATTAACAGCAATAATGCTGAATAAGCCTCCAGCACATCCGAGCTTGAAGAGTAATGGACCGCACTGAGCTGGAACGCAGGAGAAAGAAATACGGAGCTGCTCTTGCATGTTATTCTGTAATTAGGGCTTGCTGCAGCCTTGTCCCTGTCCCTGTGTGACAGAGCACACCCGTTTTCCCTCTGGTGATAGGGAGCAAGGGGAACAGCCACCTCACAAACCCTGCTTTGTACACGTAAAGACAAATAAAACAGTAACTTGATTCTTTTAAGCGTGAGAGGAGGGAAAGAAGGGAGAGAGAAATTAACATGGAGCAGAGGGCCCGAGCATTAAATGGGGGATGAAACGCCTGCCAATGTGTTTTTAACAACAAACCAAGAAAATGAAAGGGCTGTGAGCAACCACTGCATTGAGACAATAATCACTCATCAAGTCAAAGTTTCACTCTAATCAGTTCAGTTGTTAGGGGAAGAAACAGAGTGATGCTGGGCTCGGAGGACTGCTGTTCATCCCTGCCTCCTGCCTGGGGACCGCAGCGGCAGGGACCTGCTCTGCTGCTGCACCTTCCCAGGTACCAGGAGGAAGCCGTGGTGCCCCGGGATGTTTCCACCCAGTGATCACTGCTACAAAGTGAGTGGTCTTCCCCACCTTTGGCAATGCCCCAGTGAGGGGCCAGACCCAGGCCGCCGCGCTGTGCTGTGCAGAGGAGCCAGGGATGCACATCGATGGCTTTCGGAAAGGATGGCTCGGCCTTTGAAAAGTCCCCCCTTCAGGTCTCCTCTGTAGTAAATCCACATCCATTCAATACGAGATGCGGATGCTTTTGCTGCTGAATCCCATAGCCTTGGGAATTCAGGTAGCTGTTTGGAGAGATCAGCTGGAAACCTGGAAAGAGCAACCTGCACGCTATTGCATTTGAATGGCCATAACCTGCACAGATGGGCACAGGAAAGGGCTCCAGAGAACAGACAGGCTCTTTTCCTAAGACAGAGGAGCACGAGAAGCCCCGTGCACTAGTGGAGGGCACAGGCTGTCTCTGTGCTCCCACATCACTCCCAATACCGGCCAAGCACTGTGCGAGTGCTAAGGACATACTTTTCAAAACAGCTTTTGGCAGCGGAAGGCAAGGCAAGCTTTGTCATGGGGTGGAAGGGAAGGGAAGCTAATCCAACACAGTGCTTTTCAACTCGCTAATCCCATCCTGTCCCACGAGCAATGTCCCAACAATTATCTTCGCCGCACAGACGGTGACAGGGGCAGGGAGACTTGCCTGCACCAGAACGGGAATCATTTTCAGAGCCGGAATTTCACCACAGATAACTTCAACTCCGCTGTTCCAAGCACAGAGCCTGATCTGTGCTGAGCTTGACTGCAACCCCCTAAGCACCGAGGCTCTTTTTGAAGCATCACTCTCGGCTTTACTGCCAGCTTGCTGAGTGTCCCCAGGGCTGTGGGTCCCTCTCCGCAACTGGGGATGAGAGATCAGGAACTGCAAAATGATTGCTGAGAGGCAGGGAAAACATAAACCTCACTGACCGCACCAGGAGCTGCTGGTCAATGGGCTGAATTCAGCAAGCCCCAGGAGGATTCGTCCTGCCTCAAGCTGCCATCAGATCTGGGCGCATGGGAAAGTTCACCCCTTCCCTTTCCTGCCGCCCCCAGGATAAAAGGGTCCATCTGGGAAGGCAGAGGACAAGTTTTTAGATGTGGCCGGATTTCTAAGAAAGAAAAGGAACGATTCTCCCCCCTGTGATTTACCTTCCCTGTGCTTTACAAGCAGAATAAATTGCAACGCCGAATGTTGCTCTGGAGTTATGACTTATCGAGGGAGCAGCAGTGCCATGAATCTTGCCACAGCTGGTAACTCATCCCCATGGCACGTCAGAGACCCTGTGCTGGAGGTTTAACCGGGGGCATGGCTGTTTGTGAGCTGCCTGCTCCTTCCCACATCCCAGCTACAACCATCACTGCTGCTGAGCCAGCACAATGCAGTACAGCCTGGAATGGGTACCTTGGAAATCAGGAAAACTGCTGGAGCCTCCTGAGCATGAGGGCATTACAGCTTATTTAGGAATGTATCACTGGAATTTATAGTTCTCCTGCACCTTTTTTGAGGTCTCTCAGTCTGAACCCAACCCACATTTCTGGGTGAGAATAAGCCACTGTATTAAAACATCCTATTTCCAGGGTTGGGTTTTTCCCTGCCCCATGCTTTACAGAGTACTGGATTCCTTGGCTTTTTGGGTTATGGGCGCAGGGGTTTCCTCTAACGTAGATGTGTATCTGCTTCCCGAGCTGACAGACTTAACTCAGAGCACACAAATGTGTGCAAATAGCTCAGGTAATTGCAATCCCTGTTCATCGCTTTGCATTGGGCAATCCAAACGTCACCCCCACGCCAGGCGCTTGTTCACAGGGCTCTGGGAGATGTCCTTAAAATTCCTCCGTCTTCTTTCGACTCGCCTATTCCAAACAGCAGCATGTCATCTGCAAATTCTGCTCCTTCACAGCCTATTGCTTTCCCAGATCGTTAATGACTGCATGGCAGAGTCCTGGATCTGGTACAAATCCCAGAGGCACACTACCCTCATTGTCTCCAGCCACAATTTATCCGCTCTTCTCTTTGATGCCACGGCCAGCAAAGCAGCAATAAAAGCAGCGTCCCCACAGAGAGCCCATCCTCCAGGCTGGGGTGAGCTGCAGAAAGAATGTGAAGGCAGAGACACACATTCCTACGTAACCCTTCAGTGAGGCAGATGGGAGCTGGCCAGGAGGAGGAAGGGCTTTGACATGCCAGGAACAACTCCACGAGGACTCTGAGCTTACCTGGAGCTGGCAGCAACTCCGGCCATGCTGCCACCTTCGTCCCCCTGGCTGTGTCCTGATGGGAGCTCTGATGGAGCCGAGCCATGCCAATCACTGCACCGGGCCACCATCTGCAGTGTCCTACCAGGAGGGAGGCCAGGAGAGCCCTGTGGATGGACGAGAGAGGGACATCGGGCAGCTCCCCAGGGAGCCCACAGACATCAGAGAACTGCACAACTGCTCCCAGCCTCCCGAGTTTAAGCTTTCCCTCTGCAGTCTGCACAGCAGAGCAAAACTTCTCCCATCAAGGGGCAATTTCCAGCCCAGAGCTGCTTTACCGTGTTCTCCATCGCGGTGTTGGAGCAGCCATGCCCAGAGCAGTGTCCTCACCACTGGCTCTGCAGAGCCTTCCCCAGCCACCATCAGCCCTGAGTGCTGTGTTTAATTGCTCTGTCTGTTGTAGGACATCGCTCCTGTTTCTTGATGGGTTCTGCAAAAACCAGATTCAGTTTCCGATGTGGTTAACGTCAGACCACATTTTTATACCGATTTGCAATGGCTTTCTGCAGCCACTGTGTCCTTCAGCACAAACTGCAGCTCCTGCTTGCGAGGGTGGCAGAGCAGCGCTCCCCAGGGAGCCGCAGGCTGGGGGCAGTGAGGATGGAGCCCTCTTGAAAGGAACTCAAAAACCCTTTCTTATAAGCTCTCTATAAAAGCAATTTGCCAGATGGATCTTTAGCCATGGGGTGATTCTCTTTTTGGTGAAAGCAGAAGAGGAACAGAGGACTCAAACTCCTTTCACCTCTGTTCTGACTTTGGCAAAACCAGCAGTGAGCAATACGGGGCAATGAGTCATTCTTTTCACCCTTGTTTTCTGGCAGGAGCAATATCTTGTGTCTCTTGCTCAAGTTAGGATTATCGACCTGCCCTGTGCTTGCTGTCCAGTGCGGGTGACATGACAGCTCAGGAGGAATTGCTGTCTGGGTTAGAAATGCTCTCACAACTAACAGCCCCCTTCCTCCTGGGCTGAACAGAGGCAGAACAAGGCATGTTCAGCACAGATGACCCACAGAGCTTCTTCGGAATGCCAGAGAGAAAATCAGCCGGGGAATGAGGAGGCAGAGGAGAAAATAGGAGATGCTCTGGTAAAACAAAGGCAGCTGGCTTGAGACAGCACTGGAGGTGGCTGGTACCTACCCAGCAACCCTGTCCTCTTCCCTGCCTGCTCACAAGCCACAGCGCTTGGACAGTGCCACTTGCCTTGGAGAAGAACCAGTTCCCAGCCCCTTCTCTGCTGGGCACCTCCCAGCCTCTATGGAGCAAGCCCACTGGCACCAGCTTGGATGTGGTGGCACCAGCTCCGAGCCCTTCCCACAGCAGACACCCCTCCATCGCTGCATCAGACACAGGATAGGGGCCAGAGGTGATGATGTGGACATTGTGTGTGCTGCAGGATGTGTGCCAGCAACTGAATCGGGAGCTGAAAGTCATCGGAGGAGGAAGTAATTAATGCAAATCCCCAGGGCTGGATCAGTGCAGATACAGAGGCTCTCGCAGTCCCCCCAGAAGGTAAAGGCTCTGCCTGGCTCACTTATTTCAGGAGTTCAGGCCACACAAAAGATCTCAAAATGCTATAAATACCTCCTGAGATGCTGGAGAGGCACGTGATGCCATCAGCGTGACATGGAAACGCCTGCAATAGGAATTTGGACCTGCAGAGCCTCTGCATAGGGACGGGGACAGCGTTTCTCTGTGGTCTTTTAGGTCTAGATTTGACAAAAGAACCAACAAAACCCTAAACACAAACGTGTTCTTTCAGAGCCAACCACAGCATCACTTTCTGTTAGATCCAGGCTGCAGGCACCAGGTGAAAACACATCCCACAGAGGGCAGGTGAGCATCTGGAGCTGAAGTCATGCTGGGTATGGAAGGGGGATGCGCATCTGCCCTAAGAAGGTGATGGATACAGATGTGAGACCCAGCTGAGGTGCATTTAAGGGCCGTAACACAGCCAGTGGTGCAGATAACCTTGGAACTGGGACATGGAGGAGGAGAGATCAGTGCCTGTGGCACGAGGCTATTTTAGAGCCACAGCAAAGGAGCAAGAAGGAAGAAGTCCCGCAGGCAAGGACATTTGGGATTGCTAGTATTATTACTACTGCTTTCTAAAGGCAAATGGAAGGCAAACGCAGCAGAGAGGTGAAAGCCCAGGGAGCAGATGGGTCTCCTGAAACAAGGGTTCCTGTATTGCAAGGATCAATTTAATGTCTGCTATCTTCATGCCTCTGGCTCTGCAGTCAGTTCACAGCCTTCATGTGAGTACCACACTCACAGAAACCACAGTGCATGAGATGCTGCTGAACTTGAGCCTGTTCCACCGCTGTCAAAGTCAAGTGTGTTTAATTAAGGCAATACAATTCAGGCTGGGACTGGTCAAGCTCTCCCCAGAGGTGCCCAAGGGAGTTACCAATGTTTTCACAGGGTTTAAACTTACAACACAATAGCCAAAATAAAGCGAGCTTTGTACATGTTACTGCTACCTTTTTTGCATACAATTGAATAAATTACCTTTTGTTATGAAACATTAATCCTCTTTGCTAAATGGAATAATTCCCACCTCGGATGCACTGTGAGGCTGGAGCGCCCTTGGAGCAGAGCCAGGGGCACCCTCCTGTGCAGGCAATTACTGAAGGAGCAGAGGAACTGGTGCATCCCAGGAGGAGCGCAGGGGCCTCACAGCAAGGTCGAGATGTTCCCTGGTGCACCCTTGGCTGGGGCAGCCGGTGATTACAGGGGCATAGATCAACCTTCAGAGGAAACAGAGACGGCAGAATGAGAGGGGAAGTCTATGTGAGAAGTGATTTATCATTGCTAATTGCTATTAGTGCTACAGGAGTACCAAGAACTGCTGGCCTGAGGTCCCCGAGAGCCATGCAGTACAAGAGGAGGTCCCTGCCCTGCCCAGATAATGGTTCAGATGGGTGCCAAATGCTGCACTGCTGCACAGGGGCTGGAGCACAGCAACAAGCCTGCAGCATGGGCAGGGTGCACTGATCCCAGCTAAGCACTTCATCCTTGGCCACCCTCCTCCAGGAGCAGAGCCTTTCTGCCTGTGTAATTACACATCAGCATTAATAACTACTGGTCGTCAGAGGAGGTTTCCCCATGTCCCCCTTTCCCTGGTTTTTGCAGGTTTGCTCTTCCCTGGCACCTATCACACACCTTGGGGTCTGGCCCTGGAGCCGAGCGGGATCCATTAGAAGCAAAATGCCACAAATCTCTGTGTGAAGCAACAGCTCCTGACAAAATGAAAGCAACTATCTGGTTCAGATCTGCACTTAAAACAATCCACAGAGCCATTAGTATTCCTCCCGTGTGATCCACATGGAGTAATAGCGGCTCTGTGAATAAAATTAAAATCAGAGCTGATGCTGCCTCGCACTTGGGGAGATGCTGCACAGCGAAGGCCACGTTACCGTGGGCAACACTGATCGCTTCAGCCAGAGGCTGAGCCCCCCATCCAACTCCTTTGAGCAGCCCTTTGGCTCAGGAACATCTCTGCTTGCTGCCTTTCAAGGCAAGCAGCAAGTCCTGCTTGAATCCAAGCCCACCAGGGCATCCTACAGCTCAACCACCCACAGCAAATGGCAAATTATGGTGTTAAGGGATAGCTGAACCTTTAGGAGCTGTCTGGGGCTCAGGGACGGGCTGGCTGCTGCGCCTTGAAGGCAGCCTGGCAGACTGCTGCTTCCCAACTGGAAGGGATGCTCCTCCTGATGCGCACAGGCTGCTGACAGCACGTGGGGGGAACAGAAACCCTCTTAGAGCAGCAAGCAGGAGAAATCTATAATGTTTTTAACCAGGCTGTGAGTTTCAGACTATAGTCCGTTAATTCAAAGAGAGAGGATTGATAGCTCTCTCCTTGCCATCAATGGAGTCAAAGGGTCTCTCTGTGTCTCCTAATGTGGCCATCGTATTCCAATAGCTCCAACAGCCTCTGCAGAACTGGATCGTTGCTTCCTCCAGGGACTCCTCGGAGATGCCTGTAACCAGACTGTCCAAACCATCACACGCAAACCCTGTGGGCACAGGGCGTCACTCCTGCAGCTCCATCCCCGTGCCTGCCAGCCCGTGGCCGGAGCAGCCTGTGTGCCCAGGAACGGATCGGGAGGAAACTGCTGCACAAGGAGTCTCGGCTTTGATCTTAACAACACGTGGCTCTGTGATTCCGAACACTGGGCTTGCCAGGAGTCCCAGGGCACTATTATTCATGGTTGCTTATGAAACCCCTCATTAGCTCAAGAAGCTAATTGTTGCTGTTGAAGAAGCGAGCAGTGAATCCTCATGCCTGGCGCTCTGCCACCCCAGGAGCCGGGCTTATTGACTGCAAGGCACAGCGGCCTTCCCTCCTGCAGACAGGATAATATTCCCCAACAAACCCACATTTCCCCCACCTTAGAACCATCTTTCCTTTTTTCTCACCATATTCCTATCCACAGAAAAATTTAGGGCTGTGAGTGGGTGCAAACTCTGTGACTCATTTCAGAGAAACTCTTCAAGCCAGTGGCAAAGTTACCTCTGAAGTGCCAAAACCTGGGGGAAACCCAACATCCCTACACGGATCAGGGCCCCTTGCCCATTTAGGAGAGCAGCTCAGGATGGAGGCTCCTTCCCCTGCCAGCTAAGCCATCAGCCCAAAGCAGAGGCATCACTTGGGGTCAGCAGCAGCCACCAGCAGGAACAGGCAGTTAATGAATCGTCCCTCCTGCCTGGCCGCTGGGAGGAATGAGGCTTCAGCCGGGAGGAAACGATTTTGCAGGTATTGTTTTGCTAACAATAGCAATTCCTGCTTCTGAGAATGCTATTTTGCTTAATACCTTCTTTCTGCAGAGCGGCGACACGATGGAGTAATAGCCCTGGGATTGGTGTGAAAGGGTCTGGCTGGCGACAAGGAAAACAGCTGTATCCATCAGAAAAGAAAGAGAAAACAAGCGCGGAGAAAACAAGTGCTCCACATAAGCATCCCCTGACAACATGGGGTTTAATCTTCAGGATTAAATGGTATTTTGATTCCTTTCTGCACAATAAATGTATTTGCAGGGAAAAACGTGCCTATTTTATCCTCTGGAAAGAGGAAAGGTTTCCGGGCCTATGCAATGCAGCACTTACTCAAAATGACACACGGCTTGAAAGTTATCTGAGAAATCAAACACAAATCCCATGGCCCAGGGTGCAGCGGGGCCGGCTGCAGCACCCTCCTCCTGCTTATCCGTGTCTGCTTCCAACTCAGGTGAGGGGCAGAGGAGATCCCTCAGTGGCTGTACAGACCCCCCAAAATTCCCTATTGCCCCGGTCCAGTGACCGGGAAATGTAATTATCCATTAACACCTTTGTGGGATTGCTTCTGTTTACCAGGAGGGCTGTGGGGCGCTGGGCACAAAGCGTTTACACTGATGAATTATTCAAGTTGTGTAAAACCAGACAGCATTATTCTCAGGAGAGATAAAGAGGCGGCTGCACATACACATGGATGTAGATATAACAGCAGCTTTAAAAAGCATTACAATTCTCAGTCTTCTCCTCCCAAACAAGGCACAACGCTCTTTCCTCTGAAGCAAGGCAGCAAACAGCGAGCCCTGCTCAGAACAAGACGCCGCGGTGCCCCACAGAGATGGCTGATAGCAACTTAACCCCATCCTCCTGCATCACTCATCGGCACCCCTGAACCACAAACCGGCTGCAGAGAGAAAAGCGGCCCCTGGAAGCCACGTGGGGCTGCCCAAGGCTTCCGGCTGCTCCCGCTCTCATGCTCTACCCCCCTGCTCGCTCACGAGCCAGCCCACATGCAGGTCTGCAGCAGCCTTAGCAACCTGACAAACCAGCCGTGGGCATCTGCTGCACCACGGGCAAACCCTGGGGCTGACAGAGCAGCGCTGCATCCCCACGGCGCCTGCAGGCCTAGCAAAACTAGCCCATACGTGCCAAAGCAGCACCACCGGCAACGCGGACCCAGCAGCCCGCAGCTGATGGGCACGCTGCCCGGAGCACCCTGTCAGGCAGCAGGGAGCACAGCACCCACTCACGCCTCTCAACATCCAGGCTAAGGTTCCTTAAAAATAAAGAAACGCCAAAACCCGTCAAGAGTGCAATAAAGCAGAGTGCAAAGGAAAGGGCTTAAGTTAGAAACCAACAAGATATCCTTGAGATGCTGTCCTTTCCCCTCTCCGCAGGGTGACGGAGGGCGCCTGTGCTCCTATTGATCTGACCCGCACACCCTGAGCAGAGCTCGTTTAAAAGCAGGAGAAAACCAATGTTCAGCAACACAACATCTTGTTAAGTTGGGAAGTCGGGGGAGCGTTCCTGCTCTGCAGCCGTCATCGGGCATCGCTTGCACACATAGAGCTGGAGCGCGCTGCTCTTGATGGGGTTATTAATAACTGTCGTGCTCCGAGGAGGTGCAATAATGCACTTGCTTTCTTTCATAGATTAAAACAAACCCACAGGGCAGCGTCCCAGGCCTCCTGCTCCCACCCTTTGCATCCCAAAAGCAGCGCGGAGGAACAGCAAAGGGAGTGAACCACCAGCACTATGATGATCCCTTTGGGATGGCCAAGCCTAGTTCCCTTCACTAGAACCAGCCTTCCCAGGAGGGACAGGGCTTACAACATGCACTGTGGAATAATGCCTCTATTTTCACCCCACCAAACCCCACACTTGCTACTTTGCTGTAGTTACGCTTTTAGACCTAAATATAACCAGAAGCCAGAGGGAGGAGAGTGTGTTTAAGAGACTGTTCAACTGCAGGCAAAAAGTGTCAGTCCCTATGTATTAATTTAAAGTTTGAGCGTTCTATGTGGATGCTGCTGAGACAGACGTAACTATGAGTAAATATGTCAAAATAAGCTATCAAGTGGAAAGCTGGTCCCTGAGCTGTTCAATGGAAGAAGTTACACAAGGATTATGACTAGATTTCCAAATGATATTCCAGAAAGCAAGAAAACAGAGGACAAGGACAGGGTTTGGGGGTTCCTTATTAAGGCCTAGACAGTTCCCATCCCTGTCTTGCTTTGCAATATGTTTGCAATCAGCCTTTCCTAACGGAGCTTTCTCAATGTTTTTCACACCTTTTTAGAGCTCAGGTTATACCAGATCCTGCCTTTCTTTCCTCTCCTCCCCTGCCACTTCTTCTGGAGGAGTACGGACTGTGGCACGTCTACATCTTCAAACCCGAGTGGAGACACGTTTGGACACAGTGCCACGCTGCTGATGCAACCTCTTCCTTGCCCAGAAAGAGAGGGAAAATGCTCCTGTCTGAGCACTGGGACTCCTTCCTGAGCAGAAAGCAGCAGGGAGCTCATTAGTCACCGTTTCCCAGTCTTCATCGTCATTACTGTCACCTAGTGCTGAGGAACAGCCGGGAGGCTGCAAAGCATGCGGGAACTGGGAGCTTCTGAAGGGCTGGAAGCTCCTGGCTGGACCACGGGGCTGGTCCCCTTTCATGGGAGCATCTGCTGGTCCAGCCCCTGGGCTTTGGCTGGCAGGATGCTGCGAAGCTCAACGCCATCGGGCTGGAAAGCCTGGATTAAAGCTACCCAGCCTGCTAAAGGCTCTTGGGCACTCACTAGCAGAAGTGCTATATTAACCCACTGAACAAAGAAAAACCCTGCTTTAAAGTAAAACTAAACCCCAAAATCTATCTCAATAGTCCTCCCCTGGAGGCTTACCAGTGCTTCACTTCCCATGGCAAAAACAACGAGAGCTGTAAAAGACTGATTAGTCAACTGATAATTGAGTTCTTAAACGTCAAAAACAATATAGTATGAATATTCAGCAGATCACGCCACTGAAACTCACCTGTTCAATCAACACTGACTAACAGTTCCCATCCCATTGTTCTTTTCCAGAAATCACGTTAACTTGACTTTTTTGAGGTGATGAACAAGGCTCTCTTAAAACACATCCTCTTGCAGGTTCATGTCTAATGGGCTGCTTAAAAGAAAACTGTTTGGGAGCTGTGCCTGGCTTCAATCCCTCCGCGTTAGCTTCATCTGGCAGTTCAGGTAGAGGGCCAATTGAATCAGAACTGCGTCAAAGCAGAAACGAGTAATATTTTGCCCGCGAGAAGGAGAAAACTCAGAACACAGATTGAAAAACATGGGATGTTTTTGTGCTAGTTGAGGTTAAACGCAGCCCAAGGGTCAAGGTCCCAACACATTTCAGGCCTCATTTAATCTAACAGGGGAAACACAGGCTACATTTAATTAAGGGATGTGCCTCTGGTTTCTAAAGGGATGCAGAGTGTCACCAGAGCAGCCCAACCAAGTGGCCACCTTCTCCCCGTGTTGGTACCATTTCTGCTCACCGTAAGAGTCTGGATTTGCCCCCAGAACTGCTCCTGGAGCCAGAGGGGGTTAGCACCCAGCTGCACGTGAGTGAGGCCAAATAACAGCATCACCCACTCCTGCCTGTGGGGCTCTGCCCCAACCCCCCCCACGGTTGCTTTGGGTATTTTGCTGGTACAAAGTCACTGGGTAGCTGGGTCTGGCTGCGGGTTTTGGCTTCCAGTGGCACAGCAGGAAGCCGAGCAACACAGCCTCATCCTTTGGACGCTTCACATCCTTCCACCATTCTAAATCTGTACGCGTTTACCTGATCCCTTCACCTCTCCCTTTCAGGTTTTCTGTGCTGTTTACCTTCAAAGGACTTACGTTCTAGGAAAGATCCTGTGTGGGAACAGCAGCAAAGCCTCATGGCTGAGCCACAAGGCACCTTTAAATAAAACCACCTTCCCTGTCACCATAATTGGGATGGAGCAGCTTGGGAGGAAAACAGGCTGAAAGCACTGAATCAACCAGGGCTTCTCCAAAGCCAGGGCAAATACATCACAGCCAGGATCGCATCATCTCACTGCTCCTTTGGGACCATTCACTGTGCTGAGCCCCCGCTGGCAGTCACTGCTGCTGAGGGTCACCGGCACTGCGCTTGGTGGGCACTGAGGGGGACCCAGTCCCCTGCCCCATGCCAGCACAGCAGATGACAGCACCATTAGAGATGGGAGGATTCCACCTTCCTGAGCATGCTTTCAATTAACACAAACGTGCCATCCTGCAAGGGAGCTCCCAGTTACCCAAACCAGACCTACAGGCTCTCCATAAAGTGGTTAGCAGGGACACTGAAAGCAATCAGGCTCTGGGAGAGGCAGGTTCAAGCAGCCTCAACTGCTCTCATTATGGTAGAGAATAGGGAAATAAAGCTATTAGGCTCATGAGACAATTAGGTTATTTGTATGATTTTTTTTCAATGATTAGTTTCTTTAATAATGCCTTCTGCAGTGGCAGAACCTCTCCGGCACTGTGTTACTGATGGATGCCGCTCCCATGTGAGCAACCAAACCCAATTTTAATGTTTCATGATGCTATTGAAATGAATAAAAAGGCAATTATCATTTTCCTCCAGTAAAGCCTCAGATGCTGCCAACCGCGAAGGGATGCCGGGTCCTTTGTCGAGGACCATCACGTGTGACTTGTCCCCAGCAGCCCCAGTGCAGGCTCCCTTGTACCTGGTGCCACACAGACAGGAAGCAAGAAACCCCTTGGTCCAGCCCAGCTAGGAGGGAGCTGGAGAGCACCCTCTCCTCTCCTCTCCTTTCCTTTCTTCTCCTCTCCCCTCGCAGGGCTCTCCCATCACCTCCTTTCAGCAAACCAGGACTTGATTTGCAGCATGCACTGCATCACAAAATGATCTTTCCTTTGTAAGGAAGAGTTTTCCTTCAAAGAAGATTTTCTCATACAGGAGCCAGCTTCCAAAATTTCAGCCTTTTAGCAAAAAAAAGCAAACTGGAAGTTTTGAACACTTCCCCCTGCTCAGTTCTCACCATTCCTTCCCAAGTCACTGGGGTGGGCCTGCAGCTGAACCCCCCATGCAGAAGGCTCAGAAGGGAAGAGCATCCTGCAGTGGGATCAGGCGTGGCTGCACTGGCTTCATCCTCGTGGACCCTGACCTTGGACTCGGTCCACAAGGTGCCAGTCAGAGTCTAATGGGACACTGTGTTGTGCCAGACCTGTTCATTGACTTCTCTGTAGTACAAATTGATGTCAGGAGCCATCCCTGTGTGATATATCAAAGACCTCCTTAGCAGCTTGTTCTGATGGAGCCAGCGACCAGGAGACAGGGGAGGAGGTTTACTTTGTAATGCCATCTTTTGACAGAAAAGTATCCATCTGTAGAAATGGACTGTAAAGGCCTCTGCTAAAACAGCATTAATATTCCAGCTGAGAGAAGCCAGAAATTGAGGGGCATTTCTTCCACTCTTGGCAGGTTTGCACCTCGTACAAAATGCTGCGTATTGCCATGGATATCACCCTGTCACTTGTGTGGGGTGAGGAGAGGCGACCTCTCCCACATGCACTGAGTTAATCACCATCGTGCCATGCCTCTGCCTGGACCAGTAATTACACTAACCTATTTTTCAGGAGTACAATGTGAGAGTTCCAGAGGAACAGAGCTCCAACAGGGAAAAATTAACCACCTTACTTGTGCCGAGATACAGCGGCTGTTTATTCCTCCTGCAGGCACCATCATTTGCAGCAGAACAAGAGCAGTACATGGTGCAGTGGAGGGCAGGGGATGCGGCCCACGCACACCAGCTATTCAGTCGATCCCTTTTCCATCCTTAGCCAGGCTCCAAAGTGTGAGCCAGATGTTTTACCAGGCAGTGGTGGCTGCAGGAGAAGCAGGACTTTGGCTGGTTTGTGCTGTGAATATTCCCATGCCCTTGCTGCCGGGAACTCCCACTGTTCCCTATGGGTCTCACCGCAAACACTGTCAGGCACCCAGAGGGATCCCCACAGTCTGGACACAGGCACAACCTAAAAATGAGAAACCAACCATACCTGTAGACCCCTCCAAGGCCATTTCCCTGGGTCACCCATGCAGAAGGGAGCTGCCCTGTGAGCTCCACCATGTACATGTGCCCCATCTGCTCCTGGCATTGCTTTGGAGTGAAACTGCCCCCAAACAACCGGGCAGCAACCACTTGTGTGGGGAGGTTCCAAACAGTCGTCCCTGAGACACATTTCAATTACTGAGGCAACTGAAGTTTTAATTAGTAACACCGTGGAAGCGCTCCGGACTCAGTCGGCTACGCAGGAACTGTACAAAGAATGCAGGAATGAAACCCCTCGTCGCTCCAGCAGACACCGCCTTCAACATCCCTGTCCTTTCCCGGCTTTTCAACACACCTATTCAAGATGCGCTGGTTTCTAAGCAGCAAAGAGCAATTCCATCTCTAACGACTTTGATTTTCCCTGTTGCGAAGCCGCGGGCAGAGGCCAGTGAGTGGCTCCCTCTCCGCTGGCTAGGGTTTTGCCTGGATCTTGTTCTTTCTCCCTTTCCTTGCTCCCCATCAACAGGCCAGGGGCACGCTGCCGCCTTCCGCGGGCCCACGCTGCCGCGCTCCTACCGCGGGAAGCAGAAAACTACTTTAACATCTCATTTATTTCATAGATGAGAAAGTAATTCCCTGCTGAATGATTATCCTGAACCAACAATTCAGAAAGCAGGAATTTACAGTGCCTGCCAGAGCCAGGAGTGCATTACTGTAGTGCTGGTATATAATGGAGCTGAAATATGTTTTTTTCCCTCCTGTTAGCCTGAAGAGAAAAGCCATTAAATATGATTAAGGTTAAGAGATTGCTAAAATTACAAACAGCCGCCATTCAATTATTTTGCCCTATAAAATGCAACACAGACTGAAGTTATTTCTCCAAAATGTGTTTGTAGAAAATAACATAACACAACTAATGTGGTTCGATGTAGCAAATCAGGTTTCAGATACTCCTCGTAATGCGAAACTAAGAGGTTCATAATTTAACTCAAAGTTCGTAACTTCAAGTCGTCAGGTGCCCGCTCCGTTAAAAAACGTGGTGGGAAGGGGGGAAGATCAATCCCTCCCCACCTAATATCCTGTGGAGTTGTCTAAAGCCGGAGAGTCAATCAGGTTTATCGCCCATTAAAGCAAAAGCCAGAAAACACACCAGCTTGGCACCACAGTCACACAGGCCTCATGGAGAGCAAATCCCTCCGGGAGTCTCTCTGATTCCCAATGCGACCTGAGGTGGGTAGGAGGGACGTGTTGGGCTGGCGGCACGGTGCAGGGCTGTATCCCGGGACACTGGCTGCTGGGAATCCCAGTGCCCGGCACTCAAGGTGCCAGCAAACACACACTGCTAAAAACGTGGTTTCTGTCACCCTCGCACAAGGAGCTGAAAGAATTGGAAAGCTGGAAAAAAAAGTGGATGGGGATATATTAATGGCTAGAGACCGGTGGTTATTACGGTTAATAAAATATGAGGAATTGCATTATTCTGCTGAAAGCAACACAATGCTCACGGGGTCCCCAGAGGCTGGCTGCAGAGCCACTTCCATCCGCAGGCTGCGAGAGAAGTTGGCATAGTGCTGTGCACTGGCTGCTGGGGGCTTGTGCTGTGCCTGCATCGCCAGCCCCATCCCGGCAGCTGGGGAACCAAACTGCTGACCCAGCAGCATTCAGGCCTGGAGATTTCACGTGTCAGGAGGACTTGTTACCTTATAGATGCTAATTATTCACCTGAGGCACTGGAGTGTGACAGGAGTCACAGATTCCCACCATGGCGACCATGGTATCAGCATGATGCCCATAAACCCCATTTACTTCCACTTGTCACAATTTCTACACAAGGTCCCTTCGCAGCAGGTTGCGAAGGGTTAATGTGCGGGAAATAGGTCATTTGATGAGTAATTGCATGATTAGGACCCAAAAGATCGATCATTTCTCATAACCACATACATAATTCATTCTGCTAATATGCTCATAATCATCTCGCTCGCATCCCCTTGCATCTCACAACAGCTATTCACTTGTTTGTCAGCCCCACGTAACCAAAGCATGACACAGAAAACAAACATGAAAGAGACTCTCGAGTCCAGGCTAAGGCTGAGTCGAGCAGCAGGTCTACCAAGAGAAACCAAGGCTGTGCACCCTGCGTACCCAAGCACCCAAAGCACTTCCATGGCAGAAGGCTTTGGGTCTGTGCCTGGGTTTTGCTGGTGTTTGCCTGGAGCCACCTGGGACATCCCAGTGACTGACTGGGATTTTCCAGTATCCCAGCCCAACAACTTTCCTCTTCCTTGCCTGCATCACCTGCGTACCTGGCTCCACTCAGACCAGTCAGAAAACCACCTCCCTTCTGCTTGCTACCTAACCAGCTACCGTGCACATGAAAAAGCAGATAACTCTTTAGCTGACAGGTAATTAGCTGCAGAAAAAACGCGGATGAAAACCAGAGACCATATTAATAACCATGCACAAGCACATATTTGGCTGGAGATGCACGATAAATTACTTCAATTCACCAAAAAGCCTGGTTTATCTGCAGATGGGAAATGAGACATCTCCATTTCCGCTCTCATCTGTGAACATCAGCAGCAGCTGGGGAGCAAGGTGAGGCTCCAGTCCCCCTGGCCCTCCTACCCCATTCCTCCTTTTAAATAAGGAGGAATGCATCCTGCAAAACCAGAAAACATGGGATTCCAAAAAAGAATAACCCCACAACAGGCGCAACGGCCACAGGGAAGGCTCGGGATGCACAGTGGATCCGGCTGAGGGACCCTCGGTGCCTTTTGCCCCAGGCTGCACACTGCTCCGCACCTCCTCCAGCTTCTGACTGCTAAAGCATCTCTTTGCAGAGTGTTTATGTCTTTTGCATGAATGTTTAATCAGATCCCCTCGCACTCTTCCCAGCAGCTTTCCCCTGGGAAGCAACCGGAGCCAGAGCGACAGCTCCCGCCTGCCTTACTGGGAAGGATTTTCTGACGGGGAGAGGATAAATTGTCCTCAACAAGGAGCCATCAGCCTCAGCCCAGACCGTGGAACGTGGAGCAGCCCTCCATGGGAGACAGGCATGGAGAAGGGAAAACCTGGGAGTGGAGACCCACGCGCTGGGTCTGCTCCAGGCTGGCACCCCCATGCCTCTGGCTGCCTCCCATACCAGGCCAGGTACCACTCCAGTGGCGGGCTGGAGGGATGGATGCTGTGATGTCCCTCACCCCTCAGGAGGGATGTGTTAATGACCACCCAGAGCCCAGCTTTGGGACATCCATCCCAGGGAAAGTGTGTGAAGTGCCTGGTGAGCAGCATTGGAGCATTGCTCCAAGCTCTCCTCCTCCTGCTTACCCTGAGGCCTTCCTGGCTTACGGAAAAGCCTTTACCTTTGAATCAGGCTTCCACCTCATTCCCATCAAAGGCTGTGCTCACCATGGATTTGCTTAACACTCGACCTTCTAGGCACCATCAAATCTAACACGGCTTGACAGATTCAGGATTAAACACTAAAGCCAGACAAATCCATACGGCCCCAGCAGATGCAACAGGATGGGCAGGATTGGGAAAAAGAGAAAAGGGAATAAGATGGAGATGCAAACAAAATTGGGCAGCTTCTGCCTACATCAGGAGTTCGCTGCTGCAGCTGGAACAGAGCCCCTGATCCTGCTGCTCTCTGCCTGCTCTCCCCACTGCTCCACGGGGACCAGGGTCCCCGCTCCCACCTCCTCCCAGTGGGATGCTGCTCCCTGTTTGTATGGGCTAGATCCCACTTTTCCTGGCTCAGCCTCCCCTCCAGTGCCCTCAGTGAGGTGCAGCCTCTCCTGGACAGTGTTCCAGCCACTGCAGCATATGGCTGGAAAGAGCAGCAGTAGGGAACATCAGCTGCCCAGGTTTGCAGCAGCAGCTTGGGAATTCCAGGATGTAAGGTTTGGGTTTTTAACCCAAACCTCTCAGTTTATGAAACATTACCCTTCCTTAGCCAAAGGAAGCTCAAACCCAGCACGCTCAATGGAATTGCATGTTTAATATTTAACAGGGGGCCAGGCTAGCTAATCAAACATCTCCTCTGGCTTACTATTAGCCCTGGGGTCAGCACTGAGTCTGCAAAGTCCTCCCTCGGAGGCAAGGTGGGTTGATTTCTTTCCATTGCAGTAACGGCTGCGGAAGGCAGGCGCGGGCAAGGAGTTCATAACAACAAGGAGATAAGAATCTGATTTACTATCCCAGAGGAATCAGAGATGTTTCTAAAAAACCATTAGAAAAGAAACACAAAATATACTTTATCACTAAATGACACTTCTTTGAGATTTTATGGAATCACAATCTTGGAATTAGCAGCTCTGATGCTACCGTAGCTTTTTGCCTCACACCCTTCATGGGACTATCAACATGAACGATGGGAGTTCTGTTTGGAAACTGCTGAAAACAGACATCCAGGTCTGAACCTGCCTTCAAGTAAGAACCGTAAGAAACAGCGTTCCTTCGGACAGCCTGGAAGCGTCATTGACACAGCAAATCCCACAGCACCCTAAAAATAACCCAAACCCCCTGGAGCCATTGCCGTGCCCTCAGCAGCGGGGCTCAGGGGGACACTGACCCGGCGGCAGCGCTGGCTCCGGCACGGCTCCATGCGCGGCAGCCCTGGGGGGCTCTTTGCCAGCTCTGTCCCGGTTAGAGCCCGCGGCACAGGCAGAAGCTACAGTTCATTGGCGAGGCCGTGCCGGCTTTGCCAAACATCTGGATTATTGATACACATCCCCCAGATGCTTTTGCAGTGTAAGCAGGAGCCTCAGCTCCCGGCTGACCGGCAGCAATTCCCGCTCCTGGCACGTCCTGTGCTGGGAGAACCCCTTGGGAAGGACAAACTCAGCATCATTCGTTACTTGCAACCGGCTGCTCACAGTCCTGCCTCGGCAGCGGCCGCTGCTCCCGGCTTTGCTGCACCCTCCCGTCGCTTGGCACCTTGCTCAGAAGCAGCAACCCCCCCGGTGGCTTTGGCATAGGCTGGAAGCACCAACCACTATTGCCAGCCTCTGGGAGGTCCATCCTGCCCTGGCTGCCCACCCAAACCCCCTGTGGCAGCAGGGGAAGCTGCCATAGGACTGCATTGGGACGGGAGCCCTCCAACACATCTGCAGAGCCGCACTGCCCGTGCCAGCCACAGCCTTGCCACACCGCAGCCCTACCCGAAGCAATTTACTGGGGGTTGTAAACAAGCGTGTCCATTGCGGGAGCAAACCGGAGCGATGGCCAGTCACCGGCAGTAATTTCCACTAATTAAATGTGAATTAATTGATTTACCAAGTGATGCACTTGCTTTATATATGGTGGGTTTATTAAGTAACTAAGGTTTAGTAAGTAATTTCCAAGGCATGTTTATTAGCACTGTGTAAATCTGAGTCAACCAGTTATTTCTAATGGTGGGAATAATTAAAAATGAGGGAGTACTTCTGCTCCAGAGAACATCCAGCCGGGGCTGTGCCTTAGCTTTGCCCTTCCCTGCCCAGCACCATGGGCTGTGCCATGTCCCATTTCAGCTCTCCCTGTAAAGTCACCCCCTCGGCTTACCAACTGCATCGTAACAAGATGTCCCTAATGCCTAGTCTGCACTGGGATCTATTTCCCACCAGGACACCCCCAGGACGGTGCAAGGACCATTCCCGTGGCTTATCCCACTTCACGTAAGCATGGATGGCAGCACCGTCCCCTCCATTCCCCCATATCCCCCACACTCCTCCTCACCCCCCCAGCCCGCATAGAAAGACTCCAAAGGAATTTTTTGGGGGTCTCAGGATTAAAAAATTGGCTCTGTGCTGCTTTATGCCTGCATCTGTTCCACTAAAATAACCGCCCCTCCTAACCATGCCCACCTGCTGTCTTTCGCAATTTTAAGTATTTCTAAGTAGCAATCAAATCAGTATAATTTGTTCTTTATCTCAGAAAAACCATTGTGAAAGAAAAATGTGACCATTATGTTACATCAGGGAAAAATACAAGCCCTTTATTTCCAGCCTTCTCTCTATTCTATCAGATCTCACAGTCGTCATTATGCCCGTCGTATTTAATACTGCTCAAATGAACGGGGCTTGCTTTAATCACCGCAACCTTTCTGCCATCCCCCAGCTCCCCCCTCCCCAGGGTTAAGGCTTTTTTCCTTTCTTTTTTAATTCAGATACATAAATACTCCTATTATGAATGCGTTAAGGGTTTCCAGGAGACGGCTCAGCGGGCTTGTTTCGGGAGCTGGCTGCTATCAGCAGCATTCCCATCAGCTGCTATTGTGCGAGGATCCAGGCGCTGGAGCCCAGCAAAAGCAGGATGCGCCAGGCAGAGCCACCTCCCACCGGCTGCTCTGGAGACATCACAATAAAAACCCGGGCAAATATTGACTCTGAAATCAATTTCCAGATTAGGATTGACTGCCGAAGCTCACCCGGGCTGCTGCAGAACCAGTCAGTCCCGTGGCTCTCAGATAATAAAGCGCACAGATCCGAGGTCAGTGGGAAATTGTTATTTATAGACTGGCTGCTAAGGCGGAGGAAGCCCATCACGGTCCCGGTTAATCCCTTCCCATGCCACAAGCTTCACGGTGGGGCAGGTTTGGGAAGATGCCGCGTTAAGGAACGGGGCAGTGGAACCTTTCTGCCATGAAAAATCCACTAATTGGTGGATCTGGTTTCCTGCGTGGTTTTCCACCCTGTGCTTATTTAGGCTCCTTTCACCTCATACCAGTTATTGAGACATCTCCCAAGAACCCCTCAGACAGGCTCTAACCCCATGAGCGCTGCTCCTGGGCACAGGACAGGGAACACCACATTGAAACCGAGCCCTGGCTTGGCTCACATCCTCAAACTAGACATTACAGAAGCCTCCCTGCGTGCCCTGGACCGTGCCTTGCTCAGCCTGTGTTAGCTGCTTAACTGTGCACTCAGGCTGCACGAGGTCACTCCTGGGAGGTGCTGGGGGAAGCTCACGGTAATACATCAGACCTGTGTTATCTCAACAGCCCCTTCCCAAGACATGGCCACAGGGACCACGGTGCTACAAATCAACACTGTCCTTTCCTTCTCTTCTCCTTCCCAAATGCCAGCTCTGAAAATAAGAGCCATTTGCAGGAAAATCCCCCATCACAGAAGCTCCTCTCTCCCAGGGATACGACGTTATTGCCATTTATGTGAGCTGCGAGCACATCTTCAATAGATGAGAAGGATGGCACGCAAGGTTCAGATCATTAGACAGTAAGCCAGGGCTGGGGGTCAAGCAGTTCTATTTAACAGCCTGCTCCTGGTGCCAACTCTTTAGCCTGCTGGGAGATGAGCGCAGACTCTGCTGCTGAGGGAGGAGATGGTTTGTTAGGGTTTGTCTGGGTCCTGCTTCTCCCTGGAAGCAGTTGGTGAAAGCCTCGTGCTCTCCTTGGGAACACTGCTTCCTTTGGCTCTGCAGCTTAGCACGGCCAAGTGAACCCCCCTACCCCTTCTGCATCCGCTTTGGGCTTGGGAGAAGGAGGATGCTGATGCAGCGATCGGGGCTTAGTGCCCCAAGTGCCAGAGGCCTGCTGTGGCATGGAGCACTTCTGCATCTCAGCTCACCTCCTGCCCGTGGAGGATGACCATATTCCATTGCCTTTTAAAATATAATCTTTAGGACAGTCCTAGTGATGCATGTTCACAGAGCAGGGAATTCTGATGCACATTCATGGAGCACGGAGCCAATTCTGGGTTACCCACACAACCGTAACTGCATTTGAGGTCTCTTGCTCTGTGGTAAGGCTCGGGATTAGGCATCCTTTGGCCAGCACCACACAGCAACACGCTTACTGCTTCAGCCTCCTGTGCCAGCACGCCTGCAGCACACGCTGTGGCACCAGCTCAGCTACACTCAGCACATTCTACTTTCCATAAATAAAAATTAAACAAACACTTAACAAGCATCATGCATATTAATACCCTCCAGGTGAAGGTTAGCATGAGCTGTGATTGTGGCAAACCACATCTGATTAGATTGACGTGGAAATGGGGGAGATAAACAACCCACAAACCCCTAAAAATCAGAGTAATTTATTCTTTTGACCTCTGCGAGTTTCTCAGTTTTATGCAACTTCAGCCTCCTTCGTGTAATGGGATTCTTCCCTGCTCAGTGTGCTTCAAAGAAGCAGGTGCTGGCACATTACAAATGACTCCATTCCCCTCGCCTCTCGAATGGTTCACTACATGTATGGCATCTGCATGACAAGCGGAGCTTTTGACTCAGGCATCTCATAAAAAGCTCCTTGTGAAAGCAAGAGACTCATCATGGTCCCTCTGCTGAGCTGTCAAGCCTGTTGGGTAAGCAGGAGGTGTCGGGGATGACAGGGCCTGAAGCTCAAGCTGGCTTCTCCCACAACCTGTCAGGTTCATGTTGCAGAGGGAGCCAGTGCAACGAGGCTGGTTTGGGACGCAGCAGCAGGACAGCCCGCATCCCGGTTACCTGCATCCGAGCCAGGGCTCAGAGCTGCCACTTTAGGCAACAAACACCCATGCCATTGTTTAGATGCCTGCACTGATGTGCATCCCAAAGCATCCCTCTCTCTTCCCTGACTTTAAACAAGTTCAGGCATTGGCATCCAAACCGAGTCTTTTCTAGCACAGCAGTCACTAATTCCCCTCGCTCAACCCCGAGGAAAAAGGCCATTCCAGCCTTAGACAGAGAGCCACCCCTGGCTAATAAACACCAATAAAGGCAGCCTGGAAGGATCTAACCCACGACTGGAGGTTCTCCACAGGGTCTCTGCTCTGCTGCTGCAGAAGCACCAGCAACACGTTCCAATGGACGGGCACTGATTGTTCCTTTGTTCCTTATTTGTGGTGGCACTGCTCATCACAGTGGAAGCTAATGAAGACGTGATGCGGGCAGTGCCCTCTGCAGCCATTTCTCAATTCATTAGCATCCTGTCACTCCGAGGGGTGACTGCGGAGACCCATGTTCCCGTGTTCCCACCTTTCACCAGAACATGACAGGATAATAAAGCAACGCTATTTCCCGTCCAGCGGAAAAGCAAACGCTTTCCTTAAGCTCAGCAGTTGTTACAAGGCCCTAAAATGGAACACAAACCAACACCCCAGCACCCGAATGAGCAACAACAAAGACTCAGGGTACATCCCTGCTTGCAGGGGTGCGTTAATCCTGAGCACGCTGCAGTACCTCACCTGTTAGCTACACTGTACGTTAGCCCTACAGAAAACAACCAGATGCTTTTTCCCAGTGGCAGCCTGGTAGGAGGTTCCACATCTCCCAACCCTGCTGTGGGACCAGAAACACCCGATGTTTTCACCTTGCCCATTAAAACACCCAAACCCCAACAAATCTGTAGGAACAAATGGTGATGCTGGTGGCCCAGTGTTTATCAAAACACCAAGTACCTCAGTGCGGGTGACCCGGCAGCCGCAGATAAAGGCAAATGCCTCCTGACACAGGCACCAACTCGCCTCTTCAGAGGGACAGATTTATTCTAGCAGCTCGACATAACAAGAAGCCCATTTCATTACTGAATTCAGAGCAGGCATGCTCTGAAAAGATGGAGTATGCCATAACCAGTTCTTGGTTAGGAAATACAGTCACTGAACCATCCGATGCCTCCCGAGTTACTGTGATAATAGCTGAGCCAGGTTCTTTAACACAGCTGCAGCATCCGGCGCTGCTGCGCTCAGGTTTCTGCACCACTTCTATCAGCATGATATCTAAACTCAACTCCTGTGCTCTGATTGGGGCCATATGTTCCTGGCAGACATTCAGATGAGCCGTGAAGCTCATGCAGGTATTTGCTAAGTCTGTGGAGATGCAGAATTTGCTGATCTCCCTTCTCTTGACAGCGGTTTCATCATCCAACTGGGAAACAGCAGCAGCAGCGCAGGGTGAGCCCGGCAGGCTCCAAAGCCACGGGCAGCAAACAGTTGGCATAAACTTCGGAAAACATCCCCCCACAAAACTGTCTGGCCAATTCGGGATAACCCAGGACACAAGGAGCAGACACGTGGCAGACACCGGGAAGCAATAACCTGGTTTTCAGCCATGGGATCGCTCTCACCCAGCTCTGTGACCCTCTGAAGGCAGGGAGGGAGGGCAATAAGCCATGGCTCAGCACAGGAAAGGCATCTCCCTCCTCAAACAGGAGGTTTTGCAGACCCCGAGATGCTGTCGCAATGGGGCGGCAACGTACAGCCCTCTTGGCATGAGGGGCCCTTGGAAAGCAAACAGCAGCATCAGCTCCTGTGAGATGCTCACAAGCAGCAGGTTTGGCAGACACCAGTGTGACAAAGCAGCCAGGAGGTCCCTGCCCACAGCAGCTTCCCATGGCCAAGAGAAATCCCTTCTCCTCCTTCCTTACAACCACTTGAGAAGGCTCCAGCAAAGCGTGGTCCACGGTAAGGGCCCTGTCTCTGAGGCAGAGCAGGACAGACAAGTGTTGGCAGCATCCGGACCCACAGACCTCACACTTCTCTTATTGAATTTCACTCCCTCCACCTCTGCTCGCAGCTCGCTTCCCTTTCAGCCCCAGGTGCAGCACAACACCATCTGAGCTGTGAAAATGCAGTCAGCACATCCAGCCGCTGCTGCTGCCTCCTGAGCGGCCCCGATTTTGTCAGCTTGCCACGGCTGACAGCATTCCCTGATGTTAAATAGGCTTCATGGCCAAGTGGGGGCAAGGAACCAGGGTAATTAACCAGCAAAGGGAGAGGAAGAGCGAGTGAGATGCCAAGAAGACAAGAAGGCAACAGGGAGGCAGGAGCACATCCAAAACCCGTTTTGAAGACACAGCTGTGCCGGGACCATCCCTGCACACCGGCATCGGCTCTCCCAGCACACACAGAGCCATCCAACCAGGAACAGAACAAACCTCCTTGAACAGCTTTCAAGGAAAACACGGGTTTTAACTCCCCTCCCAGAGGGTCCGACTGTGCTCATGACAGGACAGGGGCTGAGAGCCACAGGAGCTCGGGGTGCTTCGGGGTAGCTTTGCCTTCTCCATGCGTGAATGCTGCCGCAGCCATGCTGAATGCAGCCCAGTGAGCCCCAAAAAAGCTCTTCCACCTTTATTTCCCCCCCTGTTAAAACTAAGAGGGAAGAATACACCAAGCATTTGGGAAGAGCAGCCTCCCCCGGAGAGGGCTGTGGGAAACGCGCTCTCACAAATGAGCTAACACAACTCCCCGTCCTTGTTTATCTTCTTCATATTTGAAGCAAGGGCTGGGGAAAATGGAGTAATATTTGGCTGAATTCCCCACGCCTGTCAAAAACCAACACTTCATAAATATGTAATTGCGCCTATCTATCACCTGCTGGTGGTTTGGGCTTCCAGGAGCCAGGGAATCATTGCTAACCTCTGCATGGAGCTTGGTAATAAGCAGGAGGCAAGGCTTCGCTTTCCTTCCTATTGCTGCCCCAAGGATCCGGCTGCTCTGGAGAAGCTGGGAGCTCTGGGGATTTGGGATGAGGAAAGAAATCAAGTTTCAGCAAGTAAAATAAAATGAACCTGCAGTTCTGCTTTCCTCCAGCGTTTGGGGTAGCCATTACCTGAACCACGAGTGACCAGACTGGGGTTTGGGCAGAGTCTTTGGGTGACCAGCAGTGTTACCAGCAAGGCAGTACCATCCCTGTGGCACAGATGGGAAAACTGAGGCACTGCCTTTCTCCCTGTGTCTTTGGACACCCTGCCTAGGAGGTCTCCTCCTGAGCAGCCATCGTGGATGGAGGATGCTCTCGCTCCTCTCCAACGCTGTGCTCCCTGCACTGGGCAGCAGGGCTCAGAGAAGGATGCCGGCAGGAAGAGCTCAGCAGACGCTCTCACAGAACGAACTTTTCCTGCTCCGATGCACTTGAAAACACTCAAAAATAGACAAATCACGCTCCCCCCGTTGCCCCCCACCAGGCAGCCTCACACAAGGGCACCGGCTCTCTTCCATATACTGGTTGTTTTTAAGGACCACGCACTTACATTTAATTAAAAGTATCTACGTGGGAATGAGATTAATTAATTCTCCTTCTACCCAAGAGCCCTCTCATTGTGTTCTCTTAAATGAGGTTTTAAAATGCTGTCTCTCTGCTGTATCTGGGCTACTTGTCTCCAGACAATTTTGGGCTGTTATTCCAGCACCACACCACCTTGGGGCTCCCTGAAGCAAAGGCAGGGTGCAGGGCCAGCCTGTTCTGCTCTGCAGGAGGTTAAGAGTAAAGCCCAGGACATGCGTGGGCACCCGAGGATCTGCTCAGCCTTCCCATAGCCTGGGACACGGACAACCTCCATGCGATGCGCGGCCCGAGGATGCTGCACGGGTGAGGCTTTGCACGGTCAGAAGGTGACCTGAAGACAGATTCAAACCGCAAGGAGAGGGCTGCAAAAGGCTCCGAAGCCCGGTTGGGAGCCCAGCAGAAGAGATGCAGCAGCACCGAGGACCGTGCGAGCCACGGTGATGAACAAGATGGAGCCCGGGCCGCTCCCCAGCGCCAACAGCCCCGATGCAAACCAGCAACGCAGCAGCCCGCGGGCGCCGCTGCCTACCCCAGCACTCCCCCGAGCCGCCTGTCCGCTCCCGCACGCGGGTCAGGCGCACAGACGGGGAGGGTGAGAGCCGCCGGCAGCCTTCGACCCCGGGCGGAAGGGAGCAGAGCGGGCGGACGCGCTCCCCGGAGCCGGGCGGGAGGATGCGGGGAGGCGACCCCGAGCTGCGCGCTAAGAACGGCGCCGGCGGTTACACACGGGGAGCAACGCGCGCTCCAGCCCCTGCTCTCCTGCGTGTCCAAACTTCACCTGGCGCAGGGGAGCGCCTCCGTCCCCACTCAGTGTCCGGCACAGAGGGCGGAAGGCGAAGCAGAAGTTACCTGGGGGGAGGAGGGGGCTCCTGGGTTTGCTCACACGTCCCGGGGGGAAGGAGATGAAGGAACACAGCGCAAACGGCACAGCAGAGCTGCCTTTGGCTCTCCTGCCTTTAGGCAGCAGCACTGAGCCACCTGCACAAGCCCGAAACGACGTGCGAACTGCAGCGCCGCGTTACCCCCGCTCTGGGTGCGTGGGGAACCACAGGAGAGCATAGCAAGAATTGAGGGGGTTGCAGTGCTGCCGGGCAGGGAAAGCGGCTCGGACCCCCCAGCTCCACCCCCTCTCCGGCACAACTTTCTCTCCCTTCCCCTTTCCCACCCCCCATCACTTCGGCTGTTTTCCTTCCGTGCCATTTTCCAGCTGCCAATCTTCCCATCGATCAGCGAGCTCCAGCCTCCCGCAGCCCAAGATTAATTGATGGGGGACCAAGAGGTTTCTCCTCCCAAACAAGGGCTTCCCAGGTAGGTCCAACAGTACACCAGCCAGGCTATTTACGTTGCGAGTCAAACATGAGATCACCCAGAGGCTCCCCAAGCCTCATAAAGGCTCATCATCAGGATGAGCTTATTTACAAGTGGATCTCTATGAAAATGAGGGACCTCAGTAGTCCTTCCCAGACCAGCTTCCCAAGCCATACCCATGCCAAAGCATTTGCATCCCACTTTCCAGAGATGGTTTGTGTTTCACCTGAATTCCCTGTGAGAAAACCCAATTGGGAGCGCCCATGGCAAGTACCTGGTGACTTGTTGGTTTGGGTTAACTCTTTGGATGAGCTCTTTGCAGAGTTTATCCCATTTATACAGATTCCGGATTAATGTTTTGACAGATTTCCCTGACTTTGGTGGTAAAAACAAGAAGAGCAAGGGGTGGGGGATAAGAAGAGTCTTTGCCTGCCACGCTTCAGATAGTGCTTCAGACATGAAATATTCATTGCCTCTCAGCCACAAGCTGGTAAGCGCTTCTGTGACCCCAAATAACACATCATTGTTCCTTCCCAGTCCCCACTCCAGCAACAGCTCCTGGGCCTTGCTTCTCTTGTGCACCCTGGAGAAGATGGGAACCCTCTGAAGGATGCTCCTGCACCCCAAGGACTAGAGGCTACGTGGGGGACCCTTCAAACGGATTTGGGATGCCCAGGCAGCACTTATCTCCTCCTGGTTTATATCTCTGCAGCATCTATAGTAATTCAGTGGATCGCCTTTACCTTCAGCGCTCTCTCCCCTGTAACACTAATCTTTTATTCATCTCAATTCTGAGCAAAGACTTCCCAGATAGCGAAGATGACAATGAGCACAGCAGGTATTTCGCCTTGCTGTCAGGCGCCAGGACTGTGGATGCTCCCTGTGTACCACCCACAGCCTCCCTCCTGCGCCAATGAGGATGCGGGTGTCCGGGCTCCAGCATCATCCGTACCCTGCCCTAGGAGAAACCGGGTCATGCAAAGAGAGGCCTGAGCCATGGATCGCAATCTTCCCATCCTTCCCAGACACTGGCTGGGTGGAAATTTCCAACGCCCCTTTCATGCAACCGCTTACTCTCTGCCGGATTTATCTGCCTGCTATTAGCCTTCAGAGCCTGATTTGTCTGCCTGTCATTTGGACAAATGTTGACAGGCAGAAACAAGCAGGGCTTGCTTGCTTCCCCTCCCTTCTGCTTTCTTTTCTTCCCCCTCCACAGCATCCACCGCCGGTGAGAACATCAAGGGAAAAGGATGAGCAACTGACCCATAAAATAAATACAAGGCTTATGGTTTCTGATAAAGATTAAATATTGTAGGAGTCATGGCCAGATAAAAGCTGTGGAAGGAAAAGTCTCAGACCTCAGAAAATATCCTCCCCACCCCAGCAGCGTTCCCAGCGACTGTGGTGGGGGGAGCAGCCCCTGGGGTCAGGGTCCCCAATTCCCTCACATGCCTATAGCCGAAGAGACAACCCTTGGGAGGAGGAAGGAGCACCATTGCCTTGCTCTGCTCCCACCGCAGGGCAGCAGCTCCACGGGAGGGGAGCACATCACCAGGGCAGCGTTTTAGAGCCAGCTTTATACACACGGGAGCAAAAGCAGAGCACTTCTGCATGACCCAAGAAGCGTACACAGAGCATACAACAATAAACTGCATTAAATTCTCTTTGTTTAACCCCAGGACATGTGTCTGGTTTAGAAGCTGTGCGGACCCTGCTCTGCAGCCTGCCGTAGCTGGAGCAGCCTGCATCAGGGAGCCAGACCCTGCAGAGAGAAAACTGCTAGAGGAGCTTGAAGGCAGCAGCAAACTGCTCTCCTCAGGCGGAGCTGGGAGATGACGGCCTCCACTCAGAGATGCCAGCACACAGATAACCACAACTCACAGGCCGAGGCAGACAATGTGAGTGCATTCACTGCTATGGCACTGGATCACAACCACCCCTCAGAGCTCAAGGACTCCTGATGGGCACACTGTGCAGTCTGCTCTTGACCCCGCTAGTCCCAGAGGGAAAGCCTCTGGCCCAGCTGAGGGACACATAAGGAGTTTCCATGGAACATGCAACGGGTAGAACATGCTTAGCTGTTCTGGCTCCATTCTCCTTTCCCTTCACATCAATGCATAACCGTCTGCTAAAGCACTGAAGCTCTCCAGCCATCCAGCTGCTGAACTCGGTGCTTGCCAGCCTAGTGCAGATTTCCTTTCCCTCCCACTAGTTGCCAGTTTTCCCAATCCTGTAGGTCTCAGGTTTGCTTTTACAGACATATCCAGGCACGCAATGCACCCCCCCTGCTGCAGCACAGCCATGTGCAAACACAACCACAACTGCTCAATAAATGGGGGAGCTTCCCCCCAACTTCACAACCCTTCCTGTTTGAGCTGCCCCCCCCCCCCCAAACAGAAATCCATCCACACACACCCCTAGCATCCCTGAAACCCTCTTACCTGCAGAGCTGAGTCCCTACATCCAACCCAGGCACTGGGGCTGAGCTGAGCACTAAGTACCCGCAGGTGGGGATGGAAAGTGGCTGCAGCTGAGCAGGAGCAGGGACAGGGCAGGAGGCAGAGCCCCTGCCATTGCCTTGGCTAACACCAGTAGGGCAGTGCTGGAGAGGCTGTTCCCACATACAGAAGACTGGGAGCTCCTGGGAACTGCTGTACATCCCACGTGAAACCCCCTAAGCCTCCCCTTGTACCAGTCCTTGGTTTGCCTTAAGCACACGTGTGTTTTCCTGGGCAAAAAGGCACAGTTGATCGATGAACACCAGCTCCAACCCAATTCGGTTCTGTTTAAAGTACTCACACGTTAGTACTCAAAAATCTGAGTCCATACCCCTGAGCACTGAGCACTTGCACACAGACCAGAAAGCATCGTCAAACCCTGCTCACAACCAGCCCGCTAACCATGGCACGAGCAGAGTGGGTTGGGTCCAGGGCGGAAGGGTGCCTGCTGGGACCAGGCTGCTGGCAAGCTTCTGCCCCATGCCCAGTCGGCATGGGCTGATGCGCACCCTGGAGCACATCAGCGTCCTCCTCTGTTCTGCAGCGGAGCCAACAAGCAATTGTGCAAACAGGAGCCAGGGAGTCAAAACAGCAGCACGGAGAGAGCTGGAGCAGCGATCGGCAGCAAATTAGACATTTAAAAGCTGAGGAGAGTGACTGGTGAAGATTAAACACATTATAGATCTGCTGGAGGAGAGGCGAGTGAAAGAAAAGGTAGATCATTGACACCCCTCAGGCAACAGAGTGAAGATGTGTTTACGTAAGGTGTGTAATCAAGCAGGAATGAATGCAAGATGCAGGCCTTAATTGTTCATTTGCAATCAAGGCCACATACACCCTTTCTTAGTGGCAGAAAAACACGGCCAGGCTCCTTGTTCCTGCTCCACAGCAGCGTTACCTGGAGGAGGGAGAATTACCCACAGTAATGGGGCTGACTGTGGGCATGAAGCAGCCGGGGAAGTGCAGCTGCAGCCTTCACCATCGGGGCGATGCTCTGGACACCAAGGCCCCTGGCTGGGATGGGAACAGGAGGGCGCAGACGGGAGAGCAGGAAGGACAGCACGCAGAGGTTTCCCTCTGCACCTGATTGAGATTCCGGTGCCGCCGCCATTCTGAGGAGCTGCTGCCAACCTGTCGCAGGCGGGAGCCAGCACGGTGCCAGCCCCAAGGGAGGCCGGAGCCGAGTACAGATGAGGGCTTGTGATCAAATATTCCCTTTGCTCCTGGCAGCTCCACGGCTCCTGCTTGCTCGGCCCACATGTGCCTGCTCCGGGCTCACTCCGGCAGGAGAGGCGATGCTCACCCTGCCTGTTGCAGCACGGAGGCAGATGCGAGGGCTCCTGGGGGAAGGATGATGCTGCCATGGGGATGCTGAGCCCTGGTACCCGAGCAGAAGGTCTGTAGCCAAACACGAACCGGTAACACCAGCCACCAGCACCCGGGCTGTGCAGGCAAAAGCAGGGCGGGAATCCCACGTTGGTGCTCTCTGGATGCTGAGAGCAAACGTGTGGCGCCTTGGGGAGATGCCTAGGACAGCACTGGCACTGCTGGGACATGGAGCAGGTCTGTGTTGAAGCCAGCCAGATGAAAACAGCGTTTCCAGAAAGGAATGGGGGTCTTAACGAGCACAGGAAACTGCCTGTGGGTCTTTCAACTAGCTCTTCCCTGGCACTGGGGGTGTTCACCCCTGGTCCTGGATCCTGGGACAGACGGATGGCAGCCCTGCTGCACAGGAGGGCTGGGCTCTGCTTCCTGCCCTCAGCCACCTTCCTAAGGACAGTTTGGTTATTTAACTGGAGTGTGTTTATTGAAGTGAAGTGTGTTTGTGTAACTAAAGTTGGTTTATTTACCTACAGCTTGGTTATTTATCTAAAGTTTGGCTATTTAACTAAAGTTGGTTTGTTTAACTAAAGCTGTTTTGCCCAATTATGGTTTGTTTGTTGAATTAAAGCTTCCCAAGGAGGTTCTGCACTTCCATTCAGATAATGCAGATCTCTGAAGGGGGTGATGTGTGCGAGGGTGATGCTCTGCTGCAAATGCCTGGCAATTTGGACCCACCATGACCTTGCTCAGGGCGAAGGACTGAGTGGCTTTGCCCTGGCTCATGGGGCTCAGTCTGAGCTGGTTCTAACTCACATGCAGCCAGTTCCCACCTTGTATTCCCAGCACACTGCTCACCCAGAGTTGTTGTGCACTTAGCTGTGGACTCCACGTGCATGGAGGAGCAGCAGCTCTGGTCCTTACAGCATGGGGCTGCTGCTGCACCGGCACCAGCTCCCGCATCCCTGCTTACCCGGTCCCATCGCTAGGACCCAGCACCGGGGGCACGTCCCGCCTGATCGATGCAGCCTGCAGCCGCTGCCGAGAAAATAGGATTGGATCTTCAGGAAAAGCTATTAGCCCGTTGTCAGGTGGTGATGGGAGCTGCCTGGCCAGCGCGGATCGATGCTGCCGGCCCCAGTGCCCCGCTCCTCCTTTCTATGGCAGTGCATTTCAGTCCTGAGCCCGGAATTCAGGCTCGTTTTATCTGATCTAAGTTAAAGTGTCATCTATCACTAATTACTTTATGTGGCAGAGCACTCGAAGCTGGGACTTTATTCTTTGATTTCATAACAACCCAGAAGCATCCTCAGGTCCTCTTAATGAAAAGGCTCAACAGCTGTAGGCTTGCTCTGGAAGGGAGCACGTTTCTGTGGCTGGTCACCAGGGATATTCGATTCACTGAGTAGTTTCTTGTTGTTCCTCTTTTCAGCTTTCCCGCTCCATGTTTGTGTGTCTCGATGTCTGTTAAAGCAGTGTGCTTCACTGAGAAACTGATTCTAAACGGTACATTTGCATATTCTTTTTGTCCATTCGTGTTGCCTGGGCAGGGCCACGAGGGCAAGGACCCAAAAACGTGTTCAGGTACAAGTAGGAAAGGGGCAGAAAAGGAGTACTAGGTGACCTCTAAAAGCCTGAAGGATGCGGACCACAGATAGGATAAAGCACAGGCGTTATTCTTTCAGAGGACCACCGAGGCCATAGGAAGCTCCACAGAAGCTGAGACCCACTGGGATGCTCCGCAGCGAAGCCCTAAGACAGCAGAGGGTGGAAGGAGGGACACTGGGCACACAACCCAGGGCACAGAGAAACCACTGCAGCTTCTGCAGCCCTCACAGATGAACTCAAGGAGGTTTCTGAGCAGATGTAGTTCTCTGTGTGGTGCTAAACGGATGGACAAATGGCTAAAGCAATGGCTTGCAGCGTAACCCCACAGTCAGATGTGGGATGCTGGCACGAGTCCCAGCTGCCCGAGAGGAAGGGTTAAGCTCTGGTTGTCCACACAGACCCCCTTGTCCCCAGGGACATAATGAGATAGAAAGGAGAACCTTTTGAAGCCGTGGCTAAGTAAGCCTGTGATCTTTGCAAGCAGCACTCCCTGTTTGGGTTTCTTTCCCAAACAGATGGATACTGCGGCATGAAATTGCCAAGATTAAAGGCAGCAGCGGTTTAGTACAGACAACTGAGGACGTGAAATGGTTGGGCCGTTCGAGGACAGGGATCCAGAGCCCTGGCACAGGCCCCGCTCAGCACTCACAGAAGGTAAACAGCCCCAGAGCAAAGCAGCCGCACAGAGAGGCACTGGCAAACCCACCAAGCATGATGCTGGGATGGGGATGAGCCTCCGATCTGTCCACAGCAAGGCGGGGGCTGGCAGCACCTGCACCGAGTGATGCTCACAACTGCATCCTCAACAAGCTGTTGGTGTTCAAACACACTTGAACTGGTTTAACACTGGAAACAAGCAGCCATAACCCCACCCTCTCCCAGCTCCCACCACAGCCCTGGCTGCACCACAGCACATCACCTCCGAGCATGCTGAATTGAGAGCCACTGCAGCCTGGCAGCAGCAGGTCTGTGTGCAGCAGCAGACATCTCAGACACAGCATTAATCACGGCTCAAAGCCCTCGGGGAGGGGCGCTGGCTCCAGCAGCACACGTTGAAGCAGGAATTAAAGAACCTCGACCCACTGCGACATCCAGAGTGGGACACTCGAGGCAGCTCGTGGCAAAGTGTGTGCAGGATAAGGCGGGTTGTGGCATTCCGGGGTGCTGGCCTGCTCTAACATCTCTATGTGTTAAGAGACGCGGGCCAGTTGTACCTACCACAGCTTTGAGATGCTCCATGCTCAGCAGTGACAAGTGCTGGGGACCAGCCTTTCCTCACAACGCAGGACCTGTACATCCACCACTGAGGAGGGACCACGTGGGGCACATGATGCCACCCTGCTCCCCCCACTGCCCTTACTTCCAGGCAGAACACATCAGATTCCATTATTGAGTGTGGCTCAACAATGCTCTAGAAAATAACTCTACTTGAATTGTGCCATGTGGACACAACACCACCTGCATTACTGTAACCATAAAGGGTCCAGGGAAAGGAGAACATGGACCTGGCGGGGAAGGAATTCAGCTGCGTACCTAATGCCATTGACATCACAAGTGTGTGGCACAACTCCTTCTGGCTTGAAGAGGACAAAGGCATCAGGGACCTGCAAGTTTAACATCTCTTGTGCATTGAAATAATTAAAACATGGCCACAGTTAACTGTGTTCATCTCAAGTAACAAAAGGAAAGGCTGCTTGTTCTGGTTTGCCCCCAGTTTTTTCCTTGGTGTCACAGTTTCTCTAAGAAAAATGCTATTTTTATGTATTTATATATACAGCCTATACATATATATATTATTTTATATATATATATGAAGTTCTCAAGAAATCACTATTCTTCGAGGAGCAGCCACCACCGCTGCCTTTGGCACATGAGCCCAGATACGAAGGGCTCCTCACCGTACATGACAGCCTGTTTATGTACAGGGATGATGGCAGCGCACCTCTCGGCAGCATCTCCTCAGTGAAAGCAACTGCTTCTCTCCTCCTCCTTTGTCCAAAACATCAAAGATTGATGCTTCCAATTCCAATGCTGCAGCTGCCTCATAACCTGATTTCAGGGGGGACGATGAGCAGAGCTAAAGCACGTCCTTGGTACCAGTTCTCTTCACTGGAGTTGGTGTCTCGGGGCGAGCAGACACCTCGGATCATGGTTTGGAAATCCCAAGTGTTATAAAGAGAGGTGTGGTATCTGGCAACAGCCAGGACTGAACTGGAGATGGGAATGGGGTACCTCAACGCTCACCTGCTGTTACAGAACGTAAATATTGGTCTGCTATTAAAGATTCCATACCGGGCTGCCTCTGGAGCACCTCAGGAAGACTGGAATATCAGTTACAGGTCGATTTGCTCCTTATGCAAACACCGCCACAGGATAAACAGCATTAGAGGATGCCTACGACCACGTCTGCGGATGGCAGGAATACAGAGAGCAAAGAGAGATGTAGTTTTGTAACATTAATCCTTTTTTTATTAAGAAGACAGATATTTTATAGTACTTCTTTTCCTTTGTAAAAATGGTATACATGAACCAATACAAAATGTGAATGGGAACAGATGGATATGTATTTTCTTACATTGTAACACCTTCCATGGACACCTTAAAACAGAACTGGCCTAAGGGGAAAAACCAAAATGGCCGGGTAAATAAAGAACAAGGTTGTTTATCATCAGTTCCGCATCCTTCATTTGTAATATCCCTTAAACAAGGTTGTTCTTTCTTCACGCTTCAAAATCCTAATGATCTAAAGCTGTACAAAGTAATACTCAACAATACATTTCAAACAGTGCACTGTATACTGAAGAAAAAATACATAACCCAATATACAACTCAAAGTCGCAATTTCCTGGTTCTTATCCTGTTCCTAGGGTTTGTTTCGAATGCGTGGGGCCGAAATTTTGCGATCTACCTGAGACGGAAAACACCAATCAAAACACATGAACCTGAGACATGTCAACAGCGTAAGTCAAAGTTACATCGGTAACACTGCACTACGGTACACTCCAAACAAAGATGGGCTGCTCAAAGCCAGGGTGCCCGTCCCGGCGGCGGGAGAGCCCCCACTGCTGCCTGCTCCCAGCCATGGCGCGGGGGGCTTGGAGAGGAGCTCGGCAAAATCTGCTCGGAACAAGGGGTATTCCCGCGAGGTCCTTCTCGCGCGGAGGGAAAAGGCGGAACGCTGCCGGAGCCCGGGCCTGCTCTCTGCCGTCGGGCTGTCCCGATCCCAAAGGAATCCCGTGTTGTCATGGGGCTGCCAAAAACAACAGCTAGGAAAAAAAACCCAAACGCACGAAAACGCTCTCCCAAAACCCCCCTAAAAAACCCAAACCTGACGCTAAGATTAATGCTTCCCTTAAATAAATCAGCATACGTTTTCCACAGAAACACAGTAAAAAAAAAGGAAGAATCGCTCCAAATCCAAGATTACTCACAAGAAACAAAAGATTCAGCATATCGACTTCAACACCACCTTGTCCTCGCGCTCTGCTGCCTCTTGCTTACGGCTCTACCGGACCTCGAGTCCCCGTTTCACCTATGGCTTTGTAAGTCGGTCAGTGCTCCCGTAGCGTCCCATGGGCAGGACACGAGGCCACTGCACTCACCATGCCCCATGGCTGCAATGGGGGCAGGACGACAAGGGCCAGGCTGTGCTGGCTCTGGAAAGCGGGACAGGGGGGCCTAGCCCAGAGAGCGGGATGGAGCATGCACAAGGCACGGGGCCGGAGCAGACGTCCCGCATCCCTCCCGGAGGATACCCCGGGGCCGAAGGGCGCCTTTGCCGAGCTCCAGCCGATTTCCTAGTCACCGCCATCGAAAGCACCTGAAACGTGGGCAGCCACGAGCGGGTTCTCGCCGGTCTTTATCCGAGCCTTTAGGACGATAGAGGGAATGGGACATGGGCACACTGAACTGCAAACTACGAAGTCTAAAATGTGCTGGTTCTCCTCCGATGAGCTCGAGTTCTGAACGGAAACCAGTGACGAGAAAAAGAAACACCTTCAAGGAAACGCACCTACTCCGAGGGGTTCCGGCAGGCAACTCCCGGAACCTGAGAGGAAAGGGGAAACGAAGAGCCACAGAAACCCGAAGGGAACTAACGCACAGAAGCCCCTCTTCTTCCCAGCCTCCCCCCGACCCGAACAAACAGAAATTAAACAAGGCACAGAATCTTCTGCGAATGACTTCACTAAACTAAATCCAAGCTGGACTTGGCCAAAAAAAGAAAACCCAAACGAACTGAGGTGTCGAACAGCAGAGTGTACTTTGCGAGGAACGTTTCTACACAGCCAATCCCGGACCCTCCCACAGCCTCCGACTCTCCACCCATTGGCTTCTTTTTCTTTAAAAAAAAAAGACACAAGCTGGTTGCAACTTCCAATATCACTGTCTCTTGAGCGTTTAAATAGTAACCGTCCACGGTTGGACACCTCAACAAACCAAGGCTGCTCTAGATGAAGTACTCTTTCTTCTCTTCGGAGTTGTTTTGTCCTCCTTCTGCGTTGATGATGGCTGTGTCTGCGTCGGCCGCATCATCTGCTCCTTTGGCTTCGTGAGTGAAGTATGTACCTGGAAAGGAAGCGGGAGGTTGTGTGACTCCTCGTGGGTCTCTGCAAGAGCACAGGCGATGGAGCTGCCAGTGCCAGGGGAAAGCAAACCCCTAATGGGAGAGCAAAGGGACTCTGAGTATGAGGGACCCAGCCACTGAGGGGCTCTTCAGCAGCAAGACCATGCTGCAAGCACAATGGCATCAGGGCAGGTGCTCTTCCAGTCCTGCCCTGGGCATCCAGAGGAGCAACCCATTTATTATAGCAGGAGCTGGGTACTGCCGTGACAATACCAGGCTGCAACATGAAGCCAGCGCTGGGAAACCCTCCTGACCCAGCACACAGAACACGGGTGGGCAGCTCCAGCCCTCCTCCTTTCCCTGCTCCCAAGGGCTTTCAGGACTCTTCCAAGAGCAACCAGGGTCCCATGTACGAGACAAGACCCCGAAATGAGCAAAAGGACACGCATGCCGTGTCCCTTCCTCTTCCAGTTTCATCTTACCTTTATGTCTGGCAAAATATCGCCCTAAAATGATGAGCAGGCAAAGCATTGCAAACACCACCACGGCCACGACGCCGCCGACCACCGCGTGGTCCACGCTCCGTATTGCCCCTTCCTCACCTGCACGAGAATCTGTTGAGATCAGAAGAGGAATAAGAATTGGGGACTTATTACGATGCGCTCTGAAGGGTCTGGCTGCGGCTGCTCTCGGGACTGGAAAAGCCACCCTTGTGCTCTCAAAAGGAAGAGGGGTAAAGCACAGAGCTGCCTCCCAGATGAGTTGGGGCAGAGGAGCTCGGTCTGGTGCCCAACTCATGTGGCGGCTTGACTCGCAAGGTGTTTTCTGCTAGAAGCAGCAGCGCTACGACTACGCAGGTGGAAGGCAGCTGGGAGAGGAGAGATGGAGCCGGAGGTGGCTGCGGATCTGGGAGATTTCCCTTGAGTGCTCCCCAAATTCCCACCTCCCCAGGGGATGGGGGCACAGGGAGCAGCAGGCCAATACAGGAACATTCGCCATGAGCTCTGGAGGAGCATCACTAACAACGGCCCTGTTGAAAACGTTCCACTTCAGCCCAAAGAACCACAACCCAGCCAAGCCAGCCCAGTAAAACCGTTTACAACCGTCCTTGCCCCATCCCAACAAGGTGATGCCTTTGCTGTCCAAAGCATCTGCAATGCCCGGAGACACAAAATTCCTGACCCACAGTACAGAAACCTCTTTGAAAGCGAGTGATAATTGTAGAGGCCTCCAACCGCTTTACTGCGCTTCTTTAAGCCTTCGCCATACAATTAGTTTTCTTTCAGAAGCTCCTCTCCCTTAGGATGCCGTCACTGGGGAGAGGAATGGCTTGTTTGGCAGGGGAACAGCTCCGAAATGAACCCAGAATGAGCTATGGCCATGTAAAATGAATGTATGGCAGTGTAAACAATTTTAATTTAAGAACGCAGCTACATCAACCCTCACTGCAATCCTAATGGCAAGCGAGATTTATACCGTAGTAAAACACAATTATTCTCCCGCTGATTAATACATTAACATTTTGGAATAGAAGCTAAACCATTGTCTTTTTTTTCCATGGAGTCAAGCGCGACACCTCCATTAAAATGATTTACTGGCCATACCTTACAATTTAAGCACAGCAGCAACAGAAACGGTAAAAATCTTTTAACTTTACATGATTTGTGAAGTCATATGTGAAGGATTTACCATTTAAATCTTTCACTACAAGAAGCACATGGCCTATAAATCTGCCCTGCATACAGTTGCCCAGACACCTAAGAGAAATGCATTTTACCAGGAAGACTGAGAGTGCAAATGCAAGTCCATTTCTAAGAAAGATTTATCTCCGTCTCCCTCCAAGGAGCAGAGCAAATCTCTGAAGCCTCCACCTCTAATAATATTTGAAGTTTATCGATCAAGCGTACAGATCCGTGACAGCTAAAGGTAATGGTGCTCTTTGGAGCCGAAACCTGATACAAAGCTTGTGAGCAGCAGCCCGGGATTTACGCTTTCTATCGATATTTCCAATTCTGCTCCAAGATTAAGGACCGGGGCCCTAAGTGAATAACTCGTGACTGAGAGCACCATAAAGTGCCTTTTAATTAAAACAATTTCAGACAAAACCCTTTCGAGTGCTTCTTCGAGTAACTTCCAAGAGCTCTGGCATGGGCAGCAGGAGCAGGGAGCCCCTTTCCGAGCTTACCTGGAAAGCTGGACCTCTGCCCCAAAAATGGCCCTGCAAACCAAAAGCACCAGCTGCCCCACCACCTCATCCAGGTTATTTGGCTGCAGTTCTGGCTCTGCTGCCTGCCAGCACAAGGGAAACAGCCCTTCCCAAAGAAGTGACTGTGGCAAAGTCTGTCCAGAGCAGTTTACTGAGTGTGATTTTGTCTACTGGGACACGCAGGGTCATCTTTCTTCATTATTCCTGTTAAAAGAGACCTCTGCGAAGTGCCAGCACGAGTTCATCTTATTATGCGCGTGGCTAAACAGTTTATCTGCAAGCTTAACAGACTACATCAAAATTAGATGCCTTCCGAGGATGTCTGGTGGCTGCCAGCCATCCAGTGCCAGGTCTGTGGGGAGGTGGCAGCGGGCCCTGAATGGGTGATGCATGTATATTTCCATCGGATAAGCCAGTGGATGGCTTTCCTGCCAGTGTGCAGGACGCTGATGCCCCAGGAACACCGTATGCAGGACAATGCTGCTTCCTCACCCCGACTCCTCAATACATAACTTGCCTACACAAGCTGCTCCGGCCATTCCCTTTGCTAGATACTCCTCCTTCAACATCTCCTCTCTGCCTCATCTTCAACACCTCACCAAGCTCCACATGCTCCAGTGCAGTGACCGAACATCAACCCCGTTCTGCCTTCCAGCACAGAAGTTTGCTGTCACTCGTTATTTCTATGGCAATTTAAAAGTTTCGAGTCTATGGGGCAAGGAGTAATTCCCCGCATTTGTACTGAGAAAGAGAGAGCTGACCTTAAACCCTGGGATCTGCTTTGAAATGCTGTCTCCAATTCACAAAAGCTATTCCCGCTTCAGATCTATGATTAAAAAAGAGATCACAACTTTATTACTGAAGAGGGAGCAGACGAGATGGCAGGAACTGACAAAATGCCACATTATTTGCTAATCCTAATATGTTATTCTTCCTGAAGATTTGCTTTTCTCAGCACCAATTCAATTATAGATGCTACAAATCCTTCTGACATTTAATTCCCTCTTGTCGGAGAGCACTAAATGTATACATGCAGAGCTTTCCATTAAGACATTAAGGAGCGCGCTGGCCTTTGCATCGAGCACTCGGGAATCTCCCTGCCACAGTCTGGTTTTGGATTTTTCGGGGATTTTTGGTGGGAGCGGGAGGAGGGAGGGAAGAGCAGGGAAGGGGCTGCCACGGCAGCATGTTGTGATGAACATGCACCCCAGCGGGGCTACTCTGCAGATACTCCACACCTCGCTGCACCTACTGCTGTGGGCTGGTGCTTTGCTTGATGCCAAAGCACCTTAAAGGAAAACTGCAGCACCAATGGCACAATCCACCTGCAACAACTGAACAGATGCAGAAGTGCAGCAGTGCCCTGTGATAGAGGGATCCCACAATTTTCCCTGGTCTAGCACTGAACTCGTCTGAGACACAGACCTACACACATCAGCAGAGAGCACCGCAGCCCCATTTCAAGTGATGGACAACACCAGGCTTTGGTAGCGTTCAGTTTGGTTGCGCTCAGTATTTTAGCCACCGGCTCACGTCATTAGCAGAAGTGGGATGATGCCACTTAAGTTTTCCTTTAACCCAACAGTGTAGCTGATAGAATTCTACACAGACAGAGAACAGGCATTTCCGACCCATCCTTGCTCCTCACCGTACCAGCAGGACTTACTGAGACAGGAACAACACACAGTGGGTGGTTTATCTTTCACATGAGCACTGTCAACCCAGACCCGCGCTGGAAACCCGCAGGTTCTTACCTATGGGCTTTATTTGCAGGGGGAGAGGCCTTTCAAAAATAAAGGTATTAACAATCTCCACTTTTCTATCACTTCTGCAGCTGTAATTGCTTAAATCAGCTCTCAAAAGCGTGCAGATTTGGTTAGCAGGATCCTAACAATGTGGGTCAACCCTCACAGCAAGCTTTAGCGGAGGGAAGACTGTTCTAACTTCCCGGTAAAAAGGCTCCTCTCAGTTCTGGTTTAATGAGTTACTGCTGCACTCCCACGGACATCTCTCTTCTATTTCTGGGTGAGAATTACCATGAAGGCCTTGATGTAGGACAACACAGGCTAAATTTGTGTGTTCCTATATATGTTGACACACACACCAACTCCACCGACAGCTCCATGCTGCCCAGATGCTCACAGAACATCTGCAGCAGGGTGGGGAACAGAAAACCTATTCATTTCTTTGAAGAATTCCTAACTTGGCCATCGTCTTTCCCTCTAAACTGAAAGTTTAGTTTACTAAATAAGGAAGGCACTGACGTGACTCAGGCTCCCCCAGGTGTGCTAATGGCCTTAAGTCCCTGCTGTGCTTCGAACAACTGGGCAGCCAGCTATTCCTCCTCGCTACAAGGTAGGATACCTACAGCTTGCACTGACATTTCCCCACTGAATTTGTGGTTTCCAAATGCTGGAGCAGCACTGGAGGTTGGGGCTGGGGGAGGAACAGGCTGTCGCTACATCAGAAACACTATAAACCACCCCACCATGACGTGGGAGGACAGAAATCCCTGCCGTGTATGACAGGATGAGCAATACCATTATTCATTACTACAGAGCGGCATTAAGCGCTCTGCCCCTACTCTAATTTATTGATGGGCTGTTAAAGAGTAGCATTAACCTGTTTGTTGTATTATAATTGCATTTGGTCTCATTTAAGCCAGAGAGATTTGAGGAGTTCACCCTTTGTCAATCAATAAGTGCTCCTTCAGTGACCCATTTCAAGATCGCTTCCTAAGAAATACTGTGCTTTGCTTCAATCAATTCAATCCCTATGACAGGTGCTCAATGCTCTCTGGTGGCTTCTCGAGCCTCCTCTCTGCCAGGGGACAGGGCCCCACTCACAATCGATAGAAGCCGATTCATCAGCATCCCCCTGAACAAGGTGCTGATCAGACCCCAGAGGAGCTACACGGGCCCTCCCTCACTGGACTGGGGTCCAGGCGTGCCGCATCTGCCTAGCCAGGCGCTCACAACCGGAGCAGGCAGCAGTGCGGTGATGCACACACAGCCATGCGCCTGTATGCACACGTACAGCCGTGTGCCCCAGCCATCCCAAGTACTGCAGGGCACTGGTCTGCGAGGCTGGACCAATGCAGAAGAGACCCTGTTCCTTGCCATAGTCTACAGTCTCTACGCAGTAGGAATGAGAGGAGCATTGCGAGTGGCACAGACACACACACAGCTCGACCAGGAGAAGCGAAGGCAGCTCCGCAAACTAGCTACCTGGACGGAAGGCAAGGGATGCATTACTTAATTGCACAGTTGGCAGAGCCTCCGTTGAAGCGTTTAGCAGGACAGGAGTACCTGGAAGGAACAGCACACTGAGCAAACCCGCAGCAGCAGCCACGCGTTCCACGAGCCATGAGCACGCACCCCAGCATTCCCACATACCCCGGGCCGGTCCCGTGGGCTCCCAGTGCTCCCCATGGAGAGCTCGGCTCCGGCACTCACCTGGACCACCGCCTGACAGCCCAAATGTGCCGACCCCGGTGCCCAAATGGATCTATTGCAGCTTCCCAGAGTTGGGCATGGGCTATGGGGCAGATGGCTGATGTGTTCAAGGCAGGGAATGGCCTGGGGCTCCTCTCTTTGACTCGATACCATTACCCTTGGTGGTACGTCAGGAACCCAGAGAGCAACAAGCAAAACTGGAAATTCCTAGGGGAAAAAAACCAACCAGGAGCCCAAAGGGATGCTCCAAAACGGGTGTGTGGTGGGGAAATTCTGCCTTGCATTCAAGATCCAGAAGACGAGATCATGCACCTGATACTCAGGAAAAGGCACGAGCCATGCGCCAGAGCCGCAGGCTGGGGCACACGACGGAAGGCAGGGCTGCCAGCGGACACCCATTCTGAGGAATTCCTTTGTGGAATTGTTTCCCGTTCTTCAGCCATTTTTTTCTTCCAAAAAATACAAATTTAAACGGTAACCAAACATCTCAGAGCAGAACAGTTATTGCCCATCCACTCTGGATAAGCAATATTGCCCATCCACAGACACCTAGTGCTGCTTACCTTGCCAGGCCTGCAATAACAATGATTAGTACTGCTCACGTGTTAGAACACACACTGAATTCAGCAATCATTTCTGACCTCTTGGCCAAAGCATACCCTTAGTGGCTCACAGTGGATGCTGCTGCTTGGATCAGATAAAGGGGGAGTGTTTTATAGAACAGGATGAGGATTGAGGGGCTTCTTTTTTTTTTTTGCCAGTGTTTCTGCAGTGGGTTCAGCTCCCAAGGCAATGGGGTGGATCCCAGCCCTTGGCCGGGCTCTTCCCGGCTGGAAGCAGCTGTGGGGCTGCCCTGTGCTGCACTGCCCACTCTGGGCTTCCTCTCGATGTGCTCTGGAAAATCAGTGCATTTCGAAAGACGCTCGGGAGGACTGGCAAAACAGAGATCAGGGGTCTAGGCTCTATCTGCACCCCTGTTTCGAATATACCAACTGCATCCATAGAAGATGCTTTCACTTCTCCATCTGCGCCAGCGCTAATTTGCAAGGACTGATTCTGAGGATGGGTTTATGCAGCTTTCAGCCCAGCGTGGATAAAGAGGTTCAGGCAATCGTCCCTTTTCATCCCATGATAGGAGATGCGGGCACACAGAACACCAAGCGGTGAGACCGTGAGTGGAGGGATGGCTGCGCCACAGCAATGGGACAACGCAATGTGGCCAGGGTGCAGAAATCAGAGTGGAACCAGTCAGTATCTAGGGTAGAAGAGCAGCATTTACCTACGTACTAGCCCTTACCTGAGAGATCCCCATAGTCCAGCTCCTCTGCCGAATTGGGCAAGTGAGTAAAGCCTTACAAGTAAAAACAAACTCATTTTTCTCTGCGTTCCTCGAGTGACAGAAAACAACACACTTAAGAACTGAGGATGAATTTCTTGGGGGAGGACAGAAATAATGCGTCAATCACTTGCCACCGTCTGCCAGATAGGGCAGAGTAACCCATAGGACAGAACTGCAATCATTCCCTTTATAACAGACAGAAACATTCCTCAGTCTACACTGTTGGCACACCAAACATGGCATCAAAACCACTCACTCATAACAGCATGCAATGACCCCCAGACTCTGCCTTTTAGTCCCCACGGGGAGTGATTTCCAATTGAGGCCAGGCCAATTTGGGCTCTGTGCACAGACAGCACTGGAAAAGGCCCTTCCAATTTGCCACACAATTCAGTCTTGGTTTGGGAATGCTGTCAAGCCTGGCAGTTTACTGATCCGGGAATATTGTGGGTCGCGTTTCAGAGCTGCCAGGCACCTGTGCGTGCAGGCTGCAGGCTGGGGCTTCTGCTAACGCATCGCGCAGAGGCTCCTTTTTCCCTTTTCCCAAATCTGACGCATTCATGGGAGAAGTCTCTCTCCTCAAAGCTGATAAAGCAGTTAGGCGAGACACTCTCGGGAGCACCAGGCAGATAACGCTGCCTGTGAAGTTGTTCTTTCCTACTCTCTTGGGGAGTTTGATGTTGGGGCTGCTCCGGAGGGCAGAGCATCTCCAGTGCCCTCCTCTGCACAGGTTATAGGGCAAACCCCTGCCTGGAGGCCACAGAGATCCCTTTATAGCAGGACCTGCGGTAGCATCCAATGGCTGCTAAAGCACGGGTGTTATTGGAGAAAAAAAGAAGTATTCCCCATGAAGAGACACCGGAATCACCGGGCATTCATTTCGGAAGTAGCATCGTGAGCTGGGAGACCCCTAGGAACACCAACCTGCGTTTAAACAGCCAAGAGGTCACTGCAATGCTGGCGTGTGCAGCCTTGTCCCCTGGGAAGCTGCAATCCTCGTATGCAGGGAGCCCATTAAAGGTAAGCCTGGCTCCTAGTGACTGTGGGTTAAACACATCGAGTCACCTGGAAGCTGGGGGGGGATTTACCTTCTAAAGTGGGAACTGTTTAGATTAATGGCTGGGGTTTTGTTGTGTGCTGCTCTTGGCTTCAGGGAGCCTCCCCTTTTACGGGAATACAATACATAAATACCATTACAGGTGACTCCGGAAGCACTGGACACGCAAACCTGGGCTCAAAGGGGAGCCGCTTGACTTTTCCCTCTCCAGAATTCCTTCTGTAGAGCCTTCCCTCTCTCTCCATTTTCTCAATAACAAGAAAGGGCAAAGCTGCATTTTTCATGAAGCCAAAACACCTCTTTTAGAAAAGAAAATGTAACATTTCAGTGATCCAGGTTCTCCCTGGGCCTCCTGCACTTCGAAATGCCACCAAACTGTATTAAAACGCGTTGGGAGGCATTTCAAACACACAGTGAATTACTTCTTGGTTTCTCCCATTAAACTTTGACCTGAGCTGTGAAAGCTCCTCCTTTTCACCTCTCATCAGGAGGAACTCCAATCCGCTGCACCTCCTGCAGAAGGAATGGGAGCTGACTTGTTACTCTCTACCCAGTCCCAGCACACTGGTCCTATGCACATCTCTAGCGCCAGAGCTGCACAATGCTGCCTGAGCTGCCTCCAGGTACAATGAAAAGACAATTCCTCTTTGTACCAAGCTGTAAATATCAATTAGGGGTTATATTTAATGCTGCCAGGTCCACGGCATTGTACAGAAACCTCAACATGTGCCAGAGCTTTGTGATGTTTTACTCCATCTCCCAAGGGCTGGAGCTGTGAAGTGTATTGAGGAATGTATTTACTCTCAGCTGCACCTTCAAAGGGGAACAAGGCAGCTGGACAGGCAGAACTGCGTGCCAACAACACTGCAGAAGGCACTGAGGCTTTCTCCCTGTATGCTGCTGCCTATGGCGAGACCCATGAGGCCAGCAGCTTCTGGCTCAGCTTTAAGCTTCACACGAGTAAAACTCATTTTCAGAGACCGAGCGCCATCAAAAAAAGGCAACAAGAGCTTAACACAGCAGTGTTAAATGTTCTCATCCAAAACGCTGCTAAAGCCCTAATTAAAAATTCATATGGGCCTTTGGGGAAGAATTTCCAGCTTAGAAAATCATTTACCTGCTAGATTATGGGCAAGGTACTTTCGTCCCTCTTCGTTCACGACTGGGATGCTTTCGTTATTTTAACCTCCACTCCGGGTTCCTGCTTTGCCAGCTTCAGAAGAGATTTTTCTCGCCCTACCTTTCCACGGGGACGAGCAGAGATCCTGCCTGTGCTGAGGCGGCAGCACCTTGTCTCTGCCCCGGTGCCGAGCCGAAGGCAGCTCTGAGCCAAGTACACGTACGTGCACGCAGGGCTGCCCCGCCACAGCTACACCGCAGCACAACCCACTGCAACGGGCGCTGCCCGAGGTCTGGAAGATCCTTCAGGAGCTCATTCAGCTCTTTGCTTTTGACAGGGCAGGGTCAAAATTTGGGAAAAAGTGGAGGAATTAAGTCATCGCTCTCGCTGGTCATGTATAAGGTCATGGCTGCTTATACATGTCCTGCTTGCGCGGGGGGCAAAACGTGAGCCGGACGTCTTGTCCGATGGGATCCTTGCAGGGAGGAGATCCCAGCCTGTGAGTGGTGACAGCGGCCAAGGAATAAAAACTGGCATGTGGACTTTGAGGGGGAGAGGGGCAGGAGAGACGGAAAGCAGGGGCATGGCAGGGAAAGCGCCTGCTCTCCATGCACGGTGCTGGGAGGCTCCGGCTGCACATCAGCAGGGACGCGGGGACCAGGGACCCTCACGGGGCACCACGGGAGGGAGGGAAGGAGGGCTTCAGCTCGGTAAAGCCGGCTGAGTGCGCTGCAGCAGAAGCACAAGCCTTCCTGCCGGCCATGACCATGCTGTTATTGGAGTTCTGGCAATGAACAGTGCAGAGAAAGGAGAGAGTGCATCAGAAAACTCACAGTTCAGCTCTGTTTTCAACAGAAAGAGTTAACAATGTTCGTGCTTTAGGTCACTCATGCAGCGCTGCCATCAACTCCATTCCAGAGGGGAATGGCAGGGGCTTTGCTACCGCCTTTACATGCACACACATACAGGACTCCTTCCCCCCAGTCCTCTAGGATACACTCCAAAACACTACGTGACTCAAAAAGCCTTTCCCCAATTGAAGTATTGTGCTGGTTCCCACTAGCCTTACATTTCGGTTTCTTTGCTACCAATCTCTTTTTTTTCTTTTTTTTGGTCTTTCTTTTGGTTTGCTTTAGTTTTAATTCCCCCAATTCATTTGGAATCGTTTTTGGAGAAAATCCATTTGGCTGTAGTTCATGCCCATGCATTTCTAGTCATTCACAGACATGCTCACTCCCATCGGACATCGGTAAGAACAAATGGCCAACATACAGAAACACCTGGTATACTCCGTACACACTCCAGCAACACAAGCTTGGAAAGAACCCCCCGAGTCTTCATGGGAAAAGCAGCCCCGTGGGCAAGCGCATAAGCCAACCGGCTGGGATTTATGGCAGGAAAGTCTGTGGCAGGTCATCGGAGTGGGACTGCACTGAAGGCAGTCTCTAGAGCCGTGCTGAAGACTCTGTACCAACTGCTCTCCCTGCACTCTGCATCAAGGTGCTGCTGAAGCAGGACACCTTCCTGCTGCACCCCACGGTACACAGCACTCACGATGAGAGTAAGAGGCGGATGGAGCCTGGCTTCCTTCCAGACCAAGCCTGTGTCTCTCCCGACTTTTCCGACTGCTCTCAGACCCTTCCAAGGAAGCGAAGTGCCGGGCTGGTGCTTCAGAGGCGCAGCCAGACCCTTAGCACCAGAGCAAACACAACTGAGCAGACCTGCAGGCGATGAAGTGGTGCCACCACCCTCAGAGGCAGCTCTTCAAGGCTTTCCCTGTGGCCCAACCACTGGGTGATCAACACTGTGCCTTCATCTGAAGTCAAACACGAAGAGGGAGACCAGCAATGTACAGAGAACAGAAGTTATGACTGCAGGCTGCCAGCTCTCACAGCAAGGGGGAAAAGGCACGGAGCAGGTAAGTTATCCAGGACAAGAACTGCATGTCCCTCCACTTGATAAGGGGCCTCACGACTCGACTGTCACTTCACTCAGTCCTACCTCTGTCCCTGCCCCACATATGCCAGGGAGGAGAGGTGGTTCTGTGTCACAGACTTCTATCAATAAAAGAAAGGGCCGATTTATCAGGTAAGAGCAACTAAAATAGCAAACCCAGATATGGGTTAGCCTTCATTAAAGTTGTCAGGGGTTTTGGTTCTTTAGCTGAAAAGCGAGCTCGTGCCAAGGGCAGCATGCTCAGCTTCCAGCCTGACGTGACTATTTCGGCTCGCTTCGGAAGCGAAGGAAGCTGTCAAGCTGTTAGCTCGGCTGCCTCCAGCAGATGAGCAGGGTTACTTTGCTAGACTGCTATGCTGATAGGGAAGTGCTGCGACTTGCTTTCCAAGCCTCCTTCTGCACTGCAATGATGGGAACTTCGCTTCTGCCCTTGGCCCCTCTGCGGGGCATTCCCAGGATGCCAAACGCTGCCCTTGCCGCTGGACTTAAAGAATTAAATCTGAGCTCCTGTTTTCAAAAGCCAGATTTCTTCTCCATGCATGAAGCATCAGCCCCAGTAAGGAAGATGAGCAGAGAACCGTTCACTGCCTCGGCACTGCTCGCAGACATGCACCATTTCCATGGGGTTTGGAGGATTGGGACCTGCCCGGCACTGGAACAGCTGCAAAGCTCACAACAGGAAAGACAAAACCAGACAGACTTTCCAGCCTTAAAGCCCATGTTCTATGTATGAGGTGAGTCCACCTGAAGCATGGTTTTCCCTTGAAGACCGCATTTCCCTTTTTGCTTCCCCTTCCCAGGCTTGTCTTGCCACTCAGCAGCGCTGAGAAATAAGAGAAACAGGAATGTGATACCAACCGTGAACTGCCGGTTCTGTCGTCGCCGTTGTGTCTACACACGGGAACAGAGGATTGGAGGAAGGGAAGAAACAGGAGGAACAGCATGCAAAAAAAGGGAAAATGGAAAAAATGGAACAGATAATATATGAGCAAGCTTTCAAAGAACACTGCGTGACAAGCAATAATAAAATGAAAGGCAAAAAGCATCTGAAGTGAGTTGCACTGTTTAGAAGACATGCCTCCAGTTCAAAAGCTATGAGCCTGAGGAAAACAGTAAATTTGCCTCTTTCTCCAGGACCTTGCCAGAACGATTACTGGTGGTTGCAAAGTCGGGGGGGCAGGAGGCAGGGGAGAACACCCACACCAACACTGCAGTTGGTAAGGACCAAAACAGAAGCTCGGGACCAGGACAAAGAGCCCACGCTTGGCACAGGGCTTTTATGCGTTCAAACATTGCCCTCATCTGCTCCCACCTCTTCTCCTCCTTCACCCAACACAGGGAACCTCCAGGCATGTTTGTACATGGCCCAGCCTCCTAACCTGGAGCCTTGCTGAGGTGGCAAGCCAGGGCTAAAGCCAAACGGGCTGCCGGAAATCTCATGTCTGATACTGAAGGTGCGAGCAGCAACTGTGCCTTGGCTACACCAAGCCTCATAGCCACGAGATGCACTGGCTTTTAGGTGTAAAAATGTTCCAGAACTGGCAAATGCAGACAGACATTACTAAGCCCTCTACTGCAACAGCCACCTGGTTAACAGCTACCACTAATTACAATACATCGGCCCTTTTCCGGTTGGGAATCTGAAGCTGATTTCACCCCACACCTACTACCCACCATCAGAAATGTCTTGGGATTTGCTGCCTTGCCAAGGGAGGGATGCTTCATCTCCTCACGGATGTTTGCAACAAGCTGTTTTAAAGACTGACCAAATCTGAAGGCTCTTTCTGACAGTGTCCTATGCTATACTCCTACACCAACAGCTCTAAATCATATTTCCTTGTGTTCTCCAAATTGCTGGCTTATTTAGCTATTGAGAGTCATCTACTTTTGTCTGGTTCTACACACCCTGTGATGTTGGTTGCTTGCGGTAGTGGGGCTGGCTCCTCCCAACGTTACTGTAACCCCACAAATCCCTGCCGCTACTCTGGAGCCCACAGCAAAGCCCAGCTTTTGCACAGCTCAACTCTGACGCAGGCAATGTTTAAATGCATAAACCCCCATAAGCGTAGAGCCGCGCTCTACTGCCCGTTCCTGCAAAGCAGCCCGGAGCTTGAGTTTGGAGACAACGGACAGTTCACATTGGCGCTTCCCCTCGCTAACATGCTGTTGGGAGCATCCCACACGGGGCGTCCCCCTGCACGTTGCGAGGCAGCAATGGAGAAAGGACCCCCTGCTCCTTTGCAATTTAGCTGAGGACAGCCCAGGTCTGGATTTCTGAAGCACCAGCGGAGACAAGAATCATACAAGGAATACACAATACTTACAGATACGAGGTCTACATGCTTTAATTATGAAAGCAAAACAAATAAACCCTGCACAATTTAACAAACTGCACCAAGATTTGCATAACAGATTATCAAGCCGTCATTAGCCTGCTTGCACTGCCAGTGCACGCTGTTCTCGTCTTGGCAACCCAGCCTAACGCACGCTCAGAGGTGCCAGCCCGTGCTCCCGCGGGAAGGGAGCTTCCCCAAGCCAAGGGAGAGCAAAAGCCAGGCTCAGCTTTGCTGTCGGGCAGCCGTCCCCAAGCGAGGCTTTGGTTTAACCAAGCAAATGGTGGAGGGGAAAATGGTGGTGAAGGGGGGGGGAAGTTGTCATTTAGAAAGGGCTATAAACCTGAGCATTAATTCCTGAGATAGCGTCTTGGCATCTATAAATAGTCTCAATTTACTGTCTTCCTGAAACAAAAAAAGTTATGTCAGCTTTTACGCTCAATAGAGAATCTGCTGAAAGCAAACTCGTATTCACGTGCTGGAAGAGATATTGGTGAGGAAACAGTGCAAATGGACAGTGCATCTCGCTTCCCCGGCTGGGGACAGAGACCGACAGGTTACAGAACACAAAGTTCTCAAGCAGTTGTAAGTGCGAACAAATATCCAAGTCAAACAACATGTTGGCTGCAGCTGGAATGACAAAGTTATGATTAGCAAATGGTTTGGATGGTAGCAATAGGAAACACAGACCAGTTAAAGTTTAGCATGAGTTTTCCGGCAGTCCTTTTCCATCCCAGAGTCTTCTTTGAGAAGAAGGTTGTACACACACCATGCTCCGAGAGGAATAATCCCGTGTTAAAGCAAAGCAAAGAATGTCCCCTGACACCAGCACACAACACAGCAGTTACATGGCAAAGGAGAGAAGTATCATCACTGTTGCTTTGGTCTGAAATGAGTCAAACTGTGCGTGCAGCCAACTCCTCCACTGCTCTGGCCAGCATGGGAAGGAACGCCCCAGCCCTGCAATACTGCTGCTACAACCATCCACCAGTTTGGGACGGCCTGGCTAACCTTAACCGTGCTCCCCTGAATTCCAGGTACGTGCCATTCACTTTGCCTTCGCTTTTGAGAGCCACCTTCATATGCCAGACCAGGCAATCCATATGCTATATAATCCTAGAATAAAAATCATCTCCTCTCCTCAAGTACAGACCAACAAGAAAGTCCTTGGTATGTTCCTGACTTAGCTAAGGTTGAAGGAAGCACCACAAAGCACGTTCTGGTCCTGAGCCCCAAGTGCAAAAAACAGTCACACTATCACACAGAGCCTGATGCTCATCCTTTAAAATGTGGTATAAGGTGTATAAGGTGGTGCTGAAAACAGGCTCTTTCACAGGATGTGGCAAAGCAGAGGGGACATGGAAAGCACACAAACAGCCTCAGCATGGTACTTTCCACCTTAAGAGTAAGGCTTCTCTTCCCAATTCAAATCGGTAAGACAACAAAGAGTGCTGTCTGGGGAGAAGGAAAACAATGCAATAGTCCTTCGATAGCTACGGGTACAGAAACTCACCAGGGCACTGGTTTATAGTTAAAGGAGGTGCCCCAGAAAGGAGCCAATGGCCTCTATAAAGCTGCATAATTATGATTTCTTTTTAGCATTGATCTAGGAACTGAGTTTAACGCTGCCAGCTCTGTGATGAGGACACCATCACGCATCATCTTGTGATACACATGGTGTTATCTGCAGCTAAGAAAACTTGAATGACACCCAAGCTTTTGGCACTCACCACTTCATTAGGTAGCTACACAAGCGTGCACACACACACATAGATTCACACATATCACAAAATCACCACATGAAGGCATCTGGGCAGCACTTGGTTGAGTTCCGAGCTCCATCACTGAGCCCCCGCACTTCCTCAAATGGATTCTCTCCAACTTCAAACTGCTTAGGCAGTGTCACAGACCAGGCCCTTTAAACCTGTCCATAATGTGTCCACAGCCTCAAACAGAATGAGCATGAGGGAGGAACATTAAAAGCCCAGCACCAAAATTACATTCACCAACTTGAACGCCTGAGCTGCAGCCTCGGAGAAGCACACAATACGCTGGGGCTGAAAACCACACAGCTATTGTAAAGAGAATTACAGCAGCTCATCACCAGCAATGGCAAAACACACTTTTCAGACTTAAGGAGGTATTAGTCACTGTATATATCTGTTTGATATATTGCTTTCTCAATTGCTTCCTGAACTGAAAACAAGAGCCAGTCTGATCACTGGCTTGTGGAGCTCCGATTCTTCCCAATTTTCCAGACTACTTCACCTGGAGTGACCATGGAGAGCCTGAATTCCTTCACGTGGCTGCTCTCACAGCAGTTACAAGTGATTTCTGCTTCACCTCAGGTCCTCAAGGCTCGGAGAAAGCCCTACAACATTCCCTGCCATTCCCACTGGATATGCGCCTGCTGGCGTTGGACATTAGCAGAGATGTTCTGTTTCAGGAACAGCATGAGAGCGTGGTCCCAGGGGCAGAGGAGCTGGCGCCCCTTTCCCCAGGTCAGCAGCACAGCACTGCTCCTCAGAGGATGGATGAACATGCACCCTGCGTTACGATCAACGAGGAGCCCCCGTAAAGCGCCTCCAGCTTGTGCTGAATGCTTTTGCGTACGGGCGCGTTGCAGCGCACCCCTGAGACACTTTGATTTGTGGACAAGATGCTTCATAAAACCAATCACAATCTGCATGGGGGCTGCGTGTGATGAGAACAAAAATATTCCTAATAGATGCTCTCCTAAACACACACATTTCTGCCCAGCAGGACAGTTTCTGAGCTGCTTATGTGCTGCTACTACCTGTACAACCAGGTGCGACAGAACCGTGCCTGCGGCTGACTGGACAGAGCACTAAAAGACTGAATTTTATCTCACTTTATTTCCCTGTAACGGGCCTGTCAGCTACTCTCTCTTCCTTTATTCCCTTTAATGCGGTCACATCCTGGATGAAAATGTCAGGAGAGTGCAGCATCATCTTTAAATTAACTTGACATTTTACCGGGGACCTGTTGAAAAGCCAAAGCCAGATGGTGCTAAATAATGTGGGGGCACAGGGACTGTGAGCTGAGCCCTACGTGGTGCCATTGAGCCCCTGGATGGGCTGAGCACCACCACACGTAGCCAGCAGGCATGAGCAGCCGAACCCGAAGGGATGCAGGGCCTGCAGTCCCTGTGGATCAGAGTCATTCCCACGCTGCCTCTGCACCTCCCACAGAACTACCTGCAAGGGAATGGCAGCACCCAGCGGCTCTCGCTGCACGCTTCCAGCCACCACCTCTTTGGGTTACTGTGGGAATGAACCCTGTGCTGCTGCAAGTTTTCACATGACCGGCTGCCCGTCCGGAAAGAACCAGCTTCTCCTGAGGACATCACCAACTTCCTCGTCTACAGACACACCTCCAGTCAAACAGAGCTTGCTTGCTCCTGCTTGTAGAGATCGCCAGCCCTGAGCAGCACAGCGTTTCCACAGCACGGGCTTGGTGCTGCCCAGACAAGCTCATCGCGGGGCCTGAGCATCCCTGGGAACTCTCAAGCTAAACCTGCTTCCTGCAACGTGTCACCCCCTGCATGCATACCCATCCCTGCTATGGTATATCCAAGAGACCAGGGGGTTAAAGCATAGTCTGAAAGGCCCTTAAAGAGAGACTGCAGTGGAAGCTGCTGGCAGTTGTAAGATGGACAGCAGCTCTGCAGCACCAGTAGCACCCATCGCAAAGCTCAGTGCGGGTAACATGCGCGTATGTCACCCCCAGGCCTGCACCAAAGCTGTTGCCAAGGTACCTGCATGAGACATCTGCAGAGAGAGTGTGATAAATGCAGACATGCACGGACAAGTAACCCCGTGGATCCCGGAAGAGTGAAGGATGCTCAGGAAGGCAAGCAGAAAGCCCTGCTCTGCGCCATGCCCGCGGATGAGGGCCAGGCTGTTATTAAGAACCTTATCTCCCAGGAAACAAGAGCTGCCCAAAGCCAGCATTCCAAGGGACAACTCCAGTGGTAATTCAAATTATGCAGTTTGCTCTGCTGTATCGTATTGTACATCTTAATGAACAAAGCCACAAGGACAATTTGGACCGATCAGAAAGAGCTTGCCAGCGATAACAGCTGAAGCACTGAAGGACGGCATGGAATATCAATGCAGTTGGAGGATATAGGAAAAAGATCAAGCTGTCACGCAGGAAATCTTTTCAAGCACCTACAGCAAAGCATAGCAACAGTGACAGAGGCAAAGCTTTAAAGGTCGTGCTGTGTGGAAACTTTATCGCTGCTCAGCTTTCCCCTCTCCTGGAAGGAAGCAGCAGGTTAGCTTGCCAGACACCTGCCTCACCTCCCTACACGGAGCCTGCAGAAATGGAACACGACTTGGATGGGCCAAGCAATTGGGACTGATGCATGGCTCTAAGCATGGACCTGGCTGGGTTTGGGGGGGGGATCTCAGAGCACCCAGGAAGCACAGTGCACCCCACAAGCGCAGGGATAACACCCGTGCTCCATCACATTCCTGCATATCACGCTACCTGTCCTCCCCCACTTGCTGCACCCACTGCTCCAGCTCATGTTGCCTGAGCAGCGTCTATCAGCACACAAGGATAACAGGACAGGACAGGGCTGCTTTTCCATCTCATGTCCAAACACGTCTGGAGTAGAAACACCGCACGTAAGCAAGAAAAGAAAGATGTCTGTCACGGGAACCTGCACAAGAGGAGCAGCTAACTCACCATGCACACGGAGTAGCAAATGCAGCCCTTTGAGAGAGTTCTAACCGGGGAAAATGAATTCAGGGCAAGTTATCTCCAATAACTCAGAAGGAGCAGTTCCAAGAATTCCTAGGGGCAGCTGCGAGAGCTGACAGCACACCCACAGCCTGAGCGTGGGACATGGAAACGGCTCAGTGCAGGGCTCTCTCTAACCCTTTCTTAACAATAGTTTATATTAAAGCAAGACAATTGCTTTCCAGAACGCTCTGGTTTCAGGGGATGTGAACTAGGCTGCGGTTACACAAGCAGCAGGAGGAAAAGGCAGAATACAACTGATTCCGAGCTGCAGCCAACCTGCCAGCAGAGGCAAGAACACCCCGTCTGCCACCCAAGCACTTCTGTCACACCACAACAGTATCTCAGTGCTTTGGTGAGGATGGGAATTAAGGTATCAATTGTCTCTCAAGGCTTTAAAAAGGGTTTCAACACCGCTATGCTATGTAATTCTAGAGATTATGTTAATTTGACCTAATTTTTCCCCGTGACAAAGTCTCTTAACTATTTAAGAGCAGAAGTTTTGGCAGCCTCATGCTGTCTGGCTGCTGGAAAACATACCCAGGCACGTCCCAGCAAAGCCTCAGCTGCCTTCTGTGGGCAAAGCACACCAAACTTGTGGGCAGAAGATGATGAAGACACACATCAAGAAGACTCAGCGCCAGATCGGTGTCAGGGAAGAATATAAAAACCTCTCTTATCGGCATTAACTAATCTTCTTCCTACACCCCGTGAGCAGGAACTGCTGGGATCAGTGAACAATATAACATTTTCATTACTCTTCCAGCCTCTTCAGCAGCTCAGAGCCAATAACAAAATGAATTAAGGAGGCGATGGAGACCCAGCCGGGTTTTGCCAACAGGATGTCAGCGAGCTTTGAGTTTTAGATCCTCCACCATGGCAAACATAGGAAGGGGAAACAGGGCAGCCACGCACTCCTGAGCTCAAGGCACTTCGGACATGCTAATGAAAGAGTAACCCGCACTTCTGCTCATACAGAAGATAAAGAGCTGCTGGTCAGTGCATCTTCGGGTGCCTCTTACAGTTTTCCAATGCAGTTGTGACTCCCCATGGAGCAGCACCCTCACAAAGGGCAGTGCTGATCCTGAGGGCAACAGCTTGCTCCGATGGAAAGCTACCACGGAGAAACAGCTGGGATAGCATCCTGCCAAAGGTCCCCCCTCCCTTTGAAGACCATCGTCCCTGAAGTGACAGGCTGATAACAATCCAGCTCCCACAAAAAGGGCAGGCATTTGCTGGCACCCACATGGACTTAACGGGGTCGATGAAGCACCAAGACCAATTCTTCCTTTCAGCCTTCCAAAATTCACTGAAAGCATTAACAAATCACCATAAAGCAAAGGAGAACGGTATGCGTGTCCACAACACCCAGCCCCAGGGACCAGGCTTCTCGGCAAGCGGGGACTTGCATCGAGTTTGACACTACTCTGAAATGAAAGCTGGTTAAGTTAAGAAAGTAAAAACAGAACTGAAACAAGGCGACCAAATGCAAACCGGGAGCATGTTCACAGTGGAGCACCTCACGCATCCAGACCCGGGCGCCTGGAGTCCGAGTTTATCCATAACCACCTGGAAGGAGGAAGACAGAGAAGGGCCAGGTCCAGAGAGCGCCACGGCGGGTGGCCCGTGGCGCACAGTAAGGCACGTTGGGAGAAAGGCTTCAACTGCTCGTCCATGCCAGCCGGGTCTGACTTGGGTGCCAAAACCTCAGAGGGAGAGAAGCCACACACCCCGAGCAGGACAGTCAGGTCAGCTGAGCAACGGCAGAAGAGCAAATAAAACGTGAAGGCATTTACACAGGGGATGCTTTACAGCAGCGGTAAACATTATGCCATTAGCTACTCAAGGGTCCATGCTCACCTTCGGTTTGCCACCCCTACCTCAAAAAAAACCAAAAGACAAATGAAATGAAAAGGCAAGCAAAAGCAAAAGCAGCAGCTGACATAGAAAAGGTTGGGAAAATGGCAATGCGAATGATTACAAAGAACTCGGAAAGGCCTTCGGCGTGAGGGGAGAGTCGGGTCTAGTGGGGAAGGGTGATGGATGCAGGAACAGCACGAGGTGCCTCATGATGGGCTGGCTGGGTTTGTTCCTCTTGTCTCATGAGACAGGGAAAAACCCACTAAAAGCCAGCTCCTCAGAAAGGGCCCTATGACTGGATCTGAACTGACTGGTGGAATTCCCTTTTCCGGGAGAGCGAGGCAGAGGCCTTGTTACAGAGAGAGTCTGAACACTGAGACATGAGAAAAAACATCTAGAGTCACACCAGGCGAATTAAATTACTCAAGACCCAACTTTCTGCTTCCAAGTATGAACAGCTCAGAAACTGACAGTGATGGGGGTGAGGCGGAAACAATGGCCTGGATTAACTGAGCTCTATGGCTGTTTGCATCCTTCATCTGAAAGCACCCAGCACCAGCCACCAGTAACAGCATGAACAGCTTGTCCCGCCGCAGCAATCCCTGCCTGTCACAACCCCTGCAGCAGGGACCGTCCAGCTCCTGAACAGCCCGACCAGGGCTTGGAGGGGTGTTTGCAGAGAAGGTGGTAAAATGCAAGTGACCTGTTTGTTGTTTTTCCCCAGGCTTCATGCTCGGCTTATATACACAAAAGACAATAAACATTCAGGACATTTCCAATGGTTATGAAGGTACCGTACCTGTGATGGTGGTAGGGATGGTGGTGGTAGTGGTGGTGGTTGTTGTGGGAGGAGGGATAGTTGTGGGGGGATCTGGATAAAATATAAAAAGGAAAAATAATAATAAAAAAGCAAATTAAGCAAACCCAAGCAGAACACAACAGCGGTCAATCGTGAGCAGAGAACCAAGAACGCAAAGAAGCAGCGCGGCTGGGGGGGACCTTCCCTGCTTTCCTCCTCCAAGAGCCAGGGGCCAGAGCCCACAGCAGGGCACGGCCGCGAGCTCCACCACAGCACCAGGATGTGCTGAGCTGGAAAGCCTGGCCCCAGAAACCCTCCCCTTCTTGCCTTCCACAGCGCTAAAAAAACAAAGTAAAAGAACAAATAAAGCCCAGCATAAATTAGACAATGAGAGAGAGACAGAAATGGGATGGGAGAGGCATAAGGAAAATAAACTGCACGCTTTCCACAACACAAAGAACAGTTCACAGGTACAGGCAGAGACACAGGAGGGCTTGGTTGGGTTTCTACGTGACAACCCAGGCAGGAGGTTTGTGTGAGGGGACCTGCTGCACCTGAAGGCTCAATGTTAACAGCCCATGAGAACATCTCCCTTCCTTCCCAGGGCCACTGACATCCCTCTTCCAGGAATGCACATCAGCAGGATGTTAAAACCTACTTCAGTGGTAGCCATACATACACAGGAATGAGAACGTCCTTCCTAAGTACCAAGGTACGAAGAAACTCACTGAGATCTTTTAATTCCAAAAAGCCAACGTTTGCTGACAATTTCAGCTGAACGCTCTTGGTTTGGCTATTGGGGCACTGTTGCTGTGGAACATGGCTATGGAGACTCATTTGTGAGTGATCACCGTGTCCCAGACATGCCTGGGCTGCGGAGGCTCCAACAGAGCCGCTCCTCACTGTGCTTGCGTTACGTACAGGGGCACATCCTCCTCACGAGTACTGGGCAGGAGCACGTAGATACAAGATGTCAGCGAATAATACGTATTGATGCCCAGGTGATCAAACTGAATGTGTTAAGCAGCTGGGGAGACTTTGAACTACGAATTCATTCGCCAATAACAGAGCATGAAACATTTCATGGGCTTTTGATTTTACGTCTCTTCTATAGCACGTCAGCTTTTCATCACTAACACATCTGCCACTCTTTTATCTCCAAGAGAGCTCTCTCAAACTCCCTAATTAAGACATCTGAACTTTAATTATATGCTGCCCCTTTCTTATATTCCATACAGCTTCCACAAAGTTAAGAAACCTCAGAATTCGCTTTGCTGTGGAGCACTTGTATCAGGAGCATTGTATTAGGAGCAGTTGTTATCCCTTCCCTACGTTCAAAGCAGCCCGGTCCCTGCACTTAAGACAGTGAACTTCTTCCTTGCTCATAATGCAAACCCTAGGAGTGTTGGAGACCGAAACAGCAGAACCAGGGGCATAAAGACCCCGGCCTTTCACCACGCTGCACGGGATGATGCTTTGCAGAGATCTTCCTGCACAAAATCTTCCTCCATGAAATAAAACCAAAAGAAGGTTGCTGATTGTGCTAGAAGGTTCTAGCAAACCTGTCTGCCCATTCCCACGGGGAGAAGCATGAAACGAGCTCTAAGACCAGACATGGTTTGGTGTGTCAGTGTGATGGGGCACCCCTGCCCCATGTGTGCCTTCAGCACAGCTTGGCAGCAGTTACTCTGCAAGCCTTGCCTGCTGGAAGCCATCCACATGGAAAACCAGTTAACAGTCTCCTGTGGAAACACGCTGGAGGACGGCTCCGCTGCAGCTATCACTGCATACAGCCATACAGCTGCATATCCCATACAGCCCCTGGGTGCAGAGGGACCGTGTTCGTTGTCCCCCCAGTTCCCAAGTTACCGGGATCTGGGGAGCCCTGCACTGGCGAGAGCCAGCTCTGCCAGCTGAGGAGCAAGGCACATCCTCCACCAGCATCCATACTACACCTACAGAGATGTGTCTGCGAGGACACGGACCCCAGTGCTGCTGCAACATCGCACTTGCAGTAGGGAAGGAGCCGAGGGCTGGAGATGGAAACGCTCCCACTGCCAAGTGGGATGTGACCAGCACCTTCCTCATGTGACGGCTTGAGCTGGGTCAGCCCCAGGGCCTTCAGCTGATGGCTACAGCTTCACCACCACATCAAAGCCTCTGGGCTTGGATTCTTTATGGACCCCAGAGCGCTGGATGCTAGTGGGATGCTCCCAAACATGCAGAAACCAGGTAGGATGGGATGTAAAACCATTACGTGCCCACAAGCTCCTGACAGACCCCCAAAAGTGCTCCCCTACGTGGCCAAAATGCCCCAAAGAGGGTCCGCAGGTTCACATCCCCCGAGGCCATGCACCTCCCTTAAAACAACACTGCCCCAGGTCTCCTTCCATGGATTTAATCTGGAGGGAGCTGCACTGCACGCGTCCTGCACATCCTAGTTCTCACTCACATCTAAACCACAGAATTAACAGTGTAAGTGTTTCTATAAGCCCTAAATCCAAGTCACTAACACTGGAGAGGGCTCATCCAGCACTCACCTGGGCTGAGACAGGTACATAAACTCTGCAAGCAGTGAAAGCACCTTGCCTCCAATGGCTCTATGGCAGTAGCTCTCCCTGGTTTCCATCTGCTGGGGAACTGCCTGTGTCCTACTTCGCCTTCTTTATTCTCCACAAGGTATTTTTTAACACCATGAGCACACAAAGCATTCCATCATAAATGCATATCCGACTTCACTCTGCAAACTGCAGTCTTCTGGACCTACAGGCACTACCCTTGTGAGGTTGCAGATGAGTTCAATTCCAGCCCAAAAGCTGTAGCTTTGTTGTTACCTTCAGCCTTTGGGTGACTTTCTAGGACTGGACTTAAAATCACTCACATGAAAGCGGTGTTTAGACAGGCAACATGAGGTCCTTGACTATTTATCTGGATTAGAGCAAGAACAAGAGGATGTGGACTGCAGAGCTTCAAGCTGCTGTTACATGGCCTGAACTTCAAACCAGAGCAAGTTCCTGTTCCATCTGAGTAGAACCATACAATCGTTCAGGTTGGAAAAAGACCTTTAAGATGCTCAAGTGCAGCACCCACCACAAGCTTAGCCCAGGCACACAACAACCGCTCTTAACTGATAAAGTTTAAATATGCAGCCCAAGGGAATTGCTCATAATTAAACAGGGGGATCACTCTCCCAAGTGCCTACTGAATCTTCATTATATGCAACGCCTGGTGACAGGAGCACAGGGTCTAAAGCAACGGCAAAATAATGCAGGGGGACTGAAGAATTAAGGTAGGTACTGAACAGCACTTTAGAAAGATGCTGAGGCCCGGTTTAGTGTCTGCTCAGCCGCCACAGACAGGCTTAAGGCATCTCATTCCTCCACTTTATTTACTGGTTTGTAATTGTCTGGGGATGCTGGCTGAGCCTCTGGCAATTTAACTTCCTAATGAAAGACCTGGACATGCCCTCCCCTCCCGGATCACTGCTGAAGACACTGGAGAAGGCATTACAAGAAGGAAAAGGAGTTATCAGAGAAGTCCTAGGGGAACTGTCAGGCCAGAGAACTTCCCAGTTCTCCCACGGCCCTGCTCTGGCTTTTCCTTTGGCTTCCCTGGAAGCACCAAGTGCCATGGCGAGCCCGGCTCCAGAGGAAGGAGCACACCGGACACCGGAATAGGCTCTGCTCCCGACCCGAGAGTTACAGAAGCAAAGGAAGGGTTTGGCAGCCCCGGCCCCAGCCCGGTACAACGCAGGTGTGTCAGGAGCCATCTGTAAATCTTGCATTAAGCCAAAAGTTAACTTTGTCAAAGCTTTCAGAGCAGGTATGTTGCAATTATGTGGAAATGAGTCTAGAAGAACGGTGGTTTTCTCACGTACCGTATACAAACAGCATGTAATCCGCATGTGATTTCCCCACCGCGTTGGAAGCCTCACAGCGGTATGTACCATTATCTGTTTTGTTTAGGTTACTAATGAGAAGGTTTGAACCAGACACTACAACGTGTTGAGGCATCTCATCATCTACTCTTAACCACCTCATGTCCGTAGGCCTACAGAGGAGGGAGAGAAAGAAACAAGCACATTACTATTTTCCTATGGTAAAGATGGCATCTTCAATAGTTCATCCACAGACAGAAAGCCCAAACCAAGAAAAACTGCAAAGAAATAACACGCACTTTTTTGCACTACTCAAGCCCCGATGCTGTCGGGCTTCCTCAATTTAAACTTATTTTAACCCAACAGGAAACTGTATCCAGACCTTAAATTTTCTGAAAACACTAATGCAAGCAGGAAGAAAGTTCATTAGTGGTTAATCATTCGCTTGTTCATTAAACCTGAAACCTGTGAGGCTGCGGATGGCCTCTGCACCCCTGAGTGCCCATCCAGCCAGCGCGTGGCAAAACCAGGATGTTCTGGGATGGACACAGCGCTGAGCAACACCAGCTGGGTACCGGCTGAGGGCTGGTTCTGCGCAGGGGCTGGGTGCGCCCCTCCTCACGGCCACACGGGCGGCAGCAGCTCTTGAGACATGGCTTAACTCCCACATGGTGGAAAGGGCTCTGGTGCTCCTGGCTGTGGGCTTCAAAAGGCCATTTGTGATTTTATCGTCCCCAGGTTTCCCATGCTGCGTGCACGACACAGCAGCCGCTCCTTGGGGTTTTCTCTCACCCTGGGTCTCCTAACAGCGACTGTTTCACTGCCCTCCCACTTCTGTCGTAGTCTTGGGGCAGGGGGGAGTTGTGTCAAACCTCACAAGAAACCTGCGTTAATGCCAATATGGGAATTCCTACTCTCTGGTCTTTTTTCTCCTGAGCTTCCCTCCAATGTTTATGTTGCCCAATCTTGCAGAGAAATGACTTTAAGTGGAGAAACATCCCTCTTCACCTTAAATCACTGTAAAGGAGTTTATGGAATCTCTGTCTCCTAACTCCAGAACCAAACACTGCCATTAGCTGAGTGTGCATTTTCTTATGCTTTGAGAGACCCAGGTGAAGCGACCTACAGCACATTACTGGCACCACCGTAACATTAAGCAGCGTGCTGCTGGGGAGATGCGTCTCTTACTCAACGTGTGTGTGTCTTACTCATAGCCTGCAGGAAAAAAAAGTAAAGCAGCCTATCCATTAAATTCCCAGGATAGCAAATGGGAGGAACTGCAGCTGCCCAGGGAGGAGGTGTGCAAGGGGGCATTGATAGGCTCTGAGCAGGGGACGCGCCAGTCTCTAATGTACGGGGCAGGAACCAGCCTTGTGCCAAACAGAAGACACTGGGAAGCAGGAATGCACAGAATGACCTGGGAGGAGAGGCAGCTCCACGGCCTCCTCACTGCACCCTGCCTGCCCCTGCCCCCAGCAGCAGCACCATCACTCCCCATGGCTCGTGTGCCACTACCCCTGCCAGGACTCCCGCCCTGGGCATGCTAGCAAGGAGACGCTGACAGACTTCGGGGATGTTGGCAGGAATCTCATGGACATGATGGAAATAAAACAGGATCGTAAATACTTGACAGCCATAAATCCAAGTGGAAGAGAAAGTATTCTTAAAAAAATAAAGTCAACAAAACTTAAATTACAACAGCAATGGAAGTGTGGAAGAACATCTACCCTGCCTTGCCAGGGATTTCCTGATGCATGAACTTCTTCAACTACGTAAGAAAGCCTCAAGCGCATGGCAAGAGCCGGAGAAAGAATAAAACCTGCATTTCCTAAAAACCACACAGGGCACCAGAAGGGAGGAAGATCATCCCGCAGTCAATAGTAGCAAAAAGACAGACTGCCTTACCTTGGGATCCATTCCACTTTCACCAGTGCTCAATGCTTTGGTGCCAGCCAGACTCCTGCGTACCGGCACCTCACTGGGATGCGATACGCAGGCCCCTGGCCTGGCTCTTGCAGGTCAAGCGCAATTGCCACCCAAGACATTCCTTTGGGAAGAGGCACACGGCTGCAGGGCGCCTCATTCTGCACCCAAGGGCTCGCTGCACCGTGGCCATGAAGGGCTCTCCTGGGAGCTCTTCCAATGGAAATCTCCTCGGCCACTGGTTACGTAGCAATAAAGTAAATCCAAATGGAGCAGCAGACGCTCAGGTGCAGAAAGCATCCCTCTCTTTTGCACTGTGATGTTATCTCTGCAGCAGAGAGTGGCACGTTGGGTGACTAACAGCAGCAGAGGTCCTGCAGCACGGCACGGCCCCGCCATGACCTGCCCATCCTGGGGAATGCCCAACTTACTGTGGTTTTCCAAAGGCTGCGCACGACAGTTCCAGCGGCTCCCCCTCTCTCGTAAGGCCTTGCACCGGGTAGTTCTGCGAGACCCGCACCTGAGGCTTATCTGCAGGACAGAAAACAGCCCTCTGTAAGCCATCACCAAGCATCAAGCCGGATTGCACCCGAAGCCGCTCTCCTCTTGCCTGGCAGCAGGGAAAAGGGGGATCTGGAAGCGCTTCCCACACCAATCAGAGCACCACGCTTCCTGGGAAAGGCAGCTTGCTGTGCCAGAGTCTGCCTGTGAATTCGCCCAGGCTAAAAGGAATGCATTTGCCTTCCTGCTGAGGTGAACCAGAGGTATCCGCGGTGCTTGGAATTGACAGGTTGTACTGTGTATCCTGTATCACTGTACAACACTTGGCATCCGCACACATTAATATGCTGGGCCTTATGGGAGATGCTTGTTAGAAGCACAAAAAGAAGTCAAAGCCGCTGCTGCTGCTGTTTCAGCAACAGAAGGGTTTATTTGGTCCAAACGAAGCCCTTCTAAATCCTAAACCAAACAGAGAGCATTAAGGCATTGATAGTTATGGAGCCATCCCAAAAACTCCTCAGTAAGACCCTGCTGGAGGAGAAACACAGCCACACCACAGAGCTGGAGTCCACAATTAAAAAATTCATTACCTCCTACAACTGAAACACAGATTAAAAACTCAACCTAAGCTGTAGCTAAAACAGTATCAGCGCGAGAAATCAATTCAATGCTACAACTGCCATTAAGCCACATACATTTTTCAGGAATTTACTCAACTGTAAGGAACAAAGGGATGCAAAAATCAGTATGCATAAAGGTTGAAGCCATTTAAATGTTTCTATTTCCTTTGAGAGTAACTGCTACCAAAACCACTGGCTTGCTGCATTTTATTAACTGTGCTTAACTCATTAACATGCTTCCTATGGAATAATAGAGATTAGAAAAAAAACCCGTGTCAGGACTTAACCAATTTAAACTCTCATAATTTCCAGTAATGGAATAAGCAACACGAGTAAATCCCCTCCTGAGATGACTACACCACAAACACTTCATGAACTAATCCCGCTGCAGATGCTATGGAACACGGTGTCTCTGCGGGCTGGAAGTGGGATCCTGCCACGCCGGGGTGTCACACATGTGGGGTGCAGAGTCCCCCTTCCACTGCAAGCGTGATCCCTTCAGCGTGCCACAAACCACGCTCTGCATGTGCCAAACAGAGGTGGAAGTGGGTCCGAGCCCTGAGCGCTCACACAACCACGGACCCAGGAAGACGATGTAAACCAAGGATTATGCAGCAAGTGAAGCACAAGCAGCATCTCAGACGCCGTGCCCAGGCTCGCCACTCGGCTCACAATTCCCACCCCCCAGCCATCTGCTCCCTATTTATTCTTTGCTTTGCAGCAGTACCTGCGAGCCCATGCCAGCAACACGACGCTATTATGCTCAGTGCTGTAGAGAGAACAGAAAACCTTCCCTGCCTGATTTCCATGGGCACACAAAGACGGCGGCACCCTGCGCCGAGGAAGCTCTGTGCGACGCCTTCTGCAGCTTGCCTTCCCTGCTGCTCCCAGCCCGCTTGCTTTAGATAAATTCCACTATTTCTAATGAGCTGCTCACCAGCTGACAATTCCTGATGGAAATCAAGAGGGACATGCTGAATGCTTGCTGCACTGGGAATGCGCTGCACATTGCATTGGAATGAGCTCTCCTGAGTGCAGGGGATAGGTGAGCCTTGCCATGTCCGCTCTCCGGCCCCACAGCCTTCATTAAGCACATGAGAGCAGCACAGCAACCCCACTATGTTGGTCTGGATGCCGCAGAAGTGACACCTGCAACGCAACCTGGGGCTTTATCAGCACCCGTGCATGCACTCAGGGCAACAAGAGCGTTCCCATAGAGCTATTCACAGCGAGCATCACTCCTGCACAGGGCTCCCCAGCACATCAGTGATGACAGTGGGCACCATGAACACACTTCCCAAGTCTGAAGGGCTCAGAAGGATGGCTGGGCACTCAGGAAAGCCAACCTTTCAATTACGAAAAAATTCCACTTGCTTCCACCAAGAATTGGGGCGGTGGTGGCATCATTTGCTCCTTTAAGGACGTGCCTTTCTACTGCTAAGGGTAAGCATCCTGTCTTGGACAAAGCCAGTCTATTTTCTTCAGATGATGGACTCTGTTAGCGAAGCTCTGTGAAATGCCAAGCACTGTGGGATCCCCAGCTCAGCTCCTACACAAGACTGTGACATTTAGCAGCCTCTGCCAGTAAAGCTGTGATGGTTTCAAAGCCTGGACACAGTTTGCTGCCTGTTAACCACTTTAAGACGACCGTGTTCGAGTGGCGGCCTCTGTGGCTGCAAGAGCTGAGCAAGGACTATCCAGGAAGGTGACCCAGAACTCAAAGCAAGAAGCAAAGGTTTCACCCCCATGTTTATTCCAGCAGCCTGAGATCCTTGACTTGGAGCTTCCTATTATCATACCACTGGATACTCCATAAAAACAAGCACTTGCATCTATGCATCCAGGCCACTACATACGCCACTGGCAGGCAATTAGATCTAACAACCCAAAGCTATTTCCTCCTACGCCTATTTCCAGTGGCTTAAAAAACCAGCCTGGTAATTTAATAAGACACCTTTATTAAGCTCAATTCATTCAAAAGCTAAGAGTGATACACAAGGTTAAACACCAGTAGTCTAAAGGTTACGCTGCAGCAGCAACCAATTTGAAAAACTTATTACAAACCCATTCTGCGTTTGATGAGATTTCTTTTCCAGCAGGCACCCCGTGTGCCCACCGGTGTGGGAGCTGCAGCCTTCCCAACGGGACCACGCATCCCATTCCTTGCCCTGCTCCTTGTCCCACCACCTCTGCTTTCATTTCTCCAGATGCTGAAGACTCCCCAGCTAATATCTGCTGATAGCTCAGGCAGAGGGAGGCCAACGCAGGGAGACCACACTGCCCCTCCAATTCCAGTGGCCATGCGGATGGTTCCCAGCTTTAAAGCCCCACGGTTGGGAAGTTACCAGAACTCTCCAGTTCTGTATTTGTCCCCATCCTTCCTCTAATCAGCCTCTCACCCAGCTTTTGCACCATCAGGAGAGATTATTAATGGTGACTTCTTGAGAGCACTGAACAGCATCAGGCCGAGCACTCGGGCCGGTGCATTCACTCTAAAAATACCATCGTTCGCTGATTACTCCCTAAGGACTTTCCTTTGAGATCTGCCAGTTAGCAATTCCATAATCCATTTAAATGGGTGCCCCATCGATAACGCTTAGATGTCATTAATCAGCCAAGATAAAACCCTACATCGAGTTCCATGCCTTAAAAAGGCCTAAGCCTATTATTCCTACCCGTGCCCTTTCATCAGGACAACCTACAATCTCCAAAGCAGGCATGTTTACTGTTTCAAAGCTCAGCAGCAGCCTGACCTCCTCATGTGCTCAGGGTACCATGATGCTCCGGTCGGGTCCATCAAGCTGTGGGCAAGCTTCCTGCTGCCCCTTAAGCGCCTCTTCCCAAGCGGCAAGAGCCAGGATGCATGACTTTATCTGGGAGGACAATCATGGACTTGAACAGATGTTCGGCTTTCTTGGGAAAGGCAAGGGCATGTGAAAGGTGGCTACATTCTCACCCTCGTGCCTCTCCCATGACATACAATCACAATGCGCACAGTGAGGAAGCCACGTGCAGTAAATTCAGCTCTGTGGCTGTATCCACTAATTTCACTGTGCACGAGAGCTACCAAAAGCTGCCATAGAAAAACTGCATTGCACTCCACGTCCATGCTCCTTGGGGGCGTGCCAATCCTACCAGCATTGAATCATAGCACCGCAGCAGCTCCCAGGCCTCCAGCAATCTCCATGCAAGTGATACAGCTCCTACACTGCAGCAATCTGTCCACCCTGAACTCAAACCCACACTGAAACAGTACTAATAACACAGTAAAACACTCTGGGAAGCACTCGTGGCTTCAGAGCCACTCAGGTAATACTTTATCTGCTATGGGGCACTATTTTACCCAGCGCCTCACCTCTGCTTTGATCCGTGCCCCAAACCAACTATCCAGACCCTGACTTCCGGCAGCTTCCATGCTGACTGCCAGGAGAAGGGCAGGAGGAGCGTGTCCCTCACTATTAGAAGGCAGCAGCCAAGCAAGAGTTTTATACGCGGATTAAACACAACTGTCCCCTCTGTTCCGAAATCACACAGGACTGCTGATGAGGAAACGAAGCCCAGACCTGGCACGCCTGAATCTTCTCCTCACCTTTCGCAAGGACAGGAGCCTGCGTGGCTGGTTTTCAGCCAAAAGGCACAAACCTCGTAAATAAATAGCTCCCGTGCTTGCAATAATGAGTGAGCGCGGGACCCGCAGCTCCCAACTCGTCTGGAAGAGCCTTGCAAAGACCACTCTGCATAATTCACCCCCGGCAGAAGGGTTGAAAGCCTGCAGCAGGACAAGGGAAGCCAAGGCCAGGCAGCCTACAAACACTTCAGTATTTAAGTGAGCTCTGCTGCCTAACGCCTGCAAAGGCAGAGTCCAGCCCAAAGCGCGAGCTCTCGCCCCAACAACACCCCTCCGAGAAAACCTTCTTAATGAGCTTGCAAATGAGCACCCAACTGGGAAATGTCACAAACAAGAGCGGCTACCACCCCAGAAAATCAAATAACACTTGGCTGATCGTGGGGCTTTTCATATGCGCTAGAAGGAAGAAAGGAAAAAGCCTTAAATCAAAGTCTCCGAAGGGGTCAACACCTCCCTGAACAAAACAACTCATTTATTCCTTCTCAGAAATCTCCAGATGATAAATTACACTGATGTTAAATCACCTCACTGCATACTATGCAATTAATACTGGTACGCAACAAATGTAAGGTTTGGGGGAGATGCAGCAGCACACATACATACATATGGCCCATTTTTAACATCCTTTGGCACAAAAAATCCTCCCTTCCTAACAGCAGAGGCTGTAACAGATTCCATCGGTGCGTATTGTAACAGGACACATGCAGATGTTATGAAGAATGAATAAGCAATTAATTAGAACTTCAGAAAGGCAAAAAACAAAGCAATGCATAGAAAACGCCACATCAAGACCCCGACACTTCTGCTTCCAGCCTCACGAAATGAGATAAGCGCCACAAAGGCTGAACTTAAATGTCTCCGAGAATATCTGGTTCCATTCCATTCCTTAATGATATTTTAATGCGTTTTGTTGCTTCATTTCCTTTCTAAAATTACACTCAATGTGCTGCTCCTCCATCCCTCACCGGCAGATCGCAATCCCACAGGGAAAACAGCTCCAGCTGGAATCGGGAGCTCTTCCGAAACCCGGACAGGGCAGCACACTGCGGCTGCCGCTGCCCCCCGTTCCCTGTGTGCTGTTAATCACACATGGAATGCTCTCCTGAATGTTCTCACCATTGCTCAAACTCTGTTTGCTTTGGGAGGCACCACCAGGAGCCTCTCATACGTATTCCTCAGTGCTTGTTTGCACAGATTTCTTTTCAATAGCATCCCCTACATGCACACAGAAGCATTTATCTCTCAACTTCACAAAGGGCCAGGCTATGCCACATTACATACATAACAAATAGCTTACTCGGGGACTAGGACAAGTTAATACTGATCACAAGCCAGTTTTGCTGAGTGCAGCAGAACAGACTTTCCTCCCAGCACATGCTGCTGCGAGCAGGTTCCTGCCTGGTGTTTCCTTGGGAAACACCACAACCAACCCACAACTTTGGAGCTGCATCTTGGAAAAAGCCTCCCTGTGCTCCGAAATTCAGTCAGACAAAAACCACCTCATTACCCGAGAAGGCTCCATCCATCATCCTCCTGTCCTTCCCCAACACATTTCATGCTCCAGTTGGATACATTAAATGCAGAGAAATACAACGTCTGCTGAGAAAAACATTTTCCTGTGCCCTGCTGATGTCCCGATGAGGCGGATCTGCTGTGACCTTGGAGGGAACGGGCAGGACTTAAGGGAATGAACGAGCAGCACAGCTAATGGGTCTGGAGCAGGAAATACACTGTGGCCAGGGGAACTGCACCACCAGCAGCTGCAGGAGTCCTATACTCCAACTGCAAAAGCCCATCCCTAAAAAGCCATCACGAACATAGCAATTAGGACTCACTGTAGGCACCTCGGCTCCCCAAGAGGCCAAGCACGCGTCCACAGCAGCACTGATGGAGATGCCTCTCCGTGAAGACAACAGGGTCTTCCTCCTGCCCAACACACCATCAGTGTGAAGGGGAAAAGCTCAAGGGTGAAGTTTGCTCTGCAACAGCCCCTCCCACCCCGAGCTCAGCAGCAGGCATCAAATGCAATTGTCTGGATGCCATCCAGCACATGGAGTCCCAAATCCGCTACCTGCTGGGAGCCGCCAGGTTATGATGCATGACATGTTCTGCTGTCTGTGTTCTCCTCTGAAGCCATCTGCTGCTGCCCGCTTCAGGACCTTGCAGGACTAGCACGGGTCAGGTTCCCAGTACATCGCCACTATCTCTTTTGAGACGCTCAGAGTTTAATGCAGACCAGAACATACACACAAAGCAGTCTGAAAGCCCTTCTCCTGCTCATCCCCGCTGCCCTTCAAGGAGGCTCTGCGCTAGTTCCAGTCCAACAAAGGGCTCCGGAATGACACACAAAGATGCTACCATCAGTGCTAAGGGCAGAAACATGGGCAGCAAGTGCAAGCGCAGCCTCCAATGTGCTCACTGGAGTAGGCATGCGTCCTATAGGACATCCAAGTAACCGCAGTTTGTGCGTGCTCTGCCTTCACAGCATGGGGCAACCTGCAAAGGCTGCAAACAAAAGAGGTCAGAATGGATTTATCTGAGGAAGAGTGGAAAAAATGTTACTGTTTTTGCATAAAAAGGACAGCGGCCACCTCCTATCCCGCCAGTCAAGACTGCAGAGGGACTACTGAAAGGAAGCCTAAAGATGAGCTGATGTCCTTCTGGACAAGGGGAAGAACCCAGCGAGGTTTCAACACCCCTGCATAAATAGGGGAGATGGGACTCTTTTCCCCCCCGTTAAGTATTTGATCAAGCCTCACAAAGGTGCTAATGTATTATTAAAGCTAATGGAGCTCTACAAGAAATGTTAATGGACATTAAGTTTGCATAAATGAATTACACATTAGCTCAGTCACAAGAAATCTCGTATCTGCCAATTTAGGTGGTATCTGATCATTTCTGTTTTCCTCATTACAGGAACATTACTTCCCGCTAGTTTCAGAGATATGACAATTGTAACCAAGATGTTCATAATGAAACTACATAATGAAGCAGATGAAATAAATTAATACAAAACATCCTCTTCTCCTTCTGAAGTGATGTTCCAGTTGAAGTGAGCCTCCACAAACAAGCCCCCTGCAGGCCCCAGCACCCCGGCTCTGTGAGGACTGCGTGACGGTGCTTTGGGAGCCGCTTGCTGCTCAGATGGTGCAGCAGCTCCCTCCCTCATCCCCAGCAGCTGCACCAGGGCACGGCTGCGTTTGGGACCAGCAGCGCTCCCAGGCACCTGCTCCTAAACCTTGTTAATGTCATACACAGCAGCACAGCTCCTAAACAAAGTGAGATGTTACTAACAGCAGACATGTTAGAAGTGTTACAGAAAACAGGTTGGCCTTCATCAGCAGCATTACTGAAGACTCCACATACATCGTGTTCCTCTGACTTAAAAAACCACCTGGTGCTGTGTGTTTGCAGCGCACAACACTGGGTTTCTTTTGCACAGAGCCGAGTTTTTGTCAGTGAACTCCCAATGGTGACCAGCCGCTTTGATGTGGCAGCAGAGAAGCATTTTTCAAAGAGATAGGTAGGTTGCTAAGAGAAAAATACTCAGGTTTAATCTGTTCCGACAAGTATAAAGCCCAGCCAGGAACCTTTGACAGTGCAGATTCTATGTACAGAAAGTTATTTCTTAAGAGCATAAAGGTATGTATTTATCGCACTGCAGAAGGGCCAGGAGAAGTCGTGGCTTAGCCCCTGAAGTGGTACCCACCATTTTGAGCAACAATATAGAAGCCCCATCAATGCTGTCATTTTACCTTCAGAGTAGTTCCTGAACTCTGAAGTGAGGGATTTGATACGTTAAGAGAATGAAAAGTGCTGCTACTCACACATAACTTCCAGGTAGCGCTGCGTCTGCAGGTCCTTGACAGCGGGGTGGTCCACCAGGCAGATGACAGGGACCCCGTCGTCCTCCCGTCCCACCTTCAGCAGCAGCTGGCTGGTCACCGTGTACATGTCGGACCACTGCTCCACTTCCGACTTGCCTGGGGGGGAGAGCAAAGAGCAGATGGTGGGTGATGGTGGAGGGAGCGCATCCCCTCTGGGTGCCATCCATCCTCACTGGCAGGCTCCCAGGGTTAGGGGGCTGTTGCCATTTGAAGTCAATGCTGATTAACGATCCTCTCACACCATCCCCAAATCCCCAAACTCTTAAATCAATGAGCTGCAAATCCCTCCCACTCCTGAATCAACAATTAGCTACAGAAGTGATTAACCAGATTAACTCCATTAAAAGCGGCATTGATGGGCGGAAGTGTTTCAGCAGTGCTGGTCGGAGCAAAGTGCTGCTCCAGGCTGGCTGCTGGAAGGATGCAGTAAGGCACAGCATGGAGACACAGAGGAACAACAGACAAGGCAGGAGGAAAAGGAACACAGCAGGCACCTGCTGACAATGCACCTCCACTTTGTCTTCAGATGCTCTTATCTGTGGCTTTGTGCTTAAGAATTCTCAGTGTAAAGGATAAGGGCAACTCCTGGAGCAGAGGTCTTTCAAACACAAAATACTTCTGTATAATACACTGAAGTGAAAGAGGCCAGATGCAGGAAGCAACACCCCATGATGTTTAAAAGGCTTTCTGATCCACAAAGCTGCGCTGTCCTGCTCTTCACAACCCACAAGAAGGTATTTCAGATTCCCTGCCTCTGTGTAAAACACCAAAAATGCAACGAATCAGCAGGGTGAGCAAGAAGCTACCACCAGCTCAGCGGTCTTCAAAGGGAAAGGGAAGCTGGGATTCATTTGCCAACACAAGAAAACTCAATCAAGAAGTCGGACAGGACAAGCATGAAGGGTCACGACTGTTGCGCTGCTGCCCATCAGAATGGGGAAGGAAGCCAGAAAAGGGCCCCAGAAAGGGAAGAACTGCACCGCACACCGGTGACAACTGGTGCTGGGAATCAGTGGCACACCCCTTCAAGTGGCAACAGGTTTGCATTCCACCTTTATCAGCATGCTCTCAGATGTGTCCTGCTCGGATGCTCGCAGGTGTTTGACTGAAAGAGAGGATTTCACCCTGCCCTTGGAAGGGGGAGGATTTGAAGTAATAAGCCTGGACTTGTATAGAGAGCCCTTCAGTGTCTCCGACTGGGTAAAGCACAAAGGTGTTGTCAACCAAGCTCACATCTACATGCAGGCTTAAACTAACAGCGTGTCACATGCGATCTGAGTCAGTGACTTGAATGTGCAAATACCGGGAGCAAGCAGACTTCAGGGAGCCGGAGAAACCCATCTCACATGAATATTCAACTGAACACGGAGAAAACACTCTATAAACAACAGAGCTGAATGTGAAGGTGAGCTGAAAATCCTCAGAGCCCAGATGATCCCGGCAGCACTTCAAACTGGGCAGAAAGCTGCAGAAACCACTGCGGAAGAAAACTCAGCCCTGGGGCTGCTCAAGGTCACCTCCAGTTGTAACTGCCTTCTGTAGAAGGGCTCCAGGGCCCTGTACTCGTGCCTGGCAGGCAGGCAGAGCCCCACACGCAGTCCACCCCTTCTGCATTGGAGAACAAGCTGTCTGCCCACACGCTCCTTTGCTCCTGAGCGGGCGTTCAAAGTAGCTCGCTCCGCTCTTTCTCCTTTTATTTTCTCCCCTTAAACTGGGAACAGAGAACAAATCCCCGGCATTACATAAATCATCTCAGCTGTCTGAGACGTCACCTCTGGAAAAAGCAAGTGGCTGAGAGGATGCACCTACCGGTGAGCTCCTTGTTTCCTTTGAACCATCTGATGGTGGTGGCTGGTCTGCTGGCCATGGCAGTGCAGTTCAGCTCGATCTCCTCTCCCTCAACGGCGATTTCCTTCTGGATATCGATTACCAGATTGCGCGGTGGGACTGCAATGAGAAAGACAACAGAGCACATGCTTGATGAAAAACCATTTTGTGATCACTAACACAAGACAGAACCTCCAGGAAAACCCATAAAACCCACGAAAGGAAAGCAGCAACTGGTGTTTACTTCATCTTTCAATCAATCAAACCCTTCGATAGGCGGTTTCTCAGTAATCAGAGTAAGCGCTTCCACTCTTCACCTAACAATCATCGTGGTGGAGCAAATTATTACTTATCAAGTTTGTAACTTTCTGTTCCCAATCCCAGGCGGGCGCCGTTCCAGGGAAGAGCTGCAGCTTCTGCGCTACTCGGCGCTGCGTGCTGCTATTTGAAGGTACAGCTTGACTCCGCACACATTTCTTGACTTCTTCTGACAAGGAGAGGAAACACAAGAGCTGACATTTGGGAATGCATTGCTTACCGTGCCTCGAACCTCGCGAGGCAATGTTTCTCTCCTGCTGTTCAGCTTCAAGCCTCAGCCGCGGGGAGTGGAACCAGGCCAGCAAGCATCAAGCTCATTTAAAAGGCTCAAGGAGCTGCTGAGCCCCAGCCCGGGGTGGAATGAACCGCTCTGGGAACAACCCTGCATCCCCATCCATTGCAGCACCATGCACCAGCCACCGACCCAGCGAGAGCAGTGAGCCAGCTCTGCACCCAGGGATGGGCGCCTCCATCGTATGGCCATTCCTTCAGCATGGCAGTTTGCCCTTCGCCTCAGGCACCTACACATCAAGACTCTTCCAAACGCCAAGCCAGGAGACTATGCACCATGAAAATCATCCAGTAATATTGAGAAACAGGCTATAGCTTCAGGAGATAACAACCACTGCAGCGTCTCTGAGACTGTGACCAACCAGCTTAAAAGTTCCCAGGCAGGAACAAGGAGTCTCCTTCCCCTGAAAGCACCAGTAGAAGAAAAATGAACATCAAAGGATCATTGCACAAAGTTGCAGTTCAGAAAACCCCGGAATTTCCAAAGGAAACTTAACCTTGCTCTGATCAATATGATTAAGCAACTGCATAGTTCAAATGTGACTAACACGTTTTGGAGCTAATGAAGAACAAATATGTATAAATATCATCCAGACGATCAAATGGACTAATTAGTCACTTGTGGCTTTTCTCTAACAAGAACAGAACAGGCTACATATTTGAGATCTTCACATGTTCCAATTAAGCATGAATAAATCTACATATTGTGTCACAGAAGACATTAAGCACATGGGTGAGAGGGGGAAGCGCTGCTGAAGCTCTCTCCAACAGAGACTCCAAAGAAGGATGCAGCGCTGGCACTGGAAGATGCCGATCAGTGACATTACTCCTTGACAGACCTTACTCTGTATCGAAGTCGGAGCGACAGCCACAAGATCTTTGGTGGGAAATGCATTCCCAGTAGGATCAGCATACCGACACAGAGAACCATTCCTCTGCCCGAGCTCATTTCTTCTCCTAATTAGGGAGTCACTAGAACAAGACACATAAAAGGTGTCACCTTCGGCATGGTGGTACCTGACCTCTCCGTACAAACTGGAGCCAAGAGTCCCTCCTCCATCTCCTCACAATGAACATCTACTGTGCCTGCCTGCTCTGTGAGCTGATGCTTGGCCCAAGTATGTGCTGGAGGTGATGGGACAAGACCCACCGTTTTAAGGACCATAGGGCTGGCTGTGCTGCCAGTCCTCCTCCAAACGAACTGAAGCGCAAGGCAGGGAAAGAAACTTTGCTCTGGATTCTGAAGCGTGAAGCACATTTAATAAACCAAACCAAACCCAGCAAAATCTCTGTGCCCAGAGAAGCTGTGGCTGCCCCATCCCTGGCAGTGTTCAAGGCCATGCTGGACACAGGGGCTTGGAGCAACCTGCTCTAGTGGAAGGTGTCCCTGCACGTGGCAGGGGGTTAGAACTGCATGGGCTTTAAAGGTCCCTTCAACCCAAACCATTCTGTGGATCTATGAAACTCTGTTTTGTCTCCCACTTGAAAAACACCATGCTGGCTTCTAGGTGAATACTGTAAGTACTCCTATTTCAAACACCTTCTTAGCATTGTTAGCAGTGAAATGAAATCCAACAAACTACTTTCCATGTGTGATTCAGAGAGAAGAGCTGGGGGAGAGCTTCCTATGCCTATGAACACCGGAAAGCACCCTGAAACTTTGAAGATGTTGATAAATGTACTGGCAAGAGTAGAACTGCTTATAAACATTATTTAAACAACGTATAAAAACCTAAGAACCGAATCTCATTATACAAAGGAAGGAAGATTTAAACTAATCAGCAAGTGAGATCTTACATTAAGTCACCCTCTGTGATTCAGGTTCTCCTATTAATAGAGTCTTAAAAGCTGCTGCTAATCTGCAGAAGCAGCTCTAATGGCACGAGCTGTTATTACTGGTAACAGCATCAGGCTGAGCTGCCTGTGCAGGGGAGCAAAGGAAAGAGGAGAGCTCAGCCCAACGTGCCTGAGCACATTCCGGGGATGGGATGGGATGGAGGGGAGCAGCAGCACCAGCCTCAGCTCTGCAAACAGCCATTTCAAAGCAAATGAGCGAACTGATGGTGTCAAACGAGGGACCCCGTGTTCTTTCACACGTGAAACAAATTTTTGCTAAAATTAATAGGAAGCTATCACTTTCCATTAGCTGAGCTCCAGGTTTCTCTGACTATATACACCAACTGACAGAGATGCGAGAACTTCACCACGCTGGAGGCTCACCAGCGAGGCCGTTAGTAACATCAGCCCTTAAGGAGTATCATAGATGGGCAAAGATGCTGTCATGTGCCATTAAAACGTAATCTCTCAAATCCCCAAGTTTTGGAAGGAAGGAGTCAGTGTGTGATCAGAGTAGTCTGATTACTGAACACACAACATCCATAAACTGAACAGTTCCACCACGCTACGAGGCATTCCTGTTAATTTATTTTCCCTCTGCATATCAGATAATTATTGAAAGACATTTCCTACAGCTTTTACTTTCTGGCTGACTTCTCTCTCACTTTGCCAGATGAGACGTGCCCACTGCAACTCATCTTCCCCTCTCCCTACGACGTGTGCCTTCTCTTGCTCTAGAGCAACAGCCACGAGACAGAGGAGGGCATTGCTGCCAGGACACCAGCAGGTCCAGAACACCAAATGATTCACTTGGATACTCTTACAGAGCAGTGACAGCACCAATGACTAATCCCTGCAGACTGTGTGCAAACCAAGGCTGGTATTAAGCTTCACTCCACAAATGGCAGCAGAACCTCACAGAGTTCCAAGGGACCTTGCCCAAGTAAAGGAGAGGCTTGGAAGAGCACAAGACCTCATGCTTGCACCTCTGCTCATTCTTTGAAGCCAAAACCTGCCTGTGAACAGAAAGGGAAGACCTGAGAATCACACTAAATACCACACAACCTGCAAAGAGAGGCTCTGGGTGCAGGCAGGGACACCTTGCAAGACAGGAAGGCTACGTGAGGGCGATGGTGTGCCACCGAATGACCTGCTTGGTACTTGCCCTTGAAAACCCTGTGCCCGCAGGTTCAAGTCCTAGGCCGCTTACAGCTGCTGAAGGGCTGAGCTGGTCTCCAGTGGGAGAGCACTGGGTGCTCAAATCCTGTCTGTGCTGTACCACTGGAGAGCTGCAGCCCCGTCCTGCTGACCCCAGAGTTCACCACAAGCCCCTGTGTGGCCCTTACCGAGCACCGTGATGGTGGTGTAGATTTCCTGGGGGGGATCAGTGTAGAGCTGGCAGAAGTACCTTCCTTCATCAGAAATGGAGACGTTTGTCAGAGACACCCGGAGCTCGCTGTTGGAGAAGTTCACCAGCTGGAACCTGCTGTCCTTCAGCGCTGTGGAGCAAGCACAGCCTCAGTGACCGTGACAAGAGACGCAGCATCCCCTCTGCCAGCACAGCAAGGCCCAAGGTCAGCATATAAAACCAAGAGAGACACCCACCCCCTCGATTCCTGATGGCAGCATCTACCCTGCCCCTGACCTTTAAGTCCAGCCCCATAAGATATTTCAGTTCCCATATCATCACAAGGACCCAGCATAAGCCCAGCACCTTATCAGGTGCTTTTCAGCTGATAAGCTGATATCAGATGGCCTAGGGACCTGTAGGTAAAATGTTTGTTGAGTAAATCACTTCCACATGGCCCCGTATCTGAGTGTTTGCAGTCAGTGGACTAAGGGGCAGTATGAAAGAGAACAGACTTGGGAAAAGCATGGTTTAAAGTCTCCTGACCAGTAACAGCTGCCCAGTGCTGGTGTAATTGAGAGTGTTTCACTGCAGGTGCCATGCTCTGAGGCAGGATCATCACAGGAAACAAAGCCAGCCTCATCTGCTGGATACGGCACTGATGGGAGATGCTGGTTTGGTTACAAAGCAGCACAGACTGCCTTGAAATCCTCAGTCTTCAAAGCCAACAGATTACCTCTGAGAACATTGTGCTGTCTCGGTGTTGCCCTGTTCAATTTGTTTGTGTCAGCTAAATATTTGGCACTCAACTGCAATTCACCCTGAATTACTACAATCAATTCCTATTGCAAAGTAAGGCGGTCTGACTTTTAAAGGGGACCGTCAAGGTTTCCATTAAGGAGAAAGATTATGATTGCCTGTCTCATCTACCCTCTGAAGAATTGACTAAACTCAAAGCATCCAGCATTGCATTAAAGGACGAGCACTTGGCAACTGCTTTCTCCCAAGTGCGAGCGAGGCGCAGGAAAAGTTGTTATCAAACAAGGAATGATGGGACTTACGTCTGAAATCTCGGAAATAGATGGTTTGCCTGTTGGGATTCAGGAGCTGAATCACCGAGTCGTCGCTGTTCTTAACGCGGCAGCTGATGGTGGCCACGTCCCCCTCCACCACCGTCACGTCTTCTGTAACCAGATTCTGGCCATCACCTTCAGGAGAGAGCAAAGAACAAACAGCAACATCAGAAACGACGCCTGCAAGTCCTGTTTGTGTACCCAGCACCCTGGGAAAGCCAGACCCAGCCTGGATGTCCAGCGGAGCAGGCAAAGTGGGGCTCCCGGACACCCCGCCCCGACCCTCTAACACACACGTTCCACGCGTGCAGCAATGCCAGAAATCTGCTTTCTCTCTCAATAGATGAATTCTGTTGCATCACCTCAAAGAGCAGTTTGCTATAAGGAGCTTTTACCCTTTGACTCGAGCACACAGACTTTGGTGAACCAGCTTTTACCCACTCTGTGTAATCAGTAGGCGCTATTAATGTCCAGAGGCAAGAAAAAGAGAATTCAATGCAATTATGCAGCGGGAGCTGTGTAATCATTTCCAGGTGATCATCCCAAACTCTCCTCCTAATGAACTGAGTCACCGCATCACATGCATGCAGAGAAATTTGCTTCCCATGTTAAGGGGTGCAGAAGATGGGAATCTGAAAACAGTGCTTTGCACTTGAGATCCTGCACCCGTCACCCACATACCAACAGCGGAGACCCAAAGCCATCAATCCATGAGGGGCCACAGCAGCCGCCGCATCCTGCCCGGGCACCAGAACACCATGGCTGTGCCCGAGCAGCCCCAGTCCATGAGAGCCAGCGCCAGGCGCTCCGATACCTCCAGAACAGTTCTAGCACAAATACTCAATGTTACTAACTGCTCCTGGGGGATAATTTTATCAAAGCCATTCAAAACAAGGTTCTTGCACAAGGATCAGCTTGATATGTTCTCATAAACGCAATATTCACTACAAATCATTAACAAAGCTATTAAGATTCGATTTCCATCTCAGCAATTATTGCTAGCATATTTTTTTACATTTACTTTAAAAGACTCAATCCTATTTTCAATTCATTAAACTGTTCCTTGCATTTACTGAATTTTACATCAGCTCAGAAGCCTATTTGAATTAATAAGAATTACAGTAGAAGTAATTTAGAAATAAATTATTTGAAGTTCAAGCCACTGAAGCTTTTCACGCCGGGATGCTGCTACATTAAGCCTGCTGACTGATGGCTTTGGAAGTCCAGCATCTCGGCCCAGGCTGGCATCAGGATCCCCCTCCAGAAGGCATTTATCTCCCTGAGGACAACGACAGGCCGAGTGCACGTAAGGACACACCGAGCCGTGGTCCAAAGCCAACAGCATCACCAGCCCAGCAGACTTTGCGTATTTGTTCTGAACCAAAGGGCGCCTAATCAGGCCCTTGGCTGCAAAGCTCCCCTTGCTCCGCTGACCTAAATATGCTTCCGTGGCTGAGAGCACCAGACCGTGCACGATAACGCTTTGGGGGATCTGGATTCCGATCTGCTCCCGCTTACCAAGACAAGAAGGGTATTGCCGTGACCTGCATCAAGTACAAACTCTGAATTAAATCAAAGGCAACGTGAAGCGAGAGCTCCAGACCCATCTTCATGTCAGCGTTCCAGGGAGTTTCTCAGTAAATATTTACTGGCAGCATGTTTGAGGAGCATTAGACACATTCACAGCACTGCGACATGTTGTGACAGAAAGGGGAAGACTGGGAGGGGAAATGAAGCTTACGGACCAACAGAGAACGGCACAAGTTGAAAGAAGCAAAGGAAAGCTGCTACTGAAACCCAACCTTAAATCAGCTCCCAGTTCACAATGCATTTGGGGGGCCACGAGCAGAGCCGATGGGAAAAACCCAGCAGAATTAAGTGGGATAGGTTTTCACCTGTTCCATGGGAGCAGACTGTCAGAGCCCCCATGCTCTGTCTGTGTATTAGACGGTGGTCTCCTGCTGGGAAGTCCAATACTAAGCCCAGATCCCCTCTCCAGCATTCAATGCACACAACAGACAGACTCCAGGCCCTGGCCCGGAGTCCGGATCATCCTTATCTCCAATGTAAGGCATTGCTATGGAGAGGAAGGGAGAAAGGAACATGAAGAACCCAGGTTCAAAGTGAGCTGCCCTACATATGCAATGTCTGTAACAGCATTAATGAGCAGGTACAGCAGCCTGGAAACAGCCGTGTCTGGAGCCTATGCAATTCATTTTCCCACTTCTCTTTTTGCCTCAGACTACCACAGTCTCTGCTTTTCAGACTGCAAAGACAGACATCGATGAGTAAATTGTGTTTCAAATGAGTTCCTCTTAGCTGGACACAGCCCAGGGACCTTGGCTCATATGCAGCGGTCACATTTAAAATCAATTCCTTCTCCACTTGTGGCACACCGGGAGCGAGGGAAGCGCCAGGGAGAAAGAGGGAAAGATGAAAACTACGTGCTCGCGAGCACGATTCTGCCATTTCCAGGGAAACACGAGCAGCGCCGCTGCTGATCCAGCCTACGGGATACTAGCACAAAGGCCTTCCGAGGAAGAGTAATCCCCACTGCACCCGAGCCACGTAAGCCCAGAGACTCAAACGAAATTCCTCTTTATAAATTGAGTGAAGGGAAACAACCCACATGGATACACAAACTGTTTGTTCGCGTGCTCCAGGAGCAAGCGACATGGCCATCAGTCCGCAGAATTAATGTAAGTTGAATGTCACAACTCATCTATCAATTCCAGCTCCTATAAGGAACGTGGTGCTTAAATAACCAGCCCAAGTTGCGACAAACACGAGGAGGGTTTTACAAACGCCTCATGATCCACCTACTGCAGGCGCTTCGTCTACCTCTTGATGCTCCTCTCCCAGAGCAGTGCCTACGCTCTCTCCATCCATCATGAAGAGAGCATCCCTCTAAAAGAAACGTCAGGAACCGCCTGTTTGGGAGGACTTGAGGAGCCAGAGAGACTTCTTGTCGTGATCAGATAAGAGGAGCCTTACAGAGCAGGAAAGGAGGAAATCAAATCGCCCTTTCACTTCTCTGCACATTTGCTTCAAGGAGGGAGGAGAGGATTGACAACTCGGTGCTGGAAGAAGTTGCTAGAGCTCAGTGCATCTGGTCTCCAAGTCTTCAGAGACTCTTTCAGAAAGCTGCAGTCGTCACACTTGAACTTTGGAGAAGAATGGACAATCCATGCTAATTGTGCTGGCGAGAAAAGGCAATTGCTTCCTGCGGAGTTAATTTCATGACAGCCTTTCATGGGCAAAAGAATGACAATTTCGGATGAGGCTGCCTACAGACCATGCACGTGTGAGCGCGGGGCACGGCTGGCAGGGGGGTGAGCACTGCTGCAGTGAGCTGGTCCCACTCCAGCAATGGGATGGATTGGGGCTGGAGAGCAGCGCCACGCAGTGAAACCCAGTCTGCAATCCACATCATGCGGAGAGACGGGGTGCTGTCATCCACTCGCATTACTTCCAAGCACTTCCGGGCAGCAGAAGAGGCAGCCTGCTGCCACTTACACCCATGTGTAATCCTCTTGGAACCCTGCTGAGGCCAAGGAGCCACACAGGAAGCAGATCTTGTTCCAGGAACACCAAGGAAGGGGATCTTGCAGCTCTGCTTCTCTCTCTCTAAAGCAGAGACTGCAGCAAATCAATGTGGCAACACTCACATGGTACAAGTATCTTTACTTTCAGATTTAATGTGTATTATTCGTTCTTCACCACCACAGCCAGGTTTGACAAAACTGCTCTGAGAAAGGATGCTGCTGATGGTACCAGTTTTGGTATCACTTGATGATGCTAAAAGAATCAGTTCCTGTTTAGGATGGGGGGAAAGGAGGTGTGGGTGGAATTAACATTCACAGAACCTCCTCCCAAAACATTAGTACCATGGATGTGTGAAAGTGCAGGTACTGCTGATGGCTAAGGAAGTGCACTGCCGATGAAGGAACTGCTCCTCAGCAACGCATGATCTGTTCCACTTTCCAAGCAGAGAATAGTTTGGCCAAAGGTAGATTGCTTCTCAGAAGAGTAAACGGAAGAGGAAACAGCGGCACCAGATTAATGGGTCACATAAGAGCCATGGCTGTCCCTGGCCTTGCCACTGGTCCCCAGGAGCCGGATCGGTGGGAGATGCTTCTGCACCTGACTTGGCTAAAGGTTGGTTTCCCCCCAGCTTCACCACCAAACCTCGGGTGCAGAACTTGTGCACCACTTTGGATAACCAGTCCTGGGGTGCGAGCGGATGTCTGGCGCAGTCTGCAGGGATCCAACCACCGCCAGCTCGCTGTCACGGGCTCACCGAGCTGCCTTGTCACCGCAGGGACCCGCTTCCCTCTTTCCCAGCCCATATTTTAGCAAGCGTGTGAATGCTTTCAGCACCTTTCCGCGGCGCTGCGCCCGGCTCCTCTCCGAGCCACAGCTCACACTTCCAAGCTGAACTGCTCTCATGAGACAGCATGCAAGAGTGTGCTAAAAACTCCTTACTGCGGGGAGCACGCTTACGCTGTGACACACACACACTTCAGTGAAATACACTGCAAATTCAAGCGAGTTGTGCACAGCTATGAAATTCCTGCAGGAAAAATGCTACAGCCACCTTTATGGCTTTTCTGGCTTAAAGAGGAAGAATAAAAGACGACAACAGCTCGGAGCCGACACCAGCGGCTGTATTTACTTTAAGCATTTGTGAATTTCTGCATGATGAAGTGGCACTGGGGAATTCTTTCCACTGGATTGTAACCAAAGCAGCACAGAGGCAGAAAACCGCTGGGAAACAGCCCTAAAGCAGCGCTCCCCATGAGAACAAACATAGCCCACATCCCACCCAACCAGCAAACGAAAGTATTTCTTTTCAGCCTAAGAATTAAACCCCTTTTTCCCCTCCTGCGAAACCCTGAGCACTGTGGGCCACAGGTTTCTCAACCCAGAGCATCTCCTGACCTGCCAGGCCCATCGTGCTGCTCCTCTCATGCTGCGGCTGCTGTTACCAGGAACCACATCAGCGCAGATTTATGATCCGCCACCTGTGCTGGGATTAGATGTCAGCCTTGTCTTTCTATTACCCACATATTGATAGATAAAATTCCACGGCCATACACTGCTTCTCCCTTCAAAGGTTACCCCTGGGGATGCTGAGGATCGATACCCATCTCATCTGTCGCTGGCTGGGAGGAACAGAGCAAACAAGGCTGCTGTGGGGGGGGAAGGCCCTTGCACAGCTCACAGCACTAGTACTGGGTTTTGCCACAGAGCCTGTTGTTCCTCACAACTCCGGCTTTTATTCCACTTTTCTAACCAAATCTTGGGATGGAAAGCAATTCATAACAACCACCAAAATGCAGTCTTTCAGAAAACGATCATTCTTGCACAGTTAATAGGTTTGGATTCTTTGAAGGAGGAATCCTATGAGCCACGCTCACCACAATGGAGCTTCTGCTGCCTGAAAGCACAATTCACACATTTTGCTGCCATAGATAGATTGGGAAGCTGCATGCCTGGTTTAGAACTAATTCCTTAACCCAATGGACAGATCTTAAATAAAAGATGTTGCTACTGCAGCTTTTCCTTTTCCTTTTTGATATCTCTCTATCTAGGGATGCTCAAGCAGTTTAACCAACTGCCTAGAAGCAGCGCGTTCCAGAAATAGCAGCAGCTCATCTCTTGCTTTTACTGTGGAAGCTGCAGGTCCATCACCAAGACAATAAAAGGTTGAAGGGCATGAGGAGGAGCGAGCAGAAGTCCGGCAAAGGGCACAGCTGTGCACAGCCTCAGGACAAACACAAGGCAGGACCTTGCACTCCCGTTCCTCCCAATACTGAGCCATCACTGTGAGCCACCACCCACCAAGTGTGCCCCCTGAAATCCACTGCTCTGGTCCCCCATCCACTGCTCCGAAGCAGCACCAGTGAGGGAGGAGTCTGACAACACACGAGGGTCCCAGCAGACTGCTGCCTTCATTCAGTGTGTTTAAATAACACTCATCTAGGATCAACACTCATTTATTATTAATGGCACCCTAATACAGAATCCCGTATCTGCATTTTATCTTCCAGCTGCATCGCTACCAAGGACACGCGCAGCCTGGATCTGAGGAGGGAGACCTTAATTAATCCAGAGTTTCTCACGCACAGAGTGTCCTCTCTCTGTCACGACTTGGTCCGTCAGGAGCCCGAGCCTGATGTGCAGCAGGTTGCTGCAGGTAAGAGGGTGAAAAACTCAGTTTTCCCAGACAATGAGCACGTTGGGCACATTCACATTATCGCAACATTTCCAGCACTTGCTGCCTCACACATTTCCATCTCTGCCACAGGGATGCTCCATACTTAAACACCTCAGCACGGGCTCCAGGCACAACACCCACACTCCCAAGAACTGCCAACGGGGGTTACTCAGGATAACAGGATTCTCCAAGAACCAGGAACGCTGTTTCAAGGCAAATGATGGGTTTCGTTTTACTTAATAATACGCAGATACGTCTCATTACACTTCCTGTAACCCATTTCTTGCAGAGATAATAGATAATATTGGGATACAGTATTTTTCTTGGGGTATTCTGGTCAATTCCCACTCTTTGACTGAGAGACAGCTTTAAAGGACACCCCTTTACTTGCTGCACTATACACACAAGTGATGCCACCCCCCTTCTATTTTAGAGATCAGAGAGAAGACCTTTTGCCAAGGAACAACAGCCACTATCAGCGAGGGTTATACATCATAAAACCATGAGGGTTATGCACTCCCTCCCCCAAAAACCCAGGGGGAAACAATCTCAGCAGTGGCATTCCAATCCAAGTGCTCCTCCCAGCTCATGCTCCCAGAACGGATAACAAGGTATGTTACAACAAAAGCCTTTAGTCTCGGTCTGGCTCAGACACAATGACAAATGCTAGCCTAAAGGGCAACGCATTTGTAAGTTTGAAGTCTCCTGCAACACCACTGTCCTGATTCCTCCCGGAGATAAAGGCTGTTCTGGGAGCTGTGTTACCATGTATTATTTGCCAGAAGAGGAAGAAAAACCATGGAATCAGCCCGCGATCTGCTACCCAGCAGATTTACAACTCTTAGTAGAAGACCACCACTCACGTCCCGAAGCATTAATCAGTCAGTGCAGACTGTGACCATCCCCCCCAGGCTCCACGAGCTCTGAATTTCTTTACCCCCCTTCGTCGGTGGGATTTGCTTTAACGGAAGCCATGAAAAGATGGGGTAAGGGCAGATGCTCCTTACACAGGAAAATCAAACCACGGCTTCATAAATGTCATTAACCCAAACCCCCTTCAGTGCCCTCTGCCCCCATCAGCGCTTCCAGAACATTCTCACTCACTTCTTAAAGGTGCAGTCGCCTTTCAAAACCAGACTGCATTTAGTTCTTAACTAAGCAGCTCTTTGCGCACACACACACCCGGCCTTGAGGTTTAGCTTGTCGTTTTAAACAAAAGCAGCATGGTAAATGCCTTTCACACGCAACACCATTAGATATAATTAAGCAATGGGTAAAGCATACATCATGCTATAAATGTCATTTAGTTTTACAGTTAAACTCATCAACATTTATCAAAACACTGCCTCCAGAAAGAACAAGACAGCCACAACCAGTGACTTCAATCCGCTGCTGTCTCTGGAGCAGCGTGCTCCAAGGCAGAACCTCGGCATGGAACGTCTTCCCACTTCGGCTTTGCATCTTTTTGATGGAAATGGTAATTTGCTGCTAAGTTCCTGTATGCAGCAGGATGGGAAGCAAAGGATCCCATTCTGTTCTAGGACCTTCCGCTTTCCCACCCTCTCAAGCTACACCTCTGGCTGCACCATGGAGCATGGTGCGAAACCAAAGCCCCTGGCCAAGGACGCTTATGCTGGTGGCAGGGCTGCTGCTGTCCAACGCAGGGCACTGTGCCACCACCTCCTGCCTGGGGACAGCGGGACCAGTGCAACTCCATGGCACATCCAGCTGCCCAGTGGGAACTGGCAGCCTCTAATCCACAGGGATGCTGGCCTTATGCTCCTGCTGCTGCAGGAAGCCTACGATAAAATTTCATTCCTGAGGGTCTGCTTTCTGCAAGGGGCACGTCAGAGCTACCACAAAGGGGATGCGAACCGCAAAGAAAGGGAAACACAAGCAGTGCACGTTACCAGACACTGCCGTGCCTGCGCTGCTTTAAAATCTCACCATTTCTCATTTTCTCCTAGGAGCATTAAAACATGCAAACTGAGCCCATTAGAGGCAATTTTCAATTTACTGCTCCTCCTTGATATTCACATGGTAAACACCAGCAGGCATCAGCTCCATCAATAAGGCTCGTGGGCACCCAGGTGACTGTAAACTGCAGCGAGCTCCCTGACTCTGCACCTTTACGTAGAAGAAAAGGTAAAAAACCCACCCAAACAGTTTTGAAATGGGAGTTTCATCATCTCCCATCATTACAAATTACACTGCTGCACTCCAGGAGTACCAAGGAGCAAACGCTGAAGCTTTCTGCTGTTATTTACTCATTCTGCCCCTCCGCAGCAGGGGGAAGGGCTGCTCGAGGCGGGTGAGGATCTCCTCCTTTTCCTCCTCCTCTCCCCCACCCCGGCTCTATGGCAGACACAAGCTCTGCCCACTCAAACGTCTTCCTCACACCGTGTTGGCAAGGCAACTGGCATCAGTGCGGGGCTTCGGGAATGATCCTGCTCAGCATCAGTGCCCGGCGCAGGGAGAAAGGATGGACCGCAGCAAATGAACAGCAATGCCTGCTCCCTTTTCCAAGCTCAAAGACCAGGCTCTGGAGGTGAAAGCAGTTGGGCTGGTATAAACCTGTACCCTGCCCAACAGTTCTCCTCATGCCCACCCTGCAGCTTGACAACTACCAGCAGGTGAAACTCCTGTCTTCCAGCCTCCTAAATGGGCCTTAAAAAGGAAGGGTTCAGATTTACAGGCAGAGCCAGGTCGGAGGACAGCCAGGAATCTTGGGAATGGGCACTACATCCCAGCGCCAGCTCCCTGGGTCACCTTGTTTTGAAACTGTGCAACACAGAGAGAGCACTTCGCTAAAAATCTATCTTCTTAACTGCTTGAAACTGAATTTCAAATGCATGTACGCAGCACTCCTATCTGCCCACTCTTCTGAGCTCCTCCTTTGGCCTTATGATAAAAGAACGCAGGAAATTATAACTGACCTTCCCCCCAGCCCGGAAAAGGGAATTCATTATAGCAAGCACAAAGTGCTATTCCAATAAACCAATGCAATCCATTCAAGCACTGAAAAGCAACGAAAGCACCCTGAAGGCTTGATACCCTGCTAGTCATTCACAGCGTGTCCTGCCATGGGTATTACCCAGCAACCACGTCCAGGACCTCCATGAACACAGCAATAGTGTTCCACAACCCCGCCCCTTGCAGCCTTCCCTTGTGTCCTGACCCCAGAGCTGAGCACACTCACTCCATCCTGCATGAGAGACACGAGGCCTTGGCCAGATGTTGAACCAGCAGTTGAGGACCCGCTATAGACAGTTGCTCAGCATCCCTGGCAAGAACAATATAAATCATACTCATTCTTCACAACTCCTCACTCAGACCCCAACAGCTGGAGGAGATCTGCTGATTCTTGCCAACTTGTAAGGAGCTGCGAGCGTGGCCTCTCGTACTCAGCACATCCAGGGAGAATATTTAACAGCAAGACTCATTTCCAAAGGAGCAACTCGACAACAAACAACTTGGCAGCACAGCCGTGGCAGGCCGAGCTCCCTGCAGCTGCTTTATTCAGGAGCCGCACTCACATCCAAGAGCAGGAGAAATTCCCCCCCCAGTCACTTGTGTTAAAACCACGTTAAAATCCCTCCCACTTACAGCAAGGTCTGCTGAGAATGAAGACCCTGCCCTGAAACTCGGAACCGAGCTCTGCGACACCTGGATTTCGGCACTGTGACCATTAAGTATGACTGAAATGACAGCCTGGCTCAATGTGGCTTTTAAAAGCACTTTATGCACTCTAACATGGCTTTTGCTGCAACGCCACTTAGAATCACAGTCACAGAAGAGGGAGCTGCTGTACCGAAGGTGCTTTTGGCTTGGGTTTTCCCTTGAAACCTGCCAGGGCTGCCTATTCCTCAGTGTTTCCCGCCCGGCAGCCTGGCTGGGAGCTGAAGAGCTGCCCCAGCCTGCAGGTACCATAAATCACAGAACCCATCCGATGCGCCTGCAGCATTCCGCCTCCCAAGTTACAGTAATAACTCCCAGGGCCTGGAGCTGCCGCCTCCTGCCTGCAACAAGTGCAGTGATCCCGGCTCCTCCCAGCTCGGCTCCTCGGAATTCATTACCATGGAATAACGATCCCGCGAATGGGATTTATTACGCTCAGGCAGTGAGATAAAACACTAGGGTTGTGCGGAAAAACACTCTGACACAGACGCCATATGCTCAGCACCGATGATGAGCGGGTTACTTCAAGCAGGAAGATTTTGTTTTCCTGCTGCACAGATTTGCCACCCCAAACACGAGAGTGAAGCAGCACGCCTGGAACGGCATCAGCGGGCACATGCTCTGCTCCACCGGGATGAACTACCCTTCGCCTGCTGCCCAGGCAGCCTGGAGCAGCCCTCATGGGTTGATGAACGCCTGCTGAGATTGGATGGTGTTACGAGAACAAAACAACCCTCATGAATCATAAGGCTTTATGGGTGTGCTGCTTTGGGTAATTCCTTCAGAATCGGACTACCTCCTGCTCATTAGCAAACTCGGCTGCACAAGAGAAGGATTTTGGGAGTGAGGCGATTACACGCAGGCAGCGCGGGGGCAATGAGGGAAGTCAAACTCCATTTCCAGGCACCCAAAGAGACAACAGCCTCATCAGACAATGGGGGAGGGAAGCAGAGAAGCAGGAAGCGCCACTGCCTCACTCTTCTTTTCAATCCCAAATGTGGCGTAAGGAATGGAACTGGTCACCCTTCAGGCACAGAGCCCCACGTTACAGCCACGGGCACCGGCCTGCCCCACAGCTCCTTGAGCCGGCTGGGTGTTTGTGAGCAGCAGGACGGGAAACACGGATCCCCCAGACCTTGTACCGGGCATCGTGACTGTGAAACCGTGCGTCTGCATTCATTCAGCCCAGATCTGCAGCTCAGAGGATGCGCCACGTTACTGCTGTGTCTCAGACTGAACCACAGTGCACACTGTACGCACACTGTACCTGTGGTCCCGCACAAAAATCCCGGTGGGATGAGTTCTTTATGCTGGCTCGGGTCTTTTGGTCTGTTTTCTAAGCAAGCATAAGCAAAATGCACTTTGATGGGCAAGTTACCAGTGTAGAGATAAGGACGCCCGGCTCTGAGCAGACCTGGCAGTCACAAATGGCAGAAACCAAAGGGGTTTTCGCTCAAACCTCGCTTCTTGCGTGGTACCTACCAAACTCTAACAAAAGCATTCAGAAGAAGCGAGCTGAAACACACCTAAGCACAAAGCCAGGTCATCCGTCAGAATACACAGCAGTGGGGCTGTTCTGAAATCGACATTTTAACAGGCTTTCTCACCTGGAAGCGCCCTGCTACTGCACCAACCCCATTGACTTCGCACTTGTGCTTGGGATTACTTGTGAACAGGAGTTTGCACCCAGTCACCACAAGCCCAACCCCTTTGCCAAGCTCCCACATTGCTCTGCTTTCCAGCTGGTCCAGTCTGATTCAAACCCAGCAGGTTTTGATGCTTTGGGACTGGACTTCCCCTTGAGCAGCACCCAAGGCATGGCTCATGCGTGGCACGGCACAGCAATACTCATCCTGTATCCCAGGGCTTCCTGGCGCAGCAGAGAACTGCCGGGTTTGTGCATACTCATAACCCAAAGGGGACCTTCGCCACAGGGCTACGTGACACAGCACCCATCACCAGTGAGTAGCCTGTGCTTGTGTCCTGGCTGCACTTCCCAAAGCCAGGACGCAGGCACTGGGGAGTAAAAAGCTTGGCCAGAGCAGCTCCTCCACCTCCTTCCACATCATGGCTAATGAGGATGGTGCTGGAGACAGAAAGCAAACCTTCCTCCAGGTACTGTGTGATCGCACAGTGAGGGCGAGACCTGCTCGGCTGACAGAACCGCCTGCAGCACCGCTCTGGTCTGGACAACACTCCATCACGCCTCATCCCCACCACCCAAAATCATTAACAGCACAATCCAAACGAGCTGCAGCTTCCTGGCTGTTTCCCTTTGCTGCCGTTCCCCGGCTGGAGCCTGGGACATGCAGCCAGTGCCGGAGGGAGCGTTTCAAAGGGTGATCCCAATTAACAGCCCGCATCTATTCATGCTCACACGCTTTCAGTGGAAGTTTTCCTTTTGTCCTCCCCTGTCCCTTCCCGAACACGGCTCATTACTGATGTAGGCCAGGTCTCTAATTGCTTGGGAATGTGGCTCCCAGCACAATACCCCCGAGAGGCTGCTTTATGAGCTGTCCTAATGCCACTGAAGAGGGCCATGAAACCTCCAACCCAGCTGCCTGGCTCCAACCCAGAAACCTTGGATTTCCACTGCACTGAGTCCACATTCCCAAACCAACACTGTGCGAGAGCGAGCGTGATCCTGCCGCCTCCGGGCAACGAGAGCAGGCATCACCAGAAAAGCATCTACTTCTCCATCACCGGCTCTCACACACTCCTGTCCGACCACCCAGGACAGCCACAGATTGACTGTACAATGGTACAACTGGTGGAACACTCAGCCTGGGAGAGTGCTGCTACAGCATTGGGCAAATCCCACCCTCACCATAGGACAGCAGGGCTGTAGAAGCTGAGAGAACGCATGGATACCCACAGCCTCCAGGGAAGCCATTGCTCTGCTGGAACCAACCAGCACAAGCCACCTAAAGTGTGCCCATGCATCACAGGCACAGTGTGATGCACCGCATGCACCGGCTCCCAACCCACCCTGCACCAGCCATTTACTCATCTGAGCTTTCCTGGTTTTCCAGCCACGATCCCACTACTGCAGCCCTTCTCTCCCAGAAGGGTTACAGAAAGGAATGCTTTCTGCAGGCAACAACACCCATGGTGTTTGAATGACAGTCTTTCTAGGGGAAAGAGCTTGTGGACTGGGTTGCTAAAAGCATCCACCTGCTTATCAATCCAAGAGCAGCATCTCTAAAGGTCACAAGTGGGGAAAAAAATCAAACTGAGAGGCTGATTGTGATTCCTTGCAAAGAGGAGCTCGTTTTTCACAGATCCACCCCGCCGTGCTCCGGAACGTGACCTTTCCATACAAAGAGAGCAGTGAGCTTCTGCCTCTCATGTGTTAACCTCCTTTTCCATAAATTAGAAGCAGTCTTGATACCATCATTACACACTCTTGCAGCATACAACCACCGAGGTCCTGCACGCCACCCCCATCACCACTTCACATTTGTTAGCACGGTATCGGGGTGATACCGGCTCCTGGGAATGGGGATTTTCAGTGGCACTGGTGGAGATGAAGAGGATACAAAGCAAGGAAACTTGACAGCGAGAAAAATGACCCGTCCCCTCAAAACCTTTCAGTTTCTCAATGTCCATGAAAGACCCAAATCAAAACTGGAGTCGAGATGGAAAACGCGTGGAAGCGGAGAAGAACACAGTCTGGAGGATGGAGCTGTGGAGTCCTCAGGGTTCAATTCCACTCCATTTCACCTACTCCAGGCCACAAACCCCAAACCCAAAGCACCCCAAAAAGACTGTGACCCCACTGGGGTGGGGATGCTCCCTGTGTTCCCATCCGAGGCAGTGAAGGAACAGAGTCATCACCACCTAATACAGCACACCCACAAGCAAGCTTAATGAGATTTGCTGGGAAAGCCCCATATTTAACATAATCATTACATTCTGGCAGCTGAAAACACTGGCAATATGAACACAGGTTGATCTTCTACTTCTGTACTTACTCATAATGATCTTTATTGGCTGCATGATCTTTGCCTACTTGTTTGCACTGCTCCATCTCTCTTACAGGAGCAGAACATACGACATTTACCACTGCTGCTTTCCAATTACCTCTTATTTTAGCTGAAGGTATCTGAAATGCCAGCATGGGATTCCACCCACACCCGCTGCTGCCCAACCTGGCTATGGCCAGCAACGCTCAGCATCTCCACCCTGCCTCGCAATGCCTCCTGCCAGGCAGATTAGCCTGAGGAGGAGCTCACGCTGCCCTAGGAACCGTCCTTCAGCAGAGACATGAGCAAAGGGGCACGTTGCCCTTCACCAACCCCAGCAAATGCCTTATTCCAGGTCAGGCTGGACACCGGTGGAGGGTCCAAAGGGAGCTTTGTCTGGTCACCTCGCACGGCAGGCAGGGAAACCTGGGTGAAGAATGGCCGTCACACTGTCCTGCGTGCAATCCAGGCCTGCTCTGAACATCATACAGTTCTCTTCCTCTCTGACATGTGCTGTCACCACGCGACTAATACCAGGACCACTCACCCATTTACAAGGCATCACCGGCTTCTGGTGACTGCCACAAGCGTGGCAAGGGGGTTGACCATTAGGCACAAAGTCAACTGGCGTCCCGTGAGCCAAGTCGGATCCCTCCTACCACCTAAACCTCCGCAAGGAAAGCCTCAGCTTATACTTTCTAACACAAACGTGACAGAGTTATGCGAACGTGAGGCTTGCTTAAACTGCTAGGAAAAGAGAGGTGCTGCAGGGCTCCAAAGTATTCCCACAAAGCGAGTGTTTCTCCACATCTCCTGCTCTATAGCTGACAAACAGCAAGGCAGCACAGACAGACGCACCTGCAACCACAAGGACCTGCGGGAAGTAATTAGGAGGCAGACAGACAGACACACACTCAGTTCCATGATGAAGAACAAGGTACAGAAGGATCACTTTGATCCCTTCACAGGTTGATGGGGCAGAGCCCTCAGCATCCCTGACCGCTTCTGCCTCTGGTGAATTGGTACACGAAGAACAGGAAAACAGATCTGGAACTGGCAAAGGAAGTGAGCACGTGAACAGCGTGGACCATCCCGGACCCTCCCAGGCCTGCTGATGAGCAGATGCTATAAAAGTATCCTGTATTCCTCCCATTGCCAAAGATGGGAAGCTAGTAGCAGCCTTCCCTCGGTTACCCTCGCAGAGGAGGGCGGTGAGTGGGCTCTGCCGAGCTCTCAGGACCAACACTATGTGTGAGTGATGAGATGAAAGCTCGAGGCAGCGCGTACGGGGCTGTGGGAGGGAAGAGCGAGCACCTGCACCGAGCTCTGTGCGCTCTCCAACGGGATCTGGCAGGTGACTACGCTCCTCTCCATCCGCAGGCTTTTGGAGGTGAGTCAAAGATGTGCCAAAGTCCTTGGGCAGAAGCGAGCATCTCACGTCATGGCCAGCTGAGATGGACCAGCAACACCATCCCCTTCCCCAGTCATCGAGCAGCCTCATCTCCAGAGCTAATTCCATTCCATACGTTCACAATTCCTTGCTCTCTGGTGCTGCCTTGATAACAGGCAGGCAAAGCAGATCCCAAGCAATCGCACTTCACAAGGAGAAACACCACCGCAAACCTCAGTGCAAGAACAGAAAGGAAGTCTCATTTTACAAATTTCAGCTTAGTTGTGTATTTCCAGCAACTCCCCTCACCCGTCTCTTTATCCCTGTTATTTTCTATCCTCTCGTGCTTTCAATTCCAGCTTTGCCTGGAAAATCTTCCCGAGAACAGCCTTTGTTCGCCACCCACCATTGCAAGGTTGGTGCCAGCTCCTGTAGCGGCATCGCAGGCAGCGAGTGCCAGATGAAGAGAATGGCATGTACCTGTCAGTCTGTGGAGGAGCAGCTATTTCTGGCTCGCTTGTACATGCACATTGCTTGAACTCTCTGCTTTGCAGAGGAATCTGGTGTTACCTGAAGAGGCCAAGCTGGATCAGCATGCTGACAGCACCTGGGTGCCACGGATCACGCTGGAAAGGGCTGGCAAGCTACAGCTCCCAGGCTGTTTCCTCGTATGCTCCATTAACTCAAAAGGCTTTTGTCTTCACACGAACAAAAACGTATCTTCCATCTTACGCTAAGGATAATAAAGGCGGTTGAGCTAAATCTCCAATCAATGTAGAGACACCGCGATGCTTAAGGAGAACTGATGAGCAACTAAAGATGCTCTTTGGCTCAGGGACATGCAACAGCTCGCCCATGCCTGTTCAAGGATGGGGATCTGCTCCAAGAGGTGCCCAGCTTGTGCTAACGAATTCTCAGCAAAGGCTGGGATCGGCCCTTCTGACAGTGGGAATGCCGATGATTGAGACACACTCACTGCCACCCTCCCCAGAACGGCTCTTTTCTGAGGATGGAAACAGATCTGGTCATGCTTTTACTCAGGCAAAGGAAGAACTTGTTTTCTTCCTTTTAAAAGACTTTAAAGCTCCCTCTGCACAGAAGCCATCAAAATCCCATTCTGATAGAAAAACATGATTTCAGAGGAGCTACTTTAAGTGTATGGTAGATGCAAATAAAACAGCTTTATTTTTATCCCGGCTAAATTAGGTCATAAACCGGGAAGCTAACGTCTCCACTGCTCCAGGGACAGAACTACCAGGTTTGCAGCGAGTGAAGATGTCTGAAAATAACTTACTGCAGGAAGCCGGGCTGGATGCAGACAGAAACACAAGCATTTGCAATGGGCTTTTTTTTCCCTGCCCAAACATATTTTATCATGTAGAAAAATATGGTTGACTTGGGTTATACTGGGATATATTACTGAAGGTTGCTGCCTAACAAGATGCCCGTTCAGCCCCTGTGCCACCCTAGTTCCCTGTGGGATACCGTATGGGATGCTAACACAAAGGGGAAGAGTCAGGAGGCAGGTACACTCAGCACCCAGGAGGGAAAGCCTGGTCCAGAGACCCTGAACTAAAGGATGGATGCTGTAGTGCCTGGGCTGTAGCAGTGACACGGGGAATAAACCTCAGATCTCTGTGCTTGTCCACCCCAGGGAGGCAAAGGGGCATTTCCAAGGAGCAAACTGCAGTGCTGAAACTGGAACTGGGATTAGCTGCCGTCGCAGCCAAGAGCAGGAACGTGCCGCCTTGCTCAGCCCCTGCCAGCCCAGGCGGGAGCCATGGCGAAGATCAGCTTCCCAGGCACTATGTAGCGCTTGAGAAATGAGAACAGATGATGTTATTTTACATTTAGGTATCACTTGAAGCCTTTCTGACACGCAGTAAAACAGTCTTCAGCCCCCAAAGCAAATGGTAAAAGCATGAGCAGCAACAGCTAAGGCAACATGATCTCCTTCCCTGGTGTCTCATTGCTTTCCACCACAATTCTCCAGGGAAGGCGCCTCAGCGGCAAAGCCCACCCTCGCTCTCACTGTAATATTGCCTACCACACGGGCTGGGATGGCCTGGTCCGAAACTCCTCCTGTTAAAACACGCGGTAATACAGAACCTCAATGCAACCCGGACGCCTCACGGGTATCTCTGAGAGCATCAGCCGCTGCTGAGATGCCTGGGTGCACAGGGAGGACTTCGAGAGTGAAAAGCTGTCTTTGCTTCTAGCGAACACATTAGAGTTGGCGGCAACAGAAGCCCCTGTCCCTGCTAACCACTGACTTCAAGCTAAGAGCCACCACAATCGGCAAGCGTGAGGGCTGAGATAAAAGGGATGTCCGTTGGGAATCTGCAGAGGGCCAATGTGATCACTTCCATGGGCGTCCCAGGGAGAAACAGCACAGTCTAAATCAAACCAAAACACCCCTTGGAATGCCCAAGGCAAGAGGTGGAATTAGCAGCACTGGGTGATGCCAATTATGGGCTCATATGAGTACTCCAAGCACAACTTCAGGTTGCGCCAGCTGCTGCCTCGGCAAGTGCCTTCAGAAAGTTTCCACGAGGAAAAGCAATGAACTCCGGTTTCTTCCACACAGCAGTAACTCCCTGCTCCATTTCCACGTGAGCTGCTTCTCTTTAGTTACAGCCATAAACTCTGAGCCTTCCCAGAACTCACCAGAACCCACTGCACATATAGAAGGTACCTCTGACAGCCAGGGACTCCTACTGCTACCCAGGGGAGCTCCCAGACACGCTCTTCCAACACAGACCTGCATTACGCAGCAGCCACTGTACCTGGGATGACCTGGTCCCAGGCAGCTGTTTGCTCTGCTGCTGATGCATATCCAGCTCCGGTAGCAGGTAATCCCAGGAATGTCAGCAGCTCACACGGGAATAGTTCACGCTTTTGCAGACCTCAACAGCATAAAACGTTTATGGGCTGGAAAAGGAACCATACACTGGTTTAAAACTGAAGGACAGCAACAACAAAAGCATAAATAACCGCAAGTTTCTGCTGTGAGGGAGAGCGGAGGCTGAGCAGTGCCAGAGACGTGGCGTGGTGGACGCGGAGGTTGTCCATGATTCCTTCTGCTTTCCCATTGGGCACAACAAATAATGAAGTTTGAGCTTTTCTTCCCCTACTGAAGCCAAGAACTGGATTTGCAGTAAGAAAGAGGAATAAGGGTATCCCTGGTGTGGGAGAGCATCTCTGGCAAAGCCACCCCTCCCCTCCCCCCCGCCAGGAGCATCCCTGTGCTGGGGCATTGTCAGCAGGGATACGCTGGATAAAGGCTCCACTTTCTCCAGGAGCCTGACTGAATCCGCAGGGATATTACGTGCAAATTGTCTGGTTAGAATAATAAATAGCGGGTTCGCTTTATAATGTCGGCCGCGCACGACACGTTCATTTGTGATCCAAGCCTCCGATTTAAAGGAGGAAGAAAGGATCCTCGCCTGCCTGGAGATAAACTTAAGTAAATAATGTTTGCCATCAACTCCAAATGAAGAATGACAGTTAAATTTTATAATCATCTTCACAGCTCCAGGACTTACTTTATATTTTCTCAGGCTCATGACCGAGGGGTTGTCATAGCAACTAGGAAATCCTACCTTATCAGCCTCTTACATTTACATTCCTTACGGCCGCTTTCCTTTATAAATTAAATCCATCACGGTCTTCTATTCTCCAAATAAGAAGTTCTTAGGATTATCTCGCAGAAACAAGGATCAAATGCTTTGATTGAAACACTATGCAAAAGCTAATTCACTGGTGGTTTTCTTTAAGGGAAGATTGACTGTGCTACAAATAAATGGCTCCCGTCCAAGCTGGCAGTTGGCAGCCTCTCACAAAAAGAACTTGGGAAGCAAACATGGGTATTGCAGCATGTTCGTGTTGGTCAGAAACATTCCCACATCTGGACAGCAAGAGGAGAACCTGCTCGGCTCAGGGGTCTGCAGACAGAGCTTCCAGCGGGCCCTGCTGAAGTCACTGCAGTACCCCGCGTGCAGTGGTGGTTGCACCACTATTCACTACAGCACAATTACACGTGTGCAAATCCTCCCCCCATTCATGCTCACTGGCCAGAGCGGGTGCTGAGCACCAGCAGGACATCATCATGATGCTGGCAGGAAAGCCTTGTCCTGCACACAGAGGAGGGTGAAGCCCCAGCCCAGGGCAAAGCCCACAGTGTCCCTGCTCCACGTGCCTTTGAGATATCAAACCCCATCCACAGGGCTACCCAAGCACACCTTCTGATGCAGTTTGTTAGTTATCTCCTGCATCTTGACTGGTTTATGGGGATTAGAGGAAGGAATCTAGAGAAACCACCCAACAAATGTCCATCCACCAGGCACAGGAAGAGTTTCGGACAGTTGCCAGGGCTTCAAGCAGCACACATCGAACAATACAAAACCATGTGCATGGTGGCTTGCAGATGCTGAAGCAATCAGCCTGGGTACATGTTTAGCTGCACTGAATACACAACCAAGCACAGCACTTGCATTCAAAGAGAAGATGCTGCTAGGAAAGAGCATAAAGTCTCATTAAGCAGATTTAGAGGGGTGGGACCATCTAATTGTTCAAATTCGATTCCTCCGCATGTGATGGGCTCAGAGTTAGAGCACAGTTAAGGATTCAGGCCAAGCAGCAGCAACAACGCTCATCTCTGTCCTAAACAATACAGAAATAACATAAACTTTAATTCCCAGAATGTTTTCTGCAGGAGGCTTTTGATTAACAGAAATCTTACAAACTGTAATGAATTTCATAAAGGCAGCTCCACAGTCACAGACCTACAGGCATCAAGAGTTTAATTTAGTTAATGTACTTTTTCCTCATTACTGGCCCTCCACAAGAAGCTGATCACCAGCTTGCAGAGTGCATTGCTTAATTACCCATGCTGCACTGCTGAAAGTGAGCACTAGTCATGCTGCCTGTCAATAGGGCACGTGGGGCAGCGCTGGATCGATGCACGCAGCCCCAGCAACACAGCTGAATGCTACCACGCTGCTGGACCTGTGGAGGATGCACAGAGCCACACAAGCACAAACTCATCCCAAAGCCTTAGCATCCTCTCTGTTTCCAGTGATACCACCTTTTGTGCTTGCAAGTGGTGAGCAGACTCCAGCAGTCCTCTTGCATGCACTGTACGTCTTAGTCGCAGTGCAAACAGCTCCCAGATACGCTGTCCAGGCAGCTTTAAGCCAGAAGTAGGTATGATTTTTGCTCTGGAAATGCCTGCTGCAATCAGAACTGGTCCCTCCAGAGCACCTCACCCACACGTACCCAATGAAGTTGAGATTTAGAATAGCACATGTTTTGGTATTGCCTCCAAGCCAGCAACCCAATAGCCACAGAGCTGGCATGGGATGTGCCAGCACACATTTACTGAAATATTCAAAATCAGCAGATCAATAATTCCTCATGTCATATGATAAAAGGTGATCCACTGCTTGAAGCCAAAGCTTAAACAAACTTCGCTCCGGTTACAGCACCGCGAGGTCTTACAGATTTGAAGATACTTGAGGCAGCGGTGGAAGGCAGAGAGGAGCAGTCGGGAGGGAGGAAGGCATCCCTGCTCCATAACTGCCCATCACTGCTCCACATCTGCCAATCCCCGCTCCGCAACCACCAATCCCCACTCTGCAACCGCCAATCCCCACTCCGCAACCACCAATCCCCGCTCCGCAACCGCCAATCCCTGCTCCGCAACCGCCAATCCCTGCTCCATAGCTGCCAATCCCCGCTCCATAGCTGCCAATCCCCGCTCCACAGTTGCCAATCCCCGCTCCGCAACCGCCAATCCCTGCTCCGCAACCGCCAATCCCCGCTCCGCAACCGCCAATCCCCGCTCCGCAACCGCCAATCCCTGCTCCATAACTGCCAATCCCTGCTCCAGAGCTACCAATCCCTGCTCCATAGCGGCCAATCCCTGCTCCATAGCGGCCAATCCCCGCTCCATAGCGGCCAATCCCTGCTCCACAGTTGCCAATCCCTGCTCCACAACCGCCAATCCCTGCTCCACAACTGCCCAATCCCTGCCGGAACAAGAACTAGTTACAGCTACGACTTAAGCCAGAAGCCCTTTGCAAAGGGATGCTAATTCAATATAAGGTAACGTAAGTCAATATTCTTGTTTCCCCTTTCATCCTTTCAGCCAATATAAACTAATACAAATGATAATGACATGTCACCCATGACCTCTTAAGCACGCTCCTCATGTTAGCAGTCTAATATTGATTCTCCCCCTCAAGCATATGAGTCAGATGGAGCGGAAATTCACTTTGGGCAAAGGAATACCTGAACTGCATCAGTGCCATCTCCTAAGGGGCCCCCAGCAGCACCAGTACGTTTAATGCTTGCTTTTGAGAACTCTAAGGCAGGATTTTCAACACAAGTCGAATGCTTTAACAGCCCAGGCTGTAACTCAAGCCTGCGGAGCAGGAACACGGAAAGCTGATTTCAAGGGGATCGGATCAGCTCTGCTACCGCTTCTGGACCGTTTGCCAAAGGTGCGTCAGGACTGGAAACACAGAGGGCACTATAAGCAACTGGACACTGAACATCCAGGTCTGTAAGAGGCAAACAGCCTGTACCTTCTTGGACTCCTCATCTGCCTTGAGCAGTTCAGGAGAGCTTAAAAGGTAAGCAAATAGAAAACGTATCCACGGTCACAAACACCTCGTGGGCACAATAAGCACCAACTGTGAGATGCCTGTGAAAGGGAAAATCAAGAACCCGCCCAGCATCACCAATTCTTTCACAAAGCCGGTAGCCACAATAGCGGCTTGTTCTTTGCATAAAAGGCCACCACGGCGCACAAGAAGCCCTGCTGGCACTTGAAAGGCATGGATCCAAGGTCAGCCAGGCTCGGAGCCAAGGCTCCAGCAATAAACCAGATCTATCCTGATGGGGGGAAAGTAAAAGGCCTTTTAATTGTAGAGCTCTAGAAGCCTTTCCTATTAACTTAACATTCACCTTGAAACGCTCGTGCTTTCTTCAGGCCCTTAGCAGAGCACAGAGGACAGGGGAGACCACTTCAGCAAGGTGGCACGCTTGCCTAATGCCTAACTGCAGGATAACCGAGCTTATAGCAGGAAGGCAACAAAAGGGACATCCCAAAGAGAGCCACTGTTAATCCAGCCTGCCAAAGCTCCCATGAACCTGCCCATGCCTTCAAGCCCTGCCCCATCTATTCCCACAATGAGCATCCAAACCACACTTGCAGACCAGACCGACTATAAGAATAGCTGCCGTGGGAGAGACTTTGTTCGCAAACGGAGTGAGAAAGTTCATTAAATGATAAAAATTCCAACCGTGCTACTGGGATGTAAATTGCATTCATACCCAGAGCTGACATCTTAAACAGTTTAATTTAGGTACAGCTCTTAGCAGCGTTGGGCGTCTGCAACAGAAACAGATGCCTTGAATCATTTCAAAGTATGCTCCTGTCAGAAATGTCCTTTCTGACACCAAAATCAATTTCCTTCTCCTTTACTAACTACTCTCCCCAAAATAGAATGAGAAAAGTTGCCTCAAGTTTAGCTTTTCTACGCGGTACAAACATGCTTTTACACTTTAAGGAAGAAGATGGTGGTGTGTAACGTGTGCCTGCGGTAATTAGTACTATTTTGATAGAGCAACTGGCAACGAGAATGAACCTGATCCATCTTCATTATGGAGATCTATAAAGCCTTTGACAAGCCTGGTACAAAAGGCAGACGGGCTGCTTCCTCGCATCGACACCGGCATTTCCTGTTGCTAACCTGGCACCGAAACATCAGGAAAGCCACCTGGTACCCGGAGTCCTTGGGAAAGCCACCCTATTTTAGGGACAGCGAGACCCCCAACCCCAACCCTTCTGTCAAGCTGGGAAATCTGCCTGTGAGCTCCACAAAGAGCCAAGAGTCATTGGGATTGGGTCACACAGGAAACACATGAGGCTCCTGCAAGTGACGTGCCGATGTTGGCATCATTACCAGGTTGGCTTCCATAAGTCCCTACTCATCCCCCAAGTCCATGGCCAACACATCTATCGCTGCTACCCCCATCCGATGCTTTAAAACACTTGGTTAGTTTATCTGCTGCCCCTGAACACACAAATATTGTCAAGAGCACTTACCTACAAACATACCCTGCCAGCCTTGACAGTCAACAGTTCTGTGTACACTCAACATACAAAAACATCAACATTTTCTCTTTAAACCCAGACAAAGCGAAAACCTGCAACGGTTTGCGTTCTAAGAGGAAAACACGATGTGGAAAAGCGAGCTTAAAACATGCAAAGCTACAAAAATAACAGCCTGAATAAGCTCATTTTGCTGAAAAATGGCTTCAGGGCTTCGCAGCTGAACAATGAATCAGCTGGGTGAGGGCATCTGCGTACCCAGGAACACGGGCGGGAGGAGGGGGCCATCGGGCGGGAGGAGGGGGCCGTCGGCAGCCACGAGCAGCAGCCTTTGCCATCATGTTTTGGGTTTATTTTTCCTCGCCTGCCCGGCTCCCGTGGGGCGGGAGGTAATGACAGCACTTCATCACGAGCAGCAGCGGGTGCCTGCATCCATCCCCATCCCCATCCCGCAGCCGCGGCCCCCGCGGCTGGTGCAGAGCCGCAGGATGGAGCGCCCTGCAGTCATCACTCACCAAGCGCCTCCATTAACAAACTGCCCTTAATTACAGCGCTAATTGCAAAATTATTTCATAGCAGCAATTATTCTCCTCAGCCCAATCCAGGCTATTTAAGCGGGACACTGTCTCCGAACGTGGCGTCAAGCCAACCCATCTACAACCAAGAACTGGCGCTGTGATGCACCGCTCCACCCAAAACAGCAGCTGCGGGGGGTGAGGGCTCCCTCCAGGACAGCGCCTGACATGGGACTGTGTGTCCTGCTTCAAGGTGACCACCACATGCTCATGTAAGGAGCCAAAGTGCCAAGAAGGGACTCCATATGGGACCCGAGGCATAGAGCTGACTTGTGTAACTGGATTTTCAAAGCCCACAGGTACAATCCCAAATCTCAGAACAGCACGAGGTTGAGACAAACAGGTGATTTTCTCCAAAAAGACCACAGCTCTGCTAAAAACGCCTCACAGATCATCCCTGTAACAACTTTACAGCCAGTAAGTGAATCTATTTCATTTTGATCATTTCAAACACTCCATAAATGAGAAAAATTGAGGCTTATTAGTCAGTGATCTAAAATACTGCAGAAGGGCAAATGCGGTGACAGATCCTGAGCAATTCACATCTCTGGTGGTGACGGGGGCCAGAAAAGGGGAAGGTTATGACATAGCAGTAGGAGAAACCACAGCCTGAGGTCACAGCCTGGCAGCCTGTTCCAACAACCACAGATTGGCCACGTTTGCTCAGGTAATACAATGCATCTTCTATACCCCATTCATGCAGGGCAAAGGTAGGAACAGCCCAGCCACTGAGGCTCTGGTTGCAGCTGATCCGCGTGCACAGGAGGGGGCTGTTGGTTTGGGCTCCCAGGCATCGTGCTGGTAACAACAGGATCTCGTGATTCCCAACGCAAGCTGTTTCTAAACACGGAGCGCTGGGTGTTTTCTCAGTCGGTCTCGTTTTGGAAGTTGCAGGGTAATTTCTTTGTCAATTTTATTAAGGAATGCATCAAAGCCTCGCCTCTGCTCAGGGCAGTTCATAACCCCACAACATTTCCCCGCAGATTTTCATACCCAGACATTGTGGAGGAACGTGAAAGGGAAGCAGACGACTCCACTCTTACACACAGCAGCTGAGCTGGATGGGGAAACAGCGTGTCCAGCATCCCCTGAGGACCTTGGCCAGACAGGGCTGGGAACAGAGGCATCACCCATCACATGGATCACACACCATCCCATGGATGGGTGCAGAGAAGAGGCTGGTAGCACAGCTGGTGACAGGTATATACTACAGGCACACACTCTCCAAGACCTCAAAGCTCTCAAATCACAACACGCTTACGAGTGCAGTGTTACTGCACTTCTCAGTCAAACCAGAGACATTCAATAATCACCCAGAAAAGCACCATCTGTTATGCCTTATAGCTTAATTAAACTAAAATACAGAACTCCTTAATTCTCACAGCTCATAAAGATAAAGGTCATCACACAGCTTTACCATCAGGTATCCTGTACATAAAATGCGGAGGCTGGAGTTTCCTTCGCCCAGACATCATTCAAACCCTGCCCCATCCGCCCAGCAGACAAAAACATCACCCCAGCAGCATGACACCGGATCGATGCCGTGATTTTGGACTGACAGCGAGTGGATGGACTGCAAAGCCCAACGCACTGCCTGCTCCTTCAGCACGAGTGTGCTGCTGGTGGGGCTCAACCAGGCTGTGGTGGGCACCCCCAATCTCCAGCGCCCTGACGCCTCCTTGCTCTGCTCCAAGCATCTGGACAGCACTGCTCCAAACACCTGGAACACGGAGACAAACACCGTGCCTATCCATGATGTCCTAACGAAAAGCTTTTGCCCAGGCCATGCCCCTACAGGGACATCAATCTGGTCTATTGAAGCACTACCTGACATTCACAGCACAACAACTTCTGCACGCCCCAGTGGGAACGACTGCCCCAGCACAGCGGACAGGGTGGGTGGGAACCCAGCAGAACTGCTGCCAATTTCGGGAGGGAAATGGGAACAGAGACGTTGCCTGAAGGGAAGGCACAAGGGCACGACCTGCCCTTGGTTTCTCTGTCTTCTGCATTTGTGTGCAGAGAAAAGGGAAACGGAACCGTAAATATGGAACGTGACTGAAATAGCACAGAGTAACCATGGCCCGGAGTGACAGGAAAGGTCCCGCGCGCCCCTTTGGTAATCACGGCTGTGTGAAGAGAGATTGCCAGTGCTTCCACTCCACCAAAGCCCCTGCCCAGCCTGTCTGCTGTGCCAGATGTGAAAAACCGACCCCGGTCCCCTTTTCCCTGCCGCTCGCCGACCGATTACTTCAGCACACCACATTCAACACCCCGCTTCCCAAAGCTGCTGTTTCCCAGCACCGTTACTGTTCTCGGAAACATGTGCTTTGTCTTTCAACCATGAGTCCCGGCAGAAGACTCGCTAATGCTGACCAAAATCCAATTACTGGCTTGTCAGCTTTTGTGCGTTTCCCTTTGAGGCTCAGGCTATGAGGAAAGGTGAATTAAAACCTGTCTAATGGGCAAGAAGTCTTCAGACGGCCACGGCACCTTTCAGGAGCACGTCTGAGTGCTTCACGCGGCAATGGAGACTGATGAGATGCTTTACAGAGCCTCTCTGAAACATGAGTACTAACAGGCCGTACTGTGTGATGATGGGGTGGGTTTTTTCTTGCTTTCTGCTTCCTGTAGGTGGAGGCAAACTCCTTGCTGAAAAGAGGAGGATATCAGAAAACCGGACGAGAAGGTACCAGCGCATCCCTCTTGCCGGGAGACTTCTCCTGCTGAAGAGCACCCTCACCAGCACCACGCTGATGGCATCAGCCCGCAGCAAGTTCCAGGGGTCCAGGAATGCAGACGTCCCGCCCATGGGCCCTATCCTACTCCTGAACAGAGCTGCATCAGAGCAAGGACAAGGGACCAAGGCTCAGACACACGGGTGGGTGCTGAACCCTGGTACCCAAAGCTCCTTTCCCCTTAGAGCTACTGCGCCAGCTGTGAGCTGCCTAACCCTGCCCCTCTGCTCCAGCCAGGCTTTAAGATGTAAACCTCCAGCTCAACCTGAGCGAGACGAGCGAGAACATCACACTGCTCGCAGTGCAGGTGCAGCGCTTTAGATCCTCATTAATATTTCAGCTTCTCCCATCTCCTCCTGCAACTGTCCCGGTTTTATTCCTATCTGCAGGATTCCACTCTCACTTCTCCCGAGCTCTCATTTGCTCAGAGAAATGCTCCCGGCCATGGGACTGCTCCCAGGGAAGCAAGCCCACCCCTGTATCGGGTAAGCTGTGCTAATTGCTCCTCAGCTCATTAAGAAGCACACCATGGACTCACCTGTTCATTCCCTCAGCCCTGGCCACCCAGGCTGCTGCAGTGGTCTGAACCTGGTCGCATCCTTCCCAGCGCTGCCTCTGCTTTCTGGCATGGGAAAACTCCCACCCCGAGACCAGCAGGACTGATACAGCACCCATGCTTCAATGGGCAATTTAATGCTACCAACAAATCAATCACATTCAAGGTTCAAGAACGCGGCTGGTGGGAATGGGCCACCCTTGGAAACCTGGAAGGAGTCAGTCAATCACATGTGTTCGCACATCCAGGCCATCGGATGGACTGTGCAACTGAGGCTTCTCAGCCACACGGTCAGTCGATGCTTTACTGACTTGGTTATGAAGCAAATTAGATTACACAAATATTTCACTAAATATCTTTTAAAGCCTATTAATATTAACATCAATTCTGCCTCCTATGTGCCTGGCATTTAAAAATCCATTTTAGAACCTCAAACTGATTTCAGATTTACATCTAGAATACGAATTAGCAAGCAATATTCCCCGCTCCCTGTTTTGCCTGGCACCCAGCTCTGCCCAGTTAGTCTTAGATGTCACTGGGTGACACTTAAAGAAGATGAATATTCAAAGCATGCTCTTGCCTGCAAATGTTTTACAGCTTCCTGGCCACTGACTTTGTTTAAAGCTGCAGCTCTACCCAACAGTCACCCCTAGAAGACCAAAGCGCTCCATTCACTGACACATCACCACGTACCCACTGCACTGATAAGGTTTCAAATTAACATCCAGAATTCTGCTCTGAAGAAAGAAATGGTGTTACGCGCACGCAACCAGGCATCACCTTTGAGGGATACATTAAGAGACGCGTATTCCCTGGTTTCCATGCGATAGCCTTTCCTCCCCCCCCAAACTGCCTCCAATTTGCACTCATTTATTTATTCTAAGAGCCACTTTCCCTGCCACCACCTCAAAAGACACGCAGCAGCTTGTATTTTGTGACTGAAGCCATCCAGAAGCACAGGGAAAATGAGACAATGATCTCTTCTGAACAGCTACCCACCCCACAAAAGATGAGCAGCAAGTTAGTACCCTTTAGAAACCAGAACATCAAGAAGGACAACCGGAAGAGACTTCTCATGCTGGAGGACCATTTGCCTGGACCCTCCCGGGACCTCCCATGTACCACAGACACTGATTTAATATCCCGCAATCTGTTTGCCAGTCTGTGTTGTGAGAGCCAGCTGTAGCCAATTGGGAATATTACAGCATAACAACACCGTGTTTTCCTGGAGTTGGGGTCTGTACAGGGTTATGATGAGAGGTGCTGGGGACCAATGCGGCCGCATGGGGTTGGTCCACGGCAGAGCTGCAGCCGGTTGGCGGAAGGACCAAGGGGCTCCCCCAGGCACTGAGCGAGCAGCTCCTCAGATCCCTGTGCGCTGCACTTCATCCTCTGCTGTTCCCTCCTGCTCGGAAGCGCTCGCAGCTCTCGTGCTCAGGCTCCCTCCCTTCACCTCCGATGACTCACGAGCTCATTCAAAATATTTTCTTTACTGGCAACATCTGAAGCCAAATTCCCCTTCCCTCTCAGGAATGGAAGCGCAAGCACTGCACACCCAGTCCGGGAGCTGCAAGCGTCAGCTCTGCATTTCAGCCGAGGGGCTCCTTCCCCATCCCTCTTGCAAGCTGAAAGGCTCACTCGATGCACTTTGAAGGGCAATACCCAATTAGCATCACGCTAAATAGAACTTGATTTCATGCAGAAAAAAGTGCCCATCAGCAAACCTAATGGACCCACGCTGGCACTGCCTGGCTCGAAATCAGGATACAAACTGCGACACCAGGGAAGAGGCTCTGCGCTGCCACATCCATTAGCACCTTGGCCAACAAGGAAAGGAGCCAGGCCAGGACTGAGGGACAGGGTTCATTCCCATCGCCACGCTGGCACTGCTCAAGACATCGCTCTGCAGCTCCATGCCAAGTCACTTCAGGTCCTGCATGTCCCTTCTGCTGCTCCTGTCTGTATCACTGAGCCAACAGACAGCTAAGGAGGGCTCATCTCTGTGTGACTTGTGCTTTAAACCAAACATCATTATCCTTTTGAACTAGAGGACACGTAGCTGAAACAGATACTGCTTGAAAAGATACTCAAATAACATTTTGCTATTTGTTCTATATAACAAGGCATCCCAAAGGTGCCCCAGAACCACTCTGAGTGTTACCAAAGCCCTTGCCTATTGCATCTGCACCAGAATGCCAGCGAACATCCCTTTGTCCTCCCTTCAGGGCCCTTTTGAGGGGTCCACCCGTCCTACACCCTCCCCAGCTTAATTCACAGCTCATTTAGGCAGCAGGAAAGGCAAGGAAAAATCAAAGGGATCTTTATCTCCGGGGTTATTTGCTTCTCCCATCTAAAGGCCACAGCAACAGAAAGCTGCTGACAAAGTTCGTCAACCGAGTTTCGCTTTATGGCACCAACAAGATCAGAAAACAATTCTCTATCATCTTGTCAAGGTAAAGGTTTCAATATCTAACTCAATGCTCCCAATCTAAAAATTTATGAATTCAGAGAGAAGCCCGTGTAATATCTTCAGTTTATATCCACCTACCAAGGAAAGAAATTACACCAGCCATTTGTCACGGCCGTCACTCCAAAGATCAGTAACAACTGAAATAATTTTAACTTACCTTAAGAACTAAGGCTACCATAAAAAAGAGCTGTGTGTGCAGGTTCTACCCTGCTATAATAGAAGATTACTTTAATTTGATTACTCGGGAACAAAGTCAATAGAGGACCTGCAAACCAGTGCCAATTTATCATGCTGGAGAGCCGCTGCTATGCTTTGCTCGAGAATGTTATCAGTGTAGCAGCTAAAAAACCTATCAGTTCTGGAAGGGAATTTACAGAAGTCATAATTTTCTTCTAAACAGTAATAAAGAAGTGAGATTGGGTTGGGGAAATTCAAGTTTCAATCCTCATTTGAAATACTACATACATCCCTTTTGTTCCAAAAGCAAAGAGAACAGGAATACTGACACTGGTGCAGCTCCCTGCAAGACAGACACGCGCAAGTTCAAGTGGCTACAGGAGGAGATAACAGGACAGCAAGTCTCATTTCTCAGCTGCATGTTTAAGCCTAATAATAGCAATGCACGCTTGCCATGGAAGCAGCATTTTAGCACTCAAGAGGGCTTAATTTCCCAACCGATGGGGGTTATTTAATCCTGAGATGTCACCAATTTCTCCTCATTAGAAATGCAAAGCAAGTGGTGCTGGATGAAAGGCTGGAGAACAATGAACAATCAAGTCGAAGCAGAGGCCCCTGAGCAGAAACAGGGGCTCTCCGTTGTGCCAACCGGGAACAACCCACCCGGGGCTCTGCGGAAGGGAACAGCCACCTGCAAACACAACCCTCCCCAGAACTCCCCAGGACAGAGGTCTGGTCACGGAGGTGACAAAACCCACAGGCATCACCTTGAGACACCTGAGTCACCCTTTTCAGCGGCACAAGGGGACGTCTGGGTATCCCATGTAACTCATCCCACCTCCTTATCCATCCATTCCCAGGTATGCCCGCAGCAGCCATAATCCCTTTACTTGGAGCAGGGCTTCCAACTATCGAAGGTCAAATAACTGGCTTCTCCAAACGCAAAGACAAGAGCTCAAATTAACTCTTGAGGCTCAACTGCTTTAAAAAACACCTTTCTCTGAGGCTCAGGTTTGAACAGCCATCACAACACAGCGAAAGAATTAACCTCTGCTCGACCAGCCAACAACACGAGCTGGGGAGCAGCCGAGGAGGCATCCTCAGAAGCGCAGCGAGGACCAGCACACACGTGGTCTGTCAACACTGCAACAAAGTGCCTGCAATTACTATAGTAGTGAAAGCCCCAGAGATCAGTGGCCCAATCCCACACCAAGATCCCATGGGGAGCCATTGGGATGGGGCTGCAAGCGCAGTGGCATCCCGGGCTGTCTCCGGGTTAGCAATGGGACAGTCACAACGCAGTGCTGCCAAGGGCTCACCTCACCACAACCCCCAAACTACAGCAGGCTTCTTGTCAGCATCACTTTGCAGAGCTCCTTTCTAAAGCAGAAACCAAGGGCAAACCTAATCAAAAGGATGCAGGCGCTATGCCTGGAATGGGTAGCGTGGAGAAGCAGGAACGGGGGGCTTCGCTCCCTGCTAAATTTAGCCTGATTTTCATCTGCCTTGAAAGCTCCAGCACTTAACAAGGAATAAGACAAGGTTAAAGAATGAGAAGTTGAAAGCGGATGTCTCCGTGTTTATCTACAAAAGCAGCACAACTCTCAACAGCATCATCCCAAGCGAGCGCGATGCAACTCTTAAACTGCAGATTTGCATAATAAATCTCCGCGTTCTCCTCGGCGCTGGGAGCCTCTGCCAGGGCTCATCTCGCTGCTTTCCCCAAATACTGCCAGCAAGCCTTTTCCTCGGGGAAACTTGGGAGCGCTTGGCTTCGCAGCCTCATCCAGCATCGGATGAGAGCGTACTACATATGGCTACTATTTTCTCCGCAGCATTTCATACCACCGCCTGATAGAAACCCAAAAATCCCACACAAAATCTGTGGACGGGCTTTAAGTCGTGGCTAACCACCGAGTATCATCTCAAAAAGAGATCTTGGGGGATTTGGCAAAGCACGCAGAGAACTACTACAAGAATCAAAACAGGCGCGTGACTCATCTCTGGCATTGAACTAGAGAAAGGCACCGTGCAAAAGTGAGATGGATCCCAGAGCCTTAATGAGCTTCTCTCAAGATAAGAATACCAGCACTTCTCGTCCCGGAGAAAAAATGACACCAGCTGCAATAAAGTTACCCAAATAAAGAGGCTTCTGGTGTTATTGATAATTTTTACAAGTTTGTTAATAAAGACTGCAAATTACCAGGCTGAAACCTGTCATTTCCTAATCAATTTCAACACTCACTTTCCTCCTACAGCCACAAGATGATTTATCAATTCCCGTGTACCATAATTAGCTCGGAAGCGGCGTTCGATGCCACAAGGATTGGGTCTCCAAGCTCCCACCAACAGCTCATGGCACTGAGAAGTCTACAACAGTCTGATGTAGAGCAAGAAGCCAATGCAAGTACCAAGTGCCAAGAAGAAACGGCTCCGCCTGCACATCTCCACAGTGCTACGCGGCAGCCTGGAAGTCTGCAGGCCTTGAGGCTGTCTCATTTCAGCCTCTAACGAACATCCTGATGGCTCAGATCTCCCTGAGCAGCAGATATGGAGCTTGCTCCTCATGGGCATTTCTGGGGATAGGGGGGGAGTATTTGTTAAAAAGAAAGCACACAGGAAGACTGCGTTCAGCAAGACCACGCTGTAAGAAAGGCATCAGATTCCCAAGTTCAGGAAAGCCCACGCTGGAGTCCCAGCACCCATATTTGTTTTCAGCGTATTAGATGAAAAGGGCCATGCTAATGTGACATTTTACTATTGCAAATCAAACCCAATACTAAAATTAGAACATAAATCAGGCACAAATATTCTTCCAGACACACAAGCAACTTGGCTTTCCACTTATCCTCCTTTATGCACTGGGGGGTTACGCTGAATTCTATTGCGTATTTGTTAATGGGCAGCATCGCTCCTTCCTAACTTTAACAGCGTGCAGGCACAGCACTGCAAAATCCAGGAGGCTCGCTGCAGACACAGCAAGGTGACTAAAGCACTTGGAAATACTCCTTTAAAATCAAGATGGAAAGATAAATCTTTTAGAGGCCGGGATATTTACCTCCATGAGTTTCAGCCGCAAGGCGAGCTGGGAAAAGAAGAAGGGTTTTAAATGCAGCATCAGCTCATAAAAGCAATAGTTGTTTGCACTGAAAATAGCCCTGTGAGCCAAATGGCTCTTTGGTAAGCAGCAAACAGCACGAGGTATAGATTGCACATGTATAAACCTCTCATTAATTCAGTCCACTTGAGACAAGCCCTATAAACCATTGCCCAAGCGCATGCATCCCCCACATAAGGCACAGCGCACCCTGCCAGAGTCCCTGTTCCCTGCTTTTGGATCAACAGGCACTCCCCGAAAGCCACCTTGTCCTTCCCAAAGCAGCGTGATCTGTTGTACTCCTCAAGATTACGGACCATGCACCTCATCCTGCTGCGCGTTACTGCGCCAAAGGGAAAAGCCCCTAAATCCAGCTGAAATTTCAAGGCTATCAGGGGAAGGTACCTAACCCAATACAAACACAAACTTGGAATCAATAGGCAATGGAATATAAATAGGCCTCAACAGGCTCTGCAAATTAAACTCTGAGCTTTACAGCATCTCCGAGCTGAGCGCATTAATAATTAGCACTTCCTTTGTTTCAAATTCAATGAATTTATATCATCCTTCACCACTGTTCAGCCAAAGCAAATAAAAAACAAGAAAATCACATTACTTTTTCCAATCCATACAGAATGATCTGGATATTCACATTCAAATTTGCTATCATGGATTAGCTGAAGGCAATTACTTCACTTGCCCAATTCTTTTACAATAATTTAAAAAGAGAACTCGAGTCTGTTCTAATAAGAAAAATGAAATCCCATTAGCTGCGTCCTCAATGTATATTAACATTTCTTTTGTTTAGAAAGGTTAATAGCCCCCAAATAAAGGAGTGCAGCCTGCCTGTTAAAATAACTACATCATGACATTTCAGAGAGGTTGGCACACGGACACGGTTTCCAGCAAGGAAACAGCAAAACAAGCAGTCTTTGAAAAACACCATCCAGGCTTCACACATGCAAGGGACCGGAGACCCTGACCGCAGCGACAGCGCTTCCGGAGGCTCCAGCATCTCCCTTTCCTCCTGGGACTACAAACATCTGCACAGCCAGGGAACCCTCCCATTCTCCTGCCCACCCATTCATGGGATCCAATGGATTCGCTTTGGGCCACCCCTAAAATCCCGTTTGGCTTCAACTCCATTTGTGGATTCTTGGAAAAATCAGTTCTCTCCATGGCATGAAATATTTGCATATTTTAAAGTGTTTGAAAAGCAACAAATGTTACAGTTTCCAAATGATTTTGGAACATGCACATGTAATTAGCCCTGTCTAACAAATCTGCTCCTGACTGTGGGAGTAAACAAGTGAATTTAAGCCAAAACCTGTCTCAGAGACATCAAATGTCAAGGTCTGACTCGTGTTCTAACATCCCAGCCGAAGCCTGGCAGATAATATTTTCTTGGGGCTTATTTGCTTCGATTAAGCGTTGTGAAAGGACAAGATGTCCTTAATTCAGCAACCTCTTCCATGCGCCGTTTATTTCATGCTGTCTACGACAGCTATTCCATTTTGGTTTGTGGTGGTTCACAGACGACACCAGGCGCACAAAGCCTCACCAAACATCACTACAAGCCTCAGGGTATGCTCTCCAGTCAGGACACCCGCACAAGAGCAGGAAGCGAGCGATGAACACGTTGTTGTTAACTTCTGCTACCAAACCCTGAAAGTTGCTTAAAGGAATCTGCTCATGGTTACAGCAGCGAGGAGGCGATAAAAGGCAGACCCGGTCCTGACTCTCCAGCTGAAGTCCTGCTCCCACTCGCAGCCCCTCAAGCCAAAACCATTTTGCCAGGATCTAATCTGCTCCCATGGGGAATGAGTGCGATGACAGCAGGGGCCTCCGACCCGTCTGTGCTGTGAACGGGCTTGGAGCTGAAGAGCTGCAGCTCCCGAGCCAAGCACCAGCTTCCATGAATGATGTCAGAGCAGCTCCGAAACTGGGACAACCTCCAGGCTGGAGACACCCAAACAGCTTCAGCAGAGAGAAGACGCGTTCATCATTCATAAGAAGCCAGCAACGCTCCACGGCTTCCTTGCTCATCATCTTGCACGCAGGGGAGATTCTCTGGAGCAAACCATCCGTGACACAGGCACAAAACCAAACTCTACGTCTAACTCAAGCATGGGGCTCTCAAGGACTCCTTGTCAAGCAGAACCGCTCCGCTCCCAGGGTGGGACGCCACAGAAAAGACCCATCACTGAGGTGGGAACAGCTTCCCAAGGCAGAGCCAAAACCATGTCTCAGGCAAGCCTAGTTCCAGAAGGTGACACACAGGGTGAGAACAGGAACGTGTTCACCAGTCCCATTGCCTTCCGTTGTGAAGTCAGGAGAGAGAAAATCAGGATTTCTGCACAAGTCTGCTCAACACAACTTCCGCATGAGCATTATACCAAATACTAAACATCCAGTTTAACACTGAGGATGAAAATCAATCTTTCCTTATTGCCTCCTCCACGGGATGGGAATAAAGTCTGCCTTCATCTGAAAAAGGTCATGTTTGCATTTCTGGTAAACACAAGGCTTTGTTTTTTCCTCTCCATGCAATATGCTCAAGTGAGTCACATCTGGCTGACTTGTCAAAAGATAGTGAAAGTTGGAGGAAATGGTGTTCCACAGATGTTACTGACTAAAAATAGCCCTTCCACAAACGATACCAATTTTCCAGCTCAGTGGCCAAATATACTGCTCAAAGGCATCTATTGCCAATAGAGGTTCATTGCAGATGGCAAGTTAAGCAACTTGTTTCTTGTCCTACTAAAACTTTTCTCTCCCACCACCTTTGGCGAGCATAACCCAGTGAAATCATGCCAGAATTTCAAATCCCACCCGAAAGCCTACACAAGCACTTCATCTGAGCTAGCAATCCACCTTGTTACCCTCCTTGGGAACAACCCCTTCCTAACCAGATGGGACACCCTCCTGCTACCCACACTGACTGCGGCAACGAAGACAGAGCATGACCAGTCCAGCCTTGCAGCGAGGTGGTTCTTACTCAGCCCAAAATAAACTGTGTCGACCGCCTGCATCACCTCAAAGGAAGCATTACTACTGTTTCATCATGTATCTGAGACCCACCTTTCATAAACATAAAAGAATATTCAAGGCTCCTTGATTTTCTGCTTCCAAATCAGTAATTTTCAAAGCAGGTACCTGTAGTAAACCCAGTTGTTCTCCTACAAATTCACCAGCAGAAGAAAAGTGCAGATTTTGCACCTTGAGATAGTATCTTTCAAAGCTGTATCTTTAGCAAGGACACAGAAAAATAATCATATTACAGTGTCAACCGATAAATAGTGCGGGAGTAAAGCACAGACAAAGCAATTTCTGCAAACTCTGCTAGGACTGCTGCTACAGTTATTGATAACAGAGAGAGCGAACGCGAACAACATCACACTGGCAAAAATAGGAAAACTATCTCTGGGAAGAATTCTATAAACCCAATACTGATATCCCGGTGCCATCAAAGTTAAAACTCTGCAGAGGATAAGACGACTTCAAAACCCGGTGCGTTTACTGTTGAAAATTCTTTACATTCCGTGACTGAATCAGAAGCGCTGCGGTGGTATTTCCATCTCAGATTCTGCTGATGTTCCCAGCCTGAGCCTGCTCGTGTGGCTCTCGCTGTCAGCAGAACCCCTTGACTGAACACCATGTCATTCATATGATAAAGCGCCCGAGAGGCAATTCACAGGGTCTTAAAAAGGAAAGAGCGATGCCCTCAATCCCCTTAGGAAGACTGTCTCCCTAAAACACCATCAAGAAGTGAGAAAAAGGGATTCTGCAGGAATCCATCATCTCTTACTTAAGCGGCCAGCCGTAGTGCCTAGCCTGCTGCACTCCAGCCTTAAATTATTCAGCATTTAAATCAATCCCTGTCCTTCGTGGCACCACTCACGTTGAGAAACCCGGTGCACGCGGATATGGGGCACGCAGATGTGGGTTCAGGTCTCACAGCTCAGGTCTCTGAGCCTCAAACAACTGCCAAAGTAACTGAACCTCACCAGGACCACCGAGAAGCCCAAAACCTGAACAGAAGAGATTTCTTACTCAACATTGCCCTTCATGTTCTATTTTCCAATGACTGCTTGAATCCACAGGGCTGATAAACACAGGGAAAGAAGGTATTTGTTCAATCTTTTACAAGCATCAATTTAGTGATGGAAACGAGCAGATATTTTTCCTCACCACTGCAGAAAGAAAACATAAAAGAATAAAAGAATCCCACAGCACTTTCTTCCCTCCAGGGAAGATGGGTATTTGATATTCTAAGTATTCCTACAGCAGAAATGTAGCAAAACAAAGAGGCAGCATTCTCAGGAGTGCTACATGCGCTATGTAGCAGGGAAAATGCCCCTCTGCCCCATCTCCTCGGTCCAGCCCATGCAGACATCCCAACAAGGACTGGGTTAGACTGGGCACAGGACCCGCAACAAGCTCCTCATGAAGGTTAATGATCCCAACACTACTGAAGCCTGGATAGCATATTCTATTCTGCTTCTGCCCCAAAGCCTCAGACAGAACCCCAGCACTGAAGGGTGAGATGCCTCTACCCAGCTACTTGCTGGGCACCAGTAGAAACACGGGTCCTTGCCCAACAAGCATGTCTAAGATGTGGCAAAACTGATGGGGCTTTCCAGGGGGGTGCTAACAAGTGTAGAGAATTTAAGAGGAAAGGAAGCAACGTTCATGGCTCTTGGAAGCCCCAAAATGCTGTGGGAGGCCACGGCACCCAAGAGACTTGCTGCAGCAGTGGCTGAGCTGGCGCATCCTCATCCACAGGAGCTACAGGAGGCAGAGGGATGCCGAGAGCAGAACGCGCCAGAAATAAACATCTTGGGGAGAAAGTTTTGTACCATCTCCTATGCCTGTCACATCCAAATGTTCTCTGCAGAGACAGATGGTCTAGGCTTCTATTAGCAATGAATAATGAGATGCGAAGTGAAAGGTGTGAGATGCTATTTAACCTTGCTCCCCCCCGACATCGTAAGTCCTGAACTGTACAGCATTTGATATTTTTGTGGTTATAAAACACCAAGAAACACAGCAATAGTCACCAGTGCACTGTGCACCAGATATTCTGCTATCAGTAAAACCAAACCTGGTCCTATTCTGGCCTTCTTCAAGACTGGCGAAAGCTGAACTGTCTGCAATACAGGGAGGAGGTACCCAGTAAGCAGGTACCCACCTCGGCCAAGCCATGCCAGCAACTTCTCCATCCCCTGCATGAAGTGATGCTCACTGACCAGGGTGGTACTTGTCATCTGCACCGAAAACTGGCTGATTTTGGCAAACCTCTAAGGCATGCCAGGGCTCTCCGGACTACAGCTGAGCTTGTAATGTTGTTTGAAGTAATTCAAACCACCAAGTGATCCACATTCTCCAAGCTGGTTGCCTCTCGCTAGCAAAGCAGCAATTAAATGCACCAGAGAGCCTGCTGCAGTGTTCCTATGACCGGCTCCAGGAGACCAATGCTGTACAGTCACAACATTGGTGCAAGCTGAGGCTCCTCTCAAGCCCATCACCGCGAGCAAGAACAACACCGGCGCATCTGCTCCTCCTTCCACCGGAGCAGCGAAGCTCTTCGAAACAAATCATCTAAAACTATTTAAAGCATTTGGTTCAAATTAATGGGCTATTTTATGTTAAAGCCCGTTCCCTGGAGCTGCCTGCATTTGCAAACGTGCCTGCAATAACTGGTTTTAGCAATTTGTAGACAAAAATCTGGCAACACGATATGTTTATCCGGGGAACACACATTATGTCTTACTTAGATAAACACACATAATAGCTATTCCCCATCTCCTTCCAGCTCCTCCATAACAGAAGGATTGACTAATAACCACAAAGGCTCGTTCCCATCACAGAGGAAGGTCAGACCTGCCACACCGGAAGCAGCGTTTCATCTTTTAGGTGTATGGAGGCTTCCAGCAGTGTTCTGGGATCACCAGACACACATACAAGGCTGTAAATAAGCTCGGTTGCCTTCAAAATCCACTAATAATAATGCTGCCTGCAGTGTACCCGCTGCCCTTTTCCTCTGCGTTGCGATGACAGTAATCCATAGGATCTGTTTGGGTTTGCCTTGTCTTTATTAAGAAGTGGTGGTTTACAGGAGCAACTCGCATTTCTATGGCAATCCGCAGGCTTCCACACACTGCATTAGACCGATGACACTGCTAAGAAGCCAGACAGAAAACACCTTCCCAAGAGGCTGCCCTTCTTCCAAGAAATGCACTTTTTCTACTGGGCAATTATTCACAGTGAAACCGAAGTGAATAAAGCAAAAAGAGCCTACATCTGCTGTAACGACGTTATTAATATCCACATGTTTTGTTTCCTTCCCAAATTAATTTGGTATTGATTTCATGCCACTGAAAGAGCAACTGGAAATCTCCTCTGAGAGGATGGGCAGGAGGAACCAGCAATAACTCCTGCTCAAACCACCTCGAATCCTGCCCAAGCTGAGGCAAAACCAGCAGCACATGCTTGCCAAGCCTTCTCTGTCCATACACACACAGTTATACATGTAGGTATGTGCATATACACACACACAGAGTTACTTTAACAGCAGAGGCCGCAGCAAACACAGCAAATCCTTCCTTCAGGGCAAATAAAACCCTTCTGCAGGAGCAAGTTGTTTAAATCCAATCTGCCACAACAAGCAAAGGCATTAAATACACTGCCACCCTTACCCACGCATTTGCATTCCTTATTGTTAATTTCAAATGGGGAAGAGCATTTCTTCCCGGCAGCGGGAATAGCAGTCTCGGGATCCTCAAACACATCAGGAGAAGAGGTGTTCTGCATGAAAGGCGCTTCCAAGATACCACAGTCAGGATTAATAGGACTTTAAGTCTCGCAGGCTTGGAAGCAGAAATTAACGCAGTTTAACAGAGTCTGAGGCCACAGTGTGCTGCCATAAACTCCTCAAAGTTCGCCTGAAGGTAAGCAGTACCTTAACAAAGCACTTCCTCCCCATTCCATATTGGAGACCATGAGGATGCCCTACAAAATGTGGCTTTTTTCCTGCGGTATCTTCACCGACGTCCTGCTGCACAAATTCCATTTCCGAGCAGCCTGACGTTCAATACAGAGATGTTAAGATCTGACTTACCCTTTTCAAAGCAATCTCCTCACTAACACATCTCTCCCCACAGCCTTCCCCGTGGCTGATCCCTTTCCTACAAAGTTGCTTGTGATTCAAGCAGATAATTTCTGTCTTTAATCTAGACTCCAGTGGAAACTAAATTAACTTCTCAGTCCCTCAAATGGAAAGCACTGCATCAGAGAACACGCATCTGCGGAGCTGAGGCTGTCAGATCTGCCAGTGTCTCGTAAGGTGTTTATGGAAGCACCCTACAGGCTCTCAGCTGGGTGCCCAACAGAGGCTCAGAGCCGCCCTCTCCCAACATCCTGCATCCCAAAGGACCCAAAAGGCCCAAAGAGCCGCAGGTTCAGAGGCTCCTCCCTTTGCTAAGATGGTGTTTTGACAATAGCTTTTTTTTCTTACGAGACATTTGTCATTAACAAACTTTGGACAAGGTTAATGAAAGTTCTGTCACTTTAATGCCTTAGCCCGCTTTAAATTACAGATGTCATCTGCCATGACTAAAGAAAGGGCACCGAGCAATAATACCATAAACCATCATCTCCAGGGACACACAGGTAATTGCACAGCTCATTAAAAATCTGCTTTAATTATTAATTGACCGTGTCAGAGTTGTCCTTTGAAGTCAGCTTGCATTTTTTTCCTTGCAAGCGCGATGATTCCAAGCTGACCTACACAACTTTCCCTCACACCTCCAAGAGCCACAAGGGAAGGCTTGGGACCTGGCTCACAGCACAGGGACCGTGTCTTGACAGCACAAGTGTTGCACGCCTCAAACAGACCTAAATCCCACAGATTTCATTAAAAGATTTGGGCGATGAAGGGAAAAAAACACTTAAACAATGGTTGGCCACTGAACCTGAAGAAAGAAGGAAAAGCTGAATGGTCGATGAGCCCCGGGCAAACACAGCTGCGGGCAGACTCTGTCTGCTTCCTACTGGTACGATATCACGGGACTGGCGGTCCACCGACTCAAACCCTCTGCTCTCAAGCTGCGGGACTGGTTTGAGAGGTCCCTTCCACCCTCAGTGATTCTGCAGAGCAACAACCAGGAGGAGCCACACTGCAAATCCAAAAGCAGCTGAATTCAACCCTGTTGCTTAAAAGAGATGATACTTGTCTTGCCGCCTTGGGAAATCACCACCACCCAAAGGAGCAGGGGGAGGGTCCTTGAAACAAACACACAAATGCAGCTCCACCGGACGATGGGCTCATGGGTCAAAGATATGAGGAAGATAGCCACAAACCACCATCCTGCACAAACACTGCCGCGCGAGGCATGCCTACAGGCAGAGTGCAAGGCATACAGATGAGCTACCGCACCAGCTACTTAGTCGTTTGCCTGCATCTTACTCAATTTAATCCTAATCTCATCCAGCATTCAATATCAGGCTGTCACTTGGCTTTCCACAGCTGTCAAAATGAGGACAAAACACCTGAACGCACGGAACAGCAACACGAATTTGGGAAGAACAATCATTTATCTTCAATGCAAAGAACCACAACTGAGAATAAAACCATGTTAACCCTTCACTGCACTACAATTCCCTCTGAGGGGGCATCAGCAGAAAAATCGAGTCTGTTGAGGACAGGAGTTTCCCCCAGTGGTTTTGGGGGTATTAACACACGCAGCCCTTCAAACTCTGTCCTGACAGTGACGTCCCATGCCAGCCTTTGGTCTTGGCAACAGCTAATGCTTTCCCACTCCGAATCGCAGCAAAGCTGGAGATGTTAGAAGCAGGTAAAGATCAAAGGACAAGCATCACGTGCTTTCCTTAATTGCCAAGCGCTAGACTGGGAGGAAAAGAACAAAGTTGCAGCTACTGCGGGTACATCAAGAGCAAGGAAACGTCTCAGCAGCCAGCACAGCCATAACTACGCACCTCGACTGAAGCCGCAGCCCACAGAGCCAAACGCCGTCCAGCACACGTTTGTCCTGGGCACTGATTCATTCTGTGAGGAAGCAGAGTGACACAGCTGCCCTCTCCTGCCTTCAGCCGCCAAAGCACGTCCTTTACGTGTTGAGAACACGATTTGTTTCTTCCTTTTGATGCTTTTTGGGCATAACCAGCAGAACCACCCTCCCCACTGGGGCTGCAGTAAGGCATTTCACTAATCTTTACATGTGCCATATACATGGAACTACTGCACACGTATCATATGCGACAAGCAAAGCAGCATAAAAACCCGCTACCTAAAGTAACTTACAGGTATTTCTCCACAAAGCACACCAAACAAGCAAGCAGCTTGTAGGGCTCTTACGTGAATGGGCGGGTTTAATGAAAGCAATGGCTTTGCCTAGAAACTATCTAAATGCAGACCCGGCATCCCACTGCTCCATCTACCCAGTTCTTGCTGGAGCTATTTGCCAACATAATTGAATCCTTCTTCCAGAGTCTTTATATTCCGTTCTGGTTTGGGGACAATGCTGCTGAAACAGCTTTACCATCCATCTTTCTTAACGGGCTTAATCTAAATAGAAGACTCAAATCCAAGATTGTGCCTTTGATGGATAGCTCACCTTCTCCTAGCAGTACACCTTAAATGCGTCCTAGTGTTGCTCTCAGAAACCTGCATTTGCAGGGATTTTGGCCTCTCCTACCAAGCCAGCTATCATCTATACTTATTACAGCATAGCGCTGTTAAAAATAGATAAGGCTCAAGGAGCTGCGACATACAAGACAGAGATAGGTGAACCTGCTTCACAGACCCACGGTGTCAGCCCAGACCTCCACGAATTTCAGGTCTGGGCCGGCTTGAAGAGGGAGAAGGAAAAAAGAAAGAAGCGTTCTCTGTTTACTCCGCAAATGGGGCAATCCCAAAGGTACCTCTCCTCCTGCCTCGTACCGAAATCCAGCATCCCCCCAGGGGCCCAAGCAATTCCTAATAAAGCATTAAGCATGAAGTTAGTGCAGGTAATAACACTGGTTTATGTGTTTAGATGCAGTATTTGGACATCAAAAACGTATTGCATTTGAGCCAATAAAACCCATTACTGATGCCACACAGCGCTGAGAAGTGCACTTTTATGTGGCTACTGTAATTCTGTATTAGGAAAGGATAGAGTTGATGAAAAGCGTGTGTTCTGCCACCTCGAGGGGCCCAGGGTGCCGCAGCACACTGCTAAGGGAACACAACCCTTCGTTCCCTGGCCTGCACTGTCACAGAGAGCCGCATGGCCCCCGCTTTCAAACAAGCACGCATTATTCTGCATGCAAAACTGCCTGCTATTAGACCACAGTGACTCCTGGACTGAGCCCTGGCGGGGCTCCACACCCTACGGATCCAGTGTGGGATCCCTGGTTCATCCCAGCTGCATTCCGTGCACAAAGCACACACGATGCCTCTTCCAGTGCTCAACCAAGACCAACAGCTGTGCCAAGGAAGCATCTACCCACCATCCCTGACGTACACAGCAGCAGAGCCCAGTGCAGAGCATCCGCTGGCACCCCAGGAGCCAAGTAACCTTCATGGACATTTGAGACTTGCTGGGATAATCCTGGAAAAGTTGGTTACGCTAAAATGTAAGTGGTTTGGAAAGACAAATGCACTGCCCACTGCATCTCTCCTCCTGAAGGAAAGCCAACAAGCACTACCAAGGGAGCCCAGCTAAGGCAAGAGGCAAAGCAAGAGAGAGCTGCAAGAATGAAATGAAAGCACTTTCATTCTGGGAACAAAGCAGACCAGCCATGCTTCGCCCTCGTCCCCCCAAAAGCTCATCCTCGCTTCCATGGTACAGGGAAGAAAAATCTATGAACTCAATTTCTCCCATCCATTTTGCAGCCGCTCCCCAGTCAATGAAGTAGTTAATTATAGTTTTTCTACTGGTTTAATTCAGCTGGAAGAGTCAACCACTTCATTTAATAATTTAGTTGAAACTTGTCCGCACAAGAACACGCTCATTTCTCATTCACTTTCAAATTGAATCAATCTAAAGGCTCCCAATAACACAGCAGCAGCAACGCAAACCCCCCGCAACTGACAGTAAACCAAAGTTACTCCTCTTTGTAAATTGACTATTGTCTCAAGGCCTCTGAAAGAAATCAATGCACATCACTGCCTAGAAACTATTAACCTATCTGCGCTGGGCTGCAATAATTGAGCACAATTAGACACAGAAGTCAGAGAATTCATCAAAAAGAACAAAAATAAAGACGTTTTCCACTGAATTCCTGTTCTGCAAGCAAAAAATGGGAAGTGATCTCTCCGTGAAACCCACTACAATGAATTTAGATTAAGGGCTCTGCTGCCAACCTCGGTGCTTTGCCAGCCCTCCTTTCTAGATGGATTTTTACCTACAGCTCCTTTGTTCTGGGAGCCAAAGGACACTGAGCAAAGGTGGCATCTCCAGGCTCCCTCACCAGGCAGCTCCACGCTTTGTGTAACTGCAACCCCGCACCTGCAGGCTGCCGCCTAGGAGCCGGGCATCCGAGGTGCACACACAGCTCCCAATCCTATTCCTGAACAGCGCACTCAGCTCGGACACACCGTAGGAGCGGGCTGCCGAGAAGAGCAGCGACCAAGGGTACTTGCCATGCCAGAGCTCCTCTTCCGTAGATCTACTTCCTTTTATATTAAAGGAAGCCACTGTCAGCAAATGCGGTTTTCAATATATCAGGAACTTGGTTATAAATCCCACAGGAGGCAGGGGCGGGCAGGAGGGCGAGGGAAGGCTGCACTTACACAACCCTGGCAGAGCGAGGCTGCCCTACTTCCAAAGGGGATTCTGCTCCTACCTTCATCACTTCCCCGTCTGCAGCGCACAGTGAAGGCACCTCAGAGCAACGGGGGAAAAGAGTTCCAAACAGCGGAGCCCTCGGCAGCAGCTGCGGGAAGAAGCATCCAAACCCCTGCAGAAAGCATTATGGCACTACTCTAACTTTACACAGCTGTCTTGTAAAGCCACTGCAGGCTGTAGTCTAACACAAACCTAGACAGCACACATTGCAAACGGAACAAAGGAAGAGCAGAAAGAGCCTAGCAGGCCTACTGTTATGTGTCCTTTGAAGTTGCACATCTCTTAAGGCTAAGCGTGAGACAAGATGCTCCGAGAACAATACTTTTCCTCATAGCGTCTCTCTCCAGAGGGAAAACTCTCGTTTGTTAAAACCTAACACATGTGAAAAGCCATAACTACGCAAATCAAGACGGGAAGGATGAAGTTGCAGGCAGGACTTTACAGTTTATGGACCACAGAGATCTGTATTTACTCATCTCTTTCAGCATTACCGACTGCAAGAGGGAAATGATGCTCAAGCTCTTTAGAAACCCTGCCCTGCTGCAGGCTGCCCAGCTCCAAATGGGACCCCTGCCCCCCGCCTTCCACATCCCAGTGAACCATCCCAAGGGGCGAGGCGATGAGCCAAGGTGCAGACTCCCTGTGTCAAGCACACACCTCCATCAGGACGTTGCTAAGGCAATGAGCACTCATTGAGGTTCAAGCTGCGCCAAGATCTTATTAGTGCTACAAAGGATTGCATTAAAAATACATGAAATATGCAGACAACCACACTTTCTTTATGTGGCTTCATTGCTTTAAGCACCTGCAAACAGAGATAACATTTGAACAGCAACTTTCTGTACGCGCTCTGCTATTTTATCGTCTTGGCTTGCTACAGGATTGATGTTTGGGAAGTGGCTGAGCTCAAAGGCGGCGCGACACAAGCACCTGCTCCAAGTCCCACTCCTGCAGATCAATTGCAGCCATTCCCCATGGGCTCAGCCTCCAACCACACACAGCCCTGGGATGAGGATGAGAACCTTTCAGAGGCCGGACCTCAATGCTGCAGCCACCCGTTGACAAATACCAAACTCCACCAGCGTGCCTTGACTGACAGCTCTGAAAGGGGTCAGACAGCAGCCATCCAGTGGATGTGGCATTTTACCTTACAGCAAAACACCCCCCACCTGCCCCGAGCCAAGGGGAGGAGCAGCAGCACTGATGGGAAACTCCTCGCTGGGTGGAATTCATTGCATCAATCTGTTGTCAGCACAAAGCAAGCAAAAAGCATCCTGAGCTGCAACATTTGCCAGTCAATACCCCAAGTACGCAAGAATCCTCTGTGTCGTCTCATCACCATGGCACATTGTTCAGCTATCTCCATGACAGGTAATCAAAGCTCTTCACAACCTCTCCTTCATTAATCCTTGCTTAATCCCCTTTGAAATTTAGCTGTGGCTTTCATTAATGAAAGCCTGATTTCTTAAATGCATAAAAAAGCATCATCTTGAAATCTGGCATTCCAGGTCACTGTGAACTCCCTCCCCTTCTACAGAGCCACAATGCTGCAGCAAAACCAGAGCTGCTGTTTCACCCTCATCCACACGTGCCACGGGGCACAGAGACGGCAGGTGCCGGGAATGACAAACACTTGATGCTGTGGAGGAGAAGCACGAGCATCCTGCACCAACCCCACTACCCCAGGTGCAGGCTGGAGGGCGCGAGCTGCTCCTCTGCTGGTGGCGCTGCTGGGACTCCGACGGGGCGGACAAGGTCAGGGCTTCAGCAGCGCTTGAAGCAAACCAAGAGCAGGAGCCAGAGCAGCGCAGGTCGCATATGGACATCATTGGCCCTCGGTACCTCCGCTGCAGCCCCGCTGCCTCCTGCTCTCCCACTGTGCGACACCTACCAAGGCTCGGGGCTGTTTTCCTTCTTTTGATCATCATTTCCAACACCAGTCTTTCAGCCCACATTCTCCTCCCGAGGTCACGATATGCTGGTGACAAGGTTTCCATGGCAACAGACCGATGACACAAACATCAGATTAGGATTTCTCCAGGGCGGGAGATGGGCTGCGAGGGAGCGGCTGCTGCTCCAACCCATCCCTTCAGTGATAGCGCTGGGAATAGGGACCATCACTGCTGAGTAAATTGCTTTTTGCAGGAATGGTGGCTTTTTTTGAAGTTTGCCTCCATGTGAAAGCCTCCGAGTCGGAGCCTGAACATTATTTTAATGTACTTTTCGGTATTTAATCATCTCCTGCTCCAGACACTCGTCTGTTACCATGGGAATGACAGCCGCACAAATACAGGATTACGGCTATCGCGCAGGCGGAGAAGGGGAATTCTGAATAAGGTACTTGCGTTCAGTAATTAGCCGCTGCATGAAAACCCTCGCAATCATGAATTTAGATTGATGCATTTATCTCAGCGCTTGAATACAACTGCTCAAAGGTGGGATTCTGGAACATCACACGAGTACTCCTGACTAACGGGTCCTGCTTGGAGCGCTGCTTCATCCTCCCCCCGGCCCTGTTTTCCCCCCTCCTTCCCACCAGGCATCCCCTGTGCCTGGTTCATGCCTCGTGCCCACGGATGCTCCCTGCTGGAGTGTGGAGCTGGCCCAAGGCAAGCCAGGCACCAGCGCTCCTCAGTTCCCAGGTGAAGAAGGCAGGAGTCCATCAGGAATGCTGCTGGCACATTTGGACCATCCTGCCCAGCTTAGACCATGAGTTCTGACAGACATACATTAAAGCTTTAATACTTTCTTTTTTAGGAAATGGACCAAGCTTTCTGCTTTAACTGGAATTAATTGCAAATAACTGACCCTGAGTGGCATCCGCAACCAAATTCTGCATTATTTAACTGGATTCTTATGCAGAAGGATCCCAAGAGCATCCATCACCCTCCACAAGGTGTTTGTATCTCCGTGTAACAGGCCCCAGCCCTAGCAAAGGAGGATGCTCACCTCTGCACTGGGGTGGCCAACCATGACTGCACCCCCTAAAATGCAGCACACTCTCCTGAGTAGCTGAACTCCAGGAAGTGAAAGGTTGTGTTCTTGGAGCATGGAAATGATCTGTCATTTGTCAGCCTGCATCCTTTATTCATTGAAGACACTTCCCTCTTTGCATATCTGTTGCTGTTAAAATTCCCCTCCCAGCACACAATTCCCTCTACCAGCTCTTCTTGCTTATTAGAGAACACAAAAAGGATTCAGAGAATCTGATCAGAGCAATCGTATTTTCTCCAGGCACTCCTCTGAGTTTAATTCTACACTAAGCATATCTTTAAAAGCCCAAACAAACCCTCCCGCGTCCCACCTCCTCGTGCTCCCCTCCAGCACGGAATGGGAGAGCACTCCCAAAACAAGGAATCAAGCTGTACTTGAGAATCGCTCACTGAAGAGTAGCACTCCTAAATATACCACGGGAAATCAGAACAAAACCAACAAATGGGGAAGGCTGCAGGCTTTGCAGTACAGAGGATGTGTTCTGAGTCCTCCTTTCCTCGCCCAAACGGGAGAAGCCCAGACAAGTTCAGTGATGCTGAAGCACATTTTGGATGGGTTTTTGTAACAGCACCACCCATTGGAGGCTACGGGTGCTCTGTTGGGGAGTGGAAAGGCTGCAGCCCCAGCGTCCAGAGCACCCGAGGCCATCCCCACTGTTTCCCCCCCTATCATCACACTGCAGCCCACAGGGGCCATCGCTCCCCCACTCACGCATGAAGCAGCTCGTGGCTGATGGTTCCCAGCATCCGCACTCGGCAGCTCCCCATGCTCATCACCACTCACATCACGCGCCGCAACGTATTCACTTACCTAAGGAAAGCAAAGGAAAGGGAAAACACAAATTTAGGACAAACGTAGCAACTATTTAAAGCCTTTACCAAGCTTTTGCAGCCACGTTAAGCCCCTGCAGGCAAGGCAAGGTTAATAAATACTGCAACAACTTTTGAGGCCTTTTTATTTATGCCTACATACGCATCAGCAGAGGGATATGACGAGTAATACTTCTCAAATCGCTCCTGTGATGTCAGCACTGGAGCATTAACTGCTCCCTGCCCACAGGAAACGGGTCAAATTTAGTTCTTCAAACAATTCCTACTGGCACAGTAACTCCAAACCGGAGACAGGGAGCACAGGAATCCCAGCAGGGCACAAGCCCCGGGATGCAGATCAGCAGGCAGCAAGGAGAGCCTGAGCCCGAAGAGAAGCCACTGGATGAGGCTTCGCTGCCTCGTCAGCCAACGCAAACTCACCCAAATCCAAAGATAAGGGAATTACAGTTCTGGGAACTCTTGAACAAGGTTACTGTGAGAACAGCAAAGCTGTTTAAACACGCGCCTTTGCCAACCTCTCTCTTCATTACTCACAGTCCCCCTAAAAGCACAGTTCCATGGCCGGTGATACCGAAACCCTTCTCCACCACGGGGACTCTACAAACAGCAACAAACCCTTCAGAAGGCTCTCAGAGCAAGACTCTGATATCCTCTGTGTTAGAAAATGCCTCACTGCCTCCTCAGCCACTGGAAAAGCTCACTGGACCTTTGGGCAAGCAGACAACCTTGGCAGGTACCTCGAGGTCAGTGTTTCTCTGTTTGGTTTGAGGGTGGGTTTTGGTGCTCCTTCTGCAGCACCCACTGCAAAGGCAGCAAAGCGTGTCACACAGCGGAAGAATTCCCACTGCTTAAACGTTATGAGCCATGTGCACAAAGAGATTAACAGAAATTAAACAAGATAGAATGAGCTGCCTGAAAAAAGTTTCCTGAAATATCCCACTTCAAAGGCTACGTGTGCTGCAGTGCCCAAGAGGAGGGACGCAAGTAGGACAACTGAAAACCACCCCACTGGATAGCAAACCAAAGCTTAGCCCGGAACAGGAGCTGCTGCCTTCATTCAAGGTAAGAAAGGACACGTGTGCATCCAGCACAACCTGAATCACACGTCCTCAAGTCCCTATTCCAGCACAGAAACATTCCTGCTTCACCTGCATCCCTCTTCAAGACATACCCCCGAGGCAATCTTGCTGCCTGGCTTCCGCTTCAATGGCAAGGAGCTAAAGTCAAATGATCTCACAGCATCAGAGTGACAACAGGCTAAGAGGAAAGCAGATCTCCCCTGCAGAGAGGCATGAGCTGCCCTTGGAGCGAGGCTCATCCACCCCTTCCACACACCAGCACCACGAGCCCTACGTCAGCGCGTGCGCAGGCTGCTCCACACATCCCTCAAGCAGTAATTACACACAGTAATTACATATTTAATTGTTGCACATTAATATCACCTCAGCCTATAATTACAGCTTATTCATGTAAAGCTAATAAAGGAAAACAGGCGTATTTGCATAAAAGTTGTAATGAAAAGTATAATGATTTTACTAACAAGATGTGGATAAGAATGCATATCTGTGACAAACACTTTGTGTCAAGAAGAATAGAAAACGATTTTCTTTCCTGAAGATTATTTCAGGCCCATTTAACACAATCTGTACCACTCTGTTGACGTGCAGTATCTTGCACTCATCAAGGCAGATCTGGGTAACATTCCTGACTTCACATAGAATTTCATTACTATACTTAGTTATAGAATGCTTGGAAATGGTTGCATGATTAAACTTGATAAAAACTGGGATTTGCCAAGGGCTGGACAACCTCGGTGCCCATTTCTCTCTGTGCGGCTCCAACACCGCAGCGGCTCTGCCCCTGCCTCCTCGCGCTGCCGTTTACATTACAGTTTAATTCTCACCCATAAAACAAGCAATTAAGAGTAAGTACAAACTGCTTTGGAGTTCCTGAGGCCAAAGATAAAAACAAACTGGCTTTTAGAAATCCGCTTTTGCAGCGGTGAAACAAAAAGCAGCGCTAATTATCAATAATTTGTCACCTCTGATTGGAGCAGAGGCGCTGATGGGCGCGCATCTGGATACATCCCAGCCCCGCGGCAGGAGGCATCTCGGCTGCTTCCACAGCGGGCTCTCCTTGGCTTCCGAGCAGCAAGAACTGCTCCAGCGTGGGAATTCCAACAGCAACGTTATGGAAATCAGCCTCCGGACAGCAGCGTCCATGCAGCCACATCCTCAATATTCCCAAATGCCCTTGGCCGCAGGTAAACAAACACCTCAAGGGAAAAGAGGGAAATTAACACTGGAAGCTCAGCCCAATTCCCTTGGTAGTGACAATGAGACCTCCTATGTGGCAGGACTGCTGGTGCTTTACAGACACACACACCCCCCCTTAATCCCCTCCAAAAGCAGTTAGGCGATCCTCGCATTTGAAAGGCTGATTCTAAATTATTCCATATGGAAAGCATCTTCAAGTTTCTCACTTCTTAAGCGTTATTTGCTTCCCGATTGCAAGCCAGCACATCTTGTCTCCTCTTACCTAGTCATTACCAAGCGTGGCTACTTAGCGAACAGCATTCTCAAGGCACACAGAGGATTTTTGGAGCGCAGGGAGGAGACAGGAGGATGAGTTTGCTGCCTTGTACTCAGGTATGCAATTCTGAAAGCTATATTGTGAAGGCAACAGCTGCACAGAACATCTGGAAAACCTCGCTGCCTCAGAGTGCTTCTCAAACCCAGGGGAAACACGCCAGCTTCTCCAATAGGATTCCGCACAGTTCAACAGGCTTTATTTGTCTCCTTGACAACATGCATCGCGACTCAGTTACCCGGTTCCTCAGCAATCAGGAATTTCAACCTAGACAAGGGGGTGCAATTCCTGCTCCCCAGAAGGATGCGCGAGCAGCTGCCTACAAGCTCTTTCCCAACAGACCAGGTTTCCAACTGGAGCGCTCTGGCACAGCCATCCCTGTTGTGTTTAGCTGCAGCCATGGGCAGAGGCACCCTGAATCCCAGACAGCCTGTAGGAGTACGTCTCTTGCAGCATATCTCAGTTTACTGTTATCTATTGCTCCACCTGCCATTCTGTTTAACCACTCCGTCATCTTCTGAGAACCCTGTGAAACAATTAGCGTGCAAACCCCATGACAGGCCCTGCCTGCAAGCACTCTCACAAAGGCTGGAAGTAACCACACGGAAAGAACAGCTCCTTTCCAAAGTCTGCATCTTCGGTCACTCCTCTGACTGTTTCCTCATTAACCGCCAGGACAAAGACAAGGGAAACAACACAATATGTTCCTGGGTTTGCTTATCAAAATGATTAAACCTGGCTACGAAACCAGCTGTGAATACAGAATGAACACCAAGAAACCACCACATCAACCAGCACAGTGTCAGCAGAAGGGAGAGCACAAGGCCAGTGACACAAGGGATGCTGAGGCAGAAGGGAAGCACCAGCTCAAGGTGCCCCTTTGTCACGCCAACACACGATTCCTCGGGAAGGACAAAACACATCCTGCTCCGGGACACATCCCGGCCCTAAATGCAATGTGGACAGTTGGTGGTAGTGAACACAAGCCTCCGCGCAGCACCTACACCTCGGCCTTCTGCAGATCAAGCACCCTGCCCCATCCACGCTCATCACGTGTGCTTCTATTTTGCCCGCTAGCCATTACAAAACAGCGCATGTAATGTAGCCATTAGTTCATCAAGGGAGAGTTTAAACATGACATACTAGTAATTAAACTGCAGGAGAACCTGGCTAATTCCCATCAATGATTAAGAGCCGCTGCAGACCAGCGGATTTTACACGCGAGTGCACAGGCAATAAAAATCTCGCTCATTTATTTTGACAAGTGTCACTTCACATTAAAGGTACTCTGCAGCACGAACTCCAGGCTGAAGCACAACTCTGTTCCCAACATGGCACCTCATTAAGCTTGAGACTCAGCAAAACACTTTGCCACGTGCTCAACCTTCGCCCCGAGAGCCTGGGAACCACGTAAGACATGCACTGAAGACGGGACCTCCATCACCAGGGGCTGCAAATCGCTGCACACAAACTCGCACCAAGCACCACTGCGCTCCTCCACGGTGTGTTTCTTAGCCCCGAGTTATTTACATAGATATGGTGAATCTCAATGGGGGATGCGGCCTGCACGTGGGCAGAAGATGATAGAGCAGCACCTGAGTACCTGTTTAAAGACAACACCAGGGTCACAGCCAGAAATCAGAGCTCAGTCACCTTCAACACACAGGAAGCACAAGCTCAGCAACACGCAGAAGGTCTGCAAGGCCACCTTCAAGGGACCCTCCCTTGGGCCAGGCAGGTCCTCTGCTCTCCAACGTCCAGGAATCATTGTCAGTGATTCCCTGGGGGTTTTAATCATACTTGCCCCACAGTCCTCAGAGCTCTCCCCCCTACAGTGGAAGATCCCTGCGCTGGAGAGCTGGCGTGGGAAGTGCTAATCTAACTAGTTCAATCATGTCTGACTCAGCCGCAGTCTGGTGCCGTTCCACACGGCAGGATGCTCCTACTCAGTCGAAACAAGCGGGGAAGCGGGAGCCAAGAAACTCGCCCGTCACGATGACGGCAGATGGGGGCACAGACAGATCCCTGAAGTTGACATGGAAACATTTCCAACAACGGGGCCCACATCCCAGCATTTTTTCTTCGGTATTTTAGGAAAGACTTTCCCATTTCAGGAACAAGCCAGGTGCCCCACATCACACCCCAGAGCGCGCGCTGGGACGTTGGCAAGCGAAGCAGCAGCTTGTGCCGCCGTCCCGTGAGCCCTCGCACGCCAAAACTCCCCTTGGACGTGCAGGAGAGCTTCAAAACCCCGTTTGCCTTCCACCAGAAACACCTCATTCAGTGCCACTGCCTGAACAAATTGTACAGCCTCCCATCGAGCGCTATCATTCCAACACGCTCGGCAACTTCAGAGCCGGTTTAAAGAGAAACGCGTTACAGGAGCCCTGCCAACCACAAAAAGGTCTCGCGACTCAGAAAGATCAAATGTGATGGGGAGGGAAACACCCTCACACATTCTTACATAAACCACTGATGTCAAAAGGTTGAAACTCAGTATTTTTACAGCCCCGCTCGGAGGCACATGCCCCGGGTTACTCCCTCAGCCTCTCCATCTATGGCTACCTCCTTGTAACGCTTCACCTTCCTTGCGGCGTGCGTCCAGGCAGTTAACTGCAGAACTTCACTGCAGGCATTAGGGGCTTCGGAAAGAAACAAGAAGCTTTCCAGCAGCAGACGTGCCTAAGCGGGGTAAGGAGAAGCCACGTTCACGAACACGCTCAGGGGTAAGCATCCTCGCCGCGCTGCCAATTATACCTTTTAATTCCCTGGCAAGGCCAGCACATGCTCTGGAATACCACGCGCCTGGGGCTGTGCAGTTCCCCTATCCCAACACATGCTGCTTCCCCCTCCGCCTGGGAATCACGCATGACCTTACACTCAACTTTGGAAGCACCTGGGATAAGGTGTGGATCCACAGAACACACCAAGCTGCTCCAGGGAGACCCATCCATCAGCCCAAGCAGCCCTAGGGAGCACCCAACTACGGGCAGCACCCAGAGCCTGTTTTGGGGAGGTTCACTCCAGCCCCACACTGGGCTTTAGATGATGCTGGGATGCAACTTTGCAGCGCAGCTTTACCAAAAGCAGCGGTAGGGCAGGACCATTCCCACTGGCTCCAGCAGAAGACGAACCCCTCTGCAGCTCCTTTTGAGCATCAGAAGAGGTGGCTGCTTGACCAGTTTAAATTGCTGGGTCGCACCCCAGAGCTAAAGCCCCTGCACATCACAAATCCCAGGCTGCCCTCTTTCGCACCTTGTGTCGATATGGTACACGGCAGCACTAAGTCTTGTGAAATATTCCAACTGACTTGCAAATGGATGAAATGAAGACACAGGCAGTCACCAGAAGGTTGAAGCCTGAGATCTACCAGAGCGAACTAAGAAGGATCAGCCTTCTTTACTAGGATACCGGTAACTGAAACAGCAAATCTCATTTCCCACCTTTAACCCAGGAGGAGTAAAATGTGCTGCTTTTACAGTATTTTTGTCCCCTGTCCAACAAGACCCAACCCTTTTGATAAGAAGTCCACAGTAGGATCAAGAGCTAATTGCTAACATAGCTCCCCTCAACCTCTAAGCTCCTGCAGCACAGATTCATTGGGAATGGGGAAGGCATGCGTGTTTCGGCCAGGTTCCCTGGGTGCATTACTCTGGCGTGGACCCTCATGCCAAGCAGAAGGGAAGGAGGCTGCCGGTCAGGCTGGAAAGTTTTGTCTCGCTCCAGGCTCCCCATGAATTGCAAATCTTGAGGTTGCCACAGAAACTCTGCGGGCCGACACGCAGCCATCGGGAAGCATCACGGTCATCTTTTCCATCTTGTTTGCTTTGCATCAGAGCACTTTAAACTCCCTGTGGCATTGGTGCTCCGCAGAACGATTCCCTCCTCGCAGTTATTCTTGTGCAGTGTCCAAGCCGCAGTGATTAATCATTCCCGCTTCCGCGGCTGACATATCGAGGTGGGGAAACGACATCCTAAATGAGCAGAGCTGATTACCTGGGAAAGCAATTCTTCAAGATAGCACAGCTAACTAATAGCTCCATCTGCTACAAAAACACATTCCTGAGCCCCAGCAGTAGTGTCAGGGTACCGCTAACAATTTCGTTGCATCTGCCAAATCTGAAATGGTTTGTCACAAGTTGCCACAAGTAAGTGGAGAGCCCTTCACCATCCTTCTCCGTGTCGCCTCGGAAAGCGGGAATCTCAATCACAGGGTCCATAGGGACTTGTCACAGAAGGCTGAAGGTTAGAGCCGGGCTGGAAACACAACCTGTATTAGATATTGATGCTTTTGCCTCTTCCTTCTCCCGCTGTTTCCAAGCAGCTTTAGCAAGCATTTGACCCCTGGGGGCACGGGAGGGCACCACTGACAGGACCGACGGGGTGCTGACACCCAGGTGAAACACCAACATGGCAGAGACACGCGAGATGCGTCAGATCAACTGAGCCTGGCCACAAACGGAGCTGCCCATCACTGTAGGATGCTCCAAGGAGCAGCAGTGTGGCCAAACCTCAGCACCTTGAAATGGCAACGGGCACCCACTCCAAAAAACACCAAGCGAGGACCCTGGGTCTCCCCCCAGAACCTCAGGCCACAAGGTAACAGACCACATCCAAGCTGCCAGGAGCCACCTCCCCCTGCAGCTCCCTGCAGTCCATCCCTACTGCACCACCAAGAAGCCTCCTTGTTTTCAAGTCAAATCACATCCCAACAGGAAAGCCCCGAACCCGTCAGTGAGCCCACCCGGTGCCAGCACACACAGCACCAGCGAGCACTGCCTGCCATGCGAAACCAAGCCTCTGCCTTAAGCCAGACCTTCACTGGGCAGTGAACACCAGCCCTGTAGAGCACCCATAAGCTCATAATTGAAGTGCTGGCTTCGTGTTTTGTAAAAGAAAATAAAACACATATTCAGGAACCGCAATTCCAAACACTCCCAAGCAGATAAGCGGGAGGAAGCCACAGGGAGGACCCACACGGATGCTGGCCTTCTCTGCTCATTTAAAACCGCATTTCTACAAATCCTACCAAGGATGCCATCACTTCTTTACAGACTGAGAACAACCTGCAGATATTAAAGCAGCAAATTAGCACGCGCACCTTCTGGTTGATCCCTGTCCCACTGACACCAGCCGAGCCGCTGCCGGGCCCAGGGACGCTCTATGTGCCAGTCTTATTCGTTGGTTTAACCACGCTGACGTATCTATCTTGCAAATTGGTAGCCACCAGACCAATTCCGCACCACTTTCACCGTGGCTCCACACGAACACGCTGTTCGGGAGTTGGTCAAGCATTCCTGCAGATTTTCCCTGGGATCGCAATATCCTCCTCCTGTTTCCCAGCCTCCCTTCTGGAATCCCAGGCTTCACGAGGGAAGCTTGGGCAACACCACCAAGCTCTATGTACCTATAGTGCTCCAACAAAGCTGTTTATCCTGGCGTGCTGTCCCATCACCTCCCATCCCTGCACACCCACCACAACAGGAAGATACTTCAGCACCTCCAGACAGGCTCCTTCCCCACGCTCAGCCCAGGCATCAATCCTCCTGATAACCATGCCACGCTTCCATCATGTGTCAGCACAAGCGAGGAGCTCTAAATTAGGACCGTTCAAGTGATTTGCTGGCTGTGCTTTATTTATTGCATTGGTCAAATCAGTAAATTACCATGGAATCCAGTTGAATGACAGAAGTTCAATCACTTAAGAAATTAGCCCATTAAACGGAGAACGGGAAGACCGCAATCCCGGCGCTGCTTGAAGCGCACTTCCATCCTGATTTAATATCCTCGCTGGGGCAGTCGCTTACTTGCAAGTAAGAAACAAAGGGTTACACACGTCTGTAATTAACACAGGGAAACTGCATGGGCAAAAAGCCTTTCCCCCAAATTACTGAGCTTCTATCTAAACAAATCTGCTGCGTTTCCCTCTGCCTGGGAAGGAAGGAGAAAAATGCCTCAGGAGCTGAGATTTCATAATTTCATTCCAAAGCCACCACTCATGTGTTGTGCTGCTGACAGCTAATTAAGTTCTCCCAAGGTAAAACAAATGTAATGTTTGAAAGTTGCCTCCTCCTTTTAAAAGTCTTGACTGATACTTCACCTGCGTGGTATTAATCAAGGAAAAACAATTAAAGGGGGGATTTGCATTCGCTTCAGCCGCAAACCCGCTGCATCCTCCAAAGTGAGGGGGTTTGGGCTTCATTCTGGTCCAGCCCATCTCCTGGCACTGGCAGCCATCACCCTGGACACAAGTACTTACTCTGCAACTTCAGTGATGAGACAATAAACCCCATTCCGCTCTGTAAGGGAAAAGCTGTGGAAAGCTGAGCGAGTGAGACGGGAGCGCTGAGGTACAGCCCCAATCCCTGCTGTTACCTCCGGGCTCCCCACACCAGCATCTGCCCAACTGCCTTTCACACAAACAGCCCCTGCTCAAAGCATTTCTTGAGCTGCCTTTAAAATGGCTTTGAGCAGAAGCTGCCGCTCTGTGCTGCCGCCGAGGACGTTACAAAACCTTCCTGCAAAGTTACAACACACCAGGGGCATTTCCTCACACAAACAGGGTGGATGCAGGAGACTCCCATTGCCAGCAGCCCGCATGTAAAGCCACGACACGATAAAACCTCTTCCCATGAGCTCACCTCAATAAATACGGTGATTCAAAGCTATTTGGAGAGGTTCGTTTACTCCATCGTGCTCCTACGAGCAACAACATTTCATGCTACATTCGTGGGGCAGCTACTGGAGCAGCTGATGGGCATTACCTGTGAGATCCAAGCACCTTAGTCTTAAGGAATGATTGGAGGAAATAAACATTTCAAGGCAAACTTGCTGGCCACCTGAAAGCCGCCCTCAAAGCCCCATTTATCAGACAGATCTGCTCGGCTCTGTTTAAAACCATACACAGGGAGGAGAAAATATATTGAGCCACATATCTCAATATAAAAGCACCGAGGCATTATCACAATAGCATGTCCACAACAGTTATTGCAGCAAAGTGCCTTTTCTTCATCTTCTGGAAACCCATGTAGATAATATTTCAACAATAACCACACATTACTCCCTGTGGTATAGACACATACAAAACGCATTAGGAGCGATGCCAGGAGCTGAAATGCTTTTCTCAGTGGCTCTATTCAGGCGAGCGCCTCGCAGGTGCCGCGGCGCTTTCCGAATCCAGCTCCAGCGGGAGCTCCAAATCAATACGGCTCCTCGGCCATCAGCCAGCCCAGCTAAATCACTCCAAGGGCAAGCCCTGCTGAGTTATGCGGCCATTTCTGCTCCAGCTTCACCGAGAGCGCCGCGCCATAAAGCAGCTCAACCCAAGGCAACCCAAGCGCACGGGTGGCAAGCACGAGGCGCGCACCACGGCTCAGGCTCTGCACAGCAAAGTGGGTGCGAACAGCATCTCACTGCACGGCCACGAGGGTATGAGCAACAGGGGACCCTCCTCTCCTTGCCTTTCAAGCTTGCTTGGTCCAAGGGTAAGCCATGCAAGGGAGGGACACGGGGCAGCCGCCTTTGCCACAGAAAAGCTTCTGCAAACGAAAATAACCGTGTTTGCTTTCCCAACTCCAGAGAACTTGGTGTCCTCTTTGTGGCAAGTTATTCAGAGATGGCTGCGCAGAGGCCTGCCAAGGAGAATCTGAGGCTGGTGGGCTGCGCAGGAAGAGATTTTTCTGGTTAGCTGGTGGAAGTGACTGGGCTGGGGCTTGTTTTCGAAGTTCTCTGATTCGCTCCCAGTTCCCCTGAAGTGACCTACAAAGGAAAGGGGAAGAACTTGTGCTTATTTTCGCTGGTTTACTGCTGTCAAAGCCACCTTAAAAGCTTTCAGAGATATTTTTTCCCCTTGCGCCTTCTCTCCCGGGCTGTAAATCCAGGTCGCGCCTGCATTTGAAGATTACCAAATGCCAAACGGGAGAAGCTGCCTCCTTACAGAGGCAAGGGAGGCCCCGCTTTGATGCCCCAGGGCCTCAGCGCCTGGAGAGCCCACGGTCCCAGCTCTGCTACACAACACAGCCCACAGACCAGACCTGCGTCTTCAAACTGGGAAAACAAGAGGCAGTGGGCTCCGGCCGCACCTCCCTGAAAATAACCGCCTGTGAGGATCAAAACAGGGAAAAAGCCATTTGCTGTGATCTCAGCAGCATCCTATCTGCATCCAATGCACAAGGCTGCGTCCCGGAGTGTCACAGGACACCCTGGCTAGAGCACGTGCGTTAGGTTTGGCATCCCTTCCATTCGAGGTACAGATCCCAGAGGAAAATGGCACTCTCCCATTGTAATGGAGGCGCACCAGCCCCGTTCAGACACAGAGAGAGGACAAAAGCCACTTGATTCCACAAGGCAGGGAGACACGGACCCTCTGAACCAGCCCTCCGGGACAAACAAGTCCTGGCTGCCGGGAATTGCAGGGCTCAATGATGCGCAGAGGACACCCGGGCGGCCCGCCATGTCTTCTCCTGGGCACGGGGGACAAGGGAATTCTTTACCCTGGAAATACTCAATTATTTTAATAGGATTACATTTGAGACTGAGGATGTTTCGAACAGTCCCTTGAATTTATTAGCCTGCCAGCACTCCAGATAAGTAATTTGAATGCAAAGATCTCTTAAGTTTAAGTAACTAACTGGCAAGGAGTCAATTCCCACCCTCCGCAGTTTTAGGCACAACACTAACTTTTGGGAATGAGCTCCTGAGCTCAGCAGTAAAATGCCCATCCATCTCGCCTTCCCCATCCGTTCCTTCTAATGGTGTTTTGCCCGTTGTCACAGACAGACAAACACAAGGGCAGAGCAGCTAAAAACCGCTGATTAATCCTCCCTCTTTAAACATCCCACGTCAAGAGTAAGCCAAGTCATAAATTAATGGGATGTTGAGTCCAAAGCAACATGGACTAATGGAGCTCTTGTTCCGTACAAGGATTACTGTATGCAGGTGCATTTAAACCCAGAAGCAGCATTTCACAGGGATGGGGATAAGCCAGCACCCCAGCCCAACTGGGCTCCAGGGCCATGGCTGCAGTGGCAGCCGGTGTCAGAGCCACCCTGGAAGGTGGCAATGCGCTGCAGCATCCCAATGCCCTGCTCCAGTCCTTCCATACAGCAGCATGGGCTTGCAGCAAGCACCCATGGTGTAGGTTGTTTACTTGAGGCGGGAGGGAACGAATAAAAGAGTCACAGTTGGTATTTACATACAGCTTGACATACACAAAGCTCTGTGCAAACGTTAATCCCTAACAGCCCTCAGAGGAAGGGCAGCGTTATCCGAGTTATCCTCTTTCCACACCAGCGACATCTGTGACAACTGCGGCGGCTGCAGCAGCTCCTTGTCAGCCTCAGCAGTACCACCTTACCCCCAACTGCTCCTGAGCACCCCCGTTTAAAGGCACCCACTACAGCTAAGGAAACCAAATGCAAACTGACCAAAAGCCACCGACGGACCCTCTGGAAGCACAGCCAAGCCAATGCTGGCATCACTGGCGGGCTGAAACCCCACTCATTCCCACACAGCTCCCCCTACACAATGACTTCCCCACCAAGCTCCAGGCCCACACGCTGGGACAGACACACTTCAGGTATCACTCCACATTTCGCACCTTTTGGATTAGGAGATCACGTCCAAAACCAGCAGCAGGCACGGCGGTTTGCTCTCCTTCCTCCAGACCCTACCCATGGCGAGGATGCGCCTTTCCCAAGCCACCCTCCAGCACACAAACCTGAGTAACACCAGCAGCATCCCGGCTGCCAACTGCTCCTGAAGCCTCCTGTGAGCTCCTTCCCTCGAAATGCCACCTCCTGGCACCCCAGACTGCAAGAGACAGCTAAGATACGTGAAGAGCGTGCCACCCCTTCCGAAGGCTGCCACGCTTCTGAGAAGGCGATTTAGTGCTCGCTTTGTGTTCAAGCTGGGGGAACCAAACAGAGGGAAAGAGCCATGTACAGGCATTAGCACGCTGGCCGGCAACCAAAAAGGTAATTAAAAACCTCCCCCGGAACAGGTGGTCAACAAAAACCACTATGGATGCCTTTGATTGCCAAGCAAATGTCTCCCAGCACGCCAGCACCGCAGCAGGTCCCTGGGAGCTGAAGGCGCGTTTCTGCGCTGCAACATCTGCCCCACAACCAAACCCCATCGATCCACTGCGAGCGGAGGGGCCGGGAAGCAGGATCCAGGCATGGTCCAGAGCTCCCAGTGCTGGTCACGGGGCTGCTGCTGCTGGGAGCCAGGAGCTTTTAAGGGAAAGGTCTATTAAAAGATTGCTTTTAGCGTGAAATTTAACCGGAGATGCACTTTTTTCCTGCCGAGGGTGGCAAATTGTCCACGTAATTTCAGGCTTCTCTACTAAATGTCCTAAAAATATATACTTTTCCAGCAAATCGCATTATCTTGAACGCTGTTTGCTGAATCCCTTTGCTCTCTGGCTGAGCCTGCTGCAAGGAAAACACTCTATGGCAGTGGACCTGTGCTCCAGCCCACTGCAATCTGCTGCCCACGTGCTGCAATTCCATCTGCAGTTCTGCTGCTGAGCACGGCACAAGCCTTTGGTCCCATCAGCCTTCCTATTCCCTGCTGCTACCAAGCGTGCACTGAACCTACTCAATCTGAAGCTCCTAGATGGGACACGCATCTCAATTGCAAGAGATGAGGTGATTTGCGGATGAGGATGCTTATTTCGGGGTAAGCCCCAAGCCCCCAGTTTCCCATCTGTTGAGCATTCATGCAGAAAGTCATCGAGGAGACAGCACAGCACCAGATTTCGCACTGAAATTAAAGACTCTCCACATCCTCAGAGGATGCAGGGAAAAACTGAGATCTATAGAGAGGAAGACACATGGAATGTTTCTTGGCTAAGTGGAAAGGGCCCCTCATCGAAGCCTGAACCAGCAGCCTGAAGCAAACTTCTAGGGTAACCCAGCTTCCCTCAGACGACCTTTACAAATGTCAAATCATCTGCACCACACCATAACAGCTTAAGCTAGAAATTAAAGCCTGGAAATCCCACCTCATCAGCTGGCATAGGGCTGTGCCCTGTCACAGAGGGGCAAGAACACTTGCAGCTAAAGGCTTAGTCCAAAGCTATGATTCTTACTGCTTTCCAAGGGAAATACTAAGAGCAACTGGCAAAGCTTGATAATGCTTAAGCCTCTGTGTGGTATATTAATGCTTCCAGTGAAACTACGGCTCTACCAGCCTTTAAATTACAGCTGTGTAGCAGAAAGCACTGCACTGCCAATGAGTGGAAAGCACAAACCAGTCCATGCAGCCCTAATCCGATCAGCAAAACAAGTGGAGCAACACAATGTCACTTCCCTTCCGAGCAGAGTTTGCCTACTTGAGGCTAGAAATGCTGCAGCTGAAAGTATTAAACGTATCCACCACCAACTCACCGACAAACCCTGGGAACGCGAGCACGGAGCCATCAACAGCTCCACATGGAAAAGCCCGGCTCAAGGTTTACTTAACACTTGCATCTTCCGCCCATGGAGGCAACAAGCAAAGTGTTAAACAAGACGCCTCGAGGAAGCCTTATGAAAAATACCTGTGCAGAAATGCACATATTAAGGCTACAGACCACTGGGTAGCTGCCAAGGATGATGGAATACACTGTAGTTTACTTATTTCTTTTTAATGGCTCCAACATTCCACCTGAAAAATGGGTCCTGGAGCAACATAATAGGGGATAAAAATTAAGCGACAGTTGCCATTTGTCATGACGCAGCTGATCATGCACATTGCTCATGCCACCACGCAGAGCACCGCCGATCCTCACACTTCCCAGTGGGAATAGGGCAAAACAGACACCAAACTGCACCCTCCACCAAGGAAGGGAGCTTAACGTCATTTTGTAAGTCTACAAGCTTCCAGGGAACTGGAGCGAATGGAGGGGAAAACAACCAGGCTTTGTTTACAGATTTCCCTCATTCTCGCACATTTCCCAATGCTACAAAAGCACATTTTCCTTTTATTCCCATACAAATATTCCAGCACCAGCTCTCCAGTGGGAAGTTACACCTTTATCTTTTCATTTACTTCTCTTTGTGCTCTCAAAAGAGGCAAGGAAGCATGGTAAATACGTGCTGTTCTTTCTTCCCCCATCACAAAGCATCCCAAAATAAACACGAGAAGGCTCTGAACCACAAAACACTTCCCCGTCCTTGACACCAAGCTCCCTCTCAGAACCACACAGATCGCACATTCACAGAACACTGCAATTCTTCACACGTTTTCCAGGCCATATTTCCCAGTTTGCACAGTTTCTCCCAAAATATTGTGCAACATACCAGAGCACCGAAATAATCAACTGCTTGGCTGGGCACACGAGATTTGCTCCTTTTCCCTTTTCCCTCCAAGTTTCAGGTGATGCTTCCACACCAGTTTTTCAGCCAAACCAGTCACACAGTAAAATCATTTCCTAAATCCCTTTCAGAGTTGGAACAAGCATCCATTTCACGCTGCACCAGAGCCCAAAGCAGCACATCCAAGGCCAGAAGATGCTCTTAAGCCATTGTGGCAAGCTCTGGTGTCCAGAGCAAGAGCATTATACTGAATCCAGACCCCGATCCAAGGGCGCCAAATTCCTGACACAGGTGGCAAGTGCCGGCAGACACTCCACACCAGCAGCATTCATCTCGGTGCAGTTATGACCAGATTTTATGTACAGAGGTTTACTACCACCTTATAAAAGAAGGATTTCCAGAAGGTGAATGGACCCGGTCTCAAAATAGAGTGTTTACATTAACGCTTGGCAAGCAAAGCCCTGCAAACATAGATGAATAGAGATAAGCTATAAAAACACCACGGACATTTACTTGCTGGAATAGTGGCTTGTAATCCAATTTCAAGTCCTTCTGCCAAGTGATACACACAGCATCTTTGTGTAGGCCGATTTCAGCCCTCGTCCCCCAACGCCCCTCAGCAAAGATTAGCCAGCGAGAAGAAATGGCAATTCAGAGGGAACGCTCCATTGACAAAGCTGTTTAAATGGGAAGTTATGATCTGAGTACATTGGAACCCACGGCCCTTCCATTTGTGGCAACACGAAAAGGTCAGGAAAGGACAATGAATACTGCCCGAGAGGCAAACGGGGATGCCGCCATAAGGGTGGAAAAACAAACCTTCCCACACCTTCCTGCTGTTAACGGGAGCAAACAGGCTTTCCCTGCATTGGAAGGGCTCACTAGAGCCTTGCTGATGGAATTACTGCTTTGTAATTAAACCTGCCTGTTTCACACACGATGCACAATGAGCAAAGCTGGGCAAAGCACAATGACTTGAGCTTATCCATGTAAGGAGAAGGCACCTCGCACAGCAGGGTCCCCAGCCACCGGGCAGCACCACGTTAACCCAGAGAGAGCAGCATGGAACGCTGATACTGTCAAAATCTGGGCAGGGCGTTAGGCAGGGGGGAAGCTGACAGACCCAAGGCTTTCACAAACGGCTGTGCCAACCGGCCCTGCCCAGGATGTCTAAATCTCTAGTGCACGTGTTGGTTGGCAGGATACTGATGGGGACCACTGAGTGCAAGCTCAGACTTGGCTGCCCTGAGCCCAGGAATCAGGGCGATCAGCTCCAGGTTCTGATTTCATTTGAGAGACTTTCCTTCTTTGGAAAACTGCTTTAATGGCCCCAACTACGCTGGGTTTGGTGCTTTTAATGCCTGAGGCCATTCTTTTTAAAGCTTCTGCCCCATTTCATCTGATGCATGGGAAGAATTCTTCTTCCATTTGATTTTAGTTTGACACAACATCGGAGAGATCCATAATTCAGCTAATCGCTCATCACATAAACAAAGAAACCTCTTGAGAACCAGAGAGCAACACGTACATGTATTTGCAATGCATAAGAGGATCTTCTTTTTTTTAATGGTAACAATGCAATCTATTCAGTGTGAAGAGTCTGTGAGGCCAATTAAATACTTTGGGTTCCATAATTATAATTGCAGTAATGAATAGAAAGGAGCATTACAGCCTGCACAATGCAGTTCCTGCTCAATTCAATGATTCAGTTCTTGTCTGCTTTCAGCTAACCTTTTGTGCCTCTTCGTATCAGATTTTGCAGATTACTTTGAGCATAATAAAAATATCCCCAAATATCCCAGGTAATGTAATACATTAAGCATCCCTTGATTATGGCTACACATAATCTGCAGAAGGGATTATGCACTAAATGGATAACGTTCCTGTTTATTAATTTCAGACATCAATGAAAGTTCAACCCCATGATGACAGGGGAAAGCCAAAACCTGATCTCCTGTGGGGTGTTGAGGGCTTTTTCAGGAATCTCTTAACTTTTGAGCATTTCAGGCTCTGTTCAATGCACACGGTGCAGAAGTCATCACCACACACAACTATCCGGAAAACAGGAGGACAGAGTGGAGACAGAAGCAAAGACTGTCAGCTTTTGTCCCACCAATACCAAGAAGGACTGGAAAGCAACCGGCAGCTCTGCCAGCGTGATCCCAGCCATGACCCTGAGCACACTGCCTTCCCGGTGTGCAACTGCACAGCAAACACTCTAAAGACATTCAATGTGAACCCCGGGCTTTAGAAATGCAGTTAACAGAGGCTGCCCAGGGAGCACAGGAGCTTGTTTTGGATGCCACAGTGCTTTAAGCGAGCTTGGAAAGCCTGCAGCTGATACACACAGAGGAAGTGAGGCTCCTACACGCGTTCTGCACTTGTGAAGGGGGCTGTGATTTCTCGAGTCACCCGCAGCGCATTGCTCTCCATCCCTGAGACTGAAATACTGCTGACCAGGGCATAGACAACCCTTTCCTTTACACTGAGCCAATTAGCAAAGTCAAGTATGTGGCCCGTTAGCCTTGTTCCAGTGAACACTGTGCTCCCTATGCAGTCCAGGCGCTGCGACCAGAGGGATGCAACAGCAGATCAGCACGGTGGTGCTGGGAGAGATATGTGTCTCTGTTTTACTTTAAAAATACATTCATCCAGCCACAATTTACTGAAAAGCATTGCTCCTCGCTCCCCCCAACGGCCATGAATCTCTTTAGAGAGAACATTACATTACACCCATAATAGGTTTATGCAATACAGCACATATTTGGTATGTTAGTCATGTCTCCAAAGCATTCTTTCCCTTATTTCCTAAGCTTTAAAGAAGATTGTTTTCCCTGAAAGAGAAAAGGGTTAAGGCTGGGCCAGAGCTCCGCATGCACCAATTTCCCCATTTATCTTGAGGAAATGAAAACAAGAGATTTAACTAAATCCACTTTTATGAATTCAAAACTTCAGATGCTCCTTGCAAGACATCTAAGCAACATCCTTCACAGATTTGCAGAGAAAGGGAGAAGTTCATTTTATTGATGGAAGGCCCAAAAAAGGCAGATCCCAATCTGGGCAAATAAAAAATCTCCCCTATCTACAACAAACGGGACCTGGAGCGCAAGCGCTACAGTGATTTACTGCAAACCTGAGCAGAAGACAAAGTCCATCTCCTTCCTCAGCATTAAAACCAAGATGCTTTTGGACTGTCACTGCTCACGAGGATCTTCAGATCCGATCATCTTTGCCAACAAAAGCCTTGTGCATCACAGCAAAATAAACACACTGGCTGGCCCTCGCGCAGCGCTGCTGCTTGCTTTCCCCAGCACTGCAGGTAACATCACACGTGCAAGGCAGCACCCCCAGCTTTGTGAAACCCGGGGTTTCATCTCCAGAGCTGCCGTGGACAGCCCCAGCCAGCCCATATCTCCCCTCCGCAATACAGCAAACAAACAGCTTTTTGGGAAACCACCCGAAATCACTGCCTGCCTCCAGAACTTCAAGAAGCTCAGCTGGGCATCCTACCAACCTGAGCCCACTGCCCACTAATCTACTGCTACAACTGGGTTTATTGCTCTTTGGTACTTAAAAGTGAAAGACTGATGAAGAGAGGCCTCCCCACCCTCGCCTGCTTGAGGACGGCTCACAGGCCACAAGGAGCTGTGTTAAGATCACAAATTACTCAGCATTCACACTCACTGACTCCTAACGAATGCAACTGATAGAATTTGCCATCTATAACATAACATAACTCCCCAAGAGCCCCAGGCAGCCATGTACTGGCCTGTAACTAACACAGACCTGCACCAACCCCAGTGCTGCCGCAATCTGGTCAGAGAACAGCGTATGGCCATGTTAGCTGATGCATCCTGTTGACTGAATTAGAGCATCTTTTAATGAGGCTCACTTCAAAATCATTTTAAACCCATTTGCCCATGTCAACATCAATGTATTCAGCATTATCTACCAATTAGTAAAGCGGAAAGTATTCTTTAGATAATCTAAATTCTCAGTAAAATATTCAATGTGTCATTCATTTGCTACAAACTGCCCTATAAAAACAAATTACTGGAACCAGCTGTCAGAAGCAACAAGTGCCGAAGGACGGAGCGCTTTTTAAACCGAGGGCTCTCCAGAATGTGCCCAAGGTGCTGGCATTGACACCGATGTCACATCTTCATCTCCTGCAGGAATCAGTCATTTCAAACGCTGCCCGTGTCCCAGAGGAGTGCGTGAAGCAATTCCAGGCATTTATTGCATCAGGAGGGAGCAGAACACTGTTGGAGCATAGGAGGACATCCCAGAGGCGATAGCAGGGAAGGGGTTCACCCTTCTGAAGGGTCCAACATTGGGGCTTTTACCTCCTGGCTCCTTGGAAGCAACCTGGTGCTGAAGATGCAGCACCATGAAGGAGCGGCCACAACCTCTATGAGGCGTCCTCTCAGGTGCCCACTCCAGGGAGCCTGGCCTCCCCTTCCAGCCTCACTGGAGACCGACAGATGAAGCGACGGGAAGGTGTTTTCCACTAGATCAGGCTGGCAGTGATCTCCAACAGCCCTCTGCTTCCGAGCCAAACCCAGGGAACGGGTGCCAGGGCTGCAGCTCAGGTAGGGCTCAGTGCCAGCCCCGCCACGGACTGCTCTAGAAGCATTTCTAACCCAGCAAGCTGCAGGTGAGCACACCCAACGCAGGGACACCCATGGCCTTGGTGGGGCAAGGATGCTCCCATGCACATCACAGCCCGCCACTATCAGAGCCACCCCAAGCAGTTCAGCCTCACCAACTTCCTGGGCATCAGAAGGAAAGGAGGCCATTGCTCGCCCTTGCAAATGCATGGCAAAACCAGTTCTTCATTTCTTTTACTTGCAAGGAGAGAAACCTTGGTTTTCCCCAAGTTTCTCAAGTGAAGGAAGGGCGGGTGGGAGGGCAGCTGCTATGTTTTTAATCTCTGGAGTGTGGCAGAGCAGTAAATCTTGCATTATGCTCTGCAGAGTGTCAGGTTTGGGCTTCATTTTGGTCTCAGATTAGACTCCTGCAGCAATGAATCTTCCATCACGGAGCCCATTACCAACACAGTTTTCCTTCATTTTGTACTGCTTCATCCCTGATTGTATTATCAAACTTGTCTCCAACCTTCCCTCACTGCAAGGGGCTCAGCAGGCCCACAGGCTTCTCAAATATTCATGGGCAGAGCAGCCAAAGCTCTGAAAGCAGGAGGTGCCAAGGCAGGGCAAGGTGCCCCATGCGACTCACCGCTCTGGTACTGCCACGCAGCACTCTGCTTTCCAGCCATGGGACTCACCAGCCTTGTCTGTCCCTTTGCTAACCCACTGGACAACATTCTCCAATGCAAATCACGTTGTATTTTGACAGTTCTACCACTTGAGATACCCGAATCCCTTAAGAATCCTACCCGTGCATTTGATAGGACAGCTTGCAGAGGGCACGGCATCAGAGCTGTGCCTGAGCCATGATGCTCGTGCAATGACCCAACCTACCCCCAGCCTGAGGAACCATCACTGCAGGGAAATGCAGGGGGTTGAGGCAAGACAGCAGCCCCAGAGTCCCTTCTGTCCCAGTGAGCACTTTGACATCAGATACAGGCCCAGAAGCTGAATGGCTCTTATACGGCCTAGGGCAGTGATTGTCCCCCCTGTACTGGGCACTGGTGAAGCTGCACCTCGAATCCAGTTTGGGGCCCCTCACCCCAAGAAAGACATTAAAGGGCTGGAGGAGAGGTGCTTAGGGACATGGTTTAGTGGTGGACATGGCAGTGCTGCGTTAGCAGTTGGACCGGATGATCCTAACAGCCTTTCCCAACCTAAAGGATCCTGTGACTTTAAATTACTGTATGCAAATTGTGATAATCGAAAGGCATTTATAAAATTCCAGTCAAATAGTCCATGAATATTGAAAAATCCTGAAGTGCCACGTTAAATGACAATTTTCAAAACGCACTAAGGAAATCTGATCGTAACAAACCAGTCCCATGAAATACCATATCTATCATCAACTTTTTAATTACCAATTGATCAACATGTAGACAGTGTAATAGCTTTCAGCTTTTAATTACTGAACTATCAAAATTCCAACCAAAAAAGGAACCTCCAGAGATGAAACTGTAATGCTTGATTATTCATTGCTACATAATGAATGATTTGTTTTTAAACAAGATGTCAAGTTCCTCATGTAATCCATCTGGATGTGTGACTCCGCAGAGCTCACACTGCCCATACTAAGTACCAGGGTTCCCATTCTCCTAACCCCCAGGAGAGGAGATTTTTTCTGGTTTTCCCCCCTTAAGGCAAAACAGTCCTGGATTGAGGAGCTGCAAGGAAACAAACCGCCAAACGATGCTCAAACACAGACAAGCCACTCCAGCTCCCACCATGGGAGCAGGCTTTGCCAGGGAGGGAATGGATGCTCCTTCCAACTCTTCTGTGCTCTGAGGAGGCAGCTCTAAACCCAGGAATACATCCACCAGGCAGCGGGCATGAAGCGCTGCTTCCCATTTCACAATACAGCACTGCTAAGAAAAAGCAGCGTGTGAGAACTGGGATGCAGCTCCAGGTTTTCCTGCACAGCCCAAGCCACAGCGACACACACGGGACTTTAAATGTTAGTATTGCATGGAAAAGTGCATTGGGGCAGGGGAAGACTTCATACCCATGGCCTAAATCCAGCATCCCTGGCTAGGCAGCTAGGGACCGACTGCATCTCCACCCACTGCCTTGCCAATTACAAACTTTGACTATTCCAAGCCATGGGAATTCCACGCTGCAGCACAACCAGTCACACCTATGCCTTCCCTCTGCACTGCACACAACCTGCTTCTCCTCCCCATGTATTCTTTAACGTTATAATCATTCCCACCTTACACGACCCCAAAACCTCAAATTATACCCCCAGACCTTTGCTTCCATTGGTGGAACGCTCAGGAAACAAGGATTGTTAGAAACATGAAGTCCTGCATGAAGGCTGCAGAGAACCCTCTGCAATCCACACCCCCTGGGGAGGATTTTGCCATATCCAGGCTTTTTGCATTTGGAGAGATGTTTCCCAGAAATACTCCTTTGAAATGTAAGGGATGCAGGTAGGTCCGTAGAGCATCCTGCAGGTGATACTCTAAACAACAACGGCAGCTCAAGCAGAGCAGCTAGTCAATTAAGAAGAAGCTAGCAGTAAATGATGCCTCAGTTCCTTCAACCCCAGTGGCCCCAATCAACATTACTCACCCCAAGCCCCTGTGTACAACCTCACAGATCTTTCCCACATGCGTTGTCCCAAAAAACCCTACTCCACAGTGGCATCTGCTCCCACAGAACACAGGAACCTTGTGGTTCTCCTCCGTTACGGGCTCGGAACCCCAGCTGCACCACACAATACCCGGCCATGCTTCCCACGTGTAATAAATTCACCCCCTCCAGCCACATCTTGGGCTTCATTTCCACATGGAAACCACAGGCTCGTTGCACACGCTTCCCTCGGGAAGCTGCTGGTATGCAGAGCTTGTACAGATTTTCACATAAGAAATGCAGTAATCAGTCCAGTAGCTGTAAGCACTTATGACAACAATATCTATCAACACTTACCATATTTACAACTAAATCATGTAAATACAAGTCAGCTCTCCCCTGCATGCTGATAACCCGGACAAACGAAGGCTGAAAAAAGCCTCTCCAGGAGGAGACTGAGCATACAAAATCACCTACAGCAAGAAACAAGAACCGATGGTGCTCCAAAACTACTGGAGGCAATAGGAAACCAGGGCTCCCTGCCCTGCTCCACACCAGCCATAATCCAGCCACGAGAGCTGCTCAGAGCATGGCTTCTCTTCTGCAGGATCCACGTATTTCCCAGAAAAAGGAGGACAAGTCGCTTCAATACCTATCCGGAGCACTCCACTCTCCATCTGCCTTTGAATCCCTCATAAATCCCAGGAACCAATTTAAAATGAAAAGATACCAATTTCAGAGGCGCTTTTCACCCCCTAAGACATTCCGCTTTATTATGCTTATTAAAGTGACAAAAATTACTCTCTAGCTGGTTCATTCAAATGCAACTTCTCCAGAGGTTTAGCGAGCAATTTCCTCGACCTTCATAAAGGAAAAGTTGTTCTGTGAGTAATTTGATTTTTTGCCACAACAAAACCACCACGGTATTAACACTTTCACATTGGATTGCACCGCATCTTTAATGCACACGGATTTCTTAAAGACATTTTATCTATGGCAAAGAGGAGCTGCTTTTCCAAAGCCTTCCCCAGTGAATTCAGCGACGTTCCGCAGTGCAATGATCATTCTTTGGGCAGCGAAACCCCGGAGAAGCAGGAACAATCCACACTGTTTCTCACCAACGTCCCCCTCGTCTGTGCCCACCCACCAACGTCCCCATTAATTCCGGTGTGAAATCCTCTCATCCCTGCGAGCAGCGGACGCCCACTCCATCGGGCAGTCTACTGGGCTCTCCAGAGGAAGAGCCAGATGCCCAGCCTTAAAATAGCTTACTAATCCTTATTTATTTACCATGGGATAATTCAAGCTACTCCCTGCATGAGGATGGGATTTATACACAACATTGGAGAGGACGGCAGGACGAGGTACCTGCAACACAGTGAACCCCGGCCCCTGTTATCACCCACAGCAGCCCTGTCCACCACAGGAAACCAAGGCAGAGTCATACCAAAGACCCTCTAGATGGGCACAGCTGCTGCTGCGATGGGTTTGGGGGGCAGAGTGCATGGGTGGGAAGGAGAGGAAGCAGTGGGGGGCTGTCAGTACAGCGGGAAGCCCATGGGGTGTTTGTTCTGGCAAGGAACGAAAGAAAAAGCCATTCTATAGGAAACACCAAAATCTTATTTCAGGAGAGCTCTCACTAAAGACAACCTGCCCCAGCTCAGACAGGAACGAGCTCAACAGTGCTACCGACCTCAACATCCCTCCCAGAGAAGATGACAGCTTTAGCTGACAAACCACAGGCACCTTCCAGAGCTGCATTCTACATACATCACCTTGTGTTAACATTTGAGATCCAGTTTACCAAAGAGAGCCTGGAGGGGACAGTCATCCGATAACGCTGCATCTGAAATTCTCCGCAGTGATTTAAGAGCTCCACCACTGGTTTTGCTATAAACCCTCTGTTTACAAGGCTCTATATAGTCTTACATAGCAATAAAGGATTTGCCTCCAAGCATTTTCTTCATTTCTTGCCTACGAGCTTCTGCCCCTTTTCCCTGAAGATGTCCAAAGGGAGCAGAGTCAATCTCCTACCTATCCCGCTCCAATCTTTGCTCTTCCCGAGAGAAGACGCCACTGCACTGCACATGCTGCAGCAGCAATTCCTGCCAGTTATGGATTCGGGGAGAGTTGATTAAATGTGGACCTTTTGCTAAAGATTCTACGGAACGATTAAGAGCAGAAGACCTTTAAATCGAACAAGAAGCTGTTAATGTGGACGGAGCTCAAACACCTCAGCATGGGAGTCGCTCTCAGGAGCTCTGCCTACCAGGTTAATGAGCAATGTCTCTGTCAGAGCCACTTTCAGACCAGAAGCTGAGCAACGAGGAGGGAAAACGCTCCTTAACTGCGGTGCGGCAGGAAAAGCGGCCGTGCACAGTGACCCCACAGATACGGTCTCTTAACGACACAGCACAGGTCTTCATTTTGAGCAGCCAGTAAACTGCTGGGAAATGGAGGTCAGAAGCGAGAAGTGAAGTCACAAAGGAGAAATTACACTCAGGGTTTACACACCGACGAGAATCGTCCGTGCAGCCACGCTCCAGTGGTTATCGCAGGCAAGAAGCAGGAGCACATTCCATGGGTCCTGCCTCATCCCCACCAGAGTCTGCGCAGGCATCACAAGGGAGAGGGGCCTGAGCAACCGCCCAGCCCCAGGCTGGGATCTACCTTCACCCACCAGCAGGCACTGAGGATGGGCATCCTGTGCTGCAGTCTGAAAGCGAATACCGCAGGGAATACCGGCTGGATCAGCTGCTATGGAAAACGGCACCCTCCCCACATCAGCTTAATCCAAGCCCCCGCTGGGCAGCACGTGCAAAGGAACCGTGCAGAGCTCCTCCGGGCTCTGTGCAGCACAGGATGAACCAGGGTGGCGAAAACACGGCTGTGCCTGGGAGCTGGAGCCGCTGTGAGGCCGACCTAGATTCTGCCCGGCACCACCGGAGCGCTCCACGTGGCAAGCAGGGCTTCCAACTCCTGCTGTGCCCATCCCAAGCAAGCAGCCTCGCTCCCAACAGCGCTCCTGAGCCCGCCGGACCAGGCTGACGCGTGTGCCACAACACGGGTTTGGTGCTTGTCAACCAGCTTTCACCAACGCCACAAAGCCCAGTCACCAGCAGTCAGTGATAACAGAACCGGTGTTGCTCCGGATCTTGGCATCGAGCAACATCAGTTATCCAAAAGCCTTCCCTGAGTCAGGCAGGAAAAGCGATCCAGGCAGGAATGCCTTTAAAGAGCCGCTGACACCTAAACCAAGGCAGCAACACCTGCTTGTTAAATAGAGCCCATGCGGCGCATGGCAGTGCCTCCCCTCGAGTCAGCTCAAAAGAGCAGCTTCTTTTACACAGAGCAGGGAAAGCAGGAGGGGCCCTGCGGAGCTTCCCTGCTCCTGCTGAGCTGCTAATAGCATGACCTACCTCCCCATCAGCCAAGGTGAATGATGGTATCAACAAGGCAAGTGGTAGGAACACAGATACCTCAAATCATGTTTTCAAGCAAAACAGCTTCAAATGCAAATCCACACCAAACCAGGCTACAGCCACAGTTCTCTAAATGCATTTCAGGTCTCATTACCAAAACCCCAATCAGAATTATCTGCCCAACCTCACAGCCTGTGTCCATGGAGCAGTACAGGGTTTGTGTTTGTCCCGTATGCTTGAGCAGCTTGGGCTTGTCCAACTGCATCACTGTCCTAACAAACCCCTCCCCTGAAGCAATGATGCAAAAGACACTATGAGCGCCTTTCAGAGCAGTCCTGAGCACAACAGTCTCCCCTCCGATCACAAAAGTCCTCCCTGAGCACAAGCCATCTCACCATGACATCCAGCACCACTTTCTGCTTGAGGAGAATAAAGAAATGGGTACTTCCATTCTCCTACAAACCTCAGCCAAGTGAGCTAATCCATGCCAAATGCCTGAGCAAACACCACTGTGTAACCGAAGGTGCTGCAGCTTCACAACCATGCAGGGAGGTGACTGTTCTGACACCATGGAGCAATGACACAGGAGTGGGGTGATGCCCAAGGGGGGTCTCCAGCCAGCATGGAGACAAGCCATGTGAAGAGAAGTCTTTGTAGCCCATCCATGAACCACAGATAGCAGCTTTCCCCCAGCCATACAGTCTCAACACCTTCAATGGGCCAAAGGCAGCCATTGCCCCAGGTCAATCCCATTCCACGCCAGGGCAGCAGGGAAGGGAACCGCTTTTGGGAAGCCCCCGTGCCTTCTCTGGGTCACAGAAGCATCAGCATCCCAGAGAAGCATTGCAGAGATAAAACACACAAGGCTGAGAGCATGCTCCTTGCAACCAGAGTTAAGGATGAACATCCCTCTGCTCGGATACAGAACAAGGGCTGGGAGGGCACACGGCTCCTTCGGCTTTGAGTATTAGCCCGGAGGCTACATGTAACGCTCAGCTGCCAAAGGAAGTCTTCTTCCTAGCCCAGCTTCAGCAGAGCCCTACTTTGCTGCAACCCCAGCTCCAGAGCTTAACATCACTAATATTTAAGAGTGCTCTGCGAGGGAAGCTGCCAGGCAGCCTCATTTAAAAACAGAAAAGCGGCAACAAGCAGTTTCTCATGCTTGATCCGATTACTCTGATCTCTCTTTTGATGCTGCAGACTCAGACTCGTATTTCTATTACTGCACGGGGGGAGCAGGGGAATGTCACAGCGCTGCTTCATATTTCTTTCTTCCCTGTCACACTTTGGAGAAGGGATATGCACTGCAAAGGGCTACAGTGAAGTGGCTGCTCTTGGACCTCTCTCGCTGCAGCCTGCCAAGTCCCAGCTTGGTCTCATGCTCTCCGGGAAAAGCTCATGGCATGCACAGCATAACTGCTCTAACAAAAAGGAGCGTTTCCACACCAGCCTTTGAGGTATCTCGGGTCCAAGCTGAAGGCAGCCCGAGGTCTTTTGGATGAGCACTGAAGCACACCTTTGTGAGCGGCATCCGCTGCTGCCAGAACCCACCCAGAGACGCACCGGCGGCTTGGGGAACACAATGACATTTCCATTCTGCAAGCAGACCCTTGAAGAGATTATAAATCACAGTCAAGAGCTTACCAATGCTGCTAAAAAAGGACACACGAGACCACAGAGATCCATGCGCTGCTGTAACCTGAATCCAGGGTTTTGTATACCCAACACTTGTCAAGCTCAAGGACAACTTCTGGAGGCGACGCCAGCCCTGCGGGCATCCTTGGCTCCCACAGCCTCATTCACATTCCCCTGCTCCTCACCGTCCCCCATGGCTCCCACTCCTTAGCCAAGGACTACCGAGAACACCACACAAGTGCCACCGTTCTGCCATCCTAGTGAAGGAACAAGCCAGCAAGGTAAGTGCTCAGGGCAAGCTTCACAGCCAGCACTGGCAGGGGCAGTGAGCTTCCAACACAACTACATCCCACCGCCAAACATACCCCTGGGTTTGAGAAAGCGCTCACTGTCACGCACTGCTAAGAGCCCATTTTCTCTTCAGTATTTAGGGGTGAAAATGCCAACTCAAACCCATCAGAAACCTGCCAGAACACAGCATCTATTACGTGCGACTGTTGGCAAGTGGACAACACTGAGAAGGTGCCAGCCATCCCAGGGACAAAACCCAGCCCAAAGATCAAAACAAAAGAGACGTCTCAGTTAAGCCGCAGCCTGCAAAATTCCGTGTTTCTAAGCAGAGATATGCTTAAGCATCACTTTGATCCTTTATACCGGCATCTTAATGGGGACTCAAGACTTCTGATAAGACTCACCTTGAGAGCTCAGTACACTCAGGCTGGTTTTGACACCCAAGTTCTTAAACCTCAGGAGATCACTGCTGATTAAACCCAAGCCATAGCGAAACCAGCACGCTGGTCCAGCCCCACCCGGCAATGCTACTCATTTCAAATAACTGGGCAGTGCAGGCCAAGGAAAGTTCTTCAATAGAACAAGAAAGCCACTGACCACACGCAGTGGGGTGGGGGGGGCTCCCTAAGCACCTAACCCAGTGCCACAAGACTTAAGGCAAGAACCTGATGTGCCACGGAGCAGCAAAACCAACAAGTTCAACAGGCAGCAAACACACCAGGGAGGAGGAGAACTGTTATTACAGGGAAAAAAGCCAAGAGAAGCCAGGGTCCTTGCAGGAGCTCGCCTGACTCACACCCCTCCAGCTGGGGCTCCTTCTGCCCTTGCAGATTAGAAGCTGCAGTATCTAAATGCAGCTGGTGGCTTGGCCACAAACGCCATCTCGTCTCGGCATGGCACGGCCACTGTGCACCACCAGGCGCCCCAGCCAACGGCTCGGGGTCAAGTACCAAAGCTTTGATTGAAGCCTTGTGGCATTCCCCTTCATAAAGGCCAGCCACAGGGGCAAACGTTCCCTATCACAGCAGCACGCTCCCTCGACGCCGGGCACGCCGCAGCATCCCAGCCCACGCTGGCCGACCTTCAAAGCGTTCCGTGGTGGAGCTCCCCATTCACCACAGCAGCAGCTGCGAGCTCGGCGCGCAATTACAGCCCAGCAAAGCAGCTGATCTGCAGAGCCCAAACACGAGCACACCACCGGTAATTACACCATTCCACCTCGGGTCTCTCCCCCATCGCCCATCTCCGCGCAGAGCGTCTTTATTTAGCGCTGGTGGGTTTGCACCACCAGGGAACAGCAGACGATGCTCCCCAGAGAAACAGGCACGACTCGCAGTTTGTGTTGGGTCGGTTTTTACCACGTAGCATCCAGTTTCGCAGCAGAGATACTGGCTGCGTGTCCAGCTTTGCCTGCGCTCTTCAACCACTGCATGAGTATTTACTTACTGGCCGAATTCCAGCTCCAGTGAATGCTGCAGGCTTCCCGCCCGCGCCACGCTCGCAGCCCCTGGAGCCTGCTAAAATCCCGTCTCCCTGCACCACAGAGCGCTGCTTAACTTCGGATACAGAAGGGAGCCCCTGCATTCCAGACAGAAGTACTGCCAGGTGCTGTCAGAAACCACAAGAGGAACAGGTTGGCAAAACCCCCTTTAGGAGTGTGACAATAATCCCTGGGAAAACAGGCATTACACAGAAGCATCCAGAAAAATCTGCTTATGTGCAGTATGAGAAAGGGTTTTTTCTGAGCAAACACATCCTCGGGAGCATTTAATGGTCCATTTAAACAGAGGGCACATCCAGGCTGAACAAAACGTTTCATTCCGATGGCCTCGGGGAGATGCAGGGTTAAAGACCTGACCCATTTTCAGTCCAGCAATAGAGCAGAGACCACGGCCAACTGAATGCACCCACCTTTAGTCCCAGCCTGGCCGGAGGACAGCACGCCAAGCCACCGGGGTGACTGAGCCAGAGCTGTTTGGTTATGAACCCGCCTGTATTTACACACCGGGAAAGACAGCGAAAGGCAAACAAAGAGAACAGCAAGCAGCCGCTGATAAGCCTGGGGGTCCCCGAGGAGCTCAGCTCTTCCTGGCCCCCAGCACAGAGCCCCCTCTGCCAGATACGCAGCAGAGGAGCAGCCCAAGGCCAGCGAGCACCCAGGGCAGCCACTGAGCCAAAAGGGCTGGCAACCACCCGGCTCCGCGCAGAGCCGTCTCCCGCTCATCCCATCCCCGGGAGCCTCCTTGGCACTGGTTTCCAAGCCAGACTGTCACACTCATAAACCTGCGCTCAGCTACCTACATGCAAGACAAATGAGTCCAAGCTGCAACCCAGATGGATCCCCGTATTCACCAGCCCCTGCCCTGCCGCGCTCCTTCGGCGCTGTGGTGCAGGCAGAACACAACCATGCGTGTCAACACCGGAGCTCGGCACGCCAGGAGAACCGAACCAAGCACACAAAGGAGACTACTCCATGTTCACAAAGGAGCCTGGCGGGACACAGCCGCAGTAGGAGCCCTCCCTGCCTCCAAAGGGGTCCTAGTCCGGGCACAGGGCTGGGGTGATGTCGGTGGACGCAGAGCCTGTGCTGTGGCTGGGCGGCAGCTCGGTGCCGGTGCCGCCTCCCAACGCCTCCCGTGGCCTTGGCTGAGAAGTTGTTGTTTCTGGAGTGCCTGCGCTGCTGCTCCGCACCGTCAGGAGGATGCTGCGTTCCATCCTGGTGCTGCCCGCCTCTCCGTAGTCGGTGAAATCGCTCCTCAGCCCTCTCCCTCCTTTGCAGAAGCGCTGTGAAGTTTAATTAACTGTAAAGCACCGAGACCAGATAGAAAAGCGCCAGGAAAAGGCACAGATCCGCCTTGAGATATCGGCTTTGCTTAAACTGAGTCCAAGTGCTGCCTGTTGCCATTGCCAGTGAACACGGGTGGCAGAGCCACCACGACCTGCTCCGGACCTCGCGGTGGTGATACGGCGCTAGCACTGTCGTGCCTCCGGTAGAGCCCGTACAGGAGACGCAGTGACAGCGCCGCAATCAGCACCAGGCATGACTGCCGCGGCGCTCGTTTTGTCTTCCGAGCCCACCGGAGCTCACAGATCACAGCTCTGAAATAGGGGGATTAAAAACACCACCACAATGTTGAGCTCCTCGGCGCAAAGGCAGCTCTGTCTACACGGCGTTAAAGCAGGAGCTCCAGGATTTTATCCTGTGATCCACAGCGGAGCACCACGAGCACAGGAGAGGCATCTTCCACCGGGAGCATCGCGATCCCAATTCACCACTGGAAAAGCCCCGGCACAGTCGAGCGCAGCCGCCTGCAGTGGCGTCCAGCCCTGCTTTTGTTCCTCTCAAGCTGCCGCGCTGCTTCCGTGCTGTGCCGCCGTGCCGTTAGCCAGGCAGCCATCGCAGGCACCAGCCTGGAGTTAAAACTGCTCTTAGGAAAGGATTCGGAATGGGAGGCGAGGCATTAATAGGGGCAGACAGCAAAACAAAGCACGGAGGTGGCCGTCCTGCAACAGCGCTTTTGTTTTTATTGGGGCATCTCGCAGCAGCAGGTCTCCAGGTCGAACCAGGGGGAAACTGAAGACACATCGAGCTAAAGCAAAGGCAACTTCTCCAGAAAGCACCTTGCCACCAAATATCTCCCTGGAAAACTAGGAGGAGAACACAGCAACTACGTAAACATCTGGGCGTCTGCCGCTAGGTGCCAGCGAGCTGCACCGAAGCGATGCGAGCGCTTCCCTGCGCGGTGGAAAGAGCTGATCCCGATGGCTGGTGTCCATCCATCCATCCATCCATCGCTCCTGGTTGCCCTGCACGGGAGCTCCGGGCTGCGGAACGGCCAGATTCGGAGAACAGAGCCACCCTTCAGCACTTCCGAGACCAGGGACCGAGTCGTTTCCACCATCGGAGTCAGCCTTGGGCAGAAGCCCCGGCCGGAGGATGCGGATCTCTCGCAGAGAGGGAATGGGATAAGAACGACACCGGCTTTATCCCACCCACCCCCCCCCGCCCCAATCCCACCAGACAGGCCAGCGGGGAAGCCCGGGAGAGCGCGTACGACAAGGCTGTGAATAAAGCTCTTTGTTCGGCCAAGCTGCCTGCTCCTTTATCCCCCCTTCTCCCATTAGCGAACTGCTGCAGCCCACTCAATGGCCCTCTTGTTCCCTCCCCTGCGTCCCGGGCAAACGATGCCCGGCGCTCCGGCCGCGGGAGGCACTGAAGGGAGCCTTGTACCTCCCCAGGGACACGCTGCCCATGTAAAGTGCAGCTAAGGGGGGACGCCGCCACCGGAGCCTCGGCACAAGCCCAGGTCCTCCTGCGGCTCCTCGGCTCAGCGCCACCGGCCGGGAGCGGGGGCACTCGGCGGCCAGGACCCACGGGCTGGGGGAGCCCGACCCGGGGAGCCCCACTGGCGGCGTTCACTCGCCCGAAGCCTCCGAGCGGGGCGATCGCCGCCGGGGCTCCGCGGAGGGCGGCGCCGGCGCTACCGCGCGAGGGAAGGAGGGCGGGAGGGACGGGGAAGCGCCCCGCGAGTTGCGCTGAGATTCCAACAGGTTCCGCGCTGCGCGGCGCTGCCGCCCCCCACCCCCCGTGCACCGGGGGGGGCGCGCACCGTAATTAGCGCTTAATTGCGCGGCCGCCCGACGAGCCGAGGGGCGGCGGGAGAAGCCGCTTCCATGGCAACCGTCCTCCCGCGCCGCCCAGACACGCGCGGGTGAGCGGCCGCCGACCCCGGGGACCGCGCCGCGGCTCGGGCCGGAGGCAGCGGCGCGGCGAGCGCGGACCGCGCGGCTCCTCCGCCCGCAGAGCGCGCCCCGCAGGCCCCGCGCTGCCCCCCGCGGGCCGGGCCGGGCCGTACCTGTGCGGATGACGGCGGCGGCGGCGAGGAGCAGCAGCAGCAGCGGCGGCGGCGGCAGCGGCACGAGGCCGGGCGCGGGGCCCGCGGCGCGGCGCTGGGCGCGACCCGCCATGTCCGGCACCGGCTCCGCTCTGCCCGCGCGCCGGCACCGCCGACCGCGCGACACCGTAATGAGATGCGCGCGCGTCACCGCGGGGCGGGGCCCGGGGCGCGCCACGCCCCCCCCGCACCCAGTGCCCCCCCCCCCCGCCCCCCGCGCCAGGGGCAAAGCGCCGCGCTCGGAGAGGGGCGCAGCGGGATGCGGGAGGGCGGCTGGTACCGCCGGGAGCGGGGTGCGGGGCAGCGGGAGGCGGGAGGGAGCCGCTGCCCCCCAGAACGGCGCCGCGCAGAGACACAAACAATGGAACCCGCGTCTGAACGAAGCCCCACGGTCCCTGCGCTCCTCCACCTATCGCGACTCCCCCCGACAGGGCGAGAGGCGGAGGGGGTGCGCGAGCGCCCGCCCGCAGCCCTCCTCCCCAAACACACTCCGCAATCTCGTCCCGGTCGCGCCGCTGCCCGTGCCCCCCGAGCATCCCGGGCCGCTGGAGGCGGTGTTGAGCCTTCCCAGGCTCCGGGGGAGCCCGGACAGCCCCTCGGCCGAGGGCGCCGGGAGCGGCGCGGGGACGGAGCAGCAGCCCCGTGAAAATGCGCCTTCCTGCGGGATTTTCAGCCTGAAATCGCGGGGATGGGCGGCGAACCACCCAAATACTGGCCATGCATTGATAGATGGAGACCAGAGCGCCCAGTCCTTGCGGGTCCATCATCCCAGGAGGGACCAGCTCCCCCCGCCGCCCACAACACCCAGAATACCAGGGCCTCCGCCAGCAGCATGAGTGGGGGAAGGCAGAGGATGCCACCGTTGCCACCTGCTGTTCATTAGGTTCAGAGGCAGTGAGATGTCAGCTTGACTTTGTCACCCAAAGGCTGGAACCACCGGGGGCGAGCGCTGAGTCACAGCGTGTGGTTGGGAAGAGCTTTCACACGCTGGAGCATGAAACCACGCTGGTTTCATGGCACCAGAGCCTGAGAAAAAGCCAAATGCTGCTCTGGGGCTCAGCTCGGAGCATCCCCAGTCACCAGTGACCCTCACCACCGCAACACAGAGCCTCTCCCGCGCTGGAAAGCCTTCCTGCCCCATAGCCATGCCCAACAACTCTCCATCCGGCCCAATGAGTGCCATGGGAGCAGAGTTTCAGGTCACCATAATCAACCACAATCCCATTACTGAGCCAAATGTGTCCCCCAGTTTGGGAGAAAGCCCTTCCCCTGTCCTAGGACACCAAACCCCTCTCTCCAGCAGAACCTGAGCCCCATAGGGGCTGGCTGAGAAGCTTCATTTTCCTTTGCAGCATCAGGCACCCACTGTCCTGCTTCTGCCCGATTCCCAGGGTCAGCCCCTTCTGCACAACACAGCCCAGCCCAGCCCACTGCAGCTCAGCCATCAGCTGACAGGCAACCTGCATTAACTAAAGAGGTTTACAATAATTTAAGTATTCATAGGGCTCACAACAATAAGTAGTAGGAAATACAATTTGCATAATAAATATCAATATCACAACAGCTAAAACAAACCATGACAAATTATCTGCTGCTAAATGGCCGGGAGATTAGAGAATGTAAATTGCAAATCCTGAACTCTAGGAAATGACTTCTCTAACCTCCTCCGTCTCGTTCAGCAGACAGAAAGGGACTTGAGATGCACTGAAGCTGGCCATGTTCCTGCTGGAAACGTCTTCCTGCTTTCCATTATGCATTGACTTTAATATCAAGAGGAAAACGATTTCCTCTGTCCTGAAAGCTTAGCCCTGGATTATTTGTCACAGCATGTTTAGCAGCTGCTAAGTGGAAGTGGGTGCTAAGTGGAAGCTGTGGTACAGCAAGTGGCCATGTCCCAGGACAGCAGCTGGCACAGGAGCGCTGGTGGGAACTGGGGGCACAGAATGGCTGTGACCTGACCATGAACATAGTAGGCAGCTTGGGAGGAGGTGACGCATCCCACTGACAAACAACCACCCATTGCTGTGGCTCACTCCGAGACATCTCCCAAGGGATGCTGACAGGGATAAGGGATGCTGGGAAGCTGCTCCAGCAGGCAGCAGCCCTTGGAAAACCCAACCATCAGTACCTGGAGCAAGGAGCCAGTGATGGAGGAGTACCCAGGACCATGCTCCAGCCTCAGTACCACTGGCACAGTGGGATGCAATGACACAGCTCCCAGTAACAGCACGAAGGCAGTGCGTGCAGAAGTGCCCATGAGACAGACCATGTTCCTCACCCACTTTGGCAGAGGCTGTGGGAGCAGGATCTTCTCCCTGACCTCCCTGTGCCACTTGCAAAGATCCTTCCCATGCATCCTTGCAGCTCCCCCAGCCGCAAGTGAGCACGTCCCAGAGACCAGATGGTGGGTTTGCATTTTAGAGCCGATAATCAATTGTTTGTTAATTCAGCATTCAAATCAGGAGCGAAGATGAACTTAAAAAATGAACTTAGCTATGAGAACTCCGAAGTGTGGTACTGCCAGAGGCAGAGCCGAGCCCCACGGATTTAAATGCACTTGGAGCTCCTCCTTCCTGGACCACACGTTTCGATGTGCCTGCAATGATGTTTGGCAACAGAAGCCATAGGTGTGTGGGTGAGCCGCGGTTGCTGCTAATGCTCCCAGCCGGAGACTGAACCCGTCCCAGTACAGTGGCACCAGTCCTGCTGCCACCACCCTGGGAATGGCAGCAGAGGACACAGCATCACCCAGCTGGTGCCTGATTGTAAGTAACTGACATCAATTAGATCCTCTGCAGAAGAAGTTGCAGCAGGAGTCTGTTTTAGATGGGTTTACAAAGCCAATGATCAATTACCTTGTCTTAATCTCATGAAAGGGATCCAAGAATACTCACTGGCCACCGTGGCCTTCCACCGAGTCCCCTGCCTTTGCCATTCCTTCCTACATCAACCTAAGAAGGGAAAAAGAACCCGCACAGCAGCATCTCCCTTCTGCAGGTACCACGGGACTCAACATTCTTCAGTGGCTCTTTGAGCCTCAGATTAAAGGTGCTATAGAGACTGCGACCAAAAAGAGTCCTCCAGGAATGGCAGCGTTTGTTCCTGCTCCGTATTCTGTCAAGAGGAATGAAACAGTTGTCGATCTTGGGGAAAGAGCCGGCTCTGAGATTTCCAAAGAGCTGCACGCAAGTTTAGCCACACAATTCACATGAAAGGCAGCGTGGGGCTAAATCCTGTGTAACTCTGAGAATGGAGGAGTTTGTCAAAAGGAACCGGAGAAGGAATAATCAAGTTATAGCATTCGGGATTTAACGGCTCGCCTGACAGGCATCCAGCACTTCCCTGGTGGGCCACGCTGCTCAAGTGGAGCCTTGGAGCAGCTCCTCGTACCTGTCTCCAGCCCAGGAACCCGGCACGGCCGCTTCAAAGAGCAGGCAGAACCTCAAAGCCCAATTTCCCGTCCTCCACGTACTGTGACAAAGTTGCCTCTCGCTGCGCTCTCCCCCCCCAAAAAAAAATTTGGGGCTTTAGTTACAGTACAAATAGCTCCTGATAGATTCCATTCCTCTGCCTCCCACTGTGATGAACAACAAATTTGTTCAGCATTTTAAAAGGCATAAAACGGATGCTGAAGCATCAAACACAGCTCACTGTCACCAAGGGAGGAGGGGACCTTGTGTCATCCAGCTCATTAGCTCTAGCACCTCTGCCTGTCCAGAGCCCACATCCTACGGCACCGGAGCCCCATGCTCAGCATAGGTTTTGGGCTGTGTCCGATTGTCCGGCCCTCGCCACGCACATGGGACCCAGAAGCATCAGGCTTTGGATTGGCGTGGTAAAGACGGCATGTTTCAAAGTGATTCTGGAAAACAGCAGTGCCAAAACAATAAACAAAAGCCACACATACACCAGTGTATAATGCATTGACTGGAATTCCCATGGGACGAGCACCAGGGCGCAGCCGTGCTCACTGGGAGCAGTAACACGGTCACTGTAAGGTGTGGGTGCTGACACCCACCGCAAGGACAGTGTTTTCCTTCATAACGCACAAAGTTTTCCCCATACCCACTGCGTATTTGCATTTGCTTTGTCTTCCCTCCACACGTGGGGGGGGGGCTTCGGATTTCCATTTTTGTTTCTGGAGCTAAAAGATTAAATTTAATTATTTTGAAGCCACAAGTGTGACAATAAGACAAAAAAGTCTTTTGATTTTGGAGAAATCCTATTGAGGATCGGAGGGGCTGTCATCAGTGCAGCATCAGTCTTCATTATCTGATCCTGTTTTCAATTGGCAGAGCTTTACAGAGAACACCGCTCTTTCAACCAAATGATAAAGGGTGTTTGAAATAAACAGAGAGAGTCCCCAGCCAGTGAATACCTTCGATTGCTGCGTACTGTGACTTAATGCTAACTCCTGTGAACTCCAGCTTTTTATCTTTTAATAAAGAGCCGTGCAGATGGGAGGTTTTGCTCGCCTCAGACCTTCGCTGAAAAAAAACAGCCAAAAAAACCCCAACCCAAACCCCCCGAGGAGCAACAAGAGCTGAAAGGGAAAAAGTGCTCTCTGAGCAAAGTCTCTGTGTGTATTTATTCAACGGTGTCCAAAAAAAGCATTGCCGTGCCACCAGCAGACCCCTGCCCGGGCAAGCATAGGCCGAGAGCCCCTCTGCACCGCCGCAACGCAAACCCAAACCTCACTCACACTGACCGCCTCAAGCCTGCCTGTCCATTGAGACCCAGCACCACTGGCACCACGCGCATGGCTCAGCAGTGCGGGTGTATTAGCGCCCGTAACGTGTATGCACAAAGCAGCGATGGGTTTTCCATCATCTCCAATAATTCCAAGCAGAAAGGTTAAGCTCCCATGTCTGCTGAAATGTTTTCAGATGGTTTTAAAGAAACCAGATTATTCCCTAGCGTGAGGAGAAAGCACAACCAACCTAGCCAGCCTGGCTCCCCTGCCAGTCTAACCTTTTTACTGCTGGATAATGAGGAATACGCTATAATTTAGGGCGGGGGTGTATATATTTTTTTGGAAGCACAGATCTAATTGAGAGAGGAGAGGGACAAATCATTTCATAGTCTTGCATCATCTTTCCTGCAGATGAGTCTCTAATGCACCCGCGCCATAAAACTCAGGAACTGTGCCCTCTGCGTGTTGTTGTGACAAATTTCAAATCAAGAGGGTGCTTGAGTTGGATTTATTACAATTGGAAGACAAGAAATTGTACTCTTTATGAGCCAATGACACAGAGCCTTATAATAAGAGAATGAAGTATCATTTGAAACGTAAAGCAAATTAGATTACCGGGGTCAAACCCTTCTACAGAGACATCCTGTCTTCTGAGCGCCTCTTGCGCTTGACATCCTCTTTTCAGGTTTCGCATTAGCATTTAAGTGTGTTTTAAATGTGTTTAATATTCTTATAGGAGAAAAGTGCCTGCAGGAGTCAAGACATGGAGACCACAGGGAGGGGGGGATGCACGAGCCACCAAAACACGTGCCAGGGAACTGCAGCCCTGTTTGTAGGGAAGCTCCCTTGCTGCTCCAGACAGGCACTGCAGCGAGTGCTGGGGGGGTGGTTTGTTTGTTATTCTACAGCAGATGCTGGGAAGAAAAAAGCCCTTTTGATCCCATCAAAAGCCGTATCTCCCCACCACAAGCTGCCTGGTGGGTGTTGCCTGCCCCACCTGCATTCCCCAAACCCCCATGGACCCGACACAGCGACGCCGACCAACCTCGGGCATCACAGATATCCAAAAGGTGCAGCAGGTTTGCCAGGGTTTGCTTGGCAGGGACAGGGAGCATGGGACAACCTTATGCTCCTCGTCACCCCGAAGCAAACCTTGTGAGGCTGCTTCCACAGCAAATCCACTCAGATAGTCACTGTTAATACACTGCTATCACCAAAGACCTGATTTCCCCTCTGGCATCTCACGTGTACAGCTCCTGGTTTGTTGCTCCCTTCAGCATCTGCTTTGCTAGGGACACCCTGAGCTGCAAGAGGCAGCAAGCCCCAAACCTCAAAGTCAGGCTGAGACGATAAAAACGGTGCTGGTAAACACCTGAGCCCAGCAATGCAAAACTTGGGCTGCTCCTCTGATTTAAGAGACTTCATGTCTTAATCATCTGTCAACACGGCACGTACCCAAGCCCGGTACAGAGGAAAGGTCTCCCAGAAGGGATACAAACATCGCACATGAAAGCAGAAGCCTTACTTAGCCTAGAGGGAATTTCAAATGAGGAACAGCATTACTCCGGCTCTCGCTGTCAAGAGCGGTTAGATTTTCATTGACTTCTTTTGTAACAGCAAGGCTCGCCTTTGAAGAGCCCACAAACATCTTCACCTTCAGCTCACATTTGCAGGCTCCTGCTCATTCCTCACGCTGCGATAGCACTCGGGAGGCGCAGCCAGGGGCCGGGACCCCAACTGCAGCAGATGCTGCGCAACAAACAGGAGCTTGCTGCCCGCTTGCCCCCGATCGCTCCCGTCACCGCGCCGAACGCAGCAGACAGGAGACTGCAGATAAGATGCCAAGACAAGCGCTGCTGCGCTTGGGTCGCTCCGAGCGAGACGTGGCAGCCCCGGGCTGTCGCGCTGCCGGAGGTGTTGACAGCCCGGCTGAAAGCATCCCCGCTGCCGATACAGGGATGTGCACTGGTTGTACCGGCCCCCAGAACCAGAGGCCTGCAGCTCAAGTAAGCAGTCAGTGGTTACCTGTCCTCCCCCTTGTGCCTGCCCTACTTTTCACTGAGAAGCAGCCTTCTTGTTTACCATCAGAAAGGGCTGCAAGCATCAGAGTTGGCACGGAAGGGAGACAGCGTTTGCCTATGGACAAATAACACGCAGCAATAATCCTACTGCACACTTTCATTGGGGCAAAGCACGAAGAACTCGGGGGGAATGTTGTCAAAAGGACCCCAAAATTATCTTCTTAAGCAATGTGCTCTGCCTGGATAGGGAAGAAACGCAGCCCTGCTGGGGTTCTGGGAAGGCAAACCGGGGCAGGCTCATCTTCGGAAGGCTTGTGGAGCATTGCAAACAACAAAAGGCTTGCTGTGCTTTCAGCTCACCGGCTGGGATGCTGCAAGTGACAGCATTTACAGCTACTGCTGTTCCCTCATGGGATGAATGAGACCCAGTAAGCCCTAAGCGTGGCCACTGGCTCCTCAGCATCCTCAGAGCATATATGCACAAGCTGCACATCGAACCGTGTCCCCAGCAGACGCCACTACACACACCCGCACACGCCGTGTTTAAAGGTGCATCCTAGCCCAGTAATTGCAGGGCTTTTGTAAGCTTGTCTCAACTTGCCGACAGCTCCAGAGGAAAACATAATTCGTTAAGTCTACGCGAGTATTAAAGAACAAAGCTGGAACTCCCATACAATTATATTTTATCTCAGAGCAAGGTGAAATCATTAGGTATTAGTGAAGTGCAGCGGCACAAAAATGATCTGTTAGCAGGGGTTCATTACATTGTATTTTCAGAGCTGGGAAGATCAATGTGTTCATGCATCATGAATTAGTCTCATGCCTTCATCTTCCCTGCTCTCCGGAAACCCAACATGATCTATCGCCAGCCATACATCATTGTTTCAGTGCTGCGCATTAATGACAAAGCTCCACTTTCCACTTGTCAAGCTGACCAGCTGCATTTTTTTTGCACAAGATGGGAAAAATCCGGAGCAGGAGGAGGAAAAGGAAGAGGGTCATTCCCGGGCCAGGCTTTGAAGTAAATTTCAACCGTCTCCTTTTTCCACAGATCCATCACTTTTATAACCTGTGCCTTAACTTGCTCTCCTTGCTATTATCCAAAGCTTGGGTGAACCGAGGGGAACTGGAAGAATAAATCCAGTAAGTGGTGTTGCCTGGTGCCTCCTGCACACAGCCCATGGAATGGGACCTCCCTGTATATTCCCTCATAGTCTGGGACCCATCTGGGCTGGTGCCTGGAGCAAAGGGGTTCCCATCACTCGCTGCAACAGCCGAGGAGATCCTTTTGTTCTCCTCCCTACTGAGTCAATAAGAAAGCACCATTTTCCAGTGACACCTCCACAAGAGTCATCTCTGCTCTTTCATCACTCCCCAGGCCAGGAGCTGCTGCCTCATCTCTGCTGGGCTGAGCGCAGCTCCCTGCTTCCCTCCCCACTAACCCAGTTACAAGCACAACTCTTCCCTTTCCCTTCTACCCCTGCCTTCTGCAGCTCACTGTGGATAAAGACAAAGCAAGGAGCAGTTGCTGGGCTTTTCCCACCCACCACACTCAAACTGCTCCCACCAGCAGCAGTAGAGCAGCCTCTGACCTGCCTTTACCACCCCCAGACGCTGTTGTCCCCATTTCACAGACAGGGATGCTGCATCAAGGTCTCTATAACTAAAACTCCCTTGTCACTGAGCATCCACCACTCCTCCTCTGCTCAACTCATTCCCATTTCTTTCCAGTGCAAACACCATAAGCTCTGATGAGGAGCAATTCGTGTGATGCAGCACTGTCCTCCTGCTTTGAACACCAGCCACAATGCTCGTGGGGAATGCAGCTCCAGGCGCTCCAGCAGCTCAGGACAGGAGCAGGATCTCACTCTGCCTCACAACCACTGGCACGATGTGGTCCCACTTGGAGGGCAGGAGCTGCCCCCACTGTTCCCCACTGCCAGGCTCCCTTAGGGCTGCCTTTTACTATTGTTATTTTTTATATATCCAAACATTGATCCGTAGTGTTTGGAACATGACAACGTGCCGATATTTCCCTTGTTATGTGACAGATGACTACACGGATGCAGCTCTTGCTCCCGGTCATTCACTAATGCTCACAAATGAGCTGACAATGGGCTGGACTCTTCAAGGCACATCGCTTCTGCCAGCCCTGGATGCTTTCAAGGTAATGCTTTAGCCATGGCCGAGGGTGAGGCCCTGAAGTCTCTGTTCTGCTTTATAGGATCTCTGCTGAGAGAGCAGGCAGTGCCCACAGCACGATCCGGACTCATGGCCCTTTGCAGGACATAGAATCAGACCATACCACACATCGGGTTGGAAGGGACATTAAAGATCATCTATTTCCATGTGGCATTAGCGGGGCACACGCAAGCGCTGCTCATCAGCGCATACAAGCCATCGATCTGCTGTGGGTTCCAGTGCCTGCCTGCCCATGATGAGGAGCTGCCCACCCTGCAGCGCCCCATCCACCCTCAGCACCAGCCCAGCACCTCCAGGCTGTACCTATGGCAGCGTGGCCGAGCCGGGGCTCCTCTCGCGGCGCAGAGCAGTGCAGCCGGTGCCCTTGCTGCAGCTATCGACAGCGGCGAGCAGGGAGCCTTTCAGTGCCTCTTTGTTGGTTTTAAACAATGATGTTGCCAGAGCTATTTTCGCTCCCTCTCCCCTGCCACACAGCGCTGGGGAGGAGGGGTTTTTGCAATCAATGGGCTCCGATAGTGTGGCACTGAAAGTGACCTTTCAAATACCAGCCAGAGCCGGGTCACCACAGATTGTGCTCTCCTCCCCCGCGGAACATGAAAGCCTTTTCATTGCTGTCTGAAGGGCCAGGGAAGAGCGCACTGTGTTTTGAGGACATCACTGAGAGCCTGGTCCTGGCACTAACAATAACCGGTGGCTTCGGGCCCAAGCAGCAGCATCGCCCCGGTGTGACTGGCAGCATTGTCTGCCACATCCTGATTCTTCAGCCACCCTCTTTTTGCTCTCTGAGCAGCAGCCATGAGACCCAACTCAAATACCAACACCCAAAAGCCAGCGGGGCCGCACGTGAAAATCCAGACAAACATGAGTGTGTGGGAATGTGGACAAGCATCCCGTTGGACATGCCTGCTGGGAAACGCAGCCCAGGGAGAGACCTTGGCAGCACCCATAGCCAGGCAGGTATTGAGCGCACAGGGGAAAGCAGAAACCCCACTTTCTTGCCCTCCGGTGTGTAATTCTCATGTGTGCCACTAAATCCCTGCATCTGCCACAGCTGGAACATTACAGAGCATCTCACCCTGTGTTACACAAGCCCAATGGCATCCAATACCCTACACCTGGAGTTTCCAGCCTTGAAACAAAAGTCCCTCTCCTGGGCCTAACAGAAAGTAAACCAGAAACCATTTATTTGCTCCCGGTGCAGCCTAATGGGCAGGATCAGTGCTCTGGGGCACAGAGCATTGAGCTGCTTTGTGGAAGAGCTGCAACCACAGTGCAGCACATGGCATCGATGCTCACAGAGCAGCAGGCGCCAGGGGCTTGGGGTCCCCAGCCCTGCAGCAGCCTGAGTAGGACCCCTGGAAGAAACAGGACCCCAGGGAAAGAGCAGGAATGGCACAAGATGTGATGTGCTGAGCTCGTCACAAGCCAGATCATCTCCTCTCTGTGTCCTCGCAGGGAGGCAGTAACAAATTGCTTCTATTTCTCGAAGCTCTTCACTGGCGTGCTTTGCCCTTTCAAAATGAAGAGAGGGAGTCAGCACGACACTAACAGCGCTCTAAAACTATCCTCTGATATGGCATCATGGACAGCACATGTTAAATTCAACTACAAACACGTTCCCTAACGGAAATGGCCAAATACTCACTGCCTAAGATGCTTCCATTAGGAAGACGTATTTGAGAGACAGAGCAGTTCAGCACTGTGTCGTGCTGAGCATTGCTCCCTGCGCTGGAGCATGGAATAAGGATGGATGGGTGCCTGGGAAAGGGACACAGCAGCCCGGCAGAGACCAGGCATCAAGCAGCCGCACTTCACTTCTTGGGGCAGGACATCCTGAACCCATCAGTGCTGCTCAGGCTCCCTACGCTGGATGTGTAAACACCCTCAACAACCCCTCAGAACTCCGTCAAGCTCTAAATGCGACACAAACCAGCTCATTAGTGCTCCAAAATTAACCCACAGCCCAGAAATGTGAGCTGTGCCATGGAAAACATGTAGTACTATATTGATGCTGCTTGGAAAAGGCTGTTTGTTCTCCACGAGAGCATCCTGCTCTTCCACTGGCACGAGTCCATCTTCCACGCTGCCCAGAGTGATGCTTTTCTCCCCCAATTTACCTAAAAAGAAGATGCTTAGTCAAGCACTTTCACTTGCCAGTCAGCAGCCTCTTGCTTTGCCATGCACAGAGCTTAACCAAGCGCCTTGCTAATTATTTATTTGACCATTATGTCTGCAAACAGGTTTCCATTTTCTTGCATTTTCTCATTATTGGAAATGATTCAAAAAGACACTGTGTCACTACAAAAAGATCAATGGCTTTGATCATATTTCCCTTGCAACTGTTCGATGTTTACCATTTAAGCTGTATTAAATTACAATTGGCTTCAAAGGTCTGGGTCTTATGTGGGCTTATTTGCTTGGAGAATTGAGGAGCCGCACAGTTAAACTCCAGACTTGTTGGACTTGATACCAACCAGCTACTGCTAAAGCAGGCAAACATTTTCAAGGTAGTGAAGGGGAGAATAAAGCCTTTCCTTGGCAGGATGGGGAAAGCTGCGAGATGCGGAGGTCAGGCTCCATAGCAGCATCTCTCAGAGGCTGCAAAGCCCACTCTGGATACTCATTTCCATTGCAAAGCCTCAGGGAACACTTGTGGCACAAGGTACTACAGCCCTCCATAAATACTTGAAAGAACAAAAGACAGTGTTAATGTTGGCAGAGCCTGGCTCTCATTGTGGCTCAGCCTCACCCGCTCCTTGCGCTGGGCTGGGATCCCAGCCATCCTGCCCGCTTTAAATTGATGTCCCTGTCTCCCTCGCCTTCAGGAGCGAGGCACAGCAGCCACCCAGCCAGGATGAACCTCTCCCTTTGTTTCCCAATGCACATCCTCAGCTTTTGTGTGAGATTTGGCTCCCAGCACTGCGCGCAGAAGCTCTGATTTCAGAGGTCCTTCGCAGCGCTGCTTTGGACTGGAGGATGGAGGAAGCAGATTCCTTTTTCCTCGGGCATTGTGTTAAAAATACCCTCACCTCCGAGAAGCAGCTGCCTGCTCCTGGCTGGTGTCCTTCTCCATGCTGGTGCTTAGAGGGACAAAAGCATGAGCATAAATTGAAGGGCCAATGCCGCAAGCGAGCTAAATATAAATGCCCCTGGAGCAGCACTGCCCGTCTGGGAGCTGTTTGCTGCCGGCTTCTTCCTGCCCCCAACAAAGGGTCCCTTTCACCATCTCCAAAGCGGTGCCAGCAACTCGCAGCACGCGGTCAAAGGGGACGAGATGAGGACTGCACAGACCCTTCCTTTCTCCTAAGGCTGGTTTACTGACCACGCATGGGAACGCTGCTGCACAGGCTGAAGGAGGCTGCTCCCGACAGCAAGAGGCACGATTAGCCAAGGGGAAACCTGAGGGATTTTAAGCACTTTTGACTGGGCATTTTATTCGGGTGCAAGATGCATCCAGGAGATCTATAGTGCCTGTCAGGTGAGGCTGGGGCTGCTGGGGAAGAGTTACGAGCTGCCCGGTGATGCTCGCTGTAATCAGGTTTTCACATTGTTGGAGCAGATACAGCTCTGAGCTCCCAGCTGTCCTGCCTCAGAAGCAAACAGCTCCCAGTGCGGGCAGGCTGCAGCTTTAACTCAATTCCCAGCAAGGATGCAGAGCCCTGGCATGGACCTGGGGTGTCCCTGGGGGCCAGGGTAATGCAGCAATGGGAAACCAGGTCACCATCCAGGAGCCATTCCCCTCCCCAGCACATCACCCATCATCGATTGCATGGACACAGCACGGCAAGCTCCAGCTCCCAGCCAGGGGATGCTCTCCCAAACACAGCCAAGGGCAGAACAGGGGTGGTCATCCCTGAGGGCTCTGCTTCCATCCACCTCCATCAAGTCAGCAGCTTACAAAGTCTAAAACCCCCAAAGTCGTATACACAAGTTACTGGGTTTCCCTCTCCCTCTCTTGTGGACAAAGAGCTCAAATAGTAGTTACTGAACACACGTTTGCTACCCAACATGTTCATGTTTTAGAGCCGGGACTCCAACTGCAAGCCTGCATCAAGCAGGCACCTTCGGTGCATTCCAGCTGCTAAGGCCAGGAGACAGGAGCAGCACCGGGTGCTGCTGGGCTGGTCGATATTGGGCAGGACCCCGGTGAGAGGCACCACACAAGCACAGGAGCATAGGCCAGAAAACACGGATGTGCAGCTGGCGGCAGGGTGGGGCCCACAAGAGGATGCCGGCAATCCATCCCTGCTGGTGGTGCAATAAAGTACATAAGCCCTTATTTTTCTTAATTATTCCTGATATTTCACCTGTCATGTTGTCAGCTTCCTCTGAGAGGAACGATAAATAGTGCTTCTCATCTCACATCCTCAGGGAAAGCTTGCTATTTATTCCTGTGATGGGCAAGGCATCATGACTAATTAGGAAAAATGGTGCCCTGCTTGCACCCCTGCAGGAGATCGGTGTCATCAGTTTCTGCTCCCAGGGACACGGGGGCAGCTGCTGATGGTCCATGGAGAACAGCCTCCCATGGCATTTGTTCACTGCGGCATGGGAGAGGGGAAGGATGGAGAAGGGGCTCCTCCATCCTGCAGAGTCCATATCCCGAGGCTTGAATAAGGGAGACTGAAATTGTGGAGTAATGGGATTTTCCACCAGGTAAATGGCCATAGGCAAGCAGATGTACTGTTGGACAGGCTGCCCCAGGGACAAGCTGCATTAAACAGGGCACCCCCTCACCCCTCCTCACAGATCAGCCTCCGCTCTCCCGTTGTAAATCCCAGCCCGCAGCAGTGGCAGGCTTTACTCCTCCTCTCCCTGCCACCATACACCCTGCGATCATAACAGGGTAATTGAGATGGGCGCCGGAGAGGACAGCTCGCACGGGAACCGCAAACACTTCACATTCAAAGTAAGCAAAATTCATTTCCAAGTTGCTATGACCACAGAAGAGAACAGCACGCGCTGTTAGAGCCATGCAAAGCAGCGAGAGCCCAGACAACCATCTTCCCTTCTCCATCCCACCCCAAACCAGACGCTGCCTCATCCTCATGCCAGCTGCTTGGCCACATCTCTGCGGAGACACCGTTCACAGAATGAGTCCGGCATCGAGCCCTCCCTGCCAAGCCTTTTCCAGACGCTTCCCAGAGCCCCGAGGAAGCGCAGGAATCGCCTCTCCCAGGGTATGGGCTGGCAACAGGCAGTGAGATGCCCTCACCGGCCTCATTAGGACCAGCTCACAAGTGTCCCCTTCTCAGGGTCACAGAGGCCCTTTGTCACATTTGGTACCGAGCATCTGACCCGTGCTTACAGTGCCCAGAGCCTCTACAAGGGAGCGGCAGAAGGCGAGGAAGCAGTTTCCTCCTTAGGAAGAGGGGGGAGGAGGGAAAGATCTGAGCATCCAGCATCCGCAGACACTTCACTCAGCAGGGGCTGATGGAATTCCTGCTTGCAGATACAGTTTCTTACAGTAGCCTGGTAAATTAAAGCTATTTACTCCGTATTTACAGGCTTGCAAATAAATCTCAGAAAGCATTTTACTGAAAGAGGCAGGGGGAGGAGGAGAGAGGAGAAACAGAGTGTTTGCTGGGCTAAATATAACCCAACAAGGCCACAAACCTCCTCATGGTTACTTATTAGCTAAGGGAAAAGGGAGCCGAGCGTTCATACGCTTGGAGCAACGCTGCACAGAGCGGAGGAGAGCAGCATTTCATTCTCATTTGCAGGTAACACGAAAGAGAAAAGCAAAGTGTTCTTATGTAAGGGAAGAGCTCTCCCGAGCCTGCATCCCCAGCCTGTGTTTGCACCGCTCCCATCATTTTAACTGAGTGCTGTGGGTCAATGGGAACGCATTCAAGTTGTAACTGCGGGATCTGCCCAGCCTATAATGGAAAGCGGTGGGCTTGGTTTGGTTTTTTTAAGTGGCTGATTGAGTTCTCTTTGTTTTGGTTGGTGTGTGGTGCACAATGCAGCCAGGTGCATTAGTCAGGAAAATCAATAGCTGCTTCGAAGGGGACACATAGAGGCAAGCGCAGGGACTGAGCTCTGAGGCACGGGAGAGGAGCAGGGAAGAAGGAAGAGGAGGATGCTGTGAAGCAAGTGGGGCCAGGCTGAGACCCTCGGCGGGGCACTTCCTGCCTGGGTAAAGCCCAGCGTGGAGCATACAGCAGGCTTCTCCTGGGTCGCGTCTGAAAGCCCTGCTGCAAGTCGAAGGCTGAGGTTTCCACTCATTTGTGCCCTTTCGCACATGCAGAAGCCAAAGGACAGATGCTTCTAAAAGCTGAAGCTCCTCCAGACTCACCACGCTCGCAGGCGCGCTGCAATGTCATTTTTCCTTCCAGAGACTGACATTCTGGTTACCAGACACCACCAGCGGCACGGAGCCCCTGCAGCACTCTGACACACGCTCCATCGCCAGGTCCTCCGCACAGGGGGACAAGGACTGAGGCAACAACACCGCCCCTCAGCCAGGGAAGCAGAGCGCATACCCGCGGCATGAAGTAATGGACTTTAAGCGACACATCTAAACCTATAGCCTGTAAATGATTAGCCCTCGTGTAATGAGGCTCCCATTTTCTGGTGATGCATTAACCAAGGATCACGTCCTTCCCGGCTCCAGAGAGCTCCTTACATTCGCATCGTTGGGTTTCCCAGGAAATCTGAGACGAGGAGCCCTGATCAGAGCCTTGGCCTGGAGCACAGGGAGGCAGGTTACCCTGCGGTCACAGGGCTGTGGCGAGCATCAAGAACAAGGCGGTGTTTTCGCCTTTTCCAGACATTCCCTTCGCCATCAGAGCTGGACAGGGCTGCACTGGAGCCCATCCTGCCCTAAGCCGTGTGCCAAGCCTGCCAGTCTTCAGTCCAGAACTCATGCCAGCTCTAAGCGCTCCTGTATGGTTTGCTTCAAACCAAGGGATTACCTTCCTCATCTCCTGCCCCACCGTAGTAGAACATATCTAACACCATGTTCAATGCCACCATCTCACACAGGAGTGTCCCCAAAACCTTCACCCTGTCCCCCAACCTCAGTTCTTATGTGAGCAGAGACTCAATGCCCAGCTCTGCACCAGGGCACAATGCCTCTTCCCTTAAGGCAGCACAGGGCTGGCCATGGGGCCAAGGGAACACGGGAAGCAGAGGGAGTAGACCAAAGGCTCCCCATCCTATGGTATTAAATCCATCAGTAAGTGAGCCTTGGCACCCACAGATTCCTGGGATGAGCTCAGCACATTCAGTAGCACTAAAGAGCTTGTTAAGCAATCCCTAGGTTTTATGCTGACTTCTCCTACAGCTCTTCTAGATGGAGGCAGAGCTGGCACCCATCCTAAAATCCCGGCATCACTCTTGGCTCCTTACTCCATCAAGCAGCATTAGCTCCTCAGCCTGTCGCAGCTCCCTCCGGAGAGCCAGGAGGAGCATCTGAGGGCGCAAAGCCCTGCTCAGCTCCATAGCCTGTACTGGGACGGGACACTGCTCTGCACTCCGGGCACCACAGGAGCACAGAGAGAAGGGATTAGCGCCTCTGCAGAGACACAGCGAGGGGCTGGAGCCTCCCCAGCTTTTAATGCTGATGCTCTTCCCACCAGCAGTGCATGCATAATGCAGCACGCGAGATGCAGCAGCCCCACTGCGCGTGGCAGTGCACGGAGCAGGCAGGCAGAGAGGTTGTAATCCAAGCTTAAGGACAAACAGCTGGTGATTAAACAACAGATGGGAGGGAGGGGGAAGGGGACAGAGTTTTCCCCCCCTTCCCTCTTGTTTTTGTAATCTCTTCCCCTTGCAGAACGTGGAGGAGAATGGAAACCCCCCAAACGCACTTTCAAACCCGAAGGAAGGTTTCAGTGTGCACAGATGTTGGGGAATGGAGCGTTTCCAACAAAGTGCTACAGCCTTTGGGGAGAACGTGCACTTCAAATGAAACTCTTCCTACCTCTGAGAAAGGGCAGAGATCCCCAGAACAGTAAATGCTCCCAAGGCAAGGGAAGAGCTTGAGCTAGCAGGTACGTTTTGCCTTAAGGAGCCCAGCTACTTCAGCCCCAACGCCTCACACTTGGAGAGATTAACTTCCAGAAGAGCACAGAACACCTCCCCTCGCCTCCAGAGCCGCAGTAAATGCCAGCCCTTTGGTAAGACAAAAGGCTCAAACTCAGGGAGAAGAAGATGCCTCACAATGAAAGCCGGGTGCTGCTCCTCGCCCCGCAGCCCTTGGAGCTGTCTCCCTTCTGGGTTGCACAAGAAGAGGGAGAATGAAGTCAGTGACAGTTTGAGTTTCGGGGTTTCTCCCTTTGCTGTACAAAGGGGCCTCCTGTGCAAATGTGCGCTGTGATAACGTATGCAAGACAGGCTTCCCTTTGGAAATGGGAGATTACAGCCGAGGGATCAGAGGAACACGGGCAGAAAGTGAGGCTGCTGCTGCTTCCCCAATTATTGTGCACTCTCCGCTCTATTTTGTTGACCTCGCACATTTCAATCAGGCTCCAGCACATTCTGCCTTCACCTGCTATGAATCAAAACCTGGAGGGCTCAGATCTCCCTGCAAAGAAAGCCTTTGATAAGCTTGTTAGGGATGCGAGACAGCTCCGGTTTGGTGGGGAGCTTTTGTAGAACACCATTGCAAATTTATGCCGTCACCCAGGAAAGTTGTGGGATTCACTCGGCAGAGAGTGGGAAGGCGAAGGAGCAGAGGCACTGCTTAATTTGCCTCAGCAACAAAGGACGGGAGAGGAGAGCACTGCCCAGGAGCTAGGGTGAGGGGAAGAGATGCGCAAGTCTGAGAAAGATGGACTAAAAGAGCCAAACATAGGGGAAGTGGGGCACTTCAGAGGAGTGAAGCCAGAAACATGCAGCATTTGTACCGCATTTGGGCTGCCAGGCAGCAAGGAAGCACTCATCCACACGCAGGGCATGCCCCGCATCCCTGCTCCCCACACCGCTCTTTGCTCTTCAGTTCTGCAGGGTAGAGTCTACTTTCATGACAAAGGACAAGGCTGGATGTTGTGTTTTCCCCGACCATAGACATTGGCCGAGAGGCTCCATCCACAGCAGTGGGGGAATTCAGACCCTCCAGCGCTGGGTGGAATAACTCAGCGCATGCAAACTCCACACAGTAATTGGAAACAGTTGGTGCTACGGAGGCGCAGGGGCACTGGGAATGTTTTCCTTCCCCCCCCTCCGAGTCTGTCTCATGGAGCTCCAGAACCAGAGCCTGGAAGAATTTAGTGGAGTTCAAGACCTCTCCAGCCGAGCAGACCCTGCAGTCCAGGCATTACTGTGTACTGAATCACTGCGTACCTGACAGGACTCGCACCTTTCAACCCTTTGTTCAAAGAGCTGCTCAGCTCTTTGTGTAGCTGGAACACAGACTCCCTGCTCGGGGCAGCGAGTCCTCTCCGGACTTGTTTGGAGCAGCTCGCTCGCATAATAAGCACAAGCATCCCTCTGGATGCTCTGGATGGAGCAAGCACGCGACACCCTGCATGAACGCATCACACCCATGCCAAACCCAGTGGTCACCCGGTACGGTCCCCCTGCTCCTTCTGAGCCCCCATCACAGCCACAGCTCCAGGCTCTCACACACACACAGATATTTAGCAGAACAGTGGCTGCTTTCCCAGCACGGTGCTTTGGGAAGCAGGAATGGTGACGGGCAGCGGGGCAGAGCGAGCCATCCCACAGTACTCCCCAGCCAGGATGCCAGAAAGCTAAAGGTTGTTCTGCTCCTCAGCCTCCATACGGAGCCAAGGCATGATTGCATTATTGCTCCTGTGCTGCAGCAGAACCAAAGGAAAGCTGTAATAAACCACTTGCCATGTGTCCCTCAGCACAGCACGCCCAGCAGAAGCGAAGCAGCCTGAGGAAGCCATGCTCTAGGGCTCCAAATCCACACATTTCCACCCACTGGATGATGGAATCTCAATGTGCCTTTTGCTTCACCGCCCCCTCCCCTTTCAGTGTCATTAGTGTCTGGCCAGTTACAGGGTGTGATGGGTTTTAGTATGGGGTGGCATTGGATGCAAAGTGAGAGACAATCATTCCTAACTTGAACCTAGCTTCGCTCCAGCCACCAATGCGTATGCCAAGAGCCAGAATAAACCTTAAACTTGCGGTGCCCCTATATGAAATGGCTTTCAGCTCAGCTTTTCTTGTTCTATCCACCCAGAAGCCCCATTCTGATCAAGAGAAAGGCATTGCCAAAGCCAGTCACAGGAAAGGATGCTTCACTGAAGGGGATGCAGGAGCCAGCTGATGGTTCCAAGTCCTCCTCCAAGAAAGCAAGCTGCTTGCAAACAGATTTGCAAGTAGTGAGGGAGATAAAAAAGATAAAATCAATCTGTTAAGTTACTCATTCAGGAGACATTCAAAGCAGCCAAAGTACAAATCCCTCCATACTCTGCAACACAGAGCAGAAACCTCCCCATGCTTCACCCAGGCCGGATGGAGCAGAACCACCAGGGCAAAAACCGGCTCGAGCTGGAAGCCAGCACCAGGCGTTTCAGCAGATGCATCATCAGAAACCAAGGCGGGGGGACAAAGCAGAGCTGGAAACAGGAGAAAGGAGCCCCCACTGCCCATCAACCACCGCCAGCTTTGCCCCCAGGAAACCGTTTCCAGCCCATCCCAGTGAACACCCTCGGCTCTGCAGCAGCGCCTGCAAAGTCCTTGCTCAACCTCGGGAATACCTGAGCGAAGCAATCGCACCAGATGCAAGCCAGCACCGTCCCGAGGATGGGAGTTTATTAGGTTGTGGCCCACATCAGAGTTATTGTGCTGTGTTAAATTTATTGGTACTATCTCACCTCATTAAATGCTTAAATAGACCTGACAAGACAGAAAAATGGGACTTGAAAAAAAATCCTGAGAAGGAAGCTGCTGTTCGCATGCTTGGAGTCACCTCTAAGGCAAGCACTGGAGAGGACAGGGCACAGCACCAAGCACAGGGATGCTTTACAGCGCAGCTCACTCGCTTCCCAGAAAGCCCGGAGGAAGAGGCTCTCGCATCACTCCAAAACCCCGCTTGCCAGGGAAGCACGTATCCTTCTGGCCAGCCGGAGCAGCAGGTCAGCATGAGGAGAGAGCGAGCAGAGGAGAAGACGGGATCTGTGCTGTCCATGTTATTAAACTCGGCTTAGCTCGAGCTGAGCTTTGCTCCCCGCAAGGCTACCGCAGCAGCTCCCAGCATCAGCCATACCAGCAGCTCCTCAAGACCTTTGGGAAGATTATTTAAAGCTTCCATTTGTTCTGTACTCTTAACCTTCACTGCAATTACCTGCCCGATTCCCACCGGTGCCTCCTCTTTGCCTTCCCCTTGCCTGCCTGAGGATGCGAGTGGGCCGGGGCCACAGCACCAAGGCAGCTGGCACTGCCAGGCTCTGCTTTCCCCGCAGAACACCGTGCTTAAGTTTGATTTAGTGGGACAGCTACAGCATAATGGCTGCGGGAGACCATTATCCTGTGACAATGTTCTGTTCCACTGTTATTGCTTCGTTAATTAAGTACCAATTGACTATTAATTGCGGGAGATATTTATTGCAGGAGAGAATCAGTTACCAAGTAGTTAAAGGTCAATAAGAGGTTTAGCTCATCAGCTGGTATTTACACACCCCCTACATCAACACACAATGTTCAGAGTCGCCTCTTCCTGAATCCCTCTGCATGCACATAGATGTGGCAGAACCTCACTGCAGTCACCCCAGCCTCTGCAGACAAGGCAGGAGGGACCAGGGATCAGCCCGATGCGATTCTGCCTCTTGAGGATTATTACAGCTAAGGAGGGAACGATTCCTGCTGGGAATCTACCCCAACTGGGATCTAATCCGAAACACGGGCGGGAAGGACACACTACCAGTGGCTCAGGAGTTACCAGCCCCGCGTTGCAAGGGCAGGGCAGGCAGATGAAGCGCATTGCTCTCCTCATACCCCATGAATTCAGAGTTGTGCATCCCCAGGCAGCCCTCAGCCCACCCAGGTCTCTTCAGGAAAAGGTGCACCCGAAATCTTCGGAGTGAGTTGTCACAGAAGTACTTTTATTTGCCCTGGGAGAGCAGTCACTCACTCACTCACTCTCAGCCTTCTGCAGTGCCCCCCACACACATGGAAAATGCCACGCTTCGCTCCTGATGAGCGCAGACATCACTGTCACAAACCAAACCATCTCCAGCTCGCAGTGACAAGCCATGGAAATTCACCTAATTGATATCAGGTCACATCCCGGCCCTTTTAGGCTCCTCTCCACCTTTAAAACGCATTTTATGTGACTCTGGGCTGATGAGCTTCCAACCAAAAGGAGCTTCATCTCAAACAAGCTGCTTTCCCCGCACAAGAGCTCAGCTCTTGCAGTGCCTGGAGATTATCTGAAGAGACCTTCGCTCTCATTTAACAAATTAAATGAGCAGGTTTTCAGGAGTTCAGCAGCTGAAGTACTGCTGATAGGTTTGAAAGATCCGGCTGCAAATGTTGTCACGCTGGGCCCTTGACAACCACCTGACCGCAGCCATGCCTGGGAACCTTTGAAACCCCAATCCTGCGCGCTGCTGAGGCATTGACCCCGAACTGAGCCTATTCAGGAGCAGACCCCGTCTCTGGATTTAAATTTACTCTATACCTTCATTTCTATTTAAAGTGAAGCCATTATAAAAGGAGGAAGATCATCAAAGGGCTGTGCATCCTTTCCCCCTTCCCTTCTGCTCTCAAGGCACTGAACAAACTGCCCCTGACCCACTCCTGTACCCCACATCGCTTGTTCCTTCTCGGCGCACTCATCTCACCCAGGACTGCTCCAAGGGCAGCAAACTGAGGCTGTCATACAGCTTTTATTAACACCACCATTGTGCCTGCAGAAACTAAGTGCAAACAGAAGCCTTTGGTGAAGGCAAAGCGATGCAGAGCACAACCTGGTCCCCAGGAATGCGCTAAAGAAGCTCCATATGTTTTTTCCTTCCCCTTTCCAAAGGCAGGCCCGCAGTGAGACAAGCCACCTTGACATAGCTCATCCCTGGCTGCAGTACGCCAGGAGTCCCGCCTGCTCAGCCAGCTGACAAGACAAGCCATTAGGGCCATTGGCACCACGAAGGCAACAGCCACAGCGGGAGAGCCGGAGGCTCCCTGCGTCACATGGAATGCACTGACCGCACAAGACCCTGAGTGTTAACACCACTCCGGGTCAGTCCTGATTTGGGAACTGGTACTGCAGAGAGGCCAGAAGCAAAGAGCAAACAAAAAGTAAGTCACAAGATAAAAGCAGAAGAGACCAGCTTGACTCAGATCCAGCAGGACTATGTAGCCTTGCTCAAAGCTTTGCGCTTGCTGCAGAGGCATGTAGGGACTTCTGGGCAGCGACAAACGTGTAATGGCGCACACGATGCTCTGCCTCTGCTCCGCGCTGCTTTCCCCCAGCCCTGGAAGGCACTGAAGGGCAGGACCAAGCAGAAGCCCCAGCCACCCCTCCGCATGGAGCGAGCTTCCCTCCTTTGTTTCACTTCAGCTGCTGAGCTTCCCCTTCAGCCACCCCTGACTCGGATCACCCGCTCCTGCCCTCTTGCAGCTTACTATTAATATCTGCGGCTTGCAAATGCCTGTCATGGCCTTGGCCCGGAGCAGGCGACAGCTGAGGGAGGCTGCTGCTGACCAGGGGTGCAAAGGGACCACAGACACATAGGAGAAGAGCCCTTGCATCTGTTCCCGGCCATGCTGCTGACCCAACGTGTCACCTCGGGCCAAGCCCCCCCTGCTGCCTCAGCTGCCTGAGCTCCTAAAGGGGCAGAGCTTCATGCTCCAGAGCAGCACCATAAATCACCAGCATCGCTGCTGCTGCGACAGCTCTAAATGCCCCTCGGAGCAGGGGAGAGGATGCTCCCAGGCCCCTGGTCCAGTGTTTCCCCCCCATCCCTGTCTGTGCTTCCAGAGCTACAAACCACCCTCCACGAGGGCACGGCATCAAACCAAGCACACAAATCCTCCTCAGAACAGTGGATTTAACATGCAGAGAGTGAGTTCTGTAGAGAGTGCCCTAAAAAGCAGCTGTGTGCTGCAGGAAAAGGGGGAGCTTCGCGTATCGAACAATAATAGCAAGATATTACCAATGTAGGGCTGTGATTGTGCCATATAAAAAATAAAATACACACTGGTTAATCAAAGAACTGCAGACACTTTTAAGTAATCCCAGCCCTGGCTTTGCATAACTCCATACACTGCCAGCAGCACTCCTGGCGACCACAAGAGACCATCGGATACATCAAAAATTCTCCTTTAAATTTATTTTCTGTAAAGATTGGTCTTTTGAACTGCAGTGGTGGAAGCTTAAGGGTACAAAAATCTGCCTTTTTTGTCTCTCCCTCTCGTGGAAGATGCTGATCTGTGGGGAAAGTGCTGCCACAAGCCTCTGCGCCTTGTCAAGATACCCGTCCTTTTCATGGATCACTTCTCTTATCAGCCACTTGATTAAGACATTAAAAGAAGGAAGGTGAAGGAAGGTTGTGCAGCAGGAAAAAGGCTGAGAGAGGCTTCCTCCTCCTTGAAGGCTCATAACTGCCTGCTTGCCTTCATGGAGCCAGCTTATCTGGGAGCCAGCACAGCACCCAGCTCGGAGCCCCATGCTCCTTGCCCAGAGGGTCCCCAAAAGCTGGCCATGGTCAAGAGCTTCCATGTCCAGGCAGAGCAGCTTCCAGCTGCAGAGGCAAACCCCAGCTCCATGCATGGGATGGAAGCACCCTTGGGAAGGGAGCTGAGATTTCCAGCCCCGAACATCGCTGCTGTGCCGGGCAGAAGGAATTAACCGCTGGGATCATGAAGCGGTGCTGGTGCATTAGAATGTGAAAGGGGGTTATGGTTTTATTGGCTAACAACAGCAAAAATAGCTCTGGCCTCAAGGCAGGAGCAGCTGGCTGGAAGCCTGGGGTTGGAAGCTCTGTGCTCAGATGTGGGAGCTCTCCCGGAGATAAAAGTGGGACATCAGTGCCTCGACTTCCCTCAAACTCCGCTTTATGTGCGGCTCTCTTTACATTGTCAAAGAACTTCATAAAAGTTAAATTAAACACTTACACTTCCCCTGCAAGGCATCAAAGCAATGTTTATTGCACCGGTGGGGAAACTGGAGGCAGAGCCAAGACCAGAATTCAGAGGCGTGTTTCAGAGCATGCACCAACACGTGCCCATTATACGCATCTAGTATGGATGAGGCTTTAATGTGCGGTACAAAGCCTCAAGCACACCACATACCTGCTCGGTCCCGAGTGTGTTACCAAAGGCAGTCTAAAAAAAACCCACACTTCAGCTTTGCTGCGCAGAATGTGTTTGGTCTGGACAAAGAGATGAAGTGATTGTGTTTTACAGTGCCCGGGAGGGAAAGGGAAGACGGGAGGAACACCAGGGCTCCCGCCTGCTGGAAGCACCCTCAAGAGGAATGAGCCAGCCAGGGAAGCAGCACTGGGAGAGTCCCTTCTGAGACATTAACCCCAGCACCAGGCAAGGCACAGGATTGTGATCAAGCACCGCCCAGCAGCAGCACCCGAGCGAGGGACCACAGCCCAGCCCTGAGTCGGACAATGGGAGAAGGAGCCAGTGATGCTCCTGGCTCCTGCTGGGTTCTGTTCATTACAATCCCAGTTTAGCCCCCACAGAGGATGCAGACTCCCCGGTGTAACAAGTGCATTAAGGGGGGAGAGCGCACATCCCGCCAAATCTATTTACTGCACTTAATAATTCATGGCTGCATATGCGGCCCCAGATAGAACGCAGCCCCTCGCAATGCAAGAGCCTTCCCGACTGCAGGGATTCAGCTAATGTCTTCATAAAAGGTTCGCAGCCAGACCTCTTCTCCACATCCACGGCAGCAAAGGAAAACTAATAGCTCCAGCTGGCACTCGTTGAAAAGTCACTTAATATTTCACAATGCAGGGAGCTTTGTTTAATGGGACACGTTGTTTTTCCCTAAGCAGTTGGAAAAACCCTTGACATCATATTAATAATGTCAAGTTTTATTGGTGCTCTGATTTGAAATGATATTAAACTTTTCAGACTGTCTCAGCTGAAGTAGGAAGCTGTTCAGATGCAGACAGTTTGGATAACTGGAAAAATAATAGGCCTTGTCAGCCATTTCTCCCAGCCTGCAGGGGAAGGATGCGAACATCGAGGAGCAGGGTGTTTATCTGCTACACTGGCTGGGCAGGAGGCACGGTTACTGCACATGAGCACGGGTTTGATGTGGAAGATGCCATGCCAAGGCTCCGGCCAAGAGAACAGAGTCACTTGTGCCGCAGCTGCAGTGCAAGCATAGCCGTGTGCTATGCAAGCCTTTGTTTCCAAGCTCCACAACCGAAACCACCCGAGCTGAGGAGCTCGATAGCTGTGCACAACCCAGCACAGGCATCTCCGCAGACACATGTGTACGCTGGTGCTGGCATGCTCCTTCACACATCTCACATGTGTACGAGTTACTTGGGCAGCCTCCCACCCCAAAATACAGCTATGCTGATTTACCTGCTGTGGTAAGTACCTGCACGTGGAAGAGCTCGGCTAAAGGCACAACAACCTACAAACCCGCCATTGATTTTCATATGGCTGCTTCCAGCTTGCCTGCTGTCAAATGACTCCCCATTACCTGTTTATTCTGGACCACTGCCTTAAAGAAATCCAGGTTTGACAACCAAATGCTGCTCAGTGCACCCGAAGGATGGTATTTTAAATTGCACCTTTTGTTTTGCATGACATGAGGCGGCGATATTGCATCTGGGCTGAGCGGGAGGTTGGGGCAGCCCCTCCCCAGGTCCGCTCGAAGCCTCTGGAGCTGATGGAATTTACTTTGCTCCATTAAGACAGTGCATAACTTGCTATGGCTGCTGCATGTCAAGCAGCCAAGGAGCACAACCGCCTCGAGCAGAGTCTGTGCGTGTGCCCAGTAAACTTAGGCAGGGTATAAATTGTCCTCAGACCACAGAATAGGCAAGCCTACACCTCCAGGCTTCCCAATGCCTCCAGCGAGGCTCAGGTTGCAGACAAACCAGTTCCTCCACAAGGATCACACTCCACACTGTCCCGGAGGAAGCCTCCCTTTGACCAAGTGCTTGCTTCCCATTTGGCTCCCACAAGGCTTTGTTGGAACCTCCCTGTGGGCCTCACATCAGCAGCAGAGGGGGTCCCCAGCCCCCTGTACCCAGGAGCACCCACCTGGCCACGGCTCTGCTCACAGTTCCTGGGTGGAAAAGGCAGCCTCTCCTTTACATGACTTCCCACAGCTGTGCTGTAAATCTCATTTCAATCACAGCTTTGCACTTTTGCAGGTGAACAGACCCATTCTTGCTGACAGGACAGCCAAGGAGGAGACTGGAGCTCATTTGGGCAATTTAAGGGACAAGCTTAGCTTCCCTCATGCAAATTCTGGCCTTTCCTCTGCATCAGATTTTGGCCATTAACAATTGGACATACAGTATATGGACATACAGTAAACCCCCCACCTCTTTCCAATGCCATGTATTTAACACCCAGAGCAGTGTGCTCTAACTGCTGTCTTCCATGCTGCAATGCCACCACACTGTCCCCTGCATCCCCCTCTCCTGCAGGCAGCATTAAAACACAACAGCAGAACACAGAACCAGGTGGTATTAAAAGTTTTAGAAGCCATCTGAAGGAGGGAGGCATAATGATTGCCCCCAGGGAGTTTCAGGAGTGATAAGACCAGCAGCAAGGGAATGTCCCACATTCCCCATGACATGCCATATATCATGCATCATCCTGTTAATTGGAATGCACTGTGGATCGCAGTGTCTTCAGGTTTATATATAGGCACGGCCACTATTGTTAGCAAATGTATACAGCACATTCTCCAGCACTGAGCTGCTCCCGAGCATTAAACAAGCTCGTGCTCAGCAGGAGAGTTATAAATAAGCAGCTCGCCCACTCAAGAGGTTGATCCCGCTCCTCTTTCAGGCAACAGACATATGGAACTCCTCTAGCTCTTCCCACACAGGATTTCAACAGGAGGATCACACAGAGACATCCCCTCAATCTCTGTGTGGCCAGAGTGTAATCACCACAGGGCACAAGGGCTCAAACAGGTAGCGAGCTGCCATCCCCACACATCCCTCAACCAAATAATACCTCTGTCTGACAGCCAGAGATTTATCTGATGCTGTCAGCAGATGAACTTAAAGTCAGAGCAAAGCCCTCACCAAATCCAGCCCCCGGCTGGGGAGAACCATATTAAAAACCCTGTAGACTTGCTGAAAGGTCTTCTCATCCTCCACAGACAACGGTGGCATCAGAACCAAACCCATTACCCGGGAAGTTCAGGGTATCAGAGCCATACAAGCGAGAAGTGTTATTAAGAGTCTGAGGTTAAGAGAAATTACTGTTATTGGGTTTATTTAAAGCCTATTACATGTTGTTTATCAGGGGAAAAGTTGAAGGTCCCTATCAGGTTTAAGAGCCAGTGCCAGGGGATTTTCACAAGTGGCTCATGAGGTTCAACGCCCAAACTAAAGCACTTCAGCAATTTTAGGAAGTCGTTAGCCTGCAGCCTCCTCCCAAGGTCAGGCTTTGTAGCCTCGGACGTTAAACTTGATGTCATGCTCTGCTTCAAATGAATCACCGGCCCAACCAACCCTCCCCGGCGCAGCGCAGCAGGGCACACAACCTTGATCAGGTACACGCGGGAGGCTTTTGGTGCAAAGCCACACGTGCGGAGGGGAGAAGCTGCTCTGTGAAGGCATGAGCTGAAATCAAGCGCAAAGGAAAAGAATTTTGCAAGAGCTCCTCTGAACGCATGAAAATGTAACAGGGCCCAGGGCTGTTTGGCTTCAGAACTTAATCAAAACACCCGACTCGCTGCCAGTTTCCCTCTATGCGGGCGAGGGGGATAAAATCTCGCCTCTAGGAAGCTCTTACCGAGGCCGGGTTTGGTTTGTCACCCCACAAAGGTGACAAGGGAGAGGTTCCTGATGATCACTACCTGAACACCTGCACCTTTGCTGGGGACCCGTGTGCCACAGGAGAGGGGTTTGAGGGGGAAGACAAACCCTGTGAGCATTCATCTCGGAGTCAGTTTCAAGAGCCCCCGACCTTTAATAATCATTTCTGCTGTTATCTGAACATTCCCTAATTCATCCCCTTCTGTCCCTGAAAATCTAAATCCTATTTAAGTTAATGCCCTTCATTTTCATTTATAAAGACAGATACAAAAATAATTATTTCCTATCTCTGCTGTTTCCTTATCTTCTGGCCTAATAATTCCTCACTGTCTCTCTTTCATCATCTGTCTGCAGTACAAGAAACTTTTCTGTTCTGTTAAAGCATTCTGTGTGTTCCCTTTCCTCCTCTTTCATATCTCGCCGCTCCCCCTCTCCCGGCCTGCCAGTGCTTTTCATGCTCACCCTTCCCACTGATCTTCACATCTTCCCGGTGTTTGGATTTCAGCTTGCAATTTCATATGCAAATTCCAGCAGGCCACCTCTTCAGGCTCTGCCTTTGATATCCGAGTAGCCCTGCCTGGCTGAAGTGCTTTGCATAAGCGGCAGCGCGCTCAAAGGGACGGCTCCATCCTCACCCCTGATGAAAGCGGTGAGGCGAGCAGGAACAGATGTGTCTCCTGGTGACAATTTGATTAAAAGAAGAGAAAGGTGCTTCGTGCGGGAGCCCAGCCCGGCAATAGCAGAAGGAACAGACCCCGGCCCCGGCAGGCAGGGGCACAGCGATGCTCGGGGCTCGCTGCCACCAGAGGCAGAGGGAGCTTCTCAGGGACAGCAGCTTTGCCCCCTGAAACCACCGTGCTCATCTCAGCATCCCCAGAGCTCCTCTTCAGCTCTGCTGAACGCTGTCCATAGACAGTTTATAGTGGCCGAGCATCCTCCTTGTTACTCCATCCGTGTCACCCAGGTTTGCCTGCGGTGCATAAGCCAATGTCCTCCTGGCTCACTGCAGCCAAATACCTGCCCTGGCAGAGTCAAATCAGAAATGCAACAGCTCTGGTCTCTGCGAGGCTCTGAATTGACGCAGTGACACTTCAGAGGTAGCTTTTAGGAGGTATCTCACAAGCCACCATCCTTACAATGTCTGTACTTGTTAGATACCGTCCTATGTTGACACAAGTAAAAGCCTGCTGCGTGTGTGCTGCCTGTAGATTTTTACTAAAGCCATATTCTCACCATCAGCCCTCAGTACAGCACCCCTGTTCTTTTCTCTGCATTGCAACCTACTCTTACAGTAGCCAAAGAGCATTTCTGTGACTGCAAAGCAAAAGAAATGGGATCATAAGTGTTCAAGAACTGACAGAGCTTGGAGCACCTGAGATTCCCAGAACACCTTCCTAATGATGCTCCCCGAGAATGGCTAAAGCTTTGCCGATTCCTTCAGCCTATGGACAATGCCGCACCCTCAGCACCACCTCCAGCACTCCCAAACACCTCCCCAAAGATGTAAAGTCGGTTCAAAGCCGTGTAACGATGGGCAGCACATCAGGGTCCCTGCAGCCGAGCACAGTAAGCGTGCAGCTACAGCAGGAGCAGCATGAGCCCCGTCTTACACTGTCTAGCACAAAGTGATTACTCCTGATAAATAACTGTGCCTAGTGACTCATCAGCAGCCAATGCAGGAAGTGTATATTTAAACCTGCACTGCTTAAACAATTGCTAGAGATGTCAGTTCATCAGGCAGACAGTTCTTATTGAAAGGAGGAGGAAAAATATCATTTTTTAAATTAACAAGAGCAGCCCTTATCTCAGCTGCTTTTTGGGAAAATATTCCTGTATTGTTCACAGCTGCTTCCCTTTGTTGGACCCACACACCAACAGCCACGTTTCAAAAGACTTTACAAACATGAACCAACAAAACCTCGGCACGGGAGCTGCAAAAGCAACAAACGCAGGAAGATGAATTCTCTTGCCCACAGTCACATTAAATCAAGGCACACTCATAAGCAGGATCCAGGCTTGGATCCCACCATGTGCTGCTGGCCCTGGACAATCCCGCTCCCACCACCCTACTGGGAATGTGGCACAGCACATGGGACAGTGTGGCTGCCTGCCCATGCAGAGCAGAGCGCTTCCCGGCACATTCCACTCAGCAACTGGATTACTGTCCTTTATAACCACTATTGTGAGACCTCGGGTCAAAGACTCCAGCTTCTCCCTTCCATCAAGCTCCCCACATCAGACTGTTACACGGAGGGTCTTGAAAACCCATCTATGCTCCAGCATCTGGTTACAGGCTTTGATGCACTTTATTACATCAGGAAGGAGAGAATGGCAACGCCACGTGTGCAGGCAGCTGGGGCCGGGGGGTCTGAAGTGCTCTGGGCAGCAGCAGCAACTTGGGTCAGGCGGCAATGAGATGCCCAACGCGGCTTGCTGCCCATGCACGGAGCAGCCTGGGAGGGAAGAGCCAGCTCTTGCACCATATGGGATTTTAGATTAATCCTGTCAGCTCAGCTGAAGGGGCTGCCAACGTCACAGACAGCTCCCTGAAAGCTCTTGCTCAGTGCTGAAGGGCAGAAGACTCCTCAGGCTGGGCTGGCACTGCTGCAGGGTGGCTCCTGCATCCCGCATCCCGCCTGTGGTACCATATCCCCACCACAAAACGGAGACCAAAGAAATAGGGATCTCCCGAGGGCAGTGTCTTTATTCCAGAGTTATCCAGGACCTTCACACATTTAAAAACGAGACTCTGCCTGTGGAATGGCAACTGGTAAGAGGAGGCAATAAAAAAGCAATGGATGATCTCTAAGAGGTAGACTGGGACCTCTCCATCACCCCACAGGACACGAGAACCAGAGCTTTCAATAAAACCAAGCAAGAAGAACGTCCAGGCTGATAAAAAGCAATATACCTCCAGCACAGTAATTAAGTTGTTGAAGTTATTGCCACGGGACATAAGGACAAAGGCTTTGCAGGACTCCTGGTGGGTCTGTGCACTCACACAGCTCTGGAGCACCCAGGCTCATAGGAACACACAGGGAAGTGCTTGAGAAGCGTTTTGAACCATGTCTTTCATGCTGAAGAGCACCTCAGACTATGAAGAGACTCAGATGAGGCCTTATGCATGCAGCAGATAATTACACATTTATTAACTCAACCTCAAGTTTCATGACTGAAGCGTGACAGCGACTACAAAAGCAGCGCAGACCCCATGGGGAACCGCTTGTGTGGTTCTCCTGCATGAGAAGGACCCCAAGACCACAGCCCAGGAGCAGAAGGGACCCAGCAGATCTTGGATCCCCCCACACCACTGGCCCCATCAAGGGGGAGATGCCCCCCCAACCTCTTCCCTTCTCACCCCGAAAGCAGCTAAATCAAACCCTAATGGAGCTGCGTGAAGCTGGCTGCTGATGAAAATCCATGCAGCCGCGTGTGCTTGAAGGGCTGAGAGAACTCTTCAGCCCAGTCCCTGCTGTGCTCTTTTCAGGAGAGGTCCTTTTAACTCGATGCTATTCCCAGACCATTGCGCTGATTTAAATGTTAACACGCTCTCCAGGATACAGGCACCTCCCACGTGTCAGAGGAGGCACGAGTTGGTGCCAGCGCCAGCCAAGAGCCTTGCTACAAGAGGGGTGAATAGAGTCAGGCCCCAGGTCCCCTGCCCTGCCATGGGGAGAGCAGAGCATCCCAGGGGAAGCACTCACTTCCAAATGGAAATAGCATTCCATTTGCACTCATTTCCAAATGGAAAATACTGAGGTTATTTACTAAACACCTATTAGAAACTGCGACATCCATCGAAAACAAACAACCGGGATAAAAACACAACCAGGAAAAATGTTTGGGCAACGCACCTGGAGACTTAAGAAAGCTTAAGGCCGGCACATAAATCCCTGCTTTTTGTCCTCAACAATAGAGGATAAGTCGGATGCAGTTTGCTTGGATGTGATGGGATCTTGCTGCTTAGGTCCAGCTAGAAAGATACCATCTCATTGCCCATTACCTGGAGTTCACATCCCTGACAGTGAGCAAACAACGCTATCAGCTTGCCACGCATGCTGCAGGGGCATGGAAAAGCCCCAGTACAATATAAGCAGGACATTGTCCGTCAGGGCAGGTCTGTAACCCGTGCTTTCACTGAAATAAGAGGGTTTGAAATAGGATACAAGAGGATAAATCCCAATTGCAAGCCAAGCCAGCAGCACTGCTGATGCACTGTGAGGCACATTCGCCTGTGTGTGAGCGCACTTCCAGAGCGGGAAGGGAGGGAAGGACGAGGGATGCCGCTATCTGGAGCCCTGCAGCCTCCTCTCAATGCGAGATTTCCCCATCTCTTCCCTGCTGGTGTCTGCAGCAGCACGGAAAGCCTCTGAACAAGGCTCCCTATAATCCATCAGAGGTGCTGCTGCCTGTTCATGCTCCATGGGAGCTCTGCCTCTCCACTAAATCCCTCAAGCCATCTCCAAATCACCTAATCTCCATCTCCACCACCTCCTTCTTTTCAGTGACCTTCCTCCTCACACACAGCATCTGCAGGCTTCCAGATAACTCCCTTGCATCCTTATCTGCAAGAGGATTTTAGCTCGTGTCCTGGCACCATGCTCAAGCAGCAAAGACATGTGAGGAAAGCACTAGGAGCCTCCCAGAGGGATGGATGGGGCAGCCCCTTGCCAGCTGCTCACCTGAAGCCTCACCATCACCTTTGGCTTGGAGCAGGGATGCTATCCCCAACATCCCCACCTAACACCGCTTACATTAACAGCCACACAAGTGGCTGTGACACCCGGAAGGCTGCAAGCAGCTCATCTATTAAACTTCAAAGCTGTGCCATTTCTCAATACAATGGAATTCCCAGGCCTCTCACAGCCCTCCTTTTACTTTAGCAATGCAGAGCTTGCCCCTGGAGCTTCCCAGTGCACGCAGGCACCATAAAGGAGACAGATGTGGTGCTGCTGTGCTAACGAGGAACACTGGTTTTACACAGGGCAGCAGGGCACAGAGGTGAGGAGTTATTACTCCATGGAGAGGAGCAGGGAGGGGGTGCAGAGGCGCAGGCTTCGGCAGCAGGGTTACTCAGAGGTTACACACTGCTCTGTTCAGTGCTCCAGCCTTGCCTCTATCTGCAGCTAATGAATGTTACTGGGGAGAGGGAGGAGCAGAGGTTGGAGGGAAATGGAGCAGAAATGGAAAGCTGCCATCTCTGATAGCGTCTGCCTCTCCCCAGGCAGGCTGCACAGGGAGGCAGGAGCAGCAGCACCCGCCGCACCGCGGCTTGGATGGAGCAGAAGCGCGGGAGGAGCTGGTCAGCGTGAGCATCACTTCGGGATGTGTCCCGGGATCAAAGCCACCACGTGCAGAGGAATGGGGTTGGCAGAGTCGCAGCTGTGACTGGAACACACAGGTTGGTACCGGCCCTGCTGAGCTCCCTGTGCTGTGTGCTCATCCTCTGCTCAGGGGAAGCAGCCCTGCCTCAGCCATCGGCTTCCCTCGAGCCCTGCCTGTGCCACTTCCCTGCTTGAAGCGGCAATTCCCATCGCACCTAAGGGCTGCAGGTGGATGCCCTGAGCAGTTTATAACACCGGAGCACAAGGAGATTAAACACGGAGCCAGGAATGCAGAGGGAATCTGGACTCTGTCTCCCAAGCCAGCTCCAGCGCTTCCCCTGCTGCTCCCATGGGGCCGATGCCTCAGCAGTAGCACTCCCTGGGCACGGCTTCCCGACAAGCAATCACAGCCTAGAAGCAATGGCATTTCCTAGAACACCTTAAATTGCCTTTTTTACACCTCACTGCTCAGTGCCAACCCCAATTCACGTTATTTGTGCATTTGCTTAGGGAACATTATCTGATCAGTCACCCTGCAAGAGGCTGGGGAAAGGCTTCAGCTTCTCCCAGCCTCCGAGAGCAGGTTGGGCACAAGGGAATCTGTTCCAATGTTCTGTATAGAACCTGCCTCCACGTGCTCGGGAAGGCCCTTTCCAGGGGGCACAGCCCAGGACAAGGCACAGCCGGTCCAAGAGCTAACATCAGGGCATGAGTTATCTGCTCTCCAGCAAAGCAGGGTCCCCTTAACGGCAGCAAATAGAGGAGAAAAGAGCGTTTGGCACACTTCTATATTCCCTCTGCTGGCAGAAGCTGGAACAGGCAACACCCAAAAGCCTTACGGAGATGCTGGGACTTGTGAAACACATCTGATGAGGTGTATATCTATGCTGACATACCCCTCGCACGGCATCACCATGCACGGGCTGCCCATCACCATCAAACTCCCGTCTATTGCAACAGGCTCCCATAGCCCTTGTTCAGGAAAAGGTGCAAAAATCCCTACAATTAATAATTCTCCATTAGCCCATCCCTCCAAGCTGTTCCTCCCCAGCCATCTGCATGTCCTGAAATGCGAGGTTTTAGTCATAAATGCCAGGCCTCCTCTTGGAAGTTTATAGGCTGTTTTGCTTCCATTACCTGAACAGCTTCCAGCTACTGCATCCAGGCATTTCAATTCCCTGCTCTCCACCACAAAATGGCACGACAAGCTTGACAGTGCTGAGCTCCCACACCGCACACCCCGCCTACTCCTTCCTTCCAAAGGATTCCCTCCTTCCTCTGGCAGGAGCCAGGTATCCAGCCCATCTGCTTGAGCACACCGGGCACTGCCTCTTCCGCAGCAGTGCACTGGGCGCCCTGCTCAAGGAAGGTGACATATTTCAGCTCCCAGATTGCAGCCACAACCCCTGATGCACTATCAATTAAGAGCAGCAATAATTACAAATGGAAAACTGCAGACCTCGGAGCAGATAATGTGTTTCCATTAGATTAAGTAGTCATAGAAATCAAAAATAAAACCTATACTTTGCCTAATTAAGCCCACTCACCATCTGATTAAGATGTGTTGTGATACCATGAAAAAGCACCAAAGAGCTATTGTAAGTAAACCAACACAACTGGGTCTGAATATTATATTCCCTGTCAGAGGGAATAATTGATCTGCCTCGAGGTTAACCAGGACAATTACTACCATTTGACAATGCTGACAGTGCTGAGCCTCCTCCTGCTCCACACAGCAGCACTGGGAGAACACGGGAGGCTAAAACCTGCCCCTGGACAGTCCACACGTCTTCCTTGTGGTCCAGCACTATTGACTCAGCCTCCCCACGCGTCTGAGCCAGCAAAACCACTCGGTGCTCGCCGATGAGCTCCCCCATCCTCAGACCTCTCCCGTTGCTCCGTCCTGCCCAGGAAAAGCTCCTTTGGAGTTTTCCAGAAATAAACCCCTGCAATTCTTTTGGCTTCGGGGCGGGCGCAGGACAAATCAGGCTTTAAAGCTGCCTGGGAATGACCCCTACAAGGCACTGGGACTGATCACTTCGGAGAGCCTGAGGCCGGGTTTTTACAGGTATTTACATGCCTACCACATCAAACTGCTGCTCTTTGTCCTAGCATCATCTCTGTAACAGCCTCTGCTGACCGTGTGTGGGAAGGTTAACGTGGGACAGAACACACCACTCTGCTTCATGAGCCTCCCACTCCAGAGTCTGGTCTGGCTGTCCTTTTCCTGACAGCAGGGATATCATGGTGAGGAATTCCCTTTGGCTCAAACCACTGCAAACTACAGACTGGGCTAGCAAGAATGATGAGATCTGCAGATGACCCCATGTCAGGAGTGGCAGGACATCAGAGAGCAAGTTTGGGATCGATCGCCATCCTGAAACTGGAAGCGTGACCCAGGGAAGGTAATGAACTTGGAAGGTGCTGCTAGGAAAACGAGACTGTGGAAGGAGCCCAGGATTACTGCATGTCATGGATTGAACACAAATTGCACAAGGCATCACGCGGGACGCATTTACCAACATGGCTTTACAAGAGATGAAGGAGCCGTTCTGCCTGGAATGATGCTGTCAGCAGAGCTGAGGCTGCCGAGGGTCTGTACTTTCTTCTGAGCATCCCCCTGAATGAAGTCCCCCCCTGTGTCCCATAGAGCCCGTGTTTCCATGAAAGCTGTTTCAGGAAGAGCCACAGCAAATAAAGATAAAAGGGGCATGGCAGTGAATGTAATTAAATATTCAAAGATTGGCTTTGGCATTATCTAGTCAGCGAGGGCTCCAAGCTTTGGGCTCAGGTTCGGCTGTTACTGTGGAAACCAGCTTTACATGGATGTATAAAGAGAAAGGGCTCATCAATTAAGTCATTTAGAAACAGAAATGAAACAACACAACAGGTTGCTCTGCATTTCGGATTCTCAGTTCTGGTGCCTTGCTCTGAGAGACGGGAGATCCCCAAGACAATCCAGCACCCCTATCCTCCAGGACATGCGACAGCCCAAGGAGCAGCAGCTCCTCACAATTGCTTACAGGGGGGATCCCAGGCAAGGAGCTTCCTAAAGCCCAGCACAGGCAGAGCAGGACCCAGCAGGGGGGTCTGGGAAGCAGAGCCCTGATCCCACAGGACCCTGGATTCACTTCTGCTCTATGCCTATGGCTTAAGCAGGAACACCAACACACTAATCCTCACCTGCTGTCTTCACTGATATTTGTTTGCAAAGGGCTCAGAAACCCTCTGGTGCAAAGAGGTATAGAACAGTGAGCAGCATTACTGCAGCTAAACGCTGCTCAGGCAATGCAGACGGAACTGGGGGTCAGACCAGGATCTGCACCTTATCAGCAATGCCGGGACACTGCAGATGGAGGGAACAGCGAGCAGGAGTTACCAGTAGCTGGGAAAGGCTGATGCACTGCTGCCCGCCTGTCACCCATGGGAAGAAGGGTCACCACCACTGACCGTACAGCCCAAACCCATCCCCCTCAGAGCAGCTGAGCCAGTGTCACCATCCTCTGTTTATACAGGCGAGCACAGAGGAGATCAAGGAGCCCAAGACAGGTCAGAGGGCGATGGGACAGCTGGGACAACAGCCACCTCTGCAACCAGAGCCAAGGACCTCAGCAGCTGCTCGGGGCCCTTCTGTCCTGGCCTGTTCCCCATTCCCAATGGAATTCTGCAAACCCCTTTTGCCTCAGCATCTGCTGTCACATGAGGAGAGGGATGGAGGATACCGGACATGCGCTAGCTGCACAGGTTATTTGTCTCCCCTCACAGGGCAGCTAGATCAACGATGTTCTCTGAGGAGTAAGGGCCTGTTTGACAGCATCCATAAGGTTTTCTGTCACGCTACCCAAAGGATATTTCTTTGCTGTCCAAACACCACCGTCATTATTTACCCAGTGCCAGAAGATGGATTTCCATTTTGCCTCCTCCTGTTGCACTCGGTGTCCTCACTCATCACACACCAGTCAGCCCCTCGCTGCGCCGGCTGCAAGTCCCCTGCTCCCAAAGTGAGTTCTCCCATCCATCAGGTTCAGATCTATATTCCCCCCACCAACAGCTCTTAAACTGGACCCCAAACAGCAGCAGCAGGCGACAGAGCTGATGCTTTGGCATGGGGCAGGTGCCCTGAACCCCAAATCATTGTCCTGCTGTAGGACACACATGCACCTTCCCTTCCCTCCCCTCCATCCAGAGCCGGCTGCACCCGAGGAACAGGAACTGGCACCGGAGCCAGCGCTGCTCCTTGAATAATTTACACATTATTGATTTCTTCCTACTATCTGGCAAGGAGGCCCAGACCCGGCACACCAGGAATGATTAGAGTACTCTCTCCACAGAGAACTAAGAAAGCATTCCCCTCCAGTGTGGAGGCAGCACATGGAACCCAAATGAGCTGCTGGGTCAGCTTTGTTCCCAGCCAGAGGAAGCAAAGGGAGTGCAGGACCAGAACATCCTCCCCTCTCCATACAGGCAGTTCAGGGCAGATGGAGGTTTCAGACACGGGCGAGCAGCCACTGCTCAACACAGCCCTGAAAGCGTCCCAGCACCGCGGCACTAAAGCCAGTAACACCCTGAGCATCTCACAATGCACCAGGCTCTGTCCAGGCACTGAACACAAGCGGCAGCAGAACGGTACTAAAGGGATCCCTAGGCTGGGGCCAGCTGATCCAGCTTGCTCCCAGTGAGCATGACAGGCCTCAAAGAGGGCAGCGAAGGGCTTTGCCTGCTCCCACATAGCAGGGTCATGCTTCGGAATATGCTTGCTAATGTGCAAGTCCCCTTAAGCAAAAGGAGCCTGAGCAGTTCCACATGCCTTGGCACTGCCTGTGCGCTGGGTGCAGCTGTATTTTGACATGTGAGCAAGCTGCAGGCTGGCAGCTCCTCCCTCACGTTGGGAATCCACAGCCATGTAGCTCCCCTGCTCCCCAAATCTGACCCTCTATTCCCTGATAAGGATCAACCACCTCATGGTCAGCCCACAGGAGAGAGGGCAGTGAAGAATTTCCCTCTAGAGAAGACATGAACTTGTTATAAAACCGTTGCCAATGCAGTGATGAACACAGCAGCATCACACACAGAAATTGAAGACGCCCTTTAATGGCTTTGCTATTGATCTGAAGACAGTGATTTTGCCTTTGACATTGGAGCACACAATGGCGAAAGGAAAAAAGGCAGCTGGCAGCCTGCTCCCAAGGGGAAGGTTGCCCGTGTTGTGTCTATCAGCTGCTGCTTGTGGGCTCATAGATGCCACTACAGCTCCATCACACTGAAGTAAAACCACCCCTGCCCATCACAGCAGAGCACTTTGGGATCTACATCCCCACAACTACCACTCCCAAGTAGAGGTTGCACCCAGACTCCTCAGCAAGCACAAAACTACCCCAGAACCAATAGTAATGAGCAGTGAAACCACACAGAGCTGCAGTCTTCCTCCAAGTAGTAAAAGAGCAAACAATGCACTTGCACAGCTGAAACCCAGCTCACGATCAAAACAGTCCCCAAACTTGGTGATAGCCCAGCTGTGACGGGAAGGATTTAACAGCCTCGTACCTCCCCCAACAACCTGGAGTTTCAAGACAATTTTCTCATTTCAATTCCCCCAGCTTCCCTAAAGAGAGCCCATGTGCCAAATGGATGCGCCTATCAGGAAACCTTGATGCATTTAAATAAGAAAGCAATTAAGCACTTTAATAGGGTGAGGGGAGGGGGGCAGGAAGGAAACTGTGAAAGTGATTTCAGGATGACCCTAAACCCTTCCATTATGTAGCTGGGATCATTACTGTTTAGCAAGCGTGGCTGACTTGGTCCCAGCCCAGCATCCATCCATCCACATCATACCCGTGTACCCTTACACAGGCAGCTCAGCAGGACAGGCTTGCTGTGATCTCCATAACAGTCACACACAACCTTCCCCAAACCCAATCCTATCTTTGCTCTCCTGGCTGCTTACAAACAGTATTCACTCATCGTCTGCCAACAGGAAAAACAAGGCAGTGCCCAGATAATCCCATATCAGGGCAGCCACTGGGCTGGAGCATGAAGTGTGCAAACCTCAAGTGCCCCCGAGGGTGCCGGCATCCAGCCCATCACAGACCTCACCGGGAGCCTTGAGGCTGCCCGATAGCCACCCATCTCATGGGAAGAAAGCAACCGATGACTCGCAATTCCATGGTGCTTTTAGCAGAGGACAACTTCAAAGCCCTTATGGATTCCGAGGCCCTGTGACACCCTTAAGAAGCACATGTTTAGTCTCAGTTTTATGGATGAGGAAATTGGGACCAGTATGGTGGAATAATCTGCCCACACGACAGGGAAGGATGAAAAGCAGCAGAAACAACAAAGGAAAAAGCCAAGAGCTTTCTGCCCCAAACACTCACCAGTCCTCGTGCACCTGAGGGGTTTGCGGTACATGAAGCAGAGGGCCCTTTGCAGCGATTACACAGGAAGAGGGCTTTAGCAAACAAGTATTGCACAGAGGTTATTTTTTCCTGCCCCAGCATATCAGCCAAGCACTCAGCTGGGGACCTGGAGGCACCAGCCATTACTTGTAATTTAAACAAGCTGGCCTCCAAAGAGCAGGGCAGAGAAGGGCTGCCCACAGGCATTGCTGCTGCCCATACAGCCGAGCCACAGCAGCTCCTGCCTGCAGCACAGAGGGCAAGGGAGGGCAGAGAGAGATCCTGACGGAAAGGCTGGGCAGGGGGAGGCCAGGAGCACAGTGACCAGGGCACAGGGTGCCCACGAGCCCTTCCATCACCAGGCCTGGCGGCGGCCCAGCAAGGCAGCAGCAGGGCAGAGCATCCTCGCTGACGAGCCTTGTCAGCCTTCCTCAAGACTAATTTTTTTAAATTGCAAAATCTTACAGAGCTATTAACCTCAAAAGAGTTTAACATATGGCAGCACAAGGCTCCCTCTTACCCTAATTATAAGGCTTGCAGTAATGGGGCTGTCTTTTAAGTTACAGCTGCTATGCTTTTGGCTTTTCACTAACATTACATCCTATTAAGCAGCTACAGTCAGCGCATGCAAATTGCCAGAACGCGGAGTGCCTCGGACCGGCGAGGGGATGCAGTTAAGCAACAGCAGCAATATCCCAGGGTCAGGCTCACCCTGCTGCGCACTCCGTATGATCCATCAATCAAACCGCGCTCATTAATTAACTAATTCATTAAGTATCTTTAGAGATGAAGGCTCACCAAGGCGGAACATTGTGTTGACGGTGACGTCCTGTCAGCACTTAACGACACAACACCCCCCCTCCCCGCCCGGCGCCACCGCATCGCCCCACACTCACCGCGGTCCTGCAGCATCCTCCGGCCCCACAGCTCCGGTAGAAGGACTGAGTCCTCCCCGCATAGCCATTTATATAACCCTGCACAGGTGCTGGGCATCACCATCAGCCTGCCCCGATGTGCCCCACCTGGCCCTGCAGCATCCCTGCGCAGCAGGAGTGGAGCTGGGCTGTCCTGAGCTATAACAGCAAAGTTTACACATAGAAACCCAAATACTTGCTAAATAAATGATCATAAAAACAATGTGAGGCTGTGGGGTACTGATGGAGCAGGGGAATGGGACTGGCTGGGTGGGGGGACATGGAAAAAGAACCACCAAAGCCGAAGGTTTCCCAGCCTGGCAGGGAACAGAGTGTGTTTGGCACTGTGCTGCTTTGTGCCAGACAGAGCTATGAGATGGGGTGGGTGTTGCTGGTGATGAAAATAGCTCAGAGCTGGGCCAGGTACTGCTCGGAAGTGCTTTCCATGGGGATTTTTGGGAAAGCCCGCCTTAGCACAAATAAACTGACACCAGAGATGCCTGGAGGTGGCCAAAATGCCCCTGGTTGAACCCACTTGGAGCAGTGATGCTGCGGTGCTTTGGGTTGCAGTCAGTGGAGGGGTCTCAGGGACCCCCACGCAGCACCCTGCAGAATCGTTGCAATCAGTTCACACTGTTCCTGTGAGCTGCAGGCAGGAGCACATGAGTACCATGGCCCTGGATCCAGCCCAAGGGCTGATTTACTTTCCTAAGCCTGGAGTTGAACCAGGCATATTAAGATGGCTCAGGACCAGCTGCCAACCCCCTTGGGCTGGACAGGGAGCTCTGACCTTGCATTGCATTCCCACTGCCTGCAGCAGCCGGGTATCATCCTGCTGCTCCCAGGTCCAATTGAACCTGCTGCCTCCCCCTGCTCTTTCTTGCTCGTTTGCTTCTCGAGCAGACGGAGGAGAGGCCGTGCTGCAGTAGTGTGCAGTGATGGTAACCTCAGCATCAATTCTTGCTCCATGAAGAAAAGCCTCCTGGCTCTGGTGCCACAAGCTGTAATACTGAAAATGGCCATAAACGTGAGAAATTGGCACATTGTGGTCCAACAAGACAATTTGTGAATTGCTCCATGCAGCTGTGCGGTTCGGGATGCTGTACTGCCTGCATCCTAAACTGAAAGCATCATCTCAGCTGGAAAATGGAAAATGGAAAATCTGGACCTGCTGGTCCAGAACCTGTGTACTGCTTCTGCTGCTCCTTTCTCCACCAAGGATGGGCAAAGGTAGCTGAGGTCTGCATACCGCAAGCTGCGAGCTTGGGAGCAAAAGGTGGCTCAGCTATAGGAGCTCCTGATGTGCTCTTAGGAGTGCTCAGCGCAGCAGCCCCATGAGCTGCTTAATCCCCATAAACACCCCATTATTCAGCGGGGGTCTGTGGGTTTAGGGTGGTAGAACACTGGCACAGGGTGCCCAGAGAAGCTGTGGCTGCCCCATCCCTGGAGGTGTTCAAGGCCAGGTTGGACACAGGGGCTTGGAGCAAGCTGCTCTATGGAAGGTGATGAAAACAAGCTCTGTGAAAGTCAACGTTCAGGCTGAAGGAGCAGAACTGTACCGAGGTGTTTGCATGGGCAGTGAAACGCAGGCTGGCCTGGAGCTGTTTGTCTCAGGAGTTAATGGAAATGTTTAGTCTACTGTGGCTGCTCTTTGTGTGCATGAGGTGTGTACCGGCTCACACAGTACCCCTAGCAGGACAGTAAAGAAGGAGCAGGTTCAATACAGCTCTAACTCCTACAGTGTGCAACTCCTTGGTCACCAGAGGTGATCCTCAGAATCAGAGGACCTTCTTCCATGTGCTCCTGTGAGTGGGAGCTTGTAACTGGGAGGATGAGAGCTGCCACAGAGCCGGGTGGATGCGTTGCATCCCTGCAGAGCCCTGAGGACAGCCTGTGACACAGCACAGCCCCGTGTACAGTGCACATGGACCAGTCACTTACCCAGCAACGTTTCACTTGACCCGCTTTCAGTGGAAGTTCAGTGCGCCTTCCCCTCCTCTCCTTCCCTCTCCCCCAGAATTGGGAGCCATTTTTGGTATTACAGCTTCTGCTGCAATAAACCAGGGGGATTTTCTTCAGGGAGCAAGAAATTGATTCGGAGGTTTCCATTAAGTCCCATTAGCACAGCACGGCCGCTCGCAGGGGCTGCGCTTGGCACTGAGTGCATTGTAAAAGAAATGGGGCGTTTTCAATGCCCGGCTCAGCCGAGTTCAGCCGGAACAGCCCCATTAAGCTGCTTTTACAGTGGGGCGTGGGAGCTGGCAGGCTGCAGAAGCCCAGCCAGGCACCGGGACCAGAACTGTGGCAGCTTCTTCCTCCTACAAACAGGGGTCAGCTCCTGGAGCAGGCAAACAGCCACCAGCCCTTGCTTGGAGCATCCCCGTCGCTCCATGCCATGGCCTGCAGCCTCTTCCCTTCCAGCTGCCTCACAGTGATGGAGCCCTGCTGACAGGTACAGCGGGTACACGGCTGCACCTTGGCACTGCAGTGATTGTGCTCGACAGCGCTGCCTAAATACCACCAGACAGAGTATTACTCACATGGAAATGAGGCCTTAAATGTCATTATTTGTGTCATTATTAATAGTCGCTAATTGTGTTCTCTAATCATCATGGAATGATGTTAATATTAATATTCACATCAAAACTGCCTGGGGAACGAGGGAGAACTGTTCTGAAGAAGCCCACCCCACCATATGTCAGTCCTGTTCATGTGGAACACTCGCCTTGTGCACAGGGGGGACACAGGGATCACTGCAGGGAATGTCGCTGTACCACTGGCCCTGGAATACGCTTTGCCCTGTGATGCCCGTGGGAGCACTGCAAAGGACTCACAGCCTCTGACCACATCGTTGCCTTGTGAGCTTTATTCCTTCCAAATGGTCCATTACAGGGAGTAAAGCTGGATTCCTGATTTACACACATAAATCTCAGAAGGCGCAGGAATATTACAGTGTTTGGTAGCAGTGCTTGCTTCCTATAGAGGTTTTTCCTCTATGAAGTTCACTCTTTCATTGTGTTCTTGCCAGCATGGAAACCCACCTGAGAGAACAGCAACAGCATGAAGCCACCAGAGAAATGTTTGGAAAACACCTTCCAAAGGCTGAATTTGAATGGCTGTTGCTCAGGAGCTGAACTCTGTGGCTGCTGAGGACATTTGGCAGCCTGCACAACCATCATAATTGCTGTAACAGGTCCACCGAGCTATGTTTTAGAAGCCCTTACCAAGCCACAGCCCCATCGCAGCAGCAATATGTGCACATGCAGTGGGCAGAGGGCTTGGCCCCCCAGCTCCTAGCCCAGGGCACAGCATGTCCTGGATGAGTGGGAACATCCAGGTACCAGGGAACAATAGTTTCTGAGAAAAAACAGCGATGAAAATAAATGATTCTCTCTGCAATTTTCCACAGTTCCCTTTTCCAAACAGCTCTACTTGCAAGTATCCGAGTGCTTTACTTAATAACAGAGAGGCTTCCAAGTGGCAAAATGTTATGGCTCGAGTTAAATATAACTCAGAGCACAGAAATACCTTCAGAGCATCCTTCCACAGGGCACCTCCACTGCTGTCGGACGGAGACGTTTTCCCTGGGCACCAGCCCCACATTCCACCAAGGGCACCCGTGGCCCGATGTGGGATGCAGTTCAGCTGGCTGAGCAGGCAAAGAGATGGACCTGTATCCTCGGAGAAGGGATGCTGCCGCTTTCCTGCGCCAGATGCTTGGTGGAGCCCAGACCCCGCTGCCTGTGACTGCCTTGTCCCCGGGGTGGAAGGAAGGAAGTTCACGGAGCTGTTTAACACTTTCCTAGGAATGATTTCCCATAGAATATTAATGACGTATATATAATCTCACTGATTTCTTAGGGCAATACCCTCTGACAAAATGGCCCCGATTAGGAGATAACTGACTGTAGAATTGCACCCTGAGAGAGCTTAATGCTGGCAGGGTCCATTATCTCGTGATAACGACCCCTTTTTGCCAGGTGCTGGGGCCATTAGGAGGGATCTGGGGGAATAAATCCTTCTGCTTCACTCTTTTGTCCCATTATACGGCTCACTTTGCAAATCAAAGCCGGTGATTGCGCCCTTGGTGGGCTGGCAGGAGTAACAGGCCAGGGTGAGGGCAGCACCTCCTCTGCCAGGGGGATGGGATAGGATGCTTCGAGTTTCCCCATCACCAGCAGCGTGAGAGCTCCTCTTGCAGGGTGGGATCATTGCAGGTTCCTCTGGGAAGACGCGGGAGAAGAGGAAAACGGGCGGGAAGCTCAGGAGATGGTGTTTCTCCCCAAAGACAGACGCTGTCCGTGCTCTCTCCCAGACTTGCGCGTATATGGACATTCAAGAAAGCATTAATGTAAAACACCATTGATTTCAATTTATATTAATACACTGTGCAGTGAACTAGGATGGCTGATTCACAATCCTCATCAGATTTCAGTGCGCTGGGTAAATCAGATCCCTTGGTTCACTGTAGTTTAATTACAAGCAAATTGCAAGTGAATTAAGATAAATCGAATTAGAACCACTCTAATACCGAAGAAAAACGCCCACCAAGGAGTCTGCGAAGGTTTAACTAATCCACTTCGAGAGGTAATTGGGATGCATTGGCCTGCACATCCCCATCCAGCCAAGTGCCGATGCTAAACGGGATAAACCACGGATCCCGCGCAGCTCCACTCTCCCCTGTAACTACAGCTACTCACTGGGGAGAGCTGCCAGCCACCGGGAGAAGGGACCAGAGCCAGAGCATCACACACGAGGTTGAAAGTGGGGGAGAAGAGGAACTGGAGCAGGCTGATGAGGCACAAATTGGAAGCTGGGGTGGCTCTTTGTTCTTCTTCTTCTTTCTTCCCTCCCGGGGAAGTGTCATTTGTACAAATTGCCCTACCGTGCCAGCTTGGGAGAGACCTTACAAGGGAAACCTGGAGCCTTCCCTGCTTTTCATGTGAGCGGATGCCCCTTTTAGTTCTGAGCAAGGAGTAAGTGGAGAAGAAAGGAGCCCCTGTCAGCCTCTGGAAGACAAATTGCTTCCTGCAGCCAGAGGTGCCTCAGCTCTAACAACCACCCGCTCCCGGAGGTGAGCCGAGGTGCCCCCACGCTCGCCAGCCCCCCCGCCCCACCCGCCGGCTGTGAAAGGGAGCCCCGGATGAGTAACTCAGCATCCTTCTCGTTGTAATCTGCCCGCAGTGATTTACTGGTGAGAGCGCGGGGGAATATGCGCCTCTGCCTAAACGAAACGGCCCTGCCGGTACCGGGGCTGGGGCCAGACGAGGCGCTCCTGTTCGCTGCCTCCCCTGCAGCAGAAGGGCCGTTATCTCCCCCTGCTGCAGGAGGGAGGTGGAAAGAAGGGGCCACCGGAGGCTCATGAGCCATGGAGTTATTACACGCGCAGAGGCAGCGGGCTCCTCGCTGCTCTGGCATTTCCAGAGGGCGAGAGGCAAGGGCGCAGGAAGGATCCTGCGCTACATGAAAACCATAGGCTGGAGCTTTTCGGCTTCTGCTGGAGCTCTCGCAGCAGCTAATCAAACGGGAGGGACAAATCCACACGGCAAACTTGAAGCCGGCAGATAAGAGCCTGGCCCAGCAGGGGTTGTGGGAAGGATGCCGGCTGTCCTTCGAGCATCCTTCTCTCAGGGAAGGTGGGGAGTGAGGCCTGTCCCAATCAAATGGCTCCAATCACAGCCCTTAATAATGCACCGGCATTCAAAGCACCAAGGCCAGGAGCCATGGAAAGGCACCACTACACCGCAAGCAGCACATCCCTGGAAACCCACCTCCCATTCCTATTTTCCCACAGAACCTGCTGGTTTCTGCCCTGCCTCGCTGCACTCTGAGCGCTGTGTCCTCATCCTGGTCCTCACTGCATCACCTCGGGGCCGTGCCTTGCTGCCTGCAGCATCCCTCAGGGGGCTGGGGACCAGCAGTGTGGGGGTGGAAGGGGTAAGTGGGGGATGCAGCGCATTTCTGTGGGGCTCACACGTCCTCGCTGTGCCTTTGGCAGCTGGATCCCCTTTCTGATTGATGTGGGGTGAGCTGCCTGTCCGCCCACAGCCCACCGCTAATGGCCTCATTAGTTAGGGAAAAGGGCTGCTGAAGTCCATTTATAATATGTAATAGTGAAAACCAGCAGAATCAATAACTGCAGAGTCAGGGGGAGGCTGAGGAGGGAGGGGGCCAGGGACAAGTTCAGGTAACTGATGAGCTCAAAACCCCCACTCCTGGCATCTGGAGCTGTAACAAATACGCTGTCATCATTGGTCAGCTGTAGTGAGGCAGCTTGTGTCCCCTGCTCCCCATCCTCTCCTGGGTTCCTGTACCAGCACAGCTCCATCCCATGGCTCCTCTTCCCACTGCGAGGCCAGGCCACCATTAAAGGCACCCCATGACGCCAGGAAGGCAACAAGCTCGAGAGCTGGAGCCGGACAGATTTGGATGAGTAACGCAGTGGAAGTTATCCACTGCAGGAGCTGTGGAGAGCTTCCTGCTCAGGGGAGACCGTAATTTGGGAAGGGATTTGCTCTTTTGAAGCGCACCTGAGTTCATGCAGGAGTTAATCCGGAGCAGCCCAATGTACTGGGCTGCGTGCCGAGGGATCCCAAAGGTTCCTTCTGATCTGTGCTCCAAAACCACAGCCCCCCCCGTGACACAGGCTGCCATAAAGCCTCTTGCCAAAGCTCTCCATTTAGTGGTAATTCCTTTTATAGCCCATTTCTGCCGTGCGGTCGCGCAGCCCATGGTTTAGGAGAGCACGCGGGTCCCTGGCCGTTAGCCTCTCCTCAACCTCCTTCTCAGCTGCTTCCCGTGGAGCTCATTTCCCTTTCTCCTGTGTTGATCACCGGGTCTGAACTAACACATCAGCTTTAAGAGAAGTGGCGGCATCAGCCTTGGCCTCCAGAGCAAGGCATCCAGCCACAGCAGCGGGGTCATGCAGCAGCAAGTGCGATGCCCAGGCATTCTCCTCGCAGCACTGTAGCCGAGCCAACCCAAGCAGTGTTTATATAGGGCCTACAGAAAACAGGAGCTGGAGAAAACAACAGCGTGCTGAATGGGTGGGTTTGTGAACTGTCATCTAATTATGGCAATGAGGAGGAATTTCCAGCTCCTGGTTTTGTGTGCTGGTTGTGCTGAGGTTGCCCTGCTGAGAAGTGACTGCAGAGACATGTCCTGGCCCCCTCACAGCACATGGGTAAGATGTGCACGGGTGCTGCTGGAGCCAGAGAGCCAGCTGGGATGTCGTCCATGCATGCATACATCCGTCCTCCACCCCTGTAATAACAAATTGGTGTTTAGGTGGCTTGCAGGGAGCAGGGAAGGGTAAAATGCTTTGCAGAGGGGAAAGGAAGATGTGGAGGGGATTAACCCTTGCCCCATGGACTAGAGAAGGAGTTAGGATCCCCATTCCCAGCCTAGGGGCTCCTGGCCCTTACAGGACACCCCTTGCTCTCAGCCTGCTGAAGTGCTTCCCCCCCGCACTGCCGGTGCACACACCTCGCTTCCATCTTCCCCGTCTTCTCACTGTTCTTTTTCTCCACGATAACTCTCGCGTTTCCAACCTGCTTGTCATATTTCCTACCGGATTGGGTGTTTAATTAAAATCATAATTAAAATTGATCTCCTCATTAGCATGCACCTGCTCTGCTGCTCGCGTCCTGGCATTTAATTAGACGCTGAAGATGTCAAGTCTGACAGGCGAGAATGAGACCCGGCCAGCAACCCCTGACAGGGCTTCCCAGTGACAACATCTGGGTGCCAGGAGCCCATCTGCCACCAGTGTCCCACTGCCGGGCAGGCGGACGTGGCTGCGGCTGGAGCTGGGGCTGGCAGCCGGGGGGTCAGGGGGCTGCACCCCATGCAGTGAGCAGTGCTTGAGTTCCCTGCCCCTTTCACGGGGCTGGGGAATGCAGTGAGACCCAGACCCATCATATAAAGGGACAGGAAGGGACCTGGCTGCAGCGTCCTGCTGCCAAGAACAGTGAAGCGGAGGAGCAGGCGGGATGAGCCCGAGCTCCAGGGCTGGGTTTGATGCCAGCTCATAATGATGGCACAGGCGGGCCAGGCTGAGACCTGCTGTGCTGCTGCCAGTCTATGGCCACTGCCCGGGCAGGCCCAGCAGCCCTTTCCCTATGTCCATCAAGGCAATGCAGTTCACACCATGCTAATCAGGATATGCCCCATCCCTGGAAGAGTTTAAGTCCAGGCTGGACGGGACTTGACACCTCCCCTCTTGAGATTAATACCCTCCCGCCCTGGGTCTGGTTTTCCCAGCTGGTACAAACCTCTTCCCACTCACCAGGCTTCCCTCAGCCGCACCTGTGGCTCCAGCAGCAATGTGCGGATCCAAACCAGCTCCAGATTCAAGCCAGGACTTCTCCAGATTGCTCCAGCAGCCAGGGTTGCCCTCACTTCCTCGGTGAAAACCAAGCTCCCCTCGCCTTACCTTGGGTTGGTTATTAACGGAATTACCTTAGTGCTTTCTGGATCTTAAACCGCATCTGCTCCTCTCCCTGTGTGTGACAGGCAATAAAGCTGCCAAAAGGCATTTTGGGGGCCATTGTAAACGGGGAGTTTTATTCCCCTGCACTTTGAAAGGTGCTGACTGAGGGATGTAGGTTCAGTGGGGATCATGAGACAGTGAGAGCTGACATCAAAGATACCCACCAGCCTTAAGGTTGTCCCAGGGGCTCCTCAGGGACCTGGTGGGTTTCACATTCCCGGGATGTGCTTCTCTTCGCTGCTTTTGGTGGGGGGTTACCTGGGCAGTGCTGCCCATACCCTGCCACTCGTCTCCGAAGGCTTCCCTCTGCTGATGCCTCTGCTCAGCTATAGCGAGCAATGCAGGGCAGGCTGCTTATCAAAGGGGTCCTAATTAGCAGTAAAGGGGAGAAGACCTTTAAATCTCCCCCCTTTAGCACTGCTCATAACTGATTCCTATTGTTTCCCTGCAGCCAGGAGGGCACACAGCAATGTACTCTATGTCGCAGGGGAGAGGATGGGGAAACAATACCTTAAGGGGTAGTTGCCCTTATGTTTTTACGGCTACTTACAAGGCTGAGGCCATCAAATGCCAGATACAGAGACCTTTATGCAGCGAGAAGCAAAGCTGAGACTGGAGCCGAGGCAGAAGCTTTACCACACAGGTTGGGAATATTCTCTGTGTCAAAGCATGGGATGCTGCAGGCACACAGGAGAAGAGGGTCACCTCTGCAGGAAGGAGCTTCGCACGTGGCCCGAGAGTGAAATCCAGGCATTCCCAGCTGGCTTTGAGGACACATAGAGACCTTTAACAGTAACAACCGCTTTAATTTAGAGAAAACATATTAAAAGCCACAATGCAGGCAGTAATAGCCATTTGAGTGCTCCTTAGACAGTCAGTCCCATTAATCATAAATAAGGCAGCTGAACATTATGAAGAAAAATACACAACCATTAATAGCCAGACACGAATAGAGCATCCCATTGGGGAACATTATTTATAAGGCTATATTGTTATCAGTCCTGCTGGGAAAATCCAGCTGCCCGAAATGAGGTCCGGGAAGGCTGCAGCATCTGTGGGATGGAGCCAGCAGCACCCATCAGCCAGGGATGCGGCTCCAACAATGGCTCCATGGGGTGGGATCGCTCTGTCCGATCTTGGGAAAGTTCCTGGGATTTTCCATGAGGGATAGTCCATCAGCCTTGAGCACAGGCTGGGGGAAGTGGAAAGTGGGAGTTTGCAAGGTCATTGTGTGGGAGAGCCATTGCTCAGGGCCACAGGTTGCAGAAATAACCCCAAACAGGCAGTAATAACCCCAGCTGAAGGCATGAGTGAGCAATGGAGCCTAAACACACATTTGTCACTTGGTTTCTGATGCCACCATTACATAAATATATGCCATTAGTAGTCAAGAGCCAGGAGCCTTCAGTAAAGAATCCCTTCAGGAAATAAGTGAATAAGTAAATAAGTTTTCAAGCAATTACATTATGGGGCTGAGGGTTTTAATAATGAAATGTTAGGAATTGTGCGGGACTGCACCAGCATCCCCAGGTAGCCGACTGCTGGGAAGCTGCAGTGACAAATGGGCTTTTCATGGGTGCCCCCGGGCTCAGCATCCTTCTGTCCAACTGTGAGAGATATCACCTTGAAGATGCCACGCAAGGATGTCAGGCGCAGTGGAAGTGCGGAATAGGAATAAACACGTGTGTGAAAGCAAAGCAAAGCCGATCAGAGCAGGCAGGGACAAACCCCAGGCCCTGCGTTATGTTTCATGATTAAATATTTATCAGAGGAGAGGAAGTAAAATCCATTTACTGTTTGGGGCCGGTTACAGGCTTTCTTTTACAAATCCTTTGCAATTAGTTCCTTCCTTCCTCGGAGATGAGGGCTGCTGGTCCGCCTCCAACAAATTGCAGCATGTTTTCCCTCCTGATTGGTATGTGCGAGTGTTTCAAGGAACTTTCTGCAGCTCAGATCTTCCTGCTGAGCGTCCTTAATGATGGGTTGCCATGGGTGCTGCAAGCTGGAGGAATCGCCTCGGTGATGTTAGCATTAACCCAGGGATTACCGCAGTGGCTGGATCCTTGGGAAGAGCTTTGGAGAGCTGTGTCTGAACGAGATGAAGCTCCTTCTATCCAGTGTTTGAGTTGATGCCCGCCTCCCCTGCTCATAGATGCCACCTGATCCCAGGCTTTGATGACAGCCAGCCTGTGGGATGTGGCAGTGCCCAGCTTCTGGTCCTCAAGGAGGAGAGGAGCTCCTGTAGCACCAGGAGAGCCCCTGTTCCCCGCTCCATTCCCTCAAAGCCAGGCCGCGAGGCGCTGTTGTGACATTTCGCATCCCAGATAATTGCGTTAAGGTAATTGCCGCTCCAGCATTATTTTCCATTCCTAGGAGAGGCTGAGAGGGAGGCTGAGTGTATTGTGTCTGCGTTAGCAGATTAATAATTACAGCCCTTCGGAGCAGCGCTGCTTTGGCTGGATCCACAGCTGCCGGAGCATTCGGAGGCAAACCTGCCGCCACCCTGCCGGAGCGAGGGGCTGCGTGCTGCACCCTATGTCTTCCACCGCTGGGTCCTGGCTTTTCTGCACTTCCATCAGCCTCATAGCTTGTTAGAAATAGGAAACACTCACTACCTGGGGAAGCCGAGAGCTGGGACTGCACAGGACAGCAAAGAGCATCGGGGATTACCTGGCTAATACCTTCAGACGGAAACATTCAGTCCATCACAGGGAGGATTTATGCTTCTGATGGCCCCTTATCCCTGGGAGGCTTTCTGCCTGCAAGCGGGAGTGAACCAGCCTCAAAGCATCCCAGAATGGAGAGGGAAGTCTGGGGAGATCTTCCTCTGTTTGCTGCCACATAATTTAGGAGAGGGAGCAGTGGCCTGTTGGGAAACGCTAGTAATTCAGGGGAGCTGGATGACATTATGGGGTGGGTCAGCTTAGCACCACCAAAGAGAAAACATAGAAGCTCTACTGACCTGGTAGCATGAGGAAATATCAGTTCTGTATCACATCTAGCAGCACGCATCCCCGCCACGAACAGGAACAACACGGTGTGAATCAGGGGAAACCAGGAGAAGGACACTGACCGTGCACGGAGGAAACAGGCCCTTGGCTCTGCCGCCTATTTAGGGAGAACTGGGAAACGAGCATCAATTGTGGACAGAAAATGAGATGGATAAAGTGATTTCAGGTTTTCATGAGCTGGGATGTAACACTGCAAAGAGTTCATCTGACAATGAAGGACCCTGTCCTCCCCAGCGGCGCCTCTTTCATCTATTGATTAATGTCTGTATAAAGCGTGCCACCTCCTTTAGGGCACAGCAAAACCACACTGTATTCCTTCTGATGGGATTTAACACAGAATTTTAGCATCAAGCAAGTACCGCGGATGGCAGAGCACCAAGAGGACACAGGTTATTTCAGGAGGGCAGCAAGAATGAGGGCGGACCCACACATCCCTCCCTGGAGCCAGCCCAGCTCCAGCGCCTCCCAGGCCTCTGATCCCAAAGGCATTAAGGAAGCCAGCGGGATGATGCCAGATGCTGACAAAGCTGAGGATGGTGCAGGAGCCCCCTGCAAGATCCCTCTGCCTGTCCCCACCGCCCTGCACCGGCTCCATTGGCACACACAGCTCACCCGCGCCAGGCTGTCCTTGCGGAGGGGCTGCGGATCAAGCCCTGAGCTGGGTAAGTCCTTGTCGGAGCCACAGTGCGCCCGCAGAGCCTCATGGCTTGACCTCTGCGTGTCAGAAATTAGATTCCAATCGCTGTACAACACCCGGTGGAGTACCAGGAGCGAACACCTCCAGCGAGGGAGAGGATGACAGCTACATCTGTAATACCCAGCAGAGCAGAGGAGAGGAGGCCGCTTTCCCTTGCTCTTTTTTCTCTCTCTTTTACACGTGCAATTACAGTTCCAGGCATTATTTGGGTTTGCTCCGCAGCTGCTGCTGTCCTGCAGCCTGCTCCAGCCAAATTACATTGCAGAGATGACATTTCCACTCGGGCAGCACAGCCCGGCTCCCCTCAGAAAGGGAAGGAAAGGGACATAACAGCTCCAACACTTGTTCCTCCACACAAGAAGTGTTTGTCCTCCCAAAGACAGCACAGCTCCTGATGGGAAGGGCCGGCTGGCTCTGCCCTGCTGCTTCATAGCAGGGATGCCGGGGACAGATCTCTTGCAGCTGGAGGGCTGGGGCAGGAGCCCCTCTTCAAACAGCAGCAGTGAATCAGGCAGTTTATTTGTTCCCATTTACACTTCCCTATCTCCTTACTTATCCATCAGGGATAATTATATCAAGCTCATTAGCTTAGCATCTGATGCCCTGTAACGGCTCTGATACGGCCACTGGAGTGCTCATGACTTGCCTTCTGCGGACCTTCCCTGGCTCTTATTTAAGCAAAGCTGAAGCAGTGGCCGGGGTGAGGATGCGTTGTCAAAGAGGACGTTCCAAATTAGCTTCTTGAGAAGAGCTGCTCAGCGCCAAGGCCTTTGCTGTGCTCGCCATGAAATTACCTTTCCCTGCTGCCATGCTAATTGCTAACCCTCGGCAGAAAAACGCTGCTATTGTTTCTTGCTTGCTGTCAACACCAAAACCTCTGAAGAAATCCTAAATCCTATCCCGTGTTTCCAGCAGTGTTTTATCTTGCTGCTGCTGTTCTCTTGAGATTTATGCCTCATGATCTGGAGGAACCCGCAGTATCCATCTCTACCTGTTTCTTGTCTATTTAAGTGGCAAGGGCTTGTCAATGCACGGAAGATTCATCGATTTACTGTGAGATGCAGAATCATGCTGCTGCAGTTGAATCCCTGACAGCTTTCCCATTACGGGTATGGAGCTGTTCCTCTTGCATTGGCACTGACAACACACTGGGTCTGGAGCATCCCAATGCAATGGAGGGGGCAGAGGAGAGCTGAGTAAATGCTGAAATACCCTGTGGCCGCATCTCCAGCTGAATCCCAAGAGCCTCAGCCAGCTCCAATGGGAGCCTCCCGTTGCCTCGGGAATTGGCCTGGCACAAGCTCCTGCTTTCCTCCTAATGCCATGGAGATGAGAACAGGATTGCATTCCTCCTTTCTTTTCCAGCAGGGAAAAGGGATGCTGTGGTCCGGGCAGCTCCATGCATCCCAGAGCCCTGGGTAGCTCGGGGTGGGGGGGAGGCTCCATGCAGGAGGAGCCGGAGCATGTGGACAGGCAGTGCTGAGGCTCAGCGGCTGTGTCTCCTCCCTGCAGGCAGCAGGCACGCCAGGCACTGAAGGGGTTACGGAGCTTGTAAACTAATTCCAGTTAATAAATGATGGATGCTGTCGCTCTTCGGGCTGTGTTTTAAGTGGGAAGATTGATCGTGGTTCTGGAAAGCCAGAAGATGTGACAGGAGAGCTTCTGCCTGCTGGAGGAGGGAGCGTTTAAGCACTCATGTTTTCGTGCAGGATGGATTTGACATTCCTGTGCATTGGGTTGTTCCCTGCACTCATCGGGATGCCTGCTGCCTCCCCAGACAAGCATACCCCACTCCTTCCCAAAACACAGGAAGAATAAAGCCCTCAAATTCAGCTTTCAACTTGCAGGGAGCCTTGGAGGGGCCTCTGGTAAAAGCATCCTCTGCTGTCACCCCCCTGCAAGCTCACCCCAGCGGCCATCCCTGCAAAGCTGTCACATTCCACCCCACTTCCAGCTCTGCCCTCACCTTCCCATAAGGCTGCACTGGGCAGAAGGCCCCAGCCCTTGGGGGAGCAGCCCCTGGCCCTTCCCTTCTCCCGCCTCATCTTTGTGCAGGGATGCACACTGTGTAAAGGACGCACAAGTGTGTGAGGGATGCAAAGATCCCAAGTGCTGCTCCTGAGCCTTCCAAGAGCCTGAAGGGCTGGAAGAAACTTACCCTGGGGTCCTCCAGTGAGAAATCTAAGCAGCAGCTTGATCCTCTTCCTGTTGAAGTGCCTGGGAAAGCTCCTCTCGAGTTCAACGGGAGGGAGATAAACCGTGCTATTGTTACCATTACCTACAAACACGGGCCACTTTGGTGAAATCCATCTGCGCCGAGCCCCGTCCCTGTGTCGGGGATGAATCAGGGTAGCAGCTACAGCCCTGGGCTTCCCGCAATCCCCACTCTGATAATATAACCAGAAAACTGGAAAGGAAATGTCAGCTGCGCGAGCTCATTCCTGAGCCACATCTTTGATGAAACACTCTTTATAAACCCTTCAACCGCCTGAAGCCGTTTGCCTGGGAAAAAGGTAACGTTCCTCCTAGGAACAAGCCAATTAGCAATACAATTAGCTCTGTAAGAGGCAGCGATAAATAACTGAACCCTCTCTTTCGTGGGGAGGCGGGTGATGGTAGTTCTGAGCTCCTTGTGTCCACCGGAGAGGAAACAGCCCATGAAACCGGCCATTTGCAGGGAGTTTTGGTCTCCCGCTTGCGAGCAGCGGAACAAGAGAAGCATGAAGGATCAGATTAGCTGTCAAGCCGCCATTCGCTCCCGCAGCAGCCACAGCAGCAGCCGCAGCCCTCTCGGGCTGTTGCACACATGAGATCCTTGCTGGCTTCTGCGTGAAAGAGGCCGCACACCAGCGCGTGTATCCCAATGGGCTCCCTGCGCACGCTTCCAGAGGCTCGGCACATGTGGATGGGCCCTGTGGAGCGGCTGTGGCTCCACACAGCTGGATCCCGGGACCATGGCCCCCCGAAGCCGCGCAAGGCACGAGGAGGGCACATGCCCTGTGTTGTGCAGCCCCTTTTATCCCTGCACTCACTCCAGGCCTGACAGCAGGAGCTGCCCAAACTGTGCATGGGCATCACGCCCTCACACAGCTGGGAGGGAGCTGTGGCACCCTGGGCTTCGTCCCATTGAGGACACAGGCACGTGCAGAGCTGCAGCCTCTGCTTCTTCCCGGTTGCAGGGCTGTGCTGGCAGCACAGGAACAGAGCTATCACCAACTGCACTGGCCCAGGCTCCTGCGGGGAAGGGGAGGCGTAAATTTGTCTCTGCCACTGAGAAATGAACTGGTACCGGCAGCACAATCTGAGGTTATGAATTTCGGATCAATAGCCTGTTCTCATTGATTCCCCTGCCTGCTGTAATGAACTGATTAAGAGAAACACATCTGCAGGAGTGCTGCTGCAGCAACCCTGGCTCCCGGTCTGGGATGTGAGATGGGGCCTCTGCAGCACCGGGCATTCCCGCACCTCTCCCACAGAACCCATCTCTCTCCTTGGCAAAAACTACCTGTCCTGTGGCTAAGCAGAAGCCTTTCAGACCGCACAGAGAAACGCAGGCTGATGGAGAAAGAAGCCAATCTTTGCAAGCGACAGCTATTAAGATGTAGGTTTGCACTGGCAGCTTGGGACTTCCCGTTCTGTTTGTGCTAGTTCATTTGTGTCAGCTCTCTCACCCATCCTTGCATTCATTTGCTTTTCCTCAGCTCCCACCCTTCCCTTTCCAGAGCAGGAGAGTGAAAAATACCTATGTTGCCCCCTTAACTACTTTGATGTGGAGCTGGAGCTCACGCTGGCTGACCCCGCCAGTGGCTCAATCGCAGCATTTTCTCCAGCGAAGCCTTCCTGGAAGATTTATTAGATGGTGCAGCAGTACCCTCATAAAAATGCAATAAATGGCCCTGTTAGCATTATACACCATAATGACTCTAACCTAGTGGCATTCTTGGGAAGCCTTCTTTAGCAACAAAGGGGGAGAACAAAAATCTAGCAGAAATCTTTGGGATAATTAAATTGCTGGAGTGCAGGAACCTTTAAAATCATTTTAAATCAGAGGAAAGCCAGGCTTTAAATCAGAGGTTAACAGCATTTTGTTCAAGTTGAAAACTCCACAGCTTCCCATGCTCGCAATGCCTCCCCTGCACCCTGTGTGTGCTGGTGATCCCAGAGGAAGATCCTGGATGCTCAAGCGTCCAACCTCAGAGCCATTTATTGCTCACTTCTAAACATTACGACTTCCTGGTATCTCAGGACAGCAGCACTTCAGAGCTGTGGAGCTTCCTGCTCCCGTCAGGGTCCGCATTCACTTGGCCCTGGTTTCCTCACTGGCTAAAGCAATTTAATCTCTCCTCAACTTAGGGAGTGCAGTTATCAAGCCATAGCGGAGGAAGAGCAAAGCAGGACTGGGACAGGGGACGGAAGGAGCGTGCACCAGAGGCTGGCACAGAGCAGATGCGCTGAGTTTCTCCCAGTTCTCAGCCCCCTTCCTGAGTGTGCTCCAGAGGAGGGGAGTGTGGGCAGAGATGGAGACTGGGGACAGAGGGATTTGTCCAGTCCCTGCTGCTCACTTCAGTGTGGTCTTGGGTGCCGCCAGCCCTGCAAGCAGTGACTGCCGAGAGCAGCCAGCCCCAAGTGCAGTACAGTAACTGGATTTCCCCCCGTGTTCCCGCAGGGCAGGGCTCCCACCCTGTAATTTGCCAGGATGGCAACAAAGAGAGCGTGAAAACAGCAGCTCGCTGCTCTGCAAGGCCGGCACTAGAAAACTCCTGACACTAAGCAGAAATGAAAATGTTAATGGCAAACACTCAAAGCAAATGTATTCCATATGCAAAGGATTGCCATAGGCTGACATCTACAAATGTTGCCTTAGCTACGGCGGGAGGGAACGCGGGAGCTGAGCAGAGCAGGCAGCAGCCACGCTCCTGCTGTTTCCTGCCCAGCCCGGGGCAGGATGTGGCCGCTCCGGCGGCTGCTCTTCGCCTTTCCTACCTGCAGACCTTCGGCATCTGGAGCACAGCAAGGAAACTCCAACCCCTCCAGCACCGGGGGACAAGCCTTTCCCTTCCAACCAGCACCTTTCAGCACAAAACCAGCCCAGAGCAACATCCATCAGCACCAGTGCTCACCACAGCCGTGAATTACTGCGCTGCTCCAGGGAGGAATGCCATAAATTCATCCTAAACAATTTCTGGAGTCAGAATAAAGGCCGACGACTGCAAACTGATACAGTGAGAACACAGCATCTCTGGCCAGGGGAAATTAGCCTAATGTTCTGCAAGTGCTGGGCAGCCAAGGGATTACCCTGCCCCGGCCCCTGCTGCTCCCATGGGGAGAGTTTGTAGCACTTTGTCTTTTATGGCTGGAGCTCTTTCTGGCTCTGGGGGCTCAATAGCAGCAGCGGCTCCTCCTTGCATGTGCCTTTGTTGTCACAGACAAGGAAATCTGTTGCTCAGGGAACTAACCTGGGACTGGAGAAGCCTGGACTGGATCCAAACCTCTGCTCCTGCAGCTTTGCTGTAATCCCAGCATCTGGCCAGGCCCCAGCTCACTGAGGCCAACCACGCTCTCAGCCACCAGACCTGGTCCCATCCCGCTTCCCCAAGAAGCAGGTGATGCTTTGCTTTCTCCCCGTTTCTCCCCAGACGTGCAGCATGCCTCCAAAAGGAGGCAATTTTCACACGTCTTGGGTTTCGCTGCAAGCATTCCTTCCAGCTCCATCTGTGAGCCTTAATTAGTGAATTTACTGTCAGAAACTGTATTAACGCAGCATTTAGCTCTGCTGGCAGCATCTTGCACCCTTCAAAGCATCCTGCTCAGCTAAACACCCGCTCCCGGGGCAGCATTCCCTGTGAAGGCGCAGCGGGAATACACCAAGGGTATTCTGCCTGCTTAGGGTCCAGGAGCATCCCCCCTGCCCTGCTTTGGAGAACGGAGGGTGCAGACAGTGACGTGAGGACAACACGGATGCAGGATGGGGCTGTGTCCTGCCTAGGGTGAACCTGGAGACCTCCCACCTTTCCATCCACTTCCAAACCGGGATGCTGCCCTGGCACTGCCTGCAATGAGCCAGCACCGTGGCAAGGCCAGGGTCACCCACTGAAACGCGGCTCTGTGCTGTGACCACGCAATGCCCACATGCCAGCCAAACCCATGGGGGACAGGCCCCCAACCCGTCACTCACACAGGATATACACCCTGGGTCTTCCTTTCTCTTTCCATTTGTGGTCTCCTTCCAGTTGTTTTTTTAAAGCCGTTAACCAGAAATAGAAGTTAAATGTGAAGTCGAAACAATAAGGCATGGAAATAGCAGAAATAACTTAATTAAGTTTTTAAAGATTTCCATGCCTGAATAAATTAGCCTTCCTGCAAATGTCACAACAGGCAGAAAAAATGTGTAATCAATGGAGCACGGTGTTGCTGTGCTCTTTAGTTAAATGAAAGCTCTGGTGCTGTGCTGCTCCTGCCGCTTCCCTGAGCCTCCCCCTCCTGCTCTGTGCTCCCCACTCCGAGATGCTCCAGGTAAAGAGCCCCAGAAATCAAACCTCAGCTTTTCTCTGTACAGGCAATGAGCAGGAGAGGTGTTATTGCCGTGGTCCCAGATGGGACCCGGACACTGCTGCTTTTCAGTCAGTTGGGCAAAAAAGGCAAAGCAAAGGGCAGGTTTTCATGGGAATAGGTCATAGCTTGCCATTGCCACTTGGAGATGATGTGCTCCTGTGGATGGGAATCTACTAGGGATGGTGTGGAGAAGAGCAACCAGAACAAGCAGAGTTTAAAACACTGATACGTGATAAAAGTGGAGGAAATTTGCTTATTCTGGAGAAGAAAGATGAGGGAAGACATGCGAAGAGTCTTCAAACATTTAAAGGGAAGCTCCAGAAAGGAAGAGAATAAACAGGTTTTCATGTTCGCTATGAGGGTGACAAGATGAACATAAACTGCAGCAAAGGGGATTCATGTTCAACATCAGAAACGCATCTAATGCCAAGGCGAGATGAGTGAGCGCCTGGGAATGCTGCTAATGGCACAGCTAGCTAAGCCCTGGGATGGCAACTCTCTTTTCCAGGGGCAGCCTGGACCCGCAGCTATCAGGAGTGGCTGTGGAGGGGAACAACCTGGGAATAGGTCAGAAATATCCAGGGCATCCAGCACCCCCGTGCTGCCGGAGCCTGGCTCCCTGTGCCACTGCTCAGCCCAAATGCACACGTAGCACCAGGCAGCCGAGCTCCAGCCCCAAGCTCTGCTCTGCTTCCAATCCGCTTGGATCAGGATGAGGATGAGCTATTGAACAGCTCCCTGCCCTGCCCGGAGCAGAATCCCGGGATGGGAACACTGCTGTCTGCTAGCTGGTGTGCCACATGCTTTCTAATAAAGGCATGCAAGGTATTGGAAATCCTTCTAAGACTGTTCTGATTGTCCTCGAGGAATCGGTGGCCGATGCTGGAATCCCGAGAGGACAAAAGCGGCTGCCAGATTAAAGGAAAAAAAGAAGAAGGATTTCTCTCCTTTGAATCAGCAGCCAATTAAATTTCCAGCACAATAAAAGTGAAGGGCAAACTGTTCCACTAATGGCTCTTGCAGGATGACCCCATTACCGGTGCTGCTGTGCTGCCAGGGCTCTGAGGGGGAATGCCAGGACATCCGAACGGCTGAGGAGCAGCAGAAGAGTCCAGGAATGGGGCAGAAAGCCAGGCAGAGAGCTCACACACTGGGTTATGGACACGCAGCCCTCCCACAGCTGCAGCCTGGACTATGTATGATTCCATCATCCCATCTCCGCAGCACACTGCCAGGGGCCAGAGGCTGCAGCGGGGCAGGAGCGAGCAGCTCCCACCGCAGCACAGCGCGTGGAGGACAAAGCAGAACGTCCTGTGGACTAAGAACATTCGCATTTATGGCTCTTGACTCTGCTGAGCTTCAAGCTTCGCAATGACAGGGTGTTCCTTCCTGACTCTGTGCTTCGCCCCCTCCAAGGCCTCAGGAACACAGTGATAGGAAAGAAGGGAGAGAAGGACAGAAGGAGAGAGAGAAGGGAGATCTCCCGAGTGCTCTCTGGTTGTTTACCAGCCAGACAAAAGCCTGCAAGGTTCCATGTGTGAACCAAAGGGAATTTTCCCTCCCCTGGCAAAATCCGGGACATTTGTTACTAACGACCTCTCTGGATCTATGCCCGGGATGCGGAGATATCATCTCCCGGTCCCAGTAATGAGGCTGCAACTGATCCTGAACAAATGGCAGAGTTGCTTAATAATTATTTTGGAAGGTCTGCCCATGACCTTTCGGCTCGTCAGGATAAGTAGAGTGAATTTATCACCACTGCCACCCGAAGGGGCTTCCTTATTCCCTGTGTTTTTCCTGGCAGGAGCTTGGTTTTCCTCCCTGTTTTCTGAGCCTTACAAAGGATCCATACTCTGGGAATATAAATCTGGTTATTATGTGTGGTGATGGGTTTGAGCATGGGATGGTGACATCCCAGGAAGAGCACCCAGGGTGAATTTCCACTGGGGATGGTGCGGATGAGAGGTGCCTTTATCCTGGAACATGTCAGCTGAGCTGGCGGGACCCACTGGCACATGAACCAGCTGTACCTGTGCTCAGAGAATGGATCCAGCTCCCTGCAGAGCCCGGAACGAGGATGTTCACAGTGATAAAGGGTGTGCACAGCCCATGGGGGACCGGAAGTCCTCCTCGTGGGCAGGGCCTCTCAACACAGGTCCCTTAGACCCAGCATCCCCATGCATGCTCCATGCAGGAATGGCTTCCTTCTGGATGAGGACAGGCAGGTAATGCTCAGCTCCCACTCCCTCAGGCCTCAGGCTGGCTGTTGCCAGCCTCTGGCTTCTCCTGCTGGGGAAAGCTGCCCAAAGCCTCTTACAAAACTGCCTTTAAGCGCCCGTCGGCTGTCCTGTTTGTACAGCCTTTCGCGGGCAGCATTGCCTTTCATTTCCTTAATCTTAAATTGCATCAAAAAGGCAGAGATTAGAGGTAAAACCTCAATAAAAGAGGGAACAAAAGCCTCTGCCCACGTTGGTTTCTCATACCCAGCTTTGCTGTGGTTTTGTTCTCTTCTTGTCTGACAGGCTGAGTAGCTGAACCTTAAAAATCTGAAAAACCCCCTAAGATTAAAACACTATTTAGAAAAGGCCGTGCCAGCTTGAAATCACCTGGGGTTCATACATTAAACATCAAATGTACATTAACTCTGAATTATGGTCATGAAAAGCAAATCCTTTAATACCATTTTCTGTGTTCCACGGGCTGGAGCTTAGCATTAATAGTGCTGGTTTTTTCGCAAGCCAGTCAATGGAGTGCGGCTTCCCTGCCCGGTGTTACCCCTCCGCCTTCAGAAGCATTCAAACATTCCCGCCCTGGGAAGACACACGCAGGCAGCAAAGCAGAACCACAAGTGTTGGCCAGGTGCCTCTTGGCCACTGCCAGCTCTTCCAATGCTTCCAGGTGATGGTGGCAGCGCTGCTCTGCCGGATGCTGAAGTGGATTCCCAAATGACAAGGAGATGACGCTCCTCAGCCCCCCGAGTGAGCAAAACAGCTCCAGAAGGAGGGGGGATACTGGAGAATTCCCACCCCAAGAGCCCGGAATGGATGCAGGAGGGCTACAGAGGAGACGGATGTTCCTCACCCATCCCTTGGATGAGCAGAGTGAGGGAACCTCACTGATGTGATGGGGCCAGAGCTGGGGAGCAATTCCACTTTGACAGCTTTATACTATGTGTGCAACATATCTCCTCAACAAAGAACTGAGTTTACGCTTAACAGCTTGAGCGAGCTGCCTGATAGGCAACACAGCAGTATCAAATCCCCCAACTGCGCCTCGGTCCTAAAATAACCCAACAATCAATGAAGAGCAGAGCAGCGGTGGCGATGAGTAGAAACAAAGCAAAGCATCCCTACAGGTTCCTCTGCCAGGCATCCTCTTGGGTGACAGCGTTTTCCAGGAGGTGGTACCTGGAAAGGAGAGACCAAACCCCTGGGCTAAGAGGATGGAATTTCTCCAGCACGAGCAACCAGGAAGGAATAGGGCCCGTAGTGAAAACAAGCATCAACAAGAGCTTCCAGACATTCACTTCCTCATGTATAAATATTGAGTTGCAAAGAGGCAGGAGCAGAGGCCGAGGACAGGGGGATCTCTAAATAGAGGCTTGGAGAATTACAGGCCTCCCTTTCCCTTTCTTTTGTAAGGACATAACACAAATGTTGCCTCCGTGTGCCCGCCTGTGGTCAGGCGAGGAGAAGGAATTACAGCTTCTAAATGGGAGGAATGTTCAAGCAATGCATTAAGTGAGCAGCCCATCGGCTGCTGGAGCTCATAGTAAAGTATTGCCTTAATAACATGCTCTGGGAAGCTGTGTGGAAATCCTCACGGCTGCTTGTGCTGTGAGCACTAAAAACTGGCCGCAGCCTTGTCACTAGCACCGTGTGGAGCAGCAGCTCCCCCATGGGCTGTGGTCTGCTCCGGGTTTATGGCATTCCCTCCCTTCTGAAGGAAGCTGGGGATGCTTTCTGCTTGGACACGATGCCCTAGAGAAAGCCGTGCTGCTGCAGCATCATCCAGCCTTGTACGGGGGCAAGGAGCTGCTCGACCCTTCCTATGAATTTCCCCCTCTGAAGCATTCCCGCTCAACATCCAAAACCAGAGACTCCCAAACCGCTGTTCTTGTTTCACATGACAGGCTGGAAGCTTCGCTGCCATTGCACGGGTTTACATCTGTCCCCAGGCTGCCGTGACCCAAGACGTTCAATGTGAGATGCTGAAACAGAGGGAGATTCCCCACCAAAGCAGCCGCTCACACTTCATCAGCTGAATGTCAATTTTTGTAAACCAAAACATGTGGTAACTGATGTTGGGGAAAAAAATACCCTGAGCTTTTTAAAGCAAAGTTTTCTTTCCAAATGGAGCTTTTCCTTCGCCTTGGAAGTTTCTGTGGGCAGAAAGCTGTGTTTCCTGATGAGCACCACAACGAGATGTGCTGCCTTCCCTTCAACCCCCTTTTCAAGCAGGGCAAGACAGAGCTGCCAATCCCAACCTGGCAACAGGGAAAGCAAAGGTCCCTGCTCAAACAAGCCCCCTGCCTGCAGTCACAGCTCACCCTGCACACAAGATTCCTCTTGAATGGTATTTAATATGGTTTCGATATAACGATGCCACATTATCTGCAATGCCACTGGATCACTTCTGGGAAAACCCACCCAAACCCACATTCGGTGCCTGTCACTGAGGGCTGGAAGGCTCCCAGCCACAGCCACTGTCCTCCCCTGGACCTCCCCAGAGGATTGCTGGGGATGAGACTGTAATGCAAAGAGCAGTCAATAATTCAAGGGGTATTGATCGCAACCATCCCTGTTCTATTTTAGTTTATATTTTATCCAATTCTTTCTTCTACCTTTTTCTTCCCCCCCCTTCATCTGAGGGCTCCAGGGCTTGCTTTCCTGACAAAAGCCCCCCCCACCAGGGCTGGATCGCCTTTAACTTATTATTTTCTCCCATTCTTCAGGTAATTCATAGCACTTGGCTAAGTGGAGGACTTGTGGTGCTCCAGCAAGGTCACCACTCACCCGGTCACCAGCTGCTGGTCCCTGCCAGGGACCCTGGCACGGCATTCCCGACACAGCAATCCCACCACTGCCTGGGGAAGGCAAAAGCCGGGAACTGCCTGGCAGCATCCGTGCACCGGCTTCATCCCATTCCCCCTGTGCCAATTCAATTATCTCCTCCCCGCCCGTTTCACCTTGAAGGCAGCACACGCGCTCCCCGTCACAGACCGTTTAGGGCTGCGATGGCCACAACAGGACCATTTTAACCTTCATTCCGCAAATCACTCCTCGTACGTTACATTCCATAAGATCCAAATGACCCGTGGTTCTTCCCATCACATTTTCCTGCCTCCCGGAGGTGGCTCGGGCGTTTTTAACCCGCGGCTGGGAGCGCGCTTGTGTTTCCCTGCCAGGATGGGGACCGGTTCCTCCATGCTCAGCGTTCCCGTGCTCGTGTTTTGTCACAGCGCTCTGCTCCTAATGAGCTGTTAATGATATGACCATTACCTATGCAAATTAAGAGAGCGATTCAGAGGGTGTTTTTACCTGTAGAGACGCAGCTCCCTTGGCATGGGAGAGAATCAATCACGGCAGTGTGTTTATTAAACCACAGCTCCCATGGGACCCGGGCCTCTGTGTGCGCGCACACACATATGTACTGCCCAGGGAACGCTGGGGTTCATCCTGAGCCCCCTCAAACCTTGGGGTCATAGCCAGGCACAGAGCAGCATCAGGAAGATTAAATCTCAACTCCTATCTCCAAGCCTGGCCAGCTTGTAGGACTTTCGAAAGCACTTATCCCTCCTTTTCTTTCTGCGGGCTTTAATTAAATACCTCTTTGTCTGAAGGCAGCGCTGGTGGCTGTGAGCTCTCCTGGGCTTTATCAGCGGCAGCAAGGAGATAACTGTCCAGAATCTCTCCTGATCTTTCCTCAGCTCACAAGAAACAGCATTCGGTGCCTTCGTCCTTCTATTGTTTCCTATTATCTTCTGCTTTTCTACTCTCTGCCACATGCTAAGGTTTCCGATAGCAACTGTTGAGTGCTATCAGAAATATTAAGAGAGGAGCCTAAAATATCCCTGGCAGTTTAACAGCCTCGGAAGCAGAAGGTCTCGTCTCTCAGTGGCCATCGTAAGCAGTTGCCGAGAGCACAGAAGGTCAGGCTTTAAAGAACTGGTGAGAATTAAACAGAAGAAATGAAAGGGAAAGGTGCCTCAGTGGCTCGAACAGAGTTTAAAGCAACTGACCTTTGGAAAGAATGAAACAAATCTGTTTCTTAAATGTTCCAGGCTTGGGTTTTATTTCCTCCTCTGCAGGCGGATGCTTCTGGGGTGAATGGACCTGCTGGCTGGAGCAGCAGCACCCGGGAGCTGGTTCAGGTGCAGGATGCAGAGGGACACGAGAGGACAAGGGGATGGCTCCTGCTCCCCAGTGAGGTGATGGTGAGACATGGCTCAAACAAGGGCAGGGTTATGGGTCTGGCTCTGCCACACATGTTCATGGCTCCTCTGCTTGCCACAGGGATGATAAGGATGGGGAAGGGAAGTTGGTGAAATCCAAACTTTCGTTGAAACTCTTCCTCAGCATGAAACATATCATGGGCAGCACAGTGCACAAATCCATTTTAACGGAATTATCCATTTCAGTTCCCAACTTAATTGCGCTTTGCCCTGTTACATAGCACAAGGGTGCCTCTCTTAATTAACCCCATGCAGGCTGCAGAGTGTTTTACCACCACTTACACACATATCTAAAGGTTAGTTTGAGAGCATATACCTACACAGCGTGATTTATTAGGGTTTGAAAGCTCCGCTGCCACTGGCAGGAGCATCCCTGCTCAGATTCAGCAATGCTGGATATGGAATGGTGCAGTTGCAGAGCACAAGGAGGGGCTGCTGGGCCTGTGGGTGTCGTTTATGGGAGGGAGTTGTCAAGCGGTGTCACCGGTGAGGTGAGCACAGCCCTTGACAGCCATACCCTCACCCCTGCTCTGGCTGCCTGTCCTTGCTAAAGGTAAAGCTCGAGAGCTGCGAAGAGCACACATGTGCTGGTCCTCGAGCTGACGCGTTTCCTCCTCAAAGACAGTACTGCATGCTCTTGGGGGCAGCTAATCCTGAGGAAGCCTGTCCAGCTACTTAATAAGTCATTGAGGATGTGTAGTGTAATTAACTTACCCAAAATTCCTCCTTTCTCTTTCCCATTTCTGCTATTAATATTTTTCTCTGATAACGCGGCATAGCTAATTCTTTCTGGCTTTATAATGAAAGATGCGGTGATGAAGAAAGGTTAGCAGGGCTCCAGGCAGCTTTTAATTATCCAGCTGAACAGGCCAAAGAGCTCCACCTCCCGCTTTCTGCCCTGCACACACCACCTTTGCTTGGCAGTTAACTGGGGGGCTCCTCCTGCATCCCTTTGCTTTCCAGCAGAGGCATTATGAAGCTGGCAGCCATCCCCCCCGTCCCGGCAAAGCCAAACAGGGGGACAGGCTGCTGTTTCCCATGGCACACACAAGAAGTTGGGATGCAAAGGAAACTTTTCGCCCACAAGTGATGGTGCAGCTGAGGACATGAGGCTGCCTGATAAAGCCATGTTGGTGCCCCAAGGCCGGAGGACACAGGGGCTGCTGCAGCCAGTAAGTTGGAGGCACGCAAAGCTGCGCAGGCACAGCAGCACACCCATAAATCAGAGCAGACTCACATTTAGGGGTAAATAAATGGCAGTTCTCACAAAACAAAGCTGGAACACGCAAGGATCAGCAGGTGGGTACATCAGCGAGGAGCAAGGAGGGGAAACTGAGGCATGGGGGGCCAGGAGGGTGCGTTTGTTTTGCTGCCGTAGGGCCGCGATGGAAATGTCACGAGGACAATCACCATGGTGACATTTCAGCAGCGCCGAGGAGAGCCACGCAGGAAATGAGTTTGAGAAATCCCCATTAAAGATGGAACGGCAAAACCAATTTATTGGGGAAAAGGTGCTCCGGAGGGTTGGGAGACTTCTTTACAGAGAAAGGTCTCCGGGTCGGAAAGGTGCATGCAGCCTGGCCTGGGTTTTGGGGTTTCATTTCTAAATGAAGCACAGACCTTTTGCAGGAGGTATTTCTGCGTCTGCCTTTTGGGCAGGAGCTAAACTTTGTTGAACCTATTTACCCGCTCCTGCTGCGAGAAGCGTTTCACATTTGGCTACAATATAAGGTCACTGGATACAACGGAAACACTTCCAGGATGGAGAAATAAACAAGGCTGGTGTTTTCACCCAGTGGGGGCCTGGAGGGGGCAGCAGGGAAAGCCAGGAATGCGCTGTAGCACAAAGACAGGTAATTTGAAGGATTATATTCAATGCAGGAACATTAGAGAGCATCGATTAGTGCCGGGAGCCTGAAACCATGGGCAGGGCTGCAGTTAATGGAGATGGCATTATTTACTTTGGCAGCTGCATATGCAACAAAACTCACTATAAAGCTTTTTTGCTCCAACTAACCCATTCATTTCCACAAATAGAGACACTGGAAGATACTGGCCCGCTGTCATGGAGCGGCAGTGCATATACTTGCAATTGGGCTGCTCCTGGTTTGATCTTGTCCATCACCTCCCCTCTAGGTGATAGCACATTAAAGCTCTTTGCTGACGCCTTAGAACTGTGGGACACCCACATGCCACTGGACACTGCTGAGCTGCTCTGGGTAAGAGATGCAGATGGGCTGGATAGGACCACACTTGTGGCTTTCACAGGGGCATTGGAAGAGCTGTTGTTTCCAGTAGAAGAAGCCATTGGGATCTCTGGCACTGGCCTGTTTCAGCCCAATCCAGGTACTGCTTCCAGAGCATGGTTCCAGCCAAGGGTCTATTCTCCAAGCCCGAAAGGCTAAAAGAGAGGCGAGTGATTATTTGAGTCCCTTGTTCCTCCAACTGGCTTGGGCATCACAAAAGAATGCTAATGCTCATGTCTTTATGAAAGCACTCGAGTTCATCAGCTTTGCAAAGAAGAGAAATTAAATCAAGATTTAATTGGGATATGCATGTTTTATTCATGGTACTATCCGCAGGAGAAACCAGACAGCTGAAGGTAAAGAAGAGGGGGAAAAAAGTCTTTTGAAAAGTTGTTTCTCTCTGATTAAATAGAGATAGTTTCCCACTTCAAAGGGAGGGCCTCCTTTAATGTATTTTAAATGCTCACATGTGCTGTTCCAGTGCCTCTGTGCCCAGGCTGGCAAGGGCAGTGTGGGCCCCTCACTCGCCTCCTCTCATGGCCTCCAAAGGGGACCCAATGCCCCGCCACAGCTCACATCCAATGAGCCCTCAGAGGCAGATCTCATGGCATCCAGATGACCTGGTTCATCAACCAGGCTGGTTTCCCCTCCTGGATATCCCCAGCTCCAGGTGTGATGGTGTTGGGTGCTGCTCATCACCCATGCCCATCACCCACATCCCTCCCATGGTCCTGCAGTTTGCTCTGGGGGAAGCCCATATTGAGTGGGTTGCACTGCACAAGAAATGGGAAACTTGGCGGTTGATGGGTTCAGGGAGACACAGGAGAAGAAAAGCCTGGCTTGAGCTTTCAGATCCACCTTCACAAGTTGGTGGCCAGGAAACGGAACGATTCTGCCTATTCTGTGGCCACACAGGGAAGTGGGAGAATGAATTCCATTGTCGCTGCCTGTGTTTGTGCTGTGCAATCTCCATTTGTCTTTGTTTTCAGAGCAGCAGCAGGTTCCTGGTGCAGAAGTAGCTGGTGCAGAAGGCTGTGCAGCCCTGGTAGGAGCTTTCCCAGCAGCAGGTTTAGCCAGGTCTGAAAAGCAGTTTGCAGAAGGGCTGCTCCTCTGGGGATGCTGCAGCCCCAGAAGCCAGGCTAAAGCCCCACAATCACAGTGGGGGAATGGCCCTCATCTGGCTGATGTCTTTTCCCTATGCAGACACTGTGAGGATGGCTATGTTCTTCTTACAGCTCCTTTCAGCCACAGGAGAGAAGCGGGCAAAGTCAGTGAGAGATGAGACCATCAAGGAAAGGGACCAGAGGGACAAGATGGATGGTGGGGATGAAGATGGAGGAGATAGAAGAGGATGCACAGGTCCTGTTCAGCTAGGATGGGACCATGCACAAACTTATTGCCAAGCAGGGGCTCAAGAGGAGTCCCGAAATGGATGTTCTTGAGCAAGCACTGCTGGTAACATTTCCCTCTTCTGCCTTAACCAGTGCCTGGGTCCTGTTCCATTGTGGCAGGTAAGAAACATGTCCTTGCCCAGGGATGCTGGGGGATGCAGGAGCAGAGAGGAAGAGGCAGCAGGCAGGGACACAGGCAGAGCAGGGAAATGCAGAGGCCATGCAGTTGGGAGTGCAGAAGCGGAGAGAGGTGGGAAACAGAAGAGCCACAGCAACGAGGCTTTGAGGACACAGGGAACTTCTTCCCTTTTTAGATTGAAATGTGTATGCGAGAGGCTGAAAGACAGAGGTTGTAAGGGGGGAGGGGGCTGCGCAACAGCGGCCGCAGTGCTCCTGGTGGGAATTTTCCTATAAAGGAGCGATTGTTCAGCACCGGCACCTGACAGAAATACAATTGGAAAAGTGGAGGAGAGAAAAAAGAGGGAAGAAAAGAAAATCTTCTCTGTAACTTGTGCCCTTCAGAAGCAGCCCCTGTCGCGTTCGGTGCCTGGCAGAGCCGCCGCTGCCTTGGGAGCCTCCGGTCTTTGTTGAGGAAAGGACACAAAGAGAGACGCGAGTTCTCCCGAAGGCTCATTATTCAAACTGCTCCAGACCCCTGCGTCACAAGTGCCGGTGACTTTGGAAGATGAACAATCTTATCTCCTGGGTGAAAAGGACCATTTGTTGTTTGCTGTCCGGGAGAGAAAGCTCACAATGGGCACGATGGGAAACTTGGAGAATATCTGAGCAAAACTTGCCGGGAGATGCGCTGCAAGGGGAGCCAGGCAAAACCTGCATTGCCACGAGCAATGAGCAGGAGAAACGCCAACTTCCTCATGGAAGTGGAAGGGAAAAGCTTGAGATGGTTTTGGGTACAAGTGGGGAGATGCCCACCTCCTGCCAGGGGTGGATGGAAGCGGGAAACGCACATGAGCATCATGGACCATGAGGTCCTCACCTATGGAAGAAGGTGTCTGGAGGAAGGAGAGAGGGAAAGCCAAGGGAGAAGAGCTGAAGCTGAGCATCCTCACACCCACTGTGGAGCAGAAGTCCAGCCAGCTCCTGCAGCGTGCCTGCTGGCAGCAGCCCTGCCTGTGGCTCCTGGGGCTGCCTGCACATCTGCAGTGTTTGCTTTTGCCTGCCTGGTGACTTTGGGGCGCTGTAGCACCAGCTCCCTGCTCAGCCAGGGCACGGCCAAGGTGGGCTTTGCGGCAGCTGGAGCAGTGGGATCCAGGTCCCTGAGCAGAGGAGACTCAGCAAGGCAAGATCTAATCAAGAGAACCCTGGCACCACCCCCCCCCCCCCCCCCGAGCTCCCCTCCTGAATGGCATCTCTTAATGATAAAAGACCCCGTGGTTTATAATTACCAGTTTGACAAGTTCATGAGTTCTCTGTTAATTATTATAATTAGCTCTCACTGGGTGAGAATGCAGGAGTTTAACAACAGTGTTAACAATGGGAGAAGTATTAGCCAGAATTAACTGCAAGGATGGGTTCCTCCTGCCTGCCAGACACCCATTAGGGGACAGCCCTGCTCCTCCATCCTCCCCTTGCTGGGCTCAGCGCTCTCTCAGAACCTGCTTGGAGAGTTAAAGCCAGGGGTTCTGCCCACAGAGCAGCTTTGGCAGTGCCAGTATGGGAAGGGAAGCTCAAACTCATTGTGGGCTGCCCAAACCAGGGCTGAGATTCAGCCCCATGCACCTCAACATCCCATCTGAGAGTCAAGAGAGTCACAAAAGCCAGTGACTGCGTCCCTGCCCCAGGCTTTCCCATACAGCACGAGGCACCAGCCTGAGCAAACACCAGCTTTGGGCCCCCTTAATTTGCTGAAGATGAACAGATTCACTTCTCAAGCACAGCGAGATCCCCGAGCAGATCAACACGGCTCCGCTCTCCTCCTAATGCCCGAGTTCAGACGTATACAAAATGTCTATCTGAAGAGGAAGGGAGCTTAGAGGCAAGCTGTGCAAATAGTTATCTGAAGTGCCTTCACACCTGAAGCAGAAGACTGGAGGGGTTTTTAAGGAATGATGGAATGTTTTGGGTTGGAAAGGGCCCCCAAGACCACGTAGTTCCAGGCACCCTGCCACAGGAAGAGATTTCTGGTCTGCTATTTTAGGTATTTAATCACAGCTTTGCAAAGCAGAAGCAATGACCGAGAAGCTTTGGGGATGGGTATTACCAGAGGAAAATGGCTTTTGACATGCACACAAACCCGCATGGGCCCAAGGGACCTCTCTCACAGCACAATCATCCTAATGGGAGCATCCCCAAAGGAGCAGACCTGGAGCTGTGACCTGGCTCAGCCACCACCACAAACCCAGTGCAAAGCCTCTGCCATGCAAGGAGAAGACCATGGCCCAAACCTATGGAATTCATCCACAAGGAAACACACTCGGAGCTCCAGCAGGGCCAGTCGCCTCCCCCCATCCTGCCTGGGAAGCTCCGGCTTGCTTTCCTTTCCCATAAACCTTAATTTGCCTTTCAGACAAGAAGGGCTGCTGCGCACCGAGTCTGCTCGCATGAAATATTCCATTTCAAATACATACACAATTCCAAATACACACATTCTTTCTTCAGGTTTTTTAACTGTAAACAGGTTTTGAAGAGAAGATCAAAATCGCAGTGAAATATTTTGAAGCGGTCGGGATGAAGCGCTCCGCTGCACATGAGATGAATTTCCTCGGAGTAATTTCTATTTGAGGGATTTACAGTTCCTTTTACATCCCAAAAGCAGAACAGGGGAATAAAGGGTGAGAGTGCAAAAAGATTTGCAGCCACTTCTCACCCACTGCAGCAAAGGGAACCGGGACCAACTGGGAAGACACAGCGGTGGGTCTGGTGATGGGACCCACGTTGGGTCCTGCAGCACCTGCTCAGCATCCAGCCCTTCCTCCCAGCCCCACCGCTCGCATCCCTAATGTATTCATGACATTCCCTGGGGAACGCATTCTCACAAACGTCTCTACAGAAGGAGGTGAGGAAAAGGCCCCAAATGACTCAGAATGCATTTGGCGAGTGGAAGCGCTGAGACACAGAGGAGGAGCCGGCGCGGGGCGGGTCACGTTCCCGTGTGGAAGGGATCCAGCCTCTTCCCAGGGAGCCATTAAAGGTGTCTGTCGCACCAGGGAACAAATAACGTTAAGTGCAGGAATCCCTTTCGCTTTGCCCTTGCAGATGCTCGATGGTGAGCGGGAGTATCCGTGCGGAGATGCAGGGTTACTCCTTTCCCAGAGCCTTCTGGGAAGCTCCTTTGAACACTTACAACATCAGAGCATAGCACCTGATTTGTTAGACAAGCCAGGCTCCATTATTTTTTCAGGAGGGGGATATTATCTGCTGCCTCCAAAGGAAAGGGGAAGAGGAGAAAGCCACTGATATGGAGGGGAGGAGAGGCAGGCACAGAACCTCATTATTAAACAAAATAAATAAAATATACTAGCAGAAAATGTGTCTTGGCTTTATTACTATATTCTGTCCTCTAAATATTTCATTTCCAACTGATGCCCAAGCCAAATGGAAAATTTCAAGCAAAACTGCACTACTTAGAATATGCTTAATTATTGATTCAGTCAGGAGGGGAAAAGAGAAAACACACAGAGGGAAGGAATGGCACCAAGCTCTCCGTCCTCGCACCCACGCAGCTTCCTGCCCCCTCTCCCATGGGCAGGGAGCCGCTGGCATCCCACTCCTCTTCGGGCACTGGGGCGAGATAGGGAGAGGAAGGAGCGCTGCTCACCTGGCTCCTACCCAGCCTGTGGACACTTCAGCCAGGCTCAGTGCTTTGCTGAGGGTTTCACTTGCAACCAGCAACGCTTCCCTGGGGGCTAAAAGCAGTGTACTGGGATAGAGAGCCTTGGCCCTGCCAGCATCCTCCTTGCTGAGGTCCAACACCAACCTCCAAAGGTAAAACCCAGCTATGTCAAAACCCGGTCTTGGCTTCCCCTTTGAAAGGGACCACCAAGGCTCCGCATCCCTGCCAGACACCAAAACACCAGCATCACTCCTGCAGCAAACAGCACAGAGGGGATCAACCCACCAGAAATAATCTTGCTATTCCAAAGGTTCACACAGGACCCCATCCTTAGCTACCTCTCGCCATCCCACCAAAACACCACAGCCAACCAGGATCGGGATTGACTCACCACAAGCATTCCCATCACTGTCCCCAGAGCAGCAGCACCAAGAGGGGATACTACCCTGCTTCAGGCATTTATACAAAGCAGGAGCAGCTGGGGCTGGGGCCATGGTGATGGGGCTAATGGAGCACACCTGTGCTCCGGGACCTAGCAAGGAAACCACTTTGGGAAGCAGGGAAAAGGCATGGAAAATGGGAAATGGATAGCAAGGTAAGGCTGGGGAGAGCAATTAGGAGCACTGCTGCTAATTGCATCACGAACAAGTTTTTGACTGTAGATGAACTGGGTTTGTGTGCTTACACAAACTCAGAATCTGACAGAGAAAGCAGTGCAAGCAGCACTGCCATTTGCAGGGAGAAAACCAGGAACCAGAGCACGCTCGCAAATGGACTCCGGGGACCCAATTTTCTTCCCCTGCTGGGATAAGTTCAAACCAGCCATTCTGAAGCCACAGGAATTGCATCAGGAAAGCAAAGGAGGAGAGAGGCCTGCGGCTGTGGATGAGCACATTGCCGCAGGGTGAGGACAGTCACAGAAAGGCACAGGACCACAGGACAGAAACACAGCCAAAAGCCATTTCTAACTCACAACAAGACATCCCCCTCCAAAAACCAGTTCAGAGGCTAATTCCTTCCATGCTTGTCAATGATGTCATCTACACTCTGTGACCTCCATCTCCTGAGCTGGAGAGCCACCTACCCTCCCCTACGCAAACTCTTTCAATAAGCTAATTTCTCCCCTGAGACACGAGTATATTATAGGCACAGCAGCCAGGTTAACCCTGAAAACAGCCTTAGCTGGAGTTTTCCTGCACCCTCTCCCTATGGCATGGGTAGGTGTTGGGCACTGTTGGTACCCATTCTCATGGGCATCCTCCAAAGCACCCACATCCCTGGAAGCCGAGCGCTTCAGGAGGGTTCCCAGCACCTGAAGAAGAGCATAGAAGGGGGGAGCATCCCCATCGGGGTCCCAGCAGGAGTTTGGAGGAGCATCCCGGTGCCCATGGGGGGAGCCGCCCTGTGTTGAGGGGTGGGAATGGCACGTGGAAGCGAGCTGTGTGCTCAATTAGGAATTTCACTGAAATTTCAAATTACAGCCCTGTTTTTTCTTTCTTTCTTAAGCGACACAATTATGCTGTGTTACAGGGAAAGTGACAGGTAATTTGGGACACTGAGGATTTCTTGGGCTCTATAGTTAATGGGGAGTTTAGCACCAATTCCTCTGTAATTTGCACTTCTGAGAAACGGCATTATTACAAAGTCAGAAATCTCCAGCACTTTCAACCAACGGATCTGCCAGGCTGATGCTGACCAGGAACTGAGGTGGCCCGAGTCCAGGGGTCACCATTTCAATATCTGAGGCTGGGTGCCGTCCAAAAGCGGCCGCTCCGACGGCAGAGCCGAAAATTGGAGGTGACATTCAGAAGTCTCTGAAAATTATAACCCTGACTTCCCCCTTGAAAAGCTTATCTGAATCCTGCCTTATCCTTTGATGAGGTTACTGAAAAAGCATTCTGCTCTGAGTACTTGAAAGATAACAGGCAATATAAGGGAGCCCCTGTGCTTCTCCCCAGGGGAAAACACGAGAGAGCATCCCTGCCAAGCTGGGGCACTAATTAAGTGGCCTGGATCACACTGGACACTAAGGTCCTGGGATGCCTTGGTTTAACTCCTTCCCTGACCCTGCACACCAGGGCAAACATGCACACTCATCCAGCGTGCTCCCAGGCATTCCACCCCATCCTGCTCCAGAGCTACTTGTCAGGGAGAACCACATCCCTAAGATCTTTGCTAACTAGTAAATGGCAGCCAGAGCACAAGCTCACGTTACCTCTGGGAAGATGCTAAGCCAGGGTTCTGGCTAATCCTGCCTATAAGTGAAGATGCGGCAACGCTGAAGTTTTCACTTGGGTTTCTTGGGTGTTAAACCCACAGTTGTCAGCAAGTGTCTTGCTGAGCTTTAGGAAGAAAGGAAAAGTGAGCAAAGATCAGAGATACTGTCCTATGGGTGAGAAATGGTGATTTCAGTAATGCTTAATGGGCCAGGAAAATTGACCCCACTGTATTTGCGAAGGCCCAGCTTGAATGTGTCAATCCCTCTACCAGCATTGGGTCTGGTTGGGCAGAGTCTTGTTCCCAAAGCCACCCTCCTTTTCCTCCTGCCTGCAAAAGGCCGGTGCGCTCCACTGGGAGCTGGGATGCTGCAGCTCTGCCTCTTCCCGGTGAGCCTCGAGCCCGGGAAGCAGGAAAAAGAACAAAAGCGGGTTTAATAGCATAATTTATTTTAAAATTAGCTGTCTTTCAATGCTGCCCCAGCCCCCAGAACGCCAATAATTGTTGTCTGGTTCCCTGCCGTATCCCCAGCCAGCGCCTTCAGCGTTTCAGGCACTGCTGCATGAGATTAGTGGGGAAGAGTTTTCAGTCCCTTACATCAAAGGGATAGAAAGACTATAAATTTAACAGAACACATTAGGCAGGTGAGGGGGAAGAAAAAGCCAATTCTGTTCAAAAAGATGGCTCATTTCTCCTTGTTGTGGGGCAGGGCTTCAGGCAGCTGATACGCCTCCACAAACCCTACTTAAACCGAGGCAAGGCCAAAAAGGCCAACAAGTGTTGAGAGGTGGGGGATCCCTGCATGCAGGGAAAGGTGTTGGCACTGGGAGCAATGGGAAGCCTCGGGTGGCTGGCGCGGGGTCTGGTGCACCCAAATCCTGCAGTGGGTCCCCTCAACATCTGCATACAGATAGATGGAAGGAAGAGGAGAAAGGAGGAGGAGATGATCCCCCCCTGCCTGCTCGCCACCGAGGGGCCTGGGGTCCAGGACCTGTGCTTGCTGCCTGCTGCAGCCAGGACAGCAAAGCCCTGCAGAGCAGGGGGAAGTTATTGCAGGGGCTTTGCCTAGCAAACACCGAGCATCATTTCCACGGCCCTTAAACAGAATAATTCATTAGCCAGCTCCCAACAATCAATATCTCTCGCCAACAATTCATACACCGGCTCTGTTTACCCAGCAGACCCTCTCTGATAATATTATTTATGATTCTAAATAACTCCATCGTGTTCAATAGAGCTGGGAGGTACCTGGGGGACCGGGGCACAATCAAATTATGAAGACATATGGTTTACTCAGCGCTGGAACTGTTCAACTGCATTTCCTCGCTGTTATCCTGCCGCAATACCTTCCCAATCACTTCTACAACCTCCTTGAGAGTGTTTGCTGGATGGGAAGGCTCCTTCAGGGGGAGGGCTCCTGCTCAGCCGGCAGAGACATGCGGCTGTAAAGGGAATTGGATTGTGGCTGCTTCTGCGTTCGCGGGGCTGAAGGACACGCCAAGCAGCTCAATGCATCCCAGGCCACCGTGGCAATTAAACTCCTGCATTGCCGGGGATCCGTGGAGCAGGCAGAGGCAGGCCCCAGCGCAGGAGCTGACTGCTATGTATGCAGCACACCATGCTCATATCTCCTGGCTGTATTTATGTTCGATGCATATACTGTGTACTTTTTAATAAAGCACTTCTGATGTACCCCAATCCGGCCAAATGCTGAGTCATTATTATCGACAGAACATCTCATGAGTACTCTGCCGAGCTCCCTCTGGGCTCTGAGGGTGTATAAAGCTAACACTAATGCTATATTGCTCTATAAACTCTAGTCCTCCCTGCAGAGAAGCAATAATTAATCAGACGATGTGTGATATGTAACAAATTAAAAAGATAAAACTTCCCAACAGAAATTATGGGGCCGGGGAGACACGGGCTGAGCCTTGCAGGGAGCTGTCCCCAGCATCCCATTTCCTCACTCGATCGGCACATAACTAACCAGGGCCGCATCCTGCCGGCAAAGGAGAGGAGCCCTGCAGCTCCTGGATGCTGCCCTGGCCCCGCAGCCAAGCACAAACCCCCCGGATGCCTGGTCCTTAGTGTATGCCCTCCGCAGGCACAGGTCACGGGGATCCTGGATGGGATGCAGCGCTGGGGACAGCATCGTGCTTCTTGTAAACCGGTTACATTGAGTGCTTTCTGCTCTTGAATGTGTCCTGGAAACCCCTCATGACACCGAGCAGGCTCGTTCCTGGCTTGCAAATAGCTGAGGCTATAAAATAAAGTGATAACAGTTATCACTGTGGAAATACAATCTCTGAGGAAGTCCCACCAGAGTAATAATTAAAGCAGATACTGAAGACTGACAACCTCAGGTTGCTTTTTGGGTCTCAGCTATTTCTGCTGTGCCAATACCCAGCATCTCCTTTCCATAGGGAGTCCCAATGTTTCAGGACCAAGTTTTGCTCCCCTTAACTGGAAGCAGAAGTAAACAGTAATGTTTTCTGTGGAACAGAAAGAAAGACATTTCAGTTCTGAAGTATTAGGGAGGTCTTCACTTCCGTCTTCCCAGGGTTGATGCAACCCTGGTCTCTGGCTGCTGCGAGCAACCCCTGAGACCCACTGTCAGCCCCACTCTGCCAGGAAAACCCATCAGCAGCATTCATGGCAGCACTGACAGACAACAGGGTCTAGCTCTGAAGTCCTCTGTGCAAGAGACCCTCAGGACAAGGAGCAGAACACATGGGAGAGGACAACGATGGCTTTGTGGGTGCACAGCAGCTGCCTGCCCATGCAAAACTGTGGGGCCCCTGTTGCCCTGGATTGCTTTGCCAGGCTCAAGTCCAAGGAGGCTTTTAGGCTGTGCCAGTCACGCTGCTCCTGTAGCCCTAAAGGAGGTGGCTGGATATCTATATTTAGTTGTCCTTGCTTCCTCCCCTCCTTGACATTTATGAATTTTAGATATCTTTCCTGCTGGGCCTCTGAAGGGCGCCTTGGAGGAACGTGTGGTGGCCCCAGGGCTGCACCAGGGACCTCACACAGGGATGGGGCTCCATCCTGGCTGCTGGACTGCAGATGCTGCCTGCCGTGGGGTGCTCAGGTAGCCTTGGTGCTGCTGTGGTACCCTTCGGCCTCTACAGGCACAGGGGCTGCTGCCGGCTCTGCAGCTGCAGAAAAAGGGAGGAAGGGGTGACCGGGAGCAGCTGGAAAACCTGGGATTCCAAGGGATCAGGGATGTGGTTGAAGCACATGGCAACTTACAAATGAGACAGACAGCGCTGCCTGGAGCTGACAGTGCGTAATCAGAGAACAAGCCCTGCTGCAGCACTGGTGGGATGAGACACCCTGCAGACCCCTCTGCCACTCCTCATGTCAGGGCAGGGTCCAACTCCCACCCTCCTCACCAAGCTCTGCCTCAGTGACACACTGGGTAATGCACTTCTTTCTCCTACTTAATGCCCCGGGCTCCTTAAATAGCTCTGAATCTGAGTGGTGGATAAACATTAGTTTCACAGCCCACAAAGCAGAACTGCGGCTACTGCCAGTCTAGACATAATGAGTTCCTCCCAGGACCCCTGGGAGCGCTTAGAGTGGGCTCTTCTTTACCCAAGCTGCCAGTCAAGCCGGTGCCAGGGGGGAAGCAGCGCCGTTAATCTCCTTCCCACCATCCCAGTCATAGCAGAAATCCCTTCGAGCATGGAACAGTTTTACTTTAATATGCGCCCCCCCCCCGCACATGGACAGGAGCAGCGTGAGCTACCTGCCTGCCAGCTCCTGCTGCCTGCCCACCACCGGTCCTGGCCATGGGAGCTTCCACATGGGACAAGGAGCGGGATGAAGCGGGGATGAAGCAGACCATGAGGGAAAAGATCCGCTTGTTTTACAGCAGCAAGTGCATGGCACAGCATCCCCTTCTGAGAAACACCAGCTCCTGGAGGAGACACGAAGGGAATCACAGGTAGCATTCACCAAATTGTCCTCCTTGGATCTCTTCCCAGAACACGGTGGCCATATGAGATGGAAAAAAGGGAGAGCGCCACTGCCAGGTCCTTTCCAGCAGATCCATGCACTGTTTGCCAAACTCTAACCGCATGTCAGCCCATCCTCCATGCCGGCAGAGCAGTGAAACGCTCGGAGCCTCTGATCCACAGGGACGGGCAGGGAGCCAAGCATGGACTTTTCCATCCTTAACCTCCAAGAAGACGGACACCTGTATCTCTCCTCTCTGCCAGGCCGTATTTAGCAGCTGTAATTATACCCTTTCAATCTCTACATAAATAACTGGAATTCCGGGTAAAATGTTGGGTTGCTTGATTTACATCCCCAGTGAGTCAAGAAGGTTGCAAGAAGGATAAATCATGGCAGAAGTGCTCACTCAGAAGATCGGAGAGGAAGAGGGAGCAACTTTTACCCCCCCCCCCCATTACTCATGCTTGTTTATAAAGCAGAGGGGATAGTGCTGGCATTAAATAAACACTGTGTGATTACCCAAGCATTTCATCATTGTCCTAAGTGCCCATGGAGAGTTGCGGGAAGGAGCCACTTGTTTTTCTGCCTCGTTCTGCTTTCAGACTACCAAGGACCATAAAGATCCATAAAGGATGCTGGTGATGCTGAGGGTCTCCATCCTCTCACCCCTCCAGCCTTCCTGCCTCGATCTGCTGGCTCGGGTGGGTTGGCAGGACCCAGTGAGAGCTGGGGAATGAACTTCAGTTCCCCCAAACCCTCCAGGCCATGGGCTCCCGGGAATTTCCTTCCTGGCTTTTAAGGGAGGTCTTGATCCAGTGCACAATTTGGAAGGGGCTGCAGGCAGAGACGCGGCGTTATCTGCAGTGGCTGTGTCTTTGGACAGCAGGCTGCCTGGCAGGGCGTGCAACGGTAGATGGACGAGCCTGTCCTGGATGTTTTTCAAGTGGAGATTAACCACTGAGTAGGTTCTTTTATTTAAGATGCCATATGTCTCTTCCCTCTAAATATCTCTTCCATCAGATTCCACTGTGATTCCCACTCTGCCTTCAACCCTGCCTTGGAGACACTATTGCAAACACTTCATAAAACCCTGTTAGATGGGAGATGGAAAATGCTCTGAAGGCTCCTCCTGTCCATTCCCCTGTGTACATCACACCAGAATGCTCATGCAGCCACTTTGCTCTTGCTCAGAGCCCAGGCATTCCCAGGAGGTGGATGCCATTCCTGGGTGTGGGGCAGAGTGATGGATTGACTCCCATTACACTGCAAATCTCTTGTCTGCCCGCACAAAGGGGCCAGCAGCACTGCCCCTTTCCCCCGCTGTGAGCTTGAATATATCAAGGATTGTGAGGCACTTAGTGCTATGTAAATGGGAGACATATCAGCTGTGCCTCAGATAAATGAATTTCACTTAGATTGATGGGTGTGAAGCACTTCCAAAATTAGGCCTATTCTTCTTAAATCAAACAGTTTCCCCAAGCCAGTTCAGCTCCATTGATGTAGAGGAAGTCATCAAGTTGCGATTCATCACCGGGTTCAATCAGAGACCTTCAATGCACTGACCCACTGCGCGCTTCCTTCCTTCCCTTGGCAGAGAGCGTCAGCGTGCGGCCAGGAGCACGAGGAGCAGGACCCTCCAGAGGCGTGCATGGGGCCACCAAGGCTTGGTCTGCATGTTCCTGATGGGACCAAAACCACCTCAGGTGTCTTCCATGGCAGCTGGAGAATTACCTGGATATTCAGCATCATCCTCACAGTGTTTATGTATCAGCAGATTCTAACTGCAAATCACTGCTTCCCTCAATCTTTGCCTGAGCATCAGTGCTCTCGCAGCTGAATTGGAAACCAATAAATCCAAGTCCAGTATCTCCAAAATCCCTGCCTCGCTCCCACAGGTCTCCTGCAAGCTCTGCTGCAGGACTGGAGCTATTCCTAGGGATTAGGGCTGGAAAAGCAGCTCAGAGCAGCCCACGTGCTTGCTCCGACGCTCACACCGAACTGTATTTATGCCATTAAATGCTCTATAACATACAGATAACATCATAAACCCCGTTTCATTCTGTTAGCAAACAGTAAATCCCTCTCATGCCTAGGAGCATCACCATCAAACTGCAGCACGTCAAGGAACACCGGAGTAATCCCTGCCGTGCCGTTACTACATTGGCCTGATGATGGGGCTGTGCCCATCCTGACCCCGGGGCTGCCTGAGGGGAGCAGGGGCTGGAATTTCTCCTCTCCTCTTCCCAAACCCTGGCACCTCCCAAGGACAAGTATGTGCCTGGTGTTTATGCATGGAGGAGCTCAGCTCTCTCCAACTTTTTAACTGCAGATAATCAACAAAGCTGGGCAAATAATTTAGTGCGTGTAATTTATTCTATGAATTTTGATTCTTTGCCCACGAGCAGCTTGTGCTGCTCACAAAGGTATTGGTCCTGTGAAATTATGCAGGGGAGCTGCTGCCGTGGCCTGGAGCTCGTTCAGCCGGCTGGCAGCGAGCGCCCTGACACCCTGAGCATCGCAATGCTGGCTCCTTCCTGGCTCCCATTAGGTGCTCACTCGCATGGTATTGCTTCTGCTGATAGCCTGGAGAAACCTAACCTTTGAGGGCACCTCCTACGGGCAGAGCATTGCTAATAAAAACCTCAGCTGCACTCCTGGACAGCTGTGCCTGAATTGGGCATTTGAAAGGTAGGTGCGACAACCGCTTAGCTGAGCGACTGTCAAAATGCAGTCGCATCATCCATATGTTTGTATCAAACTGCCCCATGCTGTCATTAAATGAGACTAAATATACCTCAGAGCAGCAGTAAGCGCAGCTGTGCTGCTTCTCCCCGCTGGCAGAGGCAGGAGAGGCTGCAGCAGCCTCACACACAACCGCAGTGCCAGTTCCAAGCTTGCCTGGAATTCATATACTGAAGCTGCGAGCTACCCCGCGTCTGCTTTGAGCTGGTTTTGCTGCGTGATGCCTGTCCTTTGAGCCATGGCCTATGCCCTGCTCCTCTCCAGTGTGCCTGTGCTCCCGTGAGAAGGTGCTTATGTGTCTGCTGTCAAACACAGGGCTCCCTGGTTTGGGAAAACAGCTCTCACCATCACAGGTTGCTGCTCCCAACCTATGCTCTGACTGCAGCGCCCAGTGGTGCTCAGCAGCATCTTCACATGCGACAGGCAGCAGAGTAGCTGCTGGAACGTTCATTAGCGCTTCTTCCTGGTGGGAGTTAACGTGTTTGCGAGCAGAACTGCATCAGTGTGTGACTGTAAATCACCTCCTGGCTCCGTACACATACCTGGATGCTTGCCACTGCCAGTGGCGAGGCGTTCGAGCGCTGTCACTCCACCGATGCCCTCCATCCCCTCTCTTTATCTCCTACACATTGTGAGCTTGTTGTTTGCAGCGAGACCTCCGGCCCTTCCAGTTAGATGTGCCTGCCAAGAAAAACATTGATTCTTACCTTCCACCTACCTTCAGTTATCTGATAAATTCGAATCAAGGAGGAGGGAATTAAGCTTTTCTTCCTTTTTTTAACCTGAATGCAGAAACATTGATGTAGAAAAGTACCGTGGCTGTTAGACCTGTCTCGTGACCAAGACAGCCTTCTAATGTGTTTTAGCCTGACTTGGCATGCTGGCTTTTAGGAGCTAACCAGAGGAGTGAACTAATGCCAGGTCTCAATGAATAATGCTCGAATCTAACTTCCATTTTCAAACACATCCATACATTCAAGAATGAGTCACAAGGTGTTTGTTGTGCGGTGGGAGAACAGACAAGCTGGGCAGGGTATTTTTATATGTTTGTGAATCACTGTATATGATATTTCCCTCCGCTGTGCCTCTCTGTCCTAGCAGTTTGCTGCAGTGAAATCCATTCAGCTGCACTGGAAATGTAGGCACTTTATAGAAAATCTTTAATAGCGCCAGCACAAATGGATGGCTCTTATTTCCTCCCCGCAAAGTGGCAATTTGCAAAACCACTGCTAACAAATATTTACCCTCCTCCCCCAAGCCTTTACCTGAGGAGTGATGGAGCTGCCTCCTGGCAGGGACACACAGAGCTCTATGCCAGACACGCAGGGGACCACAGGCATGAGTGGCATGGGGGTGCAGAGCCCCGCAGCTCTGACCTGCACAGATCCATATGGAAACACGCTCGCTGGAGCCCGTAAACACGGCGTGCGAACACATGGCTGCACAGGTGCCAGCGTCTACACAGACACATATGGGAGAGGCAGGGAAGCGCGCGGATCCTTTCCAAGTCTTCCCGTCCTGGCTGCCGAGCCTGTTTGTTTTCTGGTACGCTCGTCTTGCTGGAATTTTTAACATATAATTAGTTGAACCAGCTGCTTCGCTTTGCAAAGGGACGCTCAGTTCTGCCTCGCTTTACATGAGTCTCCACCTTTAGCAGGATCCATCCGACTGTGCATCCAGTCCCCCCAGTGCTGGGCTTGGGGATGCGCTGGCAGCGATGGTCGTTGCATGAGTGGTACCAGCCAAGCTGCCCCGGGCATCAGCCTGGGCTGGGATCACAGCACAGCACAGGGCTGCCATGTGTCTCCTCTTCATCCCTCTTGCTTGAACTGGAGCTGAGAGCGACCTTATGCTCTGCAGATTGTCCTCCTGTGGAAATAGAAGGACAACCAGAGGACTCACCTGGTAGATGACAGAGATTTCTACCCAGTGATGGCAGAGCACAGACCTCCCCCACCACCACCAAGGCAATTCCCACTGTATGAAACATAATCACTACCTGTCTGCCTGAAAGATGCTTCATTTTCACCAGGGGTGATCAGAATCCCCCCCGAAGGACCCTCTGGTGCTAAAGGGAGGCTGTGTCCCACATGTGGTGGGCAGAGGGGCTGCTCCCCTCTTGAATTACTTGCCCCTGGCTGAGGTCAGCACCAGACACCGGTCCCATTACGGCAGCAGCAAAGGATCCCATTGACTTCAGGGAGCTGGGATTGCAGCCTGATTATTGCCACCGCTCATGAAAACACTTCTGAGGTGTTTGCTTTTGGAAAAGGGCAGATTGCCTCAAATGTCAGGTGTCAGTAAAGCCTTTCAGCATCCCGGGTGGACTCCCCTCTCCAGCTTCAAACGACACAAAAGCACCCTGCGCGATTCTATTCACGCCAGATGCCATCTCCTACCTTTCAAGCCAAGAGAAGTTTGCCTGAAAATAGACCCGTGAACTTCTTCCGATCGTTCTCATCGTTCCTTTTCCTCCAGCAAATAAATTTTTAATTGTTCTTATTCTTCCCCATCACCTTTGAAGCGCATTCGCTTCTTCATTGACAGTCCGAGATAGAACAACACTGAAAAGTTTTCCATTTTCAAACCTATCGCTTCTGACATACACAAACAAAGCCCGAACATGTTTAATGAAACAGTTGGGGCTCTCAAAATGAACGCTGTTGTTTTGATCAAAAAGCCATTTGTAGCTCCAATCCCGAGGACGTTTCCCTTAAACCCATTTAATCCGGCTCTAACAATCTCTTTGCAGCGAGAGGTGCAACACACACTGTTTGCCAGCCTGGATTTGCTTCCCCCTCATTAGAGCTGCCAGAGGCAAGACCTGGGCTTGGAGGTGAGTGAAGATGCTCCTGGGAATGCGGTGCCAGTCGCAGGTGGGTGCTCCAATACAAGAACAGCAGCAGAGCCCAACACGTGGTACCTAACAAACAACCGCACGTTTTGCTTCCATTTCCCTCCTCTGGTAATCAGGGAATAAAACTTCATGTTTTCTGCCACACACATCCCAGTCACTGCATGGCCAAGCCCCCACAGGGACGTCAGTCCCAGGTGTGCATCCCAAGGCTGGTGCATCTAGCACCAGGTATGGTCAACAGCCCTTGTCTTTATGAGCTAAAACTTCATTTCTATCAGGCAGTGCCTGCAAAAGTGCTGTCCATGCAGTTGCTCCTGCCAGCAAACTCATTAGCAGAGATATCCATTGAGAGCGAGTGCACAGGAGAGATGAACCGGGCACCACCATTGTGGCTCCTGGGTACAGCAGCAGCTTCACTCACACACCGCTGCCTGCCCGGCACACCGGGCAATGCCCACACCACCAGCCCCAGACACAAAGCAAGGCAAGGCCGGGAGCCCGCAGTGCTTTGCAGCTCTCACCCCTACCGACAGTCAGTCACTGCTGCTGCAGCATGGTGATGCACCCTGATCCATCCCAGCACCTTGGGGTTAGAGTGGTCATGGTCCAAGGTGGCGCCTGAGGCTGGTTGCTGTGTTGCTGCAGGGCTACACGCAGTAGTAACTCCTCCAGCATGGTTACACTTCGAAGCACCTGGCTAGAAGCAGGAAGAAAGGGCATTAAAGTCAAGTGGAAACGAAGCCAAGAGGGTTTGGCAGGTCTGACTTATGAGAGGAAGGAACTTAACAGCAAGGCCTGTAAAAGAGGGAAGGGGCAGAGGGGAGGCGCGGAGAATGCAGGGAAGCTGGGGAATAATGCGGTAATAAAACTAGTATTATTTATAAATTGCTCCCTCACGGGCTCGGAGGGACCCAGCAGGCAGTTAAAGCACGATAACAATAAACAAGAGTAATTAAAACCTCATAAAACTCGTCATAGGAAAGGGAAGCAAAAGATTCTAAAGCTCCTGAAACCCTGCAGAGGACATAAAATAAAGACAAGGGGGAAAACTTATCTGAGGTTGACCAAAAATATATCCCATGCAGTAATGGCTTTCTGTAGAGCAAAAGAGACAGGGAGAGGCTTAGACTAGAAAGAGCCATGGAGTGAGGAACCCGGAGTCCCTCCAGCCCTGAGAGTTCTTGGAAAGCACCATTCCTGCTTTCTGACATCCCTTACTTTGAACAGTCTCTAATCTGCTGGTTTTCCCTAAACACCAGATCACATTCCAGGCAACAGACCCAAAGCCAGCAGGATGCCTTGCACTGACATCGCCTTGGTAGGCCACATCACGGTGGCCCCAGTTCCACACAGATCAGGCTGGGGAAGGATAACGCCTCCTGATTAGGATGGGAAAGACAAGCGCGAGCTCTTGCTCTCTTCCCGAGCATGTTTGTGCATGTACCTGTGTTCAGATCCTGCTTGTAAATTCTGCGGAGACAGGATTTGAGATCAGGGGAGTCTAAAATGCAGCATGACTGCAGCACATCCAACCGGGAGCGCGCCGGAACGTCTCTGACAACTTACACCAATTATACACCGGTTATTTGTCACATCGGGGAACTCATCAGTTTGTGTTTCAGCAGGAGGTGATGTCTGAAGATGAGATGGAGGTGGGAAAGCAGGGCAGGCTGACGGTGAACAGGGGTCCTGTTTGCATGCCCTCACCCAGTGCTGGCTCTCCTCTGCCCTGGCATGATGCTCCATAAATACACATGCAGCGTGGCAATGGGGTCTTGCTGCCTTTTGACATGTATTATACACTGGAATAACTCCGAGGGATTTCTGCACAGTATAATGATGAGAGTGCCCAGTAACAGGCAAGGAAACAAAGCTGGGGCTACCGCACCTGCGGTTTCATAGCTGGAGAAATGTGATCTTAGCAAACCAGTCTGCTCTAATGATGTTATCTGCAGAGCAAAAGCTTCTTGCCCCATTTAAGCCTATGGTGGGGAATGTTTGCAGGGAGAGGACTCTCAGGAAGGATCATTTACTGACAGGGGAAGGTCACCCAGACCAAGCACACTGCTGTGTGCTTCTGCAGCAATGAAACCTCCCCACCCTCCAACCGGCTGAGCATCAGGGATGGGGAGGCCAGCAGGAAAATGCTCTCCTGGGGATGGCATCCAAGCACAGGGAGAACATTCCTCCACCGGGCAGCCCAAATGGCTCCATTGGAGCCATCCCCTTCCAGGCCATAGTGGCTTCAAGTCATGGATGCCACATGCTCAATGGAATTACATAGACCTGGTGAGTGGCCCACACTGCCACCTCACACCGGCTGAGCGGTGTGCCCTGCTTCAGAGGGAGATAAAGCCGTGCCCGCTCATAGAGCCAGCTTGGTGCTGCAGGGAGAACCCTTCGACCTCAGCAGCCATCGGCTGATCAGCCCTCGGCCTCCTCTGCATGTTTACGAATGTTGTTATTGATCACAAATTAGGCAGCTCCTGTTTAAATCCAGCTCCGTTTAACTTGGTGACCTCAGGGCGATGCTGAGCCTGCACCTGATGACGTGCCGGGTCAGGACACGTGTTCCTGCCAGTGCTCTCCATCCCTGAGCAATCCCACGCTCTCCCACACTGGTACAACAGGGAGCATGTGCCTCGTGTTCTCTTCATTCATTCAGGGTGGGTGCCCTCTACACCCTTCCCCCCGAGCAAAGCTGTGCTGCTTTTGCCCCATGCAGGGAGAGCCGCTGGAAAGCAGGATGTTTCCAGATGAACCCTTCCCTCCCAGTGCACACAGACAAGCTGCTGTTGAGGGTTTTCATTTCCTCTGCCACAGAGCAGCCACGTGCCTTTTATACAGAGCTCCTTTAAAGAGTTTGGGAAGCAATTCCAGCCATTTCTATGGGCGCAGGGACACAATGGAACGCTTTCAGAGCGCGCTCTGTGGCAGGGAAAGTTCAATCCTTGCGGCCGCATTCACCAAGCTCTGTGCTTCAGCATCCCTCCCACTTCTTATTTCCTAGAAGCTGAGTGACTCCCAGCGCCTTCCTGTGGCTTCTCTCTCGTGAAGCACTTTGGGTTGAGGAGCAGAAACAAACTCGGAGTCACCCGAAGCCCCTGGCACAAGGCAGACGAACAGGGGGAGCAGGGAGCGCTCTGCTCCGCGCCGGGAGGAGCGGGCTCCCAGCACACACAGCACCCACCAGCAGAAAGCCTCCGCCGAGCTATTTTTAGTCCTACCCTTGCAGACCAAGCAGCAGCTCCAGGCTCTGCTCTTCCTTCCTTTCTTCTCCCCTCTCACATCGCTCCTCCAGAGCCGGAGCAGAGGCGGATGTGGGGAGGGAGGGGTCTGGCTCCTGTGGCATAGTCGGCCCCCATCCTGTACCTGGGCACTGATTCAAGTCTCCTTGCTATTGGAAGTGGCATTGCTTATGCAGAGCTGCACGCCTGCTTCGCAGGCTTTGGACTGGCCTCTGAAGTGGCAGAGACACTTGGGCATGAAACAAGCCTACACAGAAAATAAATTGTATTGCATTTAAATATTTCTTAAGTCATTTAAATGTATTTAAGTCTTAATTCATCTTCTCAAAGTTCCTTTTCACTGCACTAATGTGACGTGTTTGACAGAAAGATGAATTACATTATTAAAGAGTCTCTCTGGCAAATTTCTGCAATAAAATCTCCCTTCCCCCCCCGCTTCCCTCCTGCTGCAGACACACGGACCTTTTGCTTCCTTCATCTTCACAAATTATTCCTGGGTTTCTGCAAGGGGCTCCAGGACAACTCCTGAATCCTTCCCTTGTAGGTAATGTAACCTCATGCGCCCAGGTCGGGATGCCATGGGAGAGGATCCGACTGAGCAACGCTCTGTGCCCTGGGCGAGTGGAACCTCTGCACACATGGAACCCTCCTCCTCCTCACCAGCAGCAGCAGCAGCAGCATCAGCCAGTGGTATGAATGCACCCGGGGCTGCCAAGGCTGAGCCTTGCCTTCCTCCATGCCAGCCCCACGCAGACACCCTCTGGATTTATGCTCTGCTTCCCCATTCCACCTTGATTTATCCCCTCCGGCATGCCGGAGAAGTCACACACATTAATCATCCCGACTTCTAAATTGTCTTCCCTAAATCATTCCCCAGGCTGAAGCCATTTCCTGAAAGCACTGGCCAGGCCCTCTCTGCCAGATACGGCATTCCGCCAGGGATGAGGGGGCTCATACAATGGCCTTGATGTGGTCCCGGAGGTCTGGCCACGGTCAGGATCCACCATGAGCTGCACTGGGATGTGTGGATTGGAAATGCTGGGTGCTGGTCACCATAAAGTTAGCCCTTAGGAAGTCAGGCCAAATGTGTGAAGAGAAACTCCAGGCTCAGTTGTGTGCTTGATATGAAATACTGAGGATATGACTCAGAACAGAGCTCTTCAACTTGGCCAAGCAAAAGGTACCACAGACCTTGAATAACCACTGGATGAAGCGAGGCAGCAAGGCAGCAGCTTTGGCACTAGGGATGCTCTCCTGTCTCCCTCCTGCCCCAGCGCCTTGTGTTCCAGGCACGTGAGGAACCGCATTGGCCAGGCTTTTGCCTTTCAAGAGTTGCTCTTTGCTCTGAACAGGAGGGATTTGAGTGACTTCATCTTCCAACCCCGGCACACAGAAGAAAGGAGAATAAAAGCCTGTCATGACCTCACCTCTCTGACCTCAAGCAACAGGGGCAGGCTGCAGGCTCAAACACAGCCAGGATGCTCATCCAGCACATGGAGCAGCAGCCGAGCAGCTGGCTGGGATGGGGAGAGGGGCTGCGGATGAGGACTGAGAACTGTACAAGCAGCTTGGCAAGAGCAAAGTTTGGGGTTCATTCTGTGGAGGGTCTTGGTACGGGGATCCCACCATGCAGGGGGAAGGCAGGAGGTTGACCCCCTCTGCAGAAGCATCTTGCAACAAAGAAGAGATCTGCTCCCTGGCTGTTCAGACTCTCCAAAGCTTCAGTGATCTGCCCAGATTAGTCCTCAACAAGCGGAATTTCTGCTCCAGGTACTGCAGCTGCTCCTCACTGAATAAAACATGCCGTTCACACTGCTGTGCCCCGCAGACCGGCTCCAGCAATTCTGTTATTTCTCTTGCTATTCAGGCACACATTCTTTTGGCAAATGCCTGCAAAGAGGCTCACTGCTTGTTGCTCCTCTCGGGTTATTTCAAGCAGGGAGCTATGCTGCTGTTGTCAGGAGCCTCCACCATCACTTGCACTGGAGATGTGGGGTGCTGGATGCAGCATCCACACCGGGAATAACACTATGAGCCCCCTGAGCAATGGGCAGACCCTCCTCTGCTCACCTGAGCCAGCAGTAGGGGCTGTCCAAGCGATGCCCATGGAGGAGCACAGAGATGGGGCCGCTCCTCTTCCGAGGTCATCCCACTCAAATCACTGCCTGGAGATTCCAGGGTTTGGGGTGAGGCAGCAGCACAGCCAAGGCCAGGCTTGAGGCTGTTCACCTCCATGGCTGCTAGTTACCGGTGTAGTGTTATCTACCAGGTAGGGATTTTCTGCCTGTTGTATTTGGTCCGAGCTGTCTGATCAGAGCCTCCCTGATTGCCATCCTCAGGTACTTACAGGCACTATGACCAGAATGGATGGTTTCTGCTCTGTGCTGGAGTTCTTAATAGAAACATGGCTATCAAGTAAGGACAATGGCAATGCAGCTGTAATTCAACATCATGCCTGGATGGGGTGGGTATTCCAGCAGCCCCTGCCCGTGTGTCACCACCTTCATTCCTAGCTGCGTTTGAGCTTGCACGTGCCCCCAGGCAAACACAAACTCCATCCTCCCAACTTGCCAGGGAGTTCCAAACCCCTCCACAGTGCTACAGCACGAGAGAAGCTTCTTATAAACATGTAGAGATCTGAGTTTGGCATCTGCTCCCATAATGATATAGCAGATCGTTACAACTTGTGACATCCCACTATAAACAGAAAGCTGTAACACCCTGTAATTTAGAGAGCTGGATCAGGTACTCGCGTGCTTCACATAATCCAAAAGATAGTGGGTTTCAGGCTGAGTCTTCCTTTTCTTTTCCCTTTTTTTGCTTGCTTTCCTTGCCTTCCCTTCTGGTTGACATGGTTACGGGATCCTGAGGATGGGGTAATAGGACACAACACACATGTTTGGGTAGACTCAGAAACCCACCAGTGCCTCCTGGAAAACTGCAAGCGGCACGATGCTCACAGTGCAGCTGCTTTGTCTCCCTGACATCTCGCCCCCTCTTTCTTATTTCCAGTGAGGTATTCACAAGGAGATATCACCCCCATTCCTAAAGCTTTCCACCTGCCACAGCCCTTTCCCTGCCCAAACCCTGAACCCTCTGCTTGTGCCACCAGAATCACTTCTGCTGCAAGCCACAGCCAGGGCAAGGGACATCCAGGGAGAAGTAACCAGCGGTGGGAGCGAGTGCTTACAGAACCCAGCTAGGTGGAAGCAAAACTGCTCCTAAATGGAATGTTTGTCACAGCTCTCCCAAGCTCTGTCTGCAGCAGTGCAAGATCCTTCTCTCCCGGGGGGCCTCATAGAAGCTGTAAATACTCAGAATAGCTTTCAAGGCCAGCCTTATGATGGTTCAGCTCTCCAGAAAATATATGCTAATGTGCAGCGCCATCACATCAGGGAGACCTCGCTGCAGATGCTTTTGTGGCTATGAAGAAGAGAGTTCTGATTGCTGGTATCTTGCTAAAAGTTAAATTCATGAGGCTTTGGAACGCACTGGGAGCGTTTGGAAGCAGAAGTCACTCGTTAGTGGCTCCCATCCACCATATCCCTGCTCCAGGACTGGTTTAAAGACTGCAGATTAAGTTTCCCAAGAGCTCTAGACCCAGCTGGGAGTCATTGGGAATGGGATGCTGTGCTGCACTGCATCCCTCCAGCAGCAGGCAGCCAGCATGCCACACACTGCCATGGCTTGTGCCCCATGTGTGCTGGGCAACAGCATCAATGCTTCCAGTCTGCAGAGTTGGGAGCTGTTTTCATCAGCTTTCTCTTTCATATCCATGGAGCTCAGGCTTTATCCGTCCAAGTCTTGCAGGAAGCTTGTGTGTGCAGAAAGAGGAGCAGGTTCTGCAGCTTGTGCCTCCTTGCTCATCTCCTGGAGAGTTTTGTACCTTGTCATCAGCACTGACACGCAACAAAATGGAAACAAGGCTATTTAAAGGTTCCCGTAGAGTAGGGTGCTTAAAAAAACCATGCTCAAGTGTAAATGTCAATGGGACTGTGACTGTAATGCAGGCACATAGTAAGCCATTTTACTTAATTGAGGCTGAAGGCACTGAAAGGGAAAAAAGGAATCAATCAGGGAGACACGCAAATGGAAGCAGCGGAGCCCCAGCACATTTACTGTGCCTGCTCCAGCACAAGGTTGTTTAAGGTGGCTTGATGCATCAGAGCAGGCATCCATGAGTAGTTTTTAAATCAGGGCTCACGAGTGAAGGAGCCAAGAATGCTGTATCCAATGGGAGAGCCAGGCTGGAGCCATTGCAGAGGCAAGGCAGTCATGGCTGCTGGGATTATCCTGGAGGAATCCAGAGCAGGAGCCCAAAGTTGGAACCATCTTCCCTTCTGAGATGGGTTTGCAGCTCCCCTTGGTGGAAGGAAGCGAGGGGACAAGGGAGAGCCAGCCCAAGAGTTCCAGAAGGACCTTTAAGGTCCTATGGAAACAGAAGTTCTCCCTGTCCTCAAAGGCTTCCCATAAGTGATTTTACCAATCCAGAAGCTTACAGAGCTTGGGATGCTTCAAGCAGTCTTGAGCGTGGGATGTTGTTTATGGCTATCTCAGTACAATGGCTTCTGCAGTAACAAAACTCTCTCATCCCAGGGAAAAAGAAAGGTGCTGTGCTTACACAGAAACCCCGTTCCTCCAGGAACCACTGGTGGGGGTCCCCTCTCTGGTCCCATCCTGCTCAGAGGGAACCAGGGCCCCAAATTAGCCCTGAAATTCCTCTCTCCTGTTGTTCTGAAGCGTCCTTTGCTTTCAAACTCTGTTTGTCGTGCATGATTGATATTTGACATTACGCTGTACCGGGAACACGCACAACATCGCTCCGCTGGGATGCGACACTCTTCCAGCAAGCACATCCATCAGAGCTGTGAGTGCCACCCCAGCGAGGGGCGACGGAGCAGCCATCCCAGGGGAGGGACCGAGGCTGCGCTCCGTCAGGGATCTCACTGCACGCCTGTGGGCTGAGGCAGAAGCAGGGAGCTAAAGGTTCCCTTCCCAGCACTCCAGACAGGGCATCGCTGCCATCAGCCAGGCTGAAGGATGCTGCCTGTGCTCTGCCGCCCCGGGCTGCCCGTGCCATTGAAAGATGGCTGGGAAATCCTTGACGGGAGTGAGAGGAGAGGAGGGCTCAAGAGGAAGGAGGGACAGCTGCACGGTCCTTGGTGGGTGGAGATAACAGGGGAAGTATTGATCCTCCTTTCCCTTTGCTGTCGCTGGAGAGGCGATTGCTGGAGGACTGTGTCATCTTCCTGAGCCATGCCGGTGCATGCATCGGGAAGAGCTGGGATGTGATTCATTAAACGGTTCTTACAGGCCCGAGGCGCAGGAAGTAAAATGAGCTCAGCTAAAGGAATCCAGGGCCGGATGCCCATCAACAAATGAGACCTCCCAGGATCCAGCAGAGAAAAAGGCTCCCAAGATGTGCAGCTTCCCAGCACCATAGGGACATCACCCCAAGGGAAGCGGCTGGCCGCAGCATCCCGCCATGCCTGAATCCAGCCCCATGAGGACTCGGGAATGAACAGCTCTGCATTGATTTTTTGTTTAAGTTCCCATTTATTACCATGCTGTGGATAGAGATGAACTTTCCTGGCTTGGTATTTATTATTGTTTCATGTGCTTTCAAATGGAAACCGAAGGTGCTTAGATAAAGAGCTGATGCCCAACTGTGCTCCGCCCCTCTTCCTGCATGTCCGAATCAGTGGGGATGAGCTGGCACTTCCTCTCTGGCAGCTCCTGCTCCCAAAGCAAGTCATTACCATGTGTTTCTGCGATGTCCTGTGGTGAAGCACTACATCCAAGTGATTGGAGATGCACCAGACGAGCTTTGCTATCAGCTCTGCTGTAATAAGTACAACGCACCGGACAGAGCGGAATTGCTCTTGACACTGGGATTGTATCTCTGCCAACAACATCAATATTCTATTAAAGATATGTGATAATATAACACTAATTACCAATTGAGGGGCCATTAAAGACAACCTACAAACAGCATTTCGATCTCCTCTTCCAGATTAAAAACACCACAATGATTTCCTGCTCCTTGTACTCTACTCCTGTGTTTTCAGCCCCTATGCATAATGCAGCAATGCAAATTGCCAGTGAACACCTAGAAGATTGCTTCCTTCACCTGCTGTCCAAGTGTAATGGCTTCCTAAGCCTGAACCCAGCCAGGAAGGAGACAAGTCACATCGACAGGCTGAGAACAGCAGAGAGAAGAAGTCCTCTCCTATTTCCATTCAGCCGTGTGCTGAAGAGCAACATCACAAACGGCTGTGACTTAGCAAGAGAGGGAAACCCAAGTGGTGTGGGATGAACTGGGACCAGCCCAGCGCTGCAAAGCCTTTTGATGACTGTCTTCAGTCAGTGGAACAAGCACACTTGCCTTTCCATGCTCCTGCTCCATTCCCAATGGTCCCACTGGCAGCAATTGCCCAGGAAACGGTTCAGAAGCTGATTGCAGTTGTGCTGGGCTGAAAGCCATGTGGAGGGGCAGATGTCCAGCACAGCATCCAAGGCCTTGAAGTGGCCTCCGCATGCAACACCTTAACAAAGGCCACAAACCCCAAGGGGGTCCCAGAGCCCCCCATGCTGCTGCTGCCCAGAGGCAGCACATTGTGATTCCCTGCCTCCACAAGGAGGATGACGGGGATTTACCACTCCTTTTGCCACAGGAGCTGCAAGGCTCGAGTAGCAAGGCAGGAGCAGGCCAGCGAGGGTCTCCCAGGGCTTCTGGGCTTAAAGACATTTGTCTGATTTTAAGGATGGCTTTCCCCCTGTTTTTCTCCTGAGGCTGTGGAGGGCAGGCAGCCTGTGACAGTGGTCACAAGGTTAATGAAATTGAAACTGAGAGTGTAAGCAGCAAAACCCCTCATCCCACAGGGAAAACCCAACCCTGCCATCAAGCCCCAGTGCCCAACGCTGCAGAACATTTTGCAAGATGAGGGTCTGAAAGACCAAACCAGACCCCTGGGGTACCCCCACAGCACCAGCACATGGCACCCCACTTGGAATGGTGAAAATAGGAACATTATGGCTAAAGGTATGGATATACACAGAAACAGAGGGACTGGAGCGTACCTTCTCCTCCCAGCCAGTGTTAATGGCACAAGTTAGCTCAGAGCATCCTTCTACAGAGTGCAGCTTAAATAAACATCTAACATGGGACCAAGGGAACATCTCCAGGAGCACTGACATGGGAGGTGACGCTGCCATCACCTCCCTGGGGCAGTCTCCACAGAGGGAACTCCCTGACCATTTGTTTCCCATGTGCAGCAGTGCCCACCAGCCACGCATTATTTTAATGAGACACAACAATATTCTACCAGTTCTACAAGCTATAGATTGAAGCCACAAAGAGAAATCACCCAAACCTCCATATGATCAATCTTGTCAAAACATGTTCATTTAATCCCTTACAAATGAAATGAAGACACATTTAAGATGTCATGCTTGGGTCTGGGAGCCAGGTCCCTATAGATCAGTCCGCCCAGATAAACCGTGTTATTGAGGAGCTATTTGACAGCAGCTGTGCCAAAACCACTTATAAACTGTGCAGTCATCATCTCAGATGGAAAAACCATGTGTTTGCTTTTTGTTCCCTGCGTCTTTCCATGACTAAGCACTCACCTCGCAGCAGGAGAGGATGGATACGCAGGGGGTGCAAACGACTCATAGCATCAGGACAATGCAGACACCCTCACACACAGCAAGGTCACTGCCCTCCAGCAATAGACACATCAGGAAGCAAACAATGTAGGACCATTTCTGCAACACCCACAGACAGGGCTGACCTTGCAGTCTGATCAGGAGCATCAATTTGCTTTGCAGCACTGGGCAAGCCATGAGTCTCATTCAGCATCCTTCACCAGAGGTAACTTGTAGAGCATCCCCACACATCCCAGCCAGCTGCCAGAAGGAACTTCTGGCACATCCACAGCATGTACTCCCAGCTGCACCCCTAAGAACTTCCCCCATGGGACCAAGGTGACGGGCTGGCTGTTTTGGGATGAACACCCAGCTGCCCATTTAACAGAAAAGATGTGTGACAGGTATGACAACGGACAGGGATCAGTTGGGTTCTTTATTGGTTCTGAAGGTGCTTAGATTTAAAACAATTTGTTAGGCTCCCTGTGATTTACTGCCATGCTGGAAAATGGGGCTGAGTATTGATTCTTTGCCTTTTCTATTGCAAATGGGTGTAATGTTTTATAGTATGTCAGAATAATAGCAGCGGGCACTTTATCAATGTCAAATGTTAAAAATGATCAGCTATTGTGATGTAGGAGATTAAATATGAAAGCTTGATGGGTATATAAAAGCAAAATGGCAATAATAAAGGGATTTTTATGTTCAACTCGTTGCTCTCCCAAATCTACCTGGGGAGCTATTAGAACCAACTGCACTGACCAGTGACATATCACTATGGGTTAAAGGACAGGAAAGTGCTGGGTTTAATTCTCATGGAGGGGTCTTTGTGTGTTGCTCAACTGAGATGAGGGCTGAAAGTTGAGCCATGTGCTGGCCAGGACCCTCTGCAGAGCTTCACATCCCCCTGGGTTGCACAACGGCAATGGAACATCCCTCTAGCATTGCAGAGCCAAGCTAGAACCCTGCTGGCTTTTAGCATCAAAGAGTGAGGATCTTTCTATGAGGATAACTTCAAGACTAACTAATCCTTAAGCATTTAAAATGTGAAGCATGAGCATCTGTCAAACAGCTCTATTTACCAAGCAAACCCAACGAATCCAGCCGTTTTCAGCTGCCTACCAAGTGAGCTGTGGGAGAGGCAGTCACAGAGAGGCAGAAGAAGCTGTGTCAGGAGCAGAGGAGAGCTTCCCACAGCACAAGACCAAGATGCAAACCCTAAGAGAAGCCTGGACCCAGTGAGCACTGAAGAGCCCCCTCTTTGTGCCCCACGCCATGCTCACCTCCTGGGCCAGCTCACTGCCCTGTGCTTGCCCATAATCCTTCCTCTCTGCTCCCGTTCTCTCTCCAGCACACAAAGCCCCTGTACCCCCAGCATCAGCCCTTTTATAGCCCTGGAAGGCCCTAATTCCTGACAGCCTCTGCAAATCCCCACTCACAGCCAACAGCTGTGCTTCAGCACCAGGCAAGGCTGCCCTTAACTCCTTCCCCACCACCCCGGTTCTTGTGGGTCCCTCCAGTGCTCTCAGTCACAGCCCTTTGGCTGCTGACGGCTGCAATTGTCTGGTCAGGTGAAAAGGACAGGTTTTAGCCGGTGGAAGCCACACACTGGAGCAGTTTGCTCCAGAGCCAGGTAATGGGCACGGGCAGCATTTGAAACCAGAGCAAGATGAGAGGGCAAAGAGGATGGTGCTGCAGTGCCCATCATGGGCCGTCTCCCTGCGCAGCAGCACATTCTAACACTGATCTCTGGTGGAGTGACAGGTTTCTGGGATGGAAGCGAAGCTCCAAGCTCCCTGGCCCAGGAGAAGCCCCACAAAGGTGCATTGATGACAGCACCACGTTCACTGCAGACAGGAGACGCTCCCTGAGCGCATCCTTCCAGCTCCCCGCTGGGAATCAGCTGCTGTGGCTGCTTTTGATCCATCCCCTGGGAGCCAGTGTGCTCCTGCTGCCCGTGACGGGAAAACCAGCCGGGAAGAGGAGGGAGAACTCTCAGAACTCCATCAGTGGAGACGACTTCCATGAGTAACCATTAATCGTCTCACCGACACCTTAATACAAAGGAAGAGGGAAAACTAGAAAAGGCCACTAACTCTTGAAGCCTGGATGCCAATTAATGGTCTTGAGTTGTCATAAGCAAGAGAAGGAAAAAAAAGCAGAGGCAGGACAAGTGTTCTGCTAATTACCTAAACACTTTATTAACCAGCACTAATTAAAGCAGTTCTTGGAGGCTGACAAATGGCTGGAATTACTCAATTTAGAAGTTAGTTTTGACTCTGGTAATTTATACAGCACCGGGAAGTTACAGAGGGGAAATATCTTTCAACTAATGTTTTTTTATTAAAGCTGACAGCAATAATTAGTTATTTGCTACTAACGGGGCAGCCCCCGGAGGGAAATTCACCGAGATGGATGGCTTGGGCTGATGCCAGTAGTAATTGCTCTGAGCTTGGTCAGATGCTGTCAAGCTGACCCGAACAGAGCCTTCGGTCCCTGCCTCTGGGCGCCCTGGCCGTGGTGCCAGGAAGGGCTTCAGCAATAGAAGTGATGCTCTGGAGCCAGAGCCACTGAGCCCCAAGCATGGCAGGAACAGCAGCCACTCCGTTTCTCAGCCCACAGACCTGGAAGTCAGGAATTGCAGCCACGGAGTAGCTGGGAGCCATTTGCTGCAAACAATCCACATTAAAACCCCACTCTTTTTTGTCCAGAGAATAGCTGACCATCTTTGCCAAGGGCCAGTGTGAAAAGTGTTGGGCCTGAATGTAAAGCTACACCCACAAAGAGAAGAGGGTTTAATGCTGAGCAGTTACCGCAGGCTTTGACACTGTTGTCTCTCATCAATGCCCAGCCTCTGGAGTCAACCGGCTACAGCTCTTCCTAAAAGTAGGTTTCTAGTTTACACACATGCAGAAAAAGCCCTGAACACGGGAAACTAATGAGCTCTGTGGATTCAGAAATCAGAATGCAGAGAAAGAGGATCCAGATTTTCTTTTCATCTCCCTTTTTCTGAGCTTGACATATAATTTTGGATGCTTGGGTTGTCAATACCTTTTGTTTCTCATCCTTCCTATAAACTGCAAATGATCCAATTATAGAGTGAAAGGAATAGAAAAGGGGGAAGGCAGGAGAAATGGAATAATCTGTGGGGAAAAGAAAGTACCTGAGATGAAAAGCTGATGAAAGGACAAATACAAAACGGCACAGATGAAGTAGAGGGTATTTGGATTTAGAAGGAGAATGGAGGGCAAGCCGAGGGTGAAGAACATCAGCATGGACCCACTCAGCCCCAGCCCATCGCATCCCTGACCTTTCCTCTCTTTGCCTTCTTCGCTCCTGCTCCTTCAGACACAAAGTGGAGGCACGTTCCAGCAGCAGCTCTGGGGACTCGCAGTGCTCTGGATAAATGGAGCCACGAGCCCCTGTGCATTTGCTATCATCAGATCCCAGCGTGCAGCGCTTGGCTCGGCTCCTGCGCTGTGGTAGTTACAGGTTGTTGCGCTCCCAGCCCTCGGGGTCTCCATTTCTCTTCCCTCCTGGAAGCTGCTGGTGGAGCACTGCCAGCCTCCGTGGCACCGAGGCGCGGGCAGCAATGTGCTGCCTTGGGTAGCAATAGGCACAGGGCTGCTTTTGAGCTATGTCAGGGTTCAGCAGCTCAGCACCCACCCGTTTCAACCCACCCTTGCCATCCACATCACTTTGGGAGCCTGAAAAATGCCATCATTTGTAATACCATAATGCAGTGCAATAGCAAGAGCATGATCCAGCATCATCCAGCAAATCCTCTGCACGACCCACAGGGCTGTGGGTCTCCCACAGCTGCAATGGGAGCTCTGCACTCCAGCTCCCCACAGGGGCCCTCCAGAGCCCTGGGAGCACCAGAAAGGCAACTTCGGTCGGGAAAAATCCACTGTATTTTAAAGCTTTTAAAGGAATATTGAGCAGAATGGAAAGGGCTTTTGATGTCTCTTTTCTCCCAACCTAACAAAAAAAAAAGCTTTTAAAATAAATAGCTGACAATGTCTCTTATTTGAGTAATTCTTTGCCAGCAATAAACGTGTCACTCGCAGGTGCTTTATTTAGAAATGAAAAACTGTTTTTCTTTGTCGAGCGCTCCACATTACACCAAGTTAAAGGCTGGAAACGCAATCCTCCTCCGGCTGCATCCCCCTCCCTGCCCGAGACATTCATATATTCTCCTATAATCTGATCTAGGTTATAAAAGTATGAAAAAGGAGAAGAAACCAGAGAGACATCTGGCGCTCCCCCAGAGCTGACATTTCCCTTTATGCCTGGTTTCACTTTTTTATGAGTGCCTGGGTTCGCTTCGGTGGAGAATTTCTCCCTTCAAATCGGTTTCCTGTTTTATGGAGAGACCTTCCTTTAGACAAACCTGGTGATTTTTCAAGTTAAAACGTGTATGTTTTAAGTACTGGTGAAGTTTAAGGATCCGGCTGATGGGGACATAAATCTGAGTTTATTCGCGCTGGAGCCCCTGTGTCTGATCCTTTAGAACAAACTAAAAGGGAGCAGTAAAGAAGAGCCTGGCACCGTTTTTTCTTGTTTTACAGGAAGGGGAAAAAAACCCAAACTGTCAATTTGGGGAGTAATTTGTCAGTGGCTGCTCACACTTCCGAGCCTTTATGCGCTAATACTGGGAAAGGCGGTACTTGTGCTTCATTGAGCATGTACTCATTGAAGAGACAATGAAGCGGGGGCTGATGTGGTTTTCTCACTGTTTGCGGCCACCTTTTAATCAGGAACAATGGATGGGGCTGCTGGGGGGCTGGAGCCGCAGCTCTGCCGATGGTACTGCTGCATCCCTTCCTCCAGCCCCCCCCCCCGCGCACGCGGAGCTCTCAGGATGCGCTCTCCCGTAATGGATAACGGCAGGACAAGTCCTATTGTTCGGCGATAAGGGAAAATAAAACAGGCACAAAAGGCAGGGGCTTAAAAGAGCAACATTGTTTCTCAAATGAAGTAGGGAAAAGCAAACCCCAACGGGTCCCATGCCCCCTGCTCACTGCAAAGTGGCCTTGGGATTGCGGCTATGGAGCTCCCACAGACACAATTTCAGTTCCAGGTTCCATCCAAGCACCTACTTAATTTTTCAGAGCGGTAACGGCTCGGGATCCAACCCAAACAGCTGCAGAAGCCAGAGGGGAGGCAGGGAGAGGATGGAGCAGGGAGAAACCTAAAGCAAATAACTTAATAAAACAAGTAGGGAGAGAACTAACAGAGGGAAAAGAAACTAAAAGCCCTGGCAGCCTGAGCGTCATTAGCAGAGGGACAGGATGGAAGGGTCTCATCATCCTTCATCCTGCCGAGCACTTAGAGAGTCGCGACCCCTTTCACCATCGCCACACAGACCACCAGCCCTGCACATCGGTCACTGCCTCTCGCCCACCGCATCCCACCTTACTGCGGGGAAGGGAAAGGTGAGGAGGGAAGGCAGGGCAAAGCAGGCAGCAAAGGCAGGAGCCAGCCGGGCCTCATGCCGCTGTCGATGCTGCTGCCCTCGGGGCATCCCCTGCTCCGCTGGCCCTTGAGGATGCAGAGGGAGCAGCGCAGCTATTTTCGCACATGCCTACGTGGCACGGCGGGGGCTGAGCTGTCAGCAAGCGTGGATTTCAGCTGGGTGTACCGGGAAAAGCTCCCGTGTCAGCTCCCGAGGAGGAGCCCGGCAGCGGTTGGTGGGGAGGCCAAGAGATGGAGGCAGCAGAGAAGCTGAGTTCCATGATGCGCAGCACCCGCAGCCTGCCGGGGTTTCGCTGCTCCCCGCAGCGCCGCTTGTTGCCTTTCCGCCTGAGCTCCCTTTGTGCTCCAGCAGAACCCGAACGCGGGGCGAGAGCCGCTGAATTGGCAGCCCCCGAGCGCTGCCGAGCTGCTGCTGGTGGGGTGTTTGCCGAGCGCGGACTACAGGCGGGTCACTGCCCGGATAATGGGAGCAGCCCCTGCCTCAGCGGTTCATCGCGAGAGGGAAGAGGACGCGGCAGCGCCGGGATTGCTCCAGCCCTGGGAAACCACAGCAGCTGAAAGCCTCTGCTCTAATTAACGCGGCTGCTTGATGACTCAGCAGCATCAGGATGCTCTCCAGCCTTGGCTGCACCACCATGTAGAGCCAATAGTAAAGCCTGAGCAGGGCGCTTGCTGTGGGGATAACTCGCTCCTTCCCCGCAGGCCCTCCCGCTCAACTTGCTGCAGTTCACATCAGACGCAGCTCCCTCCATGCCAAAACCAGCATCGTGTGCGCTCAGCATCGTCTCACCCCAGCTCTCACGCAGGGTGCAGCATGAGACAGAACAAGCAGTGTCAATGTTCCCTCTCAATGAGGCAATCCAGGAACGCTTCTGGATTTCCTCTGCAAACACTGCCTGTTTCCAGGAACCCGTGTTCTGCTGGACTGTTTGCTCCTCGTCAACACAGAGGAAATGTGTCCGGGTGCTTCAACACCTCGAGAGCAAACAGTGTGGAGTTATTAAAGCAGAAAAAGCAAACATCTTCCACTGAAATGTGGAGATAAAGCACGGGAAGGAAGGGACAGGCCTGTATCCCACAGGAAGATGTGGAGCTTAGGAGCACCCTGGCAGAGGCGAGCATACAGCTACACCATGCTCAATGGGTTCATGTCCCTGCAAGGGATGTCACATCCCATGTGCACTGCCACCCCAGTGCTGGAGCTGCTGCTACAGGTCAGGCGTTTAATCTGTATTCCTTTCTTTCCCTAATTTTACTTCGCAGAAATTGAATCTCCGTTCCAGTTTCTTCCAATTCCATAAAGGGATATCAGTTACAGTGTAAGTCCAATTTATTCCTTTCCATGTATTCATTAAATCCCAGTTAGTTCCCCCACTATTTAATGGAATTGATGGTGTAATTAAGCTACAGGCAGACATTAACAACCAGAACCATCAGGGAGACTTAGGATCCTTTACTGCTCTATGCCCAGTCTTATACAGCTTCTAATTTCACAACAATTACTGGAAGCAGCTGGTTCAGAGCACACACTTGATGCATGCAGAATACCCAGCACCAGCTCCTGAGGGCCCTGGGTCCAACTTCAGCCTCACTGCACATCCCACACGCACAGTGCATCCCAAGGATGCTTTGCTCAACAATAACATCTGCTTCGGATCCCCCACTCCTTATACCTTGGTAGAGGGAAGTATAAACCAGAGACAGCAGCCGGAGCACCCACACTTCACCATCCCTGGTGACAGAGACGTTCATCCCTGCACAGAGGCTGGAGCAGGGAAGAGCTGGCAACACCCATGCTCCACATGCAGCTCCTTCCTGCTCCCAGGGCTGCAGCATGTTGCCTGACACTGAGCTTCCCAGAGGCTTTGCAGACCAGAGGTGAAGCTGTAATAATAACTGCTATTGCATTCGGAGATTGCTTCCCAGCGCCTTATCTGCCCAGAGATACGAGCAGGATCTGATCATGCTGTCATTACCAGGCCTAGATTTGCACTAATTGGCTCTCTGGAGTAACCTTACCTCCAATTTGTATATTATGGGTACTCAGCAGGCAGCGATTTACAGGCCCACAGGTTAGGGGGATGCTGTAATCCTTCTCAGGGCGCCTTTCCCCATCCCTGCAGAGGGAGGGCCAGCACTGAGGTGGGTCCCAGGGGCACATCCTCATCACCCAGCCTGTTTGCTAATGACCTGAGGTTTGGGGATGTTTGGTCTGCATAATGGGATAATAGAGGTGATGGCTCTGAAGAGGGGGGTGAATCCACTGCTCTGCTTCCCACCTCTGCCATCCTTCCCCATTGCCCAGCCCTGCTAAGAACACTGCTTGGGAGCTGCTAAGGGCCTGGCTGTGCCATGGTAGCATTAAAAGGCACCCATGTGCAAGGGACCCATACCAAAACGCACCCTTTAGAACATGAAAAACGTCTCTATTGGTCCTACTACAGGAAACAAAGTGGCTTTAGCTGAGGAAATATGCCTGAGGGAAAAATCGGTCTGGGTTGACTGTTAGGGATGACACAGATAGAGAGGGAATGTCGCTTTTGAAGGCTGCTCCCCATGTGTCCTGTCCTGTCTACATCCTCATTCATGGCTTAGAGGGATTACGAAGGAGTGCCAGAGGAATCCCATCTCCACTAAACCCATGTCATTTGTCACTCTGCAGGAGTGGTGAGAAGGAGGACAATTAGTGTGAACAGGGAGGCAACGGTTATGATGTAGAGCCTTGGCCATCAGTCAAGTGTTCTTCAGTGTGGGGGCTTGCCTGTTCCTGAAGGGTCACAGAGTTTGGTGGGGTCATGGAAAGGCCTCTCCATCCTTCTCCAAAACCTTAGCATTCATCAGAGCCATCGCAGAAATAGAACAGTGAACTAGCTCTTAGGCCGTCACTTGCAGTAAGCACTCCTCAGCAGCAGAAGTGGAGGTTGCTGATGCCGCTTCCCACCTGCATTCGCAGAGAGTCTGAACCTGGATTTCCCAGGCAACAAGCACAGCAGTCAGGGTAGGGGCAGGGGGACGCCCCACATTCAGCATTTGCAGGGGGTTTGATGCATCACTGTCCCACAGCGCAGGGAACAATGATGCAGATGTGCTGCTCCTCGCACTCCACAAAGATCCAGCTTTCTCACTTCAGTCATTCCCGTATTGCAAGGGACAGATGAGCTTCCCTTGCTTGGCAGACACGGGCATCCTGCTCAGCTTGAATTTCCCCACAAGGCCAAGACCAGGCTTCCCAGGGACATGCCCCATTCCCTGCTTCCTGCTCCAGCAGAGCCCAGAGCCTGTGGTGCTCCGGGAAGGGATGCGCTGTGTGGGTTTGTGCCCAGAGCACCTCATCCATCAGCCTTGCTCTGGGCTCCTGCTTGTTTGTGTGGTACCTGTGGGTGGATGTGGGAGTCTTTGATATCCGGGATTACTGTGGCATTAGGAGCTTTTAAACAGGAGCGGATGCTCTGGATACAAAAGTGGGTCATGTACGGCATTGTGCTGGGATGCTTTGATGTGCAGGGGAAGGGGGGAGGCTGGGGCAGCGTATGGAGGAGCTGGAGTGTGGTTTGCATGGTGCAGACTCCAGTGAGGCCCTATCTGCCTGCCCTGGCTGTGCTCCATTCGGTTACTGGGAGTTTGCCTTGTGCTTGCAGGGCTGCAGGGGACAAAAGGCTTCATATGGCAATGGAGCAGCGCCTGTTTGCAGAGATGAGGTGGGAATCACGCCCGGCCGCATCCCCAGCACGTATTCCCTCAGATGTCTTCTGCTGCTAATGAAATAATGTAGGAGACATCATTCTCAGTCACTTCCAGTTACAGTCCCCCTGTGCAGGAGTCTGCCAGCATTCCCCTTCCCCAGAGGTAACAAACCTCTGCTAAGAAGAAAGGCCATTAATAATAATTACTCACAAAGAAGAAAACCCCTCTCTTGCTCTTTCTCTTTTTAATGAGCCCTAAAAAGTAAGTTTCTTAATTGAAAAGCTTTCTACTTTGGAGACAGCACCAACACTTCAGAGTGGGCCAGGCAGCTCCAGCAAGCGAAGGTGAATACATCAGGCAGCTCCTCATGGGAGTCTGAGAGATGGACCTCAAACTCAGGGGTCACTCAAACTCCATCACCAGAATTCAAGGAACTATCAACGAGGCACTAATTGGATTGAAAAGAGGCTGCAGATGGAAACACAGCAGGAAATCGGCTTTGGAACAAACATCATTAGAAACAGAAGTTTGGGAAGGAAGAGGATGTCGTGAGCCTGGGAGATGAGCAAAGTGTGACACCCCTGGTACCACCCATGACAAGGGGTCATCGGGACAGGGTTCCTCTTCCAGGCTGCTTTCTATTCCCAGTCCATAACTACTGAATTGAAGCTTTATCATCGAGCAGGACAGCCCCCGCCGCTGGAGCATCCTCTGCCCTGATCCAAACTGCTCATTGAGGTGAGCTAGGGATGCAGAGCTCACTTCCCCACCGCACACCCCCATGTAGGTTGTCCTCCCTTCCTGCAGCATTCCCGCCTGGCAGCAGCCCAGCCCCAGGCACAAAGCACTTCCACTGAGGCTTGATCGATCACCTCTCACATTTGGCTACTCACCGGCTGGATTAATGAGATGTGGGATCCAGGATGTGGCTCTTCCTAATGGCATCGATGTGGCTTCTGTCCCCGTGGGAAAGCGAGTCCCAGGGCTACAGCCCCGTGCGCCCAGAGCAGCAGCACACACAGCATCACCCTGCTCCCTGTGCACCAGGAGCAGGGAACAGCCAGAAACACGCGGAGCACTCACAGAAAGCTCAGTGTTTTGAGCCAGAGCTGGCTCAGCACCCCAAGGATTTGACCTTCCTCTCCCACCCCTTTCCACGTTTCCAGTTTAAACTATTTTGTGGCCCTGTTGGATGCAGGATGTTTCCCAGGACACCTCCAAGTCCTGCAGAGGCTCACAGGCCCAGTGCAGAGATACATAACCTTGACCTCTAAATGAGTCTCAGGAAGGCTTTCAGCAGCAGGCTGGAGGATACTCGTCCATTTCTCCCACTTGTATATTGCACCATTATGCCATAACACACATATAATCACCAGAAAGCCAAAGCAGGCAAATGCTGTCATCAGCAGACAGCCCAGCTTGGCTGATGCATCCTTAAAGCAGCTCTGCAAATCAGACCTGAATATCGGTAGGATAAAGGATGTAGGGAAGGAAATGGCCCCAACAGCCTGTTGCAAAGTTAGTGTGGGCTCTACCTCCCAAATTGGTTCAGAGAAATTAACAGGAAGGAAGGAAGGATCAGACACAATAATCAACCTGTTTACATGCTCATTAGTTTAATCTTGTCTTTTTTCTTCCCCTCTTCCAGCCTTGTGGTTTCTCTGAGTGTGGAGTAACAAGAGAACAGCAGAGTCCTAGATGAAAGGGAGGCTGGGTCTAGCAGCGCAAAGATTAAAGCAGAGTTTTTAGGATTGGTCTTTGATTAATGTGTTTTTACCTTGGGTCTGTGGTGATTATTCCTGCTCTTCTCCCAACATCCCTTCTGGGTGCATCGGAGGGAGCACGCAGCCTCTTGAGCAAGCTCCAAGGACAGTCAGTGTGTTGGATGCAGGATGGGCTCCAGCAGCAAAGGGGGTCCCAGACAACAGCCCCCCCCTCCCCCCCAGGTTTATGAAGATGGAACCCTTCTGGGGCTGGTGGGAAAGCCTGGTCCAAGCATCTCCATACCAGGAGGGCTCCTCTGGCTGCTGCAGTTGCTCCTGAAGCAGGATGCAGGCACAGGGCTGATGATGAGGACTGCTCCCAGCTGTCCTCCATAGGCATAACCTGAGGCAGGAAGGTGTGAGAAGAACAGATCCGAGCTCTGCTCATCTGGAGAGAGCAGGAAGAGGCTGCTTTAGCAAAATTCCCGCAAGGGATGCATGCCATAGCCATGCACGTATGATGGAATGACATTCGGAACAGCTTTTTCTTGTTAAATCGGGCTTTTGAGTCCTGCCTGGAGACCAGGCTGAGCACAAACATGAGGGCTCTGGTTGTGATGGTGAAGAATGGGAGTGAGTTGTGAGGCAGAAGCAGCTGCAGCCCCAGCAGGGCATGGGGCAGGATGGGGAGGAGAGGCTCCTACCCCAGCCTGTGCTGGGCAAAGCCAAGCATCAGCAATTAACTAGCTTCTGTTTAGCCAACACCCTTGGAGCCTTTCCAAAGCCAGCGCCGAAGCAAACACCGCGGCAAACCCGCGTGGATTTCGTTCCTAAACCAACAAACTGTTGCCTTGCAAAGAGAAACACCCCGAGGGCATCGAGGAGCAGCTCCTGCTCCTGGCCGGGACGACGCCGCAGCATCCTGCATCCTCCGCAGCATCCCGCATCCTCCTGTGTGGTGCGCGGCGGCAGCGGATCGATGGAGCAGGGCGCAGGAGGCTGAGCCGGGCTCGGACCATGATTTATGATCTCACAGACATCTGGAGATCCGCGCCCGGGCTCTGGTGTAGCAGCACTCCGTGAGCAGGGCCCAATTAGGTGACCCCCCACGTCTGCGATCGATCAGGAGGGAGGGTTTGCTGCTCACACAGCGCCTCCAGCAGCAGCATTGCTGCTGGGCTAGGGAGAGCGCCGTGTAGAGTTGCCTTTGGGGGTGCAGGAGGGCTGTGAGGTGGACTGGCTGCAGGCACCACCAGTGCCCAGCCAGCATCACCCCTCCGGGGCAGTGCAACTCTCCTACCTGGGGCAGTGGGCACCAATCCCCCTCCAGCCTCCTGGAGCTGCCTTCTCTGCCTCTTGCTATGTCCCTTGTTGCTGCAGGCCAGTGCTGTCACCCCTTCCTTCCTTCCATGAGGAGTCCTGCACCATGAGACTGGGAGAAAAAGGTTCATTTCTGAAGGGAGTCTTCCTCCCCCTCACTCGTTACAGAAAGGAGAGAGGAAAGCCTGGGAAGACAGAGTTCTTACATTAATCAGCACAGAACTCTAGCTACTGCCCTGTACTCTTTATATAATAATATAAAGCTTTATTCAAAGACAACAGCCTTCTACATCAAAGACCCCCTCTCCCAGTCTGAACTTTGGAGCCCTTCTCCTTGTAGTTGTGATAGACACATAAATGTATTGGCTTTCCCAAACCATAGGTGTTGCTAGGTGGACATAACTGTATGAGTCCGCAATAACAGAAACAAAGCTCCCTAAGGACACAAGATTAGCCAACAAGTTGAAAATGGCCAGAACTCTTGAGCAAAATGGAGTCACACAGCAAAAGAATTTGGAAAGGTAAAAGAAAAGGGGGGGGCCTTGATATGAGGAAAGTTAATGCCTGGAAAACATAGGGGTTAAAGTACTTCCAGCTTAACTTAGGTCGAAGATAAATAACAATGTCTGTGTACAGGATTTAGTGGCCCCTCTAAACATGAATGAATTATTTCACACCATCCTTATCAGTTAGTTAGGAGTGGATGCCTCCCGAACATCTGCTAGCTTCGGGTACTCCTTGTCTGCCCATCCTGTTTTGCTCGCGATAGATTATGTACGAAGGTCACACTGCTCTAAAACTTTGCCAGCGCTCAGAAGAATGACAGACACGGCTGATGTCAGCTCGGTTTGTCATTACTGGGGCATCCAACTGTGCCAAAGGGGAAAAGTGCACCGTGAGGAGGACTGCTTAGTTCATCTTGAAGGCCCCTGCCCACAATCACAGGAGAGCAGTGCGCAGACACCAAGAGGAGGAGACTTATAACAAGTTCCTGGAGCTAGTTATAATATTCCCCACCTATATGTGGGAATTAGGAACATGTATACGGCTCATGCAATAGTGAAAGTATAGAAACCTGTAACAAACGCTAACCAGCACGGCTCTGGCTACGGTCACGAGCCCAGCGCTGTTGCTTTTGCTTTATTGACTTTGTCCCTCAATAAAACCCTGTTATCTCGATTAGAGGAGCGAGTTCCTGTTTCACACAATTAACGTAGGAAGATCTAAACAAAGTTAGGGAGCAGCTTGTAGACATCCTCTGAAGCAGCACTGGCTCTGCTCATTGAGCAAGATCCACCACCACAGCTCTACTGTTGTTTGGCTGCTGTTTGGCTGTGCAGGCACACATACAAAGGGAAACGGTCGGGGTTGGGGTGCTCTGCACCACGGGGCTGGCACCACCACCTCGGAGGAAGAGAAAGTTCATTTTCACTCTATAATCTCAGCTTTGCATTGTGCACTGCACAAATGCACCAGGACAGCACTGGTGCCTTTGGTGCAAACCCAGCCTGCACATCCATTGGAAGCTTACTTCAGGCTGGTGCCCGAGGGCATATGATGAAAGGCACCCACCCCATGCTACGTGATGTAACTCCAAAGCTTTGACATGGAATTGGTCATCTCCCTTGGGAGGGGCACATGCACAACTCGTGGTTGCTGGGGGGGGCTGGGAGTGTGAAGGCAGCCGCAGGCACAACCGCCCCGCATCGGGCACACACCAGACCAGGCCATCTCCACCCGAGATGAAGGCTCCTGCTCCTTCCCCTTCGTCCTCCCTCAGGCTGAGCTCTGCCACGGCTATTCCGGGCTCTCTGCAAAATGCTAATTGCGGTGCTTGACCTCCCCCGGAGAGCAAGGGGAACCCTCTCCTAATTAGCGCCGCAGTCTGTGGCTGAGGGAAGCCAAATGTTGACTGGAGCACGGCTGCGCTCGCTGCAAATTCCAACATATGCTGCGGAAAAACGCCGCCCAAGCCAGGCTTCAGAAGCACGGCGTGTTTAAATAACCGCGGATCCCCGCTGCTGTTTATTACAGAACAGAAGCGTAATAAAAGGCAAAGCTGCGGCTGCGAATCCTGCTCCCTGCCAGGGCAGGCGGTGGAGGAGCGGGAGGATGGAAGAGTTCCATAGGTGTGCATCCTATGCAGCCCTGCAGCTGCTGCTGCCCTCATTTTGCAACAGAAAGAGGCCAAGGAGTTGGGGCTGGAATTACCTGCCCATGCCTGCGCTGTAAGAAGACACTGGGAAGTTCTTATCCTGTTTTGCATCCCTAGTGCAAGGCTGAGGTGGTCCTAACGGGAGCCTATGGGGAGGCTGCACTGTACATGTTCGCAGCCCGCCTGGGTTTCCACTGGTCATTTGCGGTAGTCCAAAGCATATAAAATATTCAGTGGCTCCTAATTAGAAGTAATTACCACTTAACCTGCAGCAGAGACATGCCCAGTGCATCTACCGCTGAACAGCCTGCACCGCAGCTCATTAAAGGGAAGGGCTCAGGGAAACAGACAAGTGCTTGTTTTAGCGAGGACCCCCCCGGGTGCCCGAGTGCCAACACTGGCATCCGAGGTCCACAGGCTCCGCTCAAAGGCGCCTGCGAGCAAAGCCTCACCTCACCTCTATTTCAGTGTGATTGTTCCCTCTGTGCCTCTGAGGTTCTGTTCCAGCACACGATGTCCTTCCCTGAGCTGCAAGGGGAAAAACAAATGGTTAATGAGATGCCCAATTCGTTTCTCTTCTATCAGAGCTATGTAGGAGAAAACAAATGAGGCTCCTTTCCATGGGTGCTGCTTTCCCGCTCAGAAAGCCTTAGGAGTAAAAAAAATCCTGCAGTGCCTCCTCTGCTTTGGTCTGTGCATCTCTCTGAAGGTCTCCACTAATAAAACCAACTTAACAGCCCTTCTGCCTGCCTCCCGAGGGAAAACCCTGACCTCTTACTCAATCCACAGCCTCCGATGCAGCCCGAATGAGCAAACAGGCCTTGAAGGGTGCCCCGCAGGTCAGCAGCCCCTGACTATTCTGATCCAAGTGAATTCTGCAGATGGAGGATTCACTTGCAAACCCGGTCAGGTTTTCAGGAGGGAAATCATTCTCTGCGCCGAGAACTGGGAAGATTAAAAATAATCAGGTCCACCTCAAACCGAACCGAAAGTTTGAGATCCAGAAAACGGCGGTAAATGAGGCAGCAAAGCAGAGTCAGCAAACACAGCCCCAAACGCAGCCCGAGAGCACCAGCTGAAGCATTTCATCTCCTCAAGTGAAGAAATGCTTTGTAGCTGCTTTTCGAGTCTTTCACTTCTTTGCAATAAATGAGCTTCCTTCCCTTTATCCACATTGTTTTCAGAATTGGAAAGTACAGTTTTTAGCTGTGGTTTAACTCCTCCGACTTTCAGACGTCATTTGGCTTGATCGCTTTCTAACAGATCAGGGCAGTTGGGATGGACCCGCATTAGCTCAAAAGGTAAATGAAACTGAAGGATGCTGAAATAGCTTTTCCTCCAAGGCCGCTGCTCTGTCCTGCACAGATCTAATGGGGATCATTTGTCCCATCCATGCTGAGCTTTGGCCAAGCCCCAGCCCCAAAGAGATCCAAGCGACACCCCCCGCCCTGCTCCCTTTTCTATCCTGCTTCAAGAACAGCATCGAGCACCTGACTGAGCTGCAAGGACTTGAACTTGTTTGGGCAGAGCTGTGCAGAACACACTCATTCGGACTGGTGTCTGTGCACAGCAGCTCCGTGTGCTCACTGCAGCCATGAGGTTAGAGCAGCCCCAACGAGTCCAGCTCCACAGGGCCCAGAAGCAGCCCCCACAGGGCCAGCGGATGCTCCTGCTGCCATCTGGCTATGGAGCCTCACACCCAGGTCAGGCCATGCCCTGGAGCCCCCCCGGCAGCCCCAGCTCAGCCCTATGGGACAACCCCTCACATCCACTCGCTGCAGGAGCAGCTGCTGCTGACGCACCAAGGCTTGCAAGCCATGCTGGACCCAATAAACATCTGCTCTTGCCCGCTGCCAGCCATCAATCACAGCTGACAGCCGTCCCCCCACGGACACCACTGTGCTTTTCACCTTAATTTCTTAGAAGGGCTTTTTCACCAGTTGGAAACTCATAAATACCACTCTGCGAGCCCAGGTAGGGCTAATGATAGATGGCTGCTTCACAGACATGCCAGAGGCTTTGACCTAATTGTCACCAAAATACTTCCTGATTAACTAATAGATGAAACCCAATTAAAACTTCTGCTCTTCCCACAGTCCCCACTGAGTACTTTTTTCCCTTTCTCAAACTCTGCCTTAAACTAGATCCAGGCTTGCCGAACCCACTCTGGATAGATGAGGATGCTCTGCCCACCATCCTCATGCAGCCTTGTCGCTCCCTTTTCTTCCCCCGCTGAATAGACCCACTGCACAGAAAAGCCTCTTTAGCACATTTGCTTTGATGTGCAATAAGTTAATTACTGTAATAGGTTCATCCTTCTCCCCTGTATTGAATCATGTAGAACATCCATATAAATTGCCACGGAGTTCCTCATTTTGACTCAATTTATTCTTTAAGCAGCCCTAGCAAGTGTATTTCTGCAGAAAGGCTTTTCCTCAATCCCATTTACCAGGTGAATCCATTATTTTCTGCTCTCCTGATATCCATCTTGGTCCACCTCCCAGAAGGATGGAGCTTGCTGATGCCCTGGTCTTGCAGCCGCTCAGCAGAGAAGTGATGCTGGGAGCACAGAGCTCTGCATCCCACACTGTTCCCAGCCTGAGGAACCCTTTTCCACCAGCAAAGCAAAGGAAATCCAATGCCTGACCCCACATGGGCATCACAAACCCCTCTGCCCAGGGACAGCCTAAGTGAGGCAAAAGGACAGCACAGAAAGCATCGCACTGTGGTCCATGAAGGCTTCACCTTGGGCTCTGCAGCACCTTCTCAAAGGGCCCTCAGCAGTTGAGCTGCACAGTGAGATGGAGGGAAGCCCATAGTCTATTCCACCTCAGCCTTCACCATCTCCCAGACCTGTGCTGGGCTTGGTTCTTACCTGAAACATTAGTGTGAGGAGGGCTTGGGAAGCCCCAGCGCTTGCCAAGGTGACACACATGCACAGGGAAGCTCAGTACCGGGGGTTCACCTCCATATTTCCTGCTGTTCTTTCCCTCTATTTTTCCCTTCCCTGTTTTTCTTAAAATAACCTCCAGGTAATGCATTCAGCCCCGCCGGGCTGCTTTATATCACTCACAGCATTCGCTAGTTGACTCTTTCCCACTGAGATCAAGTCTCTTATCAGGGATTAAGGCTGTAGTTCGGGAGCGCAGCTCTGAAGTGCGCCATCAGAGCAGGCAGTGGGATGAGCCAGCAGGGCTCACCAGTGCTGCGGGACCCAGAGCAGCCCAGCAGGAGCAGGGATGTCACAGCATGCGACGGTGGGTCTGTAACACAGCCCCCTGTGAACAGGGGGAACCAAGCTGAGCAAGGCTGGAGAGGCAAAGCAGAGCCGAGTGCATCTCTCTAAGGATGCAATAGAAAAGATTTGTTGGGCGCACTGCGACAAAAGGAAACGTCCTGGGGATACAGGTCCAGCTTTCAGGCTGGAAGGTGTTTGCTCCATGTTTAACATAGGAAAAGTCTGGTGAGTGCCCCTGATTGAGCCACATCTGCCTGCAGAGATGGAGGAGCAGGGCCGAGCTCTGGCCCCAGGTAGGTGTTATTTCCAATGGAAGTAATGGAAACAAGAAGGCTGAAAACAGCAAGACGAGACGGTCAGTGCTGCAAGGAGGGGAGGAAGAGCTTTCCTTGGGGGATATTTGCACCCAGACAGTAGGTCTGGTTCAGCTGGAGCAGACCTGCATCCTGGCGCCCAGAAAGCTCCCAGCTCCCATTGCCATTGCCCCACAGCGACCCTCCTGGGGTGCCCCCAGCACCACTCCAGGCACAGAGCAGAAAGCCCTCCAGCGCATTGCAAAGGCAGGACATCAACCTATCACATGCCCCTCATTTCCTGCTCTCGATCCAGCTCCACAGGCAGGAGCAGCTTGAGCCATGGCCACTGCAGTGACCTCTCCGAGCTGCCTGGATGGAAGCAGGAGGAGCCACTGGTTCAGAGCAGCTCTGCAGCTCGCAGGGGGTAAGAGCCATCAACACTGGCCCTGCTGACCTTCCCGCAGGGATGTGGTGGGCTCCAGCCTTGCCCTTGGGCTGCTCTCATCACACATTGAGCATCAGCTCCCCAGCAGAGCCCCTCACCACCGAGGAGCCGGTTACCTCACCAGCAGCACACCACTGCCCGAGCCCGGCGCGGCAGAAGGGGCCATCAAGGCTGTTTGCTGCTTTACACAGGCTATCATGTGCTGTGCCGCAGCGGGGGACTGCAAATGACTTTATAGTTATTGTTCCTCAAATTGGACACCCCCTTGGAGCTTAGATAATACGAGATGAAACAGCCTGCGGGAGGCTGCAGTCAAGTGGAACAGTGATGGAGGCTTTTTTCCCCCCCTTTCCAAGAAGAAACACTCCACCTATTTACTTGTCCCCCAGTCCTCCTCCTCCTCCCTGTCAGGATGCTGAGCAGAGCCACCCCTGGCAGTGACAAGGGTGAGCTGGGGTGTAATCGCTGAGCAAACTGAGCTGCCTGAACCCTGTGTGGGTGAATGGATTCTGCACGCCAGGATTTGGACATACAGCTTTGACAGTGAGCCCTGAGGGGGAATGGGAAGGGACAGAGGATGCTGCGGTTCCTTACTCCGCTTCCTACCCACGCGGGGCTTGAAGGGAACATTATTACTGGCAAAGCAGAAATCTCACCTCCTGTCATTTGGCTCCAGAAAGCCAGCGTATTCTCATTGAAGCAGAGATGCTGCTGGAGGGAGTGGGAGTGGAGAGGAGGCTTTGAGGTGAGGGAGCGCAGGAAGAGCCAGAGCTAATGAGGGACCGGGGGAAGGAAGATGTCAGGGCTCACGGCGCAGCTCGTTATGGAGGAAGGGGGAAGCAGAGGCCTGGAAAAGAAAGGGAAGAGCATCCAAAGTGCAGCAGCCTTGGGGTGAGGGGAGAAGCTGACCCTGGAGGAAGGACCTGGCTGGAAATGAGAGCCTGGAAAGCAGAGCTGGGAGCACTTCCCGCCAGCGCAGCGTTCTGTTTGCCTTTCTCCGCAGCAGATCTGGTGATTTAAATTAGGTCTCGATTCTTGTTTAAATTATAGTTTACTGTTCTGCGCCCCGCTCAGAAGTGAATTACCTTAAGCAGCAGTATTAATAACACGGTTATAATTAAGCTTCATTACTGTAGGCAGTTTGCTGAAACAAATTGCTTCTTCATTATTATTATGGCACCTTTGGTAAAAAGACATTTCCCCAGAATGCGACCTTGATGCTTTATATAGCAGAAGCTGGGAGATGATAGAGATGTAAGGATGAATTAGCATCTTTTACCTTCTATATCAAGCTCATTAAAAGGAAAGCGACTCAAGTCAAAACCAAGCAGCCTTGATGGAAATTTTAACCTAAGCGAAATGGATAATGAATAGGTTTGAACTTTTCCTGACATCTTTACAGCGGCTCTTTATTTGTATTATACTTCTGCTAAACCATAAATAAATAAAGCAGGGCAGGGAGGGGGATGGACAGGAGATGGGGCACTGACCTGCCAGCACAGGCACCCCCTGTGCCACCAGCTTCACGTCCAGCACGACGCGATTGCATCCCTTCTGCACGAGATCACTATGCTGATGAACGAAGCGCCGTAATCCTGCAGGAAGTGGTGCCTTTCATACCTGGAAGCAGCCTTGGCCACGATGTGGGGTTTCATGAGCTTCCCTTGTCCATCCATGTCCAACCTGAACCACGATGCACTTCAAAGAAGTGTTCAGTCCCAAAACTTGCCCCCAAACTCACAGGGTCTAAGGGTGCTCAGCATCCTGAAATGATCCTAGCCTGGGCCATCTCCAGCAGGACGAGCTAGCAAGCAGGCCTGAAGGGAAGCTGCACAGGCAGACTCACAGTCACTTGCTGGAGCATCACTAAGTGCAGCCACTGTTGGAAGGAGGAACCATGCTTGGCCTCTCCTTCTGTGCCATCCATGACACCTGGCAGCAGTTGCCAGCAGCAGCAGATAATTAGCCCTCAATTATCATCATTAACACTTTCACCTACACCACCTGCAAATCCTGTGGCCATTTCACAGAGCTGCTGCCTCTCCAACAGAACCGGGACCAGGAAAGCTTTAACCTGTTGATTGCTGCAAACTACCCTGGCTCCATGGCATAGGGCTGTCAGGGATGAGGGATCTGGGAGAAGGGACAACAACTACATTGCTGCAGGAGCCTCGAGCAAGCACTCCCATGAACAGCAGAAGTAGCACCACAGGAGCAAGTTGCAGTGGCTCTGACACACACCAGGCTAAAAGGAAACACCACACATACCTTACAGGAGCCTCCTGCTTTCCAAACAGGCCTTGAGAGCACCCCCAGACCCATCTCTGCTAGCAAGGGTGCCCCTCCTCTGTGCTTTCTGCCTCCAGGACCTGGGAGAGCCCTGCATAAAGCACACCTGCTCCTCTCAGCTCACCCATCTCCTGTCAGGAGCAGGCTGCCCTGGGCTGCACCATCTTAAAGGCTCCCCATAACGGGTGGCAGCTGCTGCTCCTCACCAGGTGCTCTCTCTGAGCTTCATCTCCAAACAAGCTGGGAGCCCATTCCTTGCTTTCCACCTGGGGTGGCACCCTGAGGTGCTGACTGTACCCCATGTACCACAGCCCCTGCATTCTGCATGCAGAGAGGCTATAACTGCACAGACACAAAGCGCTCCCTCATCCCAAACCCAGCATCAGACCTCTCCATCCCACCACCCTCCCTACAGCGCCGCTGCCTTGGTCACAGCAGCAGCCCTGGGGACAGTGGCACAGGGAAACTAACCCAGCAAAGCAGAGAGTCTCACTTTAACGACCCTTCAAGCCCTCATCATTTGCCTGCGCGGCTGCAGCAGCGCCCCGTGAATGACTGCAGAGCGCAATTAAACCTCCTCCTCAAAGGTTACCGAGAAAAATATTTCTCCCCGTTGTTAAACGGGGCATTTACTGGGTCTCGCTGTGACCTTTTGCATGACAGGATTTAACGCTGTCTCTGCTGAGGCTCTGAGCTCGCCTGAGCTGTGTGCCCGCATGTACAGGGATGCGCTGGCCTCGGGCCCTCCATCCAGGGCAGAAGCAAAGGCAGCATCACACTAAAGGGGGGCAGATCCTGCTCCCCCAGCGCTGGGGTCTGTGCATGGACATTACATTTCCCCTGCTCGTGGAACACATCCCTAGCACAGGGGGATTCCCTCCTAGCTCCGGAGCGGTATGGGATCCACTGATGTGGGTGCCAAGCGCTCCTTAAACCTGCAACCGCGTCTCCAGGATTTCCTGGGATGTTCAGCCCCTCAAGCTGCTGGTTCACTCTTAGATAAGAAGTTCCCCTTCTAAATGCGGATTGGAAGCTCTCCCCGCTCGGCTCATGCGTGCCTCCGTGTGTGTTTGTACACACACTCATTAAACAAATGCTAGCTATCAATTTCTCTGAGTGCTTATTCTGATAATAGCTATATTTATCATTTAGCATCTCTGGAAGCAGTTCAAGTCTAAAATCTATGATGGGTATTATGATATTTAATAACTGTGTTTTATTTTTAAATGCAATAAGAAATAAAGAGCAGGAGGGTTCTGGAAGCCCCCTCCTGGGCTCTGAATCCATCTCTGTCACTGCCACGCTGCGTGACCTTGAAGAGGTCGCTTATTCTTTCCATGCTGGAGCTTCCTGATGGGAAGATGGAGATAATTATGCGATCTGCAGCCCGGGGCTGTTGTGAGGCCTCCTTCCTAATTAATGTTGATAGAGTGATTTCAGCTCCCCGGACGGAAGGGGCGAGCTCTGGTTGGTGTTTCATTCGAGGGCAGCTGGACCCCTCTGCAGCCCCCTGGCCGCAGGTTGCGGGGCTGCGAGGAAGCAGGATGGGATGGGCCAGCATCCTTGGGTGGCACTGGGAGAAGGGATGAGGTAGCAATGCGCATCCCTGTGCTCACACCCAGCCCTTCCCTTATATGCTCTGATGTGAGAGGATCGTCCTCAAGTCTTAATGCCAGCCAGGACGTCCACTGGACTGCCCCTAGGAGGAGCGTTTTATGGTAAGGCAGCTGTGCCATCCTGAATCCCATGCTGGGACATGATGGAGCTGGAGGCCATGTGCCAGCAGCATTCACCAAAAACACACTGCGTGTCACAATAACCTCGGTGGCATCTCACTGGGAAGAAGGCAAAGCCTCATGCAATGGTAGCATGGGACACTGGGGAGGAAGGGCTGCCCTATGGACACCTCTGCTATTCTTTGTCACGCTGGCCTGTGGCAGGAGCACCCTCATGCACCACGATGTATGAGCCCATCAGCCGGTCGCTATCATTACCTTATTGTTCACAATAACAACCCACTTCTTCCCAAGGCATCAGGCTACTGCCCCCATTCCCTGCCCCTGGAGTGCTGGTCCAGCCACCTTACAGCCTCCCACTGTGGAGTGGACAAACAATTTGCATCCCTTAACTAAATGTACAGTGATCTGCACCGAAGGCAGCCTGTAAGGGACGGCGGGTACACGGCCTTAAAGCAAATCACCACTGGTGGTGAAAGAGCCTATTTCAGTTAAGCAAATTATGAGGAGGCGGGTGATGTCCTCGGTATAATAATTCCATGTGAATTATTTATATGGAATCTGCAATTACACTGAGCAAAACAGTGCATAAAGCACACTTAATTATCCTGCCACCTGTTAGGAGCAGCCGATGGCAGCGTCCCTCGTGCATTATCCGCTGCCGGCAGCGGAGCAGGGAGGGGGATCCCACGGGAAGAGCCCCAGACCCAAGCGGGAGCCCTGACCGCAGACAGCAGCGGGAGCACGCAGGGGTTTGTTCCATTTCAGGTCAACTTCCACTGTTTGTCTGGCTCCTGAGCAAGGTCCTGGTAATTGTCTGAAGAGGACTGTTTGTTCGCTTCAGCTACCACCTAATAGAGAGTTTTAAATGGAAAGGATCAGTTGTCTCCGTCCATCCCTTGAGAATTTCACAGGGTGAACAAACTCCCTCCAGCAGGGATCCAAGGCAGCGCCCCAAAGATGGAAAACCCCTTCTCCTCCTGCCCCTGGGTCCTCACACCCTAACAGAGGTTTTCTCAACGGCAACTCGATGGTTTTGTCTCATCGGAGGATGGAGCAGCCCTCAGCGTTTAATGGGAAAGAAATGAGTGCTTTTTCTTTAAAGATTTACCATGTATAAATGGATGAGGGTATTAAAGGCAACAATTAACTTTATTGGAAACTTTATATTCTCCAGCCTCATTAGAACTGCCAACAAGATCTATTATTAGCATTACTATGCAGATAATTTAATAAAAAGGGTATTTAAAGTGGATACTTTTGCACTGGAATCAAATAGCTTTTCTTCCATGTCCTGTCCCCCTTTCTCCCTTTCACCCTACGCTGCATCAGAGGCAGGGACTGAGACCTGAAGCTGGTTGTGTCTCATGTCCCAGGCTCCCCCCAAGCTCACCAAGCCTTGCAGAGAACAGGACAGCACCAAGAGCCTGAGGTCCTGATCCAGCCCTGCCCTCACTGTTTGCTGTATGGATAGGCATCAAGGGGAGAATTCCTCCTGGCTCACCATGGCTCCGGAGCAGGGGCAGCGGGATCTGCGCAGAGGGAATGCTGCCCTGCCCAGGCTGCTGTGCTGCTGTGTGAGACCAGCTCCCATCTCCTAATTGTGCCTGCTTTGTAAGACATTCCTTACTCATGACGTCTGCTCCTCTTGCAGGGCTTCCAGTTTCAGTGGATCATCCCAGAGCTTTGCTTTCACTGAATCCCTTCCCAGCCACAGGCAGCAGCAGGAGAAAAAGGCAGCCTTTAAAGAATAGAGCCAGGAAAGGTTTCCTTGTGGCGCAGATGCCAGGACTCCTTCTTCTCTCGTTACAGCTGTGCTTAGCGCAGTGGTTTTAACAGGGAAGTCAAAACCCAAAGCAGAAGTTGGCTGAGGCTGCAGCTCACCCCTGCCCTGCAGTGGGAAGGGGAGGGCAGCTGCTGGGGTGTAGAAAGCACCCACTCAGCGCCCAGCCAGAGACCCACAGACACTGATGGGTCTGGAAACGGGAATGCTGCGGCCAAATCCCACCAGCCACTGGTGAGCAGCTGCATTTCAGCTGGCGCCAGCCCCCGAGGCAGGGCTGCGCAGCCCGAGGGGGGTCTGGGGAGCCTGGGACATGGGCTCTGCCACCATAAAAAGGAATCTGTTTAATCTGTGGGTTTAAGTTTTCACCGACTGGAGCAGAGCTGCTCTCACCCGCTCTGCCGCACTGCTCACATCCTGCTCTGCAGGAGTCCGGGGGGGGGGGGGGGGGATACACCCAAATACCATTGACATGAGCTCATCTCTCCTCCCTTTCCTGGTGTTTCTCCAGTGTAGAGCAGGGGCAGGACAGCTGTGCCTCAGGCCGGCTTCCACTCATCCCTATGGTGCCCTTGAAACGCACGGAGCATCCTTCATCCCTGAGGGAACCCAGCCCTGGGACACCCCCAGACAGTGCAACATGGAGCAGCACCTCCTGCTCAGGCAGACCTCAGACAAGCATCGTGGATCCCTGTGCTGAGGCGGGATGCAGTGGTGATGGTCGCTATCCCAGTGCGGCTCCAGCTCCCGGCCTCCCGCGCCTGGGCCCTTTCCATCACATTTATTACACCCTGCAGTGTAATTAACTGAGAGGAGTCAAAGGACCCGAAAGCAGTGATTGCAATAAATAATCACTTGGTGACCGAGAAGTTAATATTCCACCAGGGTCTCCTCCTGGCCTCCAGCTGGAATGGCAGAGAGAAGGGAAGAGTAATGAAGCCTGGCAGCGTGACCTGCAGAGGCCAGGCTGCATCCTGCACATGCTTCCTGCCTGGTCCCACTTCTCCCCACAGACTTCAGAGCAACAGCAAAACCATTTTTGGTGGCTCTTTGAGGTGGGATTTAGGGAAGCTCAGGAAACTGGAACGCTGTAAAACTCAACATGCAACAGCTCATCTTTTCCAAAGGGAACCAGACCAGTGCATCTCAGACTGCCACAGCTCTCTGCTCCTTGTGCCAGCCTGCAGCTCCCGGCAAACCAGGGTCCCAATATCACATCCAGGAAAACATCCACACATCAGAGACAAAAGAGCATATGGAGGTGCTTAGGACACACGGACTGCAAGGTCTTCATCCTGCTGCCTCCTCCTCCTCCTCCAAGGGAGGGTGGCAGAGATGCTCCGGGTGCTTTGCTACATCCCCGCTTCACCCTGTGCTCCCCACAAGGTCCAGAGGCTGCAGTGGGACACTGTGCAAGCCCCGCGCAGTGGAGAGCTTGGCTGTGCTGGCCATTCATTAGCTCCACATGTCTGCTAATTAGAAATCTCAGCTGAGATTTGCACTTTAATGAATAGCTTGCACTGGAAACCTTTATAAAAGCCCCATCCATGTTAATTCCATCTAATCTCGGCCATTCCAGGTACCACACGGATAACGTTGTCATAAAGCAACAAAGCTCTAACTTTTCAGCTCCACCAGAGAACACCCTCCTGATGTTAGACATTTATCTTCTGAGGTGGCGCTTACAATGAACACCAGCAATGTGCCAGCCTGTGCCTGGGAATGCTCAGCCACAGCTATTACCCTTTGCAGGGCACCTCCATCTCCCACACCCACTGCTCCCGAGGCTCTGTTCCTGGGCTATTCCTGTTTAGTCCAGGACAGCACCCTGAGGCAGATGAAGGAACACAGCAACTTTTCCTCCCTGAAATGTGCTGGACGTGAGGGAATAAGGAAGGCAAATAAGCAAAGCAAAGTCAAGCTTTCTGTACAGAGCTGGATGCCTAACGGTGCAGATTACAGCAGCAGGTGATGAGTGGCTCCAGCCTCCGCTGTGTAGGCTGGGAAAAATCCTGTTAAACCACAAAGGTGCTTTAGCTCCAGCTCCCCATTCCCGAAATGACAGAGCTGAAGTCAACGGGATGGCAGGAATGTCCCGGGAGGGCTGAGCGTGGGCTCTGAGCCTGTCCTCTTCCCTAGTGCCAGTCTGGGGCTGCTCCCACACCTCACACCTTGGCAGTGATGAGGAACGATGAGCAAATCCAGCAGGATAAAAGCGCGATGGGAAGCAGAGCGCGCTAAGGAGTGACACAGGTGAGCAGCCAGAATGCAGGAGGGGAAGAAAGTCTTGGGGCAAGCTCAAGGAAAGGTCAAGAGCTTTATTTACGGCCTTAAATAATCTATTAAGTGCCCATCTCTGAAGCCGCTGGTGCCGAGTACAACGCAGAACAAGGGAGGGCTCACAAGCGGGGCAGAGGGAGCCTTGTTTTGAAGCTCTCCTTCACATCCAGGCTCCTCAGCATCCCCCAGCTCCGGTCCCCACAGGCTTGTCCTTCACCAGGAATTGGAGACAAGTTTCCAGCTCTTTCCTCCCCTATCTGCCCCAACACTCGTTGGAATGCAGGCTTGGACTCGGCAATCAGTAGGTAATCTTGTCAGCATTACTTAGAGAACCAGGCTCTGTCCTGCCCATCTGATGCTCTGTGCAGCAGAGGGATAATCACGGCTCCCTCTTGAAAGGAGGGGAGAAATTAAGGTTGACTTTGGCACAGGAAAACAAGCAATCCAGAGATGACAGTGTGCCACAAAAGCTTAAAGTGAGCATCAACTAAGTCAAACAAAAACAAATCTGCATTGAAAACAGGCTCTTCCCCAGACCACATCCCCACTTTAAAGTGCCTTTGAATTCTCCCCAGCACATTTAGAACATGCTCTCCCTTCGCAGCTCTCGCTGGCTTTGTTTTGCCGGTTGCTAGCAGGCAAACGAGGGCTGGAGCTTGAAGTGATGTTTTCCTATTAGCACACATGCAAATGCTAATAAACAGCTCTGCGGGCTGCGCCAGCGCCGCGTCCTCTGCCCGGCGCCCCTCCGCAGGCAGCGACCAGGGGAAGGACAAACGGACGCTACAAACCCTCTGCCACATCGGGTTTCCATCATCGAACCCCAGCTTTGCTCCTCACGGGAGCTGTGAGCTGCCATGGGGAAGCTGGCAGAGATGCCATCGCAGCGGCCGTGGTCTGGGGGCACTGCCCACATGGTGCCAGGGGAGGCTGAGGGCTTCTCCTCGCTCGCTGCCGCTGCCGGGTTTGGGGCAGGTTATGGCTTGTTTGATATGGAATTTCAAATGATCGCTTAAGTAGCTCGTTAGCTCGTGGCAACTTGGAGCAACCTGGGGGTAGTGGGTGTTTAAGTGTTTAATGCCTTTTTTCTCCCCTCTTTCTTTCTAATTGGCGTTTAATTAGAAGAATAAATAAAAAAAGAAAAGCAGCTTTGCCTGGGCTGCTCAGGTTTAAATATTAAACAGTTCCATTCTCCCGGAGCAGCGGTGGTGAGGGGGGTGCAGGAGCTGGCAGAGAGGGCCAGGATCCCATGGGAGTAGGGTGGCTGCAGGCAGCACATCCTATGGCGCGCAGCAGGGCTGCCTTTGGTCACTTCCTCCAGGAGGAGGAGCGGGACCCCCTGTGCCAGCTCTTTGCAGCTCTCACCTTGTATCCTCCTTCCTCAGCACATCTTCAAGCAGGGATCAGGACTTGGCAAGGCTCCCCCTTGGCTTCTCACTGTGAAAGCTTCTCCTTGGCCCTGGGGAGCTCAAGGAGGGGATGCTCGGGAGGGTAACGTCCATTAGCGAAGCGCTCAATAGCTGCTGCTGTGATCGATCGGCTGCCCTAATGCCTGGAGATCTCCCAGACCCCGGCTGCCCCTCCCGGAGAGGGCGGAGGAGGCCCGATGAAGTCGTAACGGCTTTGGGAGGGCACTGGTATCCTCCCGCGCTGCTCCGACAGGGATGAGGCCGGCGCGGAGGAGCTCCGCAGCAAAGCGCTGGGTTCAAAGCCCTCCTCTCCCCGGTGTAATTACACAATGCTCCCCCAGCATCTCCCTCCGCATCCCCCGTCCGTGGGTGGCCAGGCAGCGCCTCTCATAGCATCAGTGCCTGAAGAGGCTAAAAGTCCCTGCTGGCTGTATTAGCCCCAGCAGGTGACCAACTGCTCTGCAAAGTTGATGTCCGGGAGTTTAACTTTCCCTGCCTTCACTAGAATTTGGGTGGATTTGATGCAAACCATGGCCAAAGTGCATGCCTGTGAATACCAAGCGTGTTAATAGGTTAAAGTAAATCTGAAGTAACATTTGAAAGCTGGAAGATGAAAGTAGATCACAGGGCAAAGATCAAACAATCCAGAACCACTTCTAAGCCTTTTAGTGCTGCGGATTATTAGCATTTGAAAGTGAGGAGCATTAGTGAGAGAAGAGGATGGGGGCTCGGGAAGGAGTTTCTGTTGTGTGGATAAAAAGTGAAGTAAGTGACAGCAGAAGAGGAAGAATGGAAATTATCTGGTTTATTAAGTGCCACACAGAAAGGCTGTGTACAAGCAAGAGTGTGCCTGCTAATAGGAGCCACCACTGGTGTTCAGATTATGGGCATACATCTGGGGCTGTGTACCCGCTAGGATGCTTCCCGGGACCCTCCAAGAGTGCAACAGGTCCTTCTGCTTCAGCACGGGAGGGAAAACCTCTGAAAGGAGCAGCAGACATTTAACTGCACCATTAGTTAATACACTTTATTTCCTATGGAGAGCTCTGGAAGAAGCCTCCTGCTTGCATCCCATGAAAGGCAGTGTGCAGCTCAGCTAACCCGCCATGGGCAGCAGGAGGGAAAGTCCAGCAGCCCCCGAGGTGCTGGGGAAGAGGGGAGCCCAGGAAAGCCAGGGAGAAAGCAAAGAGCCAGAAGCAGCGGCTCTGCTCAGGCAGTGCTGCTGTGTGCTAACAGAGATGTTCTGGATGGGAATATATGGATCTGCAGCCTTTCATCTCCAGCAAGAGCTTCCGCAGGTGGACACTTCAAATCATAGAATCATGGAATCATAGTTGCAGCCAGGGTGGGAAAAGGATCAGGGTCACCCAGCACCGAGCTGGCTGTGTGTGCTGTGGGGCTCAGCATTCCCTAAGCATCCAGAGGGATGTGCCTTTGAAAGCACTGTATCTCCTAACACATGGCCCCTGGGACTAGTCCATAGCTGACCATCACTCCCCTCTTCCCTTGCCCACCTCTGGGAGCTGCTGTACCAGGCAGGAGGGATGCTGCAGTGGGATGCTTGCACACAGACACAGGCACCGGCAATGCTTCCCAGTGCCCTGAGCACGAGGACTTCCTGCACCCCCATGCCCACACACCACATTTCAGGCGCAGAACCACCTTCTCGCTGACAATAACCCATGATGCTGGCATGTCACCATGTGCATTTGTCCCATTACCCGACTACCAGGGCGAAAGCTGCCACAGTGAATAAGGAACTAGCAGATCCCAAAGGAAAGGTATTCGGCTGCTGTCAGAGGAGTCTCCCCTGGAAGAGGGCAGCTGGCAGCCTGCCCTATGGCAGCACCCATGGACTGGGGCCCTGTGGGTACCCACACCTCTCTTGCCTCAGGTGCTTGTCTGGGTGGCTGTGATTTCCAGTGGCGCATTCAGAGAGGGATACAACGAGCACCGTACCTGTGATGTGCAGCCTCGGTGTAATAAACAGTGAGGCTGACTGCTCCCACAGGGACGTGCTAACATAGGAGATTGATTCGCTGCAGTGTAACCACCCAAGGGCTTTACACACAACTGACTAAACTTCCTCTACAATCAATCCAGCCTTTTCACCATTTTTGACAGGGTGTTCTAATATTAATCTACTTCCTTGTCAGTCAGCTCCACTAACAAAGGCTCTAATGATCTTTATCCCAGCACAAGGAATACTATGCAGGTAGGTGGAGGATTTCTGGATCGCTCTGAAGGAAAAAAATCCATCCTTTGCCTGGGTGAAGGACTTGTGTTGCTGATGAATACAGTGAGATTGTGATTAGTGTTAATAAGAGTGATGAAGATGCAAACAGATGCAAGGGAATGGCTGGGCCTGGGCACTGATGGTATTTCACCCCTCACCTGCCCCAGGAAGCAGAGTGCAAAGTGAAGATTTGCCTTGGTAAGACATGGAGCAGGAAAGGGTGCCCAGTGGTGTGAAACAGTGCCTGTGAGCACTGCAGCCTGGATGAGCACCCTGCTCAGCATCCACCCTGGCTGCTCTTAGCCTCGGGTGACCAGAACAAGCACAGTTCTGGTGGGAAAAACGTAAAGGCCCGGGCCCCTCTGATCAAGCCTGGCACAGACTGTTCCCTTTCTCCTGCATCTCTTCCATGCCTCTGCCTCCCGGCAAACTCATCCTCGCTGACAGTTAGACAGGCAGGAGCCCACCTTCACAGCAGTAATTAGGCAAAGCCATGGGCACAGCAGGGCAGGCTGCAAACACCTGAGTGGACAGAGATGCTCCTGCTGTGAGGGGGGCCGAGCCTGCATCCCTCACACGCAGCACAAGCCTTGGGATCCTGCCAGGAACGCACCTCTCCATCACCTCCGTGACACCCCCATGCATGGCTTCAGTGCTGCTGATTTCCCTGTCCCTGAATCAATTCTTCCCACTCTATGGCCCCCATGAGGTGTGACTCTGCGGGGAGATGGCTGTCAGACTCATTTGGAGGTGTTGAATGTGCTTCCCTTGGTGCTGGCTCTGAATTAAAGCCAAACTGGAGCCTGTAGCTGGGTCTTATTTAAGCAGAAATAGGTGTTTTCTCGCGTTCAGTGGCCAGCAGCGGTGTTGCATGGCAGAGCCTGCACCCACAGAGCACCCCTAGGCTTAAACAAAAGCCAGGACATAAACTGTTGGCCTTGGAAGAAGCATTTAACCAAGAGAGGAGCCACGTGCGCGGGGCTGTGGGAACGGTGCGTGTTTTACGGAGCACGGAGCAAACAGGCATGAACAACGCACACGACTCGTCAGCATGCTCACCACCACCACCTCCGCCGCTGCAGTACATTACTCATCCCCTCCCTCTCTGCTCCCTGCTTCTCCTAATCTCATGATGACTGAGCTACTGCGAGGGTCTGGATGCTGTGCTGACTCAGCCCCAGAGCTGAGGACATCAGGGGTGCCTGCTGCATCCTTGCATGCTCCAGCATGGATATTCGGCCTCACAGGGGTTGTGCCTTTGTCCCTGGGCAGGATGCAGGGAAGCCAGCTCCCTGTGCCTGTCTCACCACCTTAAAAGCCATCTGCAAAGCTCGGGATGGACAGGGATGCTCGCAGCCACGTTCCCATGAGCATCCTGCCTCACTCAGCTGATGAACTAAATGGGCACCAGCAGCCCCTGGCTTTGCACCTCAAGCCCAGGGTTAGGGCACATCTTCCAGCAGCATAAGCCAGCAGAGCACTGAACATGCACACCCAGGCTTTGCTCCGCTTGAACCGAGCAGTTTCAAACAGAGGTGCTGGAAATCAGAGGAAGGAACTCCAAAGGGATCATCACCTGAAGGGATCCAGTGGTTAAATAAGCCAGTCAAAATCTGCAGTGTCCCCTCTCTGTGTTTCCTTACATGGGAAACTGGAATTGCAAACATTTACTCAAAATCAACACCACTGCAGGGATCATAGGGAAATCCCAGGGATGCTGCCTGAGGATCACCTTAATGCCTTACGCTGGAGAAGGAGATCCTGAGCAGGTATTGCACTACGCAGAGTGTTATAAACAAGTCTCAGGGTTTGCTTTGCTCCCCCCCTCAACAGAATTCTTAATGACGTATCTTGCAAACATGCTTGGAAAATGGATTAGCAGCACCAGCTGCTCGCAGCCATGGCAGAGCCTTTGCCAAAGCACTTCTACCGGCTCCAAAGTGTTACATCCCCATTCCCTGCCCCGGCAGCACAGGCGCGGGATGATCTGCGCAGGTTGGTCAGCTTTGCGGCGTGCCTTACTCTGCAGCTGGATTGCAGGAGGGAATGCAGGGGTATTGTAAAGCAAACCTTTCCCCTGTTCACGTGGGATGCGGACGAGGAGCCATCCCTTCAGTAGGCTCCTGAGGACACCCATTAATAAACTGCTACTTATCTCTCGGTGCTCTGCAATCGCTGGGTGGGCAGAGCATTGTAATGGAGCTCTCAGCTCGAGTCGCAATGACTTTGACCATGCAAAATTACACTCTATTCTGGCCAAATTAACTAGGTAATGCCTTGCATTAGTGGAAAATCCACCATCAAACCATGAAGGCTGCCGCTCAAACCACTCAAGGCCACAGAGAGAATGGTGATGGGGGAAGGAGGTGTGCTCAGCCAGCGGGCTGAGGGGCTGGTTTTCCATCACCTTGGACCTCATGCATCATGCACGTGGGCAAAGCAAAGCCATAAATGCAAACAGCCTCACTCAGGCCTTCCCCTGCTCCCCCTCTGGACCTAGCAGAGGGATATCAGGAGCTGGGGGATACAGAGGCATCCAGGAAGCCAGGTAGAAACAAAAGCACCTTGGATGGATGGACACACGGATGTCAAACACAGCTTCATTAGGACATGACTTTCTGATCAATGCTCCCCATCCTGTGATCCCAGGAAAGGGAAAAGGTGGGAACTGCCCAAGAGCCAATTTCTGTGGTGTTTCCAGATGAAATAAAGCATTACTGGCTCTAATTAGGCCCCTTTTAGTAAGAGAAGCGCAGGAAATAAACTTGGTCTCATTGCTATGCCGGTGAGTCTCTCTTGCATTTTCTATGTTTAAGTGAAGATGTGGAAGGTCAATTTGCTATGTAAATTTGCGCAAATTTGGCTAAACTGAAGCGATTACCCTAATGGGTATGCAAATTAGCCTCATTGATAATGGCTTCTCTTGGTAACTTTAAAGAAGGGGGGGCAATTACTCCAATTGTGACAATCTTCTTAAGCGTTTCTTTGCCCAATAAAGTAATGATATCTTGACAAATTAAAGAGAATATAATGAAATCCGATTAATTAGTGCTAAGACCAATTAGCACATGCAAAGAGAGAGGGAGAGATTTACAGAAGCAAAATTCACCAGAGAAGACTACAGGAATTCATCATCTTTCATAAAGATGTTTCTACACCTTTGTTTTCTTGGGAGTAACGAGGAGCTCTTACAAAGCCAATACAAATCTGCTTTGCTTGGCAAACAGAGCCTTGGCCAACCAGTGGGTAAAGAAACAAGCCTGGAGGTAATGGCATTGAGGGATGAACCTTGTGGTCTTCATTTGCGCTGGTGCCCTGGCTCAGTGCTGGGCAGTGCAGGCAGCGTGGTGCAGGCAGAGAGCCCTTTCCTGGAGCCCCAGAACTGCCTGACTCCAGCACATCCCTGCCCAGCCACCCGCAGCACACAGGGAACGTTAATTACAGCAAAACGGGAGGCAGCAGCTCCAAGCTCACCCTGCTACCACCATAAACCTCACACGGAGCAATAGAAATAATTACCAGCAACACTGCACGTAATATACTTCTGTGTCATCTCTCTCCTGTTGGTAATAAAGCTACCTAACAAATTAACTGGGAGGGAGGGCCCCTTTATTTACCTGATAATTAGATCATGCTGGAAAAGGCTTCATAGGGAATGCTGCATGGAGGGGTATAAGTCAGGGAGCACCAGCCTGTGCTGGGTCCCAGCCTGCTGCCATCCTCATCCCACCTCGGGCACCCCCAGGTTAACACTGTGCCACTGAGGGGTGAAGCTCGTCTGCCCCTAGACATGGCTCAGACACCCCTTTGTGCCACACGCTGGGCTGCAGCGTGTTCTCAAGTGGATCAGTTGTGCTATGAATGAGGGCTCACAGCCCCCATGTGCTTGCAGCCCTGCTCATCCCTGCCACACACCAAGCACTGGCTGTGTCCTGATGCCAGGGCTGACAAGGGGCTGAGAAGGGACCTGGCACCATTCCCATCCACCTGCATCCAGAGAATTCCCCGCTGGCCACTCGCCCCCTCCTACAGACCCTGGCAGAGCTGAGGGCGAGCAAGAAAGCCTTTTGCTCCGCCTGTTTCGCCCGTGTGTCCTGGTCTGTTTGTACCTTTAAAGCACCTCATGGGCATGATGTGTGAGCTAGGATAGGGAAAGGAGCAAACACACAGGGCAGAAAAGCACCTTGAGAGGGTTTGTCCTTCCACTCTCCTTTTTTTGGCCACATCTTTTCATTCTTTGCTTCATGGCATTTTGTAGCCTACAAAGACAGGCAGCAAGGAGGAGAGAAAAGCTTTGCCTTTGGATCAGCAGCAGAAGCCTCTCCTCGCTCCCGTTTCCTGGGCGATCTGTTAAACTATAAAACATTAAAGGAAGAATGGGGAGATTGGGGGGAAAATGTGTTTTTCTGACTTCGTCTCTCATTTGTTAATTGTGCTCATCAGTGAAAATCATTTGGCAGAGAGGGGGGGAGTGAAAAAAGCCAAGGAAGTCGCTGATCATATGCAGGGGAAATAACTCAGATGTGAAAATACTTCAGGCTGGGAGATTGCGCTATTTATTCACACAAGTGTCCTGCTGCGCTTCAGAAACGCAGTGATTTAATGAGCTGCTGCAAAGGTGTTTGTTATTAAGGAGTCCCGCTCTTCTCCCGCATGCACAGAGGACGGAGCCCGGCAGAAGTTCTGACTCGACGCCTTATTAAAGCTTTAGTGGCTCTTCCCCCGCTCCCGGCTCCGGAGCGCAGTTTGAACCCGTTCCAGAACTAAAGACTGAACAAGCCGAGCGGGGGTTTGTTCAACGCAGATGCCGGGCGAGCGCTGAGAACGGCTCCGAAAAGCATTTGTGTTAACAGATGTTCCTGTCTGCTGCACAGCAGCAGCGAATGGAGCCTGGCACAGGGGGCTTGGGGAAGGACACACATCCTCCGCTGCCATGCACCGTGCTGCCCATCCCTGACACCTACTGGAGTGCAAGTCCCTGTGGACAACCTCTGTCCGTTTCATTGTACCAGGGCAATGAGAAATGCCCTTCAGAGCATCCCATCCCAGTGCAGGCTGAACAGCCCCCTGGACACTGGGAATACCAACAAATACTAAGGTTGATGGAGAATCTCTGCCCAGGGGCATTTTGAACCCACACCATGCAGCTTGGCTGCTGGGCTGGAGTGGAGCGTTCCCCCTCTCAAGTCGCTGGAGCACCACTATTACTCCGAGGCTAAGCAGCGCTAATGGAGAACGCTTTCCAAGTCTCATTTTCCTCTGTAATGGAAAATGCAAGAGGGAGATTTCAGTCTGTGAGCCCTTCTCTGAAAAAACAAACATCTTTACTGGCACTGGACAGCCTGCCAATCAGGCACAAAATTGCTGGCTTCTCTTTCTCCCCTGAAGGAATGCCTCTGCATACAAAGATAGCAGAAAAACTTCAGGGCCTGGAGGATAAAAGGGCCTTCTCTGCCTTTCAGTGGGTGATTTGCAATGCATTGCTTCAGCATAATTTCCCATCTCCACCTGCTCACAAAGGAGGCTCTGTTGCTATCTGTGAGTTTAATAATTTCTCTTCCCTTCACCTCGCATTCGGAATGCATCTTTCAGCACCTCGGCTCCTGCTCTCAAACCAGGCTGCGGCTCTGCCTGAGCTCTGCCTCTTGGAGCTAAAGCAGTTGTGAAAATAGAGCCTTACCATTCAAAGGACATCTTGAGCCAGGAGCGGGCGGGATGCTCGTCTGGAGGAGGGAGGCAGCAGGCGGCATGGACAGCCCCACCAGCTCCTGGCACTGTGATACCCACAAGCTCTGCAGCCATCACATGCGGTCCCTCTGCAGGGACATTGTCTGAGCATCCCTCATCCCAAGGCAGCCACAGGCTGCAGGGCTCTGTGCTCCCCTGGCTCCAGTTGTCCCAGCAACAAGGCTCTTGGGAAGCACATCCTTCTTTAATCCATGCTTCTAGTACCCCCGAAGTCCTTGGCGCACCCACCCAGAGCCATGCCAGTTGCACGGTTGGGTCCTTCTTGGGCTCTTTGGAGCACACCAAGCAGATCTGCACCATCCCAAGAGGGAAACTGCTGAAAACCATCACCAGATGCTTTCAGACTGGAGGATTTGCATAAGTTATTCCCCAAAGCCTCCAGGCCCCACAGGACATATTCTTCATCCATTTACCCAGGAATACAGCTATTAAGAGCCTGCAGACATACAGCATTTGCAAAATTAGCACATGAGGCTCCAAAATAATCCATAAATCCATCTGTTCCATGAGTCACATCTGATCATCCCTTCCCCCTTCAGCTTTCCAAGGGGAAACTCCACGGTTCCCCTTGCAACGGGCAGTGACAGCCTCTCACGTGGCCCCGGCACGTTCCCCAGCCTGGGGAAGGTGAATTGAAGGGGTGGATGCTCTGAAACCCATGAGCAGTTACTGCTCTTCAGCCTCCAGCGCCCTCACAGGGACCTTTGCATCTGCAGTATAAGACAGATGCCTCTTGGCTTTCACTCACCAGCGCCTGACCATTTTATACCAAGACGCATTCAAAGGCTTCTCCCGCATCAGGCAGGAGCTCGTTCACAGCCATGAGGAGAAAAAGCTGCTCTATTATTCATCAGGACAGTCCTTACAGTTTGTCCCGAGTCCCTGGGGAAGTGAGGTGCCACCATGCTGCCTACGAGCATCCCTGGCAGTGCTGCCCCAGCGCTCTCACCCTGCTGTGTGCATGGGTCATTCATTATCTCCAGCATATAATGAAGGATGATGAAGAGACGGATGAGAACAGGAGGAGGAACTGCTGCTCCCCTGCCCAGTCCCCTCTTCACCACCACGGGATGAGTACCCATCTCAAGCAGCCTCACAGCCTCATCCAACACTGCTCACACCGCGGTGACTTTATGTATTTTGGGTACAGTTCATTGTGCAGCACAACTGAGCACACATCAATAATTCACACCACTAAAGACTGCTGCAGAGGCAACTTTCCTGGGATTTAACATTCATGTCCCTCGCAGTCCTGCCACAGCAAACCAGAAGAATTTACAACTTGATCTACACAACCGGACTCCCTGTTCCTACTCCTTTGTGGCTGTGTTATAACCACCACTGAGCCCTCTTCGGGCTGGGCTCAGCCTGCAGCAGGGACTGCTGGTGCTGGGATGATCAGAGAACCATGGTCCATGCAGCTCCACAGAGGCTTTTAGCTCCAAACAGAGCCAAGATGTGCTGGGGAGCTGGGGACCTGTCACTGCATCCCTGCCTGCTCGAGCATCCCTCCAGGCTCCACTGCAGGCGGAGCAGCCAGTCATGCCAGAGGCTGCTCCTTGCTCTGGGCCTCTCATGCAGTCCTTGACATTTTCCTTCTCAAGGGGCAAGTCCCTGGTGCATCCTCACAGAGTAATTGTGAAATTATTATGGTTGGTGTTTTAATTTAAATTGGATGGAGGAACGTTGTACTGCGGCTGACTCATTTGCTATGGATTTTCACTTAACCAAATTGATTAGTCAACCAACTAGACTTACCTTGAAAGTTGTAATCATTCATTATTAGATCTAATTCTCATGTCGCTCCCAGTCTATGTTCGGAAATGGAAGTGCAAAGACTTGAACCAACTTCAGGCAGAAAAACTTTGGGCTGTGGCAGCAGGATGGGAGCTGCCTGAGTGACCCTGAAATGCAGCACCGAGCACATCCCTCCCATGGCTTATAACACAAATTGAAGAGAGAAGGGTAGGGAATGGGAGAAATCATCTGCTTCAACACAAACGTACTGCCTGACAACGCAGTTCTGCTGCTTGCAGCAGGTCTTGTGCACTGCCCATGTGCACCTGGGTGCCTTCAGCCCCAGCTGAGTGCAGAGAGGAGACAGAAGCAATCCTGGGATGCTGTGCATTCACTCCTCTGGTGTCCTGCCCCTTTGCACAGCTCACAGCACCAGCATCCCCAGCATCCCTCCTCCCCGGGGACAGGGACACAGATCCCTTGCGTGAGTGCCCAGGTTTGAGCAGCTCTAACTACTGCCAGGCGCCACAGAGGCCACTGCCACTTTAAATGAGCAGGCTGCGAGCCAGTTAATATCTTTAATTAACAGGAAGGATTTGCTGGAGGGACCAGGACTTGCTCTCCCAGATGGACTCTGCCCGATGGCCTAAACGGTGAGGATATGCTAGGTCAGGCTGGCCAGGACCTGCTGCTGAAGTACTTGCTGTTCCATGCCAATTAAAATGACTGCAAGGGAGGAGATGCCTCAAGCAGGACAGCTTCTTTTGCTAAGGACAGGCAAGGAGCATCCCCATCCAGGAGCAGGACCACAGCGAAGCTGCCACATCCCAGGGCTGGTACCCATCCAGCGCAGCTCCCACGTCCCCATCCCAATGATGGGTATGGAGGGAGGTGCAGGAGAAGCAGCTGGAGAGAGATCTTTATTCAAAGCAATGTGTGTTAACGTCTCCAAAAGCTTTTAACGGAGGCCATTATTCCCACCCGGAGAATCGATGCATTTTAATTCCCTCCGAGCTATTTGTTTGGCTTTGCTTCTGTTTTTCAAACGCACGAGCTGCTTCTAACGAAACAAGGGAGCCCTGCGAGAGGGACCACAGATTGCATTTTCCCTTCAAACTACTGGAAGTTCATTTTCAAAGCAGAGCCGTTTTCTTGGAATCAATGTGTATCAACCAAAATCAATAGTTACTTTACGCAGATGGGCCGAGGCACCTAAGTGATCGCGCTCTATGCCGGTGGTACCCACATCTCTCTGGTTTTCAACAAGTCAATGCATTTAAGCAGCTGCTCCTGTCTGTTCCCTTCAGGATAATCCCTTTGCAGATTGGATGGACCCCAGTAATACCCCCACTGCTTCGGGTTGATGCTACCCATGGCCTCCGCTGCAGGCAGCACAGAGCAGAGCCTGGCAGCGATGGCGAGCTTGGAAATCCAACCTAATCCCATGCCTTTAGCGAGGAACACTGGTAGCTCAGCCCCCCTCAGCTAGGATGAAAACCTCTGCAGAAGGGGCACACCAGCGCCTGACCACTTCCATTGCACTGACATTTCGGAAGCCTTTTCATGCGGTTTGCTCTCAACAGCGCAATGCCTGGCACATCCAGGTGCATGAAAGGCCGAATGTAAGCATAGTTTAGCAGGACACAGACATTCAATTTAGTTCAAATGCTCTGCCAAGTGCTGCGCCTTTAAGGAGAGAGGACTGCGAGTCCCACTCACCCCAGATACCGGGAGAACTCCGGGCAGGGAGAGCGGCTGGGGCCGGGCTGCCAACCAATGCTTCTGTGATGTTCAGAGCAGGCACCCTCCTTGCCTGTTCCCCCTTCTTTTCACTGTATGCAAATGGCTGCTCTCTGTGAGTTATTAGATAACAAAGGGCTGTTTTCTCTGCAGAGGCTCGCTTGTCTCTGAGTCCAGCGAGAAGGATAATTAAGGAATGCGATCGCTTTCACCCCTTCCCCAGCAGTCTCCAGGAGGGAAACCCAGCAGGTTTACTCCACCTGAAACATGGCAGGTCTGGGGGAGGGCAGAGGACAGCACGAGCTCCTGGTCAGCTGTCCCCATGTATCCCCTCCACTAGCACGATGCGCACACCAAAACCTCTCTTCAGACCAAAGCAAGGCGCCTGACCCCAAGCTGCATCCACCACCAAGTTGTCACAATCTGTTGCAGCGGTACAGCCCCTTCCTTTCCTTCCTCTGGACCCCAAGGAGCCCAAGACAAAGCCCCCTTGCCCTATGCCAGGCACCCGGTCCCCCCCAGCAGAGCATCCTGCAGGGCCACATCCTGCCCGCCACCGGCTGCGTTGCTATGGAGAGGATTTGTTTGCCACCCATGACACAAAGGAAATGGCGCTTTCCAGGCATTGCCTGGGATGCTGCGCTAATGAGGAGCGGAGCAGGAAGAGGATTTGCCTTCTGCAGTCCTTCCTTGCAGGATTCTGGGCAGAACAGGGAGCATCCTCACCGAGCAGTGCTGGATCTATCTTGCTGCAGGGCTATGCGGCCCCATCAGGAACCATCAGCGATGCAGGGCTGAAGCAACAGGTCAGGGGAAGTGCAGGAGCTGCAGCGGCTTCTCTGCAAGAACCCACAGCCCTTCCATCCTCACCTCATCCTGTCTGTGCACTGATTGTGCACCAACTGTGCAAACAGAGGGAGAGGGGCTGCATCTTCCCCTTTGCTGTCAGCACCTGCACGGTGCAGGTGGGCTCAGAGAATGATGCCATCCCTGTGCCAGGAACCGGACAGGTCCTGGGGCACAACCAGCCTCTGCAATGGCACCCGGGCGCTGCATCGCTGCCCCTGCCAGTGCTGCAGCCCATTCAGGTCCATAAATTCTCAGTTGCTCTGTACCGTTTGATTTTTGAGCATCTCCCAGACACTTCCTCACTTTACTGCAATTGATGGGATCATGTGTAATTTGTAAATGATGTTAAGTGAGGTAATAACACTCTGGGAACCGAGTGAAAATCATAAATTATTAAAAATCACCGCACTGAAATGTTACTACTTTGCTTTTGCACCTGACTGATGGCTCACATGCTGTCTTCTCTGCCCCCGAGACCTTCAAACACACTCTCCTCCATCCATTACACCTACACGGAAAGCCGGTGGGTGAAGCAGGAGGTGAGCCAGAAGAGCAGCTTAGCCAGCACTTTCCTCTCCTCCTGAACTTTGGAAACTGCATGGAAAACTCTCGCATCTTTCCCAAGACCTGCATGGGAGCTGGCGCAGCCGCAGTACAGCTTTGATGAAGAATCCTCTCTCTGCAGCATGTCCCTGACCTGCTGCCATGTGTAGAGCTCTACTCGTAGCTGCAGTAAGCACATGGCACCACTGTCCTGTCCCCCAGCAAGAGGAGAGGAAAGGGAAGCAGCAGCTTTCCACCCTCCTGCTTGCCACCCGCTATGGAAAGCAGCAGAGATCCCTGCAAAGGCTGCTGGGACTCACAGTTCCCTCCTTGCAGCAATGGCAATGCCACGGTGGCATCACATCCCTCTGCCCAGTGCTCAGGGACCATGGCCTCAACTGCAGCATGCAGAACACAGCGCAAGCACAGCACACTGCTGTGGGGCAGCACCGGGCAGGTTTGCTCCCCTCCTCACTGTGCTCGAAGCCACGGCCCACGGCTGAGGCAGGATGCTGGGATCCAGGGCTGCGGCAGGATGCTGGGATCCAGGGCTGCGGCAGGATGCTGGGATCCAGGGCTGCGGCAGGATGCTGGGATCCAGGGCTGCGGCAGGATGCTGGGATCCAGAGCTGCAGCAGGATGCTGGGATCTGGAGCTGCCGCCGTGCTCACCAAGGCCGTACTCATACATTTTTCAGGCCGATCAGTGCAGCCAGGCACCCCACAGACATAATGACTGCATCGGCCTGAATGCAGAGACAGGCAGGGGAACGGCTCCAAGCCTGGTGTAACAGACAGAGCCCTGGGAGAGCCGGGCATTATTTATAATTTAACTTATAATTTGCTGCTCCAAGGCGGTGGTTTGAGGGGGTTGATGTCAGCATGCCTCTGTGGAAAGGAGTGGGACAGGAGAGGAGAGCACAGCACTTCCCCGCTTCCCAACCCGGGGCACGGGAAAAGCTCCTCACTCATGTTCTGACCTACTTTGCATGGCAGAAGCAGGCTCCAGCGTTAACAAAAGAAGTCAAGATTGCAGGATACAACCCAGCGGGCTGCGGAAGCGCAGGCCTGGCCTCAGCACGGCACTCAGAGGCAGTTTGGGAACAGCACTGCAGGCAGTGATTGCAGCCCCCATGTGATGCAATGAGGAGCCAACCGGGGGCACAGGGAGAGGAGCAGCCCCATCCCCACCCCTCTGCCTGCCTGCAAAAGCATCCTCAGAATGAAGCCATCAGCACCATGTGGCATGAGGGACATTGAGGGGTGCCAAGGGGAGCACTCCGACCGCTGGAGAAAGGTGACTTCCAGTTCTGATGCAGGATTACTATAAAATGCTTTGTCAAACCTCCTTTTTTCCCCCAGAAAACAAGGCTTTCCATCAAACTGTTTCTGGTTGAAATCAATCTGTTTCCTTTGAGCAGCTTTCCAGACCCAGCAGTTTGGGCCAAAAACTTGTCACTTTTGAGACAGCTCTTTTCTCATCTTTCAGCAGATTATTTGTTACTTTCAACAAAGTCATAAACCATCCCCTGCATGGCATTAGCCTGTAAGTGTGCAGCCATCCCAAGCGTTACTTTATGTGAATGAGGTATTCGGGACATCCCTTTGCATTTGCCTTGCAGGCTTTCCTTCCAGAAAGATCAGTTTAGCTCCTCTTGCTGCCTTTACGGGGAAAGCAAAGGCAAGGAAGGTGTCTGTGCAGAACGGTGGCACGCCAATGGCACCACAAGCAGGGGCCATCAGAGGGCAGGACGTGCAGGCAGGGTGGGTTTGCATCCCTGTCTCAAGCCCAGCCTGTCTGATCAGCCCGATAGCTCATGAGCTGTCAGAGCACTTTCTCAGAAGCAAATTGCATCTATAATTAATTTAATTATCATTACCGTGGTGGCTCTTTGTATAGGCTTAATAAACATAATCAGATTTTGCCCTCAGCCTCCTTCCCTACTCCTTCTGCTTCCTTCCATGAGTTGGGCAGTTTGGGGAGGGGAAGAAACCAGGCGCAGGCTGAGTAATTAAAGTTTCCTCTGTTGTCACGCATTAAATGGCGCATGTTTCAATCACCAGCCATTGCTGGTGGGGGTGCGGCCACCCCAGCCCCATCCCACCACTCCCAGGCGGAAGCCAGGGGCTCCAAGCCTGCTCCTTCCTCCCCAGGGCGAGGAATTTTGCATTGCCATGGAAACCTGCGGATGGGGCAGCTCAGCATCTTCTTACTGCAGCTGTGGTTGGAAGAGCTGTAAGAACCCCAGGGCACCCCCAAGGCACCGTGTGCCCCGGTAGTGGGTGGGCAATGGGGATGCTGGCAGAAGCACTCCCCTCACAGATGCCACATTTCAGGCTCTGGAGTGAGACCGATCACTCAGCCCACTTTTAATCCCATTAGTGCCTGCCATGCTGCCCTGGAGCATCCCGATCCGAAAGCTTTGGGGCACCAACTCAACCACCACCCGCAGCCAAAGAACACTACATCAGCATTACTGCCTTCACCGAGCAAAACTGTAATCTAATCAAAAAGATATCAGCTTGGTTTGACAAGACCCATTTCCCGTGCACCCACGTTGATTGGCATTTATTATATTACCTCCTTTAAGTTTTTTTTTAATGAGGTCCTGTATCAGCTCTTCCATTATATTGTCCAGGCCCGATGTCAGGCTGACAGGCCTGTAATTACCCACATTATCCCAGTGACTCGTTGGCACACCACTAGGTTTCACACAGCCTCCTGGATGGGGCCACTGGGTAACCACCGTTCCAGCAGCATGCCCACACAGCATCCCCCCAGCTGCAGCTCCCTGCTGGATGCAGCCCCAGGGCTCTGTCCTGTCGTCTTATTAATTCCTAATTTCCAATTTGCAGGAGGAGAGACCCTTAGCCCTCCATCACGCTGGCCCAGCAATCACAGCGCTGAGCCAAGTATCTCTGGACAGTCTTTAATTTATTTCCCGGCGCACACGGACATGCTGAGAGACTTGATGGCACCAGCTTAAGCATAATAAATTACTCAAGTACCAGAGATTAGTTAATAAAGTGTCAAGCGCCCGTAAAGTGCTGCTTTGTCAAAGATACAAAATATTCCTCTGTTTCTCCCAAGATAAATAGCTCCAGTGGAGGGAGGAGTGCCCCATCTCCCATGGCACTGATGCCTGGTGAGGGGGTGCTCACTGCAACGGCATCCCTGCCCTGGGAATGTGGCGACAGATTCATTCTTCCCGGCCTCTCCCCATCCTCCTCACCAGCTCTGGTGCCCATCAGCTCACCAGTGTGCCCACTGCCTTACAAACCCCATTGAACCTAAAGGACACACGATGCAATCTCCCTGCCCCAACCGCCAAGCGCCCTCCAGCTTCACAGGAAACCTTCTGCTACCTCCAGAATGAAGCCAAATCACCACTCAGGCTGAAAATTCCCTCTGACTGGACACCATTTGGAGGACGTCCCAGGCAAACAGCAATGCCCAGGCCAGCCGCTCGCAGCCCAGGCTGCATGGAGCTGCCAGCCTGCACGTCATGACCCACCAGCCACCCAGCACATGATGCTACAGATGCAGGGGAACCCTTAGGCAGTGCGCCCCACTCCCGGAATCAGCATCTCCTCAAACCCCACATCCTGGGCAGGGGCTCCCAGCAGCCACAGGAGACAGGGAGCAGTCTGTTCCCAACAAGCAGTGTCTGAGGGTGTGCATGAAAACAGTGACTGGCAGCTCCAACGTGTCAATGCAATGCCAGAGCAGAGCTCACTAGGTGTTCCTGCACTTGTACTGCTTGATTTAATTACCAGACAATGGGAAATGGGACTAGAGAAGGGCAATTACAGAGCGAGGCAGGATTGTTTGGGTGTAAAACTACATAATAGTCTGCAGGGGTCTACTGGAGCCCTGTGCCATCCTCATCACTGCCCCGGGCTGCTCTTGCAGTGCTGCCCACGGGCTGGGCCGGGTCTCAAGCTCTCGCTTGTTTTACTGCACCGCAACAGCGGTCCAAGGAGGAGATAAAATATTCAACGGGGCTTTCAGATCTCCTGTGTTGTGGCCAAGTGTCTGCAGGTTGTGTTTTGGCTTTTTCATTACCGAGGAGCTCTGTATTTAATCAAAACGTGGCAGTGATTTCATCGCGCCTGAAATGTGGCTCCGCACCCGCCTGCCTCCTCTCCCTACCACAAATCACCCTGGCTTTTGGCCACGCCGCACACAGAGACAGCTCTTCCACTCTGATCTCCTTTTGAGAGCGACAGTGCTGAATTCCCCTGGTCAAAGTAGTTCTATTTATCCCATTGGTGCCTACCACAATGCCGCCGCTTGACTCACGCCCAGAGATTCATTCTGCTCCTATACAATAACAAATGAGATGAAGGGTTTCGAGGGAAGTTTCCTTGATAGGCCGGGCTCAGCTCCTGAAATCTCATCCCTGCTTGTAGGCAGAAGGAGGTTTTCTCTTGGGGCTGCTGGAAGCTTCTGTGTGCCTGATGCAGGGATGGAGACGAGCCCCTGTGGGTTTCCATGGGGCGCTACTCCCACTGACTTGGAAGCACTCCTTCCTCTATGCTTCATATGGTAGCTATACATACAGATAGTGCCTATATGAGGGGGGCTCTCCCAGACTGGGAGAGACATGTTGAGTGTGAGCATTCCAAGCAGACAACTTCAGATATCCCAGCCGCATTCCAGAGGTACCCACATGCCACGGCACAGCCTAAGCTGCATCATAAGCCACCCATTCCATAAAGACCACACTAAAAGCAAGAATAAACACAGGGATGTGCTGCAGCATCCCTGGCCCTGCTCCATCACCTCCCTGCACTGGGACCCCCCAGCAGGCAGGATGGGTGGCAAGGGAGAGGATTCCAGAGGCTGCTCAGACAGAGCATGGCCAAAGCCACGTATGGTTTCCCTGTTCCCTCTCCGGCTGCTGCTGGCCCTGCGGTGTTGCTAAGCAATAGGAGAGCAAGCCCAGCCTTGTAGATCCATCCCATCCATCCCGCTGGGCTGGAAAGCAGTGCCTCAGCCCACATATTGCAGGGTCCCTGCGTCTCCCTGTGCCCCTCGGAGCCCTGCTCCATTGGGAAGAGGATCCGCTGCCGAGCTCCCTCCTGGCAGCACTGCCGAGCCTGAGTTCTGCCTGGGCTTTAGGCTCGCTCAGCTTGGATCAATTAAAGTATTGACACGGGCGCGCTGTAGATCAAAACTGCCAGCCCTGTTTACACTGTGTGCGGCTCCCAGTCAATAATCCTTGTCGGAAGGATCTGGTGTGTTTGCTCGATACCACCTTTGGGGCCGGGGAAACCACCAGGGCTTGAAAAAACCCATTTTAAACAGGATTTCTTTGTTTAAGCCTTGGCACAGTAACGGAGTCATCTTCCCGCTGGTGTTTCCTCCCTTGCACAGAGGGAGAGCAGTACCAGCTCACAGGGAGAGTTGGGGTCCTCGCCAGGTTAATAAGCTATTGAGGAGCAACGCCTGTGGAAACAGGGTATGCAGGGAAACACAGGCATGCTGCCACCCCACATGGAGAAGCAGAAGGTGGCAAGTGTAATAACGCTGCTCTTCTGTTCTTTACACATCATTATGACTGTGGGTACATGGCGCAGGTGGGATCCTGATAGCTGCCGTGGGATGCACACAGCGGCACTGACACAAGCTAACCCCAAGCAAGTCACACTCCTGAGCTCGTGTCGCACCTCCAGCACTGGGTTAAACCTTCCTCATCCCGACAGGAGATGCTTGCACCCTCATCTGCTCTCCCTTCGCCAAACTGTGCCAGGGGATCCTTAAGTGGGAAGGCAGCTGCCTAGAGGAGCTCTAGGATGAAGCATCCCATGGGAAGGGAGAAGAGGGGAGGGAGCAATCCCAGTGCTGTGCAATGATTCCCATAGGAGCAGGGAGCGCTGCCCCAGGAATCCCGGGATGTCCCAGGAGCCTCAGCAGCCCTGGGGAGCCCCAGGGGCTGCTGGTATTGGGAGAGTTTAGGACCAAATTTCTTTGTGCACAGCATCTGCAGGGACAGACACATTACTCAGGAGCCCAAGAAACATTCCCTTGCTGCTCGGATGCTCTTGGGAATACCCGGTCCAACATACACAGGCAATTCATACGGTATCAGGAAAAACCACAGAGCCAAACCCTCCCACAATCCAAACCAAAACACACACAAAGACCAAACTCCACTGCCTTAGGCTCACTAGTGCAAGTGCTGCTGAGAGACAGCGAGTGTTTGTAGCCCCAACGCTGAGCAGCAATAGCTGGTAGAGCTATTTGGAGTGGCAATCTCTCCCTTTTCAGGCACTGCCAAGCAGGAACAGGCCCTTGGGAAACGCCAGATGAAGATCACTTCTTAAAGCAATAATCCCGCTCAGACTAACGAAGCCCCAGGTCAGATTAGCACCAGAAGCGCCTGCCATGAGATCTGGAGAATTCCAATCACCTTTTTGAGTAAACTCCAACCAGTTACGCAGGAATCAGCGATTCCCTTGTGTACATCTTTGCACGCTTCACTAGAGTTTGCGGAGTCTATTTACCACATCTAGGACCAATTTCCCTCCCTTCAGCTGCTTTGAAGATAATTGAAGGTCCTTGCATCGTCTGCTTGCAAATGTAAAAGCTGGCTAATGTCGAAATCGATGCCTCCCAGTTACTGCTGCCTCTTGGCGGCATCGAGCGGTGTCTAACACAGCCCTGGCTCACCGGATCAGCAGATCTTTGCTGGCCAGGTGCTTTGTTAATCAGAGCAGTCTGGGAGCGAGCCCTGGCCCCTCGGATAGCCCTGACCATATTGAGTCCTTAAGGCTGAATTACATATGTAAGAGTGAACTTCGCAAGGCTGTACCGCAGGGGCAATCTCTCTCAGGGACACGCTGCTGAGTGTCAAACGTCCCTGCCTGTCCTGCAGCACCTTCCCCTGGGAATGCTGCGGGTAACAGGTCAGCGCTGCACCACACTGCAACCTCCCCCCGGCCCCATGAGAACAAGACAGTGATTTTCCCAAGCCCGGGATGAATATCACATGAAGGATTGGGTTTCCATGTTGAGCCGCAAGCCCTTCGTTGTTTCCAGACAATGAAGGTAGATATCAAACTCAGCCACTGTTGTTATCAGCAGAATTAGAGCCTAAAGGCTCTTGCTGGCATCTGTGCTGGGCATCATGCTGTGACAGAGAGAGAAACAGAGGATGTCCTGGAGAGCTCGTGATGCCCTAAACCAGGCAGGGGATGCCAGCCCCACTTGAGGACCATGCCCATCATCGCTGCAATGACCAGTCTGTTCCCTGGGGACCCCCTCCCACCCCTCTGACATTGCCCCACTGCCGTGCTGGGGAGCAGCAGCTCCTGCAGCACACAGCGACCCGCACAGAGCTTACATCTCAGAAAACACAAATCCTCCAGGGGCTTTGAATGGCAGCGGAAGGGGAAAAACACCCTTTGGGGAGCTGAGCTGCCGTAACTGAAACGCTTTGAGAGGGAGGAAGGACCAGAAGTGTCAGTCTGGAAATGGATTGAATTGTGCCACAGTCAATAAAACAAGTGACCCTCGTGTGAAGCTGTAATGGGGTGGTGCTTCTAGTATTTAATTCATGGACTCTCTCTCACCCATACATATCCATCTCCCACACTCCCGGTACCTGCACACTGAGCAGGATCGCACCTCCCCAGTGTGGGGAAACACAGCTCAGTGCCAGCTACCACCATCCTCTGAATTACACACTTGTGGGTGCCCGGAGCGGCCCTGTCCCGCCGCTGCGCTGTTCCAGGTGCCGCCTTGCATCCCTGCTTTATAACTTCCATAAAGTTTATAGCGCAGCAATGAAAACTCATTATTTCACCTGAGCCTGCCGGATCGTAACGATCCCCCGGGTGCTCTTACAAGGTGCTCGGCCAGGCAGGCAGCCCCAGGCCTCAGCACAGAGCAGCTCCTATTGGGATCAGCAGAACCTGCTGCCTCACCCATGGTATGGAAGCCTGGGACGGGCTGGGCTGCGCACAGGCAGCCCTGTCCCCTCTCCCTGCGATGGCTCTCGCAGTCGCACATGAAGGCAAATGTAACACGCAGGAGAGCACTTAAACGCAGGGCAGACAATATTAATTATAACCAAATCTGACCCAGATCCTCTTGCATTTGTACGTTCGTGTTCCCAGCAATAACACCCTTGTCCTCATAGAAAGTACAAAAGCAGTGCAGAAGTTAATTGTATTCCTAAAAGACACTTAGAATATGAAGGTGAGTTCAGCTTCCTTTTAATTATGCAGAGAAACCCAATGGAGCTCCCTGGAAGCCATTAACGTTGTAACAGAGGGATGGAGAGTGGAAAGCAGGGCTTGGAGGGCTGCTGGAGCCCTGCGGTGGGCATCTGCCACCACCACAGTGCATCCATGAGTGCGATGCTGGGGAGCGTTCCCCATCTTTGCTATCTATGGACAAGGACAAGGCTATGTAGATAGCTCCCAACTCAATATTTGCTGGTGGGAGGCTGCTGTAAACCCCAACATGAGCATCCTGGCGTGCAGAGCCTGGCATGCACCAGCCATGCCACCCAGGGCTCAGCACACTGGGAGCACACTGGGATCACCCCTTGCATCAGCTCCCAGCGCTGTTCCTGTCATTTTCCCTGCGGGATTTGGATGCTCCCTGCCTGTGTCTCCCTAAGAGTGGGCACAAGGAAGCAGGGAGAGGTGAAGCAAAGGAATTCACACCATGGAAAATCAACACTAATGACAACACAAAGATGCCCATTCTGTTGCTGCCTGTGGGCCCTTCACTGTGTGAGTGGCAGAGCCAGAGTCTGAAAACAGGAAGGAACAAGGAATTGCAAGAGGGTCATGGATGGTGATGGTGCAGGGGACAGCCTGCCTTTAGGGACAGCCTCTCCTCCCTTCTGGGCCTGGTGCCCCTGGGGAAGGGAGCCCATCCAGATGAGGAGCCTGGGCTCAGGTTGTCCCCCTTTCCTGCCTTGGTCCCTGCTGCCTCATGGCTTTTGTGCATGTCTCCAGGACTAGAAGAGCATTTTTAACCTCCATCTTCTGCTCCTTGGGCCAGGGAACAGCTGTTTAACAAAATGGATCTGCACAGAGCAATAATTTTGCTGCATTACTTAATATAGCTCTCGGCTAAAGCTATAATTGAGTTGGTTAACTAATCAATCTCTCCATAAGCATAGATTTCATTCTGATGCCCATTTACAAGGAAAAATAATAAATACAGGAAGACAGCAAACTAAAAAGCAGCAGCGACAGGGCCTGGGGGTGCTGGAGTCAACGAGGTCTGTGCCTTTACTGGAAAAGCACTTGGAAAAGTTATCCAGGTGGGATGCAGCTCTGGGAACCAAGCTGCTGCAGTGGCTGCCATGACCTGCAGGGCAGAGGGAAGGGGGATGTCTCTTGGCAAGGCCAAGCTGCAGTTATCTGGCTTTATCCAGGCAATCACCCACCCCATGCCAGGACACACAGTGCTGCAGCAGGTCTAACGACAGGGGCAGTTATCCCTAGGGAAGAACTGCCTGCTCCCATGTGTGTAGCCAGGGGCTCACAGAGTGATGCTCCAGCTCCAGCCCAGCCACGTTCTGCACCACCTCTTCCTGCCTGTTTCCTTTCCAACAGCACATGCTGCTTCCCACCGACGCTCCGAGGGGGAGCAGGGCGTGCAGAGCCAACACAGCCATACCCACAACCTCCTGGGAGCCCAAAGTGGGAGCACTGGGTGCTCCAGACCCGTCTGTCACACACAGACCCTGTCACACTGTTAGCAAGAGCCCTGCCAGAGCTGTTGTTAAAAGCTTCCAAAAATAACCCCCAGAAGCATCTCTGACTCAAGCCATCTAATTCAGGCGAAGGATTGATCCTCCTCCAACTGTTGTTTCACGGTGTTAAAAGCAAGATTGATTGTAAATTTATGTTGTAAAAGTGCATCATTATTTCAGCACATTAATGCAGCGCCTTTCTGTGCAAATTGATGTTATTTTTATGATGTTGTTTATGGGCTTGAATAATCGGATTGATTCTTAATTTCTAAGGCACTGTTGGGAGCTCAGGAGGAGACTCCAAAGACAGACTCCATCCCGGCCCAGCCTGTGGGATGAGGGAAAGAACTAGGCATGGAAGCACCTCTCAGTCATGGTCCCCCACTGCAGGGACCAAGCTAGCACCCCAAACCAAGCACTGACAGCCCCTGTGCTGCTTCTGCCATGCCCAGAGCATGTGCACTTAAAGCAGTGCCAAGCTAAGACATAGCCATTGCATGCCCATGGAAGCTGGCACTGATGGGGAGTCACTCCCTGGGGGACAGATGCTGACACGAAGGTCAGGCAGTGGGTCAGCACTTTGCCACCGCAGCCAGCACTGCAATGTGGGGCTGAACACGGCTCTGACCCCATCCCATCCCTCTCCATCCGCATCCCAGCCTTGGCTCCCCGAAACACCCGGCCACGGCTGCTCCTTCCCGGCATTGGGCTGCTGGACGGCAGGAGCTGTTGCCATGGCGAGCCCATCAGCTTGGGGCCAAGAGACAGATGTTGAGCAGGCGGGGCTGGGGAGCATCCCTGGGGAATGCTGCTCCTTGCCTCGGATTTGGGCAGCCTGGGCTCGCTTTGGCTGGCGCTGGTTTGGGATTGATCCCAGGGGATCCGGTGGCTGTCGGAGAAAGGGAGCAGCAAAGAGCTGGAGGCAGCGACGGCTTCAAAAGGCGCAGCTGTCTGCAGAGGCAGCGTCTGCCTGAGGCCACAGCTCCCAGCCTGCCGAGCTTCCTGAATATTCCAGCGCTGGCGAGGCTCCTGCTGCCCGTGGAGCCCCCAGACAGCTCCGGAGAGAGGGAGCACAGGAGGAGCTCCCCTGCCTGCTCCTGGGCCTGCCTCAAGCCACACCAGGACCTCCAGAGGAAGAGATGGAGGGGACACAACAGCACAACCTTGCAGAGCCATTCCCTCCTTTTCATTCATTTCCAGATGTATTCCAAGCAAATCCTGCCAAAGTGCCGGCCATGCCTAATGAATTCCCGCATCCCCGCGCCCAGATCTCCACACCGGGGGCTGTTCCCCTCCATTTCCTATTGCGTTTTTCCTCTGCTGCTGCTTCTAGCCAATATATGACAGATACAGAGGGTGAGAAGTGGCTGCATCTGCGGAAGAACTTTGTTATGAGGCCATTTAAATCATTCTAATTACTCCAGAAACACACCATTAACTTTTCCAATGAGGTCTGCAGAGGGGAGAAAGGGAAAAAATATATATATACACATCTAATGTATTTTATGCGGCTTACAGGGATAGCACAGAGGAATAAGACAAGGGCAGAGAGAAAATAAACAGGCACTGTAATGTCCTGACATTAGGAATTCAGAATTCATTAGAAAAGCATTGATTGCCACAGACTGATTTAGCACAGAGTGTGATTCTTGGGAATACAGTCGAGCCCGCAGAAACGCATTGTAATTCAGAATTACTCTTTAAACAATAACGAGGAGCAGCAGTACTGCTAAGAGTTACCCCAGGCTCTGCTCCCGCTCCCATCTCCAGCCTTGGCCTGCTCGGAGCTACACATCACAAGGAGCTGCCCTGGCTTAGGACAAACCAGCTTGTGCTTCCTAGGACCAGCCCTGACACCACACTGTTGGAGGGACACAGTCCCTCTGGAGCCCCGCAGTGCCCTGATGGCATGCTGTTAACAGGAGCCCGGCTTCAGTCACTCTCCATTCCTCGCTGGTGCCACACTTGTGCAAAACCAACCAAGCAACACATCCCGCTCATCCTGCCCTGGGGATGCTGGTTGAGACCAGCCCCACTGCGGGTCATTACTTCCCTGGAATGCCCCATAGCACAGACAAGGCCGGCAGCGAGGAAAAGCTTTGAGCTGCCTCTGCTGGGATGAGGCTGGAGCTCCCCTGCTTCCAAGCAGAGGAATCATGGGCAGGACCTGCCTGTTGGGGCAGGAGAAGGTCGAGCAGTGCCTCCACTTGCCTTTCCCACAGCTCCGTGCTTCCATTTCTCATACTAAGGTGCTCTGCTTTGCTAGGGTCCAGCAATCCATTTCCTCCCTGCCTTCTTTCTGCCTTACCCTTGAGCTGCCTCTGAATATTTGGGATGTGTTTCCATATAGGGAAAAACTGCAGAAGGTCCCTCCAGGCAATGGGGATGCTCATGGCCGTCAGGTTGCTTCAGCTCCCATTACACTGAACTGGCAATTTTGCCCTGAAAGTCCTCAATCTGCAGATGCCCCCTGGCCAGAAATCCCAGGGCAGAATCCATAGGGACCATCAGTGAGTCCAGGGCCACTCTGGCCTCAGGCACCCACTGGCACTACCCAGTGCAGCAGTCAAAGCCCGTTCAAGGTCAGAGCTCCAGGTCTGGAGACGTCATGCACAAAAGTAATTATGTAGTTAATATTAAACGTGTCGCTCCAGCAATTAATTATGGACTTTAATCAGGAGAAAAGACAAATCACCGGGGGCTGAAAAGTGATAGTAATATGGAGCTGTTAAAATAATATTTTTGGGTTCCGCAAAACCTATTCCTTGTTAATGAGGGCATAAACGAGCCCCTTTGATGGCTTTAGGAGCTGGGGGTTGGCAGGCAGCGCTGCGGGACTGCGATGCTGAGATTTAACAGAATGCCAAGGGGATTTGCTCCTTGCTCTTCCCAATGGCCCCAATGCAGAGCCACCTGCTCCCCCCTCGCCTTCAGGGATGCGACCGGCCGCTTGGCATCAGACTGAATAAGCCAATCTTTTTGCTAAATGGAAAACCAGGAGAACTTGGATGTGAAGAGACACTTATTTATCCTTTTAGCAGACGGTCTAATGAATAATTTCATGTTTGCAAAAGCTCATGTTGAAATTTGAAGACAAGAGATATATTGCCAAGGCGGCTGCGAGACTGCGACATTCATTTTGTGCTGAAAGATTTACTTAAAAATTAGATTTTACAATTTTAATGCCTCCATTCTTTTCTTTAAATAAGCTGTGAAATGCAGTTAATTAGACTTAAACCCGAGAAGCTCAGACATTTGGGCTGCAGCGTCAGCTACAAAAGAAAACGCTCTTTTTCACTTGCAAATTGAATCTAAATTCATTAGGTGGCTTAAACCTCCTGCTGCCCATCGGGAGCCCCAGAGCTGATGGGTTGAGGGGTACCCAGCGAAACCCCATGGGTCCCCCGAGTGGACACAGGGAAGGAGAAGGATGAGAAGGCAAAAGCAAGTGTTTGCCTTGCAGCAACAAGCTTTGTAAGATCAGGTTCCTTGAGCCCAATGAGGAGAGGTGCTCCTCCAGCCCAAAGCCAGGTAACAGTGTGTTCAGGCAGAGAGCCATCCCTCGGTTTGCTGCTGCAGGGGGTCCCCCAGGATGTGCCTTTTGTCTGCTTTCATCCCAGCTGCTAATTAATTCTCCAGGATATCAGGTAATGGCAAAACCCCCTTAAATCCAGCCCCAGCAGTGCAAAATCAAGTGGGATGGGAGAGGAGGAAGGGAGGGCAGGGCAGGAGAGATTGCAGGAGGTGCTACCCCATTCCCACCCCTGGTAAGGGAGGGTGCCTCTGGAAGCAGTGCCAAAGCCTTGGTCCTAAGTCAAGAGAGGTTCAGCTTTATTCCCCTCTGGACTGCCTCAGCTCGAGCTTTTTATTTGAATCCCTTGGAAACACTCCATTATGCTGGTATTTCCCATTGTTCCCTGTGACAAGACTGCAATTTTTACATTAAGAGATAAAAAATCTACCTTCATCAAAACCATCCAATTTCAACACTGGTATGGAGAATAACATCCAACCAGAACCTCCTCTCAGGGAATCCCCAGCCAGCTGCCCACCCTGTGCCCAGCCCATGCCCACATTCCAGGGAAAGCAGCGACACGATCCACTCGCTACCCACTTATAACATCCTTTCCCTCCTGCAACCACAGCTGCCTTCACATCCCATCGCACCCAGGCTGCCCAAAGCACGTTTTCCAGCAGCGGCGCCCACAAGGGTGCAGAGACAAGGCACAGGGCAAACAGTGCTTGGAGAGCTGCAGGATCAGCTCTTTACCCAGAGCAAGGCTTATTCCCAGGCTTATGTTCACCCTCTATGGAGCAGCACAGGGCCACACACACTGTGGGGACCGAACAGTAGCACTGCCCAATGCCATTTGCTTATTCCTGGCTAAATTCCTAAAAACACTTCTTGGAGGACAGCTGCTTCCAAGTGATGCAATTATTTGCCCCCCACTTGTGCAAAATACCACGGATAGATGGACAATGGCATCCAGCCCCAGCTCCAGAGGAGAGGGGACAGTGAGCATGCTGCTTCCTCAGGCCCTTCAGATGAGAAGAGAGGCTCTGTGATGAGTTATGCGTAGACACACGTACATACACACACAGAAAGGAGAGCCCCGGTGCAGGGACCGAGGGCAGGCACTGGTGAGTCCCCACAGGCACAGGGGTACAAGGGTCTCATTAAGGCAATGGAAGGACGATGTGACATGCATCTTGGCAGCTTTTGTTGGTTCAGACAAGTCAAACCCACTTGTGTTTCACCAGGAGCAGCTCCGGGGAGGCGCCGCGGGTAATCAGGAATAGCCTCAAATACAAAAGGCAACTCGGGGCCTGGGGGAAATCTGCTGAACCGCAGAATTATGAATGGTGCTAAGCTGTAGAAGACGAAACGACGCCTCTGTTTAGAGGCTGAATTTACCGTAAATACCAAACTCTCCCTGTGGCTGCTCTTGTATTTATTAATATCATTTGAACGCATCAGAGCGCCTGCATTCAAAGGGGCTTCCGACAGAACGTGTGTCCAGGTACCTCCAAGAAGAGGCTGCGGAAGCCCCGAGGGCTTCCAGCCCTGGCCCAAAGGCTGCGGGGCAGCTCTTGGTTGAAGCCCCGTCATTCCTGCCCACACAAGAACCACTTCTCTCCTGCAGTTTGGCCGCCTTGCCAGTGCTGACAAACACGGATCGCAAGGAGCACATCGCCCAGGCCGTGTGTCAGCATTGCTTTGCGATGCCGGTGGCAGAAGGATCTCAAGATAATAGGAGCCTCTTCATCTTCAATGGAGCTGGAAGGGAGCAACTGAATATCTGCGGAAGATTACAAGCAGTTATGGATATTGCCTGTCATGCTGCCATCAGCAGCCGCCGTGTTCAATTGACTGGGCGCCTGCTTCTCCAGAATGGTAATGCCAGGAATATTCACTGTGGCCACCCCAATAGCATTCAGACAGCCTCAAGGAGGAGGTGGCCACATAAATCACCCCCACAACCACCTGCACACATGGGGACAGTTGAACTAATGCCTCTGGTGCTGAGCCAAATTGCAGCTGGTTAATTGCTGTGCTCTGGTTGTGGCAAAGGCAGGAGGTAAACACAGGTTATGTGCCATCTGCCGCCCAAGCCCAAATGGTTAACCAGGAATATTTATTCTGCTCCTATTAAGTGTAATTACCCCCTAATCTGTAGGAGCCTTTTATTTCTATGTAATTACAGGATATTTAACAAATAAACCAGAGAAGGGTGGAAGCGGTGGGGGGACTGGGCTGGGTGCAGCCTTGCTGATGTCTGTGTCGATTGGATGGCTGAGATAGGGAGGGGATGGGGTGGCACAGGGACACCCATCCCTGCAGCAGGGCTGGGTCCAGCCATAACCACACCAGAGAGACCTTGTCAATGGCATAAGCTCCAGGGGAGGGATGAGACCAGAAAGGCAATCCGTACGTATTAGCAGTCCATCACACCTCCCTCACACTGTATCTGGTGCAAACAGAAAACTGAGGCTCAAAGCTGGTTCCCTGCAACCAGTGCCATGAATCTATTAGGGAGGAGAAGGAGGTATGGGTGAGACCAGTGCTCTCCATTTGCTGTTCCTGGGGCTGGCTGAGATCCCACAGGGTTTTCACATCCAGTCTGGGTGGAAACATCCTCTGCAGGGCTGCTCCCTCGCCCCAGGATGCAGGATGCATTAGCTCCTTCACATTGATGAAGCTCAGTTCCCAGGATCACAGGATAATCTTTGCCTAATTTACAGCAGTGGTTTTCCCCTTGAAGAGCCCCGCTATTTATTTAACTTGCTTATTTATCACCTGTCTCCCTCCCTTCCTCGCTTCATCACCTGCTTGCACCATGGCAGGAAGAGGCTCCACTGGCTCCCAGTTCAGCAGGAGCTGCCAGCAAGGACCATGACCACGCAGAGGGGCCTGGGAAGGACATCACATCCTGCACCCCTGTCTGGAGCGGTGCTGTGCAGGACCAGGGCACAGCATCATGAGCTCCACTCAATGCCGAGTGGCTGCTGCCACCAGCAAGTCCCCTGTCAGCATGGTGGCAGAGGAAAAGCGACTTGCTGTCTCTTAGGAAACCAAGTGAATGAGCTCTGGCACCTTCCCTGTAAATACTGCCCTGCCTTTGGTTAGGGACTGATACAGGAAACTGAGTTTGACGCTTGTCTCACCTGCTTACTTAAACTGTCATTCTCCCACTTCACCCTTCCCTGGGGGGCTGCAGCAGAGCCACAGCATCCGCCCTGGTTTAGCTGGATACCTTTGCTAGAGGTGCTGAAGTTCCTGCTTTGCCCTGTCTTGTCCCATTCTCAAATACAGTGAATCCCTGTCACCCCCATATCCACTGCAAGCGCTGAGAACAAGAACAGAGTTACCCATGGGAGGCACCTTCCACTCATCCTCACAGGGCAAACCCAGCCCTGACCTGGAGCAGGACCTCTGGTGCTGCAGAGCTGATGCTCTGCCTGCTCCATGGCCAGCACCACTTGCTGTACCCACACAGAAGGCAGGAGGATGCCGCTGAGGCACCTTTAGCCAATTGGTGTTCTAAAGGAAAAAATCAAGGGGATAATTGCTTAATTTAAAGTGATTTATTCCATTAAGTAACTCTTTACCGTAGGCCTTTTTAGATGTTCAAGTGTATTTTCATTAGTGCTGCATAATAAAATAATTGCAGGCACAGGACGCAATTTGTCCTTTTAGGGCAGAAAACTGGATTTCGGGAAAAGCTCCTGGATTTTCTGCCATGCATCAGAGGCTGGCCAGGAGGGGCGAGGGAAACTGGGCTCCCTGCAAGAGGGACTCCCTTTACCTTTGGGATGAGACCAAAAAAGGCTTCTTCTCCCCTTAATCTGGTCCTTTTGCAGGGGTGCACACAGGTGCCCACAATAGAGCCCCCCAAAGCGCTGGGAGCAGCCGGGGTGACAGGAGGAGAGCGGGAGAGCTTGGGCAGGGGCGAGGATGAGGATGCCCATCGGGGCGAAGGCGGGGGCTGAGCTCCCCCTCCCGGCACGCAGCAGCAGTGCCGTCGGCCGCGGATGCCGCCCGGCCCGCGAAGAGGATGCTGCAGCATCCCCGGCCCTGGCCAAGCGGAGGAAGGCAAGTCCCAAACCACCTCGTCCGAGCATCCTTGTCCCTTCCTTCCCAGGCGCAGAACGGCACCGGAGCAGGGTCAGAAGCGCAAGGTAATCAGGCTTAGGTCGGAAACGTTAAAGCGTTTGGTGAGTTTAATCATTTTTGCCTCCGCATCATCTTTACCAAAGCTATTTGCCACTGCTCAGCAGTGCTGGTCCTTTCCAGTGCCAGTGGGGAGCCAATTTGCTAAATGCCAGGAAAAACACCCCATCTCCCACATATTTCCCACCTGCTGTCACGAGCACACCTCATCCTGTCCCTGGCCTCTTGTCATACACTGTGGGCAAAGCTGCATCCCCCCGCTGCTTTTGCAGAGGACACCAAGCTGGAGTTGGGCATCCCACAGCAAACACCCTGTGGCTCCGATTTTTCCAGTAAAGAGCAAGAGGAGGAGCAGGCAGGTGCTCCATGGAGACAGCCTCTCCAGAGCACTTCACGCATGCATTGAATTTAATAGAGCTGTTTGTTTTCCAGGTACAGGCTGTACCAGCATCAGGCAGCATTGGAGGGGCTGGTGCTGAGCCTGACCCAGCAAATCTCTGCCTTATTGTCAGCCCCCTGTTTGTCTCCATGAGCTGATTAAGGGAAGCGAGCGATCCCGGCAGAAGGGCGGGAGGGATGAAATCCCAGCAAACAAAGTGCCGGATTCTTGCTACAGGAAGCGAGCATCCCAGGCAGCTCCACGAGGAAAAAGCATCTTAAGAAAGGAGCAACCTCCCCACTTCCCCTTCACCTCCTCATTCATCACTGTCACATCTGGAGAGGGCTTTTATTTTAACCACCCATTTATCTCCAATTTGACTAATCTCAGACTGGAGCATCTCACACAAACTCACTGAAGGCACCAGGGATGGGAATAGAGCATGGAGCCACCCTGGCTGATGGAAAGTCCCACCAAAGGGGGATGGAGGCTGCAGGCCACTCCAGTACCCAAGCAGCCACAGTAAGCATCCCTCCTCCTCCTCCTCCCCGCGGCCACCCCTGGGTCTTTGAGCTGCTCAGATTTATACATTTGCCTCCTGTATTGCCTCGTCTCACCTTGGAAAGGCAAGAAAAGCCTTCAGCAACAATTTATAGGGAGATAAGCGGAGGGGCTGGCGGGGAGGGCCAGGCATGGGGAGCTGTATTTCTCGGGGAGCAGCTCTCAGTGTACCCTTGCCGCTAAGGTCGTGTGGCAGCCGTAGATGTACTCTGGAGCAACAATTACTCTAGATAAGGAAAATCTGACTGGATAAAGGGACAGCTAATCAGGAGACTACAAGCCCCCGAATTGCTCAAGGAATCCATATTGATCTGAACAAGATATCAAATGTAAAATAAAGGGCTTTGCTAACTCTACAGGCTGCTTCAGCCCCTGCAACCTGGCACTGGATCAGCAAGCAGAGGAGCTGGCAGTGCTAGCTCCTCTCCCTGAAGATGAAGCCTTGCCTGCCCCTGTGGAGCCTGAAAATGCTTTTTTACCTCTCCCTCATGAAAAGCCCCTGAATGGGGCACAAGAAGAGACACACAGGGCTCTCCCCTCCCATTCTGGGGTGCTCTGTCCTGAGGGGTCCATGTGGCCACCCCTTGGGGACAGGATGAGGTGCACGGCCCCATGCGCCCGAGCATCCCCTAGCAGATACACCCTTGCAAGCCCAGCCGAGCCCACCAGCACAGAAGCAAACCCTCCATCTCTGTGGCTGCAATTCCCTGCAGCAGGCACATCCCATAGGGATGTGCTCATCAACTTTCCCCCTGGAAAGTGGAGCTGCAGCAGCCAGTGCCGCAGGTATGTGCCGTGCCCCACAGAAGATGTCTCCTTTCATGCCTCGCCCTCCAGCTGCATAAATCACAAAAAGGATTCCTCCTCTGTCTTTATACCCCATTCCTGTCCCTTTACTCATTCAAAGAGCTTTGGTCACCAATCGCCTCCCCACCCTGAGCCAGAGCCCTGTGACAGATGGATGGGGAGCTCTGCCCACTTCCAACCACTCTCCTGTACACACCAAGGAAATACGAGGCCATAATTCCTCCCCCCGGCAGATATACTCCCTCCAGGAAGAGCATCCATCCCCTCACCCCAAAGGGGAATACAGGCATGGAAAGGGGGGGCTAGCTTTCTGCCCTGCGCCCACATAGATCAGGAGCCAGCGCTGACAGCAATACACCAAAACCAATGCAAGCGAGAGCAAACTCAGGCCTTAATAACCACTATTAATGCACTGTCAGTGCTCCGGAGCTGAGCTGCTCTTCCAGGCAGCCCATGGGAGGTCAGCACCCCCAGTGGTCCCTGCTGGGTTTGGGGGGGGGTCAGTCACCACCTACACACCAGCAGGGATGCATTCACAGTGTGCATCCTGCTCCCAGAGCATCCTCAGTGGGACCACAGCCCTGGGGAGCCTCTCCCACCCCTACACCAGTACCAAAGCTAAAGGGAGCAGCAGGGGTGGTGCAGCCCTGCCCTGGGGTCTGCACTGAGGAGCAGAGATGGGTGCCCTCCACACCTGCCTGCAGGGACCACACCAGGCAGCCCCGAGTCATGCCTCTGAACCACACTCCGTGCTCTGCTTCCACATTGATTTAGCAGAGGAGTTGGTTTATGCTAAACAAACACTATTTGGTTATTAAAAACATATTTATGGAGGCTTAGCAGCTCTGGTAGGACAGACGGGGCAGCAACGAGTGCCAGCAAGGCGAGTGCTCCCTGCTTCAGAGCAGCACTGTCGAGGGGCTGGTGCCAGGGAAGAGCTCACATCACTCAACAGGCACAAAAGAACCATCAACACTGGTGACCTGTGGCTTAAGCCAGCACAGGAGACATGCAATTTCCTTCTTCTCATGTACTTCTTGCACCCAGCCATTGCCTGGCATCCAGAAAGAAGGTAGTGAGGGACAGCAGTGTCCCAAAGAGCAGCCAGCAGCCTCTGATGGGACGGGAGTGAGCACCACCGATCTGGCCATGAGGGGTCCCCCCTTCGTCTCCAGTACTTCTGCCATAAGACACGGCTCATGATGGCTGGAAGGGCTCCTTCTTTCCCCATTTAAACCCAGCTTCCCTTCCCACCAGGCTCTGCCTTCCCCTGGTTGGGGTTGAGCGATGCAGGGAGGAGAGGCAGGAAGCCCCCCACGGGGGGGGCATCTCTCTCCCACTTGTGTTTGATGTTGCTATGGTGATTGCCGAGCGATAAATCTTGGTTATTATTGCCCAGCGCTTTCAGCCGCAAGCAAAGGCAACCTTTGCCGAGCTGCAGGGTGCCTTTGTTTCCACTCCTGCCTTTCAAAGCCCTCCTCAGCTCGGCACACACCCCCGGGCTGGTCACGCTGCAGAGCAGCCGGTCCCCAACCCCTCTCCTGCCTCCGTTCTCAGGCAGGGAGCATCATCCATGCCCCTTGCAGATGGGCACCAGCTCCTTTCCCCAGCATCATCTCTTCCCAGCCAGCTCTAGGTCAGCAAATCCTCCCCCACCCCTGGATTCAACAAGAGCATCCCCAATCAGTTTTGCACTGTTTACACTCCAATTAATACCCCTCAACTGGACTGCCATGAGAAGCCAGGGGGTCTCATGGGGTATCTACACAACAGGTGATACTGTCCCTGCCCATGGCAGGGGGGTTGGAACTAGATGGTCTGAATGTCCTTTCCATCCCTAACTATTCTATGATTCTCTGCCCAGCCTGTCCCCCTGCACCTATCAAACCAGCCTTGGAAATGTGGGCTTTGGACTCCCAGACACATCTGTCCCTCCTGGCCAGATGTCATTTGCAATGTATATTCTGGGCTGCGCTTTCATCTCGGTCCCTTTTGTATTTTGCCAGAATATTTCTGCGTGTAATTTCACCCAAGGGGAAACAGGCGTCTGAATCTCTGCTTTTCAAATTCCCTTTCCCCTGCATCCCCAGCTCTCTCTCATGCTGGGGCTCTGCTCTGCGCCGGCACAGCCGCAACTGGCGGTAAATCCATAAGCCAGCTCCCTTCCCCTTTGAAGTGCAGCCGGCACCGCTTGGATTCCCTGACTTTTTGCTCCTTTTATCTTCCCTCCTATTTCGTTGTGAATATTCAGATCCACAGATTACATTTGTCTTCCGAAATTGCTTTCTCAGTTGGTAGCTCCTTCCCCGGCTCCTTCTTACAGGGTTTGCCACAAACCTTCCCCTTACCACTGGCTCTATGCAATAGTGACACCGAACCCTTATCTGAGCCCAGACCGCCACCCTGATGGTGGATAAGAAGGGAGAAGAGCCCAGGGGTGCCCCAGGACAGCCTTTGGCCACCCTTTGGGCCGCCAGCAGTGCCAAGAGGGGTGAGGTGCTATCGGGAGATCCAGACGAGGGAACCTGGATGGATGCAGCCCTGCCCACCAACTTCAAAGGAAGATAATCAGAGCCCCGCACTGCTGCTGGGGAACAGATGCTGTGCGTATGCTTTCTGCTGCCCGTGTCCCCCCTCCCCGCCTCTCCAGCTCCTTCTTATCTGCAAAATGAGCAACCGAATTCACTCTCCAGCAGGACAGAGGGACAGGCCCCGCACACTGTCCTGCTCAGTGCTCACTTCTTCTGCTGGAGCTGGGGATAAGCCCTGGGTGGAGCAGCAGGAGAAAGAGGCTGGGAGGGAAAGGGATGCTGGTCAGTGAGGGATGGTGGACACAGCCATGTCCCACCCTGCTCCACAAAGACCTCAGGACCCCATTCCACATCTCCCCTGTAAATCCATCGCTGTCAGCCTGCCCAGGGAAACCACAGCGACAAGAGCCCAACATTCCCATCTGTTCATCCAAGCTCCAGCAGTTCCTCTTTCAGGTGAGCAGAACAATAAAACACACTGAGCACAGAAAGCGGCATCCAGAACACTGTATTTTAAACACCAGGAGGAAATAAAGTAGAGACCTGTTGGCTCATGCCAGCTCTCATTCCCTATCAAACGCCTCAGCCCCAGACTAATGGTGTTATGTAGACTGTTATATTGGTTCTTTGCTTTACAGCACTGTACATCCACCCCTAACACCAGAGATATATCCTCCTCCGCTCAGCCGTTATTTGCCATATTGTCCCCAAATGCCACCATGAGCACTGCCAGCCTCACTGCCGGTGCCTCAACCACACTTAGAGCCGCTGGAAGAGGCAGGAGAAGATCCTGCTCAGTCCCCATGCGCTGGTCATTTCCCACGTCCATCTCCTTACATGCAAAACCCTCCTTCCCACAGTAATTGCAGCTCTGTGGGGAGAAACACCACGAAAAAGCCCGGTGCTGCCCTGCCTGGGGTCCCAGCCTGGGCACCAGGGAATGATGCTGCAGGGGGAAAATCAGGAGAGGGGGAATCTGCATTTGAACACACCAAGAACTAGTCCCTGAAAGCATTTGCTTATTGTTCCGGGGCAGGAATTAGAGTTGAGCACCAGCATTTTCTCCTCTATCCCCTCCATCACCCCTCATTGCTCGAGCGGAGCAGAGCGATGCTCGCTCAGAATCTGGGATTTATCGTGTGCAGGATTATTAGCAGGTGTGCCGGGATGTTTTGCCACCGAAGGATAGATCAGTTCCTTCCTCCACATCTGAACGCCTCATTTAAGCATTTAGCAGAGGGCACGGAGCGCTCTTCCTTACAAATTGAGGTGTTACACAGCACCGGGTGAGCTGACACACCGCACATAGCGCCGGGAGTATTTTGTCACCCTGATATTTCACAGCGCACTCGTGTCACGCTGGTGACTGCTGTTTGTTCGGGAGCTGTAATGATCCTTTTTAACAGTGCTACTATAATTAAAGTTTTATATAAACCTTCCTAAAGAAGGGGAAGAGCCTCCTTTGAAACCTGCTTACAAAGGGATGTCACCGAGGGAGAAGGGGAAACGTTGACACGCACAGCAGCCACCGCCGTGCTGCACAGCATCCCTGCGGCGCAGGAGGCTTCGCCTGGCACCACGCAAGTGGCAGCATCCCCTGCCTGCTCTTCCTTCAGCCATTCACCACCCTGAGCTCCACGCAGCTGCAAAGTGGGTTTTTCCTGAGCTTCCTCACAAAAAGCCGTTCTTTCGGCAAGCGTTTGAGGATGGGAATATCAGAAGCAGAGAGATTAAACTGCAGCTCTGCGGGCGCGGTGCTGGCTGGCGCCTCAGGCAACGTGTTTGGATGCTTCTCTGGATTAGCCGAAGCTCTTGACATTACAGAGGCTGAGCCAGAAGCTCCTCTCTGCACAGTGTGCTCCAGTGCTGTGCACTGCTCAGGGTCGAGAGCTGCCAGGCCAACGTGCCAGGTAAAAGCAGGTAAGGCTGGACCTGGCTTCATGTGGGGAAGGGCTGCAAGCTCTTTGGTTTGGGCATCCCTTTTGTTTGGATATCGAGTCAGGAATGGGCAGGCTCTGTCAGCCCCTGTGCTGATGCAGCACCCAGCCAGAGATGGATCATTTGGAAGATGCCTGTGCCATGGTGGGTCTCCTCATCTTCCTTTGCCTAATGCAGAGAGGAAGGGACAGCATGGAAGAGCAGATGGCTGTCGGCTGGTCCATCACTGGGACAGGCAGCACCTCAGCTCTACACCATCAGCCTCAACATACAGCCCATGACAGCACAGGGAGAACAGGAATTACAGGCTTTTAAGTGCAGGAGGAGGGATTTACGGTCAGGTGCTATTAACATTTGGCACAACATCCCCACAGCACATCACTCAGGCACCAACGCTTGAGGGATTTATGGGAGGTCAGGTTTGGGGGGTGCAATCCCCATCAGCACCACACTAATTCTGCGCAGGCAGAGGGGGCTGCCGCAGTGTGATGGGCTCCAGGATAAGCAGATTATCTTGTCCTGCCTCACCAAGGAGCACCAACCCCTGACTCGCTGAGCCCTGGATAAAGGCTGAATTCACCTGAGAGTCAACCAGCCAAAGAGGGGATGGAGACTGGTGATGCAGGCAGATGCTCACTGTGAGCGCTCATGTGCCTCGGAGTCACTTACAAAGACCTAACAGACAGGTAAGTTCCTGTCCTCAAACAACAGAAGTCAACCCCCTTGGTCAGAGGCTGCTGCATGAGGTGTGGTAACACTCACTCCAGGCAGATTCTGACTAGTTAAGAGCAATACATCACTATCAATGCAGGGGGACAGCACCACATGAAGCAGTGTGATGGGAGAGGCCATGGAAGCACAGTGCACGTTGCGGCAGGTCCCACAGCATCCACTTGCAGGGGCTGCAGCACTGAACAGACCTGATATAGTAACACAAAACCTCCGAGGGCTGCAGAACCAGCCGCAGGGATAACAGCTAACTCGGGCCAAGCATGCACTGAGCTGCATGAAGAGCAGCACCGGAACAAAGCCCGCCAGGTTCAGGTGCTGCCTTGGCACTGAGAGCAGATTCAGGCACTCAGATTGTGAAGCTGCAACAGTGAGATTGTCCTCAAAGGGCGACTTTCAACCCCCTCCGATTTTCCTTCCTTTCTCCTTTCCCTTTGCTTCCTATCACTCACAGAAGATTGCAGATAAAGCCTATGAGGGAAGATGACTGCGAGCACTGCAGCAGGGGGAAGCAGAGCTCCGGCTGCACAGCCCAAATCCTGCAATGGGCTCCCCCACCCGATACCCCTGCGAGGCTCCAGGTACCCAGTTTGAGTCCATCACATTTCTGACCCATGCATCACTGCCAAGAGCTCCGCTACCCATTTCCCAAGCCCCCAATACACCGAGGGCCTTTACTTAATCATCCTCTTATCTCTGCCCACTCAGGGCTGGGCTGGAGAAGGAAAACACTGAGTAGAAAAGCCCCAGGAGCTTCCTCAGTGCCACCAAACGCATTTGCTACAGAGACTGATGAGTATTTCTGTAAGCAATGCCAATCGGAGCCACCCTCACCTGACCAAAGCACTTTGTTGATCAGAGTGAGAAGTACTTCCTGGGCAGCGGAGCCATCCCAGCATGGACCCGCACCGGCGTTCAGAGACAAGAAACCACCTTGGAGTTCAAAGGCTGGGAAGGAGATAGTCACCTTGGAAACCAGAGCTGTGCCAAGCCATTACTGAGAGCTGGCCGGTGCCGGTGGCCTCGCAGTGGGATGCTGGGGTACAGAGGATGCCATCCCGAGCATCTCACCCAATGCCGCCCCTGGGTCCGCTGCTACAGCAGAAACCTCAGGCTTCCGAGCCCGGTTTTGGCTTCATAAGCCTGCTTCTTTGCCACAGTCGTGAGCAGGGAGGGAAGTCATGCAAGCCCCATTGCCCTCCTCCTTTTCCCTTAAGCACACGGATTGCAGAGCCACCGCTCAGTTCCAGGAACAAAATGTGTCCTACAGGCATTTCCTTCAGTTCTATGGGCTGATGTGTCCGTGATGGGGATGTGCTCAGAGCACTGAGCAATACTGCAAACAGGGCTTCACAGTTCTCATCTACCTGTTGCGGATCAGAGGACAGTAAATCCCCCAGAGCCCAAGTGTGGAGCACAACAGTGGCTCCATCAGTGAACCAGAGCAGGCAAAAAGCATCGCGCTAATAAAAGCTCAGAGCAATTTCCCTCAGCTGCCCAATGACATTATCTGGGGCAACTTTGAGCCACAACAAAGTTATCTTTCTTTTCCCAGGGTAACAAAGCACAACACAGGGATGAAAGTATCTGCAAGCCCACAAAAACTCACTGGTGGTGCATTTGCAAAGGGCTGCTGGGGGCCAAGGTGGGAACACGTTCCGTAGGCCCAACATCCCTGAGGATCACAGCAGTGCCCCCACGACAGAGCCAGCCTGAAGCCCTTCCCCAGGCTGGGAATGCTGCCACTGTGAGGGAGACCAGCCTTAAAGCTGTTCTGAAAGTTTGTTGGCTGCCTTCTTCCCCAGTGAGCTGATAGGGATCATCCGCTGGCACAGAGCCTCAGTGCTGCTGCTGCTGCTCTATATATACACACACACATGTATTTATAAAAACCCCAACCTGGAATTGACAGTGGCGGGTAGGAAGCAGTTTGTCACCTGTGCTTTTATGATTACAGCAACTAAGGGGAGAAAGATGTCCTTTCAGATAAGCACTGAAAAGGGGGGAAAAAAGGAGCTTTCAAAGGGGCTTTGTTCTCTTGAAGTGCTCTCGCTCCCAAGCCGCAGATTCCTCAGAGGAGGGGGAGGAGGGAGCATTTAAAAACAAAACGCGTCCTCCTTTTCAAACTGTTTCATATTAACAGGCATCAATTACAGATTTGCCTTGACTGATGTTTCAGGCCATTGTAGCACCCTCCACGTCTGTAATTGGATCCTAAATTAGGATTAATTCTCAAGGAAAAGGGTCTGAGCTGAACAGGTGATTCTTTCGCTGGAGCTCCGACTACATCCTCATTCCTTAAGTAATCATTTGCTTTCCTCCATTGACAGGCACAGATTGAACCCCCTAAAGCGCCTTTCCCAGTTGACCCATGCGGTGTTTTCAGGATGGATGGGGGCCCTTACACCCCCAGCCATGCTGAAGGGGCGCAGGAGAGCACAAGGACAGGATCAAGGATACTCAGGACACGCTGCTCCCTGGCCCCCTGAGCCCAGCTAAGGCACCCACTGGGTGCCCCATACACACCAGGGCCCTTCCTATGACTAGACAGTGAGGAGCTGTTATTACTTATTAAAAGTTGGTGTGTTTCTTAATAGAAATCTCATTAGGAGCATTAGGTATAGATAGGCACCAGCCCAGAACCTTCAAGTAATTATGTTTAATAATTATGCCGGTATGTTTGGAATAGCGATAGCTCCTGAGCACCAGGATTAAGGAGCAGATTCGGTTGGAACAGGAGCTATTTATTTCTTTGACTTCACAGTTCCCCTCTGGTCTTAACTGGTTTTCACATTTCTCAGCCATCACTGACAGACATGGTATCACATCCAGCAATGGCAGAGACCCATCCCTATGCCAAGCAGGGACCACTGGTCGAAAGGGAGCACAAACCACCAAGTATTTTACCCCACAAAGTGGACTTAGGGGTGATTTCCTTCATCCTCAGAGGGCAGTATGAGCCCCCAGCCCAGGAGCAGGTATGTGCCTGTGTTTCAGCTCCCAACCAAGCAAGATGCCTCACACTCTCCCTTTGGGCTGCTGAGCAGCATCACTCAGCAGCAGCCCCTGCCAAGGACACCCACCTTATCCCCACGCATCCCCAGCTGCACCAGCCTGGAGGAGCTGCAGCGTTTGGGAAGGAAAACAGAGCTACAGAGAGACAATGTTGAATGTAAATACCAGTTAAATATGCATTACCATATGCCTGCGCCTTCGCGGTCTGTTAGGAGGCAACACGAGCCAGTGGGAAGAGGCAGGAGCAAAGAGCTGGAGGCTTGGAAGAGCCTGCTTCCTCCCTGCCAGCCTGGCACCCCAGCCAGTGCCAGAGCCATTGCTCATGGAAGCAGGGAGCTGTGGATCTGCTCCTGCTCCAACCCCACCAAGAGCAGCCCATTGCTTGCCCATCTCCCCACTGATGCTGCTCCCACCCCAAGCCATGGGTGCTGTTAGCCCAGGCAACTGATGCTGTGCAACTACACATGCTCATGATAGGAGCCACAAGTGGGTGATTGTCCCTGGAGCTCGGAGCAGATCAGACAGCAAGGCTGCTCAGGGTGCAGGGATTACACAGACGGGATCGTGTGTTAGCAGGCGGCACTGTGTGACTCCATCTCTTGCTGGCACTGGGTCCTGCTGCCTCTGGTGCATCCCCACACCTTGTCCCTGCTGCTCACGGGGCTTTGCATCTGCTGCCAGCACATTGCAGTCATTGAAACAACAAGGAGAGTCTGTCCCCGCAAAGGTTCCTGCAGCAGAAGCACCCCATCCATGCAGCCAGCAACTGAGGCTCCCCTTCCCCTCAACCACTCATGTGTGCAGAGTGAAAACACTTCACTGGGTTACACAAGTAAACCTTTCCTGGCTCAGCCTTGAGTGAAAGGCTTTTAAGAGGTGATGGTGAGCAGGGAGCAAAAACAACCTGGAAGATAGACTGCAGCAGCAGCTTTACACCTCTCCCCAGGGAGGGCCGTCCTTAGAGAGGCTGCTCCAGGCAGGTGAGTTGACACAGGCAATTACTGGGATGTCCAGCATGTCCCGGTAGCTCGGTAGCCACCAGCAGACATCACTGGGATATAGACACGGATTCACACAGAGCACGTTCTGCCACCTGCGATGTGACAGACCAGCTCCCCTCAGCCTCGCCGGGACTCAACGCGTCTCCTCAGATCGATAGGCATCACCAAGCTCTTCCAGCAGTCACACTGTGATGCTTGGCTACCCCTGAACTCCAACGGAATTGATGCGCAGGGAACCCAGCTGCGGCAGGGACCAACAATGCACCCCACCATGCACCAAAACCAGTACCAAGTACGGGGAAGCTGCACTTCCCTGTGCACAGCTCCTGCATCATCCCTTCACAGGCACTGGAGCCCTCCTCAGGAGGGGCAGGGACCACACCATCCCTAACCCACACTGGCACCGGGTACCAGTCACAGCAGCACAGGAAGGGCTGCTTCAGATTGCATTTCTAGGGGGGCAACCAGGCTTTTCTGGCTGCAGCGTTTGACCTCGCTTTGTTCTGCTTCTCTTCACGACTCCGCAGTTTTTGGCCACTCTCCAGCTTCTCCAACCATTTTTCAGCTCCCCTTTTCACTGGGGGCAGCCCCACACAGCTCTGCAGCAATAAACCCTGCGCCTAGCCCAGCCGGGATGCTGGGAGGGGGACCAGGGTCTTGTCCCAGCACAGCCCCTGCTCCTCTCCAGGCTTTTGGCAGGGACACCGCCAACTCTAATTGCAATTTTCATTCCGGTGGCTGCACTCTGCAGGCAAAATAGGTTCTGTCTATATAATGAGTCACTCCTGAATATCAATCTACACAGGATAAAATGGAGACAATAGCTGCTTACATGCATAGTGAGTTAATTATGAGCATCTGCTATTAATCTTGCTATCAGACTGCTAATTGCTCCTTCTCCTCCACAAAGACATGCTGGAGGTGAATCAGCTCAGCCGCCCTTTCCTGAGCCCTGACTTGGTCCCTATAGGAAGTCTGGGTTCACGGCAGCCAGGGAAGCATTCCCAGGGCCAGAGTTGGCCCTGTATGTGCTGGTACACCCTCAGACAGCTTGGGAGTGACCACAGAGGTGCAGACCCCAGGAAAGCCCAACCCTGCAGGAGGATGAGCAAGACAACAACCTGGCTTGTGGCTGCAGGGACTCCCCCCTCCAGGCTAAACGCGGTCCCTCCCCACAGGGGCCATGGGGCAGATGGCGCAGGATGGAAGCCGCTGTGGAAGGCGGGTGGCAGCCACCTCCACACCCCCTGTCAGCGGCTGCTGCGGGAGATTGAAGCCTTTCAGGGGGAGGTGGGTGCAGGAGATGTCGAGTTGCACTCTCGCAGGTGAGGACTTGACATCTCACGTGTAATGAGGGAAGGAAACGCATCAGGAGCGTTTGGGGAAGATGACAGCGGATCAGAAGTGCCTCCTTCTCCCACAGATTTATTGTGTCAAGCAGTCACTCAGGGAAGCGAGAGGAAGGCTCTGTCAGCAGCCGGGGCACTGGCAGGCTGCAGAGCCCCGGCCCTTTCATCCAGCAGCCGCTCTGCAATTGATTCAGACAAACTCCTGGTGATTGCCTAACAGGAGGGCAGCCAGCACACCTCAATTAGCTGCTCGCAAGGTGAGAGCCGGTGGGTGTCTCATTAAGGAGCTGGCTCGCTTCCCCAAAGCCCAGAAACGAAGTGCGCTCCTTCATGGAAGGCGCTGAAGTCTGAAGTGATGGGGATGAGCAGGGAGGCACCACTCCGCTCTCAGTCCCACGTAGCTGGTGGTTGAGCAGGGAGGCAGCCAAGGCCATTTCTAGTCTTTACAAGGTTGTTCTGCGCTGAGGAAAGCGCAAACAACAGCTCCTGGGAAGGGATGCTGAGCACCTCATCAGCATGTGAATAAAAGGGCGATTAAATCTGAGTCCTGAATATTCACGTCGGATGTCGGAAATGTTTGCTCCCTTGTTCTGAGAGGGCGGAGAGGCAAACAAACCCGAAACAGCTTCCTCCCCACCTTGCGCCCATCCCTGCCGCTGGATGGGCGCCCGCTGGTCCTCCCCCCGGATAAGCGGATTTCACGCTTCAAGCTGATCCCCGCTAAAGGTCAGGGAGACTTTGCACTGGCCGTGCTCCTGCGCTGGTGCTGGGGCCCCTGCGGCACTGGGCGGCCGGGTCTGAGCTCAGCCGCTGCTCCTCGCTGGACCAGCCCTGCTATTTTCCATCCAACACCCCCGGGGCCGCGCCTGGCGCCGGCGGCGCGGTTTGCAGAGCACATATAACCTTTACAGCACACGGACCAGCCCGCCGCTTGCTTGGGTTTAATTAGCTCCCTTCTTCCACCTGCCCGAAAGGCACTGAAACCCCCTGGGGCCCCTTCCTGGCACAGGGACAGGGACTCCGGTAGCAGCTCCCGCACATCCTCCCTGGTCAGTGAGCACCGGTGGGCTCCAAACCCATGCCCGTTCTCGCCAAGAGCCCCAAGACCACTGCCCAAGGAGCAGACACCAGGCTGAAAGGCTGGCCAATGGAAAGCAGAGGTCCAAAAACCCCCTGTCTTAGCCAGGTCATGGTGCCTGCTCCATCCCTGACCACCAATGCTGCTCTCCCACTCAAGGCTGGAGCCTGATGTCCTGCACACGTAGAGCTCCACTGAAGCTGGTGAGCAGCCCCATGGAAGGGAGGAAATTTAGGGTATTTTAGGACACTTAGAAACGCCCGGTATTAGTTTCCCTTCGCAGCAATTAGGCGCAGCGATTAGACCCTCCTTCCCCATACTGCTCAGGGCTGCTCCAAACAGAGCTTGCTGGCAGTGTTTGCCTCGGGGATTGTGTGGTGGTTTAAGCCCAGCTTAAAAAAATGACTTCTACTGCTGAACCCAGGACAGATGGGAACAGCGCCTCATCCTCATGCACAGCAAACAGCCCAGCTGTGTGACCAGAGACACCTCCCTGCGAACCTGGCATCAGGATGCGATATACATAGTATATAACAAGCATGTTTATCAGACGACGGCGCATCGCAGCTGCTGGTAAACGAGCACACAAGCCTTGAACCGCACAGAAACTGCATGTATTATTTAAAACACTTTCCCAGGAATCCTGTCAAATCCAACCCAGCTCCTGTGCCCATGAGGACTGCGGTCGGGGCGCTCTGGCAGTGCCTCTCAATGGTAACGCCTGCTGTGCTGCCTGTGGTGCTGAGCCCTGCTGCCCAGGATGCATCACACCGCCAGTGTGTTTGCTGGAGGACAGCACCTACATGACACAGAGCCATCCCCAGAGGGAGGGCCATGAGGCCAGGCTGTGGAACTGAGCACCCAATCGCTAATGAGATGATTCCCAGTATTTGAGCAAGCCCCAGGTCACACATTGGAGGAGACGGGCATTAACACACTATGGAGCCTGGCAACCAGCCATGCTACAGCCAATGCCAAGCTCCACTGCTGGAAAACACCATGTGCATCACTAAATGGCTACTACAGTATAAGCTCCACTCCAGTTCCCCATGGGAAAGGAGTCTCCAGTCCCAGGGAATTCTCCTCCTCTGGGAAACAAGGATTTAGCAGCAGCAGGCACGGTGTCGTATTGATCCCTGCTAATGTGAGCAGCCAGTGTAACCTTGTCTGCTTGTGGTCGGAGTAATTTGGAGATTACGCTTTAATGAGCAGATGATGTATGTTTCAACATAAGGAACAAGGAAAGCAGTGGAGATTGCAGCAGGTAAATAGGAAGCATAACTCTGGATGGGCAGTTGCTAAATCCCCTGGCAGAAGAGCAGGCTGTGAAGTGATGCTCAGCATCCACAACAGGACAGAGTGCAGGGATGTGCTCCCCAGATAGCCAGACAGACCATGGGGCAGGCACCAGGCAAAGGACCTTGGGAGCAGCATCCACTGTTACAAACACAGTTTGCCCTGGAAATCTCAGCAGGTTGGGAAGAATCTCCACCTCAAAGGAGAGCGCTGCCTGCCCATGCTAGGTTCCTCCCAAGATTTTAGGGCAGGAGCAGCCCTGTCTGCCCCAACTCAGCGGGGGAGGGAAATACAGATGGCTTAATATGTGCTAAACCCAGGCTCCAGCTCAACACTTACTTTTTGCTTCTTTAGTCTCGATATTCCATACCACCACAGATAACAGTGAATGTAATACTGCTATTAAAGCCTCTCTCTATGTTATATGCAGAGGTCGATGTGGTTTGCCCCTCTATCTGCATTTTTAAAGGTGTTTCAAATACAGGCTCTCTTTTCCACAGGGAATGTAAAATAAACCCGTGTGCCAAGCAGGAATAATCCCTCCTCAGCTGCATCTGAGAGGGAGGCTGCTGCCAGGGATGGGCAGGAGGGAAGGAGCTCTTTTCCAGGCTGTATCTCTGTTCCTGCCTTTGCTTTCCCACCCAGAGACAGGAGGGACTGATGCCCAAGTGCTTCCCCAGCAGCTGGGATGCTCCATCCCTCCCCACTGCCTGTCATCCCTGCGGTCACTGCAGCAGCATCTGCAGGGCGCTACTGCCCACCTGGCTGAGCCCCGCAGGGGCTGTGCTCACCGGAGGGCTCAGCGAGCCATAGGTGATCCATCCCAGTGTGCTCCCGTCCAGCCTGGCCGCTTATTCCCTGATTCCCCATTCAGCTGCCTGGGAGAAGCAGCTGAGGGACTTCTTTTTTGTTTGGGAAAAGAAAAACTGCCATAAATTCATGTACTTAAAGGATTTCTCACCAGAAAAGAGCCCCTTGAGACTCCCATTTTCCGGGAGTGAATCTCTCGCCTAATCACAAAGCGCTGCTATTTACTGTATCTGCTATCAAGGCAGGCAGCCTCTGTCCCGCCTTTCCTAACATCTATTTACCAAATCCATTTGCAAGTCTAAAATTTAATCAGCCAGGTTTCATCTTAGAGGCATTAACATTCAAATGGGACTCACTCCCCGAGCCAGAGCAAAGCAGCGCATTAATAATGGGCAGCTCTGGAGCCAGGTATGGGGTGAGTCACTGTGGTTATTCACAGGTTAGACAGAGGCAAAGCCTCCAGGGACAGCCTGCAGCCAGGCTATGGGCCGTGGCAAGGGCAGGGCCTCCATGACCTGATGGGAGTGATACAGGATCATCCCCAGGCTCCTGCACCAAGGACCTCAACGAGGGGTGGTTGATAATTCAAGCAGCGGTGCCCTCACCAGCACCTAAAAACACCCTCTGCTTTGCAATGAACCCCCCAAAATGCCAAGGAGATCCACTCAAGGGGATAAAAAACAGCTATTCCTGAGCACCTCGCTGAGCAGTGCATGCCTCATGGGAGGGATTCATTAGCTAATGCTCATAAAACATGTTTTATGGGCTGCCCCTCTCATTGAAATGGATGGGAGGGCTGCACTTGACCTCGGTGGGAATGGGAGACAGCTGATGACAGGAGCCAACAGTATTTCACACAACCCACATTAACAGGCCCTGTAAAGCACCAGGCTGCCCACAGGATGGATGGAGGCTGTCTTAACTCAGAGCAGCACATGGCTAACGCGAAGCAGACCTCATCAGCTCCACCAAAATCAGGAGGGAAGAGTCTCCTGTGGAATTACACGGGATTTTGGTGCACAGAACGATGCTTCACACAGCCATCACCTCCATGCGCCCACTCTAGCTCTGTACTGCCCGGGGACCACAAGGACAAGCAGCAAGGCTCACACTGGCTGAACTGCTTTTCTTCTCCACCAGCCTCATTATGCTCATTCCCCTGGATTTGGCCAGGCTGCTTGGATGTGCCACGAGGAACCCGACATCCTCAACTGGCATTTCTCCTTCCCTGCTCCTGGCTGGGATGCAGCTTTGTCATGAAGCGCCTGCTCTAGCTGATACATCCAGGATATGAGGCATCATCAGGGCTCCTTTCATTGCCCTCACCTCCCACTGTCTCCAGCACTGACAGATCTGAATTGTTTGCACCACTTTCTCACATATCTCATTAGATTTGCTCTGGTGCCTCTCCGTGGCACCTGCAGTGGGGGCTGGCTGCGCCCAGGACCTGCTAGGCCTGGGGCTGTGGAGTGCTGCCTCCTGCTCTGCCCCACACCGGGATGCACTGAGCCACAGCCAGGGGGGCAGCCACACTCAAGGAATGAAATACAAGGCACTCAGAAACATCAAGCATGAGCAAAGGAGACGAGAGTTCATCTGTACTGCAGCCCAGGGAGCATGAGCATGTGCCTGGATGTGCGAGCAGGGGTGCTCCATCCATCACAGCTGGGTACCAGCCCAGTAACAGCCTTCCTCCTCTGGAAATAACCTTTGCTGTGCTTCATTACAAGCCATCAGAAGAAAAAGAGTGAGTGTGAGTGAAGAAAAGCGAGAGACATTATGTGTCTCCCTGTGATAGCCTGCGATGTCTTCAACTCCAATAAATAAATAAAGGAAGAAATACTCCCCAGAGTCCCTCTGACATATCTAATTGATATCACTAGGGATCTCCCATGAAGCAAGCAGGAATCTAATCTATCGCCTCGTACAGCCAAATGGAAGCAGCAGGGTGGCTGCCACTGAGCCTCCAGCTCCTGACAGGGACGCGCCTAATGGAAGTGGAAACCGATTACGGGCAGCCTGATATCCAAGTAACAAATAGGGGACCTGGAGAGACACTTACTGCAGTGGCCTTTGAGAACTCAACCACCTCTTCCTCCTGCTCCCCGCCATGCTGACTGAACAAGGTGCCCAAACACCCGGTCACCAGCCACAGTGCCGGTTCCCAGGAGAGAGGAAGGGAAAGCAGGGCTGGAGAGGACCTGGAACCACACTGGAGTCCTCCAGCTGCCCCACACCGACGTGAGCAGACGCTGTTCTGAGGGCTCATTCCCATCTGGCACGCTGTCCTAGGAGCAACCTGTGAGCAGCAGCTCCGTGCAGGAGCTGTGCCTCTGCGGAGATGCCCTCAGCCACTCGGCTGCCACCTCCCACCTTCATTGTTTAATTAACTCCCTCCTGATGTAGGTAATGGAGCTCTGGAGCTCTTAAACAAAGATTTAATCAGCCCAGGCTCTGGGCTGCAACCCAGCAGCAGCCAGCTCCCTTTGTTAGATAGGTGTGAAATCCAGGGCATGGCTGCCCCTGACAACGTCTTCGCTGCTGATAGCTTCCAGCATCCTGCGTGTCCCCGGATAGTCCGGCACAGAGTCCTCTGGGCTCTCTTCTCCATGCACTGTGCAGTCACCTGGGTCATTGATTCTTAGCATCATGCAAATGGAGCCAGCGGGGAGCTGGCAGCTCCAGTGCATTATTATTTAGGATGGATAAACTCTTATCCCGAGTTCTCAGCACCTCGCCGAGTCCAAGGGAGGGCTTCTGATTCATCGTGATTGTTTTTAGCCCTGTGGAGGAGCCGCAGCACAAAGTGAGGGGAGGGGAAGCGGGCAGAGCTGCTTCCATCACACAGAGCAAGGGCTGCACAGGGGCACGGCCCCCGCTCCCCTCCAAAGGGCAGAATGGGTGACCTCCATCATCGCCTTCACAGGGAACAAAGGAGCCATCAGAGATGGGCACCACGGGAACCCCTAACAGCACTGCAGCACACACAGCAGCCCTGCTCCTCCGTCCCAGTGCCCCTCACCAAGCACCAGCACATCCAGGCTGCACCAAGACACTGTCAGCTCAGCAGGAGATCTCCTTCAGTGACTGACAGTGAATGAGGTGGTGATGTATTGGCAGAAAGCAGACATCCAAAGGCAGCTCAGACCCCTCTCCTTCCCCCAGCCCTCTCTGCCCCACTGCAGCTCCCTCCCGACCCGAGGCGAACTGCAGATAGATTGGCTCCTGGTAAATGACAATAGCTTTGCAGAATGCCATCTTAATAAGTGCATCTCGCAGCCAGGGGTGAGAAGCAGCAGCTGAAGCGCCGGTGTGGATGTCAAGTTACAAATGAGACATCCAACTGCTTCATTTATTAGAGGGAATCAATTCGACTTTTCATATTCGCCAGGAGTTTGAGGCAGGAAGGACCCCATCAGCAGCCTGCGCTCAGCCCCTGCGCTTCAGCACCATGCAGCACATGGGGGTTACAAGGCAAGTGAATGATCGCTGCCTGCACAGCATCCCTGGAACACACTGTGGCTGCTGCTTTTCCCAAGCCCAGGAAGGGAAGCTGGGAGGAGAGCACGCTGGCCCCATGCTCCCTGCTCTGCCAGGGAACTCCAGGGAATCATAGCCGGAAGACGGGCTGCTTTCATGGAGCATGGTTAGGCTGCATGACCCAGACCAGCAAATGGCATGTGAAGCCTAGAGCTATTTAATCTAGACCCCCAATTCCTTGTCCAGCAAGCAGTGTGGTACCCAAGCATTGCAGGGCACACCTCCCATCCCCGTGGATGATCAGAGCCTGCTAATGGGCACCCTGGTCTTACACCGCAGGGCCTCCTTAGGCTAAATGGGATGAGGGGAGAGGCAGTGGCTGCCTCCACACCGGGAGCTGCAGCTCTGCCCTTTACGCGAAGGCAGCGACTGTGCGTGTGGCTTAATCCTGAAGAGCTGTAATTGCCGCTGTGCAAAAACATTACAGGTCACGGGAAGCAATTTAATGATAATAAAATCACAGAAAAGCAGCCCAACAGGAAACGAGGCAGCTCCTGCCCCGGATTCCCAGCCTGCTTCCCATGCAAAAACTCCCCAGGGATGCTGAATGCATCCACAACTGCAAGAACAAGCCCTCGCGCCGCTCCCCTGCACCCCACACTTGTGGGGCTGGGGACAAGGACCACTGCTGGCCCAGGGGGAGCAGGATATGGCACCAGCAGCCCCAAGGCAGTGGTCTCAGGCACTGCACCATCACCACGGCACCCAGCCATGCCCATGCTCTGCCAAGAGGGCAAGGCATGGCCCCACAGGCAGCCCCAGTGCATTTTCTATGCCACTTCGACCCCTCCTCTGCTCCAAGCATAAGGCCATGGGCAGTGCAAGCTTTTCCCAAGGCACACAGCAAATGGAATCACTCAGCCAAGTGCATCAATGGCTGCAAATTGGCACCAGGTCCCCACTTTCTGTCTTCTCTGGTCTGGTGGTAAAAGGAGGGACAGCTTTTCCCTCCATCACACTGCCCAGGAAGGACCCCAGACCTCAGGAAAACCCCCGGGGAACGCTCACAGCCAAACTCATCCAGCTCCTGCCACCCCACCCCACCATTTCCCACCCCTTTGCCTTTCACCCGGGCTCCCCGAGGGGAAGCATCGCTTTAAAGCCTGCCTAAAGCAAAGCACGTAGTCACACCCATCTCTGTTAATGAACAGATAAATCAAGCCCATCTTGCCAATTAGGAGACGGGAGCAAGCGCCGGGCTCCTCGCAGGATGCCTTCCCCCTTGCAGCAGATTGATGGCATTTGTCACCAGATGTGCTGCATGTGTAAGGGAAGGGCTCCAGCCCCTGCCGTCCGCCTTAGTCCATGCACCGGCTCCCGACACATCAGCGCTGCTCAAGAGAGACATCTGTAGGCAAAAGGTAAGGCGAGAACCGCAGATCCCCGGACCCGCTGAGTTGAAGCTGACGGCAAAGAAAACGAGGTCCGGAAACGGCACAAAGTGAACCCATTGCAACGACAGCGGCAGCACCATCAGCCCCAAGGTGGTCCTTGGGGCTGCGGGAAGCGGGATGCTCCTGCAGTGGGTGCTGGGTTTCAACACAGATCGGCTCTGCTGCACAGAACGCCATCAGGACAAACACTCTCAGTTAGCAGACCACCTCTCTGTCAGGCGGGGACTTGTGGAGTCTTGGGATAAAGAAGGTCTTAAAGCACCCAGCACACCCATAGCACGTTGCCTGCTTCGCCACGGTGTTTGCAAACCAGACCCCATTCTAAACCCTTCTCCAACAGCTGCTGAGGCACAGCCCCTTCCCAAATCTGCCCAGTGTGGGGCCACAGCCTGGCCCAACCAACCCACTGCAACCGGAGCTTGGCCAGCTCTTTGTGCCAAACGGTTTTCCCAGTGCTCCTGGCCCCCGCTCTGCTCAGCGCATCGGGATGCCGATGTATTCGAGCGATCTGGCTTTGTTCCGCGCGGCTGCTCGATGAACCTCCACAGGAACTCGCCGCGGTCCTGGGCTGTTCACAAGTATTTGCTTCATTCCTGCTGCCCTCTGTCATGCCTCACTAACAGCCTGGGCTTGGGTCCTTCGCTTTGCTGCTTGGCCAGGCCAAACACAGCAGCCTCGGATGGGAACTCATCTGTGACAGACACATGGGAGCCAAGGCTTCGCCCGTTGGCTTCTTATGGGCAGGGATAAATGCATGCAACCCCCTTGAGCACAAAAGTCAGTAGGCAAGCACCAATCACTGCTCCCTGTCTCCAGCATCCCTGCATCCCTCACAGGGCTCCTGCACATCCCTTTCCCTGCAGCACATTCTCTTGGCAAGCAGGGCTGGGGCTGCAGCAGCTCTTGGGGCTGCCCAAGCCCTCCAGGATGGGACCACAGGGAGCCCGCTGGGATGCAGGGAGCACAGCCCAGCCATGCCCAAGCAGTCCCTGGACTGGAAACTTCTCAGCCATGCTGCCTGTCACTGCTGCCTCCCATCCAGGGCCACATAGGAGAGCAAGCAGGGTCCCAGGGCCCCTTCTCCCAGTGCCACTCAAGCACTTGTCAGAGCTAGGCCCTGGCGACACTGTTATTATACATGGCCTCAAAGCCCATTCAAGGCACTGGAAGATGAATTATGTTTCATTTATATCAAAGAAGCAATCTCGGAGCCCATTTGTGATCAAATTTGCTGTCAGAGAAACTTTGCTTTATCTCATTACATCTGATATCTTTTGGCTTCTTGTCCTTGAGACTATTAAAGTTTAATGTCAAATTCAAGATGAAATGGAATCATTGCTGTATCATCTCATCAGGACCCCGTGCACCCCGTCCATCCTCACAATCCTGACAACTCATTGTCCCGTGGCAGCTGGGGGAGAGGAGGATGAGGGGAGGAAGGCTTCCACCCTACATGCTGGAACCAAGGGTGGGAGGAGGGGACCCTGGCTCTGCCAGCCCAGCATGGGGCAGAGAATGCCGCCACTCCTTACGCCTGGTCACACTGGGAACATCTGAGCTCCACACCCAGGTAATCCCAGTCCTGGAAACCATCAAACCTGCTGCCCTTTGGTCCTTCAGTGACCACGCTGGGCCCATAGCACAGCGAGGAGGCTGGAATTCAGCACCAGGCTGGAAAGAGCCCCCTTTGAGGTGAAACATCCTTTCCAAACCATTTAGTCCTTGCACAGTCCCTGCTTCTTGCACAGCCTAAATACCTTTGATGAACGGCTTTAGCGGGCTCCCAAGAGGCTTCCCTGAGCTAGTGCACACAACCTCCCACATACAGAAGGGTCTGCCTGGTCTACATGAAAGCGAGTCCTCCTGGGCTGATCCACAAAGGCATCCAAAGCTGAATGTGCCGCCATTTCCCAGCTCTCCAGGAAAGTCATTCCCGGCCTTCCCACCTCCCCAGACTGACCATGGGGTTTCTGTCACCACTGAGAGGGAAGGAGCAGCAGCACAGCATGGTGCAAAGGCAGCACATACCCCACCTGCAGAGCAAAGGCAGCGGAAGAAGCAAGCAGCAACTCCCCATCACCTCAGACACGCACCCCGCAGCTCCCCAGAGCAGGGACACCAGCTCAGGGCAGAGGACTCGAAGAAGAGCCAGCGTTCCCCAGGTAATCTGCCTTTGAAAAGGAGTTATTATCCATCACTGGAGAAAAAAGGGAAAAAAAACAAAGGGAACCTTTCCAACAGAGTCACCGGCACAATCCCTCTGCGATGTCAAAGCCCACTGCAAAAGCAGAGAGACGGAAAGGGACGAGTTCTCCGGGTACCCTCTCGTTTTCAGGTGCCCAACCTTCGACTCTCTGGCTGGGATTTTCAAAGCAGCCGAGGGATGCAGAGGCACAATTCCTGCCTCATTGCAAAAGTCTCAAGGAGTTCAGTCTCTCCACATTAACAAAGGGAAGGTGATGAGGTGACTTGATCAAAGTCTTTAAATACCCACACAGAGAACAAAAAACATTGATAATAGAGGGCTCTTCAGTCTAACAACAAAGGCAGAAAAAGCCCAGTGCTGGAAGCAGAGCCAGACAAGCACAGACCAGACATCAGGTGCTGCCTTTCCAGCAAGGGCAATTAAACACAGGGAACATCCAAAAGGAATCCCAGCATCCACACAAATGTAACCCCACCAGGCTGCCTGGGGGAGACATCCCCCGGCTAAAGGAGAAGCGGGTCAGGGAAGTTCTCCGATCCCTGCTGCATGGGATGGACAGCCATTCCCTGGCTGTGTGAGCTGTGGGGAAAGCTCCATGGGGAAAGGCTGCTGACATCCCCTGGGTAAATAAATCAGGTCACTCAGTCCACACAGCTTCAAGGGATGATGGAGGCCATGCTAAAAGCTGAGCTAGCCAGGGCAAAACAAGTCTCCGTGTGACTGGGAAGTGACCAGGGTCCCAATGCAATGAATCAGCCCCAACAGCTCCCACGTGCCCCTCGGTTCCCAGCCTCTGTGCAGAGCTTCCTGCCAGGATCGCTCCCTGTGAGCTGTCATTTTGGGTATCGGACCACTCCTGGACCATTCTGCAGACGCTGCCATAGGCAGAAGCATGTCCAAGGTTACCCACACTTCATTGGAGCAACTGCAGCTGCATGCTCGTGGAGGTGTGTTTAACCATCACAAGTAGTAAGAGGATACACAGTGAACGTGAACGTAGCTGCGCTCCTAAGCAAGGCTTTGCCCTCCAAGAGGCAGCTGGGAGAAGCGCAAGCACATCCTACTCCATTTGTGTCAGTGATTTAACAGACAATAAGTGATCTGAGCCACGGGGAGCAACTCCCCTGAGGGGAGCATCACAGCAGCATTGCGCACTATCAGTGCACCCTGTTTGAAGAGACAGATCCTATACGCACCCAACACACAGCCCAGTAAACCCAGTCCCACCAGGGACACTCAGAGCCAGCCCTTCATCTGCAGCACTGCCTCATCTCCCATGGGATTACTGCAGGATCACGCACCCAGGGCAAAAGCTGCCAGGGATAAACACAAACCCCTTTCTTCAAAGCTCAAGCGGCTTTTCCAGCCTGGGCTGAACCTCTGGCATCAATAGCTGCTAAACACATCATCATCCACACTTAAAGGAATCAACAGCAGCCTTCATTAGGGCACCCAGGCAGGGGCCAGGGCTTTGCCTTTGTGCTTTGCTGGTTTTAATAGGTTAGCTATGGCACTTTGAGAAGGAATGAACTCCGAGCCCAAAGCCCCCAGCTCAATTGTCAGTTATTGCTGGCAGTTTATCAGCATTAACTGATTAGGCTCAGGATGATGGATTCCCCTGCCTGCGTCTGGAGCATGGTGAGGGAAAACCTCCTTTCCCTCGGTTTTCCCTGTCAGGGAGCAGTAATTGCTGTCTCTAACTCTCCCCCACCACAGCCTCCAGCAGCAGCAGCTTTTGTTTGCATCCTCCTGCAATCACAGACAATAATAACAGAATAAGACTCAAATGAGAGGGAAGCTCAGCCCCAGCACAATTTAATTGATGAGGATTTCACCTCCGAATCTAAACTCTTTTCATTTCATTGTGTTACACAGAGATGAGTTATGAAATTACAGTTGGCCAATTGTAGATCTCTCCTTTGCTGTGTGAGACTTTCAGTTCCTCCTCCCCCCCTCCAAATACCCTCTCTTGCCTTTAGATTGATAGAAAGGGGGAATGCTGCTGTTTACTATCCCTGGAACACCTTCCACCAGTTGGGGAAAGGAGGCAGAGGGGAAGAAAAGCTGGGCAGCTCCAGCTACTGGCTCCCAGCCGTAACTGGGGACCGCAGCCCCCTGCAGCAACATGCCCATGGGATCCAGCTCCAGCCCCTGCATCCCAGAGGCAGCTCTAGAGCAGGAGCAGCAGCCCCCTGGCTCTGCTATTGCAGGAACCCTGTAAATGGCCTTTCAAGGGGCTGTCATAGATACATTTGGAGAATCAAAGCTGCCATCTGAGGGCAACAACGCAGGAGCACCATGTACTCATCACCTCCCCTGAGGGCTGAGCATCATTGTACAGCTCACCCCACAGTGCTCACAGCCACCGGCTCCAAACAGGCTTGAAACCACTTGACACAGCCCAACGGACGTGAGGTGCATCATTCCTGGAATCTATTCCGGGAAAACTTCAAGCGAGCCTGTTCCTCAGAGCTCTAATAAAGGTTTCGTGCATTAAACTCTTCCTTGTTCAGTTTCATTTGCTGTGAGGATTTTACTCTAAGTGAATCTTTGCCTGCTTGAAAGAGATTTAAAGGCATTTGTTTTGCTATGCACAGACTCACAAGTCTCTCCCACGCTGTCTGGTCCATTTAGGGGCTCACATCTCCTTCCCCAGCCCTCCCCATCCTGCACTGCCAAAACCTTGGCACAACTGAGCAGCTAAAGCAGACAATGAACCCAAATGGGGGTTGAGAACTGCTGCTCTGGAGGAGCCCGGCAGCAGGCGCACACCATTATCCCCAGTGCCTTCCAGTGGGGTTGATTACAGAGCTGCCATCCTCTTTGGTTTGTGTTTTTAGGGCCCAATGGGAAAATGAAGCCTTTTGCAGAACATCACCTAAAGAAAAACCCAGGCCACCACCAGAGCCTGGAGAAATCAATAAATAAGGGCAAAGTGATGAATTTTGGCTGTCTCGGGAAGACAGACCAGCATTGCTTATCAGCCCCGATTGGAGCAGATAGCTGCCTCGGAAAACAGGCACTGGTCTTTCGGTAATAAATGAAAGCAATAAAGCAAAGTGCCTCCCCTGAGCCGGAATTAAGCACTGCAGCCCCAGCGGGAGCTGTTCCCCCACCAAAGTGGCTGCAGGGGGCTCTGGGGAGGGATGCAGGGGCCGGAGCACCCATGGAGGAGGACAATGCGCAAGTACCAGCACACAAAGCCATTCCCACCTTGCAAAGGCTGCTCCTGCCACCACCTGAGATCTCAGTGAAGGGCAGGAGGGAGCCCAGGGCTGCCACAACCCTGATAAACAGCCCTCAAGCAGCTTCTACTTAAAGAGGTTTCTATTTAACCCAATTTCCATCACAAGCTGCTGCTTTGCATTTCTTCAGGCTTTATTAAAACTGATTTTCTATTTGCACTATACAAGCTGATCTGATTACATTTCCATTTTCCCCCTGAAGAGAAGGGTCTTGCTCTCCTAAGACAAAATGGAGATTGGGCTCAGCCTCCCACCTCCTGCTCAAGGGCTCTTCTGCCAGGGGACCAAGGATGAGGACCAGAGTTGGAGCTGCAAGGAGCTCTGCTCTGCAGCATCCTGCATCTGTTTCCATGGGGACAAGGAGGCAGCAATTCAGCAGGCCTGATCCTGCTTTTGCCTGTATAAATATCAGCCAGGAGCCATGCAGCAACAGAAAGGGATGAATCCAGGCAGGATTCTTCTGGGAGGCCCACAGGGAGTCAGGGATACCAGGCCTCTTTGGGCAGGCAGCAGGAGCACCCCTGCACCCATGGGCTCACCCACCCCCACGGCCTGGGCCCAGGGGCCACCACTTCCCTTCCTGCAGGGGCTTCTCTTTCCTGTTGGCCATGATGCATCCCTGTGGGAAGTCTTCTAAACTCTCCTCCTGCATGTCCCGAGGGAGCACTTGGGGCTGGCATCAGAGGGACAAATGCCCATAAAGCAGGTGCTGGTAAGTAGGTCAGCAATTCATCCATCAGCATGGCTTGGGAGGCTTGGCAGGGCTGCAGAGCAGCTTGGTAAGTTGAATTAAAAGCTGCAGCCAAATGCATGAGCCCTCCTGGCTGCTGGTGAGAGGACAGGCCAGCAGCAAGGGCTGGGGCCAGCCACCGCATCCCCCATTCCCAAACCGCTCACAGGGATGCTGGGATTACACAACAGTGAGAAGGTCCCATTTTGGGTAAAGATTCTTTCTTTTTTAATGAGGGAGCATCATTCATGTCCCTGCCCTCTGCAAGGCTTGAGAATTCCTCCCTATCTCCCCCTTTCACTCCATCACCAACCTTGTGGGAAGCCACTGCCAGGAAGATGCTTTGAAGCACCAACTTTATGAAGATTGATTCCGCCTGCCTCTAGTTTTGACAAGTCCAAAGCAAACACGCAGGGCCAGGGGGAGATTTGGCAATAATTACCATCTTTAATTACTACTAAAACATCAATTGCTCTTGTTCAATTAGTATCCCAGATCCAGGCATGGCAAATTCCGCAGCACAAAATAAGCTGAAAATTGATTGCGGAGCACTTAGCGCAAATCCAAACCTGCTAACCTGATAAGGGGCAGTGGCAGAACGAGCTCACCGGCAGGAGGGTGTGCGAACAGGTAATTGCTGCAGCACAAGATTAATAACCTGTATGCTTCCATCTTGTACATCAAGTGGGAGTTACTCATTAGAGGGAGCAAAAGGAAGGGGTGAACACGGTAACAAGGATGGAGGCAATTAGAGAGGGAACCGTGGTGGAAGCAGCAGTGGTCCACGAGCGATGCCATGGCTGGAGGAGCACCACAGCTCCCCAAGCACAAGCTGCTGCTTCCAGGTAAAGCTCTAAAACCCCTCACAGTATCCACACCAGGCTCTAACACGGCAGCTTCCAGTCCCCATGGCAGCCTGGGCTGAATTCCCAGCGAGGAAGAGATAGAAGAGCAGCCACATCCTCACCTCCCATCCCACACCGAGCTGCCCAGCACCTTGAAGGCAGCAGCTAATTGCTGCAGCAACAGGCAGAGGCATTTGCATAATGAAGTGCAGAAGGGCCGTTTGGCTCATGTATTTTTTAGAGGGTTTATCTGCAATTTTATTTAGCCTGAGCAGGGGCTGTCACTCAAAGCCTGCCCATTTACAGCAACATTTCCATTGTGCTTGGGCAAAGCTGTCTCCGGGCCTAAGTGGCTCCTCCAGCCAGCCCCAAATACCAATGGGAACGGCACCAACACGGAACGAGGGAGGGCTGGAGCCCACTGGCACCATCCAGCCCAGCACAGGCCCTTTCTGCTGCTCCCACACACGATTTGATGCAGGAATATCTCCACCTTTCCACCTTGCGCTGGGGGTTATCTCTCTTTTAGCTCCCAAGCACCGCCTCTGCTAGGGAAACACTAAGATTAAGGTATTGACTGCCTGCCGAAGGCCACAGGCAGCTGGTTTCTGAAGGAAGCTGTAGGCAAAGGCTGCTCACAGACTCACCACGCAATTCAGAGACAGACGGCTTCGTTTTAAACACCGGGAGAACAGGCTGAGCTGGCTTGGCCCCTCGCAGTGGTCCCACATGTGCCCAAACCCCAGTGCGCAGCTGGGGAAGGTGCCAAATCCCTGCAGTGCACCCAGGCAAGCAGGGCTGATGAGCCCTGGCTGGGACCCAGCACAGAGCCCTGCAGCAACCCACTTTGGTGTAGGATCAGCCAATGCCTTTCCATAAGCTGCTGTGGCCCCAGCACCTCCCGCACCCCAAAGCCAGGAACATGACTGGAAAGGTGCACAGAAGGAGCAGGGGTCTATTTGCTTGGCACATTTTCTCCTTTATCTGCTGTTCCTTCCACTTCACCTCCACACCTACCCATAGCTCACAAGGAGAAGCTCAGCTCAAGTGCTGAAAATCAACGTGATTTTATCCATGCTATGCATGGCCCAAGAGACCACAGGGACCTGCATGAGGACCTGCAGGGTCCTTGGCCCCACAGAACACAGCCCTTCCTCCTGCACACCCTGGAAGGCTCTCACAGCATCCATCCTCTCTTTGCCAGGGTTTGATGAAGTCGCAGAGCACCACCACTACTCACCAGCATCCCAAAGCTGGCCCCGCTGCAGGACAGCGGCACATACCCACAGGGCTGTCCCTAGCACACCAAAGCTGGGGACAGCAATAGCACCCCTGGCTGGTCAAACACACGGATACAGCACAGGGTATTTCTCAACTTGGAACTCTCAGAACCTCTTTGCAGCACAGAAAACAGAAGCTCCTGCCCAGGGCAAGGCCCATGCTCAGACCAAACCCCATGTACTGGGACATAACTTGCCTGGGGTTCCCGTGGCTGGAGAGCATCCTCTTGGCACCAGCACAGCCCAATCCTGCAGTGGTCTGAGCCCCAAAGCCCTGAACTGGGAGGGGGCACCTCTATTTGAAGGCTCTTGGTTTGCCTGATTGATTACACCTGGGTGCTAACGAGGCCCCTGCTCAGGTGGGCAGCAGAGCTCACTCCCACCTGAGAGCTTCTCCCCCGTGCCTGGCTCATAGGAGAGCTGTTAAAGCGGCACATACAGACTGCACCCACGTTGGAGACAGGGCTCCGAACTAATTAGCACATGCACAGCCGCTCATTACTGTTATTACTGTGACATTATTAATTTCCCCACCTCTCACCTTCAGCTTTGCAGTCGCTTCATTTCAGTCTGCGTTAGCATCGGGAGATGGAAATTAAACCCAAGCGTTTATCCCGGAGTCACGCAGCCCTTTCCCTCCTCCTCCCGCTCCATCGCGCCTGGTCCCTGTGTGCCATGATCCTGGCATTCCCATTCTTGGATCAGAGCTGGTTTGACCCCAGAAGTTGGGGTGGCACCAGGAAGGGAAGGGAGCCGCATCCTCCAAAGAGCAGCAGCCAAGCAGGGAGAAAGGATGCAGCAGCTGAGATCTATTTGCTGGGAGTCATTAGCTGCTCTCTGCCATCAATCTATTACCATAAACTTAAGCTTCCATATTCCTTCATTTTAAATGAATTTTCACATCGTCTTTCCAAAGGAGCTCTGCCTCTAGTCAGCTCCCCTTTATCTAATAATGCTATGCAAATATTTTGTTAGATTTCAATGAAATATGTCAAAAACTATTACCCAGTGCATTAGCTCAGCATCAGCGAGGAGGCTCCGGTCCCTGCCAGCAGCAGGCTGCCACTCATCATGCCCTGTGACAACGCAGTATGGGGGCTCCTGTGCCACTGCCACCAGGGTGAGGGTCACTAAGGCAGGTAGTGCTTTCACCAGGGTCAGAAGCACAGGAGGTGGCTGCTGTCCCATCACCCCACCGCGCCCAAGCTCCTGCAGCTCCATGGGGCAGCGGCTGCCCCTTGGACCTGACCCACAGCCACACAGATGCTCGTTGCAGGAGGGTGGACCACCACAGTGACCCCTGGGGTACATGGCCACGCGATGGGAATGGCACCACAAGCTTTGCTGGGGATGCTCCTTCAGCCAGGGGCTCACTTGGTGGAGCTCCCCCTTTGCTTCCCTGCTGCGGGAAAACTGGATGCTTGGAAGACAGCTCCATGGACACAGATTGATTTATTGATTACATACCCTATGTGCACTTGCAAAGATCCATCATCCTGCCTGTCGCTGCCCCCCCGGCCCAGCAGAGCATCAGTGCTGTATGTGCAAGGCTTCACTCCAACGTGGGTTTACAGCACCAACACCTGCACAAGGGTGAAGATGGTGGTGTTGGAGCGGAGTAACCAGCACAGGAAGGCAGACAGGGCTCTGCCCCCAGTCCCCACTGCCCCGTACCCCACGCCTGGGGCTGCTTCGGCCTTGGTCCATAGGGAAGGAGGATTCCTGCCCGGCTTGGTGCCCTCTCCTTCCTTAGACAGCATTGCCTCTCTGCAGGGCCCACGGTGCTCTGGCCATCAGTGGTCTATTTGGTAATCCCTGCTCTTGACTGTGGTTGTGACCTGCTCCTTCGCTTCCCACCCCAAGTACCCATTTCAGGAGCAGGGCAACTCTTTAACCCAGGAGACACATGCCTGGCTCTTGCGAAGCCAAAGGGCAGACACATCTGTATAAATCGCCTGCCTTTGATTTCCAGCAGGCACAGCTGTAGCAGTGTTACAGTTCTCCTCCCTCCCCTCGGCTTGCTATTGCCAAAGGACACAGTGCACCGTCCTCCCCCCCCCCAGACCCCCCTTCCTGCTCCCCAAACCTGGCTCTACAGCCTGGGTTTTTAAAGCCCTTTCAGGTGTTCCATTGGTATTCCGCAGCCGGAGCCCCCCCTGGGAGCCGGGATGTTTGTCTTCAAAAAGCCTTCTTTTCCCCAGCAAATGTTTTAAAGTACAGATTTCAACCACCCCGGGGCGAGGGCAGGAGGAGCAGCCCCACGGTGCTGCACCCCCTGCGCCCTGCCCTGGCCCCAGGAGCCTGCACGGGGACCCAGCTCTGCCCCAGTCCCCAGCGGCCCCATCCTCCCCCTGCTCCCCATCTCCTGCACTGGCACCAAATTAAATAACTGCAACTCCCTTTTTATTTTCCATTTGACAGTAACATATTGCAGATGCAGCCAGGGTTGACATCCTAATATTCAGGCTTGTATCCCTTGGGATAAACACATCATCTGTTATCTGAGCAAATGATTTGTGCCGGGACAGTGGGGAGCAGGAAAATGGAGCAGGCAGAGAGGGACAGGAGCAGAGCATCCCACCCAGCCTGTGCCATGGGCCAGGCAGAGCATCTCGGTGGGTGCTGCTGAGAACAGGGTGGGAACATGTGCTCACCCTGCCAGGGATGGACATCCCTGTGCCCTGAGCACGGGGTTGACCACCCGCAGGTCACATCCTTGCCAGGGCGAGGAGGGAAAGCGCTGACAGGCGGGTGCACAGGGCAAGGTTGGGAGCAGGGAGTGCAACCGCAGTGATTAGCAGGGTGACGGCATCGCTGCCATCAGCAGGGCAATGGTACAGCTCCAGCTGGTGTCTTCCATCCACCTCTGCCTCGATGGCTTTTGTCTGCCCGGGCCCATGCAGAGCCCCATGAGCGCTGGTGAGCCCACACCACGTCGTTTGGTCCTGCCATCCAAGGGGCTGCACTCTGGGATCATCCCTGGGGCAGGGGCTGCCTTGGGAGGCCGGCAGCGTGTCCATCCCACCAACACAGCAACAGAGCGCTTGTCACCGGGCTAATTTCATTAGGCAGGACCTCAAATGGCTAATTTCGTTTCAGGAATGAGTACATTAGAGGAATCTCACATCTGGTTTTAAGGCACTTACAGAAGGCGGAGCAAGGTGGTGTTTCCCGTGCTGTGAAACGATGGGGATGGGAGCTGGGAAAGCAAAGGTATCCATGCACCAGCTCCAACAGAGCCCGCTCCAGGCCGCGAGCCTGCAGGAGGGAGCAGCTCTTGACCAATGCAACCCGCATTATCCCATGGGATGCATGCTGGGATCAGGCAGCACATGTCCTGGTTTTCACCTCTCAGGATGCATTGGAGCCTGCAGACAGAGCGGGCAGTGATTCATCCCCGGAATATTAGCCGTGGCTTTTTCTGCACATGTTTCTTTTTAGACCTTAATGCCAGTTCCATCCACTCTCCATTGTTTCCCATGGAAAGGTTCACAGGGCTTAGGCTATATCAAAAAATCCATGGATTATTTTGCTGTATGTTTAAGGCAGACAAGTGGTGGGGCTTTAACAGAAATCCTTTCAGCAAGCAAGACAGCACCGTGGCTCCCAGCTCAGCAAATGCAGGCTCCTTTAGCTCTCTTCCCAGCACTGCTCTCCTGCACTTGCTCCGCAGAGGAAATTGATTGTTGGGTGTTAGTTAATCGGAGGCAGGAGCTGATTCCCGCCTATCTATCTGACCTCCCTCTGCACCCGATAGGCAGCCTCCCACCGGCTCTAATCCAGGTATCCATGCGATGCCCCCTGCCCTCATAGACCCTCCCTGGACCACCCGCATCCCCCAGCCATGCTCCCCACCAGCCCACCAGGGTCTTGGCTCTGAAGCCTGCGGCCAGCTCTGCAATCACTGGAAATCCTGGGAATAATGAGGCCTGGCTCCGTTAGCTCCGGCTGAAACAGCATTGTTATACAAAGGGTCTCCTGCTTGAGTGACAATGGACATTGGCACAGTGAAGGGAAGGATCCCATGGCACTCCAGAAGCATCCTGAGCACCCTCAGCCAGGGCTTCTCATGGGGGACATCAGGGTGAGACGATAACCTCAGCACTGCACCCAAATTACAGGTCCTGCCACCCTGTGCAGCTCTTCCCCCTTTCCTGCCCCTCCTGCACGCTGTGTGGAGGCTTGATGTTAAAATCTGCAAGGTAGGAAGAAAGAGGCTCGGTGCCCATGAGTATTCCGTGGGAGGAGATGGATTTAGCGTCTGAGACATGTGCGAAGGGATTTGCGAGGGAATTATTTATGGTGGTAACAAGTAAGCACTCATTTAGCTTATATTTTACATTATCCAAACAAGACGTTGAGCTCTGGAAGTTAAGGCAGTAATGCCACTCTAAATTAAATTCATCAGCACCTTAATGAAGATCTATATTTAGTTCTTAATTAAGGAGAGCAGAGCTGAGGGTTGGATGCTGCGCAGGGAGCGATCCCGCGTGTGCTGGGCACTCAGTGAGCCACGGGCCTGCTTCATGGGATGCCTCTGGGAAGTTTGGGACAGAGAAGTTAACTCAGCAACCACGGGAATAGGAAAGCAGCCGAGGATGAGGCTTTCTTCTCCTGCCTCCCCTGCACCCACTTAATCAGCGGCTACAGCGTGGCTTTGATCCCAGAAATCAAACCCCCCTGTCTGGTGGGTGACTGATGTTATGCTAATCCGGGTTGATTGAGCTGAGATAATTACACTTCATCCAGGTTTCCTGGGAGTGCTGAGTAAATATTGATGCGCAGATGTCCCCACCGCCCAGGTACCTACGGTGCACAGCTCTTTGCCGGCTCCAGGCTTGCCTTGGATGAACCAGGACAGGCAGCAGGACACGGACCGTGGTCCCTGCTGGTGGCCCTCCTGGCACAGGAATCAGGCCCATGCTCCCTTTCAGCTGCTGAGGGCTCATTGCGCTGCCTCATTCCCCATGGAGAGGCTTTGCCGGAACGTTTCTGCCCAGGATGCTGTGGCAGCGGCACATGGAATGCTCCAGTCTGGTGGCTGGGATCCGGCAGCAAGAGGCCACTGGAGCCACCCTGGGAGCTAAAGGGATGCGAGAAAACAAGCTAATCAAATTATACATTCCTAAGAAGCATTTATGAGCTGTGTGCATTCTTTAATCTTAATTAGAAATCTCAGCAGCTCCTGCCGGCTCTGTAATCAAGGTTTGAGCGCGGACTGACCCCCATTGCGCTAACCTTGAGTGTCTACAGCAGGTATCTGGGGAGGAGCTGGGGAGAACCCAGCTCCCTGTGATGGGGAAGCCTGGGGGAGAAGAGCCCAGGATCAGAGCGGAGCAGTGGGCTGATGATGAGCGTTATGGCTGAGCTCTAATTAAACAGCCTGTGCTGACAGATCCAGAGCCCCTCATAATCCTGCTCATTTGGCTCAATAACGTCCCTATTTGCAAATAAACACGGTTTCCTTCTGCTCCCCACAAGGGATCAGCCTGGATGGAGGTTGGCAGCGCAGGGCAGGATACAGTGGGAAGACCTGGTACAGGATGCTGGGATGAAGCAGCATTCGGGGTTACCCCGAGCTGTCCCGTCCCCAGTGCAGACCCTCCTGTCCTGCCTGGCACAGACAAGTTCCCGTTGGGAGCAAACAGATGCTGGTGCAACTGGAGAGCCCGTGCTCATTGGGAAGGCAAAGGCTGGGCTGGCACTGCCTGGTAAACACGACATGCTGTACACAGGCCCTCTGCAAACACGGGTGCCCTCAGAGCATCGGCGGGCAGCGCTCTCTGCCTCTTCATTAGCACCGAGTACAAACAGAAAGCCGTTTGCTTACTGCGGATTCCAGCTTGAGCTAAGCAAATTTGGAGAGGGATAGTCAAACAACGGAGCTGCCTGCCTGGCTGCGGGCTCACAGCCGCAGGTGCACCAGTCCCTGCAGCCTCACGAGAGCCAGGTCCAGCTCTGTTTTCCCCACTAAGCTGATGCAAAGGATGCACTTTAGGGTGAAGGGGTACAGAGGACCCGGCAGAGCCCCCAGGATGGTGCCTGCAATGGTGCGGCTGCAGCAGCGGTTGGGCTGGCATCACTGCAGGAGCAATGAAAGCAGCCCTGCCTCCTGCCATCGCCCGGGGGCTTGTTTTCACTCTCACTCCTCTGGTTTGGATGCCTTCCAGTGTTTCGTGCTCTGCCAGCCCCTCCCACCGAGAGCTGCGCGCTTCCCAGCCCACCCCCTGTGTATATAAATACATATATATATAGGCAACAGGCATGCTTTACAGCAACCATAAATAAACACAGAGCTGCTCTCTATTTTGTGGGCAGGAAGAGCTTGCTGCCTGCCTGTGCTTTGCCAGATGGGGCAGGAACAGTAGCGGGGGCGAGAAGGAACTGGTTTCACTGGGAAGGACTGGGCTGGCGCACTCTGCGCCCCACACTGCGATTCGAGGTGATGCTGGGTCCTGGATTGCCACGATTCCTTTCAAGCCTGGGAGTAAACAAGTGATGGGAATAACCACAGGGCTCCATCACAGGCGCTCCTTGTGTAATCTGCAGTTATTCACTCACCCTATTATGACTCTGAGCGACGCAGCCAAAACCCTGCGAGGGCAAGCCATGGGGCGCTGCATCCCGGGTGCTGCCATGCACAGCTCCTAATGAGCGATGAAGGCAGAGCTCAAGCAGTAATTAAAGCTCCCGACGCGGCCTCCACGTCCTCAACGCTAATGACTGCAGTGGCCCATGGTGCTGGTGGCACCGCACAATGGTACCCAGTGCGTGGCATCCCCCTGTGCCAACAGAGACTCCACAGGCACATCCTACCCTTCTCACACTGGGGGAAAGGCAGGAGGGTTTGTCAGCATCTTTGCTGCTGGTCACGCTAGAAGTAAATAAATAAGGGGGGGGGGGGTAGAAACCTCCCAGTGAACATGAGTAATGGCCCAGGAACGAGCAACCCGAGATAAAACTGAATAATAACATGTCAAAAACTACATGATGTGGGTTTTTATTCCCCAGCCGAGTTTCCTTCCTGCTAATCCATCACCGCAGAAGATGCAAGATTACTGCTTTCAGAAAAAACTCCGGGAGATAAATGTGAGCAAATTAGTGTTTATTATATTATTTAGGACAATATGATTTCCAACATCCCTTTATTAAATTATTTATGCCCTTGGCAGTAGCTCAGCTGGACAATGGCCCTCATCAGCAGCATCCCCTGTGCTGGGTGGCTGCAGTGGTGCATGAGGTGGGGATGCTCACAGTGACAGCCTCGCCCGAGCCATGGTGACACACCAGAGGGGATATCAGCCCGGATGGATCTATGGGTCTGGTATCGTCCTGCCTGTTCCTAACTCTGCAGCCCCCAAGGGGTGGCATCCCCTAAGGCGCTGGCGAGGGGAGCTCCTCCCCCCCACTTAACACAGTGACAAAGGAGCCCCATGGCGCTCCTCTCCCTCCCCGCTGGCTCTTGAACAAGTTGCCGGGCACTTTGGGGTAAATGGCAGCAAAATGACAGTCACGTCCATAATGAAAGGCTTGTCCTCCTGAGGGGAGGCTGGCGGGAGCCCGCGTCCTGCTGCACGGCAGATGTACCCTGTGTTTAAATGCAGCGGCAGAGATGCTCGCCGCTGTTTGGCCTTTCTGGTAGCGCGCAGCAAAGCCTGGTGGATAGGTCAGCTCTGTCAGCAGTGAGAGGAGACGCGAGGCCGGGACGAGCCAAGCAGGTACGGAAAGGTGAGCTTTGTCACGGCAGGGAAAGGGGCTGCTGACAGAGGCTCAGGTGCTTAACGAGCAGCCTGCTCCTCCGTGCAGCTCCGACATCGCTGTTTTCCCAAGCAAGCCCCCCGTGCCACCGCTGGCATCCCATGGGAGCCGGGCAGGGAGGCAGCCCAACGGGCTCTGTCTCGCACTGCGCAGCCACCACCATGCATTTGCCAACTGGCTTCCAGTGCCAGGCGCCAGCACTGCCAGCCAGAGCGTGCAAAGCTCAGCCGGACGCTGGGAGCAGAGCTGGACAAAAAGGGATGGCAGGAGGAGGTGGAGCTGCTGGTGTCTGCAAACCCCCAGTGCTCCGTTCACACCGCACTACCCCAGGCAGGGCAGGCGGTGCCGCAGTAACCTTGGGCACCCGGCATCACCCCTGCTCCCAGCCCCCGACAGCGGCATCACCTGAGGTCCCCACCACGAGCAGCCGCGTCGCGGCTGTCACCAAGCCCCTCCGCACCGGCAGCACCGCGGCATTCCCTGTCGGGAGCTCCCGGGCCAGCTCAGTAGCGGAGCTGACGGGAGGATCGCCCGCTCCCGGGAAGCCGGTGTGATTGTGTTTACTCCCAAACCTGGGCCGCCTCAGTTGTCGGTGCGCATCATTAATCTTCCTCTGCACTCCCTTCCCCATCTGCTCCCACTTTTTAATGAACTGCCACTTGCCACACTCAATAACACCACCGCTTCGCAGCGAGAGGGGGGAGTCAGAGCAACGCAGGGAGGGAGGGGACGGCACCAAAGAGATGCACTTTGCTCTGGGAAGATGCTGTCTCATCCACATGGGCAAATGATTCCCAGCATCCCTCCCTGAGACTCCTTGGGCTGTCTTGCCCCTGAGCAAGTTACTAACAACCACATCAGACCGCGCCGAGCAGGAGCACGCAGCACAGAATGTCAGCCCAGGTTTGATCCCAGCTCCGCTGTTCTACACAATTATTTTCAGTGCATGAATACTGCAGGCAGCTCCGAGGTTGTAGTTTTCCAGCTTGCTGGCAGCTCTGGGGATTCATCCCATTTTAGGCTATTACCTTCTGATTACTTTCCTTGGCAGCCAACCACTCTGGAGCTGGCAAATAAACAATAGGGAAGAGTGTGATGGGGAGCTTAGCTTTCAAATTACACTTTTCAATCATTTGTCACACCAAAAGCAGAGCGAGAGTCTAATACAGAACTCAAAAGCCTGTAGGGCTGAGCGGGGAGGGGTTGCTTCATGGAAGGTGTTGAGTTTGGGTGGAGCTTGGGAACTTCATCCCCTTTTCCCCGGCTTTCCTTCTGTGGCCACAGCCAGTGCAGCCGGGCAGGACCTGCTGGAAAAGCCCCGTGCCCAGGAACAGAGCTGGGACAGCTTGGAGAGGGACAGAAAGCTGGCCAGGCATCACCCATCGAGGGGAAGGACGTGGTGGAGGATCCCAACATGCCTATGGGGACAGCCCTGCTGATGGGAGGGGTGGTGTCGGACACAGAGCTGCCTGCTCACGCTAATCCTTAGGCATTTGTCGCCTTAACATTACTTGTGATCAGACCATCTCACGTTAATGTGGATCTAATGTAGAAATCCATAGAGTCATTTGGTATTAATTGCATGCTGCCTCTATATTACAGGGATTACTTCGTGTTTATTGCTCTCTGCCATTAGCAAAGGAGAGGTGGCTGCAGCCACACCACCTCCCTGTGCATGGACCGGAGCTGGGCACCCAGGCAGGGCAGTGGGTGAGAGCAGCCCCTTCCCGGCACCCACCCCTCACCCTCAACCAGGTTTCCTACAGCAAGCTGGAGGAGAAGATGCTTTTGGATGCAGGAGGATGCTGCCTCGGCTTCAGCATCCTCCCCCAAGCTGCTTCAGCCCTGTCTTGTTATTCAGGCTCGCAGTCCCTCTGCCCACATGTCAGATGAGAGAGAATAGAAATCGCTCCTCAAAGTTCACAACCCATCACTCCGGCTTTCAGAAATACAAGCAAAAATGGCAAAGCAGTAGGGGAAAAATCCATTTCTTTCGAGATGCTCTTTCCCTGGAACATGTCCTGTTGATCTGCAGTCAGGGAGAGGCGGGTGTGTTTGTCTGAGATAGGGGAATCAGATCTGTCCAAACTCTCCTCTACTCCCAACTCCCCCCTTCGAAAGAGCTTTGAGAACAAGAAAAGCTTCGGGAGAGAAGCCTCTGCCGTCTGAAGACCTTTCCGGCGTGAACGCGGCCCCTGAGGAGCAGCCCCTCTGCACAGGGGCTCGGAGAAGCGTTCCCCGGGGCCACGGGGGGCACGCAGAGGCCGCGGGGTGTAATTAAGCGCAATTAAAGACCGCAGTGACCCGCGGGCGCGGCGCACGGCGGCGGTCGGGGACGCGCCGGTGCAGCACTGCCACCTCCCGTCCGCGCTGCCGCGGGGACAGCCCGGGGCTGCCCGTGCAGACCCCCCATCGCCACGGGGTCCCTGCCGGGGCTTTGCCCCCCTCTGCCCGCATTTACAGTGCCCTCTCCGCAGGAGCATCCCTGCCTCCGGCTTCCGCGTGGGACCCCTCCTGCAGCCCGGGACCAGCGAGGGTTTGTGCTGCTCCCACCGGTGCGGAAAGGGGAAGGCAGCTCTCAACCAAACCGGAGGGAAATAAACCCTCCCTCAAAAAGAAAGGGGGAAAAACACGCAGCGTGACCTATAAACATCTGCTCATGTTCCCCTCCTGTTATTGCAGAGCGAGAAGCCAGAGTTATTTCAGGCTTCTCATGCATCCGGAAAGGGCTTTGGGGTTTGTTTTGCTTCTTCCCCCCTGCAATCACTTTTCAGGCTGCAACAACTGAAAGATCACACGGAAAGGATGACAGGGTTACATCTCTGCCATTGCTTGAGGTGATGGGGTGAGCAGTGGGGAGCTCTGGCTCAGGGCAGCACCTCCAGCGATGGGGACGGGCAGAGATGCACAGTGGGGCTCAGAGGGAAGGTGCGGGAGAGCCAGGAAAGGCAAATGAGGAACACACCCCAAATGGCATCGGGAAATCCCACTGGGAGCTCAGGAGAGGAGAGGGAAGCAGTTTGTGTAACCTTGGAGACAGAGCAGTGCCAGGCGGCACGGCAGCGGTGTGGGCACCGGGACGGGCAGTACCACAGAAGGGATTGGTGAGGAGAGAGCTCCCAAAGCTGTCCTGCAATGAGGGTGAGAAGGACATAGCTCACAGAGGGTCCAGAGGAGCATGAAAGAGGTCTGTGGAGAGCCCATTTAGTGGATAGAGAGCAGAGGGTGAGGCAGAGGAGAGAGCGGGAGAAGAAAAGGGAGGTGGGAGAATAAAGGGAGCGAAGCGGAGGGGAGGAAAGAGAAAAGATCAGATACGAAACACGGCAGAGCAAGGACAGAAGCTGTAAAGAGGCAGCACCACCACTCCAGCTGCCACGGCACAGCTGGGATTGTCTGGTTAAGCACTGCACCTGCTTTGGTAAATCTCAGCCAGCACTGCACAGCTTCCCCAGAGGCAGCCATGGCTGCAGGGCCCTCAGAACCTGGGCTGGCTCGTTCTTGTTCTTGCCTTGCTTTCCATCCAGCCCATCCCATTCATTCTTTGCTCTGTTTGGCACAAACCCCTTTGCATAAACCACCAGATTCTCTCCTGCCTGGCCACAAACCCAGCGAGGGACCCCTTCACTGAGTCACTCCCAGGGGCCCCAGCCGCACTGCACCCACTGCTGATGCACACACCAGAGAGACCAAGGGCTGAGGGGGCTAGAAAACAGCGGACGCCTGGTCGGATACATCCACCACTGCTGGGAGAGATCCGTGCTCCTCTGCATTCAGTCAGGGTAGAGCTATTTCAAAAGAATGCTTAAGCATACCCAATCCAGGAGATCGGGAACACCCTGGGAGCAAGCAGTGGCCTTGCCGCACCAGGCTAATGAAGGCTGTGCAGGAAGGCAGCGCCTGGTCCCCCCTCTCAAGCATCAGGGCAGCACAAAGAGTGATGCCCATGTGATGGGCAGGTGACAGTGCTGGGAATAGGCTCCAAGAGCAGTGTCACCTCCTGCCTCGTACCTGTGAGTGGCTGTGGGGCAGCCACACGTCCCCTCCTGGCCTCTGGAGCTCCAACTACACCACCTCTGCAAGGGACAGCTCAGTTAACGGAGGGCATCAAACAGCCCGCAATTAGCTCTTGATCTTAATGATGCACCATACTGATGAGCTCACCAACTTAATCTAATTAGTCTGCAGAGCTCAGCAGCCTGGCCCTTTTTCTCAAATAATGTGCTATATAAGACATATCCCTTTGGATATGGCCCCTTTGCTTATGTGACTTGTCAGCAGGGCACAGCACTGCCACATCCTCCCATGGCACACACACACCAGCCACTGGAACCCCAATAGGCCTCTTGTCCGCAGGGATGCCAGGCTCAGGGAGCAGCCCCGTGCCTCCACTCTGCTCTTGTAAGGACCCTCTGGGCTCAGTAGGGTCGAGATTCAATCCGCTCTCCCCCATCTTTCACAAGGCCCCCGAAACACCATCGGCTGCTGGTGTGGGGAGCCCCCAGTGCTGCAGCCATCGCCTCCTGCACCCAGGCAGTGCTTCAAGGAAGCTGCCCTCACCCGCTCCCTGAGCAGGAATCAATGAAATCCCCTAAAAGCTCATAACTCGGAGGTAATTATAAGAAGCATCAATTACCCGGCGATGTGGGTTTCATGAATTCAGGGCATTTGCATAGTGATCAATTCAGGCAGGTCCTCTCCGGGTCCCTGGAGGAAGTTAGGACATTGTTCTGTGCACTATTGATTTTACAATGTAAAACCAAAGCTCGCTCTCCTCTCATTCAGAGCTGCTCATTCAGCCATATTAACTTTCAGATCATTTATTTTTGTATGTCTTTCAACTCTGTTTGTTGCTATCACACAAATGCAGGGTATTACATTGTAGAGAATAATTGAATCAATACAGTCATGGTACTCTGGGTCTCACAGGCTCGCAGGAGCACACGAGCTGGCAGGAGCCCATGCGCAGCCTGAGAGGGGGTTTTTAACCTTTCCTGTTATTAAAACACTTGCCTGGCTATAAATTAACTTTCTGCACCGTGTGGCTGCTGTTGTTTCACCTGCATTGGTGCAGGAGATGCCAGCACCAAGATGAATATGCAGAGAGGCCAATTGGGTGCTCTTCAAGCATCCCCGCATCCTTACAGTGATGTGGTGGGGCTCCATCTCCACTCTCCTTCCCTCTCTATCCTTCTTGGTGGCCACACGCAAATGGGGGAGAGAGGAAGATGCCCCTTCAAATGAAAAGCTGCCACATAAAGGAAGAACCCTCCTTCGGATTCAAACGGCTCTGAAAAGAGACAGGTTTTAATTCTGCTTCCTCTCCCACTGGGATATTAGACAGCTAAATAGCAGCGCGCCTGTTTCCTTCAGATAACCGGCTCCCAAAGAGCACTGTAATTGTCCCCAGCCCCTCTCCGGTGCAGCACTGAGCAGGTCATTTACTGCCCCGCACACGCAGCCAAACACAAACCCATTTCCAAGGGAAATTTCTATTCTTATCTGGGCTCTGCAAGAGGGGTGCGAGCAGCCCCTGTTAATTGAGGCTTTGATGCTTATTGGAGGAGGCTTCTAATCAGTGCCGCAAAAGGCTGAGGCACTGCATCACACCCGTACCCATCACACCGGGCACTGCCGGGCTCAGGGAACAGCACCCACATAAAGATGGGAAGATGCCCATGAACACCCAGGGTGAGGAGTGATGATGGAAGGTGCCCTGCAGCAGGCTGCCCTCAGCACTGGACTTGTGGTACCCAGCGCCGCCGTGGGTGCTCCCCAGTGATGCAGCGTCTTGTAAGCGCTGTGGCTCGTCTGCTGCAATATCCTCCAGCAAATCAAGCAGCCCCTTCTTGGGATGTTTTCAATCTGTTTTATGTTGATTTTAATTAAAGAATTCGAAACTGAACAAACAGTTCGTAGCAGGTGGCCACACAAGTGTGAAATAAGCAAACTGTTCTATCTGCCACAAACTCCACCAGTAAATTCCTTCCAATTAATCCCAGCCTCCGAGAGGCTGCGACTCCGTCTAAACTCTGTGCAAGCCGGGCTCTGCCCTTCTCCAAATATTTGCCTTCATCCCAGCCCCAGAAGCGGGATGTAGAGTACCAGCATCAGCAGCGCTGCTGCCCGCTTGCCTTTGCTCCATCCCATGAGGGAAGCAGGGTGGATTTCCTGCTGGGAATAACTGCATCCCAGATTTCGGAGCAGCTCCTGCCACTGGCATTAACCCTACACCCATCGTTATCCTTATCCTCATCCTCCTCCGGGTAGTGCATCCTACCCATGCATCCCTCCTCTGCTCAAGGACCGTCCCCTGCGTAACCTTGACAGTACCGAGGCAGTGAAGGGCCCCTGCCCAGGTAACAGACTCTGCATATTGATGGTCCCTGGGGAAGGCAGAAACACAGATGCCCACAAGCTTTTCTTCTTGCAAGGCTGTGCCAGAGATAACTCAGGGAGGGAAAAAAAGCACAAAGAAACACAGGCGCACGCTCCTCTTCATCTCACAGCCTGCCCTCCGTCAGGAATCCTACCAGCATCTTCAGGACGGGGCACCTCGTGCCCTCGCACTATGCCCATGTGCTCCCTGATGCTCGAGGCCCCCTTGTCCCAGTACATGCTGATGCCAACAGCCGGAAGCCCTCTGCTTCCTGTGCAGGGAGGCTTTGGGGTGCTCATCCTTTTCCCTCCTCCACCGTTCCTCCAGCCTTGGCAAGAGGGGAGCACTCAGCTGGGTGCCATGGGAAGCTGGCAGCTCCCACCGCATCCCAGCCACAGCGCCATGGAGCAGGAGGTGATCAGCTCCCTGCTCCCTCCTTTCAACAGGAGAGACAATTGGCCACCGTCTCCTTTCCCTCCTGCAGCATTCCCAGCATGTTCATTCCTCCTCTCCTGCCTGCCCTCCCCAGTGACCTCCAGCCAGGACACCAGAGCCGTGCTCCCGGTCAGCCGGTACCCTCAGGAGCATCACTACAACACATTCTGCTTTCCTGGGATCACCGTCGGGTTTCCTTCTCCTCCCCTCCATAAATATGGATGCACAGCTGCTGCTGGGAAGAGTCAATGCAAACAAAAAGGGGCAGGCTGCGAGCCCTGTGCTTCCCTCCTGGGCTGCTTCCATCCGGGATTCAGGCGGGTTGGAGGTGGGGAGGCGGAGCAGGATGGTCCTCCCCAAACACCATGCTCAGGAGTGTGCAGACATGAAACAAAACAGTGCTAACAAAGGCATGGGGAGGAACCCAGCATGTAAGAGGGAACCAGGCAGCCACCCTGCGCCCAGGTCTGGGAGAAGGCATTGGGATTAAACAGCTTTAATACCTTCCCCAAAGGTCTCACCCAGTGCCTCATCCCAATAGCTCCTCCTGCCCTTTAAAGGCAAGGATATGCTCTACTCCATACATTAATCTCCTCATCCCCAAATTAATTTCCATCTCAGTTACAGCACGTTCAGACTCTATTAGTAAATCATGTCCTAGCTGCTTAGCAACTTTTGTTGTAAGAATCCTATTAGATCATGTTTCAAACCGGCGGAGATAGAACAGCTATTATCTTAATAAGTTAAACATTAAAGGCACTACGGTGGAGACAGGATTGCTCCCGCTGCTCACAGCCGTGCACAGCCTGGTACATAGAGCATGGCAGAGACCCCAAACTGCACCCCGAGCATCCCAGGGCACCCAGCCAGGGTCGCAGGGTGGCACGGAGCTGCTGAGCTCCTCCGGGCTGGTTACAGCAGTGACACACAGGGTGAGCTGTGCTGTGGCTGGATGCACACATATTCTGATAAGGAAGAATAATAACTTGTCAAAGATATATATGATATGTGTTTTCTTTGCAGACAGAATATATATTGGGATAATTCATCAACGGACTCGCCTGGCACCAGCCAGAAGAGAGAAAGAATCACAGTAAGAAGAAGCCAAGGCAGAACCCCCTTTGGCTTCTTATTGTACCATGCCATAAACCCGGCTCAACGGGGGCAAAGCAAAGCAGCTTCCCTCTAGTCCCCAGTGGAAACCTGCCTGCAAGGAGCAAGTACTGGGCCCTATGTTCATGCGCTACAAGCAGGGGTGAGCGGTGGGACGAAGGTCCTGGGCAGCCCCAGGGCAAGAGTGGAGCAGAGAAGGGGCAGAAGGTGCCACCAGGACCATTCCCATGCACAGCCCCATCTCATGGCCCCGCGCAGAGCTGCAAGCCAAGCACCCGCTGCTGAAGCAGTAAATGGAGATCAATGTTCTGGGTAATTTCACGATGCAGAAACACACAGCATAATTCCATCTTCAGTGAGGAGAACAAACGCATCGCCGCTTGCTCCCCTCTGCTTTCTTCCCCTCCTTCCCGACTGTGCTCGATGCCGCTCCATGTGGCAACATCAAACGGTCTTGGAATATTTTAGCTCCTGTAAAATATTTATATTCCAAAGCAAGGAAGGAAATCGGTGCCTTCCGAGCCATGTAAACATATGCCTCCTTCCAGCTGGATCCCTGGCAGCGGAGCAGCCGTGCAGCTTCACACCGCTGCTCCAGGTACCACCGCCGAGCATCACCAGGAAGGGGAGGACCATGGGTCTAGCGCTGGAGGAGCAAAGGGAGGCCAAGGCACCGCTGCGTCCGTGTGACTGGAGATGAATTGAGCACTGCCATTAAAATGTCACCAGGCAAATTATTAAGTGAAGGTAAACCACTTCCGTGCGTCAAAAGCAAAGGCAATCAGTCCCAGGCATGTCCCCCTAGGAAATTACGTGGAGTAATTAATCAAAAAGCTAATGAGAAATGTGTTTTCTTCCCCAGCTTAACACCACATCATATTCTTATTAGCCAAGGTTATTACAATAGTAATCATGCATGCTCCGAGTTCAGATTGGGTTTTTTTGCTCCACTGCCACCAATTTAGAAAGCCATTAATGGGAAAGATAAACCCCGATACACAAAGCAGCCCTTTGTGGCTCTGCACCAGCGGGCACCTGCCACCATCTGTGTGCTGCCACCCCATTACAGCCACAAGCACTGGCCACAGTGGGACCTGCAGCCACACGACGCATGGAGCCCGTTCCCTGCGTGGGGATGAAGCCCTGGATGCCAGGAGAAGCTGTGGATGCGCAGAGACAGGACGCACATGGTCTGTGAGTGCTGCGGTTCTCGCAGTGTCAGCACGTCTGGCCCCGCTGTACAGATGCTGGCAGTGGGACCTGGGTTGTTCCGTGGATCTGCCTGTAAGTGGGTGATATATTGGGAGTGATGGGTCCCCCCTGCACCATCTGCCCGTCCTGCAGCCCCAACATGCACAGTCAGCAGCACGGTGAAGGGAAAGCATCTCGGCTTGCTGCTCAGCATTAAATAACCCAGCCCCCTACAGAGAGAGAAGGGAGAAGAATGAGTCTGACAAAAACTATAAAGATTTCCTATGCCACGTTAAAAATGCATTGACCTGATTAGCTCGCTGGAGGGATGCTGAGCCAGAGCGAAGCAGGGAAACCCAGGCTCGCAGCAACAGCGGAGCACAGAGGACTTCAGTGCAGGAGGGATCTCTCACCTTCCCTTCACAGCTCCACTGGCCACAGCCCCTGGGGCAAAACGAGTGAGAGGCAAAGGGTCGGAGCCCCCCTCCTGCCCACCCAGGGGAGCCCACTGATGCTCTGCACCGCACTGCTTGTCCCTCTGCCTCCCTGTGAGGCCGCTGGAGAAGGTAGCAGGAGCTCTGCAGGATGTTTGGCAGCTCCCCTTTGATGTGTGGATTAATGAGAACTGACACCGCTGGAGCGGAGCCTTCAGAAGCCCAAAGGCAGGGCCTGGGGCGAGACTGGAGGGGACAACGCGCTCTTTGATTGCTCCGTGCTTAGCTCCAACGAGAGGCGAGGCAGCAGCGTGGGGCTGGAGCTGCGGCTCTGCTTAGAGCTGGATGGCTTCAGCTTGTGCTGTGACACCGAGAGACCCAGCGGGTCCCATGGAGCACCAGCACTGGGGATGGCTCTGCCAAGGCACCCCTGGCACATCATGCAAGCACCAGCATCCCAGAGAGAGGCAGGGCTCGAGGCACTGGGACACCCGGTGCTGCTTCCATGCTTGTGGCTGGCCCCCTCCTACTGCTGCCTGACCATGGGGCTTACCTGAGAGGCATCGGCTGGGAGAGGGATGCAGTGTCCCCATGTCCCCTGCCTGGGACAGGGCTCTTCTCCTCTAGGTTGGAGACCTCATGGCACTTAAGCAGGATGGATTTGACCAACGTCCCAACACAGCACTGGCCCTGCTCTGCTCACAGGCTGATCACACTTGAGCACACCTGGAAAGAAACAACATCACCATCAAAGCACCCCAAAGAGGAGCTGATGCAAAGTCCTTCTGAACTTGTTATTGGAATAACCTCCAGGCACAGCACTCCCTGGCATCTCGGCAGGAGCACAAGGAGCACAGCCAGGGGCAGGGAGCTCTGCTCACAATGAGCAGGACAAGGAAGGGTGCATCGTGAGCAGCAGCCAAGAACTCCTGTTCCCCACCTTGCAGTAGCAATGCAGGTCCCTGCTGCAGCGTGTGCTCTCGACATCATCCAGTCGATGTCCCCACCAGAAAAGGGTCCGGGGGGACCGCAGTGGGGTGTTTGCCCCTGCACCCACCACCCAAAGCAGTGGCACTGCAGAGCCCTGGGTGCCTGCAGCTTCGCAGCCCCTCTCTGCACTGAGCCCTAAAAGAAGAAATCTATTAGCTGGTAATTACCTGCAGGCTGGAACACTCCAGTTTTATTACGGCGATAAAGCACTCCACAATTATCATCTGTAATTCCTGCTGTAGGGTGTTTACTCTTAGAAGAACACCTGATTTATGGCTGCAGCAGCCCGGGGCTGAGGTGCCAGGCAGGCTGAGGTCCTGAACACACGCTGCCCAGGCTGGAGGCTGCGGCGTCCCTGCTTGGCTGATGGAGTTATCACTTCTGAAGTGCCTCCAGAATGAATATGGATGCACATCTGCCTCCGCTTAGGTGTAATGCTTACAGATTGGGCTAAATTACCCCAGAACTGGGTCCATACCAGCTACCCTGTTGTGGCCTGGGGGACCTTTCATTGTCTGCAAAAGGAAATCCTGCAGACTTAACTCTTCACCAGCGTTGTGCAGGTGAAGTCCTTCACAGCCTCCTCACGGAGACAATGAGCAGCAGCTCTCCAGGATGCTCTGGAGCCCCCTCTCCATGCACAGGGACCCGGCCCTGTCCCTGGAGCAGCGGCAGGACTCATGGGACACAGGGAAACCGAGGCACAGGGCGCTTCCCATGCCCCGCATGTGCAGCAGAGCGGTACCCACACCTTGAGCCCCATTCCTCAGTGCCCGGCGCTAATCACCAGATAACATATCTCAACCGTGTTTATCTCCATCCAGGCTGCTTTTCAATTTGATTATTTATCTCCCGTTTAGCCTTTGACAGATCAAAGGCTCAGCAGAGGGAAGCGGAGCCGGGCTGCGCATGGAAATGAGCCTTGATACATAATTAATTAACATAAACCAGTTTCATTAGGAGGTGGTGTTACATCCCTGTTTGTCTTCAAGGTTTAAGCTGCGTTAGGAGCAGGAGGGAAAAGGCAGCTCTTGGGAGCCCCGGCCCTGGCATGGCCCATGCCAGTGGCCATGCCCAGCTCCCACATCCTCTCTCGGATGGACCGGAGCGCATCCCCTCTTCCCTAATCGCCTGCAATGTCTCCTAGCCTTGATTATTAATCTGTTTTCAATTCTATTAAGAGATAGCCAGGAGAAAGAGTATCAATTTTAGATTAACAAGGTTATTAGCACTTAATTATGTGAGGTGTCTTTGTAATTGAAAAGGAAAAGAGGAAGCACCATAAATATCCCCAGCCCCTGAGCTCCTGGGGGTTTGCGGGTGGCTCTTTATTCACAAGGCTCTGGAACCATAAATATTAAACATCTCGTGAAACAGATTACAAGGCACAGAGAGGATGCCCTCTGGATATTCTGGCGTGGAATGCTCTTGCATTAACAAATATTCATTAACTGGGATCTGCAAAGTTATTTCCACCAAGATGCGGCACATGAGCAGGAGAGAGAGGTTACTGGAAAAAAAGAGAGTCTAGAGTAAATATTATTAGTAATTTTTATCTCTGTGTGTCCCTAATTATAGAATAATTAGGGAAAGTGCACATATGCATATACAATCACTAACCTGTCACTCTCAGGATACTCATTCCAGCCCTGCAGCGGTACGGAAGCAGCGGGAGAAGCGATCCTCCTCCAAGATGAACTGGGGTGTCTGTACCCTGCGGTACCCCACCACGGCCCCATCCCTGTGCTTCACAGGACACAGACATCAGGCCCTTCTGAGCACCCATGACTGGGATTACTGCTGGTTAGAGAGAATTAATGTGACAAATCAGGGGCTTTTTTTAATTACAAACTAAGAGGAGATCTCAGCAGGCAATGCATACAACACATGCATTGCCAGAGCCCACTTTGCTGGAGCCATTAAACAAGGGGTCAGCAGAAGCTCTGTTCACCCTCACCAGGACAGGCAGAGTTGTCCAAGGCATCGTCTGAGCCCAGCAGCCCTTCTCAATTCATCCCTGCATCCCTCCATCCCTACATCCAGTCCTCCGGCTGGCCCATCAGGCTGGGTCCTGGGGTCCAGCGGCGTCACACACCCGCCTTAAGCTCTTAATCTGAACTAAACACATTACCAATGAGCTCATCAACAAAAATCTAATTATGATGTGTGAGGCCAGGCTTAATTGCTTGTCCTTGACACGAATAATGCACCACGTAAGCCTATTAGCTGCTGTAAGCCTATTATTATTATTATCGTGCTCTCTGTCTAAAGTATAGAACAGTGGAAGAAGGGAAAACAGTGCTGTGCAATTAGCAGCAAATGTCAGACAAAGTAGCTCAGAGGGAGCAGGAACCACCAGTCAGTAGTAGGTGCTTTTTGGGGCTGGTCAGGGGTGCAGCCGCACCGGGATGCTGGCGCCAGCAGGGATGAGCCGGGTACCAGCGGGACACAGCAGCGCGGCAGCATCCCTGCTCCTCCGCAGAGGAGAACAGCTCCAAGCCCACCTTCTCCACGGAGTTCCACCCCGACTCATCCCAAGCATCGCACAGCTCCAGTACATGGTTTGCTGATCCTAGCAATGAAGCGATGGGGCTGCAGGATCCCGAGGTGGCTCCCGCGCTCGCAGCCCCCTCCTGCACTTATCACCACTCACAGGATGTTTACAATAATTTCTAATTTGTGCAATTATTAATCATTTCTCTATCTGCCTCATTTGCATAATAATTACTGTGCTCAGCGCCTGCCGTGACGGTGAATGACAGAGCTCCAAATTCAATTAAGATCCTCATATGCAGTTTTTGTGCTTAAAGCTAATCACAGTGGATGCCCGGTGCCAGGACCGGGGCTGCTGCCCCTCCACAAGCACTAATACGGGGATCCACTTCCTGTGACAGTTGCTCCATCTCCATCACCCCTCTCATCCCAGAGCATCCCGCAGCATTTCTGTCATGGCTCTGCTGCCAACAGCATCTTCCACTTCTGCATCACCTAACCTCTCCCATGCTCTTATTGCGCAGAGACAGACCTTAAGAAGAAAGTATCTGCTAAGAAACAAGAGAGCTGCTCTACAAGAGCAGCACGTTCACACCCAAGCAGGGCAGGCAGGAAGGCACAAGCTCTACCCAGGGAAGCACCGCTCCCATTAAGGTGAATTCAAGAAGTCCACAATATTGTTTTGCATCTCAGAAGCAGTGCCTCTTGGGGGGCCCTGTTTGGCTGGTGCCCTGCAGCACTACAGTCACACACAGCCCTTGCACCAACAGGCTGATCATCACCAACTTCCCTCATCCCCTCGTGGAAGAACCACCACCAAAATCATGTACCGAAAAAGCAAGCTGTTATTTCCGAGTGTACACACAGGTTCCAGGACTGCTAGAAAGGTAACACAGTGAATAAAAACCAGGGAACGAAGCCCCAAGACCCTCCAGCTCCAGGGAAGACTGGTCAGGGGAAGCACTTTAACACCCTCTGCATGTTTGCTTCCACAGGAAACTGCCCCCTAAAATAGTGCTGGAAGAGACTGGAGAGGCCCAGCTCTGCAGCAACCACGTGTTCCAAATGCCTTCAGCATGAAGAACAACCTGAGATTTAGGACACCTGAAGACTTGTGAACCGCCCTCAGAAGACAAAGCATTTGGCATCAAACAATTAAATAGAAAACAAATCAGTTTCTACAGCTTGTTAGAAGACAAACAAATGGCCCAGAAACGTGTCCCATGGGGAGCACCAGTGAGAGGAGCTGCTTCTGCACAGAGCAGCCCCTGCACCTCCACCACTGCGCTCTCCCAAGTCCTTGCCCTTCAGGCTGATGGGGAAACCCTCTTTTGGCAGCTCTCCTCCATTCAGCCTCTCCTCTCAGAACAGGATCCAGTGGGATGCTGAGCGCCGAGGACAGGGCTTGGTCCAGGCGGAGTGAGCTGCTCCTCACAACTCTGGCCAGGCAGCAGCCAGGAGTGGTGCTGTGCATGGTCCTTCACCTGACCTACATGTCCTCAACGCTCCACTTGTAGGCGAGCTCCTGAACCGCCTTCTTGTTGGCTATCCTGGCAAAGCGCTGCTGCTCGAAGCCGTTGGACCTGCAAACACCACCAAGAACACCATGGGCTGCTGGGCAGGAGCGTCTCAGAAGCAATCAATAGAGACATTCTGAGCTGCCTGCTACTTTTACTCCGGCTCAGTCTCCACCTCATTCTGCAGTAGCACCACTGAAGCTCTTCACACCTCAGCTGATAGTACCACCCCTTACTGCTGGCAACACCCTCATCAACTGGTAGCTGTCAATCCTTACACCATGAACCGTTAGAGGCAACACTCATCCATGCTCACTGTTACTCTTAACACAGCACTGCATCAGGACACATACCTGTCCACGCCATCCCAGCGGTGTCCTGGCCATATGTTAAACCTGTTGAGTGGAGGTGCTGGTCCATTGTACCGGGGCTTTTCTAGGAACACAAAGAGCAATAGAGCCTTTTACTCCTTCAGTGCGACCATGGTCACATCATCATCACCTCAGAGGTACATCAAGCAGTGTGTGTACAGCCAGCTACAGATCACAGAGGGAACTCCCGAAGACAGTCAAATCCGGCTCCAATTTTTCAGTCCCCAGATCCTGCTCCCAACAAGCTAACGCATAGCAGTGACCATTACTGGTAACAAGCCAGTAGCAACAAACACTGCTGCTACACTCACTCCATAGAAGTAAGCCTTGAGGACCAAGCTGCATTTAAACAGCAGCTGCATTTCCACGCTGCCAGGGCCTTAAAGCAGAGATTGGTGTAACTCAGAATCAAACCTTTCTTCTCTTTGTTCTCTTTGGCCTTCCTCTTTTTGATGAACTCAGCCATGGGGTCTCCCTCCCTCTCCTGCTCTCTCAGCATTCGATCCAGATCCTGGTCATCAATGTAACGGGCCAACGGCTTCTGCATCTCTTTTATGGCATCTTCCACATTCTGCTGCTGCTGCCTCCCCTGCGCCAGCCTAGAAACAAACACAGAACCAAGTCATCACTCGCTGGGAGTTGCTCTATTTGCAGGACCCACCACAGCCCTGAACTTCCACTGTGTATGCAGCATCCCCACTGCATACGCAGCCGCAGGGAATAACTGAGGGGGTCTCCAGGGCATGTGGAACATGTGGTCTCCCAGTCCCAGACCCAGACTAAGCAACACAGTGGCACACCACTGCTGGAAGTGAGACCAAAGAGCCCTGAGACGGTGCTGGGAGCTGCGCAGACCCTTACCCCTTTCCCCATCTGGCATACTGCTCATCCCTCTCGGACTTGGCTTCAGCTTTCTGCTGCTGCTCCAGCCGCTCCTGCGCCAGGTCCCTCCTGCGGCCCGACTTGTCTCGGAAGACGGTCTCAGTGTGTCGGGATTCCTCTGGATGGGACAGACGCCTCAAGTCACATGTTTGAGAACATTTCCATGACTAACTGCCCCTCACTTTGGTGTTTTTCCCCCTGACTCATTCCAGGCTCTGACAGACTCAGAGCAGGAAGGAGAAAGCAAGCTGGTGCTCATGCAGTGTTTTACATTCCTACCTTCCAAGTGCTTGGTACTCCTCTCGTGCCTCCTGAGCTCCTGCTGTTCCCTCCGCAGCATATCAGCTGACACCAGGCCAGCTTTGACCCCCGAAAGCATCATGTTTGCCTGTAAATCAACCAAAAGTCAAGCTAGTGCTGGCTGAAGCTGTCCAGGATCCAGAGGTGCCACAAGGGGAATGTCTACCTTCTTGGGAGATCCCTTGGCGTCACGGTGGCGAGGCGGAGAGAGGTCCTGGGGGCTCCTGGAGCGGTGCTGCTCCTTCCCGGCTGGCAGAGCACGTCGGGGAGGGGACAGGTCAGAGTCTGAGGACTGGCTGTGGTTGTGTTTGAGAGGAGCACGCTTCGGGGAGCCGCTGTGCACACGGCCCAGCCTGCGCTCTGCATCAGTGGCACTCCGGGTGCCCCTCCGTGGGGATGGGGAGCTGGAGTCGTGCCTCAGGCCCCTCTGAGGCGAGGGCACCCGCCTGGGCTGTGTCATGGCTGGAGAAGCACCTGCAGTAAAGACACACATTAACTGAAAACCCCAGAGGTAGGCAGAGTTAGACCCACAAAAGGACTAAAAATGGAGGTACATGATGTCAGCTCCTAGGAAAATCAGACCTCAAGAGATGACAAGCCATAGGCCAAAGACAGGTATGTGACAAGAGCCTGGGAATTCTCTGACTCTTTCTAAACACGTACTGCCTGGAGACAGGGTTTAAAGTCCAGTCTCCTTTTGGACATGCCTAAGCCTTACCCAGTTAAGTCTTATTAATTTTAGCCTAGCTGAACTAGCTGTAGCAATAGAAATTACCATCTATCCACCACCATCCCATGCCTGCAGACTGCCAGTTCCACACCCCTCATCTCTCAGGAGCGCACAGACACGATCCCAGAGCAGGCAGGCAGCAAAGCACAGGACAGACAGGCCAAACTCCTGCACACACTCACCTTTTGCTCTGCTCTGCTTTTTCAGGCTGGGCGACCCCGTCCTCCTCCTCCGGGGCAGTGAGGAATCCGAGTCAGAGCTGTACCTCTGCTTCCGTGGAGGGGACAGGTCTGGGGTGGCCTGGCGCTTCTGGCGTGATGAGGACTTGTCAGAGACAGCGTGCCGGGGCTGAGGCTGCTCCCCTGGGGCTCTTCCTGACTGTGCCTTGTCTGTGGGCATGCAGCTCCTCTTCCCTGCTGCTGAACTGCCCCTCTTTGGGGACATGTCTGGGGAGTCACGGCGCTGCCGCCGGGGAGGGGAGAGATCAGGGGAGTCGTGGCGCTTCCTTCTGGGTGGGGAGAGATCAGGGGAGTCGTGGCGCTTCCTTCTGGGTGGGGAGAGATCAGGGGAGTCGTGGCGCTTCCTTCTGGGTGGGGAGAGATCAGGGGAGTCGTGGGGCTTCCTTCTGGGTGGGGAGAGATCAGGGGAGTCGTGGCGCTTCCTTCTGGGTGGGGAGAGATCAGGGGAGTCGTGGCGCTTCCTTCTGGGTGGGGAGAGGTCAGGGGAGTCGTGGCGCTTCCTTCTGGGTGGGGAGAGATCAGGGGAGTCGTGGCGCTTCCTTCTGGGTGGGGAGAGATCAGGGGAGTCGTGGCGCTTCCTTCTGGGTGGGGAGAGATCAGGGGAGTCGTGGCGCTTCCTTCTGGGTGGGGAGAGATCAGGGGAGTCGTGGGGCTTCCTTCTGGGTGGGGAGAGATCAGGGGAGTCGTGGCGCTTCCTTCTGGGTGGGGAGAGATCAGGGGAGTCGTGGCGCTTCCTTCTGGGTGGGGAGAGGTCAGGGGAGTCGTGGCGCTTCCTTCTGGGTGGGGAGAGATCAGGGGAGTCGTGGCGCTGCTGCCTGGGAGGCAGGAGGCTGCAGGAGCTGTTCCTCTCCTGCCTGGGAGGGGACAGCTCAGGGAAGTCATGGCGCTTCCTTCTTGGTGGGGAGAGGTCCGGGGAGCTGCTGTGCTTCCTCCTGGGGGGTGACAGCTCAGGGGAGTCGTGGCGCTTCTTTCTGGGCGGGGATGGGTCATGGGAGCCGTGGCGCTGGCGCCGGGGAGGCAGGAGGCTGCTGCAGCTGTTCCTGTCCTGCCCAGCAGGGGCCGGATCCGGGCCCACAGGCCCTCTGTCAGGGGAGTCGCTCCGCAGCCCCCTCGGCGGAGAGCCCTCCGGGGAGTCGTGGCGCTGCCGTCTGCGAGGGAAGGAAAAAGGTGGGAACCAGAGTGAGAGCTGTGCTTGGCTGCTGCCTCCAGGCTGGAAACGAAACCCAGGTGGGATCTGTAATGCCAGCAGTAGGGATCAAGGGTGAAAACAAGAGAGCCTGGATGCTGCGCAACCGCAGAACAGAGAATGAGATGTGGAATGGTTTGAGTTGGAAGGGACCTTAAAGTTCATCCAGTTCCAACCCCCTGCCACACTCAGGACACTTCCCAGCATGGCAAGCTGCTCCAAGCCCCATCCAACATCCCACAGGTGCTTTCAGAAGAGGCATCACCCAGATTCCTGACACTACCACTGTGGGACAGCAGTTCCATCCACCCCACAGAAACCCAGAGCACTGTCTGACAGTCCCCCAGGCACAGGTTAATCAGCACAGGAAAGGGAATCCCTGTCCCTGCCGCTTCTCACACTTCACAGCAAAGCCCTTAGAAACTGCAGGAAAGGACAGACAGCACCAGGAAACATGAGGTCACCACCGGATTCTCAGCTGGAGCCTGTACCTGGGGGCAGATTTAGCAGCGACTGAAACATCCGAACTCTGCGAGTCTTCATTCTGGTCTAAAAGAAAACAACCAGAAAGACACCATCACCGGGGAGCTGCACAGCCCATGGTCTCGTCAGCATTCCAAGGATACAGATATCTTTGGTCTGGTCTCACCTCCGAGGAGTTTCCATTTAGCATTTGTTCGGAATTCCTCCATGAGCTTCACCTCATCCGGACGCTCGTCAATGAATTCCGCCACCTGAACATGGAACAGCAGCTTTGGAGGGGGAGGAAGAACGGATTTCCACCCTCTGACACAAATAACCAACCATAATGGCACTGAGAACTGCTGCGTGACCATCGTTTCACTTCCCAGAGCCTCTGCCCTCGAAGAACATCCCTGCTGCCAACACTCCCAGCAATGGCACAGGCACCTTCTGCCCTGCCCCCAGAGCTGCTTCAAGGCCCTGAGAACCACTGCATGGGCCCACGACATCCATTGTGCGCTTGCGAGAGCGGATATAAGGAAAGAATGGGCTACTTCTGCCTACAGGGAGCTCATTCACCCCTTGTGCTTAGAGCAGGAAGACTCGGCCCTCCCAAAGGGAGACACGGGACGGCCCCCACCAGGAGTCCCGCAGCCGGTGCCCCGGCGTTCAGCGCCCCCCCCGCTCACCACAGGCATGTCCCCCTCGTCCTCCTCCTCCTCCTCCTTCTCCTGGCCCGCAGCGATGCTGCTCCAGCTCACGTCGTCATCCACGATCCGCATCCTGCCAGCGGGAATCGGGCCCCCGCCCGCCGTCAGCCAAGCGGCCCGCCGGGGGCACCGCGGCGTAGGCCGCGGCTCGCACCGCCCGCTTCCCCCGCAACTCACCCGCCTCTGCCCGCGGCGCCCGGCGGCTTCTTCCTGCGGCGGCGGCGGGGCCGTGCGGGCGCGGCGGCTGCGGCGGTGGGGTCCGGGCCGCTCAGGTACCGCCGCAGGTACTCGGCCTTCGACAGCCCCTGCGCCGCCATCTTGGGGACAGCCGGAAGTGAGGGCAGCCCGCGGGCCCGCGCAGCCGGAGGGGGCGTGGCTTGTGTTGATGTGGGCGGGGCTTAGGGGCGGTGGGCGGGGCCATCAGGGTCGGACACGGCGCCTCCTTCAACACGCGGCTTTATTTGGGCCCCCCCCCCCCCGGGGCCAACAGCGACCCCGGGCTGCGATAAGCGGTGTCCGGGGCAGGAGAGGGGCTCCGGCCCCGGGAAGTCCCGTTCCATGGAGGCCGACGGGGCCCGGCTACCGGGCCGAGGCTCCGCCCGCCTCGTAGCCCTCCGTCTTCATGTCGTTGAGGCCCAGGTCCTCGTTCTGCTCAAAGCTCCGCTCGTAGCGCTCCACTCGGAGCTCCGGGTCCTCCTCCGGCGCGTACACGTTCTATGGGGAGACGGAGGCTCCTTACAGGCTCTGACCCCTCAGCAGCACCCAGACAGGGGCTTCAGACGAGAGTCACCCCCTCGAGGGGTTCAGGATGTGAACCACGCCACACTCCCACCCCTGATTCCAGGGAACAGACACCATTCCCATCTTCCTTCCCTCGAAGCCACCAGCAATTCCCTTTCCCTGCTCACTGCCAGACCCCAAAGGGAAATGAAGGAATTCCACCCAAACTGCTTGCAACACGTCAAGGAGCCCATCTCCCACTGTACCTGAAGGTAGCTGTTGCCTGCAGGGTCATCCAGGATGAGGTGAGCCTTCGCCTTTCCCTCTATGATCTGCGGAAGGGGAGCAGGCCCAGGCATTAACGCTCTTAATCCTTCACTCCTGGCACCAGGACATTCCCAGCACACTCCAGACATTTCTGGCATTGCCCTCAGTTAAAGGACAGCAGTGCTTGGGAAAAGCATGGAAATCCTGGAGCGCACTCACCTCCTGCAGCTTCCCAATGAACTCCTGCAGCTTCCCGGTCCTGCTGGGTGTAGCGCTGTCCCCCAGTGTGAAGGGGTTCCTCTCCACCTGGAAGAGGAGGAACACTCAGTGCAGCATGAGACCCCAGCCCCACAGCAGCACAGAGGGGCTGAGCCCCCCAGCACCACTCACCAGGTCCCGGATGTCCTTCAGCAGCCCCTCCAGTGTGGTGAACTTCCCCCCCAGCGCTCCCATGCCCAGCTCGAACTCCAGCTCCGGGATCTCCACACTGCACGTCTCTGACTGCAGAGGAAGAACCCTGTGAGCCCCACACACCCGCTCCAGGGCAGGGCAGGCATCCAGAGGCACAGTACCTTGAGGATGTCCCTTGTCATGTCAGAGGGGTCTGTGATGTGCAGGGTAATCCTGGTGCCCTGCGGCTCGATGGCTCCTCCAGACTTCACCTACAAGCACCCACAGTCAGCTCCAGAGAGTCCTATGCTTAAATCACACCCCAATGCTTTAAGAGGGTTTACCCAGCAGCTCAGAGGTCACCTCAAGCCCAGGGCACAGCGCCTTAACCCAGGGGACTGGAGCAGGCATGGACATGGCCAAACAGAGCCTCTCCAGGACCCAGTTCTCCCCTTGGCTTGCTCAGGAAGGCAACTCAGACCCAGCCTGGCCACGCTGCACACAGCTCGTGTGTGCTCTACCCCTACCCAGAATCAGCTCTGCCACTCCCAGCACAATGCTCCTCATCCATAAATCCAGCCTGGAGGGCAGGGACCCCGGGAAACACCTACCCATGGAAGCAGAGAAGCCCACTGCCCCCAGTGCACAGGCAGGGGTTTGCCAGCTCACCTCATTCGTCCTGTGCCCACAGGAGTCACAGTTTGTGGCCATGATGATCACCTCCTTGAAGTGTGGGATCTCTGGAGCAGACGGTCACGGAAAACTCAAGGAAATGGAAGTCTCAGGAGATCCCAAGAGCCCCAGTGCTTCCTGAGGCATTGCAGGAGCTCACTGGCAAGTCCTGAGCAGCACTGAGACACACTGGCACCCTGACAGGCTCCTTATGCAGCAGGAAGAGCACACGTGGGACTCTCCCCAATGCTGCCTCCATGCAGAGCCCCACGGGGGGCAACGATCCATGCCCCCACTCCAAGGATACGCACTAACTTCATATTCGTGTTGGCTGGAGCGTTGCACTCAGGGCAGTTGGTGTCGAACTGCAGGACCTGGGGCGCAGGAGCAGACAGGAGCATCAGAAAGGCCCATCCAGCCCAAAGGCTGCCCCCCCGGCATGGGCACCACTGCAGTCACTCACCTCATTCCGCAGGTCCTCTGCAGCATCATCTGGCTTCTCACCCAACTCCTCTCCCTGCAGCAGGGAACAGGAGCAGCGTTAACTTCTGCTCCTCAACTCAGGGCCTCCCAGAGGACCAGGGGGCTGATGGCACAGCTTGAGCAGCTCCCCATTACCTCCAGTCCCAGCATGGCAGCCTGCTGGGGACTCCTCCTGTAGTGAGTGACCACCAGAGCATCATCCTTCTGTGGCGCACGAGGGTTCTCCACAAAGCTGTTCCCTGAAGGGTCATCGATGATCTATGGGAGAACAAAGCTTTAGGAACCCACCCCATGCTTCCCCCGGGGGGAAAGGGGCTGCACCCCCAGGTACTCACAAAGGTGAAGGGGGAATGCACTTCTTTCAGCTGCTTTAGCTTCCCAATGAACTCATCGATTTTACTGGCCACCTCTTGGTCCGTTGTCTAAAAGGAGGAGAGGTTTGAGAGCAGTGCTGGGGCAGCCAGAGCTGAAGACACCAGCACCAACCCCAGCACCCAGAACACTCCTCTACCAGCGGTGCACAGTGCAGAAGATGAGCACAACGAGCACGGCCGAGGAGCCTCCCCTTGCACCACGTACCCTGCGGACAGGTTGGTCCTGCTCCAGGCCGGCCACAGCTCTGTCAATGATCCCTTCAATGGTGGTAAGGACTTGAGAAGGAAGGAGAACACAAAGGAGGCCCCGTTAAACACACCACAGAGTGCCCCGCATAGGCCCCACCAAGCTTATGTGACCCAGTGGAGGCAAGGCAGGGCCTTCCCCGGTGTGTGCCACACAGCCCCCCTACCCACCGCCCTTCTGGGAGAAAGCAGGGATCTCAAAGTCCAGCTCTGGAATTCGAGCCATGGCACAGTCGGTCTTCACCACCTCCCTGTTCATGTCCTGCACACGACAACAGTTGAGGAGCAGCGTTAGGGTCCTGACAGGACCAGGACTGCGGGCCCACACTGGGGTACGCAGCGCCTATGCCAGCCCCAGGCTTCAGCAGCCTCTATTCACACAGAGCACACCGGGAACGCATCCGTTTGGGGGTTTAAACGCTCACTGCCCACAAACAACAGTTAAAGCTCAGACGGTGCAGAATGGGGACGCTTCATGGCTCCACCGAGAGCAGGCGGTGAGGGACGCGGGGGGCGAGGGCAGGCGCTGACCTGCCGGGAGGTGACGGTCAGGGTGTAGCGCACACCCTGCTCCTGGATGCGCCCCGCGGACTGGATCTCGGTGTTGGCCCAGGCGCAGCTCCCGCACGTGAAGGAGCTGACGATGACCTCTCTGAAGAACGGGATCCTGGTGAGCAGCAGCCGCGTCACCCCCTGCGGCACGAGGGGCCTCGTGGGAACCCGGCTCCGGGAGCTGCGCTCCCCCCGGCCCGGGTCCTGCAGCACCCCTGAACACCCAACCCCTACTGCGGGCCCTGGGCCCCCGCTGCCTCCCGTCCCCCCTGCACCTCGCTTCCTGCCGCCTGCACGCCCCCCCGGCCCAGGCCCGGCCCCGCTCACGCCGCAGAAGCACTTCATGCACAGGGACTCCATCCCCAACCCCCGGCCCCGCTCACGCTGCAGAAGCACTTCATGCACAGGGACTCCATCCCCAACCCCCGGCCCCGCTCACGCTGCAGAAGCACTTCATGCACAGGGACTCCATCCCCAACCCCCGGCCCCGCTCACACTGCAGAAGCACTTCATGCACAGGGACTCCATCCCCAACCCCCGGCCCCGCTCACGCTGCAGAAGCACTTCATGCACAGGGACTCCATCCCCAACCCCCGGCCCGGCCCCGCTCACGCTGCAGAAGCACTTCATGCACAGGGACTCCATCCCCAACCCCCGGCCCGGCCCCGCTCACGCTGCAGAAGCACTTCATGCACAGGGACTCCATCCCCAACCCCCGGCCCCGCTCACGCTGCAGAAGCACTTCATGCACAGGGACTCCATCCCCAACCCCCGGCCCCGCTCACGCTGCAGAAGCACTTCATGCACAGGGACTCCATCCCCAACCCCCGGCCCCGCTCACGCTGCAGAAGCACTTCATGCACAGGGACTCCATCCCCAACCCCCGGCCCGGCCCCGCTCACGCTGCAGAAGCACTTCATGCACAGGGACTCCATCCCCAACCCCCGGCCCCGCTCACGCTGCAGAAGCACTTCATGCACAGGGACTCGATCTCCGTCGGCCGCTGCTCCCCGTCCTCGGCGCTCAGCGGCCGGAACAGGGACCCCGCGCCCGCCGCCTCCACCGCGCCCAGCGCCGACATGCTGCCCCCCTCTGTCACGTGGAGCGGCGCGCGGTCACGTGAGGAAGCGGCACGGTCCAACATGGCGACGCCTTTATTGGTGCTCATGGTGCCCCGGTCCCGTTGCCCGCCCCGATCCCGATCCCGATCCCGGTCCCGATCCCGATCCCGATCCCGGCCTCGCCGCCGCCGCCGCCCCTCTCCCCCAGGCTGCGGGATAAGTCCCTCCATAGCGCATCGAGGCGGGCGTGCAGGTCCTCCACGGGCGGCGGGTCCCCCTCCGGGTCCCCCGGGACCCGCGTTGACAGCTTCAGCCGCATCTCCTCCGTCTCCTGGTCCAGGGCGCGGGTGAAGTCCTGGATCTGGATGTACGTGTCCCGCCGGAACTCGTCCACCCGGCGCTGCACCTCCCGCGCCAGCGCCTCGGTGTAGCGCTGCGGGCTGGGCGGCCGCTCCCGCAGGCTGCCGGGGTAAAGGCTCAGCTTGGCCTTGAGCTGCTCCAGGTTCCTCTGGATCTTGTGGTGGAGGTCCCTGGCGCTCTGGGTCAGCTTGGAGGACAGCTCCTGGATGTACTGGTTGAGCTGCTCCGGGCTGGCCTGGCTGTGCGGGACCACGCTGCGGTGCAGCTCCTCCACGTTGCGGTGGATCTCGGTCACCAGCCTGTCCGCGTACGGGTGGAAGATGCCCTTCACCTGCTCCGTGTGGAGCGCGATCTTGTCGCTGTAATGCGCCAGGAAGCGCTGCACCTCGTCCGCCCCCCCCAGGAGCTGAGCCGTCACCTCCCGGCTCGGCATCAGGTGGCGCCGCAGCTCCCGGGCCTTGAGGGACACTTGGTCCAGCAGCTCCTCGGTGAAGGGCTGCAGTCGGTAGCGGAGCTCTTCCAGGTGCCTGCCCACCTTGTGGTGCGCCTCGTCCACGTACGGCGACAGCTTCACCCGCAGGCTCTCCAGCTCCTTCCGGATGAGCTTCCTCAGGCTCTCCGAGTCCTGCGACAGCCGCGGCTGCAGCCCTCGGTTGAGGGGCGCCAGCTTCTCCAGGAAGTTCCCCATGTGGCTCACCCCATCCTGGGCGCCTCCCTTGGGGCTCCTGCGTGAGACGAGCCAATATAAGCACCCCTCGCTGTGCCCTAACACGCATAATAAAGCCGTTGACGGCCTCCACGGGCGTTCGTGTCCCCAGCGTGCTGGGGGCTTGGGGGGTTACCCGCTGTACTCACGCGATGCCCCTGCCCAGCTTGCTGCCCTGGCCGTGCTCGGGGCTGTCCTTGTCACTCGTCAGCTGGCTCAGGTACTCCCAGAAGCTGCTCCTTGCTGGCTGGGCCGGCGCCGCTGCGGGCAGGAGGGCAGCGTTAGCGTGGCAGCGCCCCAGCCTCTGCCCCGTCCCATTGCCCCCGCTCATCCCTGAGCGAGCTCCTCCGCTCTGCACCTACCTGGGATGGTGGCCAGGAGGGTGAGGAGCAGCGCAGCCGCCAGAGGCATGGTGTGCTGCGGGGAGGAAGAAGAGAGGAGCGCATCAGCGCGGGGCTCCCCAGGCACTCATGGGGCAGTGCTCCCTGTGCTTCGTGCCCCACTCACTGTGTCCCACAAGGACCTCCCCCCCGGGGTCCCCCGTAGCACCACCAGCACAGGATGGCACCCATAAGTGACGCGGGCAGGAGGTGCCCCTCACCTGGCTCCCGCTGCCTCCCTGTCCCTGCTGCGCCGCCGGCCCGTGGCTCCCTTTATACACGTGCAGGGGAAGGTCTTTTGGACCTCACTCGGGTAAACACAACGTGGAGGCTGCGGCTGTGCCTGAGGGCTCACGTGGGGGTCACCTGAGCGCTGTGCTCCGGCCTCATCCTGCCCCTGCCCTTTGCAGCCTGGGGCAGAGCTGCAGCACCACGGGGGACACCAATGGCTGCAGGTCTAACAGAGCCCACAGCACCGGGATGGGGCAGGAGGATCTGTGACAGGGAAGGGTGAAACGAGCATGGTGCCCCCCGTGGGGGCTGCCTGTCTGCCCTCAATCATCCCTGCTTTGGGACACCAAACCCGCCCCGTTTTGGTGTGGGTCCCTTCTCAAAGCGGCCACGTTTTCAGGCCGGGTCCCAGCCCCGCGCAGGGAGCTGGGTGCTGACACCAGGCTTTTAAACCAGGAGGGTGCTGCAATGCTTGCGGCGACGCGGCCCAGCAAACAGGGGCAGGCTTTTCCCCATGGGTCAGGGTGCAGGGCCCGGGCATGGGGCGAAGTCCAGCGCGGTGCTGGGGTGAAGCTCCGAGCAGTCACTCTTTGGCACCAAAGTCCACCCTGATCCCTCCCTGCGTGGATGCACGGGGTCACCCTGAGCAGCCCTGGGAGCACTCCCATCCCAGGGCTCTGCTGCTCCCTACCTGTCTGAGCCCCACTGCATACGGCCACAGTCGCTGCGGGCTGTGGGGATGCTGTGTCCATCACCCACCTGGTGCAGCCTGCATAGCCCAGGACCCCATAGCAGCAGCAGGCCCCACTGCAGGGGGGTGCTTGTCTGTATGCGGGATGCTGCTGACTTGCTGGGGCACCCCTGAGTGGGGAGGTCCCGGTCCCTGACCCCATTCTGGTTGACGGTGGCTGCAGCCACCCCCATCCCTATGCTGTGATGAGATCCCCTCCCTCCTGGGTCCCATTCTGTTCCCTTCCCGGCTGCCCTGGGCCCCAGTTTGGGGGCGATGCTCTCGCCTGGACCAGCTGCCCTGGGCTGCCCATCCCGGGCCTGCAGAGAGTGAGGGACATGGCGCAGGCACTGCATCACACACGGGTTTATTTGTGCCGCGAGGAGCCGGCGGCGCACACGGCGCCGTCAGGGGCTCAGTCCACAGCGGGCGGCGCGGTGCTGAGGAAGGCGGCCACCTTGTCCCGCACCTCCTTCTCCAGCAGCTCGAGGTGGTCCTCGACGCCGGCAGCGCCCGACTCCAGCTTGCCCCGCATGGCCTCCAGCCGCTGCACCAGCTGCTGCCCCAGCGCCTCCCCGAAGGGGGCCGCCCGCTGCCGGAACGCCTCCAGCGTCTGCCCCACGCGCTCGTCCAGCTCCTGCGCCAGCGGTGCCAGGCGCTGCCGCAGCCCCTGCGCATCGCCGCCCGCCGCCTGCCGCAGCTGCTGCGCCAGCGGGGAGAGCTGCGCCCGCAGCTCCTCGGAGCTCGCCTCCAGGCGCGCGCGCAGCTCCTCGGCCACGCGCTCCATCTGCGCCGTCAGCCCCTCGAGCTGGCGGTTGAGCCCATCCTGCGCCTCCTGCGCGTAGGGGCTGAGCCCGCGCCGCAGCTCCGCCACGCTCCTGCCCGCCTGCGCCTTCAGCTCCTCGGCCAAGGGCGCCAGGCGCTCCTTGAGGCTCTCCACGCCGCCGTCGATCTGCTGCTGCAGCCGCTCCGCGTAGGGGCTGAGCGAGGCCTGGATGTCCTCGGTGCTGCCCTGCAGGCGGTCCCGCAGCTCGGCCGCCAAGGGCTCCAGCGCCCGCCGCAGGTCCCCGGCGCCGCGGTCCACCTGCGAGCGCAGCTCCTCGGCGTAGGGGCTCATCCTGGCCTGGAGCTGGCGGATGTTGGTGCCCATCTGCTGGTGCACCTCGTCGGCGTAGGGCGCCAGCTTGGCCCGCAGCGCCGCCAGCTCCCGGCGGATCTGCTCCTTGAGGCGCTCCGAGTCCTGCGCCAGCCGCGCCTGCAGCTCCGTGGCGAACGGCACCAGGCGCCGCTGCAGGTCCTCGGCGTACGAGTTCACGCTCTGCAGGTTGCTCCCCAGCAGGGTGCTGGGCACAAGGGGGTGTCAGAGCCCCTCCGTGCCCATGGACCCCTGCCCGGCCCCCCCCCCGGCAGCCCCGCAGCCCCGCTCACTTGAGCTGCTTGGTGATCTCGGCCTGCTGCAGCTGGTCCACCGTGTCCTTGGCGCTGCTGCCCAGCTCCGTGAAGTACTTCCAGAGCACGCTGGCCACCTCGTCCGGGTTGACATCAGCCCGGGCTCCTGCGTCCGGAGGCTGGGATCAGCACTGGCACAATCCCATTCCCATGGGACAGCGCATCCCCATCCCTGCCCCAGGGCAGGGCAGCATCCCGGCATCCCAAACCCGCACACTGCCTCACCTGACACCGCGAGGAGCACCAGGACAAGGGCGGCCGCCTTGGGAGACATCCTGAGTGCCTGGGGATGCCTGCGGGGACACAGAGCGGGGATGAAGGGAGCCCCATGGCGGAGCCCCAGCCCCTGCTGCCTGCCCCGCTGCAGGCAAGGCAGACCCCACTGTCCCCAGCCACTCACCTGCACTGCCACCACTGCGGTCCCTGCTGCGCTGTGCTGCTGTGCCGGCGAGCACCAGCCCTATTTATGCAGTCTGAGCGCCCTCGGTGGCTTCCACGCAGGGCTGTGACACAGGCTCGGGCTTGGACTTTAGCAAGGTCACGACGTGGAGGTGCCTGACATGAGCACAGCCCTGACATCAACCACAGCCCTGACATCAGCCACAGCCCTGACATCAGCCACAGCCCTGACATCAACCACAGCCCTGACATCAGCCACAGCCCTGACATCAGCCACAGCCCTGACATCAGCCACAGCCCTGGCAGCTCCCAGTGGGTGCCAGAGACAAGGGCAGTGAGGGGATGGAGGTACATACATATGGGCACCACTGGGCCCCCACCACCATAGGATGTAGTGATGGACCCACTTGGTGCCGGCTGTGTGGTACCCGGGATGCGCAATGGGACAGGGCACGGGCTGGGGGGATGCTGTGATGGATGCATGAGGGCACATGAACAGACAGCATCACTGCCTCTGAGCACAGGCTCCTGAAGGAATTCCATAAGGAGCGGCAGGACCCTGCTGCTGTGGGATGCTGCAGATGCGGGTGTGCCCTTGACCAGACTGGGAACCTGAGTCCATGGGCATCGGTGGTGTCCCCGCTCCGTGCTGCCACCGGTGCTGATGTGTCAGGGCTGGGGTGAAGGGCAGGGCTGGCACGGGCAGGGATCAGCGGGAGCCGTGGTGCCAAGGTCCAAAGAGCCCCTGCGGTGCCCCGGGGCTGGAGCAGCCCCACGGGACCGGGACCGCTGGATGTCACCCTTGTGCTGTGCCCACAGCCCCAGGCCTGTGCACACACATGCACCCGATGTGCACGCATGCAGACACACGCAGGCACACGCACCCGATGTGCACGCATGCACACACATGCACCCGATGTGCACGCATGCAGACGCACGCAGACACACGCACCCGATGTGCACGCATGCACACACATGCACCCGATGTGCACGCATGCAGACACACGCAGGCACACGCACCCGATGTGCACGCATGCACACACATGCACCCGATGTGCACGCATGCAGACGCACGCAGACACACGCACCCGATGTGCACGCATGCAGACACACGCACCCGATGTGCATGTATGCAGACACACGCAGACACACGCACCCGATGTGCACGCATGCAGACACACGCACCCGATGTGCACGCATGCAGACACACGCAGACACACGCACCCGATGTGCACGCATGCAGACACACGCAGACACACGCACCCGATATGCACGCATGCAGACGCACGCAGACACATGCAGGGCCCCGTGCCTTGCTCCCAAGGGTTTCCCAGCTCCCAGCCGGGGGCAGCCCCTCCGTTATGGACCTGGCACCGCTCTGTCCCTGCACCGCGGCCCCTTCCCGGTCAGCCCCTGACCTTTGCACGAGCTCCGGAGCCGGGGGTGGGAGGGTATAAAGTGGGACCCGGGGCTGCCCCAGCCCCAGAGCCCGGCTCAGGTGAGTGGGGAAGCCCGGGTGAGGGTCGCGGTGGGAAGGGGACGGGGTTGGGACCCCCGTGGGGCTGCCCCATGCCGTGTGCTCTGCTCTCTCCGCAGCCATGAGGGTGTCACTGCTGCTCCTGCTCGCCTGCACGGCCGTCCTGGCAGCACAAGCAAGTAAGGAGGCTGGGGCCGGGCTCAGGGTGTATATATACACGTACATATAGCGCCTATAGATAGCCTATAGCCACATCCCATCATACTTGTGCTTGCAGGGGCCGATGAGCCTGGGGAGCCCGAGGTGCTGGTGCGGAAGGTGCAGGAGTACGCGCAGAAAGCATCGGCCACGGCCAAGAGCGCCCTGAGCAGGGTGCAGGAGTCGGAGGTGGCTCAGCAGGCCAGGTACCCCCGTGTCCCCCTCGCCACCCCCGTGCCATGGGGACCACCGGGAGCCGGCGCTGACCCCGTCCCCTGTCCCCGCAGGCAGTGGCTGTCGGACAACATGGAGCTGGCGAAGCAGCGGCTGGCGCGGTTCAAGGAGCATCTGGTGCAGCTCTGGAAGAGGACAGCAGCTGCGTAGTGCTGCGGGGGGGCGGATGGGGTGGGGACCCCCCGATCCCCTCCCGCGGTCGGGGTGCCGGCAATAAAGCAGAGCTGAAACAAGCGGATGTGGTGGTGTCATTGGGGGTGAGGAGGGATGGGAGGGATGCGCTGCTCCCCCCCTGCTGTGGACCCGTGTGGGAGTGTGTGTGACCCAGCTCCTGGCTCTGAGTGGGGCACCTCGGGCAGAGCCATGCTCAGTGGTAGGGAGAGCCCAGGGCACCCACGATGCAGCTCCCCGTCCCCCCATCCCCTCCCTGCCTGAGCCCCCCTCCAGTATCCACTGCAAAGACTGAGCGAGCTCCAATAACTTAAGTCACGTTTATTTGACAAAAGGAAGCAAAGCTGAGACCGACGCCGGTTCGGGGAGGGGGGAGGCAGCGGGAGGGCAAAGAGGGGTCCCAGGGCTCCCGCACCGGGCAGGGCAGGGAGCGGGCAGGGTCCGTCCTGGCCAGCGGCTCAGGCCACGCTCTTCTGGAAGTCATCCAGGAGGGCGATGAAGCGATTCTTGAGGTTCTCGGTGTAGGGGGTGAGGCGCTCCTTGAAGTCCTGCAGCAGCGGCGTCATCCGCTCGCGCAGGCTGCCGAGCTGCTCCACCACCTTGGCCTGGTACTCGGCGGCCTGGGGGATGCCCTTCTCCCGGATCTCCTCCAGCTTCTGGCTCAGCTTCTGCCGCAGCTCGTCGCTGTAGGGCGCCAGGTTCTTGCGCAGCTCCTCCACGTGCCCGCGCAGGCGGTCCCGCGCCTCCTCGGCCACCGGGGTCAGCTTCTCCTGCATCAGCTCCACCTTCTGCTTGGTGAGCTCCTTCAGCTCCTGCGCCACGGGCGCCAGGCGCTGCCGGTACTGCTCCAGCTCCTCCGTCCACTTGGCAGAGAACTGATCCAGGAAGGGACGGATCTTCTCCTTCACCTCCTCCAGGTCCTTGGTCAGCTCCTGGCGCAGAGCCTCTGTGTCCTTCAGCCACATCTCACGCACCTCTTTGTAGTAGGGGGCCATGTCCTCCCTCAGCTTGGCGGCGGCTGCGCCCAGGGTGTCCAGGTTATCGGCCAGCTTCAGGCTATGGGGAGCAAGGGGAGGTCACGTACAGCGCCCGGGGACCCCGCATCGCCCCCACCGTGCCGGACCCCACTTACTCCAGCTGCTTGCCCACAGCCGAGGACTCGAACTGGGCGATGGCATCCTTGCCACTGGCCTTCACGGTCTCCAGGTACACCTCCACCATGTCCTTGAGGCGGTCCAGGGGCGCCTGGGGCTCGTCATGCTGCCAGAAGGAGCGGGCCTGGGTGCCTGCGGGGAGAGCTCGGTGTGATCGGGGACTCACTGCGCCGTGGGATGGCTCCAGCCCTGCGCGGCTCGGACGGGACCGGGAGCCGCTCGGCTGCAGCAAAGCGCCCCCAGCCTCAGGCTCTGCTGCCCCATCGCGCTGCGTCCCGCAGGGGTTGGAGCCGCTCCCCCCCAGCCGCAGCCCGGCCAGGACCTACCCGTCAGGCAGAGCAGAGCGAGGGCCACCACCACAGCTCTCATCTTGGCGCTGAACCTGGGGACAGAGCAACGGAGTCGGGTTCAGGGACCCCCGGGCAGAGCCGAGCCCCCATCCCGGCACAGCGGCATTCCCGTCGGTGCTGTGGTGGGCACCGCCGCTGCATCCCCGCCGCGCCGCTGCATCCCGGAGCGGCGGGAGCCGCCGGAGCAGCCCCGGCCCTTACCAGCTCCGTCCCGCGGCTCGTCCCGTCTGAGCCGCGCTGCCCCGCGGCCGCTATTTATGCCGGAGGGGCCGTTCCCGGCGGAGATAAGCGGCGGAGCAGCCCAAGAAACCGCTCCCCGCGCGGCCCATGTGGCGCGGAGAGTTCAAGGATCGCGCCGAGGAGCGCGCTTGGCAGCGCCGCGAGCAAACAGGAGCTCCCCGCGCGCGGCCAAGGAGCTGTTTACGCTCCCGCTGACCCAGATTCCGGCCCGGCCGCGGCCTCCCGGCGGCCCGCGGGGGTTGGCCCCGGGCCCGGGGTCTGCACCCGCTCGTACCCAGAGCCCCGTCCTCTGCGCCGTGGCTCTGCCCCTGTCCCGATGGGTCCCCAGGGCAGAGGCGCCGGGAGCTGTGCCCGGAGGCGTCCGCACGAACTGAGCCTGGGGGAGAGGGGACAGGGGCACGGCAGCAGGGGATGGCACAGCCCCGAGCCTGGTTGGATCACGGGGCGCTGCACCCTCCTTCCCTCCGTGGCTACAGCTCCGTTCTTCCCTCACCTCCGTCCTCATGTGCTCCCCCCAGAGCTGCCCCGCTCCTGGACGTGCTCAAGCGCCATGGGGTTGATCTGCAACACCGCGTTTCCCTGCACAGGGAAGGGTGCAGACAGCGCGGGTTCCATGCTGCATCCTGGGGGGTAGAGCAGGGCAGGAAATGGAGGATCACGGTTCGCAGCAGGTAGGAGCTGTGCAGGGGGGCAGAGGGCCCCGCACACAGTGCCTGTGGCAAGGAGGGGGCTGCTGCCCCTTGAGCTTTCACCCACGCGGCCGCATTGAGCAACCAGAGAGGAGACGAGGGCAGATCATCATCATGGTTTTATTTGTCATGATCCCACTGTCCAACTAAGTGACTAGTTGCAAGTGACCCACAGAAGAAATGGACTGAAGTTACTGAGACTTGGGTTTGGTTTAGTTCAACAGAAACGAGGGAGGAGGGAAGGCAAAAAAATACTTCTGACATTTCCAGAAACCAGAAAGAAGAGCAGAGGGTATTAATATACATTCAACATATACTGCGCGGGTTGGGTACTACAATACAAAGCCATGGTAGGACGGGTGATGCTGCGCGATGGCACGTGCAGCGGGGCCCTGCAGGCGGGGGCAGCCCAGGGGCTCCCCCACACGTACAGCGCCATGTAAACAGAGGAGACCAAACCAAAGGTAGGAGCAGAAGGCGATCGGCGCTTCCCCCTGTCCCCCGGGATCGCTCCTGGGGGGGGCAGGCCGGGACGAGGCACGCGAGGATGTGAGGGCAGCGATGCCGCTGTGCCGGGCTGGTCCCGCGCTTCCTTCTGGGCAAAGGCGGGGGGGGGGGGGGGTTCCTTTTACAAAAGATTCCATAAAAGTGTCATTAAGGAGAAGCGGAGCCGTGGATTCCCGAGGGAACGGCCGCCCTGCCCGCAGCGGGAAGGGGGGAAGCGGGACAAGGGGAGACCGACGCGCGCCTCAACTGCATCAAGGAGAATACCACTGCGGCCACTGGCACGAGCGAGAGAAAACCAGTCACAAGTACAATGTCATCGGGGGAAATAAAATACTTGGAACAAAAGGTGCAAGTCACAATTTACATAGAACAGAATCCAGGTTAAAAATTCCTCTCAAACAGAAATTCCTTTTGCCTTTTTATTAATAACAATAATAATAAAACAACATTTACCAAAAAAACAATTCCTACGTGGTCGGGAGGAGGAGCCGAGGAGACAAAGGAAAATCCGTGTTCCCTACGGAAAAGCCAGGAAAAAGAAAAACCCCAAGTGGGATGCAGGTTGGAAATGAAAAGGACGGGGCAGGGGGCAGGAGGAGCTGATCCTTCAGTACACGGACAGACAGACGGACGGTCGGACGGAGAGAAGGAACCAAAGCAAACCAAGATGAGACAAGAAGCGTATTGCACCAGGGGTGGGTGCTCCTGCCAGAGCCGCGGGATCCACTGCTGGGCCAGCACCATCCTCGTCCTCACCACAGCACAGGGACGCAGAGCAGGAGGATGGCGCGGGATGAGGATCCGGGATCCGGCCGGCTCCGCACCCGCCTGCTCCCTGGGCAGTGAAACCCCTCCAGAGCAGCCCCAGCGCTCGGGCTCCGTGGGGGCTCTGCTGTTTCGGTGGGAGCTCCAGGCAAACATGGCAGAGGAAGTAAAGAAACCAAAGGCAGGGCGGGCTGGCGGAGCGGAGTATGAGGAGAGGGGCCATGGTATTCCAGTTAGTCAGAAATACTACGGCAATTTGGCGCAATGCTGCTAGATACTGTTGGTTTAAAATGGACCTTGTCGTTTCAAGCTGTACAGAAAACCTGCAAGAGAGGAGAAGCAGAGGTGTTAGGAGACACCAGAGGACAGCAGCGCTGCTTCCGCAGCCCCAACCCCACTCCCAATCCCACCCGCAAGCTACACCCTGGGAGGCAGACACAGGGGTCTGACAGAGGACCACAGCCATGGGACCTCGGAGCTGCCAGGTCTCTTGCCAGCCTCGCACCAGCCCTGGAGCAAGGCAGCAGGGACTGGGACACGGGGTAGTCCAAACAATAGGACCCTATATTGGACAGAGGAGGACACTTGAATACTCACTCCCTCCTGGTTACACCCCCGCCTGCTCCATCCCAAAGGGCACCTCCGGATGCTTGTAGCTCAGTAGGACGTCTGTAATACATGTCGATGGGTAACAGGAGGTGTTTAGATGCTGGTTGCCATCACCTAGGTTGGGATGCTCTTGACCTTCCAAACTCTCCCCACATTCTGTAAGGGCAAAGAACAGCGCTTGGAGTCTGCACAGGAAGCGCCCAAACCCTCCCGTGCTCCCTGCAGGCACTGCTCACTTGGAGGGGAGGTGCTCTGCCCCCCAGATTCCGAGCTGGTGCCGTCAGCTCCTGGCCCAGATCCCCCCCGTCACATCCCTGCAGCTCAGCGGGTGCTCACCATCGCTGTCCCTGTCACGCAGCTGCTGGCTGGCCATCAGCGACGACTGGCTGAGGACAGCATCCGACATCCGAGCAGAGCTTAGCGCTTTGCCTGCCATTAAACTCATTCCAGGCAAGTTATCCAACTGCACCTGTGGAGAGAGCAGCGCTCAAGTCAAAGGGGGATCAGGACAAAACATCCCACTGCTGCCTCAGCTCTCTGGGAAGCCTTCAGCAGGAGATCCTAAGTACAAGTGAAAAGCATGGACCACAAGGCATAGGTTTAGGTGCAGCCACTGTCCCCTCAACACACAAATGGACTGGAAAGGCCGAGTCCCTTCCAGCCCATCACTGAACTAACTAGGGCAGAGCCTTTCTCACTTAGAGCAGAGAACACATCCAGCTTTGGACAGGACAGCTCCCAGCAGCCCAAAACACAGGCTGCTTCGTCAGAGGACATGGGGGAAAAAGAGCTGCCACACCGCAGCAGCCACCCTGGGGCAACCCTTGAGCAGAGGAGCACTCCATATGGGCCTCTGCTAAAGTGTGCTCACTAACTCAGGTGTTTCACGGGGCTCTCCATGCCCAGCAGCCCCACAGAGCCGCGTGCTGCCAGTCCTACAGGACACCTTGTACGTAACCCACACACAGGAAGCCCCTCGCTGCTTCAAACCTACGTAGGCATCATCACTGTTCTGGATGGTGTGATGTCTCTGCAGGGTCCTGGGCCGCGGGTGCTCGCTGGACGCGGGTCGCACGGGGTAGCCCAGCCCGTTGTGGTCAGGCACCTGCATCGCTTGGCCGGGGGAGCTCCTGTCCATACAGTTCCCTACGATGGACTCTTCAAAGTCAGACAAGACAGAGAAAGGACAGATTAGTACAAGGAACCTGCAGCTCTCCCTGCAAACTATAGGTCTGAGATGCAATGGCATGGACAGTCAGTGGTAGAAAGGGACCCCCATTGCTCTCGTGCAGGGATGCAGCACCAGGAGCCCCCCAGTGGCACTTGGACAGGCTATTCCCCCCAACACTGAGATCCCAAAGACCCCAATGCTATCTGCCTCCCATCGGGTCTACAACGGCAGCCTAAAATCAGAGGGGCGGAGGCATCACAGCACAGGAGCCAGGCCTTTCAGCCTGCTTCCCAGCCCTGCTGCCTTCCCCTCCACCTCCTCCAGGCCTTGCCCCCATCATTGCACAATGAAGGAGGGAGAAGCATCTCCCCAGGCTCCCCGTGGGACGTTCCAGCAGCACAGCCTTGCTGGAAGAGCTGGCCAGGATGTTCGCTTTTATCAGATGACTTCTCCCTGCCCTCCCACAATCTGGCTGTAGGAGGACATGAGTGATCTGCCTGGCAAAGTCCATCTGCACTGCAAGCTCTCATGACCAAGGGTAAAGGCTACACTGCTATCAAGCGAAACCTCTCATCATCGAGTACACGATGTTTTGAATAAAGTCCTGAGGCAGGGAGCAGCCCACGGTTGGGTCTGACGCTTGTAAACAGCTCTGAGCAGCCCTGCGCAGCACAAACATGCCGACGTGGCCACGAGCACCGGGGAGCTGCCCTCAAGTGACACACAGCAGGCAGAGCCCCACCAGAGCTGCCTGTCTGCAGCAGTGGGCAGCACTGCCCTGCTGTGCCAGGACATGGCACCACACTGCTGGGGCTGCAATGGAGGGATGCCAGGAAGGTGCTCCCAGGGAGACCTGTCCATAAAGTGACCAGCATCCAGACAGGATCCGCTTGCAGGAGCACAGCAGGGCTGGCACAGTGCTCCCAGTGCCCTTCCTCCCCTGCAGACAGCTCCGGCTGGCCCGGGATGGAGGGAGGGCAGTCAGATGTGGCCAGCCTCCCCCTTCCTTTGCACAACCGCGGGGTTACGTGCGGTTAACAGTCAGCCTTCCCAGAAAAGGGAGAAGGAAAACATGAGGTAAGAGCTGCTGGCAGGGGCCATGTCACCCACATGCTGCTCAGGACACCGCTCCAACTGTGGGAATGGTTGGTTGGGCCGGCAGCCGGCTCCTCCAGCTCCAAACACAGCCTGGAGCAGGACGGCTCCCACAGCCAGCCCTGGTATATCGGGATGAGACCTCTCAGCCTGGAACAGCCTAGACCCAGGACACAACGACACACATCCCACAGCACGGCACCTCTGGGATGCGGAGGGCTGAGGGATGGGACAGCTGGAATGCACCCTCCTCTCCTCACCCCAGCCCTGCTCCAGCCGCCCGAACCCGGAGCAGGAGCCCTTCCATCCCCTTTGTGTCAGTGCAGCATGTGACACTGGCACCACGGGCCGCCAGCTCCACTCCTTCACGGCCGAGCAAGGCAGGTTTCCCATGGGCAGCATTCCCAGCCCTGTGATGGATGGAGCAGAACTGGAGCAGGGCTGTTCAAAGGCAGTGCAGTCACATCCTAAACACGGCTTTGGTGCACACTCTCTCAACCCCTGGATGTGATGCTCCACAGACAAGCCAGGGCTCTCCGATCAGGGACAGCACGCGCCATCAGCAGGCACTGTGAAGGTACACCCCACTCGAGGAGAAACACTTGGTGAGCTGGGGCAGAAGAGGCAGTTCCCCCTCTTCGCTCAGAAGCTGTGGCCTCCTAACACAGTATAGGGAAAACAACTGGAAAAGCCAAGGAATTTGGCTACAAACGCCTTCAGGAGAGGAGCCATGCTTGGCCAGGGCAGGTCTTCCTAGCCAGCCCTTGGTGCCTGCACACAGCACACTTGGGAATGCTGGGGGTACCCTAAGTGTGAGTGAAGCACCAGCACGGACCCTGAGGCTGTGCAGGGTTTAACTGCAGATAAGGGTACCCAGGCTGTATGGAGCAGCACAGGCCTGCTTCCAAGTGGGTTATCAAAGGCAGGAGGAAAGCAGCGTGAGCAGCTGCATCTCAGCAGAGTTTACTCCATGAGCCCTCTGACAATGCGCTTACACAACACTATTTGTAAACATTTACTTGCTTTTACTCATTTACAAAGTCTTGGAGGGCAAAGTCCTCTCCCTTGTGTAACCGGTGAGAGCACCACCAGTATGGGGGAAGAACTCCAGCTTCTGACTTCAGTAAATCCTGCTCTTCATCTAACGGTCCACGGTATTAGGAAGCAAACTTCTTAATACCACCGTGATTTGGTACAAAACGCACCTCCAGACCTTCCACCTCCACCTGGGGTGATTCTCCCCTTCCATGCCTCAAGTGCCACAGGGAGAATGAGGTGCAGGAGCAAACACATAGGTTATCCAGGATTGAAGATGACTTCAGAACAGCCGAGCCTCGTCGCAACCCTGCCTGTGCTCCAGGGAACCAGGGCTTGGCACGCTTGCTTTGCCCTCCCTGCCACTCTGTTCCAACCCAGTACTTTCCCAGCAAACCCGTGCTGTGTCCCCAGACAAAGCCAGCCCTCTTGTGCCCTGGATGCTGCCCCTCTGCAATAGGGCCTGCTGTGCCAAGGGCAAGCTGATGGCTTCAGACCAGCACAGCTCTGTCTCGCTGTGAATACTGATCCTCCCAGCTCAGCCTGGAAAGCCCTTTTCTCACCAAAGCTCTCCTAGCAAGGGGCCAGGATGGTGCTTTTCAGACAGAGAAGGCTGGGAACCACAGCTCAGGCAGGAGCTTCTCTTACGCATGTACTGCTGCCAATGCAGCCACCAAGGAGCAAGGGGCCAGGATGGTGCTTTTTAGACAGAGAAGGCTGGGAACTACAGCTCGGGCAGGAGCTTCTCTTACGCTGCACTGCTGCCAATGCAGCCACCAAGGAGGAAAGGCTGCCAAGGAGCAGAGAAGGTCTTCAGATACTAATGGCAAGTTTAAACTCACTTTACCCAGAACCAATCCCTTCTAGTTCAGGCAGGGCTGGAGTCTTGCTGCTGCTGCCCAACATGCCAGAGGAGCTGCCTCAAGGCAGCCCTAGCAACAAGACATCTACCACCACTCTCAGGGCTACGCTGGTCACTTAACTGTTTCCAGCCTGTTTTATGTGGCATTGGGAACATCACCAATGGGAATAAATGCATCAACAACACACAGCATCCCCGAGAAGATGGCAGTGCGCTACTGGGGCCTGGCCTTCACCTGCCCACAGAAGTAGGTCACACTTCAAAGAGAAGCTGCTGCTTAGGGTTCCCTTCTTATTTAACACTGTTTATTAGAGACTATGCCTGCACCTACTTAAAGCCACAAAGCAGGAAGGAATCCAGGTATCTCCGTGCTATGCAGGGCATGTCACGGAAGCCTCCGGCAGGGAGGCCGGCAGCACGCAGGCAGCAGGGCACAGTGTTCCATCAGGAGCAGGGAGCCTTACCTCTGCTGGGCACCTTACTCCTACTGAAGGCAGCCGCGGGCTGATGCCTGTACTGGTGCGTCCCCAGCTCCTGCACGTGATTAGCAGTTCCTAGCAAGGGGTCTGGGTCCCCAGTGCCCTCCTGCGCTCACGAGCAGAGGGCTCTCGTGGCAGCCTTTGGTCAATGTGTTTGCAGTCTTACTGTCAGGAAAGCTGTCCCTGGCCCCCTCGCACGCGCAGTCCTCCTCCATGCTCTCCGAATGGAACAGGGCTGGCTGGTGCACGTATCCGTGCGGCGGCACTGACGCAGGTACCTGCTGGATACATTCTTGCGCCCTGATTTTTAAGAGATGCTGGGGGCTGCTCTGTGGGTGGTACGTGTCAGCACTCTGATAAGGCAAAGACAACGACTGGCGCTCCGAGAGGCTCTGTCCCACGCTGGCGCCCATGTTCCCAGCATCCCCTTGACTCATATGCCTGAACAACTCTTGGAATTCTTGCTGCTGCTGCCGCCGCTTGATGAGCTGTGCAAATTCTAACTGGGGCAGCCGCATGTCCGTGTGCCCCGTGAGCGAGTGCCGGGGGGAAAGCAGTCCCTGGAGGATGTGCGGTACCTGCTGGTGTCGGCTGTAGTCGGGAGGCGTCGGGGACAACAGTGCTTGCTGTAGTGCAGATGCGGTGTAGTGCTGCTGCTGCGGCTGCTGATGTGCGCTCTGCGGGAAGCTGGGGTACTGGTCGAGCTGCGGGACCTTGAGAGCTTGCTGAGCTGGGGGGAACCCCACTCCTGCGGCTGGGCTGTAGCTGCCGGGGGACACGCGGGGCTGCTCGGGGTACAGGTGGGGGTGTAAGTGCACCTGGTCGTAGTTGGCGGGGGGATACCTGCTCACGTTCAGGCTGCACAGGACAGAGAGCAACAGTCACTGTCTCATCAGCGAGCATCAGGAGGCAGGAGACAACTCAGCTCCCCAGAACCAGCGCTGGGCTGCTGAGGAAGCCACATCCCAGCCCGAGATACCCACCCATCCCCGTCCTCCCTGCCTGGGGAAGCAGCAGCATCCTTACCTGTGCGATTCGGCGCTGTCGGCGCTGAGCTGCTTGGACAACTGCCTGTGGCCGTAGGAGAGGGAGGCCATCAGGTTAGCGCGGTGCTGCATCTGCATCTGGTTGGCGCTGGGGCTCATGGGCATGCCCCGTGCATGGGAGGACATGCCCTGCCCGGCCACCAGGCTGTTGCTGACCATGTCGCCAGGCTCCTGCACTTGGATGGTGACCTGCTGAGGCTGTGACTGCTGCTGCAGGCCCAGGCACGTCAGCCCCATGTTTGGGGGAGGGGAACAGTTACCGGACTGCGGGAAGATTGTGTTGTGGGACGGCATCCCTTGGAACTGGGACTGGGAGGCAGCACCTATGGGGAACAAAGACCCTCAGCGCCCGCAAGCCAGTGCGGGGCAACGCTCAGGAGTGAGTCCTGCCCTGTTGAGGAGCTGCTGCTCCTCCGGGCCATGCCGGGAGTCCCGGGAAGTGGGTGACAAGGAGCGTGACTCCCAACCGCGCCGTCACACTGCACCAGCGCGCAAAGGTCACAGCTACAGCCCCTTCCACAGAAAGAGAAACAAAGCTGAGGCCATTTGCATAAACCCCAGAATATCAGCCCTGCCTCCCCACCCCCGGGAGCGATAAGTAAGGATCTTGTGACAAGAAACCCAAGAGCACATTCCAGCTGGCAGCTCCTCGCGAGCTCTCGATAACACCAGCGCTTGCTGCCAGATGGAGCAGCTTTTCCATCAGCACAAACTGTGCAAGGACCAGGGCCATGGCGGGACCGAAGCCCCCAGCTCCCCCCGCACCTGTGTCCCCAGTGCTGTGATCGGCCCATATGGTTGTGCCAAGAGCCCGCCCCAAGGAGCAGATGGCTCCGTGCAGCGCCGGTGCTTACCGTGGGGCTGGAGCACGCTGCTGCTCACAGGAGGTGGGCTGCTGTTGGGTTGCCTGAAGAGGTGGTTATTAGGGTGGTTCGGGGGTGGGCTGGATGGCTGAATCCGTAACCTACGCAGGGAAACAAGCACCTCACCATCACGCCTGCTCCTCATTAGGACGCCTTTCCAACTGCGAGAGCTGACGCCAAATGCTGCGTTTCTTGTGTTTAAAATAAACACCACACAGCCCTGTTGGGATCCCAAGCTCTTTCCAGCTTGGCTTCTCCTCTGGGAGCCATCCAACTTGCCTATGCCATGCCTGCAGTGAGCATAACGTGGGGGCTACACCAGAAACACGGGTCAAGGGCACTGCAGGCTCATCTCCTGCCTCAGTGCAGCTGGTGAGGAAGCTTCCTCTCTGCTTTCCCATAAGCCAGGCTGCCTCATCCCCAGCCAGGGCGCTGAAGCCAAGGACAGTTACCTAACGAAAGCCTGAAACAGTGCGAGACGTCCAGAGCAGCTCTGGGCAGGAACCACCAGAGAAACGGGCTACCAAAGGGAAGGCGCTTTCCAGCCAGCCAAGAGGCAGAACTGTCAATCACCTGCTCAAAGCAAGCTTGTGCCTCTGACTTGTGTCTCTCTGCTTCTAAAGTCCTTCAGACAGAATCCAGCTACAAGGACCAGGCACACTCACCGGGGAACCGGCTATGCCATCCTAACTGCACACACTTCCAGCTCAGCCCTGACTCTAAGTGGGTTATCTCACACTAAGAGTAAAACCCTCTCCCCGGCGCTTTCCTAAGGCGGTTTCTTTACCTCTGAAGCTGGTGAGTGAGCAGAGCTGGCTGGTTTTCACATGGAGCTTGCAAGGGTGGAGACGGCTGCGGTGGCCGGATGCAGTCCTGAACCAGGCACCAGAAGAAAACAGAAAGTGGTTGCAATCCACAGTGTCTCAACTACCCAATCCAGACAACACTGACTGGTGAGTGGGACGCAGCTGGAGTCAAACGCTCAGGTCCCTGGGTGCTGCTGCCGCAGGAGTGTGCAGACACCACTGCTCAAGTCCTTCAGGCTCGCTCTTCATGACAGCCAGCCAAGCAACCCACCCTCCTCTGTCCCACCAGGACCTGCTGTGCCTGCAGCAGTGCAGGGAAACAGAGCTCAGGCTCCAGTACCTGAATCTGCTGATGAAGAATCTGATGGTGCTGCTCCTGCTGGTACAACATGTGCTGCTGCTGCGTCTTCTCCAGCGTTCTCTCGTCCATGTGCCCACCATACATCTTCTGAAGCTGCTCACACTCCTGTAATGAACCCGGTGAAGGCTGTAAGTGCACAGCACACCATAAGTGTGCTCTCTGCAGCCTATCCTTGTGAAAAAACCAGTAAAGAGAGCCCAGTCTATTGAGCTGGATGGAATCAGGTGTGGGATAACACAGCCAGTTTAAGCCTTAACAGAAAAGAAAGGGTGCTGTGCTCCTGGGGAGGGAGGTGTCAGCCCCCAGGGCTCCTGGCCTGCAGCAGAACAGCACGTGCCTTCAGAGGACACTCAGAAGAGCTGCTGTAGAAGTACAGAAGGGCTGCAAAGCCACCACTGAGTGTCCTCAGCCATTAGTGGTGGATGGTTTCACCTTTTGCTTCCTGAAGCAGTGAGGCTGAGACAATAAAAACCCTTGCAGAGGCTCCGCTGAGGACCCCCAGCCCTCTCTTACCTGCTGAAGCTGCTTGATGCTACTGTTATTGCCCATCTTCTCCAGGTGGGCTTTGAAAGCCTGGATGCTGGCAGCACCATCGGAGAAGCGCCGAACCGGAGAGAAGCGTTCGGTGGGGAGGTGCAGAGTATTGGAGTCCTTGTAAATAGAACTGAACACATGGGGAAGTGGGTTAGAGATGCCAGAAACTGAGAAACACAGCGGTACAGAGACATTTACACCAGCCACGCCAAGTTCTACCTGCCCACTCACCCAGAATAAACCACGGTTTAGATCAGTAACAAAGTGCATCACCACTGCGAACAGGAAACAGGATTATCAGTATCTTCAGTGCCTGGGCAGATAAATGTGTTTTAAGGTTGGGGATGACTTGGCCACAAACCAGATTCCAGATGGGCCGCAACTCACAGTCCATCCATTCAGACGGATCTATCCCTCAGCTGGAAAAGGGTTACAGAAACCATTCAGCATCCTAAAAACTTAAAATTCACCTCCTCAGTAGCACTTCCTGAGCCTTCCACCTCCCCAGGGCCATGACTACATCTGATGCCTGTGGAAAACACAGGGGCACATGGAGGAAGGAGCCTGATGTGTTCCACAGCCTCTGAGGAGGAAGAGGGGCTGGCATCCACACTCAGAAATGCACTGAATTAAAACAGAGGGCAAGAACCTAACACTGCACAGGAGGGGACATGTAACACATGAATGGAGCTGGCACTCGGCTCTCAGCACCATCAAGCATTTGGGCACTACAACCACATTCCCTTCACAAGGAAGTTTCTTCTTCACCATCAGAGGGAGCCAGATTTTTTTTCCAGGAGCAGTTTCACCCCAAAGTTGGGGCTCCCCATCCCCAATGTCAAGCACTAAGCTCCTGCCCACCATTAGGCACAAGCTCTACCATCATTAGCAAAGCTGGGCCTCCATACAGGGCTCACAGTGTGCCTTACAACAAACAGACGCAGGTTTCTCTGCTGGTCCTAATGGTTCCTGTGCAAATGCAATCTCTATAAACCCCAGCAAACGTTACTTAATGGCCTTTGTCTGTGAGGTGGCCTCGGAGATGTGGGCTTTACAGCACCTCTGACATCCTGGCACTAAACCCCAAGGAGCCCCTCTAGCAGCAACTGGTGTGGTCCTGACCCATGCTGCTGCAGGAAAGGTACTGCTGTGGCTATGCTGAATATGGCTCTTGACCAAAGCCTGTTCCATAAAGTGAAACCATTTCACCCAGAGAAGCTCCCCCTTATCAGAAGGTGACCAATGCTGGATCACGTCCAACACAGTGGGTTCAGTCCTTGTCGCTTGCTCTGCCTTAGCAGAACATACTGCAGTCTGTATAGATTACACACAGCTTCCTTCCAAGGACAGAGCTGTGCCTGGGCCTTCTGATGCCATCCCATCCATTATCCTGGGCTGTGTGATCTCCCTGTACTGACGGGAAGCAGAAGCTACAGATAAAATTATGCTGAGGTTCCCAAACTCCTGTGGCAGGGCAGGACAGTTGTACCACCTTGTACACTGCGGTTGTACTTCAATTCTGCCTTCAGATACTAAGTTATCATGTCCAAAACTTGGTGCTTCATAAGAGGATGGCTTAAAATATGTGAAGTGCTGAAATAAAACCCTCCTGCCACTCAATAACTAGGTCTAGTGATGTGATGACAAAGAGCGCTAATGGTTTCTGTGCCATACGTGGCTAGGACACAACATGGGGCGATCAGTTTAGGCTGTGGTCAGATGAAGTTTCTGTGATTTCATAGGTAAAACATGGGGCAGGCTCACAGCGTGTTACAACACTGAGGGTGGAATGAGCAGATACCACCCTGTTCATGATGCAACGGCCTCGGGATGCCAAAGCCAAGAGGAGACACGGATGTATTTACAGGGTAAGTGTGTTTTAACAGCCTTGTTAAAGATCGATCCCTGCAGTGGGCGAGGGACCCAGCTTACCTTTGGGGTTTGAAGCAATCCTGAAAGCAGGACACAGCACATTCTGGTAGGTTTTGCAAGCTGCACTCCTCTTCCTATCAAGCTGTGCCCCTAGAAATCTCTCCCCTCCTGCTCTTCCCATCCCCCAGGCACCTCTGTGAGGGAGTAACTTCAGGGTATGGAGGTGCTTATCTCGGTGTTCCGGAGTTCCAGCGTGGCACTAGCACTGCCTCAGTCTGCTCAGAGTTCACCTGTCTCTGCTGATTACATCAGTGCTCAGCTCAGCAGGTATCTGGCTACAATAAAAAGCGCTTTGTCAAGCCTGCCAGGGTGAGCTGGCTGCAGACTGACCACGAGCACCAATCCAGCCTGGCAGGAGCCTGCTGTCTCAACAGCTCCCAGCACAGGGCACAGCGCCGGGGTGCAGGCTCCCTCTGTGGTGTTGGCATCTCCGGTCTGCTGCTGTGGCAAGGACTCTGTGCCAGGTTAACACCTATCCCCTCACATTTGAATGTGCTCAGATCACTCTGCAGAGGCTCCCTCTTTCCCAGGCACTGTGATTGTTCCTTCCCACCCCAGCTTCCTTCCTTTCCCCACATCATTCTCAACAGGGGTTCAGATCAGAAATAAAATGACTCTTGAGGAGCTTTGCAAAGAGACTTTGCAGTCAAAACACACAACTCTGGTGCAGAACAGTGAGGTTTTTCAGCTCTGGTGTAGATGACTCTTGGTGCAGTCTTTTGCCTGTATCTGCCTCCCAAAAATGTTCTGTAGAAAATGTGTTATCTACTGCGAGTTGACACCTACCATTATAGCAGAGAAAAGCTTTCCTCTGGAATGAGCAGCTCATTCCCAACCCTTACTTCATGGCAAGTCACCTCCCAGCCACACAATGAGGACTGGGGGGGGAAAAGCCAGCTGATCCCTGCCCTGCATGGCTCGGTGAGCACACTTGGTGTGCTCAGCACAGCGCTCCCCAGCTCGGCCAGACACCCTCTGCTCTGTGGCTCTGCTCTTTGTCCCTGTTCCTCCTCCTCCTCCCTCCCTGCCAGCGGGACGCCCTCAGTGCTCCATTCCAGACGCCTTGTGAGCAGGGTCCTGGTGCAAAGCTGCCCGAAGGAAGGGCCGGTGCCGTTACTCACCGGTGCTGGTCGGGGACCAGGTGCGGAGCCCAGGCCCGGGGTCGGAAGGACTGCTGTCCTAGCTGCCTCTGCAAGTCTGGAGGGATTTCAGCTGTAGGGTTGGTCATTGCCAGAGTGTGCCTTTTTGACCTATTTGCCAAGTATCTGCAACAAGCAGGAGCACATTTGATAAGAGACTGATGGGAGAACGCCTAAAAGAGGGAGCGTTACATAGCCCAGAGGAAACAGGAAGCAAGAAGGCTGCTGCAGTGCTTGGAACTGACCAGGAGAAGCACGCCATGGCCACACTGCCCATGCCCATCACACCAGGGGGTCCTCGGTGCTCAGGGGACAAGGGCAGTTCCAGCTGCCTGCCTCAGAAGGGAAGAGCAGCCATTAGCTCTTCCCAGCAGGAAAGCCACGTTTCATAGAATCACAGTCATAGAACACCTCAAGTTGGAAGGCACCCATAAGGATCATCAAGTCCAACTCCCTGCTGCTGGCAGGACTACCTAACATCCCAAGGGGAGTGCTGGTATTTCCCTTTGGGAATACCCAGGTGATGACCTGCCCTTAAGTGGGTTCACTCCCCACTGAGCCTCGGGGAAGGCTGCTGCATGCATGGAGCCAAGAGACGAGTCACAGATAACCCAGAGCAGGGGAACAAAGCAAAGCTGCTGCTCCACTCGCCCCTGCAGGAAGCTTCTGCACTTCAGACGTACCCTGGGTCTCGCTGTGAGCAGTGACCACTTGTCACAGCAGTCCCCTGCCAGAGGGCTACCCCACCAGGGCTGATGGGTGGGCAGGGGCTCTGGCTGCCCAAGGCGATGAGGAAGGGCGCTGGGGCGAGGAAGGCCGGCGCTCAGCCGGTCCGAGGGCGCCATCTAGTCCCTGTTCCGCTCTCCAGGGAGCCGGGAATCACCCGGCAAAGCCAGCGGGAACCGAGCAGGGAGAGGGTCCCTCCCTCTGCGGCACAGCCCCAGCACTGAGGCTGGGCTTCCCTCCTGCACCAGAGCCCGGGGCAGCAGCTTGAGCTAAAGCACCCTCTGCACTGCACCTAAGAGACTGCAGGACTCCCTCCAAGGACTGGGGAGCACCCAGGGCAACACCAGGAGCCTCTGCTTCAGCAAGGATGGCACCGAGGGCCGCAGAGCCACACAGTCCTGAGCTGCAGTTCCGGCTGCAGGGATGCCCAGAGCAGCTGGGGCACGGGCCCAGAAGCGATAACAAGAGCAGGGGACAAGCACTTCACCCACTCAAGGCCAGAGGATGAACCCAAGTGGGTGAATGGCCGCTTGGGAACTTCACTCCTCCTGTTCTGGTGAACCACCTGGTAATGGTGACAAAGATCACTTGGCCAGCAACACCAGGGATACTAATGGGACTCATCTTCCCTTTTTTCCCCTGCTAAAGCTCCCTACAGCTTCACCTGGTGAAGCACAGAAAAGCAGCAAGCAGTAAAGCTGTTGCCCCCTCAAAGCCCAGCCTTCTCCTTGCTAGCTGCAGAAGCCACTTAAGCAGAAGAGAGCAAGTTAACAGAATGAAGAGTGCTTGGCCTCGTGGTAACTTGCCAAAGGCTGTGCCATTAGCTGTTTAAGAATCATTTGATGCAGGCGGGGAAAGTTTCCCAAACAGCTTTACAGTTGTGGTTTGCTAAGATCATTTCATTTCAGACCTCGAGGGAACAATCCAATCATGGGCTATAACAGCGGTTTGTGTGGAAGAAAGTTCCCCAAAGCTCCAAGGAGATGTGACTGTTCCTTGGAACACAGAGAAGATATGCTCTGTTCTCAAGGTCAGGCTGAGAAGGGCAAAACCTGATCACTGGGGGCTGGACACAGAGCAGGGTTCTGAGAAGCTAAATATTTGCATCTGTCCCTCATGCTAACACTATTTACCCTTCTCCTCTGGTGACTACTGATGGGTTGCAACATCAGGGGGTGGAGAGCAAGTTAACACACAGCCTGGACCGGGCTTCTTCTGGGCCATCTGCTGGAAGAGGAACATGTGGTATGAAAGGGCTGAGGGCAGCACTGTTGAGAGCAGCCAAGTGACCTATGGATGGGTCCAAGGAGACTTGCCTTCAGTGGGATCTCAGCATTTCAGCAGCCTGCATCCTACACAATACTGCAGGGGGAGGCTCAGAGTGTTTCCAGCTGAGCTAATGCTTTAACTTAACACTCAACTGAAACCATAGGGTTGAACACAGGAGAGGTGAAAACCTGCCCAGAATCAGATTTATCTGGTTTGTACAGTCAGAGAGACTGTCCACCAACTGAGGTGATGTCAGTGGACAGCACGGGCTCTAAATGACAACTTTTAATAGGTAGCCAGGCAGCACATGTGCGTGCAGAGCACAACACACAGGGTTCAGCAGCTGACAGGGACTGAGTGCAGCCACAGTGCTGTGACCTTGGCCTCAATTCTCTCCTTGTGCTGCCTTGCAGCCGGGGCAGGTCACGAGCATGGACCCTCCCAGTATCACAGCTCAGAGGATGAACAGCAGCCTATGAAGAACCAGGGTCTAAGTCTATGCAGAAGACATGAGATGTGCTCTGGGTCATCTCCAAAGTAGGGCTGGAAGTGAGCTCTTTCACGGCACCAGCTCTTTCTTGTAAGCTCAGGCAGAAGAGGAGCCTCAGCACACACTCCGCAGTCTGTCACTGCACACACCCACTGTTCAAATCCCCCTTTGCTCTGGAGCACTGGAAGGAAAGAGCTGGCAAAGGCTCTGGAGCACAGCGTCCACCCACCCCAGTGCTTCTCTGCCTGCCCCAAGCCCCAGGCTGAATCCTGCTCCCGAGTGCAGCCCCTGAGGAACGCTACCTTGCTCGAGGTGATGGCCTGTACAACCTGGGGGAGTCCAGAAACGTGTTGGGTTTGAGGTAAGCAGCAGGAGCACTCCGAAACCACACTCACCACACGTAGTGCACCAGCCGGTTAGCAGAGAGAGACTATGCAAAGCCACTAAGAGAGTGTTAGCAAGGACAAGGTTAGTGTTCTCATGGATTCAGGAAGTACAAGCATGTTCTACCCGCCTCCTAGTATGTATTTGGAGCAAAGACAACAGAATTTTCCAGCCTGGTACCTAATAATCCCTTCCTTATTGGTGCAGACTATTTTAAGGGTTACTGCTGAAATTAGCAGGTACCTGTATTTCCAGCAAGCTCACTTTGTTTAAGGCATCAGAGTTGGATGTTTACTGCATGTCTTGATACAAAAGCTGCATTGCCACCCAAGGCCACAGAAAAGCTCTTCCTACCTCCATCACTCAGCAGGGAGGGGTGAATCACTGAGCACTCATTTGCAGGTTAGTGTGGATTGCATGCTGGTGCACACTAAGCAAAGGAATTTAGCAGTTTCAGAGTTTCTGGAGAACCTAGTGCTCAATTAGCTCCCCACTCCAGGGGGAAGCCAGCTCTGTAAGCACCTAGCAGTGTCAAAGGAGGAACTGCCTACAGCAATCAACGCCCACAGAACAAGAGGAATGCTGAGCCTTCGCTGGAATCAACACTGTTGCCTGTGAGGAGGCTGCTGTGTTTCAACTGTGGAATATCACAGGCTGAGCCTCTTGGAGGCAGCAAGGGCAAATGTTAACAGACAGCAGTTACCTCTGCACAGCTTCCTGGTCGGGCTCCCCATCGGAGCTCTCCTCATCCACGGGGGTGACAGCCGGCACAGCCTGCGGACAGGAGAGAGGCCATGGGCTGCAGAGAGTGGCCACGTGGGCCCATCCACCCCACAGACACCCTCCCAAACGAGCTCTGACATGGGTCTGTCAGCTCTGCTGCAGCACTCAGCACCAAGAACCCCTTCCAGCACTCCTCCCCCAGTCAGAACTGCCTGGAACTGAGGCTGCTGCTCTGTTGGTGCTACCAGGAAAACGCACGGACGCACCAAGGGCCAAAGAATGCACATTAATGCCCAAACTGGATGTTTCAGCTTCCCCCAGTAGAGCAGCAAAGGAGAAGAAAAGCCACAGTTTAAAAGGTTCACATTTGTCAGCTCCAGAGAGGGATACACCTCAACTGCTAGCTAAAGGAGAGCACAGCAATGCTCCCACACGGGTATGGAGCACCCCACTACTCTGGAGCAGGCATATTCCCTGCTTCCAGTGCTTCCAGAGTGCTGCAGACTGAGCCCACTGCTCCAGTCACCTCTGCCTGCAGGAGAAGGTATTTATAAGCTCACCACCAATTCTCTCCCTTCTTTTTGCTACTTACTGGTGTCATAGTGACAAGGGGAGAGGGACCTCGAGGACGTTTGAGCAGTTGCTGTGCGTGTAGCTGGATGTTGGCTCCGCCGTCTGACGCCCTGCGCCCCAGAGGGCCCATGCCATTGAGCAGCTGCAGGGTGGGGGGCTGCAGCAGGGACTGCTCCTGCAGGCACAGACAGCACAGTCAGCAACCCTGTACCGCGTCCTTCCAGCACCTGAGCCCCAGCCACAAGCCCAGACACCGGCAGGAGAGGAGACAAGCCTTCCGGGCTTCGCGAGAGACGAAGGGGCATCAACATCTCAGCACTGACATGGGGTGGAGAGAGACCACATCAGTGGAAAAGTGCTGCTTAACTCCCCATTTCCCTGCCCTCCCCTGTAGCTGCCAGGCAGGCTGCAACCTGCAGCCCCAAAGCCAGGCACCACTGTCCTGGTTTCTCCCCAGCCCAGTAATTCATTCCATGCTGCGGTGTTCTTTCATTCTTCAGCTTTTTAAAGAATCACACCTAAGACACAGCAAAAAGGTACATTTTGAAGCTTAGGTAGCCCAAGGAACTGGCAAATAGAGCAAGTTTGAGCAGACCCACCCCCATGCTATCGAAGCACTCGCAGGGGTCAGTACCTTGTACTCCAGCTGCCCCGTGGGCTGCAGGTTCTGCCGAGGCAGCACATTGTGCATGAAGTTCACATTGGGGGTCACCTGCAGGAACGGAGCCTGAGGAGTGACACGGGGGAAGCCAGGCAGGAGCTTCTGCAGGTCCTCCATGACCTCCGTCCTGTGCAACCACAGTTATAGAGGGCAATTAGCAGGGATGTGGCGAGGACCAGACACGGGCCCAGCACACTCTGCTTCCCTTCACAAAAAGGCCTCTTACAGCCCTCGGAAGGGTCCTCCTGACCCTCCATCAGGAGGCAGGGGCTGATACCAACCGTGGGTCAGCTACTCCAACTGTGTGCCTTCTCATGGAGAGGTAGCGGACCAGAGCTTCCGGTGACGGCTCTTCCCCTTCATCGCTGTCCAAGGTCATCGTTCCATCAGTCTGGGCAGGCAAAACATTGGAATGATGAAATACACCATGAGGATCAAGCCAGGGGACAACAACTTGCAGGGGTCATCAAGGGGTGTACCTCACCTCTACGATTTGGTTTTCTGGGTTGATGAGCTGGACTTGGGGCACGTTGATGCTCATGGTATTGCCTGTCTGCTCTGTCTGCTGAGCAGAGATCAAAGTCAAAAGACATGAAGCATCTCATACACCCCTTTTACAGGCACTGATGGATTAGCACCAGGGCACAGACCTAAGCACTTGGGAACAGGGAGGTCAGCCTGGGCCAGGGAAGATCTGTTTATCCTTAATTCTCAAGGGGTTGCCAGCAGCACAAATTGAGGAAGCAGCATGGCACAGCAGTCCTGGTCTGCAGCCTCTAGCTCCTAAGCAGCAACCCTCCCCTTGCCTTCTCTTCTGTCCCTAGGAGTCTGAAGGGTTCACTAAGCCCAGATCCAATGAGCAAAGCACAGGATTATGGCACCCTGACTACACATGCCATGCTCAGACGAGAGATGCTTTGATGCTCCTGCCAGGATGAGGACACCTGGAAGCGAGTCTGGGTTTAGCAGGGAAGGGACTGGCTGACCATCCAGGCCTGGAAGAACAGCACATGAGAGGGAGCTACCTGGATGTTAGCAGAGGTGGGGAAGGTCATGGTCCGTGGTATACTGGGAGATGCTGCAATGCGCAGGTTCTTGTGCCTCTTCAGCCTGTCACAGAGCAGGCTGTAGATTGCACTGTAGTGATCATAAGCATCGGCTCTTAATGACTGCAAGAGGAAAGGGACAAAGTGCTCAGTTCTTTCTGTCAAGCAACAAACCAAAGCTCAGCTGCCAGAGGTGACGAGCAGCAAACCCAGCCATCGATCTGCAGTGGGAGCAGGCAGCACACGGCTGCTGCTGCAGTACCTGAATGGTGCGCTCCTTGTCCAGCCCCATGTCTGCCATTGCCAGCAACACGTCCTCATTCAGCGGCTCCATCTGCCTCTCGGTCTTCAGGTGCTGACACTCTGCTATCAGCTGCAAGAGCACAGACACAGCTCAGCTCTGACACTCCCAAAGGCACACTGATGAGTCACGGCGCTCTGAAAACCAACACACCAGGCTCCGGCAGCAAGCTGGCACGAGCTCTGAAGGCTGATGGCACACCAGCTCCAAATCCAGTGCCTTAGGCTCTCAGCGCCAAGGGAAAGGGACAGAAATACATGCAGATGAGGAGCAATGTGGGGAGCAAGACCAGGAGACACAGAAAGTGGAAGGGCAGCACATCACCGCTCGCAATGGGAGTTCAACAGCGGAAACCAACCCCACAGCACTACGTGCCCAGAGCCCACGGCAGCCCAGCAGGCACTGAGCACACTCCTCACCCTGTCAAACTCGGCGTCAGCCTCCCCAAGCTTCATCCACTTGTGTTTGCAGATCTGCTCCATGGAGAGCCGCTTGCTCGGGTCCAGGACCAGCATGTGCCGGATCAGATGCTCACATTCTGCAAGGGAACAGAGGCCGGTGACCACAGGGAGGGACACAAGGGCCAATGTGCCTTTATCTTTCATGTGTGCCATCACCGCTGGGGACTAAAGGCTCCCCCTGCTTTGGGCCGGGACCTAAACCTGCTTTAAAAGCATGGCATGTTTCAGGAAGCATTTTCTGCAGGAAGAGAACCTCTTCCCCAAGTAATGCGGCAGGAAAGGGAGCTTTCAGCTGGGAAGCTCCATGCAGCCCATGTGAAATCATTCCTTGATCTGACAGCAAGCAGGCAAGCAGCAACATATGACTCGTTCTTAAGTGGAGTTGGTTTGCTCTGAGGATTAATCACACTTTTCAAAACCAAGATTTGTCACTAAAGCATTCGGAAGCATTTCTGCAGGAACAGGACGCAGACATTTGTCTCTGATGGGGCTATTGCTGGAAACTCATGTGCCATAATGCTGTAAAAAGCCTCTTGTCTCGTGAAAGCCTCTACAGATCTCAGTCATTATTCCATTTTTAGCTTTCACGTTTCCCAGACCTCAGGAGTGTGTCTTTGCTACAATTCTGCTGTACTTTGCCCAGTTACATGCATGAAAGCTGAAATCTGAAGTAAGAGTACGTTGGTTTCTAACTTCTACCTTCAGACCCCATTTTAGCTGATGTTCCAAACCACCATCCAATGGATACACTTCCTAGCAGCCCACCTACCTGGCACATAAACCAAGCGCTATGCTGTTGTGACAGTGCTCAAGGAAGGTGTGAGCAGAGGGGACCAGCACAGGCAGCCCTTACCTGTGGACATGAAGAAGGGAATGCGGAACTTGCCGCTGAGCACCCTGGCCCGCAGGTTCTGCAGCGTGCTGCCGTCGAAGGGCAGAGCACCACACACCAGCACGTACAGCACCACGCCGAGGCTCTGCACCCAGGATGTGGCAGCAGCAGCAGGGAGAGACCAGAACACAGCGGTCAGTCATGGGGAACGGTGTGCAGAGACAATAAACGATAGTAAAGAAACTCCCACTGGCACAGACCCTGTTGGCACCTCAGTGGGAGAGGTCAGGCTGCAGGCAGAGCAGAGCTGGGGCCATGGAGGAGACCATCCTGACCCCGGCACTAACGTGCTCTCTCCTAAACCCTCATGCAGCAGAAATGGAGGCTTCCTCTTCCAGCCCTCGTAGTGAAACCACCCCGCAGGAAGTGCTCTGCCATTCACAGCACTGAAGTGAACTGGATTTTGGGGAACCTCGATTAAAATGCATTTCTGGGCAATGAATGTTTTTGGCACCATGTCTCCCAATAAAGAGAACGTGTGGCACAGCAGCCACAATGGGAATAGAGAGCCAGTTTCATAAAGCATTTCTTCAAACCCCATGTTTTTTGCCATATCAGGGGCTTCTCTCTGAGACACGTACAAAATACGAAGGAAAGGCAAAGAAACAGAACAAAAATCAGATCAAGGTAACAAAGAGGTGCATCACATACCCAAATGTCAACCTTTGGCCCATCGTACTCCTTGCCTTCAAAGAGCTCTGGGGCAGCATAGGGGGGGCTCCCACACCAGGTTTTAAGCAGCTGGCCCGGGGTGAAGATGTTACTGAACCCAAAATCTGAAAGGACAAAGAGAACCCATTCAAGGAACATGATCCACTCCAACTGTCCTAAACAAAGGGCACTTCAGTCACTTCCTGAGCCTAAGTCACCTTCAATCCCGTAAGAGAGAGCTGAGACAGCAGAGAAACAGGAGAGCAGAAGAGGCAAGAAGGGCAACACTGAAACCACCTGGACAGTGCAACTGCTCTTGTACAGAGCCAAAAGATGACCAAGTGTTAACAGTGGCACTTCAGACTGTACGAACCATCTCAACAACCTGCTGCACCACACACACCGAAACCATCCTGCTTCTGCTGAGCAACTCAATACTCAACCTTCAGCTTCACAGCTTCATCAGGGCCAGGGCAAGTGCCATCAAGGACAGAACGTGACAAAGGGAAAACAAAGAAGGAGCTTTGATCTTCCAGAAAGCACTGCACGGGATGGAAGCTTTGGTTACAGGGAGATTTTCCTTAGGAAAAGAAAGACTCCTCACTAAATGCCTTGCTTTATCACCTCGACTGAATGATAAAAGCAAATGGACAGTCAAGAGAGGGGTCTCCATGTCCTGTGACCAGGATGCCCTTAGAAGCAAGAGCCCAAAGGTTATGCGCCAAGTACCTGTGTGTGTGCCAGCAGGAGGGCAGTGACACTAACACACACAGACGTTTGCCATGGCATTTGCAACAGCAGCAGCCCCTCGCTGCAGGGTTCCATGAGGAATGCTGGAAAACAGGGGCCACAAACACTCACTTGGCAAATTCCGAGTGATTAAACCGAAGCATTGTGGCAAAAACACAGAGTGCAGCTGCAGAAAGTAGAGAGCTTTTATAAAGAGCTTAATTTTGACTCCCTCAGTGGTCAGAACCGCAGGGAGCTGGGGTAACACACAGCTGAGTGCCAACCTGCCAGGGACACACAAGCTCCCAGTGCAGTGCTGGGCTGAGAACGTGCACTTTAATTACACAAATGGCAAAGAATACCCGAGATGCAAAAGCACAAAGGGTTTTTCTCCATATCTTGAAATAAATACACATTCATCTTGAAGATTCACCTTCAGCTTTAGCTGCTTACTTCTCCTCGGCGCCTTTCATCCATGCTGCACAAGGTAAGCACTCTGGCACGCATTCTTTAGCCATCAAGAAAGGTTTGTTCTCCTAAATCCCACAGGAGGCATGGAAACCCCACAGACAACACAGTAAGTCCTGAGCTCGTGCCCCCAATCACTGCATTCCGCACAGGATGTTCCATGACCTACTTCCAGGTGACTTTCCTCTCCTCCTTCAGGCAGCTCCTGCAGAGCCCAGCAGAGCCCCCAGCCCAGCTCCTGGTGAGAACAGCAGGCTTGCTAAGAGCCTCTAAAAGTGTATGGGGGAGAGGGTTTGCAAATCCCCAGGGAGCAACCAGGCCTCATTCCACAAGCAGATGCAGAGGGAAAAGGGCATTTCTGAGGAGCAAGGTGAAAGTCACCATGGAACAGGGAGATATTTAAAGGAACGGCTCTGTGCTACACAAGTGGACCCAGTCCCTCACGTTTCCATAGAGGGGAGCTGCAGGGACCTGGCTCCAGCATCTGCACCACGGACACTTCATCCTGGGAGGGTTGCAGGCTCTTGCACATGAATACACAGCAATGCATAGATGACATTCCTCTGCAGCCATAGGCCGGGAAGGCCTGGGTGTTTAGCAATCATCACAACTCCTGGCTGAACCCTCTGCCTGGGAACACCAGTGATCCCACTGCCAGAAGTGACTGACTCAGCCTCCGAGAAGGTACACTGGAGAAACAGCATCCATGGGAAAAATGAGCGTGAGGGCATCAGCGCTTCTGTCTCCTGTTTATGGAAAACCAGTGCAGTTGAAACCAAAACCCCAAACTCCACAAGGCCCCTTGCAGTCAGTGCCAAGTGAGAATGGCAGCACTGATCCGCTCCGAGGCTGCTGCACTGGCTTCAAGGTGCCACTTACTAACACTGAGTAAGGGATGTGAAACTGCAAACAGGGGTCAGTAGTAGCTGCAGAAAGCCTGCACTGGTGGGAGCCTGAAACTGGAGTTACACACCCCATCAGAGGCTGTGGTGTCGAGCTGTAACTGATGAGGTAGAGGGATGAAACTCGGTACTTGGAAAATCCTACCCATCAATCAGCTTTTCCAGGCTACTTTTCAACTCACTAGGACATCCTCTTGCCAAGTCAAACACTGCCACCACCAGGGTGGGAGCTGTCCTCTAGAGTCCGTTCCGGGAGCAGAGATTTGGAAGGAAAACAATTTCCAGCTCCCTTAGATGAACCCCAAAGCTTCCACATTCAGAGCCTGTCAGCGTGCTCCTGTGGGCACTTGTGCAGGAAATCCAGCCTCACCTGGGGTAGTTTCGAACTCCTATTTGCCGGCACCCCGCACACGGGTTATATTTTACCCCATCAACACAAGATGGCCTCAAACCATTAGTGCATCTGTTTGCACACAACACATAGCCCAAAGTGCTGTGTCAGCAGCAGTCTCTTGCTCATCTTCTGCCAGCAGAGCAGCGAAGAGCAGGTGCCCACCCTCGTGCCAGGGAGGACATGGTTCACACTATTAAGCGTCAAGAGGAAGTGTCAAAGTCCTCCACTTCCTTCCCCGTTCCCTCCTCACAAAGCAAGGATGAGAACCCTAGGAAACTATTAACCATTTTACTACAAACCAAGTGTTCAGCTCTCATCCAACACCTACAGATGGCACAGAAGAGAAAGTAACACAACAAACAGGACTCCCCGAGTGCCATTTCCCCTTCACTGCTCTGCCACAGACACTGTCAGCCCTGCTTTGCCATTCCTTCTCTCTCCCCCAGCCTGACCTGCTTCAGAAGTCCCAAACTGGGAGCAGGACTTAAAACAAGGTCAATAGTTTAGCATTAGTCTCGCCCATTACCCAGTGTATCGGAACACCACAGTATCTGTAGCTGCATATGTGCTATGAAGCCAAAGCTGCCTTTTTTCCTCCTTCTATTTTGCACTACTTGAAGGGAGATATAAATCTCCTGGCTACAACCTGGCAGCTCCAGCCCTGGGCAGCAGGCCACACAGAAATCCAAAGCTTCCTTTAGCTGCACTGCGTTTCCTTCGTTGTGAATACCTGGAAGCAGCCAGTGCCTACATTTATGAACTTCTGAGAGCAGCTGCCTTCCTCCCACACCACCAGGCTGAGCTCACCTGCTATTTTGATGTTGAGGTTCGCATCCAGGAGCAGGTTTTCTGCCTTCAGATCTCTGTGGACAATATTGCGACAGTGACAGAAGTTGACAGCAGCCACTATCTGCTTGAACTTCCGCCGGGCTTCCTTCTCTGCCATACGGCCGTGGGCCACCAAGTGATCTGCAAGGGATGGAGGGAGGTTATTCACACAGGGGCTCCTCACACGCCTGTAACAGGTAACACGGAGGATGGAGATGGGGAACAACGCGGGCACCAGCCTGTTCTCCAGGCTCCAACACCAGACGGGATCAGTGCTGGAGTTGCATGGGAAGGACCCAGCACACCACTGCCACACAGCCCGACCTGAGCTGTCCCCAAGTGAAAGGCTTTAAAGTGATCAACTTTCCCCTGCATTTATGCTTGGGATTGCCCCAGCGCAGGGGCAGGACCTTGCACTTGGCCTCATAGAACACGGGCTCACCTCTTGAGCCTCCCCATTCATTTCACTGCCCTAAACTGGAGGGTTTGGTGAAGATACCTTGAACACAACAAAACCCCGTGGCTTGTGGAGGTTTCTGCTCAGGAGCTGGTGTCTTCCCAGCGCCCCATTAATTCCAACACCCGTGACATAACTGCCTGGCAGTAAACACCAATTACTGAGCTCCATCAGAGTAGCTCTGCCGGCTCCGGAGCCACAGCAGCCTCCTCCTCACAGCTCACTCCTTGTGTTGTGCAACAGAGTGAAGCTGGGTTTCAAAGAACTTGTCAATTCAGTTGTAGTCATCAGACAAACTCCTTCCATAAGCAAATCTGAAGCAGGGCCAGGGAGGGAAATCCATCACCAATCCCAACATGACCCTCAATTCACCTGCTAGGAAAAGCAACATTTACTCTCTCAAACAGCCCTGTCATATTCCATCAAGGCAGTCGCAGAGTCATAAATTTTGTAGTCTGAGGAGCTGGGAGGCCGATGAGCAGAGTTAAGCAAGGGCCTGCTCCAGGTTAACCATTGCCACCCATCAACAGGCACAGCTCAGCTCCTAAACAAGCCAAGGGCAGTCACACCGTTTATTGCGTGTGAATCCGGGAGTGGGGGCTGCTGATACAGCAGAGGGCAAGGTTCCAACCTCCTGACATTCCTCAAAGTATTCCTGAGCTTCTCCTGCAGGCAAGGAATCAAATCCACTACTACAGGAGGAGTCTTCCCACATGCCTCTCCAAGGGGAGTTTTGCCCAACTCAGGTTCAGTGGTCCCACACACGGACGCTCAATTGTCCCTCTTCCCAGCCAGCCCTGCCTCAGCTGCAGGATAGGCTGAAATCCCACTTTTCCTGAAGAGAAGCGCATGGAGCCAGTCCCCAGGCTCTGCACGTAGGCACAGCGCTCAGACCGCTGACATTTCTGCCCAAGCTCCAGAGGAAGGACAGAAACAATGAAGCTACAGAATACTTCACATACCACCAAGGGCAAGTGCGTGCCAAAATTAACCAGTGCGAGCTTAGCCTGCACAAACCTCTCGCGCTGCAGGGGTTACAGAAGGAGCCTCGTGCTCAGCTGGGAGCCAGCACCCGTGATCCCGAGCACAGCCTGGCTGCTCTCTGCACTCCTGTGAACCACCTGATGCTGCTCTCTGCATTAAAGAGCCCAAGCTGAGGAAGAAGCACCTTCTGGTCAAGTGACAGGGCTGACACACAGGTTCCCACTCGTCGCTGAACAGACTCCTCATGCTTTCAAGTTGTTTTCTGCCTGGAAAGCAAACACTGCTGAAGCTTCACATCTCCTCCCTGCGCTGGATTAAGTCCCATTTCCAGTGTACTTGGTGACCCTGTGATCCCAGAAGCAGCCTGACCTTGTAGAGACTGGTACCATGTCGTTTAAGGTGTCTGTCCAGAGAGCTGAGGACAAGCCGAGGAGACGGGCAGAGGCACAGAGAGGCTCACCACGGCAACCAGATAAACGCTGCCGAGCACTTCTGCCAATCAAGCAAGTACCCACGCTCTTGCGAGGACTGCAGATTGTTTACAGAAGCCATAGTAAACAGCGGAACTCAGACCAGACTTTCAGACCATGTTCTGTCTGACCTCACAAGAGGGACACTCGAGGGACCTGGAACAAAGAGCACCCTCTGTTTAAAAGGAGCCATCCATTTGTTGGTGATGTCAAACCGAGGCCCAACCGCACGCAAAGCATGCACAGGGACAAACACAACAATTTACATTTTGGTGCTTAAGCCTTCAGCAAAAGCCAGGCTCCTCCTGATCCCACACACCCGTACAGGCAGTGAGTTACCACAGTGCTTCCAGAACAGGAATCGAAGACACTTCATGGCTCTGCTCAGCCACCAAAGGAGCTCTGAGCCCTTCTACTGGCAGCTCAGACACACAGGTTGCAAAGCCCTCGCAGAGCTCCAAGCAAGGAGACAGAGAAGCCTCCAACCAGACTGAAACCAAGGCCATTTAGAGAAACTACTGCTCCTTAAACAACAAATTCCAACCTGTATTACTGCTGGTGTAGCACTGACAGCTCTATGGTACAGTTTAAGTCCTTTTAAAGCACTAAGGAAAACAACTCAGATTCGCTTCTACCAAAACCTGCTCTGTAAAGGACGACTGTAACAAAAATGATACGAGCGCTCAGCCTCATGCCACACCAGAACCGTGGTGGTCAGCCCTTGCCCCTTCTGCAGCTCAGCTTTAAAACCTTGGTCATGCAGATTTCAGGAGGGAACCAAGAAAAAGAGCTGAAAGACTCTGCACGAGCACATGCAACAGAGAGGGTTCCCCAGTCACAACTGCCCAGCGAAGCCCACGCTGTGACAGCCCTTCCCTGCGCAACAAGAGGACGTGAGATTCTTCAGCACAGGAGATGCTAATGACCGCGAGGAAACCTTCCCAAAACGGCTTGCTGCTTCCTCCCTCTAAATTGCTTCCGCTGGTAGAACAAAGTCCTAATGGCTCCTCAGGAAACCCTGATTACAAAAAGCTGAGCCTTCGGTTTCCCCCTCTCGGCTCTAACCACAGCGCCTGAAAACGCTCAGAGCCAGCCAGCGGGGGCTTTGCTCTGCGCTGCTCCAGAGCTGGCTGCTCCCAGCTACCCACAGGATAAATGCTGGGCAGTGCAATGGAAATTAGCCATGCTAATGAGCTGAATTTACTACAGCATGAAGTAGTGCAGAAAGCAATTAGATTTGCACTTCGGCTCATGGAGAAGGCTATTTTTGTAAGCAAGAGAATTCATTCCAGGCTTGTATATGAGCTTGCACATAGTTCTGCATTTAAAAAAAGATGAGCCCGTCGCTGCCAAATGCAACAGAAGAGGGAGAAAGTAAGGAGTGATTTATGCTCTCCTGTGGTGATCCACATGCAAGGGAGCTCTTAGGCACATTCAAGTGACTTTGCTGCACCAGGCAAGAGGAGCCTCAAGCCTCCGGAGCTGCTGCGCGTCCCACACCATGACTCATGCTTGAGGAGACAACTGGGAGGCTCAGCTGGAGGAAGTCAGGTTTCCACAGGGCCATCCACAACATCAGCTGCCACTTGCTTCTTCCTTCAGCTGTCACCTTCTCAGAGAGGAAGCCCAAAGGGATGGACCATGCTGGGAAGGAGCCACGACAACCATCTACAAAGGTACTGAGGAACTGGAAAACAGCTCAAGTTGGCTTTTCCTTAATTTGCAACTTCTCTTGCTCCACTGAGAGCTTCACCTTTAACTACAAGGCAGCCTCCTGCAGCGAAGTGAGAGGTCCTGACATTGAAAGTGAATCTTCTGCAGGGGCTCAAGAGGACAAGGAGGAGAGCAGCTCCATTTAGCTGACAGGCTGTATGTGACTGTCCTCCCAAGGACACTGCCGCAGAGGATTTCCCCCTTTTCTGCATCTCCCATGGGTGGAGCTAGTACAGATCCCAGTGTGCACCTGTATTTCCATCGCTACAGGTTTTCATACTGGTCATGGCAATAAAACAAATGAAGGAATCAGCCACCAGTTCTTGCACTTGTGCTGCACTGATAGCCTTTTCCTGTAAAGAACAGCTTCTGTGGACAAGGAAGCTCAGCCAAAACATTGTTAGCAGACAATGGAGTTGAAAATGGATGTAACTAACACAGGCTAAGATAACATCAGGTATCCAGAAGATAAGAACACGCATGGCTCTGGGAACAGAACACTGCAGAGCCCCAGGACTGCCTGTTTCTTTGGAAGCCACTAACAAACACCAACGTTTCCGCTACCGTCAACAAGCTTCATACAACTTGCTGGAATCAAGTGCTCAGCAGCGCTTCCAAAGCCAACCAGGTGACTATTCCCAACACCTGTAACCCCAAAGTCAGCATCAAAGCAGGGCAGCACCTGCCAGCGGAACCCAAACAAGCAGCAGAGGTTACGGAAGGGACTTCCCCACCAAGTTGGTATCATTTATTTCTCTACTCCTCTCGTCAATGGAAAGTTTTCAGGCTGAAGGGCATCCCTCAGCTGAAGCAAGAGAGCGTGGCAGCTATTTTCAGTTTACTGGAGCTGATCAAGTGCATTATCTGATTAAAGAATGCAGTAAATGTACTCACCAAATATTTCCCCTCCACTGGCATACTCGGTCACTAGATAAATCATCCGCTCCGTCTCCATGACCTGGGCACAAGGACAGAGAAGGGATACATTAAGGACACTGGCCTCTACGAAAAGTGTAGCTAAATAAGAATTGACCCTTTCCATACCACGTGTCACTGCTTTCACTTGAATCAACAATATTAACTCTCCTGTGCCAAAGAACAGACAGGAACTGCAGGCACGGAAGACTCAAATGGCAAGCTCTAAACAGCGATGCTGTAACTAAACACACTTCACTTGCGCCTTCCTCCTCTTGTCTATGCCCTCCCTTTAGTGTTTGCTCCCCTGGGAGACTTCTCAGGGCTGCTGCAAGGGAACCAGCTCACCTTCCCGATTACCCAGGCCACTGCAGGCACTAAAACGACCACCAATTTTGCCAAAGGGGAACACTGACTGAATCAAGAAGTGACTTCGGAATGAGCCAAGACCCATCAGACATGAGGCAGAGCAGAGGCTTTGCTTCAGGGAGCCCTGCGTGTTTCAGCCAGGTAACACCCCACTTGTAACACACAGGAGTCCGACAGGGCACTGGGGCTGCAGCAGCCCAGTGTGCCCAGGCCACCACTTCATTCCAGAGCTGGTGATCCAGAGCCTGCCACACCGAATTTCAAAGTGCCGTTTATTCCAGATTCCCAATGAAAAGCTGTGAAAGGCTCCGAATCACCAACTCCAGGGTTTAGTAGTTTGTTATCTACAAATCAATGCCACTGGAAGCCCCAGGAAGATCAGACAGGGTGGAACACCCTCCGCAGTGGGTGCTCTTTCCTCGCCTTAGCAAAGCCAAGCCGCAAGCGTCACCTGCTCAGTGTCATATCAAAATCATACATGGAATAAACAGGTTGGAAAAGGGCTTATTAAAAAGAAGGAGTCCATTCGCAAAGCAGCATCCCACAAGCACCTGCAAAACGCTGCAGTTCTGCAGTGTCTGCTGTAAGCATCTCACACTCTGTGGTTTGGCCTAAAGAGCTAAACATTAGCCTCTGTCACTTCTACTCAGCTTTAACTCCTTGGAGTCCAACTTAAGTGCTCACATCCATCAGGCAGAGCTGAGCAGCACACAGGGCTTGAACAGACAAGCCCACTGAACCTGGCAGTTCTGACCAGCTTTGACAAGACCCTGGGAAGGGGACTCCATCTGACAGCTTCCAGAACCAGGACTGCCAGCAACAGAGGAGAGGCTGTGCTTTTGAGCACTCCTCTCTAGCTGTAAGTCCCAGCTTGAGCCCTTGTACCAGAAAGGCCCAGGGAGGGAGTCTTGCATCTGGCCACCAGCTCCCAGAGCAGCATTTCATGGTTCACCAAGGGGATGGCCTCCTTTACCCCTCTGCTCCCACCACGTTGGTGCTGCCTGCGTGTCCCTGGCCTGCTGCAACCTCCCCGCTGCTCTATTTGATCGTTCAGTCAGAGGGGCACCACAAACACGTGCGTCAGAGGCATCACACATGGGCTGTGCCTCTGATGGTTCTGTTTGCACACCAGGAATGCCAAACAAGCTGGAGAACAAGCCTGCAAACAATATTCCCAGGTGCTATTGATCACCTTCCAGGAAAGCAGGGAGGGATCAGCAAGTCCTTGGGCCACGGGTCAGAGAGGAGAGCAGGGGAGCTCTGTGCTAGAGGGTAAGATTTACTCTCTCCCTTACACAGAGAAGGGGAGCCTGCATCCGGTTTCAACTGGGAAGCTGAAAAGCACACAACAGCCATAAACAAATGGCAAGAGGCCAGCCCACAGCGGAAGCATCATCTCCCAGAAAGAGGAGGATCAGCCACACTTTCCCCCTGCTCCCTTAATCAAAGTACTCCGAGTCCTTGGAAACAAAAAGGACTTTCCCAATACTTCATGCAGGAGAAATAGAGAGATAACCCCAGAGAAGGCACTACTACACAGCGTACAGCTACAGTACAGAGGGAAGGAAAACACTGCGGAGAGTGCTCCTACCTGGTATAACCTGATGATATGAGGGTGGCAAAGCATCTTCATGATCTGAACTTCTCGAAATATCTTCTTCAGGTTCTCTTCATCCAGCTGGGTCTTATCGATTATCTTTATAGCAACCTAGCACAAGGGCAGAGCAGGACAGAGGTTACTGACCCATTCTCAAAAGCAGGCCCTGCATGTAAGACCTGCTGTGCTGAACAGAATACACAGTCCCCCCTTCAGAAAGGCTCCGAGCAGCCTCCCGGAGCCCAGCACCTTGCCATGAGGTGGCAGGAAGCAGCTCTGTTTCCTACCTCTCAGGGTATTGTCCCTACAGAGGGTACCTGTTTGAGAGCAGCGTGCAGAAGTGTTTTCGGGCTCCTGTTACCACAGCACACCCGTTCAAGTCTCCCTAGCATTGGAGACTTCACTTCTCTTCCCTCTGCCTTCCCTGAGCATCCTTCCCCAGCACTGGCAGCTCCCAGCTCTGTGGGGCACAGCCAGTGAAACCACCCAACTCCAAACGGGAGAGCCCCCCTGTGCTGGTGATGCACAACCAGAAGGATGTGACCCAGGAGCCCAAAGCCCACTTCCTGAAGTGCCTTGCTCTGAACAGCCCCTGGTGTGCACCAGGGACAAGTGCTCTGTGCGTAGCAACAAAACCCACTGGGGCACACGATCCAAAACACATCTCCTCCTCCTCCTCCAGTGCCAAACCCCAAGTGCAATGCTAAGTGATGCTCTAAGAGGCTTGCAGACAAACAAACAAAGGGATCATCAGGGTCTTTAAGGGAACAATCTGAAGCACGTGAAAATTAAGCTTCATTTCGTACGCTGAACCTCTCGCCAGGGGAATAGCTGCCCTGCGTGTACCACAGCACAGCACAGCCCCAGCAAGGCACCGGCACAATAAGCTGGTTCTTTCCTTTCAAACCTCTAATTCAGAGCCCAGGAACGGCTCCAGGCTCCCAAGTCAGGGAGCTGCTTCCGACAGCAGCCCTGTGCCGTGCGGAGCCAGGCCTGGCACTGGGCACCAGGGGCTGCTGGCAGGGCCGGAGCTGGAGCCGGAGCCAAGGAGAAGCACTGGACATGTGCGGCTGCCAGGCACTAACAGGCAATGAGTAACGGGGTGAGGAGCTGCTGCTGCTGCTGCTCCTCGGGGCTGGCACAGCCCCTGCTTGGGGGGTTCTGCACCACACAGCTCCAAGGACAGCGCTCAGGAGGGGACCGGGGGAGCTGAGAGCCAGAGGGGGATTGGGAAGCACCCACAGTGTGCTCTTCACCAAGGATTATCCCTGCAGGAATGAGCTTTGGTAAAGCTTAAACTGATGGGTGTGCGTGTAGAAAGCTAAGAGGCACTTCCTCAAAGAGCAAATCCAAAACATCTAAGAGACAGGAGTCATTTTCAGGCATAAACCCATGAAAACCCCACAGATCTGGAGTACTGCAGAGCTCCTTACTCACTTCCCAGCTCTACAGTCACTCAAAGGAAATCTCATTTCCCAGCTTAATTACATGACTGGAGCTGACGCTGATGGCAGAGTCTAAGGGATACAGAACATCTGATTGTAGGGCCAGACAGAACAGAACTCGATCACTCTGGGTTTGGCACTGCTGTCCCCCTGCCTGCCCCACACTGTCACCTCACTACACTGGGGGCTTTCCGTGTGGTGCAGGAACACACACAGCGGCCAGGAGACGTCCTCGTGTGAAGGATCATACTGTCAGTTGGGCCAAACAGTGGCCCTTGAACACACCTGAATCCTTAGGGAGATGAGGAGGGACCTGGCCCTTCTGCAGGGGTCCTTCAATGTGTTTTCATTCCTTCCCAGTGCCCCCAGTGACTGCAGTGAGATGAAAGGTAAAAGGCTCCTGAAAGCCCTGGGGAAAGCACCTCCTGCTCTGGTTTCAGGAAACTCGGAGCTTCCCCATGAACATAGGAAGTAGGAAATCCCCACAAGGGAAAGCAGAGGGAATTTCAGGAGTCCATTGTGTTTCCAGGTGTTTCTCCTGGAAACACCGCTCTGTATGTCCATCATCCCGAGCTGTTTGCGTGCATGTCAGGCAAGAGCCTGGTGAGCAGCAGAGCAAGTCTGAACCAAAGCACAGGGGCAGCTGGGGAACTAAAGGAGTGGAACTGAAACTCCGGGAGGCAAAAGGGCAGGAGCAGGTACCACTGTCACCAGGGTGTCTACTGCATCACCCGGAAGTCACAAGGAGCAGAAATGTCATTGCAAACACCCCCGAATGCTCCCCGATGTGAGCTCCCACAAGCCCAGGCTGCCCCTTCCGCGCTCAGCACCAGCCCTTTCCTGCATCCCAGCACACGCAGCCTTTGCATTTCCTGCTCTCAAACACAAGGGCCTCTCTCGAAGCTCCCCCAGCATCACCAGAAACACAACCGTACAGCCCCGATTGGCCCCAGGACACCAGATTTGATACTCTGGTAGCCACCGGGCTGCATGACCAGGGGGAGGCTCCTGAAGGAACCTGGAGCACAACCATCCATATCGACATCCTGTTTATGAGCCGAGTGTGGCCAATATTCCTGCAGACTTCCTCGAAGCCATGGTGCCCTGCCAAGGGCAGGGAAATGAACTGCCACGTGCCCAGGGGAGGACAGGGCAGGAGGGTCAGCATCCATGCTCAAGACTATGGGAAAAGGGGAATAAAGGGAGAAGCAGAGCCTGCTTCCATGAGAAGGACCCATAGGACAGCGCAGCTCCTTCTCCTTCTGTGCAGGGAACACAGGGAAAAGCTAAGGATCCTGTCCTGGGCTAACACCTAGGACTTCATGCCACACATTTGCTTGGATCCAATTATAACTGTAACTGAACTGTAATTAAGCTTTCCTGCACGGATGATCATTCCATAAAGAAACCACCTTTTCCATTTCAGTTGTTTCTGTAGCAGCTCCACTTGAAACCAGGAGAAGCCCCACTTCTTTGGGAACAGAGCACGTGAGCAGCCTCATCAGTAATCCCCACACAAGTGGAATTGGGCCAGGAAGCGTTGCCATAAGTCAGCAATTGATCTCCTCAGTGTAACAAGAGCCAACAGATGGCACCGGCAAATTGACTGCACTGAAAGAAACCAACATGTTGATTTAGGAGAAACACTTCCTACAATTGTTCCGAGGCGTCCTCCCGCTCCCCGGCCCTCCTGGAACACCCTCCCTGAGCGCGCGCTGCGCTCTGCTGGGGAGGAACACGGCCAGGAGGCTGGGCTCCTGTGTTATCCCATGAGGGCACACGGTGGAGTACAAGGGAGGCTGGCTCTGCAGCAGGTCTTTGGGCTGCTAGAGGAGGAAGCCTGGAGGAGGCCAGCCTAAGGCACGGACAGGACCTGAATTCCCTCCACAGCACAGCAACCCTCCCCTTTCTGTCCACTACACTACAGCCTTGCTGGGACGCCAACATGAGCTGTCAGAGGGCTGACAGCAAAGGGCTCCTCTTTCCAGCTGCTCCTGCCGGCCGGGGACACTTGGGAAGCTCGGAGCACGACCCCTTTGGATTAAGCAGCTGCTGGAGGGGTAAAAATCACTCCCATAAGCAGATACTGACGCTGCACAGGACCTTTGGGAGAGCTCTGGTACCAGAGAAGGGAGTCAAGACAGAGGCAAGGGGAGACAAAGGAAAAGCCGCTGCAATGCAATGCACCTCCTGAGGGCTCTCCTGCTGACCTGCCCCACACTGCACGCCCCAGCAGCTCAGTGGGTGGCTGTCACTTCAGGTGTCACTTGCTCATGGAGGGATGGCTGGCTGGCAGACACACGTTCTCCCGGCTGGCTGTCACCTCGAGCTTGCCTGGCTGCTAAGGGGCACTGAAAGCCAGCAGTCTGCATGCAAACAGGCAACCGGTACAGGTTTTACCCATAGGAAAACACTTGACAGCAGAGACGTGCTGTGACATCCTTACACACCTTACATCCCTACAATGGCCTGTTACTAGACCAGAGGGACCTCTCCCAACAAGCTCCTGGGCAAACAAAGGCATCTCCCCCTTGGAATTAACCCAGCAGCAGAACCCCCCAGTTCAGGGACGCAGCAGATAAACCCATTCTGCAGCCAAACTGGGGGCTTTGGAGGTGGCACAAACAAATATTGGCAGCAACTGAAAGCAGGAAACCGAGGACCAAGATGCATACAGTGAAGTGTGTTTGCTCAGGAAGGAAGTTATCACCATGTCCACATCCCTCTTCACAATCAATGCAGTGACTGTGTCTTGTACAAGGTAAAGAAAACACCAATGGTGTTTTGGGAAAAGTCAATACATGCAAACCCTTGGGCCTGGTGCAGTGTTAATGCGCTGCTTGTGAGTGCTGTGCTCTGCTGTGACCCTTCCCCGATCCCAGGGGAATGGGTCTGGATTTCAGTGGCAGAAGCACAGACCCCACATTGACGCCTGCAGCTCTGCTAAACCCAGTGGGGACAATCTCATCATTCCAGGGCGTGTAGAACAGGATGAAGCCCAGGGCAGAGTACAGCAGTGGGGCACAGTCACACAATTCCCACCTTTTGTGATCCCCTCCAGCTTTGCACATGCCGTGTTTACACTGGAACTGACCTCTCCATCCTTTCACTTACAACCCTGTTACACAAGGAGGAAACCCTCCACTCCACAGCCTCAACTGATGCTGGTGCCAGTGATTTGTTTCTTTAGTTCAGAAGCCTTACAAAATCACTGTAATGCTTAACAGATGCAAGTGTGAGAACTTCAAGGGGGTCAGAGCCATGCATCAGAGGTGGTATGGAACGTTGTTTCTTTATCCTAGTCGAGGAAAAGGGCAAGCTATACCCACAAATGCCAGCCCACAGTGACGACCCATGCTGCTACACTAAAACATGTCCCCATGTCCATCTGCAGACAGCAGGCAAGGCAAACTGCCCACCTGCTGCTGTGATTTCATTGAACTCCTTCGTGGGAATACTGAAGAACCAGTGTTAAACATCAGCTGAAGCCTAAGGGATAGCAGCTCCAGTAACAGGCAGGTAAAGGCTCCTGCCTCCAGGATGCTGGAGCCCCCAGCCCAGCTCCTTGGTTTGAGACTCACTTCCACCTCCTGCTCTTTGATCTAACGAGACTTTCCAGGGCAGAGACGGAGACCTCCACGAGCAGCACACGCTGGGACCCGCGCACAGACCTCACTCTGCCAATCAGGCCACGATGGGGTCAAATCTCAGCTGAGCTGCAGGTGTCAAACCCAGCACACAGACGCTGAATGCAGCTTTTGCTTGCAGCATTGGCAATCACAGGGGCTCTGATGAAGCAATACAAGTGCTGTGTGGGTTTGCTGGAGTGAAAGGAGTGAGAACAGGGCACTGAGCACCACTGGGGCCCAGCCCTACGCTGTGCTGACAGCACTGCCTCCATGGGTCCTGTGCAAACCAAACACCATCTTGGCACTTACTGACGACTGCACTCGCTAATTAAAACCGGTTTCTGAATGAGCTCAGTTAAACCAGCACAGGGCCTTATGGAGGAGCATTTACATGGATGTAAAGCAGTTCACACATCAAACAGGGTGTGAAGCAGCAGATCCTGGTCACATAAGCCTGCCCATGGTGTGTAAGCTGCAGCCTGCACTTCGCACACAAGTGAAGCCAAGAGGGGAACCAAAGCCTGGGAGGACGCTTGCTCACCTTGGTCCCTTTCAGCACAGGTCACCCTCCATCTGAGGGCACCTTCAAACTGGTTCCTTAACCACTCTCTTCCCATAAAGTCACTCAGCAGCTGAACTCCTGTCCAGAAGTAGCAAGGTCAGGCCGTGCCTGTGCAATGTGGCACCAACCTCTTTTAAATGAAGGGGAATGGAGGAAAGGCCTGGGAAAACGTGGTGACAACTCAGGATGTTCCTGCCTTCATCTGCCCCATTTCCCATCAGGTAAAGCAGTGCACATCGCTCTGCACTGCATGTAGGAGGGGAAGCACAGAGCAGCTCATGTGCGCTCAGCTCTGCACCTCAGCAGTGATGGGGAGAGCCGAGCATCCGAGAGGGATGGAGCAGGATCCTGCAGGAGCCTGGGCTGCCAGGAAGCACAGCAGCAAGAAGGGGAGGGAAAGCTGCTGATGAGCACTGCAACCATCTCTCAACAGGCAAGAGCAGCAGCTAGTTCTTAATGACAAGAGCAACACACAGTAAGGGTGGCTCTGGTTCAGCTCCCCAGTCTTCCACAAAGCACAAGAAATCCCATTGCTGTAAGCTGCCAACAGGAAAACTAACTGGCAACGGATCAGGATGTGCAGCAGAGCCACAGGGAGCCTTTGCGCTGGCTTCCAACTGAGTTCCTGAGGCTCCTCAAGGGTTAAAGCAGAGCACTTCTGGAAGATATTAGGCACCGATGTCTTGGCTTCCCTTCTGCACACAGCAACAACCTCCAGAGGAATCTGTCATCCCATATAACAATCCCTTTCACTCACCCTGCGCCTTACCACAGCCGGAGCGGCGGTGGCTCCGCGCGGAGCTGTGACACGGAATCCTGCCCACATTCCAGGGAGGAGGTTCTGCAGCACACACGGCACTCCTCATGTACTTACATTAGCTGCAGTTCTGTTCTGAAGGGTAGCAGCTCCTAGTTAAAGAAGGCTGTAGGAACATTAACTATCACATTGGGATTGCAAGAGTATCGGAGAGAGTCTAAAGCAACGGCTAAGATGGAACTTCATATTCCACCAAATCCATCTGGGAATACCTGTAAGGGTTAGGTCTGCTCTATACTGAAGTCAATCTACTTGGATATTCAATATAAACCACAGCAACAGGCAGCACTACAGCACACACCTGCAGAAGAGGGAGTTATGCTGTGATACTGCCACAACTCCATGACTGCCAATCCCCAAACTCTTGGGGTATCCCGGGAATCACAGGCACTTCTCAAAGGGTCTGCAGACAGCTCAGCTCCCACAACCCCAGTGAGAACACCAAGCACCCTACACCAAGGAACCAGCACCAAGCAATTGCCAGCTTCACCACCAGTGACAGCATCACCTTTCCTGCTGAGGCTATTCTAGGGTGCTAACCGCACCAGCCCTACAGGCTCTGGAGCAGGAAGGGTACAGCAGGATACAGCAGGATGCCGGATCTGGATGATGCACTCAGCTCTTCAGAGGCTGGTTTCCAGCAGAGGTTTTGCCTCACGATCAGATGGCAGTTTCTATGGGAACAAACAAGCAGCAGCCCCGTCACAAGATGCCTCACACAGGCCCTGCCTTGGAGAGGCACAAGCAGGGTCCCGGCCAGGCTGCTCCACGCTGGGAATGCCGAGGGCAGCGCACGTCTGCGGGCTGGTGTGTACCCACTGCTCAGCAAGACTCTGCCGGCCGCAGCACCAGCGCCTGCTCAGCAGCACGAAGATGCTCTGAATGAGCTTATCAACTCTGAGGCACAATTATAACTGATGCGCCCAAAGTATTGTCAGTACATAGCCCACGTAGTGGTTTTGCTCCGAAGAGCCCGGTGCCTGTGTGCCCATGAGGCACCAATACATGCGCCATCACATCGTAAACCCTGCTTTCACATCCACAGGCCAAAACAAGACAATTGCCACCAGGTACAAGTCTACAGCAGACAGCCATTCTCTTCCCAGAGCCATCACCTCTGGTCACTGCCTCCACCCCAAGTTAAAGCTCCCCCAGTTAGCTGCTTTAGGAGGGTTGATGAAAGCCGTGGCTGCCTCAGCCCCCCACTGCAAACAAGAACATCCAGACTCGGAGGTTCCAGCACCACCACCCCTCACTCCAGAACTGTTATGAAATGAAGTGGAAATTCTTGGGAAGAGAAGCCAGAAGTGAAACTAAGGAATGCAGCCTTCCTCACATTAACCCTCAGCGACCAGGATAAAGATCCAGCCATGGACAGCCCTTTCCTCACCCGACCCTGCAGGAGCTCTGCTGTAGAAGCAAAGCAGATGGTGCTGGTGTGAGCAGCGCTGATTCAGGAACACTGCCCTGCCCCGTGCCCCGGCACCTTCATGTCTCATTATCTGCACTGACTCATAGATATGCACTAGAGAGATTAAAACCAGTGACCTTAAAACCTCAACCTGCTCCCAGCAGCACCTCTGCAGGGAGGTGGCAGTGCCCATAAAGCAGCACATCCAAGGAACGCCTGGCCGGCATCTCCCTCCACCACCACTCATCCTGCCCTGCAAGGGATGCTACTCAGGACAGAGGCTCTTGGAGCTTTAGGAAGCTTGCTTCTTCCCCCAGAAACACAAGGATTAGCTCCAAATTGACGGCTGTTTCCTAACACAGCAGCCTGACAGGAATGAGCTCCACAGCAGTAACTGCACAGAGCAGTGGTTTAGAGCACCCCCTCTCACTCCGGTGTGGCTCTGAATTCCAACACTCCAGCAGCCTACAAAGCCACTTCCAACAATAGTATCTGATTTCCCTTATCAGTAGGGATGGCTTAAACCCACAGATAACGCTCTCAGGAGCTGAAAACCTGCTTCAAAGCCAAACCATGAGCGAGCACCAGCACTCTCACCCCCGGGCCAGCACAGCAACTGGGAAGGCAGATGCAAGGTGTGTAGGGGGTTGCCTGCCTGCAGCACCAATGTGTGCCAAGGAACCATCACTGCCCCCCAGCTCTGAGTTACAGCAAGGGACAAGGGGTATTTCTGGAGCACAGACAGGGCTATTCTGAAGGCAGCCGTAGTGTTGTAGTACCCAAATTCTAATTGTGGCTGCTGCTTTGCTTTGCCACCGTAAATCCTGTTCTGAGGGAGTAAGACAGCAGCCAATACACGAGCGTAGGCATTGCACAACTGGGCTTCTGCAGGCACTTGGTGTGAAGCATAATGCGCTCAGAAGATTGAATTTCTAGGGAATGTTCAAACACTGAAGAGTAAACACTGAGTCAGAGGCGAGCACTGAATCCAGGTGAAGGCAGCAGGGGCACGTGGAAGCAAAGCCACAGCCTGGAGTTCACTCAATACCTCCCCTTGTACATGGGAATTCAGGGCCCAACGCGGGACAAAGCCTCTTTGATATGTGCAGAGGCTGCGAGGAAACAAAACCAAACAAGTAAAGCCCATCCACAGGGGGCTTACAACAGCTCTGCAACACAACTCGGGGTGCCTGAGCAGGGGGGTCAGGTACAAGCACTCACACCTCCAGAAGGGATGAGAGGGGATGCTCATCCCAAGCATGGCTGTCACATCTGGGGAGGTACCTCCGCGCACAGCAGGTATTGTCCCCTTCACCCTACCAGACGGCCACCTCAGACTCCAGCCGTCTTCCCATTTCATGGCATTCCCCACTTCCTGCATCGAGCAGGGCAGGAGCATCAGCACCAGGAAATCAGCAACACATCCACTTGTCCTTTCAGCAGGCTATTTGCTTTCACAAGAACAAAGGGATGCAGCTATTGACTTACTGCACCTCTACATCTAGCACAGCAAGCTGTGTATCAGGGTAACTCCCCACTTCACACAGCCAGAGGTGGGCATTCCCTACAAACTCCCTTTGTCCACAAACCACACAGAACAGGCAGTGCTGGCACCAAACCACCCATCCCAATGTGCACCATGTGTGATGGTACCCAGCAGCACCCAGCTTCCTCCCTTGTGTCCCAGCAAAGCACAGGCTGCTCTCAGCTGAGTGATTCCTGCTCCTTAAGAGGGGAAGAGACCACAGACAGTGCTCTGCAGGCTTGGCAGCCCACGTGGGAAGTGATAGAGGCAGGGTGGGCAAGTGGGAGCCACCAGAACTGCTTTGGCTCCTGATCGAGGAGCCGGAGAAATTGGAAGTGGCACTCCATTCCTTTCAATTCCCTTCTGCAGCCATGCTCCACATGAGGGAATGAACGGGCGCTCTGGTAGCCCTAAACGCAACCAGGAGTCAATCGCTCCAAGATGCGCATCTGCAGCTCCCAAAGAGCAGACGGAGGGGCTGCCAAGTGGGGATGGGAGCTGCCTTACAAGGCTTCTACAGGGGACTCTTATGGCAGCACAGAACGGTACCCGTGGAGCTGCACAGAGGTTCTGTAACCCCAAACCCCTGCACAGGCCCGCAGAGCTGTGCGTAAGCGCTACGCAGCTCTGCTGAGCACATACTGAACCCATTCCACAGCTCCTCGGGATCTGTGCCATTGGAGATCCTTACGCAAGGCCCAGGGACAAATGCCACCTCCCTTGACACGGAGGCGCAGGAGCCGGCAGGGGTTGCAGATCACATTTCCCACCTCCCTGCTCATTCACTGCTATCACTTGTGATGCCCTTGCTCTCCAGGGACACATTACCAGGAAGTACTGGAGATTTCTATGAACATCAAGCATACCAGCAAGAAAATACAGGCTCTGCCTCACAAAGCCATCGCTGTTTCTCCCTCTCTTTAAATACAGTGGTAAAACAAGCTTGTTTACCAGCTGCAGGACTGGCAGCACTAAATCCTCACTGCTCTCAGTGCTAGAATCCAGATAACCCAGGGAGTCTGCAATTCGCTTCCCAAGAAGAGCTAGTGCAGCCGAGAGCACATCTTCGAGTACATCCAGGCTGGTGAATAAGCTTCCAAAGCAAGAAGGTTGGAAATGCCACTTTCACCTTAGAGAGGGAAAGTTGTGAGAGTGCCATCTGCTTTCCCTACCAGAGATCACTCCATCCCCACCAAGGCCAATGGGATTCAGCAGCAGCCCTGAACAGCTCAAGAAAGCTTTTCCCAAGCAGAGTCACCCAATACTGCTGTTATCCATCCACTTTGACAGCTCCTCCTTTGGAGCACGTGAGCCAGAGCCATTACCGGCAGCCAAGCGCTTCCAGCTCCATCAGCAAACACACTGATGCTGCTGTCCCGCGTGCAAAGCACCTTACTGTGATCCCTGAGAGCAGGCAGAGCCCCAGACCTCCCCACTGCAACCGGTGAGGAGAAAGCCAAGCCTCACTTTGTGCCTTCAAAGGGGCTTTCCCTGTTTGCGGCTCGAGTTGGGGCAGTGAAGAGAGGAACGAGTTGAGCAGAGCTGGCACAGCCACTGAGGTCTATGTGATGCAGGAGAAGCAGGTCCATCTCTCCAGAAAGGGGCTTCAATGTTATTAGCTTGACTTTCCTTCATTCAGGCACAAAATGAGTTTCTACTCCAGCACGTACCAGAAATTCCTTAAATGCACCAGCTGCCTCAAGGAAAACAAGAACTTTTCCCTGGTTATGGAATGCGGTGGAGTCTTAGAGAATAGCTAACAGTGACATCCGAGATGCTGCAGTGGGCTAGGGCCAGGATGCGCGCCTCCTAAAGAGACCACAAGCCTGCTTGGGAGCAAGCCCCTCCTGTCAGCAAGGCTCTGCAGAACCATAGTCCCCATGGGCGACCTCTTCCACTCCTTACACATCACATTCCTCTTCCCATCCCCACAGAGCCCTCAGGCTCAGAAGTCAGGCTCTAAGACCTGACCATGAAGTAACCAACTGCAGTCAGTATCACACCAGCAGCCTGCCCAACCCAGGGACCTGTCAATCCCGCAGGATTACAGCTTGGGTGCGCTCAAAACTGTAAAAGCTCCCATTAAGAGGAGTCACAGTTTAAATGCTGCAGCTTCACACCCAAACATGGGTGAATCCAGGTTCAGGGCAGCTACCGGATGCCATCGGAGGAGCAGAACACAATGTTGTGTGTCACTGCCTGGAATGACCTCCCTGGATCCAGCCACAGCACTGGAGCTGTGCCTCACTCCTGGGTCATGCTCTTCCCTCCTTCCCCCTCACGTTCATCTCTGTGCTCGAGGAGTCTCTGGCCCTTCTGTGGAGGGGAAGCTGAGGGTAAACAGCTCTGCTCGGGCCCTCTGGGAAAAGAGCAAGGAAAAGCTGTCCCACGTCACTGAAATGGAATGTGAGGGAACCAAGCATGCGAGCGGGAGGACAAGGACAGCCTTACGCTGCAACCTGTTTGTACACAGCATCGGCTGTGGAAGGCACAAACAGCGCCTTCAACAAGGCACCTGGGCTTGGGCTCGAGATCCCTTTTGTTCCGAGGGTCTGAAGAGGGATTTTGGCTTGTAGGAAAGGTCTGTGAGTCAAATGAATCACTTGATAGGAATGTACAGTCATCCTGCAATGGAAAATGTAGAGATTCAAATGCTCAATCTCACATCCAGCATCAAAGGTTCAGGAACGCTCCTTTAAGAAGCATTACTCATCCCTGAGCTGCACAGCACTGCAGAGGTGTGAGGAGAGGAGCAACAGCATCAATAACTTACCATCAAAACAAGCAGGTGGGAGTCAAAAAGCATAAAGCAAGACCTCAAGCACCCAAGCGTCAGAAGCCTTTGTGCAGCAGGGCTACCCCCTGAGCACTGCGTGATAGCTGCGGCTGGTTCTCAGCTCTACCCCACTCTGACTGTACCCAAAGACATGCACCCAATGGTGGCACTCGCATCTGCAAGCAGGACAAGAAATCCCTGTCTCCAGGAGCCGACAGGGGCTTGGTGAAGTGCCGCAGCTACTCACCTAAGGAGAAAAGAGGAACCCATGCACATCTTGGCTGACAACAGCATGGATGCAGTGTTACACACGTGTGTATCCGCACATACACAGCTACAGGGCAGAGGTTTTGCAGTGGCTGTGTAAGGGGATTCATTACAAAGGTTAAGCACCACAGCAGCCCTACGCATGCGCCTGTTCTTTACGTGAGGGTCACAGAATGAGTTGCAATAGCCATTCCAGCCTGGTTTTACAACACTTATAAGCACACAAGCAGATCACTTCCTCACCCACACCAGGCTCCCTGCATCACCATTCCATGCCAAACACCCTCCTAAAACCCCTCCTCACTGCACCGAGGTCTATTGAAAAGCAACGCGATGAAAAGCACACACAGCCAGACCCAAAGATGCTCTGGTCCATCACTGCCTGCCAGCAGACACATCGCCTCCAGCAGCCTCCTGCTCAAAGCATTCGGTTCTGAGGAGTCTTTGCGCCAACAGATGTGGTTATGTGGCACTGAGGCCCTTCGTGTGCACACGAGCTGAGCCTTCTCTGTCCCACACAGTGCTCCACCATAAACCCATCCGCGTGCTCCTCACTGGTGGCACCAGGGCCAGGCACCGTGCCCCAGCACAGCCCCTCTCGCCCTGCCTCAGCAGGCAGCAGAGGGGCTCTGAAGCTCCCCAGCACTCCTGAACAACCGCAGTTACAGCTCCGTGCTCTTTGGATCTTTTATCTAAACAAAACCTTGCAGGACGAGGCTTGTTCTAGGCAACAACGCCCTCGTAGCTTCTCCTGATAGCAAGCAAGCAGTTAGCTCTGCACCCTCAGTGATCAACTGGCTCACCTTCCCCATCTTTCACAAGCCAATGCCTGAGAACATGAAAAGATCTTCAGTCTTCTGAGCTGTGCCTCCCCTGTGGGTTTCTTTACTGATAAACACATGGCAGGATTCCCCCCAGATTCTGATAAACCTGCGGGTTCAGCTTTACTGGAAGCCATGCTTCCTACCGTGCTAGCTTTTCACATTCCTCTGTCTCATTAAGCAACTCAGCTACCCAAGGAGTGAATTAGAAGTGAAAGGAAGGTTCTTAATCACAAGATCTAAACAGAACTGGTCCTTTGTCAGCTCATCTTCGGGGGAAAGCTGTCTAGCACTGCACTATCTCTACACGCACACTTTCCTTGCAAGGACTGGTAGTTCTGTGGCTGGTAAATACTTGCAGCGGTGAATTAGTAAGCGCTTAGTAACTCGGCACCTTGCAGTCAGCTGTGAATAAGCAAGGTCCCTGTCCTGAACACCACAGCCTGCAGAGCCCAGCAAGTGCACTGAGCCATCCCAGCACACCCTCCCATTAGTGCTCCAACTCCCTGGCTCCTATGAGCCAGCAGCTCTCAACACCAAATACATAAACAGTCCCTGGAGCACAGATGGGAGCTGATTCCTATCCCCTCCCAGGGGAGCTCCCTCATCACCAGGCTACAAAATCATGTTCCCTCTTGCTTCCAGCCTTTGATGATACAAATCTTACGTTCCTTCCTACACAGCACCCCAGTTCCAACATGAGCAGCACCATCCCCTCCCTGAGCAGAGCACTTGGAGCTGCACTACGGCTGCCCCGAGGCCCCAGGAGGTGGCTCAGCTTTGGGATCACAGAGAACGTGATTCCCATCTCCCTTTCACTCCCCTGCAGTACTGGAGCTCACCCGGGTGCAGCCATAAGCCCTACGATGCTGCAGGAGCATGTCCTGCCTGGAAACACGCTCTTCCCATGGGAGCAGGGTGCTGGAGAAAGGAAGGGTCCCACTCCTGAAGAGTCGAAACCATCCCATGTTTCTCCTTGAGCAAACCACATCCTGCAGCTCAAGCCTGCACCCAAAAGTCACCTACTTCTCCCTTGTGAAGCCAAGTTTCTCACCTGCAGTGTTTCAAATAACTTCTGGGATACTGACTGTGCTTTCTAGAGACCTGCAAGGCAGAGAGCCCCTCTGCTCTTCTACCCGCTGGGCCCAAAGAGCCTACCTGGCAAACATAACCCTCAGCACGCAAGTCCTTCGCAACAGAAGCAAGTCTGACAGCACACAGGGAACCTCACCTTTCAGTGGAGGATGAAGCGCAGCAGTGCGCTCAGGGAGCATTAGCTTCCAGCTCCAAAATGCAGAAGTTTCGGGATCGTTGTGGTTAAACCCCAGCCAGCAACCAAGTACCAGGTTTTAGCGCACTACCAAAGGCAGGGGAGGAGAGAAAGGGGGATCAAGGAGGAAGTCAGTGTTCTCTGAATGAGGTTCACCTTAGAGCAGTAGTGCCACAAGACACAAGACTGTGCGGCTACTGGGCCTCGCTGGCTGGCAATCTGAGAAGACACAGGCAACCAAACCCCACTGAGGAGCTCTGCAGCGCCCCAGAGCATCGACCTTCCACAGCTGGTCCAAGAGCTCCAGCAAAGCCCCTGCCACTGCCAAGCACATCTTGTAGCTGCCACCCTGAGACTTGCAGCCTGTCCTGCAGTCACAGACACAGGCCCTGGACAGCCAGAAACCATCCCAGGCTGAATGGAAGGCAGACATGGGCGCTGGGAAGCAGCACCAGGGAGTCAGGCAGAGGCTGACTGGTGTCCATGCCAGCAGACAGGTTCGCTCTTACATCAGGCACCTTCTCCTGAGGAGTTACTCAAAGCTGGCACGGAACCACCTCCTAAAAAACCAAGTGCTGATGCCTGAAGTTACCTCCTTAGCCTTCCACTTTCACACTCACACCATGAGAGCCTACAACAGAGCTTCTCCTTCTGGCTCTTGCAGCTTCATGGAGGCCTAGGGCCACTTGCTCTCTCCAGGGAAGGCAGATCAGTGCCAGCCCGGAGCTGCACCGTGGGATTAGCCAATGTTTATGAAGTGCTTTAAAGATTACAAGTGTCGCCTATGTGCTAAATATTTCTCTGGCACTATCAGCCTGAACAGCAGCCGAGTATCTTGTATCTGCTCCTGCTCATCTCGAGCTGGTTGCCGAGGGCATCAGTCAAGCTGCCTTCCAACCACCGCGTCTGGCATTGATCCGAGGGGCATCTTCAGGCCCATGACAGGAGAGGACAGAATGAGGGAACTACCAAGAGCCTGACTTGTAAAGCTACTGCAGCACCATCACCAGGAGAAGCTGAGGGCTTTATTTGATTTTAAAACATTCTCATGTGTGTGCATGAGCCTGGAATACTCTGGAATGATGCCCAAGCGTGCAAAGAGGCCCTCGCCGTCATTCCCCTGGACAGAACTGGCTTGGCAGTGCTATGAAAAGGTACTTTGTGCACAGCAGCTCAACAGAAGCTAAATGGATCCCAGAGTCCTTCATTCCCCAAGAAGCTCTTTGCAACACTCACAGCATCTGAAATCAGCGACTGAGCACAGAGGGCTGCATGACACACAGCAAGGATGCACGGATTCTGGTTCCCTTCTTCCTCTTGCTCCTGCAGCACCTCAATGGCTCTTCCTTTGGCAATGAGCAGGGCTGAATTCTCCTCCCAGAGCTGTACCACTGTCCATCAGCCACGTACCGGCAAGCCCTGGGACCCTCAGGCAGCACCAGCACCCGCATGTCCCCAGCGTGTGACCAGCCACAGGGCTGCAGCCCTGGCAGACCCAGCGCAGCAGCCCCATGCCCAGGCTGCACTTGCCCCGTGCTGTGTCTGCCCTCCAACAGCCAGGGACAAACACATGAAGCCCAAGGACAGAGGAGCCCATTGCAAAGGAAAACATCACCCAAAGCCAAAACAGTGGCACCACAATAGTGGTCCCTGCCCAGCAGAGGACTGGTGGCTGGTGAATGCCTGCTCAACACAAACAGCAGCGTGAGACCCAAATGCGGGCTGGTTTGGCAGCAGCTCTGCAGCACAGGAGGGTGTCCTGGGGAGGGACCTCTGAAGAGACAACAGGGCAGGAGGCAGAGCACGGCACAGATGGCAGTGCCCGGGTGTAAGGGATTCCTGTGGGCAGGAGGAGTGCTCAGCCTGAGGGAGCTGCCCTCCTGGGGACCTGCTCTGTGCAGGTCCATGGGGCTGACAGTGCCGCTGCCTCAGGTGACTCACTGCAGTCACACATCAAACATTCCTTACACCAGGGACTGGTACAGGCCAAGAACTCCACGCTGAACACACAGCGCGGTACAAACCAACCTCCCAGCGACACGTCGTTTGTACAGAGCCACCTGCATCCTCTTTCGCACAAAGAGGACTGGAACCAGAGGCTCACCCCCTACAGAAGATGGGAACTGCTGTTTGAGATCACGCAACACATTTAACAGAAGAAAAAGCAATCTTCTTCCTCATTTTATCTGGGAGCTGATATTCCTATTCTAATCAACAGGAGCATCCCCAGCACTGTACTTCACCACTGAACTCAGAGGTGGAGCAGAGATTTCCACCTAGGAGAAGGAGGCACCAGAGGAGGCTCTGCAGAGCCGCCTCTCTTCTGGGTCCCAACAAGGAAAACACAATCGCTCTTCCCTCCCTCCCATCCACCAGGATCTGAGCTCAGCGCACAGCAAGCAAGCCTTGGCCACGCAGACCACGCATGGGGCTTTCAGCCTTGGAGACCACCATGGGGCAGAGTGAGAGGCGCTTTGCTGTTTACCTCCGCCACGTAACCTGCTCTGCAATCGCCTGCTGGGTGCTGTGCTCAGCTCCTGTTTGGACAAGCACGTTTGCTTGGTGACTATTTGAATGATGACTCACCCGAACAAGCCAGGGCACCCTACCACACCAAGCCCAAACTGCTGACTATGGGCTCGAGATGCAAATCTACCAGGAAGCGGCGTTTCCCTATGGAGGGAGGGCTGGGATGGCCAGGCCTGGTCACTGCTGCATGTTGGTTGTGCCATTACAGACAGGCTGCTCCTCACCACTGCTGGAAGAGGTGTCTGTTTGTCAACTGCAACTCCAAGCCATGCCTGGGGGAAGCCTGGTACCTACAGAGACACAGCCAAGCCAACACCAGACTAGAAGCACAGAGTAAAGCAGAGTGGTAAAACAAGACATTATACAGAGACAAACCCCACTTCGGCTGCCAGCTCAAGGCCAGATTCAAAGAGGAGATGAGAGGAATAAGCAAGTTTTGGAGCATATTCTTGCTCTCATAGCAGTTGTGAAGGGCCTGGCTGCAAGCCCACGGCCGCCTTGCTGGTGGCACTCCTCCAGCCACTGCCACTTGTGCCTCACGAAGCATGCGAGAGCCACAACCCGTGACGAGCCCTGCAGTAATTGCTGTATCAGTTTCCACGCTCCTCCGGCCAGAGCAAGGCCTGTAACTGTAAACCAGAAACCTTTTAATATCCCTCTCAACGAGGGGAGAACAACCCCAGCACGGGCTGAAACCTGCTGGGCCTGGCTGAGCCACCCACCCAGGCACGAGTGGTGGCAAGGCACTGGCAGGGACACAGAACCAGCTCTTCCATGTGTCACTGCTGTTATGCTGCTCAACCCTCTTCTTGCTGACCTCACGGAAGAGCTCCATGTGCTGGAACACCGAATGAGAAGGCAGAAGAACAAACTGATGATGTGCCATCAGAACAGGATGTGGTGCTAGTGCAGCCCGAGGATGTGTACAAACGCAGGAGACAGAGCCCAAGATTTAAGCAAGTCAGCGGGGCTCTGTGGACCAGGCCAGGGTTACAACTGCTCTCTGCTGTCTCCAAGCAGTGCTCAGGGCAAGGTAAACAATCTGAATGGCTGTCTGCAGTTGATAAAACATTCCCATCCACTGCAGCCCTTGAAGAGCAAGTCAGACACTGCTGCAGCAGAGTGAGAGCAGCAGAACCCATTGCCAGTCCCCGATGCCAAACCCGAAAGCCCGTCACCACCTTACAGCCCTTTACAGGGAAGGCAGCTGCTCCTGCCCCGGAATGAAGGGGCAGGTTTGGGAGAGCCTGGAGCAGGCCCCACCTCGCTCCATGCAGCCCTGACCTGCTTTTGTCTCCCCGTGCAGCGAGCAGGGCTGGGTTGCCATGGTGAAGGCTCTGACACATTTGGTTTTCCCACTGATTTCCTGCTGCACTGCAAACCTCTGCTGCTCTGCACCGGGCTGCTCATGGCCGTGGTGACAGCAGCCACCCCCCCAGGGGTGAAGAACAGTCAGCCAACAGCTGGTCACTGCCAACAGCATCTTTCAGAGCAGCTTTAAACTCCCACCAAATCAAATCCCTCTCCCTCACCTCTACCAGGATGAGTTGGATACTCCATTCCTGTCTTCTCAGGACACCCAAGAGTTTATCTTGCATCCTAACCCCGTCTGCCTTTAAATCGAGCCCAAGGCAAGTCAAGGTATTTGCTCATCCTCCAAAGATGCCTCTCTAGAAGGCAAGCCCACATGCCTGTCCCCATTCTGATGGCACCAACAAGCCCAGCCTTAGGACAACCTGGGAGCCAAGCCTGGAGTCCTGCTGTCACACGCTCCCATCAGCTTCCAAGGCTGTAAACCCAGACTTGCAGTGCAGAGCAATGCTGCTCACAACAATGCACTGACACGCTCAAACCAAATGTGACTTTCAGGCCTGCCACTGTTTTAGCAGCAGGTTTGCCATGTCTTACCAAGAGGAACTGACCCTCATGTGAGAGGCTGCAGCCTATCCTTGTCCTGAAAACAGCACTGCAAGTCTCAAGTCCCACACTGCAATTCCTGAACCATCATCATTTCCTTTGGGCTCACACAAAGGAGCAGCCAGCTTCACATCCAGTGTCTCAGTGGTGACAGCAACAACCCAGGTTTGTCTGTGGTACCAAACTGGGACCCCCCCACACACACACACACACACACAATGGGAAGTGGAGCTCAAGGCCACACTGCCCAGCAAGTGACTCAAACTGTAGAAGTGCCCGAGTGGGGAAACCACCCATAGTCAGTCTTTGCTTGCCTTTTTACTGTGTGCTGGGATGAAAAGTCGTTCACATCTTGTTCTGACTAAGCACAGGCTTCCCCATGAACCCCAGCATCGAGCCAGGGCACCCCGCACCCCACTGCAGCACACCCCTGCCTGGGTTCTAACAGAAGCCAGCAGAGCTCAGCAGCAGAAAGGAAAAGTCTTTGGGGTTTCCATCGGACACTTCCCAAAGCAGCTCAGGTGAAAAACCACCTCTACAGAAGCCGGCTGTTCAGATCCTTGCAGAGAGGGAAGCAGAATGACTTCTACTGGTTTCCAATGAGCAGGAACTTGAAAACCAACAGCTGCTGCATCACTGACAACCACCTCACTGTGTCAAACGCTGAAGATGCACGAGCACAGACTGGCTTTGCGCGGCCAGGAACATGCTCCTTAATGGCTCCTGGTAAGAGCTCTATCTGCTTCATGACAGGTTGAGGTGTGCAGAGACAGTTGTGCCAGCTCAGCTGTACAATAACCACAACAACATGTGCTGTCAGGAGCCCATCAGTGGCACTAGCGCTGGCTGATAACCCGGACAGAGCCACTTGTGAGATTACAGCCAAGGGTTTCTCACCAGCATATCTGGAGAGCAAAGACTAAGCAGAAAGAGTGATGCTTTCCATCTTCAGCTGCTGCTCAGCCACTGATACATGCTCACACCAGCACAGTGATCAGCAAAAGAAACCCTAACTCCTTCAGTGCAAAGATAACCGGATGGGTTAGAGATCAGTGCCTCTTTCTGCATGGTACTGCCCAAACCCACAAAGCAGAGACCCCAGCAGACCTCTGCATCCCCCCCCTTGGGCACAGGCACACACACTGTGCTCACGGAGGTAACCTGCACTCCAGCTCCAGGCTTCCGAGAGTGCAGCGCAAGAGCTGAGCAGGCTGTATCCTTCATCCCAGGGCTGGGAACCAGCTTCCCATTAGGATGAGGGCTGCAGTTCAGCCTGTTATCTGATCAGACTTCACACACAATTACATCCAACTTGTCAACTTACTCCTTCCATTAAAAAGCCTCAGATGTTGTGAAATACTCCAATTAGTTTTTAGGTGAAGCCTCATCAGCTCCATTCAGCTGCTTTCACCCAGCAGCAAGAAGCCTCAGGGCTTGGAAGACACCGTGCCCTGAGAGGGGCCAGAACCACTGGGGCTGGAGCTAACCCAGGAGCCCAATGCAGGCAGGAAACCTCCGAAATTCACTTGAGGCTAAATGAGAGCATACCCCTGAGCCTCACAGTGCAATCCATAGCCATGGCTTTCACAGCCCCATCCCTGTTATGCCTCTGTCCACATTACACAGGTATTCCTGCACTCATTCCCTGCAGGAGAAGAGCCTCTCCAGGAAGAGATAGAGCAGAAAGTCCAAAGAAGGAGCACGGGCTGAGAGAGCCTTGTCTGGGCAAGGAAAACCCTGCACAGAACCTGTCCTCCCTCCTGCTGCAGAAATCCACGTGTGCTTCCACAGCCTCGAAAGCCCTGCAGCAGCCTTGTCTCATTCCGACCCCTTCCAACGGGACTCTCCATCCCCCAGCAGTCATCCTCCGCGTGACACAACACCAACATCTGGACCATCACTGCGTCCATCCCCAAGCAGAGGTAGCATGCAGCAAGGATGGGCGCCGATGGGCTCGCAGCAGGATGGGGTCCAGCCCGGAGCCGGTCGCTGGGGCTGCCTCAGGTCTCTGCCCAGCGCTATGGGGGAGAGCAGGGCCAGGCCCCTGGTCCCCCACACGCAGCAGGCACTGCGCTATTCTCAGCTCCACTGGCTGTGGGAGTTTGTTTGTGTGGGTTCGGATGATTGGACTACTTTGAAACTTGGCTGAAGCCACATAATTCCCTTTTTATGGAGCCCCTTTGATGGCCATTTAGCAGAGAGGGCGAGGTTTAGCCTCAACCAGAGACACTGGGGTCAGAGTTACTAGAAAAAGACACATAATGACGAGTAATGAATCACCCGCCAGTGGTTTCTTCATGTAAGTGTTAATGCAGCATATTAAACCCCTGGACTGGGATCAGCAGAAAGGCCCCATCTGTAATAAACACTACAATGGCTTAACTAGAGAAGTTCCAAATTGCTCTGCTTAAACCCTGTGAGCTCCAAAGTGAGGCACTTGAGTCACTTCAACCCCTCCTCAGTGCTCCTTCCGCTGAAGGCAGCATCTTGCTTGTGCCACACAGGCAATGGGACCGACACAACAGCACCCAACACACAAGGGGAAGATGACAGCTCCCACAGGGATCCCTTCAGCTGGGGAGCACTTCCACTACAAACTGCACCTTCTGCTCCACTGGTGACACCGGAGCAACTTCCTAAAGCTTTACTTTGGTGTTACACAATGGTCCTGGGGGAGTGAGAAGGGGCAAGCTGCTGGCAGCACATTGCCATAGCAATGGCACAAGTGATACATGACCCAGCCAGAGGACACGGGGACAAAGGAGTTCAGCTGCTGCTGCTGCTCCCAAAGCCTCCAATACGCAAGGAGCCCAGTCTCCCAGCAACATACTGCCATTTCCTGACTGCCTTCTAGGGAGAGCCCTCCTCCAAAGGCAAAGGAGAACACAGGCTCTGGAGCCCTCATAGGCCTCCACAGCATTCCCCAAACCCTTGCAGGACACCTGCGTTTTGTACAGCCACGAGGAACCGAAGCAGGACAGGCGAGGCACCAGCATGCACTGGAGAAGAACAGAAGGATTAAGACAGGGCCGTGTGGCCCTCCCATGGCTCCATATGGAACCAGCCCTGACCGAGTCCTCAGGGTGAGAGCCAGCCTGTCAGAGCAGCACAGAGCCACGCAGGGTGCGCTACTGCGCTCACCCCAGAGCCGTGCTGCTGCGTGGCAGAGCAGCCACCACCGTGTGCCAAAGTGAGCTTCCGGAGCAGCAAAGCCTGGCCATCCATGAGTCTGCAGGAGGATCTGTACCCAGTTGTGGTGTCACAGAGCTCACCTCCAACAAGCCCAGCGCAGAATCTGTTCTGACTGACTCCAGCTCACCCAAAGGACAAGCCACAGAACCTAGGCCAGCTCTGCCGTGGAAGGGAACAGCCTCTCGCAGCAATCCCTCCTGCTCTCCAGAAAAGGCTTCAGCTCCTTAAAAACCTCGAAACAATCAGCTTCATCCTCACCTTCCTCTAGTGGATGTGATGGTGCAAGAGCAGCTATGTGCTGCCAAGGATTACAGCACCACAGGTTTGGGTTCCGACCCGGTAAGACAACTCCAGGTCGCCCCTTACATAGATGCTGTTACATACAAGAAGTCAAACCTGAACCTTGCTTTGCCCCTCTCCTCCCTCCTCATCCCCAGCAGTCCCTCAAGTCTGAGACACATCATCCAAAGAACACAAGGACTCAAGGCAGTCCTCTCTGTCAGCATCCACTGACCAGCCCTTATGACAAAAGTGGCATTAAAACCAGCTCCAGCACCTGAACAGAGCTGGGATTCCAAGAAGCCACTCGGGTGATTTATACATGGAATTCATGTGGAAAACAGCCCATTTGGGTCACTGAGAAGGTTTTCCAAAGAGCAACAAGGAAGGGTTTCTTGTGGACGATGCAGAGGCAGGAACAGACAGGAGAGCTGCAGGAGCATGTCCTGCAGGTGCCCAATCCATTCATCCCCCCAGCTGGGGAAGCAGCTCCAGCTCCAGCTCCTGCCTAGCACTAGAGCAGCTCTCAGAGCACAAGGCTCCAACTCTGCATTGCCAGGCACTGAATGTAAATTGCCAGCTCGGTTAATACGTAAATTGTTGACTGTTCCCTCCCCTGTTCCAGCAGTTCCAGCACAGACAATGATGAATACAGGCCTCCTGCCCTTTAGGATCATTAACATTCCCTTTCCTTAGCATCCCGACACTGCTGACCCACATCCAGCCTGTGAAACGCAGCTACATGTACAGCGCAACGTCCTGTGTCAGCACGATGTGCCAGGCACGCACAGCACACGCAGTCCTCCTCTATGGGAGGAGGCACAGCCTCTGCTTTAGGGACACCTGAAAAGCCCGGTCCTTTCATAAGGGCGCAGCCACCAAACCAGTCCCTGCTTTACTTTTACAAGGAAAAGGGAACACAAACCAGCTTCTCTCTAAGAGCTGTGACCCCTGGGTCAGGGCTGCGCAGGGATCTGCAGCTATATCCGAATGCTGCCCAGGCAGATCCGACCAGGAGAGCTCACCTCTAGCAGGGGCTGCCAGCACGCTCAGCACTGGGCCACACTCGCCTTCAGTGACCAGAGAACTCTTCCACACCACTGAACGGGTCGTTCTGCTGAGGTTTTGCTTCCTTCTCAGTCACTTCCATCAGGTCAAACCCTTATGGGTATCACCATGATGAAAACAAGCTCGTGGCAGCTTTATTGGGCACTCCTGCTGCCATTCCAAAGAGCCTTCACCCTTCCCCATGTGTTTTGCACCGATACCCGTCTCTAAGCTCACCACCAGCAGCACCAGAGCAAGCAGCACCTCTTCCCTTCCCCACTCCCCTCGCAGAGCCCACAGTGACAGCCGCAGCAGAAGGAAAAGCACTGCAAGACCCACACTCAGGGTTCCCCCGCAAACGCAATCCCTGCGTCCCTGTGCTCACGCTCCTCCTCACGGGCTGGGATTTGAGAGGAAACCCGACCTGGGAGCTGCGAACGCTTCCAGGTCAAGTTTCAGCCGCGGGCCGCTCCAGCGCAGGCTCCGGAGCAGCACGGAGCCGTTGTTCCATCCAGCAGAGGTATTCCCGGGATCTCCCGCATCTCCTCCCGCAGCAGCGCAGGGGAACGTGCGCGCACGCCAGCCCCACGGCTGCAGTAACACTCACACTCCGCCAGGCTCAGGGGCAGGGGCGCCGGAGCCTCCACCAGCCCTCCAGAACCGAGCTGAGCCGCTGCCCAGAGGCTCTCCAAGCTGAGGGCCCTCTCCCAGCACCCACAAGCGAGGCATGAAGCCCCAGACCGTGCTTCCCAGACAAGGTGCGGGTGCGTTTCGCCACTGACAGAAAGCCCAAGTATTCCCATGCATAAACCAGCCCCTGCTCTGGTGTTCTGCAAAGCACCACTCAAAGGCAACCTTGACTCTGTGAAGGTGAACAGGATCACAACTCGCAGCCATCGGAGCAATCCCGGCTCAAGGGGATCAGTCTCCCTGACCCCATCGCCCTCACCTCCATCAGTCAAGCTCAGCGCTACCGTGGTGGAAGCAGTGGCCGCTTGAAGGCACAGAACCGGGGGTCAGGCAGTCAAACACAACCCAGCTGTGGCCAGAGCCGCCCAGCACAGCTGGTTCGTGAACAGCCCCTCAAGTCACTGCACCGGTTACCGGGCACAGCCACAGCTCCAATGTGCGCACGGTGCACGGCAATGGGGCTCCCCTCCCCATTCCCACCTCCACCGCTGCCAGAGGAGCCCGCAGCCGCACCCGCAGCCGGACAAACCCCCTCGAAGGGAGGAACAACCGAACCGCGGCGGCTGCAGCCGCTCCGCGCGGGTCCCACCGCTGCCCCGCGGCCGCCGAGCACCGCCCGTACCGGGACCCGGCGCAGGCCGCGCTCCGTCCGCCCGCAGCGGGACGGCGGCGGACGCAGGCCGCAGCGGCGGCGGGGCCCGCTGTCAGCGCTGCCGGCGGCCCGGAGCGGCGCGGTGCGGTGCGGCGGGGCCCGGCCCGCAGGCCGCTCACCTTGGCGCGGGTCACCAGGTGCGTGGCCAGCTTCACCACGGCGAAGTTGCCCTTGCCGATGGTGCGCTCCACCTCGTAGTAGCCGATGCGGGCGGGCCCGGGGGGCCGCGGGGGCGGCGGGGCCGGGGACAGCCGCGGGGCCGGCGGGGGCCCCCCCGCGCCGCTCGCCGCCGCCGCTGCAGCCGCCGCCGCCATCTTGTCGCGAGGAGCAAACCCCCCCCCCCCGCGGGGCTGCGGCACCGCGTGAGCTCATCCGCGGGGGGGTGTGTTGCCATGGCAACCGCTGGGGGGGAGAGGCGGGGCTAATGACGCCCGCGCTGCCGTTACGGGCCCTGATTGGCGGGGGCGCGCGGCGCACGGCGCCCCCTTGTGGAGCGGGGGAAACCGCGCCGCGATTTTGGGGCTAAAACTCCGGGAAAAGGCGAACGGTGAACGGACGCACGCACACCCCCCCTCCGGTGACGTCACCTCACCGGCGGCAGCATGACGTCATGGCCCAGGCAATGACGTCACCGCGGGACCACCGCCTCCCGGGCGCCACCTAAAGGCAACGCCGCACCGGGGCTCGGGGCAGGACTTCCGGCGGCGCGGAGCGGCGATTGGGCTGCTGAGGCGCGGCGGAAGCGGAAGCGGAGGGTGCGCAGGCGCGGCGCGGCCCGGGCCGAGGGCAGGGAGGTGCCATGGAGTGGCGGGGGGAGCCACGGCGGCCGTGAGTGCGGGGGGGGCCGTGAGTGCGGGGGGGCCGTGAGTGCGGGGGGGGCCGTGAGGGCGGAGGGGGCCGTGAGGGCGGGGGGGGCGGGGGGGGACCGTGAGGGCGGGGGTGCCGGGGGGGCCGTGAGGGCGGGGGGGGCAGCGGGGGGGCAGTGAGTGCGGGGGTGGGCAGCGGGGAGAGCCCTGAGAGCGGGGGGCCGTGAGTGCCGGGGGGGGGGCAGCGGGGGGAGCCTCAGCGGCCGTGAGTGCCGGGGGGGGGGGCGGGCAGCGGCGGGAGGCGCCGCCGGGCCCTGGAGCGCGGCCCACGGGGAGCGCGTTCCGCCGGCGGCTGTCAGCGCTTTCGCCCCGTGTCCGCCGCGCTGCGGGATGGCGGTGAGCGCGCTGCCGTGCGGGTGATCCGGCGGGGCTCGGGGGCTCTGAGCTGGGCGTGAGCGCCCGAATCGGCCCCCGAGCGCTCGCGTTCCCGCGCTGCGCTCTGCAGAACGGGCTCCGGATGAGCCCCTCTTTGTCCTCCGTGGCGGGAGGTGGCTTCAGCAGCAAGGGCTGCGCAGTTGGGTGCACGGTAAACGTGCTTTGTGCAGGGATAGGTGCGGAATGGCCGCAGTGAGGGCGAGGAGCCCACCCGCCCAGCCAGGCCTCCCCGTGGTGCTGGGAGCGGCTGGGCTGACCCGTTCTTCCCGCAGGAACAGGATGAGCCACGGGGACTCGAACCCGGCCGCGGTGCCGCACGCTGCAGAGGACTTCCAGGGGGATGACCGGTGGATGTCACAGGTAAGGCCGGGACGGGGAGGCCACCGGAGGGGCTGCACCCTCGGTCCTTAATCCAAAGTACAGGGCAGCACTTCCCAGTGGGGCGCAGTGTGAGAGAGTGACTGGAAACAGCCAAGGCAGGGTCTGGACCACGCATCCATCATGCAGCAGGGACAAGCAGCCAGAGGATGCTCACGGCACTGCCTAATCGTTAACTTCTCTGATCTGCAGTTACAGGGTCTGATGGGTGCCTGACAGCCTCACAGCTTACGTATGGGTAGCGCACAGAGATGCTGCTCTTCTCACACCCGAGGTTGCTGTGGGGGTTTGGGGGCCGCCCTCTGTCCCGCAGCGGGGAGGCCCATGAGGACTGTCAGCCCGCTGAGCTAACCTTGTTGCCCTCTTTCACCAGCACAACAGGTTTGTCTCGGACTGCAAAGACAAGGAGCCCGATGTGCTCTTCGTGGGGGACTCCATGGTGCAGCTGCTCCAGCAGTATGAGGTATTGCTAACGAAAGGGGGATGTGGGGGCACAGATTCCAGTGTTTGTCCCTCTAAGCCGGTCACTGATGATCCTGTGTGATGTAGACAGGTCCTTCGCTGTGACCCGAGTGCCCTCTCCCATTCATCCTGCCCAGCTCCCTGCCCTTCCCACTGCTGGTACAAAGCGTTTGTAGGCTGTTTGCAGTCATGCTCTGAAGCCGTTAGTGGCTGATTCCACTTGGACACACAGCCCCTTCCTAGCTCCTTGAGTCTCAGATCCAAACTCCCAGGGGCACCATTGTATCTCTGTAGATGTACCTTGCATGGCCAGAAAACATCTAATGTTCAAGCACTTGCGGTGCTGCTGGCACACTGGCTTTCTTCTGAAACTCCACGACAGACCCAGCACTCTGTGTCTCTGAGAGCTTCTGCCTCCTCTGTGCCAGGACTGGGTGCTCAACAGCAGCACCTCCATGCCCTGCAGGCCCCAAGTAAGGCCCCAGCATGTGTTTAAAAGCCCTTTGTGGAAGTGAGTGTCCAGAGGAAGGCTCGTGGCTCCTCAAAGCCGTCACTGGTCAGTGCAGTGTGTTCCTTTCACGATGAGGACAGTGCTCTGCAAGCACAAATTGGTTTCTGCTTGCAGATCTGGCGAGAGCTCTTCTCACCCCTTCATGCACTGAACTTTGGAATCGGTGGAGACACCACGGGCCATGTCCTATGGAGACTGAAGAACGGTGAACTGGAGAACATTAAACCCAAGGTACGTGCAGAACCCAAAGCTGGGAGCCCTGTGCTTAGGCAGGACTTCAGTGCTTGAGGGATGCAGAACTGAGTGAGCTGCTAGCAGAGCTTTCTGTTTGAGCAGCCATTGGCACTGAGCGCATCTCAGGTGTTGCAGTGTGTTGGGCTGAACCAGACTTGTTTGGGAGCAGGGCTGTACTTGAGGTGTACGCTGCTGAATGGCATCAGTAAATCGAGGCGACCTAAGACTAGTGAACACGATTTACCGTAGCTGGGTGTTGGTTGGCATTGCATTGTGCCTCCCAGGTCTGAGACGTGTTCTTAGCCTCCAGAAGGGGATGGGGCAGGATCTGATGAGGAGTTAGTGGAGATGGCCAGGACGTGTGATGACGATCAGCTGCAGTCGCTGCAAGCTCCTCAGAAGTGCGCATACCCAAGGGCTGAAGGCCTCTTGCAGCGTGGGTGCAGGCTCCAGCCTGACTCTCCCTGTCGCTCGCTGTCACAGATGGTGTTTGTTCAGGTTTTCAGGGCCACAAGCCCATGACATGTGGCCGTGGACACGTTGCAAACGCCTTTTCTCCTTGTAGGTCATTGTTGTTTGGGTTGGAACAAATAACCACGAAAACACAGCCGAAGAAGTAGCAGGAGGGATCGAGGCCATTGTGCGCCTGATCAACACCCAGCAGCCACAGGCCAAAGTCATTGTGCTGGTACGTCTCTGGGCTGGGATGTCTCCTGGAGCTGGAAAACAAACTGCTCAGGGGAGCCACGTGTCCTCCGTGCTGTCCCTCTGCGATACCCAACGTCAGTGAGATGGGTGCTGGGACGAGCGGGTGTTTCTCTGCCCCTGCTCTGGGCTCCCTTCACTCCCTTGGCTGTGCAGAACTCCTCCTCTTTGGATGGGTGGAATGCTCCCCAGTGGTGGTACTCCTGCCCTGCTTTGAAGCGTTGTTGAAGAAGTCCTGGGAGGGGAACAGGGGTGCCCAGATGAGAGCTGGCCCATTGTGCCCCCAGCTCACCTGGCTCTCTCAGTTGTGTTTCATATTGGGTCTGGATGGACCGAGCCTGATTGAAGGGAGGGATCCCTCTTGTCGCAGGCTGGACCAGAAGGGGAAGCAGGCGCTGTTATGCCAGCGGGGTTGTATGAAGCTCTTTTTTGCCTCCTCCTTGTGCCAGGGCCTGCTACCTCGTGGAGAGAAGCCAAACCCGCTGCGGCAGAAGAATGCCAAGGTGAACCACCTGCTGAAAGCCTCGCTCCCCAAACTGTGCAACGTGCAGCTCCTGGATGTGGACGCCGGCTTCGTGCACTCGGATGGCACCATCTCCTACCACGACATGTTTGATTTCCTGCACCTCACGGGAGGGGGCTACGCAAAGATCTGCAAACCCCTCCACGAACTGATCATGCAGCTGCTGGAGGAGACCCCCGAGGAGAAACGAGCTGCCCTGGCCTGAGCTCCCAGCATCGACAGCATCACCCAGCCCATCAGATCAGCTCTGTCACTGGCACTACAGAATCCTTCTTTCTTAAAGCACTTTCCATTGTAGAATGTTACCGGATGTCCGTACCTAGTGTTTTGAGGGGGAAGGCTGATGTTTAACTGGTCTTGTGCAGATGAGGGCCGGCTGGGTTGCTTTTATTGCAGGAGGAAAGTAGCTGATGAAGAGTTTTACTTTTAAACCATTCCTCATTCACAAGGAGAACAGGACTGTCACTCTGTGCCCCTCTCATGTCTTGTTGCTCTGTGGTTGTCCTAGAACCCCCGTGGCCACGCTCGGCTCCCGGCTGTAGGTGTCCTGCTCTGTGTTAGTGCTGAACAAGAATCACATTCCACTTGCAAAGCCAGAACAGATGCATTTTTCCAAACTCGGTCCCACCCTTGGAAGCCTTTTTGGTTGGGGGGTTAATGACACGTGTTGCTTTCTCACTCCTTCTCCCTGAAGCAGCATGAAGCTGGAATTGGGAAGTGCACAGGAGCGAGCGGCTCACTCCAGCGCTTGCCCTTGTGCTGTTTCCACCGGGGCACTTTTCCTCCCCTCTCTGTGCCATGTGGCTGCGGTGCTGCTGCCGCCGCCCTGTGCTCTACCCCGTGCTGTTGCTGGCTTTTAACAGTAGCTCAGTTTAGGGTTCTAATCCCCCAGTGACACTGCACTGAGCAGTTGCTTCCTCGCTGCTCTAGAGCCGCTGTTTCACTCACTCCGAGCTGCCAGTGCCATGGGGCTCTCACAGTGCCGTGCGTTGCTCCTTTTTGTTCTCTTTTTAAGGTATGACTGTTACATCCTTTATTTCTAAAGGAAACCCATTGTCCTGCCTCTGTCCCAAGGCCTGCAGCGCTCTGAAGCTTTACAGATTCCAAGGTGTACATTTCTTTGTCGCTTCTGGTTTACTTGTATAAACATTTTGTTGGAGCAACTACAACCTCTTGCAGTAACAAGTGAAGTAGAGGTGCAGGTTTTCCTGCCCTGGACACTCTTCCTTGCTCCTGGCTGAGGCAGCCACAGGGGCAGGGGTCCAGGCCAGGCCGGATTCGGGTTTAGTTTTTGTTACGAGGGCTGCAGTAGTCACTAACGGTTGTGTGAAAACAGCTTTTACTTACAAGTGAAAGGTTCTCTTTTTCAGAAGGAAACTGGTTTGGACCCATACAGCAGAGCCCTCCGTGAATAGATAACTCCACTTGCCAGGAAACTGGTTTTCAGCCAGTCTGTTCCTCCTTGGCTTACCTGCCGGAGCTGGTGCCATGCACCTTGCCATGGCTCACACTGCAGTACCTGGCCATGAGCCACCACCATGGGTCCTGGCAGGTAAATCCAAGAGGAATGACTGGCTCTGTATCAGGCACTCCACAGCGTGTCAGGCACGAGGGGTGTTGAGGTGTCCGGGTTGCTCGCTGTGCTCTGCTGCAGCGAAGCACATTGGTGCTGTACATAGTTTGTCTGCCCTCCTTCATAGCTGAGGGTGCTGGTGTTTGCTGCGTCTATAACCTCGCGTTAAGGAATACATGACTGTCCCCACTACCTTCCCCTCCTCCTGTAGATTTGATCATAGCAGGATTCCTGCCTGGATTGCATGCATAGTGTGTGTTTTGTTTCCAGTATATGTGATCTACACACAGATGAAGGAAAGATGTTCCGCTTGCCAGGATCGGAAGTAGGGAGCTCGGCAGTGGCGCGGTGGAGCAGGGATTCCGGTCCTGCCCCACGAGCCAGGCTGGGGCTGTGCTGCTCCTGAGGCTCACTCCGGAGCTCTGCTTGTCGCTGCCCAGTCCCAACCTGTCCCACTCCAGCTGCAGGCTTCTATGTGAGGGCAGCGAGGGGTTCTCGAGCTAAAACCCAGCACCTCCTCCTGAGCCGGGTAGAGAAGGTTCCTCCTTAGGGGCTGAGCATCGTCTGTTTCATGTTCACTGCAGCAGGGACATAAAACAAAGGAAGTGAAATGACACAAAGAGCCTCTTGTAACTTACCAGGGGACGGGAGGATGACCACAGGATGGGACCTACAAGGAGGAAAGCCCATGCCTGGAGGTGCTGCCCTCTCCACTCGCCGCCCTGAGCCTTCCCCGGGACGAAACAGTTGTGATTCTGCTTTGGCAAAATGCATCGGCTGGTAGAGCTCACTGTTAGTGCATATCGCGATATAAATGTCAGTGTTTCACCCCACCGTGTCGCAGCGTGTGTATGTGTGTGTGTGTGCCCACCCGGGCACCCGCGGCTCCCTCCCTCCCCCTCTGTGTCGGTGCCTCCTCGTGTTTCGTTTCTGAGGGCTGGGGAGGTGCTGCCCTGCGCTGAGCAGCCAAACCTGCCCCCAGGGGCCTGCGGGGTCCCACCCGGCCCTGTCCTCGCTCCTGTTTCACATCTGTCCTTTCCCTGCTCCCTTGGGGCCTTCGTTGGTTGGTTTCCCCTCTCCTTTCCCCTGCTTCCAGAGCTGTGAGCAGGGCTCCGCAGGTGAAGGCACCCCGCACGTGGAGGACACAGCCTGTGTTTGATTCCTCGGTGGTTTAACAGGGAGCACCCATCACCAGACACCAACTCACAGCCAACCCTGTGGAGGTGATCCTCCACTTCGAGCAGCAGCTTTGGGGCCGGTGTGAGCTCTGCTTCCGGCTCCCACACGGGTGTCCATGTGTCCCCGAGCAACTCATTCCGTCTGCTGTCACCACCTGGCGCACGGAGACAGCGTGCAGACGGTCTGAAAAGTGCTTTGGGATCCTGGGTGAGAGGAGAACCTGGAGGAATAAAGTGCACAACAGCAGCAGTGCTCATGTCTCCTTCTGTTCGTCCTGCACAGGAGAGGGAAACCAGCAGTGGAGCTCTTGGATGTCGCTTCAAGCCTGGGAAGCAGCTTCCTATGAGATAATGTGTGTGTGTGGGGGGGATATTAAACCAGAAAACCCAGACACAGGAAACACATGAGCATCCCAAAACCGAGGCCATGGCACAGCAGGGACAGGCTGAGGCTGAGGGGGCCTCGTTCCCTGCGGCCCCATCCGCGGCTGGGGGCTCGGTGAGCAGGATGCGGCCTTGGGCCGTTTAGGGGAGGGTCGAGAGTGTCCGTGCCCCTCGGGTGGTCACTGCAGCGGAGCGCGGGCTCCGCTATGGGTCCTGTATGGGGCAGGGACCCCCCGTGAGACAGCGATGCCCGCAATGGGGCCCGATACAGGCCGCGGGCTCCCTGGGGGCGGGCGCTGCCGCTGTTGCCGCTCCCCCGGTGGGAGCCGCCGCCGCCGCCGCGTCACTTCCCCGACCGGGCCCTTTATAACCGGTGACGGCGCGTTACGTCACCGCCGGCCCGTGTTTACAGCCGTCTGCGGACCGGGGACCGCGAAAGTACCGGCAGCGAGCGGCGGCAGCGGCACCGGGACCCCCGGGCTCTGCCCGCGGCGCCGCTCGGATCCGCACCGGGCTGAGCGCGGGCCCGGGGACGCTGACACCGACCCCGGCAGCGGCAGCGGCAGCGCAGCGGCGGTGCTCGCCATGGGGCCGCGCTCCCGGGCGCGCCCCGGCTGACCCGTCCGGCCCGGCCCGTCCGGCCCGGCCCGGCCCGCCCCGGCGGACCTTGGCCGGTGCGGGCGCGGCCGGGGATGCTGTCAGGATGGCGGGCACCGGGGCGGCCGCGCTGGCCCGGGCGCTGCTGGCCTGGGCGCTGCTGGCCTGGGCGCTGCTGGCCCTGCCGCCCGCCATGCCCCAGCCCTGCGGCCGCCCCGAGGTGAGGGAGAAGGAGGCGCGCTTCAACACCACCTACAGCGACTGGGTGAGCGCCGACCTGCTCAACATCTACGCCTTCAACCACAGCGTCCGGAGGAACAGGGTGAGCCGGCGCCGCGGCCCCTGCCCCGCTGCACGCTCCCCACGGAGCGCCCCCGGCCGGGACATGGGACGCGGGGTGCGGGACGGGGGCTCTGCCACGAGGGCCGAGCAAAGTCCGGGCCGACGGCCGCGTTCCTCCCCGCAGATGGAGGGCGTGCGGGTGTCAGGTGAACGTCCTCTCCGACCACAAGGACTTGCCCGTGCTCTTCGTGGTGAGGCAGAAGGAGGCGGTGGTGTCCTTCCAGGTGCCGCTCATCCTCCGGGGGCAGTGAGTACCGGCGGGACGGGCAGGGGGCCCGGGATGCGGGCAGGGAGCCCGCAGGCACAGCACGGCTCTGCCCGCCCAGGTTCCAGCGCAAGTACGCGTACCAGGAGGTGAGCCGCACGCTGTGCCAGCCGCAGACCAAGGCCGAGGTGGAGACCCAGCACTTCTACGTGGATGTGTCCACGCTGTCCCTCAACGCCTCCTACCAGCTGCGGGTCACCCACGTGGAGAACTTCGTGCTGAGGTGAGAGCAGCCCTGGTCCCCAGCCCCGCTCCTTGCCGGGGCCACTGGCCGCAGGCTCACCACCCATCAGCTCCCCCAGTGCTCTCTGCAGGACTAATGAAAGGTTCAGCTTCAACGCCACGGCGGCGCAGCCGCAGGTGAGGAGGAGCTGCTGGGGGGGGTGTGGGGAGGAGAGCGCAGGCACCGTGGCACTGACGGGCTCTTTCCCCTCCTAGTACTTCAAGTACGAGTTCCCCGAGGGAGTGGATTCGGTGATCGTGAAGGTGACCTCAGCCATGGCCTTCCCCTGCTCCGTCATCTCCATCCAGGACGTTGTGGTGGGTTTGGGTGTTGGGCCTCTCTCCGGGTGGCCCATGATGCTCGATAGGGCTGACGATCCCTCTGTCCCCTCAGTGCCCCGTCTACGACCTGGACAACAACGTGGCCTTCATTGGCATGTACCAGACCATGACCAAGAAGGCGGCCATCACGGTGCAGGTGAGTGTGGGGCTGTGCTGGCCCCTGCCTGGTGCTGGGGGTATCAGCCCTGAGCCCCCCATCTCTCACCCCCTGGGATGGCTGTTGCAGAAGAAGGATTTCCCCAGCAACAGCTTCTACGTGGTGGTGGTGGTGAAGACGGAGGACGAGGTGTGCGGGGGGGCTCTGCCCTACTACCCCCTCTCCAGAGATGCCTTACCAGGTATGCGGGGGGAAGCACCCACTGCGAGCGCATCCCTGCCACCATGAGTTGGGTGCTGAGCCCCCAGCCCGTGCCTTCTTCCAGATGACCCCGTGGACCAGCACAACCGGCAGAAGACGCTGGAGGTGATGGTGTCACCCGCCATAACCTGTAAGCTTGGAGGGGCCCTGCAGGGCTGGGGGTGCTGGGATCCATGGGGTCCTGCAGCAGCAGGTCCCCGCTGAGGGCTCGTCCTGCCTCTGCGCAGCGGAAGCCTACGTGAGGAGCATGCTCTTCTGCCTGGGCATCTTCCTGTCCTTCTACGTGCTCACGCTGCTCATCGCCTGCTGGGAGAGCTGCCGGTGAGTGCCTGGTGTCCCGGGTACTGACTGGGTGCCGTCCTGTCCCCCCTGCATGGCGTGGCCTCGGTCGGGCTGTGCCCCTCGGCCCCGGCTCCTCACGGTGCTTCCCTCCGCAGGCAGCAGAAGAGGAAGGGGCTCCTGGCAGCCATGGACTCGCCCAGCCTGGACACGGGTGAGGGGCCGCTTGCAGCACTGGGGGGGGGCCACGGTTATTTTGCCCTCTCGAGCCCATGGCAAAGCCCTTGCAGAGGTTCCGCGCTGCCCCCCTGAGCCCGGCTGAGCTCCTGGGGACAAATCCCAGTGTCAGGGGGACAGGGACGTCCTGGGGTTGGGTTCCACCGCTCTGGGGCTGGGGCATCTCACCAAGTCTGTCTCTTTCCTTCCACGCTTTCCGGGGACTCCCAGCATCTCTACTGGGTACGTGCAGCCTCTGCTCCCCCCTTGGTTGTGGGTTGGGGGTGGCGCAGCCCCACGGGAGCTGCTGGAGCCTGATGGGGACCCTCTTGCAGGGCATGGCCGCAGCGTCCCTGACTCCTTTCTGGGCCACTCTCCCTACGACAGCTATGGCTATGGCTCCTTCGGTGAGTGCCCCACACCACACACCGCCCCTCGCCTCCCCTGCCTGCGTGTCCCTGACTGTCTGCCTGTCCCGTCCTTGCCCTTGGCCTTGTCCTTGTCCTTGCAGGGAACGGCTCCTCCAGCAGCACCGAGGGCGTCACGGACAGCCTGTGCTCTGTCGAGGTCCCCTATGGCTACGTGGGTGAGTGCCGGGGCGGCAGCGTGGCGCCTGCCATGGCCACTGCGGAGCCGCTGCTGTGCTACCGCCGGCATCCGGCTCTGCCCCTCTCCGCGTCCCGGGAAGGGTCCCTGTGTTACCGGCCCCTCCGTGCCAGCCCGCAGCGGTGTGCGCCGGTGCCACCGGGGTGGGCACGCACCGGGGCCCCCGCTGGGGCTCCCCCGGCTCCTGCTCCGATAACTGTGGCTTTCCTTTGAAGGGCAGGAGCAGTTCAAGCGGCGCACACCCTCCGCCCCGATGAGGCCGCTGAGCATTGCCATGGGTAGATGCTGGTACCGGGCAGGGACGGGCCAATCAACCCACAATCTGCCCCATGCACAAGCACCTCCCTCCCCTCCCGCAGAGCCAGGGCAGGGGGGGACGCGGTCCTCCTTGGTCCCAGGCCATCCCCAGCCATAGGGGACAAGGGGTGATGGTCCCCGGGTAGTGCCGGGGTCCTGCCCCGGGGCGAGCGGAAGGGCTCAGGTTAATTGGGGTGCCTGATTGGGGCGCACGGGGTGGCACCGGGTGCATTGGGCGCCGCTGATGCCCGCTCGGCGCAGGAGAGCGCTCGCTGGAGCACGTGGCGGGGCGGCCACGCATGGACTCGCTCAGCTCGGTGGAGGAGGACGACTACGACACCTTGGCTGACATCGACTACGACAAGAACGTGATCCGCACCAAGGTGGGTCCTGCCCCACGCCCCCGGCCCCCGGCGGCCCCCCACTGCCCCGCTGAGCCCTCCTGCCTCTCCTTCCAGCAATACCTCTGCGTGGCCGACCTGGCGCGCAAGGACAAGCGGGTGCTGCGCAAGAAGTACCAGATCTACTTCTGGTGAGCGGGGTCGCTGGGGTGGGGGGCACAGAGCGGGCTCCTGACCTGGGGACCCCCTGACCCTCCTCCCATGCCTCTTGCAGGAACATCGCCACCATCGCTGTGTTCTACGCCCTGCCCCGTCATCCAGCTCGTCATCACCTACCAGACAGTAAGTGGGGACGTGGGGGCAGCATATGGGGCTTTTGGGGGCTTCGGCCCCCAACTGTGCACCCCAGATGCAATGGGGATATCCCCCATATCCCCGCGTCCCACTTCCACCTCCTCTCCCTGCTCGTGCAGGTGGTGAACGTCACCGGCAACCAGGACATCTGCTACTACAACTTCCTCTGTGCTCACCCACTGGGGAACCTCAGGTGGGTTTGGGGTGATGATGGGGGGTCCCAGCGCACAGGGAGGGGGTTCTGCAGCACCCACATCTGATTGCCCCCCTGCAGCGCCTTCAACAACATCCTCAGCAACCTGGGCTATGTGCTGCTGGGCCTGCTCTTCCTGCTCATCATCCTGCAGCGCGAGATCAACTACAACCGAGCGCTCATGCGCAACGATGCCTATGCCCTGGTAAGGGCACTGGTGGCCACAGGGCCCTGTGCTGGAGGGGCTCAGCCCCACAGGGCCCCCGTTCCTTCCCCTCTTCCCTCCTGCTGCAGGAGTGCGGCATCCCCAAGCACTTCGGGCTCTTCTACGCCATGGGCACAGCTCTCATGATGGAGGGGCTGCTCAGCGCCTGCTACCACGTCTGCCCCAACTACACCAACTTCCAGTTCGGTGAGTGCCCCCCATCACCCCCATTGCTGCAGCTGGGCCCCCCCGCCCTGCTCACTGCTGTCCCCCCGCAGACACCTCCTTCATGTACATGATCGCGGGGCTCTGCATGCTGAAGCTGTACCAGAAGCGCCACCCGGACATCAACGCCAGCGCCTACAGTGCCTACGCCTGCCTGGCCCTCGTCATCTTCTTCTCCGTGGTCGGTGTGGTGAGTACGGGGGTGCCTATGGGGGGGGGCAGCCGGTCAGGTCACCCCATTGCTCACCGTCTGCTCGCCCCACAGGTCTTTGGGAAAGGGAACACGGTGTTCTGGATCGTCTTCTCCGTCATCCACATCTTGGCCACGCTGCTGCTGAGCACACAGCTCTACTACATGGGGCGCTGGAAGCTGGGTGAGGGGGGGGCACTGCTGCAGGTGGGGTGGGTGGAGGCAGCTTCTCCTCCTCCTTGTCCTTATCCTTCTTCTTCCTCCCTCTCCCTCCCCGGTGCCCGCAGACACGGGCATCCTGCGCAGGATCCTGCACTGTGCTGTACACAGACTGCATCCGTCAGTGCAGCGGGCCCATGTACGTGGTGAGTGCTGGCACCGCGGTCCCCAGCCCTGCAGACACTTTGCACCCCTCCTGCCTGCCCTCACCTCCCCTCCACACCCTTTGCAGGATCGGATGGTGCTCTTGGTCATGGGAAACATCATCAACTGGTCACTGTAAGTGCGGAGCCGGGCACACACCAGACCCTGCACCGCTTCTCCCAGCCCAAACAGTGCTCCCATCCCTGCTGCCGTCCCCATCCTGCAGCACGGAGCCCTGGCTGCGGTCCCCTCACTGGGGCTCATGACAGCCATGAGCCGAGCATGACCGGATCCCCGTAGCTGCAGCAGCTCCCGGGGGACAGCGGGTGCATGGGCACGGCGGGCAGGGGACCTCGGTGCTGCGCTGACCCCGCTGCCTGTCCCTGCCTTCCCAGCGCTGCCTATGGCCTCATTGTCCGCCCCAATGACTTCGCTTCCTACCTGCTGGCCATCGGCATCTGCAACCTGCTCCTCTACTTCGCCTTCTACATCATCATGAAGGTGGGAGGCGAGCGCTGCGCGGGGTGGGCAGCGCAGGGCCGGGCCCCCCGCAGGCCCCTGTTGCACGCTGACCACCCCGGCTGTCCCACAGCTCCGCAGCGGTGAGCGCATCAAGCTCATCCCCTTGCTCTGCATCATCGGCACCTCCGTGGTGTGGGGCTTCGCCCTCTTCTTCTTCTTCCAGGGGCTCAGCACGTGGCAGGTGAGTGGTGGGTGCTGCAGGGGGCTGTGGGGGGCTGCGGACCAGCGTGGTGGTGGGTGTCCCTGTCCCCAACAGAAAACCCCGGCCGAGTCCCGGGAGCACAACCGCGACTGCATCCTGCTCGACTTCTTCGACGACCACGACATCTGGCACTTCCTCTCCTCCATCGCCATGTTCGGCTCCTTCCTGGTAGGTGCCGGCTGCCGCCGCGTGGCTTCCGCATCCCTGGTCCCCCCCGGCTCACCCGGTCGCCTCGCTCCGCAGGTGCTGCTGACGCTGGACGATGACCTCGACTGTGTCCAGCGGGATAAGATCTACGTCTTCTAGGGGCCCGCGGCCGCCCGTGCCCCCGGACTGTGCCAAACGCAGCCCTAAGGGTCCAGCCGGGTCCCGCCAGCCACTCCGTCCCTCTCCCCGGGGGTCCCGGCGTGCCTCGTCCCCACCGCCGGGGCCCCCCCTGGCTCTCCGTGCCCGTCCCCAGGCTGTCAGAGCCATAAACCAGGGCTGGGGGCTGCTGATGACCCTGGCAAAGGTGCTGCTGCCGCTCCGCGCGTGCACGGCGTGGGGCGGGGGCCCGGGGTGAGTGCCATGCCAGCAGCCCCGTGCCCCCAGCATGCGGGTGGGGGTCTCTCTTCAGTGCCTGAATCGCGGGGATGGGGGGGTGTGGACCCGGCACAGCAGTGGCAGCCGGGGGGGGGCCCCGCTCGTGTGTGCTGCAGCATCCCGGAGGGGTGCCAGCCGCTGTGTGCCCCCCAGCGAGGCTGCGGCGGCTCCACGTGTGGGTCTGCTGGGAAGGGACTCGCATTAAAGTGTCTGCACTTTGCCTGCTGCCTCCTGTCCGGGTGCCGGGGGGCGATGGGGGGCAGCGAAGGTGCCGACGCCCGTCGGGGGTCGCTGGGAGCGCCCCGACGCCGGCGGCTCGGCGGCTATAGAAGGCCGGGCTGCGCCGCGCAGAGGCACGCGGGGAATGCGCGGGCACGGAGCGCAGCCCCCGATTTTCGGAGTCTTTCCCCAAATATGGTGCCGGGGCCGGGGCCCCCCGGGAGGGGGCGGGGGAAACCGGGGAGCCCCCCCCCCGCCCCGCGCTGACATCACCGTCCCGGCGCCCGGCTTTTAGCGCGGGGCCGCCCTCCCGAGCGCGCAGTGCCCGCGCAGCGCAGCAGCCGCGTCCGACTGCACCGCCCGTGAGTCTGCGGGGAGGGGGCCGGGGGCACCGCAGCGGTGGGGACCGGGGGCTGGGATGGAGGCGCTGCTCCCGGATGCGGGCCAAGCTCTGGGGATGCGGCTGCTGCTCCTCGGGTTGCAGCGCTGCTCCTGCCCCCGGCGCCACACTGCTGTTGAGGCTGTGGGGCTGTGGATCGGGCAGGCTCAGCCCCACGGTGGCCAGAGGGGCTGTGTGGGGCTCAGGGCAGTGTGGAGGGGGTGATGCCAAACCCCACTCACCCCTGTGCGTCTCATATCTCCAGGTGGGGACCGGAGATAGGCACTGGGCTGGTGGGTTCTCAGGCTTCTGGTGGCCAGCAGCACGGCCATGGGGTGGAGGGAGCTGTGACCAGTGAGGCTGGGGCACAAAGACCATCACTGTGTGCCGGCCTGGGATGGGGCACGGGGCACTGCTGGCCAAGGCACTGCTGGATGTGGCTGTTGGTGCTCAGGATGCGGGCATTGGCTGCCTGTGGGGCTCAGGGGACACCCCTACATAAACCATGGGCTCATGGGGTACCCCCCTGCATGGCCGGCAGCAGGCGGGGTCAGCACCCTCTGCTGCACCGAGCTGTGCCAGGTCTCAGCCATCCCAGAGGATTCAGTGTCCCCAGCGGTCGTGGGGAGCCATCCCGGGGCAGGGTACGGATGTGGACCACGCTGGCAGCTCCCCAAGGGCACAGCCCTGGCTCTGTGGCTTAACACCAAGCAGGGAGCAGTGCGGGAGGAGTGGGGCAGCGCTGCCGAGGGCTGGGCTCCCGGCTCCCGGCGCCATTCCCGCCTGGCATCCTCCTGGCACCCTCCAGCTACCTGTGCTCCCTGCCCACATCATGCCCTTACAAGGGCACGGGCACAGCTCCCACCGCCGCATCCTGCCTCGCCTGCGCTCCTCCCGGCGCCTGGAATCACGGTCACCAGCCGTGGCCACCCTGCACCCCCATGGGGGCAGCCCTGGCTGGAGGATGCAGCCGCACCAGCAATGTTCATGCCAACCAAGAGCCGGCAAGCGGCTGAGGTTGGGATGAGGCTGCCCTGTGGCACATCCGAAGCCTTGGAGCAGGGACAAGGCACTTCTGTCGGGATGGGAGCTCTGTTGCAGGGACTGCGGCTGTGCGCTCACCTCCATCGTGCCTGAGGGGCCATTGTGTGGCAAGGGAAGAGCTATGGGAGGCTGCCCCAAGGCGCTGGGGTGGCCGCGGGGTCCCAGAGCACCCGCGCATCCCAACAGCGCCCGTCCCGCCAGCAGGTCTCCCACCCGCCGCAGCGATGGCGAACAAGGGCCCGGCGTACGGCATGAGCAGGGACGTGCAGTCCAAGATCGAGAAGAAGTACGACGACGAGCTGGAGGAGCGGCTGGTGGAGTGGATCGTGGCGCAGTGCGGCGCCGCCGTGGGTCGCCCCGAGCGCGGCCGCCTGGGCTTCCAGGTCTGGCTGAAGAACGGCATCGTAAGTGTGGGGCCGGAGCGGCGCAGGGCAGCGGGGGGAGCTCCGCAGCGCAGCGATGCCAGGCCCTCCTCTGCCCGCAGGTGCTCAGCAGGCTGGTGAACAGCCTCTACCCCGATGGCTCCAAGCCCGTGAAGATCCCCGATACCCCCCCCACCATGGTCTTCAAGCAGATGGAGCAGATCGCCCAGTTCCTCAAGGCAGCTGAGGACTACGGCGTGGTCAAGACCGATGTGTTCCAGACCGTCGACCTCTTTGAAGGTGCGTGGGGAAAACGGGGCTGGGGAGGGATGGGGCTGCTGCGCTGCGCCCCTCCTCACCCCCTCCATCCGCTGCAGCCAAGGACATGGCGGCGGTGCAGAGGACGCTGATGGCGCTGGGGAGCCTGGCGATCACCAAGAACGATGGGCACTACCATGGGGACCCCAACTGGTTCATGAAGTGAGTGTGGGGAGAGCCCAGTGCCGGGCGTGGGGACTCCCCTGCCCCACGGCAGCCTTGGAGCGGGCTCTTCCCGCTGCCCGGCAGCGTCCCGGGTGCGGGATGCGGGAATGGCGGGTGGCGGCGCACCCCTGGTGAGTGCCATGCAGGGGGGTGCGGGTGCTGCATGTCCTGTCCCTCCGTCCCATAGGAAAGCGCAGGAGCACAAGCGGGAGTTCACCGAGAGCCAGCTGAAGGAGGGCAAGAACGTCATCGGCCTACAGATGGGGAGCAACAAGGGGGCATCGCAGGCGGGGATGAGCTACGGCCGGCCCCGGCAGATCATCAGCTAAGGTCCCCCCCCCGCGCCCGCTGCCCCCGGCCCAGCGCCGGGGCCGCCACCGCCCCTCACATTGGTATTTATTGGCAAGAACGCGCCCGCCATCGCCAGCGCCGCTCCGCAGCCATGGGCTGAGCCCGGAGCCACCCGCAGCCACCGCCGCAGAGACGCTCGCATCGGGGAGGGAGCAGAATTGGCCTCGGTTTTGTACTTGGGGTTTGGTCCAAATTAAACGGTTCTTCATTAGCGCGCGTTCCCTCCGTCAGCCCCGGGTAAAGCCGCCCTCTGCGCAGGACCTGAGCAGGGGCCCTGCCCTGCTCCTCCTCGCTCTGTCCCGGGGGGAGCATCCCCGGTTACCGCGGCTCCCAGGAGCAGGGACGAGGGCGGGAGGCGGCGGGTGAGTCACAGCTCCGCGGTGGCAGAGGAGGGAGGCCGGGGCGGGGGGGGGGGGAGGGTTTTCCAGGCTTTATTTGGAAAGCTTCACAAAAGGGCTCTGCTCATTAAAAAACCAACCCCGGCGCTAGAAAAATAAACCCAGAGACAGGGGAAGGAGCCGACCCCGCGCTGAGCCGCTCCGCTGCCCCGCGCCAGCCCCACTGCGGGCATCACCCAGTGCCCCGTCCATCCCGGGCACCAGGAGCAGGGATCGGAGAGAGCCCTGGTGCCTCCTGCCTGCCCAGGAGCACAGGCTGGAGACGGGCACAAGGCTCCCTTCTCCTAAGCTGGGCTTAAGTGGCGGGCACAGGCCAGCCCCATGCCAGGTGGGGCAGGAAATGACAGCGCTATGGGGGCCCAGCCGCAGTGTCCAGGCTCACTCTGCAGGGGTCAGGGCCAAAGCATCGCTTCTTCCCGGCCATGGAAGCAGTGGCGTGCATGGGGGCTCGCAGGAGGCATCGCTGCGGGGAAGCCCTGAGCAGGGCAGGCTCCATAGGAATAGGTTTAAGGCTTGCTTTGTGTTCCAGAGCGAGGGAAGGGGAAGCCCCCCTTCCGCTGCCAGCACTCTTCCTCCCGGGTCCTGAGCCGCTTCCCACCACCTCCCGCGGGACACAGGGCTCGGGGAGCCTGCGCTGCCCGTGCAGGGAAGGATGTACCCGTACCAAGGGGGTGTCACAGCCCGCACCCCCAGCCCCAGCTAGCACGGCCGCTGCTCCCTGTCCTCCACCAGCAGCTCTGCCGTCGCCTCCCGGCTGCTGGGCACTTTGGGGCTCCAGGCCCTGTCCTCCCCATCCCGGGCTGGCTCCGGGTGCTCACACTCCAGCTCCACGTCCTCCGCGTCCTTCTCCCGGTACAGCGGCACGGACTCCATCTCCAGGCCGCTCTCCAGGGCTCTGTGCTTCCCTCCCTGCTGGTACCACCTGCAGGTGGTAGAGCCGGTGCAGCCCAGGTCCAGCCCCACGTTGTTCCTGGTCAGGCAAACCTCCAGCATGTAGTAGAAAGTCCAGAACACGGCAAAGCATCCGAGCAGCAGGAGGGTCTGCAGAGGAGGAAGCCCCTTCAGAAACAAAGCCCTGCCCAATGCCCTGCATTGAGGCTCAGCACCCGGAGGATCAGTGGGGCTGGTTCTCACCCTCCCTTCTGGCAGAGGATGGGGTCCCCCTCCTCGGTGCCAGCCCCAGCGTCCCCATCCCATGGGCAGGCGCACCTTGAGGGTGTTGGCTGTGATGGTGAAGCGCTGCTCCTCTGGGATCTCCAGTCCTGGAGGGCAGGGCAGGGAGAAGTCGCTGCTCAGGTACTGCCCGCTCATGGCCTCCTCCAGCAGCCTGTGGGACCGAGGCACACATGAGGGTCCCATAGGCAGGGCTGCTCCAGAAGGGTCCCCAACGCACATAGAGGGTCCCCAGGGTCTCTTCCACCTCTGGGGGCTGCTCTCCTGGGTCAAACCCAGCCGCGGAGCTGTTTTCTATGGCCCACAGCTCCCGTGGTGCGTATTGAGGGCAGCCCCATGGCCCTGTGCCGGGGGCTGGTGACCAGGCTGCAGCTTCACCCTCCATGCACCTCAGAGCAGCCCTGCTCCAGCCAAGCAGTGCCTCAGGATGATGTCCCTTAGCCCCCCGTTAATGCTCTCCCCACCAGGACGGGGCCGTGGTGTCCCACCTCTGCCGCTCCTTCATCTCCGCTGGGGACCAGGAGGAGCCGTACAGGGTCAGCTGCCACCGCTGCAAGGTCCCAGGCTTTAGGCTCTCATCTCCTGGGGAAGAAACAGGTTGGTCCAGTGGGGCACTGTCCCACCCAGCCGGGTGGCAGCACGTGGAGCTAACCCATGGCCCCACGGCGCTGCTGCACATGAAGGTCCCCGAGGGCAGGACTCACCCATGTCCCTGATGACCAATCTGTACGTGCCCTGCGCCTCCTCGCCCCAGCACCTGACCGTGGAGAAGGTCCAGTCAGCAAAGCCATTGGGGTCCCTGCCAAAGGGGGAGGAGAAACAACCCCTGAGCGGGGCTGGACCGGGCCCCGGGTGGGAGTCCTGCCCTGTCCCCCCCCATGCTTACGAGTCCATGCTCCTGGCGGTCCCTATCAGGGACATCATGCCACTGGGGCAGAAGAGCCGGATCTCCAGGTTGCCGCGGCGGGGATGGGTTATGGTGACGGTGACAGCCACGTGCTCCAGGGTTCTCATCCCGGATTGCTCCAGGTCTGCGGTGCTGACTGGGAGAGGGAAGGCAGGCGGTTGGGATGGACTCCCCACTTAACAGGAGGCACATGCTCATCTCTGTGCCCTTTTGTCCCCTGCCTGCGCTCGGCCAGGATGGAAAGGATGGGGAGAAAGGGGTGAGGAGGAGGTGCTGGGGAAGGAGGAGTGAAGGGCAATGCAGAGCAGTGGGAAAGCTGACTCCTGGGCATCTCCCAGCACATCCGGAGCAGGAAGGTGACAGGAGCCCGGCCTTTCCCCCGCTCACAGGGAGGGACCCAAGGCCCTGCCCTCTCATCTACCAGCAGCCTCTCGCCTGCATCCAAACCTCATTTCACAAGCGGGGCCCTGCTGATCCCTACACGTCTCCTGCCGTGGGCTCCGTGACACCCAGCCCTGACTCACAGGCTGTGGGCCCGGGAGCCCACCATGCTGGGGGCCGGGAAGGGCTTGGGGCCGAGCTCCGCTTCCCACTGGTAGCAGCCGGAGCAGCGCCTTGTTTATGCGGGCAGAGGGAGGCCAAGTCAGGAGCTGGAGCATTACCTAAAATGGTCAGAGCCAGAGGAGCAGGTCTGGCTGCTGCCCAGCCCGGCCACGCTCCCTGTGCCTGTCTGGCTCCGCAAAGGCATCACTCCGTGGGATGGAGCTATGGGGAGGGGACCACATGGACCCACACAGAGAGGAAGCAGCCCAGGCAGGCGATGCTTAACCCCTTGGTGCCCTCGCACAGCCCCTGGCTGCCGGCAGCTCTGCCCCACGCCACGGGGCGCGGGCTGGATGTGGCCCTGGGGTGCTCTCACCGTTCCAGGCGGCCTCCAGCTGCCGTGGCAGCAGCGGGATGCTCCGGCCCTCCCGCAGCGCCGGGCTCACGTAGGAGGTGAGGTACGGGACGGACTCCCAGATCTGCCGGGGGAAAGGACAGGATTCACACGAGGCTGCGCCCTCCTTGCACGTCCCATCTCCCGCTGCTCCTGAAGCCGCTCCTGTCCCCGGCACACTGACAGGGGCTCTGTCCTGACGCTGCTCTGGGGCACCCCTGCAGCACAATGGGGCTGGAGGAGCGGCAGAAGGTGACTGCCTGGGGCTGGAGGGGCCAACTGAAGCCTGGGATTCCCCATCCTGGGTTTGTCTTTGCCATCACCCAAGTGGCCTTAAGCAGTTACTCGAAGCCGCTCTGTTTCAACCCCAGGTACAGCAGAGCAGGAAACAGAATCACAGAGTGGTTTGGGTTAGGAAGGACCTTAAAGCTCATCCAGTCCAGGGGCACCTTCCATAGAGCAGGTTGCTGCAAGCCCCTGTGTCCAACCTGGCCTTGAACACTGCCAGGGACGGGGCAGCCACAGCTTCTCTGGGCACCCTGTGCCAGCGCCTCAGCACCCTCACAGGGAAGAGCTTCTGCCTGAGAGCTCATCTCACCTCCCCTCTGGCAGCTTAAAGCCATTCCCAGCAGAACCCAAAGGCCTGCAGGAAGAGAGCAGCCTCAAAGTCCCTGTGAACCAGGGGCATCGCTGGCCACCGGCACAACTACAGTGCTCTGAGCACGAGGGAGGACCACGTGCCAAAGGGATGTGCCCTGCTCTCACAGGGAGGGAGGGATGGGGATGCCACGGCCTGCTCTGAGCACACCACTGCCCCGGCAGCCCCGAGCTGCCAGCTCGGAACCCCGTTTGGCTGAGGCACGGTGCACCCTGCAGACCCCGTGCCGGGAGGAGGGTGCTGCTGCTGCTGCTGAAACTGCCCAAGCCATGAATCAGAGATGTCGTCTGCCAGCGGCGGAGCCTCTCGCCATGGCTATATATAGTGCTGGGAGTGCTGCAGCTGGGGCAGGTCTCAGGCTCTGCCGAAAGCCTCATGACTTCATACCCAAAGCAGCCTCACAGCGAGGGCTGGCCAGATGATGGCCAATGCCGGCCCTCAACAGCAACAGCGTCTCCCCTTGGCCCTGCCAGCACAGGACCCTTGTCCGTGGTGGGACAGGGAGGGAATTACCTTGGCAGCGTTCACCAGCCTCCATGCGTTCAGCAGCCCAAAGCCGTGCTGATGGCTGTGGCTGAAGCCCGCCCGGTTGGTGTCCCACTTGGCGTGACGGTCCTCGTACTGCAGTGAAACAAAGGGCACTCGTTACCCTGGGGGCAAACCCACGGCAAAGGGAACCAGGCCTGAAGGGAAGGAAGCTCAGGAACGTCCCGCAGCAGAGGGAAGGATCCCACATGGCCTTATTAGACAGAAACTGGTTGACCTTTGCTTGAAGCAGGTCCCGGCACAAACAGGCTTCCCAGCTCCTCAGAAAGGAAATCAAGAAGCACGAAAGGGCACAAATACCTCCGCTCTGAAACATCCCAGCTGCTCCCTGCTCCCTCAACCACAGCCCGTGGGATGGCAGGAGCTTGGTGAGAAGGAACCAAGTCCTTTAAATCAACAAGAGCCGGGCCAGGACGGATCTGGGCCCCATCACTTATGGGGTTGTAGCGCTCCGGCAACACTGGCCTGCAGTTGTGGAAAACACTGCCCTGTGCCAAAGGGAGCACAGCACGAGCTGGACACGGACTCCTGCTGCCAGCGGGTGTGGAAGAAGCCCCATCCTGAGTCGAATCTGGCAGCTCCAGTCAGCTCCCCTCCTACTCCTGATCCCTGCAGCGAAGCTGTGCTGGAGTGGAGGCCGAGCGAAAGGAAGGGCTGTTTGCTCCCGAGCTCTCCACTCCATGTGTTCCCAAGAGCCCCAGGAAAGGCCGGAGCAGGGCAGAGATCCTTGCTTTCCCCCGGCATGGGCTGTGGGGTGGCACTGAGGAGCTGCATCCATCCCTTTGGGCAGGGATGCACTGCACACGCACACAGCGCGTGCGAGCCGTGGTGAGCCCCTGGAAGGCCTGTACCCTGGCAGACGGAGGCATTCCTGAGGCAAATACCCCATTTATTATCAGGACAGAGGAAAGTGCTCCAGCCACATTCCTGAAAGGAACAAGGGATGAGGGGAAAACATAATCCCTTTGGGAGCCAGACAAGCGAGATTTATAGAGGGGCAGGCAGACACGCACAAGGATGCGCAGAGCAGGACCAGGGCCAGGGCTGTGCCGCAGCACCCCGGAGCGGCAGGGATGGAGGGAGGCAGGGCCAGCACTCACCTTGGTGGCGGTGAAGACGATGATGTGCTGGACATCCCTCCAGGTGAGGCAGGGCCGTACCTGCAGCATCAGGGCGATCATCCCGGCTGCGAGAGGAGCAGCGGCTGAGGTCCCGGTGTGCCCCTCCGTGCAGCCCGTGCCCTTCTGCAGGTCCCAGTCTGTGGTCACCTGCAGGGAGAACAGAGACGCCTCCTCTCAGGCCGTGCTTCCCAGGCTGGGATAGGGGCAGCCCACTGCCCCTGGCTCCGCCGCGCTCACAGAAGGCAGCACACAGTGTCCCAAGCCTGTCCCCCTCCTTACAAGGCTTTCAGATGGAACACGGTCCTTCTCTGGATGCTCAAGGATCCCCCTTCCAGAGCAGAGGCACGGGGAGGTGGCCCCTGCCCCTGCCTGCGGGACCCACAGCCCATCTGCCTGTCTCCCAGCGTCTGTTCCACACAGGCTGCTACCCCCAGACCAGAGGGAGGAATTTGCACACACGAGCTTGCTTTCTGTCTGGTTGCTGAGATCAGGCTGGAGACAGGAGGGGCAGGCAGGGATCCCATCACCCTTCCTCAGGCAAGAGCAGGGCAGAGGGCCAGCGTCAGGGATCAGCTGCTGGAAAGGCCGGAAATGCTTCCGGACAGCTCCCAGCATGGGCACCCAGCACAAGGAGGGAAGGACACCAGGGCACCACGAGGAGAGGTACGGCCTGGAGCTGGGAGCCCAGCAGTGCAGTGCGGTGCACATCCAGCTTGACCACAGAATAGCTCTTGTGAGAAGCTTCTGAGTTCAACCAACCCCCCTGGGGCTTCAGAGGTGGCATCTCAGCTCCTGAGCATGAAACCCAGTTCAGGGTACAGCCCCAGACCGGAGCACTGTGAGTGTTCTCCAGGGTACCTGCACACAGGCACAGCCATGCTGCCCTAGGACCAAACCAGCAACACCAGTGAGCTGCGGCCACCTCTCATAGGGACCTCACATCAGGGATGAGGCATCCCAGCTGAGAAGCAGTGAATCCAGATTGTTTCCTTTGGGGAAGAGAGAGGAACCGGGCCTGAATTAAGCAACTCCAGGGGAAACTCACGGCAGTTACAGTTTGGGACCTTCCCCATTTCCCTTGCTGACCACAGCATCACAACCAGCACATGCAGAGGAACCACATGGGACGGCGGAGAGCCTCGAAGAGGCAGTGGGACGTTCCCAAATGACGGCACCTCACTGCAAGCCAAACGTGCCCATCTCCCTCTGCTCCCCACGGGGTACAGCCTGCGCTGCCAGACGCCGTGGGGCTGTTGCCTTCTCTGCCTGACTCCCTCACGCTGTGTGCTCAGATGCTGCACGTCCCACAGAGAACCCCCGGAGCAGCATCAGCCGCAGGAGGAGACGCAGCCGGTGCCAGAAGCCGGATTGGATTCTTCCCATTAAGGAAACCACACGGGGTTTATAGCCTGGTAAAAGTGAGAGCCCGCAGAAGGCTGCTGAGGACTTAACTCTGACACCACCGCAGCACGAGGAAAGGGCATTTAGGGCACATTACCCTGCAGGAGAGGGTGTGCAGGTTGTAAGGTGCCATGGGCTCGCCGAAGGAGCGACTGTGGTGCTGCCAAGGAGCAGGATGGTGCCCGTCCTGCCTCCCCTGAGGAACACCAGCTCCTCTGTCAGGGTCCCAGGGGGCCAGTAATTGAATTGAGGGGGCTTTTGAGACCTCGGAAGCACTCACCCCAGCGGCAGGCTTGGGGGAAGCTGAACCAACCCAGAAGCCTGTAACTGGTGGTGAAAGCACAGCAGAGCCCTTGCTTGGCCGCTCTTCCCCTTTTCCCTGGCGTCAGGAGTTCCCAAACCAGCCTGGAGCAACCGAAGCTATTTCTGAAAGGGAAAATCAGCTCCGTTCTGGGTTTTACTTTCCCTGCCACACGAGCCCAGCCATTGCTCCAGGCGGATTGCGCTGAGCCGTAGCTAGGCACGGATCCCCGGGGGCTACGCTGCCTCATCCAGCCTTTGGGCATTCCCAACGGGAGATCCCAGGCAGACAAGCAGTGCCACCTATCCCAACTGCCCCAGGGTGGCTCGGGCTCCCAGGCACGGCGCAGCAGGGCAGGAATGGGTCACAGGCCCCCCAAGCACACCAGCCCCAAAGGGACGCGCTGGGTCAGGCCTGGGTCCGGTGGAGCCAGGCCCAGCTCCTTGGCTTGGGCAAAAAGGACATTTTGTTGACAAGAAGTCATTTTTTGGCAAAAAAAAGGGAAAAGCGGATAAAAATATCGCGCGGAATTCAGCTGGGAGAGGCCCACGTGCCAGAACAGACCGGAGGATGGGGCCAAGCAGCTTAAAGAGCCCGCTGCTGCTCCCAGCCGCAGTGCCTGCCCGTGGTCTATGCCCCTGGGAGCAGAAGAGAAGGGTCTGGCTTTAGCCCCCTTCCCTTCAGGAAAGCCCGCAGTGGCACAGGGGTTCCTCAATGTGCAAAGGTGGCACATGCACAGCTGGGATGCTGCTCGTCTCCTCTGGCTCGGCCTGGGACTGAGCTGGAGCAGCTCCCAAACGACATTCCCATGGACACAGCGCAGAGGAATTTCTTAGGGGTCACCCAAGCAGCCCCCTGATGATTCCAGGAGACGCCTGTCTCAGCTCCCAGCAGTGCGGAGCAGGGAGAGGAGGGAGCGTGGTCCCTGTCCCTGCCGGCGGCACACGGAGGATCCGTGTTTGGGAACTCGGTGTGCCCATGAACACCCTCGCAGAGAGAAGGTCACCACGCTCCGAGTTACAGGCTGACAGACAGGGACAACACAGGAACAACCAGAAGCAGGAAGCTGCCTCCCACAGCGCTGTTTATGCAGGTCCTAGATAAACCCCGTGTTTATCTCTGCCTCACAAGGGAACCCAACCACCAGCCCAAGGCAGACAGGCGGCAGTCAAAGGGACAGAGCTTTATCCCTTCTCCACTCCGGGCTGTTTCAGAGCCTTGGAATCTGTGTGCCCCGTGTGGTACTCACAATGCTCCTCATCATCTTGTCCCCACCGCTGAAGGTCACTGCTAACATCGAGGCACATTCCTCGGCATAGAAGGGCATGGAGCCTGTCTCATCCACCGCACCTGGAAGGGAGACAGGCATGGGCTGGAGGGAGCCTGATCTTCCACCCCTCCTGCAGCTCCTGCCCTCCAGCCCATGGTGGGGATGCTGCGTTTCAGGTCGCTCCCTCAATGGCAGTGTCTGCCCCAGCAACAGAGGCCTGAACATGGGAACGTCTCTGGCCTCCTCTAGCTCTATAGGTCCAAAGGAAACTGCAGGCTTGAGGGTGAACGCTGCCACGCTCGTTCCCAGAGGACAGACACCTTCCCCCAGATTCCCACTATCCAGCCAGCTTCCAGCGGGAAGGTGTTGCGCTTTTGGGATGGAATGAGGCAGAAGACACATCCTCACCTATGGTGACAGTGTAGATGGAGTTGGCGTAACCATCGTAGTTGCAGTTGTCGTTGTGCTGCCCACCGTTGCCACTGGCCACCACGAAAATGCTCCCAAAGCCCCTGCGACCTGCGATCACGCCGTGCTGCAGGGCAGCCTGTGGAGAAGGGAATCATCTGGGAATGGCCGGTCTATAGCTCGCCGTGATTGTCAGCCTACGCTGCGCTAAAAGGAAGGGGGGGGAGAAGAAAAGCAACCCTCCAGGTAATCAGAGCACAAAGCCGGCGCTTGACCTCCAGAAGGGCAGCAGCAGCCCTCCCAGCCTTACAGGCTCACTCTGCAGCTGGCTCTTCAAGGCTTTCCTGCCCACAGACACTACCCACACGCGGCCTCTCTGCAAGGCTCCAGCCCCCACTGAGAATCAAAGGTGAAGGCAGGCAGAAAGGCCTCCACGCACGGTGCTGTGGCAGAGCAAGCCTTGCTTTGCTTGCACCCTGCGTCCCAGCGCCTGCTGCAGCTGCCTCTGCATGCAGGCAGCAGATTAACTTGCAGAACTGGAAACCATTTGTCATCCTGGACCGATAGCTCAGCTGTCAGCACTGCTCCCAACACGGACTGCTACCTCGTGGTTACAGAAGCACAGCAAAGGGCTGCCAAGCAAAAGGGAAATGAGGCAGAACCACATCTCAGGAGCAGTGTGCTGCCCAGTTTGGGGCTGCCTCTGCCACCCCTCACCACGGCACCTGGGGGCATTTACTCCCTTATTCACTCCCAGCATCCGAAGGCACGCTCCCTGCCTGGAGCAGCACCTGAGCACCAGGAACACTGTGTCTCCAGAGCAGAGAGCGTCCCTTGGGCTGCCAAAGCTGCCACAACAGCAGCACAGGTTGCGAAAGAGCCTCTTCTTGGAACCAGCCTCTCCCTGGAAGCTGAGCTAATGCTGCCTGAACACTGCCCTCCCACAGCAACGTCACCTCTCCCCACCACGCTAACGTGCAACACCTCTGCTGGCAGCCACGGGAGCCAAGAGCCGTGCACTGCAGCCCAGCAACGTCACCCAAGGGCTGACCCAAGCTGCTGGGGCTGGTTTTACCTTTCCCAGTTGATGGGGGCCATCCACGGTTTTCCCATCATCATCTGGACCCCAGCTGCAAAGAGAGACACCATGAAGTGACAGCGCAGGAGCTGCAGGCACCGACTCCTCCTCCCACTATAGTTTGCTACTCCCAGTACAGGACTGGGAACGGTACCGCTGCCACGATCGAGCCATGCCCCTGGGTCAGATTCCAGTGCACAGAACGCTTGGTTTTCAGTTAACAACCGGCTTCTCACGCATTCCAGCCTCCAGACAGGGCTCCCCCACCACAGCGGGGGCACAGGGCCCCCTCCAGCTCAGCCAGCCCGTGGGACGTGCCGCAGCAGTGCACAGAGGGCACCCAGATCCTGGTAGCAGGAATGCTGATGTTCCCCCCAACAGGAGCCCGGCTGCAGACCCCCTCGAGGTTCAGTGTGCAGCCAGGCATGCCCACGGACACACAGACAGTGCTGGTTTTGCTGCCTCAAGGCTTGCTGGAGCCACAGGAGGAGCCGTGACCCTGTCCCCAGGCTCACCTGCAGCTGTAGATGTCATTGATCTGATAGTGCTTGTTGAAGGCAATGGCCTCCATGCTGTCGGTGAGGGGCCCGTCCAGCACTCGGATGCCTGCAGGACACAGGACAACAAACATGAGCGCAGCGGATCAAAGCGAGCAGCACAAACAGAGCAGACAGGCTCCTTGATGCTCACATCGGGACACTGACCCTCCCGGCCCGATGGAGCTGTAACCCTGCAGGTCAGTGCATGGGGCAAGGTGTGTGTGAAGGACCGGAGGGGCACCCTGCGCAGCTCCACTTCTGCTGGACACGGCCCTTCTGCCAAGCCAGGCCTCTGGTCCCGCTGCCAGAACCGAGCTGCTGAGAGTGACAGCACAGCCAAACACCTGCGTGCCCCTGAGCCCCCCTACCCCGAGCACTGCTCCCCAGGGCTTCCTCACACCCCAGCCTCAATGGTCCCACTGCTTTCAGGGTTAATCTCTGCATGGAGCAATTGCTTCCCTTCCCAAGTCACCAAGCAGCAGTTTTGGGATGGACGGCACGCTTGCCTGCTGAGGGAAGCGCTCAGGAGATGCAGGACACCCTGACTAAGGCGCATGGACCAGGAGGGCAAGGTCACCCCTCAACAAAGCCAACAAGGGCTCAGTGCTGAGTCTGCAGCGCCCCAAAGCACTGATAATTACCGCTTTGCATCAGAGTTTAGGCTGGCAAAGGATGTTACAGATGAAACCGGGCACACACATCTCAATTAAGACTACTCAGCAGCAGCGCACCCACCCACCCATCCCAGCTCTTGCCTGAGGCAGCACACGCGGCTTTTTACTGCCACATCCGAGCACCTCATGGAGTGCCGAGCGCAGGGCAGAGGTGCAGAGCTGAGCCTTTGGGCGAGCTCCCGATCCTCTGTATCCCATTGGCATCCCGGGACACCCACTCCCATCCCGCTGTCACAGCCAGGGAACGTGGCACCATCTGCCGAGTGCAGAGAGAATCACGTCCGGGCTGCGATGCGCTGGGTCAGGCTGTGCAGTAGGGATGTATGGATGTGCTTCTGCCCAAAGCCTGTGGCTGGGCTCTGGAAAAGCCACCCCCGCACACAGCTATCCCACTGTGCCAGGAAGCGGCTCCACAGAGAGTTCCTCCCTCAACATCCCAAAGGAGGATCCGGCTGACTTGGAGGCAGCCCTTCCATAGCCCCACAGCACCGCTGACCCAAGCCAGGCAGGCCTGCGGCCCTTTGGGGCGTCACGACATGCACCCACCTGCGATGCGGCTCCCGTAGGCAACTCCGACGGTGCAGAAGCTGTTGTTGGGCACGGCAGCGATCTCCCCGGCGCAGCGCGTCCCGTGGTGGTTGCCGTTCTCCTCGTCAGGGTGAGGCATGGGGTCGGGATCGTTGGAGTTCAAGTCGTAGCTGCCTTCCGGGCTCTGCAAACAGACCCACAGTCACCACTCCGGGCGCTGCGCTCCTGTCCTTGGGAAAAGCAGGGCTTCAGAGCGGGCTGCAAGGCAGCCTGGAAGTGATGGGAACTCAGAGGACGCATCCACGCAGGACCGCAGCTCGGCACTGCTACCTGCTGCTGTGGGAATGGGATGGGCGGAGGCGGCTTCAGCAGCTGCTGTGGCTCAGAGGGAGCCAGCTCTCACCTCCAAGCAGCCATGGGTAGCACAAGGGATGGGAGCCCTGCAGCGTGGGGGCACAGCATCCCAGGAGCAGCCTTCCCGTTGGCACTTCCCACCCTGGCTGAGCCCACGGTGACAGCGCGGGTCAGGCTCCCTCCGCACTCACGTAGTTTGGCTGTATGTCCTTGATGGTGTGCTCCACGCCATCATCCACCACCACCACCTGTCACGCCGCGCCCGGTCACGTTCCGCTCCCACACCCCCGTGACGTTGATGTCCTTCCCGGGGTTCTTGCGGTTGTTCTGAGCACCGGCGAGCGAGGGGAGAGGGAAAGCGGAGCAGCGCATCAGCCGCAGGGGGTGCACAGAGGGCTCTCGCCCCTGCTGACACGGACCGCCCCAGCACCAGGGCAGCGGCACCCGCACTCACCAGGTGCCACTGCAGCGGGTACTTGGGGTCGTTAAAGTGCAGGCTGCGCTTGGAGCGCTTGAGCAGCCGCTGCTCCGCGTGCCACCGCACGCTGTCGTGCTGTGCAAACACAGTGTCCACCGTCCGCCGCACGGCCTCGGCAGCGGCACGGCCGCCGCGCCGGTACGCCAAGAGGTAATGGCCCCTGAGCTCCCCGACGCGGCCCATGTTCACCAGCCCCGCGGCGCGGGCCAGCTCCTCGGCGCGCTGCTCCAGCTCGTCCTCGGGCGCATCCAGGCTGACGGCCCAGCTGAGCTCGCCGCGCCGGGGCTCAGCGCCCCCGCGCTCCCCCGGGCAGGATGAGGCCAGCGGGACCCAGGCGGCGCTCAGCCAAAGGCACGTGTGGATGCAGAGCGTGGCCTCCATCCCCGCGCTCCATAGCGGCGCCCTCCGCTTCCAATGCAGCATCAGACAGGAGGGCTACAAGCAGCGGAGAGGAAAGCCGGTGAGAAACTCTTCCCATCGGGAATAGGGCGGCCACAGCCTCACCTGAAGCTCTACAGCTCCGGGCTTGCGGTCCAGGAAAACCCCTGGCGAGGCGGCTCCTTCCCAGCGGAGCAGCACCGGGACCCCGCACGTGCGCCGGGACCGACCCCAAGCGCTGCAGGAGAGGAGCCGCTTCCTGACCCCCGCACGGAAAACCCGCACCAAACGACCCCTACGCCGCCCCATACGCACGGGTCGGGGTCGCCCCGTGCCCCGCGCACGGCCCCACCGCGCCCCTTCCCACCCGCTCCGAGCCGGAGGGACGCGCGGCACCGAGCCCCGGTACTGCCGGGGCGAAAGGGGGGGGGGGGGAAGCGCTTCCCGCTGCCCCGCTCCGCACCGCGCGGAGCTCCGCCCCGCAGCCCCCCCCCCCCCCCCCCGCGGCAGCACCGTCGGGGGCTCCTCGGGGACCCCTCCGCCGCTCCCGCCCCGCCGGGCGCTCACCGGGCACGGGCCCGCGCTGCCGGAACCCCGCCGCCGCTGACAGCGCCGTCACTTCCTGCGCGGCCTCCGCTCCGCCAGGGCGGCGCTCGCGGGCCCTCCGCGCCGCTCTGTAGCGGAAGGGGCGGCGCGGGCCGCGGTGTCCGCTCCGCTCCGCGCCGCGCCGGGCCCGGCCGTGCCGCACGCCCCATGGCGCTGGAGCAGGCGCCCACCGACGGCCCCGCCGCCGCGCCCGCCCCGCCGCGCCTCTGCGAGCCCGGCCCCGCCGCGCCGCCCGACAGGTAGGTGCTGGGCCCGGCGGCCGGGGCGGGCGGCGGCGGCCGCGCACACACCTGTTTGTCCCGCAGCGGCGGCGCGCTCGCCGCCCCGGACGGCCCCGGCGGGCCCGGCGCGGAGGCGGAGCTGGAGCCGGAGCCGGGGGCGGCCGGCGGTGAGGGCGAGCCCGAGCCCGGGCCCGGCGGCGCGGAGGCCGGCGGCGCGGCGGAGGAGCCCGGCGCCGAGGCGGCCCCGGCCAGGCCCTCGCAGAACATCGCGGTGCAGGTGGGTGTCCGCGGGGGACGGGGCTGCCCGCGGCGCCGCGGGCGCTGCTGCGGGCCGGGTGGGGGGTGCTGCGGCGGCGGCTGATGGCAGCGATCTCCCGTCGCAGACCGACTTCAAGGCGGCCGACATGGATGTGAACACGGATCAGGACATAGAGAAGAACCTGGTGGGTATCGCAGCCCGCGCTGCTGTGCCCGGCGGAGGAGCCGGAGCTCTTCCCGCAGGCGGTTCATAGTCATTAACGCACCAGCCCTGGGCTTCTTGGGCTGTGCGCGTTAAAGGGGGATGCACAGTCCCGGCTGCGCCTGCCTTGGTCTTTGCCCGTCTAGAGCCTGAGCCTTGAAAGCAGAAGGCGTTTAACTGTGCCTTCGGCTTGACAGTGGCGCGTCCTGGGCTCCTACCCATTCCTGAGCGCTCCTGCGTGTGCCCGTGCTCTTGTTAGCGCGAGGGAAGGGGAAGGGTCTCCCTCGATTGCCACCCTCTGCTGCAGGACAAGATGATGTCTGAGAGGGCGTTGCTGAAGGAGCGCTACCAGGAGGTGCTGGACAAACAGAGGCAAGTGGAGAACCAGCTGCAGGTACAGCTTAAGCAGCTCCAGCAGCGGAGGGAGGAAGAGATGAAGAACCACCAGGTATTTGGCACAGTCCTCTCTTTGTCTCACCTCCCTTAGCACTGCTCTTACCCGACCGAGGCGGCTGCTTTGGCCTCATCGATTAAAATCAGAATGGATTTAGAACCCAATCCCTTACTTGGGAATTTTGCTCTTTATTTGCGTGGTGCTCGTTTGACTCTAGGAGATCCTGAGAGCGATTCAGGACGTTACAATCAAGAGAGAAGAGACAAAGAAGAAGATGGAGAAAGAAAAGAAAGAATTCCTGCAGAAAGAGCAGGATCTGAAGGCAGAAATCGAGAAACTCTGTGAGAAAGGCAGAAGGTATTTGGATGGACAAGAAGGGGCTTGCTTGTGGGGGAGGCACTGCTGAACCCTGATGTGCACCTGGTTAAGTAAAACAGGATCACTGGAAGCAGTGTTTTGGCGAGTGGTTTTGGACAGAGCTGTTTGGTTCTGGAGGGCTCTGCCACAGACACAGCACCAGTGTTTTACAGACGCCTCCGACTGGGTTTGAGGCAGTGGGGCATTGCTTTGCTGGTTCAGTGTATGGGTGGACAGTGCTAGGCAAGGGTAATGTGCAGCTCAGCTCCGCTGCTGCTGTCTCGGTGCCGGAGCAGGCTCTCATGGGCCTTTCCAAAGCTCTGCTGTAATGCAGGCTGCGTGCTTGGGGCCAAGAACCTCTCTATGTTCAGGGGGGGGTCTAATGCGAGCAAGACACAGGTTATTTGTGCAGCTGCGAAGGTTCCTTTGGGTGTTGAACGGAGCCATCCTGTCACATCACCAAGGGCTGATGTTTCTTACTCCGAGGGCTCGGGGATGGTTTGGGATAACGCTGCTTTGGTAACAGCTCCAAGAGCGCAGCTCCTGTTCCCCCCAGTTGCAGAGCTGTGTTGGCAGCGTGGCACAGCTCCCCACAGCGGGTGCTGGTTCTATGCCACACTCTTTGTGCAGTGTCATGATACAGCAGCATCTTTGCGCTGGAGGATGTTAGTGGTTGGTTGCTTTCAAATGGTTGTTGAATGGGGCAGCCTCCAAGTGTGGGGTAAAAAGCCTCCTGTGCCCGTGAGCTGTTCGCACTCGGGTTCAGGGCTGGTGATAGCCCCTCCACAGCTTGTGAGTCCACTTCTCCTTCCTCCCCTGTGCAGGTTGCTGAAGGAGCAGGAGGAGAAGGAGAACAAGATCGCGTCGCTGATTGCAGAGCAGTCTGATGAGAAGTGAGGCTCTTCCCGGCTTGACACTGCTGGGTTCTCCTTTCCTCCCAGTCCCTTGGCCTCAGAATGAATCCCATGCTGCTGGTGGGGTGGGCTGCAGAGAGCGCTCTAACAGTGCTGCCTGGGCTTTGTCTCCTCCTCCGGCAGCCCTGTCTCTGCCGTAAATCCTCCTTGATCCTGGTCACAAGCAGGCTTCAGATACTCGGGGCATAAAGATCCCATAGGATTAGAGTTTGTGCTCAGAGCATTGAGTTGGCTGTAACTGCTACCTCTGAGTGAATGTCAGCTTCCCAGAGTCAGGGCACACCTATTCTGTGTGTGCTTCCCACAGCTGCACAGCTACTCTCAGCGCTGGCACGCTTGGGTGTGTTAAAGCTGGGCAGAGAAGCTCCAGAGCAGGGGGTCAGCTCTGCTGCTCCACACCATCCCAGTGCCTGAGCCTGGCTGCTTCTGTTCTGTCTGCAGGCAGCTGTGGGAGATGGAGCTGGATAAGCTGAAGAACCAGCACAATGAGATCAACAGGAACATTCTTGAGGAGACAGAACGGGCCTGGAAGGCAGAGGTGATGTCTTACCTGCAAGCAGGTGTTGAAGAGGGCCTGTCTGAGATCCCAGATTGTTAATGAAGGATTGTGTGAAGCGAGGAGGGGTGCAGTGTGAGGCTGTCCCCTCACTGTGGGACAAGAGAAGGCATAAACAAGTATCAGTGCAGTAAACCCGGGTCTGGAGTGGTGCCTGGTGCGCTCAGCGTGGCTCAGCGAGGAGGTGATGGTCCAAGGAGGAACAAGGGAGCACGAGAACTGCTCCTCACTGCGGGGCCTCTCTCTGCTAGATCCTGTCTCTGGAGAGCCGGAAGGAGCTGCTGGTGTTGAAACTGGAAGAGGCAGAAAAAGAAGCAGAGCTGCATCTCACCTACCTCAAGTAAGTCCGTGCTGCCTCCGAAATGGCAGGTAACTCGTGTCCCTGTGCGCCCAGCCCCTCTTCCTCCACCTGCACTGGAGGTTTGACTGAAATCAAGCTTTCCTGTGGCTTGCTTGCTAAGTTAATGTGATTCAGTAGTGTTGCAAAGCAAGGGTACGTGCGGCCGTGCTTACTGCCCGTTGCTGTTTGCCTGCTGAGCACGTGCTGTGCCCTAGATGAGTGCTGTGGGTGCAGTGTTGAGCCCACGGCCTTGTGTCTGTCCACCAGATCAATGCACTCCGGTGGCACCACGTGCTCTCCTCTTCCCACCAGCCAAGGAGGGGGACGCAGGAGCCTTTGGGGGTGACCTGTTCCCGCTGTGCTGCCCGGGAGAGCACGGTGCCGGTGGGAAAGCGTAGCTGTGCTTGCAGGTCTGCGCCACCCACACTGGAGACCATGAGGCCGAAGCAGGAGTGGGAGATGAGGCTCAACAGGATACGAATGACCAAGGAGAGCGTCCGAGTGAGTCCCCAGGCTCCCGGCCTGACACCGGGCAGCTCTTCACACTGGTGCTACTTCGTGTGCAGTTACAGCCCTTTCTGGGAGAGGACCAAGATGTGTGTCCAAAAGCCTGGCACTGCCTTTGTAAGCAGCAGCAGTGATTGCCTGCCTGCAGCTTCAGGCTTGTGTGTGGACAAGCCCCATGGGGGTGAAAGCTGTCAATGGAGAGGCAGTTACTGTTTCTCCTGTCCGGTCCTTTGCATTCTCTGCCTGCTGTGGAACCAGAGGGTGCCCAGGGTAGGGCCTGCAGCCGTGCTGGGGCTGGTGGTGCTCTGCCCAGGCAGGGGGGTCTGCCTCCGGCAGCCTCTTCCCTAAGCACATCTGTTTCTTTGCTCTGTGCTAGGATCAGTTCAACGACCACATTCAGATGGTGAGGAACGGAACCAAGCTGAGCAGTCTCCCGCAGATCCCCACGCCAACGCTGCCCCCCCCGCCCTCAGAGGTGAGAGTCTCTCCAGCCCCGCACAGATGGGTTTGCGCTGCAGGGAGGTCCCTGTGACGCTCAGGGCCTGTACCTGGCTGTGCCTGTGCTGCGTGCACTGATGGAGGCTGGGGGGGACTGCGTCTTCTGGAGGCCCGTGCTTGTCCTCTGTCTGTCTGTGCCTCCCTGCAGAGGAGGGGAAGGGGCCTTTCCCCTTTGCCTTCAGGAGCAGAGCCACCAGTGCCTGTGGTTCAGTGCTGCTCCCGTGTTGGCTGGGAGGAGGGCGCTCAGCTCTGCTTTCAGATGGGTTTATTCTAACCAGCCTTTTCCTCTCCCCCTGCTTTTCTTTCTCAGACAGATTTCATGCTGACAGCATTCCAGCCCAACCCCTCCCTTACTCCCAGGCTCCCGTTCCCCATCGGACCGGTCCCCGTGCCCATGGTCATGCCGAGCGCTGATCCCCGCGCGCTCTCCTTTCCCCTCCTGAACCCTGCCATCTCCAGGCCCAACCAGCCCTCCCCTCCGCTGCCCGCTTCCCAGGGAAGGAACAGCCCCGTGGTGGCCTCGCTGATGGGCACGCACAGCCCTCATGTGGCCCCCGCTGCCTCCATCCCACCGCCGCCGGGGCTGGCAGGCGTCAGCGTCGCTCCCGAGTTCCACAGGCTGCAGCCAGCCGACAAGCTGGAAAAGCTCCTGGACAAGCTGCTGACTCGGTTCCCGCAGTGCAACAAGTGCGTGCCTGGTGGTGTCCCTCCTGAGGGGTCCGTGCCGAGGGCACCCGCTGCTCTGCAGGGATGTGGGGTGCCCCCCGTGCTGGCGGCGCTGGGGGGTCTTAGCAGGCTGCTGTCCACGCAGGGCCCAGCTCACCAACATCCTGCAGCAGATCAAGACTGCCCGGAGGACCATGGCGGGCCTGACCATGGAGGAGCTGAACCAGCTCGTGGCGGCCAAGCTGGCGGAGCAGCAGGAGCGGGCAGCGGCCGGGGCTCAGGTGGGAATGGGATGCTTGTGTGACTCCAGCTTTCCCTTGGGAAGTTTATCTGTCCTTTCCTTCCGGGCTTCTTTGATGCGCCTTGTTTCCCTTGCTGCAGCCTCTCAGCCGCATCAGGGCACCCATGTTCTCTGCCCCTCTGCCCCAGATCAGCACACCCATGTTCCTGCCCCCGGCCCAGGTGGCTTACCCCGGAACAGCGGCGCACGTAAGGCTTTTGGGCTTTCCTGGAGCACTTTGCCATCCCCATGGAAGTCGAAGGGAGGAATCGGTCGCGCTGCGGCCCTGGCTGCAGCTGGTGGGACGGGTGGCTGGAGTGTGGATTAGGTGATCCGAGCTGGCGTGCCTGACTTCTGTTCCCTGTCTCCTTTCTGTCCCTTCGCTGCTTGTGCCAGACCCCGGCTGCCTGCAAGCTGTGTCTCATGTGCCAGAAGCTGGTGCAGCCCGGTGACCTTCACCCCATGGCCTGCTCGCACGTGCTGCACAAGGAGGTGAGTGCTCCCACACTGTGCTGTGTGTTCCTTGTCACACTTCCTAGTGCAGGTCCCCTCTGGGGGCCCTGGGGGTGTGTAGTGAGTCCCTGTTGCACTGGGAGCTTGCCTGGAGCAGGATGTGATCAATAACCAACTCTGCATCCTCTCATCCCTCCTTCCTGTGCTCTGACCTGGGCAAATCTGGGAAAATGGTGTATTGAGGAGGGTCTGATGGTCCTGCTGGCGCGAAGGGGGCTCCCTCCATGTGGTGGCCTCAGGATGGAGGCTGTCACCGCGGAGTGAAGGCAGCCATCCCTTGAAATGCGTGCCCTGGCCGGCGCTGCCCAGCAAGGAGCGCTCACAGCACTGTGCGCGTTGTGCCCGTGGCTCCTGACTCATGCTCTCTTCCAGTGCATCAAGTTCTGGGCCCAAACCAACACAAACGACACTTGCCCCTTCTGCCCAAGCCTCAAATGACGCTACTGGAACAGAGCGGTCCCACGGGAGGAGTTGCTGTGAATAGACAGGATGAGTTCTAAGATTTCTACAGCTCTATATTTATACGGCCATGTATACACATGTACATTTTTATTATATAGGTAATGTGTGTATAGAAAGTCTGTATACATACAAATTCATAAATAAAGTGTGTATATTATGCAGTGACCGGGTGCTGCTCCTCCCTTCTTAGCTCGCAGCCTTGCTGCCTTTCTCTTGAGTGGGAACGGGTAGCCTGGGACGCGGATGCTCACCATAACCACCTCTTCTTGCCAAGCTCCTGCTCCGGGCTGGCATTCCTGGAGCTCCATGCTGGCCCCAAGCCATTCCCCCCCCAGGCCACCTCACTGCCCCGTGCCCCAGCCATCACCCAGCACTTCCCCTCTGGGCAATGACCAGCTTCGAGGCGAGCAGCAGCTTTTGTGGTCTCTTTTAATGTCATAATAATTTACCGTGTAACATTCATTGTTCTTACATAGACAATAGGTTACAGAGTACTGGGGCCTGCAGCGACAGCGGCGGTACCCATCCCGTCCTGTCCCCGTCGCCCTCCTGTGGGCAGAGGCTGTGCCTGGTGCTGCAGCTCGGGGGCACCATCCTGCTGCTCTTCCCTGCCTCTCCTGTACTTCCTCCTGAAGCCGGGGATGCCGCGCTGACCCTTCTCCATGGATTTCGGTGGGGTTTCAAGGTGCTCAGCACCACTTCAGATCTCGCACTGGCTCTGTAGCGTTTCCCCCCTTTATTTGCAGTCTGTGGCACAGATTCAGCCCCTGGGGTGCAGCTTGCCGGGGTCTGGCCACAGCCCTTGTTCCTAGGCAGCCGCTTGCCAGCGCGGGTTAAGGCAGTGTTCCAGCAGAGTCCCGGGCTCCTGGGCAGGCAGGTCCACGCGCTGCGGCAGCAGGGCTGGATGGTTGCAGGTTTGGAGCCAGGCATGGCGCGGGCACTGCTTGCAAGCACTGCTGGTGAAGCGGGTGCATGGAACGGGCTGCGGTGGTGGCTGCTCCTACCCTGTGCCCGTCTCCTCCTCCCACCTCGCGCTGCCTCTCTTGCAGCTTTCCCCAAAGCACTGCGTGACTGCAGGAGCGGCTTTCCAGGTGGTGGTTACAGCAGCCCTGCCCTGCCCGAGCTGCCACCTCGGCCCCGGCACACTGAGGAATGCTGCCCTTCAGTGGGTGAATTTTGGTGTTTACAACAAAGCACTTGCCTGTCCCAGGCGGAGCGGCCGGGAACTACGGCATTCCCAACTGCCCGCAGCCCCAGGGGAAGGGGCCTGCAGCCGCAGGTTTGTCCTCATGGACCAGGCCCTCCTCCCTGCGCTGGTGGAACACAGTGAGCACAAAAGCACCTCCTGTGCTCGGTGTCCATTCTGCTCTCTGCCTTCTCCATCTCCGCCACCCTCTTGCATCCCTCAGTCTCCATCACCACCCCCCCTCCACAAAGGGCTCCCGCAGGACGCTGCTGAGCGAGCCCTGGCCATGGGTTGCAGCCGAGGCCCCAGGGCTGAGCAGAGACTAAAGAGATTTAAAAAAACCCAAACCAAACCCCTTAACGTTGGGGTTGGAGCACTCGGATTTCAGCGCTGGAATTAAAAATAGAGCTATATGTGTGTATGGTACAGGTGAGAAGCTGGGGCGCGGCGTGGGACCTGCTATATACACGCTGATGGGCGCAGCTGCACTACCAGTGACTCGCATCAGATATATAAAAAAGAAATAAATACAACTGGGTTTAAAAAAGAAGGAATGCCGCAGTCCCAGAGCTGCGGGCGCCTCGGCAGCGGGAGCCAGGGCTGGGATACACGGACGAGGACGCAGAGGGAGCAGAGGAGCTGCTGTGCCCGGCAGCGAGGCAGGGCAGGGGCTGCGGCACGGGCTCCCCTATGGCTTTGAACGGGCGGGTGGGCTGGGGAGCACCGTGTCCTTCCGTCCCTCCCCATGGGGCCGAGGCTGCTCCCATCCCCTGGGGAACGTGGCGAGCGAAAGCGGAGCGGGGTGAGATGGTTGCGTGCTCCTGCCTGTCCCCAGGGAGCAGGGAGTCCTGCGCTGGCGGCACTTGCACAGAGCAGGGGAAATGGCTACAGCGGATGGTGTCCAGGGGAGCAGGAGGTGGGGAGGGAAAGCTCTGCCTCTGGCAGCTCCTGTCCGGGCAGCCCCAGGCTGGTCCTGCATGGCTACCTCCAAAAGCCTGGGGCTGGGAAGCTGCAGAGATGTGAGCTCTGGAGTCCGGCTCAGCAGGTATCCAGGCAGGGAGCTGCACAGGAAGGCATGGCTGCAGCACAGCGCACACATGCACAGCTCCCTGCATGGAGAGCTGCAGGGTGGGCTGAGAAGGGATGCTGCACAGGGATGGAGGGCGAAAGGGGCAGGCAGGGGATGGCTCATCAGCGTGACTCCCCAACAGGCAGAGCCCCCAGGGGCCAGGAGGGTCTGTGCTCCCCGCGCCGCTGCTCTGCTCCACGCTGCAGCCCCCAGAGCAAGGTCCGACCTGTCCCTGCCCCACTGCCTCACCTGCACCCTGGGGCCGCCCCGGTGTTCCACCATCACTTCAGCAAGGATATGTCATCAGCGAAGTCGTCGTGGTCCCGCCGCAGGCAGTGGAAGCAGCGCCACTGGAACACCATGAGGCAGAGGGGCAGCATGAAGAGGGCGCAGATGGCTGCCATCACGTAGGCGATGGTCATCAGGGTGGACTCGTCCGTCTGCGGGATGTTGTAGCCGCAGTCCTCCATGTTGGAGTGCAGGTAGGGCCCCTCCACCGCGGCCGTCCGGAACTCGTCGTGCACTGGGGGGCAAAAGGCAGCGCCATGGTCACTGCAGCATCCACATCCCCTCTGCCACTCCCTCCCTGCAGGCCCAGCCCTCACCGTGGCAGGCGCTGACAGCAAAGCCGATGCGCTTGCGGGCACGGTCGAAGACCACGTAGAAGCCCTCCATGATCACAGCGCCCATGACAGTGCCCGTGGAGGACTGGGAGATGGCGAACTTGTAGCAGTCGTCCTGAGAGGTGGCCACGTCCTCCACCGGGCGCAGGTATTGCTGCAGGAAGAGAGATGCCAGTGGGAATGGGACAGGCAGCTGCGCCCACCCAGCAGCGGCACTAGGCAGGGTCAGCGCTCACCTGGGGCAGGATGGTGATCCGGAAGGACTGGTTGGTGGCCTCCCCCATCAGGTAGAGGGACAGGACCGGGAAGATGTGCCAGGGGGTGGTGCCAACCTGCCAGCAAACCAGCTGCTCCCCCAGCCAGAAGCCATCCGGGAACTTCTCCGTCTGCCAGAGGGAAGGGAAGTGAGCAGAGCCGTGCCGGGCGGGCAGCACTGATGCTCAGGCTGGTGAGAGGCAGCCACGCTGCCCGCAGCCCTGCGCTGGTGTGGGGCCGTGCCCACAGGGGAGGGAGGGAATGGGTTTCACTGACCGAAGAAGCCGTTTTGATGGATTTCACCGCAGCCTCAAACACCTTCTTTGGCAGCCTGAGGTTGGTGGTCCCGCTGTCCACGATACTCTTGTCATAGTTGTACTGGGGGCAGAGGAGGAGTGAGCAAGACGCAGACCCAGCCTTGCTCCCCTCCCAAAGCCCCTCAGCAGGAAGGCGCATGCTGCAGTAGCAGTGACACAGCAGATGCCCTGCTGCCCACTCACCTCTTTGCAGTCCATGTTCAGGTCCTGCCCGTTGACCTCCAGCTTGACGATGATGACCTCGTAGTACCACTCCTTCCGGATGGGTGTGTACCAGATGTCACCCACATACAGTGAGCGGTCAATGCCACCGATGATCTGCAGCAGGGACAGAAAGGGGATGCCATGGTGTCCTGCCAGCTCCAACGGGGCACACCCCATGTGGGCCTCTCTGGTGCCCCTGCAGCAGAGCACTCACCATGCTGCCTCCCACCGATGCCAGCGCCTCCGTCTCATTAGGGGAGAAGCCTGCCCCACAAAGCTGGAGGGAGAAGATGTTGGGCACCCGCGTCTGCTTCACCAAGGAGTCAAAGAAGGGCTCCAGGCTGTCATCGGGCTGGTGTGAGGAGAAAGCAGAGGAAGGACAGGGATGTCAGTGCCGACCATCCTCCAGGGGCTCTGCATGCCCCGGGGAGCTCCCACTGCTGGGACCACTGTGCCCGCAGGGACCCCAGCTCTCTATGCTGCTGGAGCTCAAGGTCATCAGCACAGCTGGAAGCTGGGCCCCGGGACTGAGCAGAGCAGGGCTCACCCTGGCGATCTCGGCGTACGCCAGCCCCAGGATCCCTTCCCAGTTGGAGCCATTGATGAAGAATTTGTCTGACTCGGTGATGGCAGCAATGTTGGCTCTGACGGTGACGTTGGGGCCGTGGGGAATGGTGACAAGGTCGGTGCCCAGCTCCCCTTCCCACTTGCCCTGGGTGTAGGGCACATACACACCCTTCCGCAGGTCGCGGTAGGTGCTGGACCTGCAATGGCATCAAAGAGCTGTGTGGACCCATGCTGTCCAAGAAGGGACAGCATGGGGCCAGGGCTGGCATCACTGTGCTCTCTGTGCTCCCCCAGCATACTCACAGCTGCCGCTGGTAGTATCTCCGGAGGAAGGGGTGAGGTGCAGCTCCGACAGCGAAGTTACTGCTCCCTGTGTCCACCAGGATGTTCAGCTGGAGACGGAAGAGACACAGGGTGGTCAGACTGCAGTGGGACCCTGCTGTACCATCCACCGGGCTCTATGGCTCTGCAGGTGAGCGGTGCTTTCCCTAGCCCCACGGCAGGCACATGGTTGCTGCTGTACCATGTGCATGTGTGGGGCTGGAGGCAGCAGCAGCGAGATGGGCTCCCTGCATCCCCTTGCTGGGAAACCCGATTTGCTCCCAAAGCTGGTCGGAGGACTGATGGCACAGCACTGCGCACCGCTGGCTCTGCTAATCAGCCACCCGTATGCTGAGCCCGGCTCCCGGTCCCCTTCTGCCTGTGCCCGGGATTACGAGCTCAGGCAGGGCTTGGCACACATCCCACCGGCAGGATCCTGCCCCCAGCTGAACCCTGCCTGCAGCACCAGCACTGCAGGGCTTCGGCCCTTAATCTGTGGAGCAGAGGGGAGAGGAGGAGGGTGATGAGCTCCTGCTAATTCGCAGAAGCCCTGGGCTACAGCCACCGGAGCTTCCTGCACAGTGCACTGACAAGGGTGATTGCAGGCAGCATGTGCTGGGGGGCCCTTAGGACACCCTGCACTGTGCTGGGGACAGGGACAGGTCCCCCGACCCCAGGCTCCCCTCTGGCCCAGGGGGACATTGCAGGCCATGGGTGAAGATCAGAGCTGCACGTTTGCCCCCTTGGGTGAGCACCAGGAGCTGCAGGGAGCCCCCTGCGCATCCCGACCTTCCCATGGCAACGCAGCATCTCCAGCCTCGGCTGCTGCACCTGGACCATCCCCAGGGTGGCTCTGTTTGATCAGTGGGTAGGGGCCATCTGCTCCACACAGCTCATCTCTGCTGGTCCCTGGGGTACCCCAGGAGATGGGTTTCCCAGGAGAAAGACCTTCGGAGCTGATGCTGCAGGGAGAGGAGGATGCAGGTGGCGGGGAGAGACTCTGCTCTCATGGCAGAGAAGATGAAAGGTGGGAGGAAGATGGACCAGGGGGCATGGAGGGGTGCACAGACCGCATGTGTGCCTTTGAGAAGGATGCACACACCCCTACGGACAGACACGCTCTGTTCTCCTGCGTATGCGCAGCCATTACTCTCTTATTTCGTGTGAATCTCTTAATTCCATTGCAGTGCCAGGAGGAATCCAGCTCAGCGCACACACACTCGCGCCTGCACACGCACCATGTTCACGTCTGGATGGAGTCCAAGGCTGGAAGATGCTGCCCAAAAGGGTGAAAAGCACCCTGGAAACAGGTGGTTCGCAGGGAAATTGTGTGGCAGCTGCGACACGTGGCAGGAGATGATGAAATCCCATTGGAAACAAGGTTTTAGGAATAATCTCCTCCCTTTCCCCCTCAACATCCCCTGCCAGAGCAGAGAATAAATCCCAGGCACGCAGGGACACCACGAGACCCCATTCCTGCCTTCCTCCTCTGGCCATGGTTCGCATCCCACTTGTGTTGCTGTCTCCCACCACGTGCTGTGCTGGATGGAGCCGGCTCGAAGGGAGAAGCCAGGCTTTATCTCAGAGGCTGCGTGGGCTCTGCGTGTTCTGGCAGCACCAGCCTTTGTGGTGGGTGGGAAGCGCGCGGGAACCAGCCCTATGCTGGAATGTGGACCCTCGAGCACAGGCCCGATGTGCTGCAGACAGCGGTAGGCGATGGTGTGTGCACAAAGGAATCGGGCTGAGCTCACCCATAAGAGAGGGGAGGAGCTGCTCCAGGCAGCAAGCACCTCGGCACCCATTCTGTAAGCAGCACAGCAGCAGATGGTGCCACACACGGGCGCTCTCGGACACAAGGGATGCTGCTGACGGGACGGAGCAGAGCCGGGTGATGAACCGGCTCTGCCCTGCGGGCATCGCTGCCTCCCCACGCTGCCCATGGCCCTGCTGCAGCCACGACCTGCAGCGAGCCCCGCAAACAGCAACCTCTGGCGCATTCCTCGGGTCCGGAGGAGCCAGGCTTGGTCCTGGCACATGCCCGCAGCCGGGCGATGCTGGCAGGCGCAGGCAGCACCGCCAGCCCCTCTCCGCCCACAACCGTGTGGCAGCATCCTTCGGCTGGCAGCAGGGACGGATGCACCGATGCAGCCCGGCACGCACAGCACCGAGAGGCCCCCGCAGCACACCCGGCTCCGCGGGTGACCTTCGGCTCCCCCCGTCGGCCCCGCTGACCGCCACCCCCCCCCCACCCCGTGGCGGGGCGTCCCTACCTTCTGCGGGGGGCTGCCCACCGTCATCTCCACGTAGTAGCCCTGCCCGGACTTGCCCCGCAGGTTGTCGATCATGTCCACGAAGCCGCCGGCGCCGCGCTCGGCCTCCTCCGGCGCCCGGCGCGCCCGGGGACCCGGCGGCGGGGCCGCGCCGCCCCGCAGCGGCAGCCGGATGCGCGGCGGGGCCGGGAGGGCGCCCGCCCCCAGCCACAGCAGCAGCCAGGGCCAGGCGGCAGCCATGGCCGCGGGCCGGACAGCCCTGCTCCCCGCGGGGAACGGTGCCTATGGGGCCCGCAGCGCCCCGCGCCTCGGCCGGGCGGCCGCGCCGGGGCCGAGCGGGGCGGCGGGCATGGCGGCGCGGCGCTCCCCGCCCCGGAAAGCGCGATGGCGCCCGCCCGCCCCCCGCCCTGCCGGCGGAAGCGGCGGCGGCGGCCGCGGCCCCGCGCGGCTCCCGCGGCCTCCCCGCGGCCCCCGGCCCCGGCTGAGGCTCGGCCGGGCCCGGGGGGCCCCGGCGCGGCCGGGGCGAGCCGCGGGCCGGGGCCACGCGTCGCCATGGCAACCGGCGGCGGGGCCCGCCCCGCCCGCACTACAGTCCCCGGCAGGCGCCGCCGCACTGGGACGTCACGCACCCCTCCAGCCAATCGCACGCCGGGTGGCCTCTGCGGACCAATGGCAGTCGGCCGGGGGCGGGCGTTACCGCCGCCCGGGACCCGGATGTGACGGCGGCTCCAGGCAACCCGCGAGCGTCCGTGGAGGCGGCGGCGGCGGCGTGGCCGGGCCGGGGCCGGGGCTCGGGGCTCGGGGCTCGGGGCTCGGGGCTCGGGGCTCCGGGGTTCGGGGCTCGGCCGTGCGCGGTGAGCTCGGGGCCGGGGGGAGCGGGTGGGCCGGGAACGGGGCCCACCCCCGCCTTGAGGGCGGGAGCGGGTCTCGAGCGCGTCCCCGCGTTCGGGATCGTTGATGGGGTCCGTTCGGGGCGGCAGCGGCGCGGCCCCGGGATTTAAGCCCGGGATTAACCGTTGCTCCTGAGCCTCCCTTTACATAAGGCTCTAAACGCGGCGCGGCGGAGGCGGCGGCTCAGCGCCGGGCATGTGGGGCACGTCCTGCAGCCGGGGCGCACCGCTGCGCGCGGGATGCTCGGCCCCCCCGGTCCCTGCTAGGACACCGAGTGCGGTTGATCACTGTGGTTCCTGTGTCGCTTCCTTCATGCCGCCAGACGCAGACAGCCATGGAAGAACCTGTGGTGCGCATTGGTGACCAGATCATCCTGGAAGAAAATTATGATGAGACCTATGTCCCCAGTGAGCAAGGTAACGGATCCTGTCCTCCCAGGAGCTGGGATTCGTGCATGCAGCTCACTTCTAGTGTATAAAGGAAATAGGAATTGGGCAGAGTATGAGGGTAGAATAAATGGGATTTTGCAGAAGACAGAGTGAACTATTAACTCTCTGGTTGTAAAGAGAAATGCCATTTTGCAGTCTCTCTCCAGCCTGGCAGGCAGTCGTGGCACTGTGTGTCCACTGACACATGGGCCATGCAGGCAGCGCTGTTTCCCCTGGGTGCCCCTGGGCTTTAGTTGGGGAAGTTGGCATTATTACTTAGTGCCTGGTGCAGATCATCTCCACTGCTTCCTCTTCTGTTTTCCAGAAGTCCAGGATTATGCCCGGGCGATTGGAATCGACCCCAAGAAGGAGCCAGAGCTGCTGTGGCTGGCCAGGGAAGGCATCGTGGCCCTGTTACCACCTGGGTGGAAGCCTTGGTGAGAGCTCTGTCAGTGGCTGAGTTCCTGCCCTTCCCCGCTCTGTGCTGCCCACGTCAGTGGCAGTCTGATGGGGGCAATGCCACAGGAGATGTACCTCCTGTGGATGGGGAGCTCGGGTCTTTTTGGGGTGGTGGAACAGAGGGAAAGAGCATTTGGGAAGTTGGCTGTGGATGTGAGCAATCTCTAGGAGTGCTTCCTCACACCAGTCTGTCTTTGGGCTCTTGGTGATCCAGTAAGGATGTGCTGGAACATGCAGCTATACCTGTATGTGCTCTTTCATCTTTTCATGGTGTTTTTGCCATACAGCCAAGACATCACTGGCGAGATCTATTACTTCAACTTTGCTAACGGCCAGTCTGTGTGGGACCACCCGTGCGATGATCACTACAGAGAGCTTGTCATTCAGGAGCGAGAGAAGCTGCTGGCATGTGGCAGCTTGAAAAAGAAAGAGAAGAAGAAGAAAGAAAAGAAAGAGAAGAAGAGCAAGAAGGAGAAGCAGTCACTGAAGCAGCTTGCTGTGAGTAGGCTTCACCTGCAGTGCTTCTGGGGAGGCTGGGCAGAGAGTTCACATGATAAATACATGCTTTTGGGAGAAGCAGAGGTGAGGCTGCGGTCAAGTTACCTGTTGTTGCGGTCATAGGTGCTGTCCAGAAATGTCATTGTCTTCCTCTGGGAATAGCCGGATCGTTTTGCTCTGTTCTGCCCAAACTCTTTGTCCATAAGTAATTGCCTCAGTTTAATAAGAAGTTACTGAATCTCCTGTTCTGAAGTAAGAAATGATCTGAAAGGTCAGTGTGTTTAATGTTAATGGATTGCTGTGCTGCTGGGGTTGGCCAGCTGCGGCTCCACCGCGTTGGTAACCAGCATGTGGGAGTGCTCACTGATAAGAACTATGACTATAAATATCAGATAAAGTGCAGATTACCCTGCAAGTTTTAATTAGCCCAGTGGAAGTGGGTTTATCTTTGCTGAAGGACAGCTGACATCCTCTGCGCTGCATTAACTCGGAGTTAATGGCCGTCTGCAGAAAATAATCAGTGCGATTTATTCTGTTACAGTGGAATATGTGATTTATTCTGTTGGCATTGCTGTGGCAGTGACTTTGTGGAAGAAGGATTGGTGCCCATTCATCTCCCTGTTCCTCAGCCTCAGAGTGATTTACCTCTGCTTTCAGTCTGCAGCCTGGTGCAGACACAGCGCAGAGGAGCTGTCATGTCTGAATGTGCACGTGCTCTGCTGAAGCGTGAGCTGGCATATGTGCTGCAGAGAAAACCCTGGCGTATGTGTGCTCCAAGCTGAACCTGTGCAGTGTGTCATGGGGTGGGAACTCCATGGCCATGGTCACGTTTCTGGGGGAGGATAACTTGATGTCAAACATGAGCTGCTCAGAGGGCTCCTGGATGGCTCCCTGAGCTCTTGCTCCCCTTTGAAGGGAAGAGGTGTATTCAGGAGCTTCTTGTGGATGTGCTGCAGCAGAGCTGCTTTGTGCTGTCTGTAACTTTTCCACTGGTGTAAGGTGAGAAAGCAGCCTGGATCTCTGTCTAAAAGAAGGTGGTAGTTGCAGCTTGGGGAGAGTAGGAGGCTTCTTGCCATCAGAGCGGTTTCTCCTTCACTCATTTCATGCTGTGCAGAGCAGCAGGGCAGAAGGGGAGCTGCCCAGTTTGCCTTGGGTACATGGCACTGGGTAAGAGCCTTCCCAGACGGTGCTGTGTGTGGGTACATGTGAGCTGGTGTGGTGGCTGTTGTTGCTTTGGTTTGGAGTGATGCCCACTGGTTTTCTAAATTGTCTTGCTGCTGCAAAGTAAATCACTGCATTCAGATGGGCCTTTGGAAGACAAAATGTGTGAGTAAATGAAAGCGTGTATCATGTGCTGGGCGTTGCTGGGCGCTGGGTCTCACAGGCACAGTGCAGGTGGGTCTTGTGTGGGCCCGGTCCTGTCTGTTGTGAGGATCCATGTCCCGTGCTGTGTCAGTGAGCCCTGTGCACATTCCAGCCCGCAGGCATGCCGCTGGCACCCGTGCAAGTGCCCCCGGGGGGCCTGGCCCCGCTGCGTGGTGTCCCACCACCTCTGCTCCCCGGCCTGCGCCCCAGCCCGCTCCCCCTGCAGCACTGCAGCCCTGCGCCTGCCAGCCTCAACACTGGAGCACAGGTAAGTCCTGGCTGTGGGAATGAGCTGCAAAACATCTCAGGATGGGAACACTGAGGAGCATTTGTGGTTTCTTGTAATGCTTTTGTCTGTTAAAGCCCACTTCCCTGCTGTCCCTCACCATAACTCTCTTTGCTGTTTCTAGGGAGCCCAGTACTAAATCTGTGCTAAGCTTTCTTCTGCTATGATTAGCAGATTTAAAGAAAGAACTGCTTCAGTTACCGTTGGCGGGAGAAGTCTGTTAAGTTCATCTTAGTAGAACATTGTTGTGTGTGATAGCGTTACAGATAATGTAATGTAATAAACCATATTGTCCCTCAACTATTTGCAATGAATAAGAAGTGAAAAGCAGAGTTTTCTGGATGAATGCAAGGTTTCCAAGCAGGTGAGAGGATTATAGAAAGTGACCTTTGGGTCAACAAAACAAGCATTAACTGGTAACAAATTGATCTTTTGAAAGGAAACAAAACCAATGTAGTGCAAAACATACAGATCAACACCTTCACTGAAGGTTTTAGTCTGGCTAAGTCTTATCACTGGTGATCTCAAACACTGTTTTTATTGTGGACTTAACCAGTGTTTTGAGGCACAGGCAGGTTTTGCAGATGTCATCCTAGAGGACAGGACCCTCTTTGCTCTAAGGGAAAGCGTGGCCTCATAAGGAATATATGCTCTCCCAGCTGGACATGGCTCTAGCAGAGCACGGGTAGCAGCATAATCCCGAGCACCTTCTTGGAATTCAGCAGCTCCCCTGCTGCTGGCCAGCCAGTCTGAGTGGGTTTATATCTCTCCCTTTCCCTTGGCTGTCCTCTCACCTCCCTTCTGTTTGACCCCACAGCCTGCAGAGTCCTGTAAGGCCACCAACCAGATGAAGAAGTCACTGGGCTTGGCCTGCAAAGAGGAGAGTTCCTTGAACCCAGTGGCTGTAGATAAAGGGAGAAGTGAAGAGGAAGAAAGTGAAGATGAGGTGGGTTGTGCCTTGGTTCTTAATGTGAGTCAGTAACTGTAGTGCATGAGACCTCAAAGAATGAAAACTGATGCTCTGGTGGTTGCCCATAGCTGTTCCATTTGACTCAGGGCCTTAGTTGGTGCTGCACTTCCTCTGTGTTGTTGGGTCACCAAAAAGCATCTAATCCTTTTCTGTCCTGATACTCCCTATAAGTCATTGTCTGCCATGAGGTAATTCCAAAAGGAAGGGGCTGAAGGTCTGTTGCCTTAGAGTAGTGCTATAGCTTTACTGTCTTATTTTGTGGCTTAGGAACCCCCAGTGCCTCCTATGTGCTGAAGGCATTGCAGAGGTCAGAACTCAGTTTTCACCATCCCCTTTTTACTTTTCAATGCTTTAGAGTTTCCATGAGACACGAGGACTGTTCAAAAACCTGCACATAGATGTCAGTGCCCTGGGAGGCAGCTTTGACTCCGAGGTAAGCCATTTGTGAGCAGGACCAAGCTGGAGCAGGCTGATGGAGAGGGAGGCACAGCAGCAGGGTTGGGGAGTGTATGAGAAGCCAGATGCTGTCTGCAGGGGACAGGGGGGTGTGTGTTGGAGGCAGATTTGTGCTTGGAGGAGGATGCTTGTGGTTTGGTAGGTGGATTTGAGGAGATAGGCATCCTTGCCCATGTTGGAGCTTTGTTTCATTGTAAAGCAGAGAAATCCAAGGTGATGTAGGTACGACAGGCAGGCTGGAGAAGGGCTCTTCAACAGCAGAAAGGTGAGAGCCTCAGAGCAGAGAGGTGCCACTGTGCTTGCTGTAGGAGGAAGGCTTGTTGAGGAAGGTTTGCTTCTGCACTGCTTGTTTCAGTGAGTGCAGAAAGAAGTCTTGTTCTCAGCTGAAGTGGCAAGGGTGCCACTGGGGAGAGCAGAGGGGAATGTGCTCTGGAAATGCCTTTCTCACGCAGTTCCACAGGAACCTTTAACCTTCCATGTGGACTGCATGTGGTCACCTAAAAGCTGTTTTCTTTCTTCTTGCACTGCTGACATTCTGTGGCTGGGGCACAGTGTCAGCAGTGACTTGAGGACACGTGTGGGCTTGTGCAGGCATTGCCTTTCCATGCCTCTTAGCAGCGATGAGGCTTCAGGTGACAAGGACACAATGGGAAGCGCGTGGCAAGCAGCTCTGGTGACGCAGCCTGACGGTGCTGACATTAATCCTGTCTCAGTGCTTTGATACCCCGTTCCGCTGCCTGAAAGGCAAATTAATTTCTTGTAAAGAGTTTTACAGTATTTCCCTTATCCTGTTCCCTGCACACAAAAACTAAGCTGTCAAGGACTTTGATAGTGAACCCATTCGCAGTGCTGGATGGAAACTGCAAAGGCTTATGCTAAAGCAGGGAGAAAGAAAGGGCTGACTCTGGTCTCCAAACAGGCAGCAGCCTTTTAGGGTCCAGTTCATCACTGGACTGTTCACGTGTCCAGAACAGAGCTGTCTTGGCATTTCAGTGCAGGGCCTGAGGAATCTATCGTGAAATGGCACTTGCTGCCCAGCAGCCAGGCTTCCTTAACCCAGATGGGAGGCACCTTAGTCCTGATACTGGAGCCCCACTGGAAAAGGTAATTCTGGTGTGCTTCCATGAGATGGCAGTAGAAAAGCATTCCTATGGGCGAGCCTCAGCCTGGTTCTCCAGCTCCCTTACAAAGCAGAGGGGAGGAAAGGATTTGCAAAGCAAGCCTTACGGGGGGAGGAAATCCAAGGGGTAATGGGGTGAAGTGATAAAACCCTCGTGGCCTCCTGTAGCGTGTGCATCAGGGTCGAATGCCTGTATTCAGGGAAAACAAGCGTGAGGGTTTAGTGACTTGCTGCAACAGAAGGATGCTGGGGGAGAGTTCCACCATCGAAGGTGGAATAGGTGTCTGGGGAGAGGGAAGAGAGATGGAAAGGAATGCTGCCTCCCTCTGTGGGCTTTTCTGGAGCAAGGAGGGAGTTAGCTGGGAAAAAGGCAGTGCAAATGAAACCCAAGTCAGGTGCTGGGGACCTTGAGGTGTGAGGTTTATGTGTCGTTAGAATGTACTCTTGGTGAGAGGGCCTCAGTGTGGGAAGCTTGGTTGGCTTGGCTTAGCTGTTGCCCAAAGCCAGCTTTCTTATCTCCTGAATTCCTGAGCTGGAATAGTCACTGCAGGCACGTGAGACTCTGCCCTAACATACAGAAGGGCTTTGGGATACTGCTGGAAGGGGCAAGAGGAGGAAAAGGTCTGGAAGCATCTCTTGTGCCTGGGGACATGGTCGCTGCAGCAGCAGAAGCGATCCCCTGCTGATGTGCTTGCAGCCTGGGAGGTTTAGTGCTCTGCCTTCTGTCCAGGTCAAGCTCTGGGTAAACACTGGGAGCCAGGGGTCCTCCAGTGTGGTGGGAAGTTGCCACACGAGGCTGCTCTGTCAGATGGAGCTGTACGAGCAGGAGCTGTCTGTAAATAAACGCCATGCAATAGAGCTTGTGTGGTAGTGTGGAGATGCAGGGAGGAGAGCTGCTGCTTCCCAGGAAACAAAGACATCCAGGAAACACCAGTGCAGGGATGGTAGTGGAAGAGGAAGATGGCTCCTCTGTCCGTAGCCTTGCTCTCTCCATGCTGGGAGAGTGTGGCTGAGAACTGTAGTGAGCCACAGCAAAGCACACAGACATAAAGGGTTTTGTCGGGGAATGTGGGCCTGGGAACTGCTGAGCTCCTGTGAACTCCTTTCCCAAGCTGGAAAGCTGGGGAGCTGGAGGGCAGATGCAGTGGGTGAGACGCAGGGCTGTGACCTGTCATGTCTGGGTGACCTGAGCAGCTTGGAAAGGTGCTATGAGGACTTTTGCTAGTGGATGCGTTACCTCACCCACTAGGAGAAGAGCAAAGCAGAGGAGGAAGAGTGTGGCAGCTGGGTAGCTGATGCTGCTGATGGTGATCTCCAGCACCGAAGGAGCCCTGCAGAAGAAGCTGGCAGCCTGAGAGAGGTGATGAGTGGCACTGATACCATGGTTCTGTTCTCATGGTGTCACTGAAGCTGTGCATGCAGTAGGCAGCTTTGAGTGTTGTGGCGTGTACCTGATAGCTGCTTGGTTTGTTTCTTCTGCTGGTTATTGCATTACATGCATGGAGAGAGGTGTAAAGTTAAAACCCCAGGGCAAATGCTATCCAGATGAGGTCTGTCCTGACCTGCCCCCCTGTGGGCTTCAGTGAATCGTGCTCTTTGAGATGAGCAGGATTCAGTTTTGGGGGCTATTGATGGTTCATCTCTGGATCAGCTTTCCAAAAGCTGGTCCCGTTGGTATTGATGCGCTTTTCTCCAGGCTTGTGCTGATCACTGGAAGTCTGGACATAAGGATTTGATAGGCAGAGATTTCACATCAGTCAGTGTCACTCAGCTGCAGGGAAAACGCGTTACAGCTTGTGAAAAGATCAGCGAAAGCCAATTATATCCTCACTGACTTGTCCCAGCCCTGAAATCCATAGAAAATCCATAGCCGGTTTGCGCACAGGGAAAACCTCCCTCCTCCTCCACCTGTGTGTCTGATTGGCAGAGCTCTTCCAGGAGAGCTGCATTTGTGATCATTGAGGTGTAATGTTAACAAAAGCTTTGGCTGTATCTGTGCTTACAGCAGGATTCTACCAGCTAAAGAGATTATGCTGGGATATTTTAGCAACTGAGGTAAACTTGCCTGGAGAGAAGTCTTTGTGTGCAGCAGTGTTATGGGATTCGCTGGTATATTCTGTTGTGGCGTTATGCTCCTCAAAGGGAAGTGTCTCTGTACTGTTTTACATGTACATCTGTGCACATAAACCTCATTGCTCTCACCTGGCATATCTTTCCTTGGCCGCTGTCAGATGTCCTGGAGAGAGGTCTCAAGGAGAACTCTAAAGCAAACCTGTCCCAAAGGGAGCACAACCTTCCAGGTGCCCTAAACCCCAGAGAAAAGCGAGGACTGCTTCAGTGTTACTGCCGTGGAGCAGCGGCTCTTGCACAAGCCTGTCTGGGGTCAGGAATTAAGGTGCTATCAAGCCTTTGTGGCTGGCTGGTGGTTCAGTGGCGTATGTTTGAACCTCTGCTGAGCAGGCACCACACTGGGAAGGGACCATAGACTTTGGTTGGAATTGCAGGTGGGTCTCTGGGCTGCAGCTCTTTGGAAGGTACCTGGGGATGAGGTTTCTCTGTTGTCCTGATGGATGATGCTCTCAGCTCTGGGAAGGCCTCACAGACCAACACTGGGCTGGGAGAGGCGTTGTCAGTGCGCTGCAGTGCCGGGTTTCAAGCTGACAGCATTCCAGTTGCACTCTGATAAAAATACATCGTTAAAATATGCGGTCTGTGTGTGGTACATGCTGTACACAGGATGCAGCTAATGTTTGACAAGACACCGCAGCATTAATAAAACAGTGAGAAAGAGGGACGTGCTAGCAGTTTTGTTTGCATGCTGATGAGGGAACCTTTTCCTGCTTCCTCCTGGCTGTCGTGTTTGTTCCCGTGAGCTGTGTGGCCTCCCCACTGCTGGAGAGGCACCTGAACCTCGGGCTGTCCGAGCTTGAATTGCGACTGTGTTCTCCCAAGGCTGGTGGGTTCTGCTCTTTGAGTGTGCTGTGTCAGTCACAGCCCTGCTCCGAGCTTAAACTGGTGCCTGCCCTCTGGTTTGTCCCACGGGGAGGTGGGATGCTTGCAGCTCATCTGCTCCTCTGTGCCTGATTTCAGGCAGAAGTTAAATGTCCGGTACCAGCCCTTGTGAATTTCCATCTCTCACTGAACAGATGAAGGGTGGAAGCAGAAATGGGTCTCCTGCAGAGCATGTGGGGTGCTCCCAGGGGCTGATGGACCTAGGACAACCACAGCTACCTTTTATCCAGTGAGCCCCTGTGGATAGATATCCACAACAGATTGACAAACCAGAACCAAAACCCAAACAGCTGTGAACCCAACAGATGAGTGTTTTTATCCTAATGGAGTTCCTTGTCTTTGAAAGGGACTTCATGAAAAGAAATCAAAGTGGTCTGGAAGTCACCCAAAGCTCTGTGACTTTGCTGTAGCAGAACCCATGCTGTTTCTGACTGCTGCATCCTCCCAGAGAGGGGGTAAAGAATGTTGTAGCTATAACTGTGTTTGACTTGCTGCCTAGAAGGAGTCTGTAAAATCCAGACGTGCTGAAGAAGGGCAAGAGTTTTCCTTGGATTCCGATGACGCGTGTCCTCCAACTCCCATTGAAGTCCTTCTTGGTGATGCTGACAGCAGCCTGTCTGACCACAAGGACGAGTCTGGTGGAAAACACACTGGGAATGACCTACTGGGCAAGCCCGATCCTGAGGTGGAGTGTGACATCTCTGCTGCTGATGAGCTGCCACAGTCCCTGGAGGAAAGGAGCGCAGCGGGGATAGATATGCCCAGTGGTCCTGGGCCACCTCGAGGTGCATCTCCGGCTGCTGACCCTGCTGAGGGAGATCAGCAGGTAAACCTGGCTTCTCCCATTGACCCCCTGTCTGTTGGTGAAGAGGTGGTGAATGAAATGAGGGAAGAAGCAGCAGCTGATCTGGAAGCAGACGGCAGGCTGGATGCTGGCGAAGTAAGAGACCTCCCTGCGTAGTTGGGTTTGGTGTGGAAGCTGCCGTGCCTGTTCCTGCTGCCTTGTAAGGCCCTGCTTCAGCAAAGCTCTTGGAGCACTTACGTGTCTTCTGTGAAGGCAGCATAAGTGCTTTGCTAGTCAGCAGGGTGTTCCTGGGGGGGGCACGAGTGCTCTGAATTCCCAGATCAGCATCTTTAGCACTGAGCTGGGAAATCATTCTGTTCTGCACGCACAAAGTGCTGTCCAAAGCAACCAACAGGCAGAAACCCTGGACTGAGACGTGGGTTTCGAGTCTTGGAGGAGAAATAAGTCTCAGCTTTCAGTGCTGCCATCTGTACCAAGCAAGCAGGTTTATAATGAAGTTCACACCAAGCCCAGCTGTCCGTGCTGCTTTGTTTCTCTCCTTCTGTTGTTTCTCTCAGCTTATGCAGAGATAGGACAAAAGTGTAAAGTGAGCTGCCAGCCGTGATACTCACAGCTCCGGAGGGATGCGATGGGAGGTGTGGGGTCAGAGTGGGAAGGACGGTACCTGGGGGCTGGCTCGAGCTGCAGCTCTCATCTGTGAGCATGGTGCCTCCCTGCCTGCAGCTTTCCTAGGAGGAGGAGAAGCAGCTAGACCTGGGGTAGCTGATTGTGCCATCTCTGGCACCATCGAGCGCCACAAGGTGCAGATGGGTTCCTGGCCTGGCCCCTGCAACTGGGGTGCCAGACAGACACATGCTCTGGTTCAGTGTCTTCCAGAAATGCTAGAATATGAGAGCTGATAAACTCCCTCCTTCCAGGCTAGCTTTGTTCCTGCTGATTTTGAGGATTTTTCTCGTTCCATTGCTGTGTAACATCCCTAAGAGATGATAAGTGATAAAACTGAGCCTGGAAAACACGCTCTGGTCCAAAGAGCTGGAAGCTCAAAGCTTTGCTTTTACACTTACCTGCCCACTTGCTTTATGCCCCTGGGTAGCTCTGCTGAAGTCGGCCGGGTTCTGTGGGTGTTCACACTGAACAGAGGAGCCCTTGCTGCAGTTAGAAATGCCAAGGTGTACCTTTAAAGACCTTTTAAGACCATGGTACTGTTCTGTGTGGCTTAACCCATTTGCGTGGTGGGCTGGGGAGCTCTTGGAGAGCAGATATCTGTGCAGAAGGAGCAAAGCACAGTAAGCAAGTGCCTTTTGTCAGGGGTATTTGAGGAGCACTTCTTTGCCCTCCCCAGTTACCTCTCCTGCCCCTGTCCCCTGTGTTGTTTTGTGCTTGTCTCGTGGGTCACTATGTTACGGAGAGGCCAGATTTGTCTTCCCACATCAGGTTGCCACCTTGTTGGGAATGCCGGTGTGAAGCTGCAGGGGTAGGACACGTACAGGCTCTAACACAGATCTCCTCTTGGCTTTCAAAGACATCAGAGGCCAGCGACTGTGTGGAGGACTTGAAAGTCTCTAACTGCTTGGACCGTGAGCTGATGTGGCCTGTGGTGAGTCACTAAAGGCTCCTTGTCCCTTGGGTGGGACACATGGTGCCACATGTGCCTGCAGGACTGGGGTAACCGTCTCCTGTGTCCTATAACCTGTGCTATTGGTTTCAATAGCTGTGTTCCAAGCTGTGTGAGGATTTGGGTCTGGTCTCGGGGTCTCTGGCCACACCTGTGTGTGCTCACTGGGCCACTGACCCTTTCCTCCTTTCTTCTTTAGGGCATGGGCATCAAAAACTGGCTTTCTGAGCAGGCACCAGATGTGGAGGATCTGTCTGCTGCTGTGGACAGCCCCATGTGCAAGGTCAGTTCTCTGTGTGTGATCAGGGACCAGTCTGGATTGTGGTGCAGCAGTAACAGGGTGATGCTGTTGGCCCAGCGGCTTTGCAGAGGCAAACGCAAGTGATGTGCTTAGTGTCAGGGATTACAGCAACACTACCAGTGCATTGGTGTGTCTGCTGAGACGAGATGCAGGTGTCTACAGAAGGAACAAACTTCGAGTACAGGTGGCTTGCGAGGGCTGCAGATGTAATCTCCCATGTGAGCTTCCCCTGCCCCAGGAGGTCAGTGGCTTTCCAGGGGAATGGTGGGAAGCTGAGTCTCTTTCCTTTTGTGGGTATATTTGTCCTTTTCTTTCTCTTAAGCAGATGGGAAGGATTTGTGTACCAGAACACGAGCGTGTAGATGGGAGGAAAAGGAGGCAAACTCCCTCTGACAGATTTTGGTCTAGGGAAGCTTATTTTTAAGCATTTGGTTGTCTTGCCTGCTTTCATGTAAGGGGAGAAACAGGCTCCTTTCAGTGAGTCTGTGGCACATTAAGGAGTGTACCTGTGCTTGTACATCTGTGTTTCCTATGCTGCATTAGCCCAGATTGTAACTAGGACCAGGCAGCTCTGCCTGAACAAGTGCTGTGCATCTTGAGGTTTTCTCTTTGTCTTCTCAGCACGTGATGGAGCTGATTGCTCAGCCCCACGCTGCAGCTACCCTCTCCTGCACCACCTCTGTGTGCACCTCCATGTGTGCTGGCTCCAGCTGGGGCTCCTCAGCCTTGCTCTGACTGTGAGCTGATGGGCTATGCTGGGGGAGCTCTGCGTGGCAACCTCCTCACCTGCCTGGCAGAGAGGAGCAGTGTGGGTTGGGAGGGTGTCTGGAGATCACACCTGTCCTCTTGTGCCTAATAATGAGCATAATCAGATGTGAAGGGAAAACAAGCCATGCGCCTGCTGTGTTCCCCCTTTCCTCCTGCTGCAGCACAGGCACCGTGCATACAAATGTCCAGTTGGAGCAGCCACGTTTGGAGTTCATTACAGCCCTGTCTGGAGCAGATAGGTGGGTTTAAAACACTGCTGCACAGCAGCTGCGCAAGCACAGTGTTGGAGGGTTTTGGATGGGCTCTTCTGGCAGGAGCTGTGGTAGCTTGCAGGGCCTATGTGCTGCTGCCTGCTAGACCTGGCTTCTCTGCCGGCAGTGGGGAATCTGCTCCCTTCACCCTTCACTTAACAGGCATTTAAAGTGCTGGCATCCTGTTTGTTGGCCCTGCTGCTGCACAGGGGGTGGGGGTGGTGAGGACATGGAAGCAGGCATGCAGTGTGAGCTGGTGTGTGCTGGAGACAGTGAGATCCTCCTGCTGAGGTCCCTTGGGATCTGTGCTGTGCAGAGGGAGGAGACAGGGAAGTGGGATGGCAGATGACAGACTGCGCCCAGGAGACTGGCTTCGTATTATGAGTGTGGGAGATGTCCTCTGTGGGACAGGGCAGAAAACAGAGCTGCGTCCAGCACTGGGACTGCTGAGGTCCTGAGGAGCAAACTCAGTCCCTGTTGCCTGCAGACAGGTGGTGTTCTCACCCTTCTCCATGTGTCCATAGATTCCTGCAGCCCGTGATTTCCATGGCGGGAGAGCCCTCCTTGGGAAGGCCGGTGGGGCAGGGGTGCGGGCGTGGGCTCAGCAGCATTACCCTGCTTGTCCCTGTTCCCAGTGAGGTCTCATTCCCCATTTATCTCTCCTTTCCCCTCTGCAGGCAGTGGTGACAGAGCCCATTTTGAGGCAGGAAACATTTGCTGAGCCGCTCGGTTCGCGGGAATTGAAGTCATTACTTACAGTGGGGCAGGAGGGAGGCTGGCGGGGGCTGCCTGCGTGAGCTGTGGCCAGGCTGATGTGATGGAAGGTGACAGCACTCGCAGGGAATCCTTCTGCTGTTTGCTCTGCTGAGCACGTGCATAAAATTACTGCTGCTTTAATTCTGTGTTGGTTTAGCCCTGCTCCGCAGCACGCTCCCTCCTCTTCCTCAGCTCCCCAAGAGCTTGGCGATGGGGACTAGGAACCTCAGCAGAGGATGAGCCCTCACTGCTTTCTCTTGTGGGGCTGACAGCTTCAAGAGGGGAGCTCCTCCCTCCCCAGGTAGCACAGTGCACTGCTGTGTGTGCCTGCTGTGGGGACAGGCAGGTGGGAGAAGGAGCAGCTGACTACTCCATGTTCAAATATTTTCTGTTCAGGTGCCAAGTATTTACTGTGTCATAAATAAGCCACTAGCACCAAACCCAGTCTGCTCTGGAGCAAGGAGTCTGGAATCCCTGGGTAGGTGAGACTTGTGAGGATGCTGCCCACCATCATCTGCCTGAGAGCCAGGATGTGAGGCAGGGCCGAGTCCTGCTGCGATTTTGGGCACAGCCAATACATCAGTTTCCTTTATGGCCACACCACATCGTTTTACTTCTCTGTGTGTGACATTCCTCATTTAGGAGATTTTTGTCCAACACTTTCTGGGGAGTTGAGCTTTTGGTAAGAGAACCTTCAGGAAAACCAAACCTGCGTCCAAACTGCGTCATGCTGGCAGGGGGTTCATCTTCTGTGCTGCATAAACAGCCCCCAGACCCTAACTTGAGACACCCTGGAGAGCTGAGCTCCCAGGCCTGTTGGTTGTGCTGCTGGAAGCATTCCTGCAAGGCATTCCTGTGATGCTCTGAGCCCCTTGGTTACCTGCAGGAGAGGAGGCTGCCACGTTCAGCTGGGATTCTGGAGCAGCCCCTGGATGCTCTGTGGTCCCTGGGCTCAGTGCTGATGCACTGGACCAGACGGTGCTGCCCTTCAGTAGGACCGCTGTGAGATCCTGCGTGGCTTGGAGGGGGAAGGAGCCAGCAAACTCCACACTGTTTGCTTTTACCTGCAGGCCCAGGAGCTGGGAGAAGAGGAAAAAGACCAAAGCAGAGCAAGTATAGAGGAAGAGCAAAGCAAAAGAACAAAAGCTGCTGAGAGGTATGGTACAAAGAGAGCAACAAAGGAGGTGGACTGCCGTAGCTCTGGATGGCTTTCCTGTCTTGTCCCCCCTGCTCTGCTCTGGTCACTGTAACCTGTACAGACGTCCCCTGTCGAAACACCCCGAGATGCTGCTTTCTCACTAAGCTTCTCTCTTCTCCTTCCACCTTCTTAGTACTGTCTCAGCAGACTTCAGCTTTGTTTCAGCTTCCTGGTAGCTTCTGGCTCTCATTTCCTTGTGGCTGCCCCACATGTGGAAGTGCCCTCTGCTTCCCTCGCAGCTCTCTGACTTCTCTCTAAGGCTGTGAACATCACGCTTTTACCAGGATGGTCTGAACCTGAGCTCTCTCAAGCCCTTCCCCTCCCTCTGAGAGCTGCAGCCTGTGGCATTTATAGATGAATCGTGTCAAACCTCTTAGCCTCTGCACAGTTCCGTGTACTCTGGGGCACTGGGAACAAGAAGCTGTTGCTGTGCCAGGAACACTTGTGAACAGAAGAAGCTGCAGTCCATCTTAATGACTGCCTGTGTGCAGTTGGGATTTGCAGCCATGTTCTTAGAGGAGCTGTTCATGTGAAGGTCCCCCACAGTGTGCCTGCAGGAATTGCCTCCTTATCTCTTGGTACTCGCTTCCCAGCTGCGCATCCTCTCCTCCTCTCTGCCTGTAAAGCTAGCTCCTGCTTGCCTTGCCTCTCTTCTCTATACTTCCAGGATGATGTAGGGTTGTAGATGTAAACGTGCCTGCCACTATTCCCATCTGTAATTTGGACAACAGCGTGAGTATTGCTAATAGGGCTGATTTAGCCTGGGGAGATTCTGTGAGGCCCTGGAAAGAGAGGGGGGTAATCCAGGGATTAATTCAGCATTTTGAGCCTGGCACCCATGCAATCCTCAGCTGCTTGTTAGCCTGAATGGTTGGGAGCTTTGCAGTGCCTTTGGCATTCCCATGTTGAAGCAGTGGGTCCCGTTGGCAGGCACTGCTACGTGCAGCAGCCCCAGACTGATCTGTGCTAACCCCGTCTTCTGTTCCCTCTTTTGTGCTGCAAAGCAAGAGGGATCAGAGTGCTTGTGAAACACCTCAGGAGAAGAGTTTTGCTATAGAGAACCCTGATGAGGAGGAAGCCGTGGCAGCGGAGTCGGAGGAGGGCTCGCTGGATACCCCAGGCAGTCTGGAGAAGCTTGCTGCCCCACAGGAAGCGTAAGGGCTTTGTTTAAGTCCCTGGTGTTGTAAACATAACAGCATTTGTCCCTTTGTTCCCCTTTGTGGTGTTAGAAGCTGGGGTGTGAAGTCGGTGCACCAGGAGATACAGTTTGGTGAGCACAGCAGTGCTCCAGCATCTCCATGTGCAAATCCAAGCAGCTGTTTCACCCAGTGCCAAGTGAACAGCCTGACCTGAGGAGGGTGAAAGCAGCAGCTCAGCCCTTGGGCTCTGTGGCACAGGAGCCGTGGGCTGGAGGGAAGTTGCTTTGTGCTTGGAGGAGCCTCCTCCTCTTTGCAGTGTCGCTAATGAGGCTGGGAGCGTTCACCCTGCTTTGGGAGATGCTTTCATACAGATGGGGGAACAGCGAAACCCAGTGAATCACCCCAGTTTTCCAGTCACTGGAGCACTGGTTGCTTTGGGATATAATAAGCTCAGAGCACAGGATGCAGAGTGCAGGTTCCTTGCTAAAGCCAGTGCTCTGTTGCTGCACTAAATAGCTGGTCTTTGCAGATCCATCCCCACAGTTCCTCTGCCACAGCAGAGCTGAGTAGAAGTGATTGTGCTGACTTCGCTTCTGTGCCAAACGACAGACCAGCAGGTGCAATGGGGGAAAGCAGGCAGTGCCTGTCAGGGCTGAGTGCTGGAGAAGAGATCTGTGATGTGGGGACCAGCACAGGATCTCCCTTTTCCCCTGGGAATCATGTTGAGCTGTGTAAATGTGTGTGTGTAGGGGCGATCTCCCTTTAAGCAAGAACTGGGGCAGAAGGAAGAACATGATAAAAGGTGGAAGTGGCAGCGCAGGAGATGAGCACCACCTTCTGCAGACCCCTCTGCAGCAGGCCCAGAGCATGCAGCATTATATGGAAGCGATAATGAAGTGGGTTTTTTCCAGAACCCAACCGCTCCTTCCTCTATCCTGTTCTTTTTGCTAATGGCTGCATAAGTGACCTTTTCTCTTCTGACTCAAGCCTCTATTGCTGGGGCTGCTATTTTCTTGATTGCTGGCAAAACAGAAGTCCCTCTGCCTTACGGTAGCACAGAGCACAATGCGACCTTGCTGCTCCAGCTTTCACCTAGCAAAAAATGAGGTTTTTCTTAGCTCAGTCTTCATTTTCCCCTCTTTCCCCTTCAGCCTCTCTCAGACCTTTTAATTTTACTGCTTTCTATCCGAAAAAGATCTTAATTAGAAGCAGATTGGGTTTGAATTTGTGGAGTGCTTTGGGCTTTCTGTTGCCTGGAGCTGCCAGACTCCCAGAGCACTTCAGACTGCAATGGCAGGGAAGTACCTGGTCCAGCAGCAGCCCGCTGCTAGTGCCTGGGCTGCACACAGGTACTGCCTGCATCTGCTTTAGTGCCTGGCTTTCAGAGCCACTACAGCCTTCCTGTTCCCCTTGCAAGGTAATCTCTAGTGGGACAAAACAGGAGTTATCAGGACCTGAGTGCTGCTGGGGTTAAGTTATCAGTCAGAGTTCCTCTGGGAGTCAACCCATGGGGGCATCCCCACGCTGGTACCGGAGGTAATGCACTGCTCAACCTCGAGCGTGTGCTCTGTGTTCCCCAACAGCCTTGTGAGGAGAGCTGGTGTGTACCCACCTTGTGTCCTGCCTGTCTGCCTGCCTATGCTGCTGTTCCTCAGTTCCCGTGAGCTAACAGCAAGTGGACGTGGTCCGTTGGGATTCTCTGCTCCTTTCCCTTGGACAGTGATGTTTCTAGAGGAGGTGGCTCTGGGCTTCTCGGTTTGGGGGGATGTTGCTGTTCCTTAATGTTACTCAGTTTTCCATCACACTTTTGCCAAAGGAACCTTCTCTTTTTGGTAGGCAACCTGAGGAGCAACCTGAACACGAGCAGTCCTTGAAGCAGCCTAGTGATGACTCCCTGGAGGGAGCAGCCGATGAGCTGGAGCACAAGCAAGAGATAACGCCCTTATTGCAAGCACAGGAGGAGAAAACTCAGCAGTTCCAGGAGGAGATGAGGCAGCCGGAGGAGGAGGAGGAAGCTGAGAAGCTTTGTCAGCAAAAAGAAAAATCCCTCAGGTACTTCCTTCTGTTACTCCATCTCCCTCCTGTTTCTCCTCTGAGCTGTGATTTCATGGCTGGGGGCCACAGGCTTGGGCAGCTATAGGCCATCACCTTGGAGGTGGTGCTGCTTTGCAGAGTTACTGACAAAGGAGGCAAGAAAAAGGCTTTTGGGGAGGAGGAGTAGAGAGCTTTGCTGTGTGTGAGGGTCTGCACATCGCAATGAGCAGTGGTCTGCTGGCAGTGCTGTGTGTGGAGAGCACGGCCTGCCTCAGGAAGAGGAGAGAGCATTCCCACATCTCCTGCAGGATGAGCTCTGGTTACATACACATGCAGCTTGCAGAGCTCTGAACCTGTCTCTTATGGTTAACCTGGGAGAAGTTTCCAGCTTGGTGCTTGGAGCTTTACCACCTGGCCAGTGTTCAAACCCTGCCTGGATAGTAGTAACAGGACTGCAAATTGGAGCATTAGAGGAGATGAGGTTACCCCAGAGGAACCATCTGAACCTCTGGTACTGTATGTTCTACAGAGGGACTTCCAAATAAGGCTTTAAGGAATTTAAGGAATAAGGCATTCAGGTTCCTTGGCTGGGAGCCTGCTTTCATTTAATAGGAGTTGATTAATTTACCAGGAAAACACCCAGCCCCAAGTGCCATCCATGAGGATACAGCACACTGTAACAGAGGTTTGATGCTCCTGTGCCAGCAGCCAGATTCTGATGCATGGAGAGGAATTGTTGGTCTGGAGCCCTGAGAATGCCTCACTTGGGCAGGCACAGCCGGTGGGAGCCGCAGCTGATCTGTCCCCTTGGGGTGGTGGTTTGAAGATATTGAAGCTTCCTGAACCTTCTTTCTGTCTTTGGCTGCTCATCTCTCAGGACTCTCCAGGAAGATTTGGCAAAGGTCTCTGAGGAGGAAGAGCTGTGTATTAGAAAGGAAGCAACTGAGAGACTCTCAAAGCTGCGAGCTGAAATTGCCTCAGAGACCAAAGCAGAGGAGGAGAAGATAAGGTGGGAAGTTTTCCTGCCATCTCTGGGGATGTAAACTGCTGCTCTGGGAGGGAAGCATCTCACATGCCACCAGCAACTGCTCCAAGTGGAGATGTTAGCCCTCCTGAGTCTCCCATGGCTGGCATCCTGCTGAGGTAGCAAGTACAAGGCCCTAAATGTGATATTGTGTTGCTGTGATGTTGGGCCACAGCTCTGGGCCATGTAAATGAAAGAAATGGCACCTACAAGGATAGCAGCAGTTTGCAGCATAGCTTGGTTTGAGTGGATGTCTCTGTTTAACAGCTCTTAAGGCCTGTGAAAGCAATGGGAGGAGGCAGACAGTGGAAAACCTACATTTGGTTATTTCCTATTTCACTGCTGACAGGTCTCCGCCTGGCTGCTTTGCTGTTTCTTTCCAAAGCCTTAACTGGTACACTTGTGAATGGTGTGCTGTGATTCTCAGTTTCTTCTGGCTTGCATGTGCTGTCATCTCTCGGCTTTGGTTCTTAAATGGAGTCCAGTGGTAAAGTACCACCTTCTGTCTGTGTTCTTGTTGCAAACCTACCAGGGCAGAGCAAGAGGCCACACTGCAGAAACTAAGAGAAGAGTGGGAATTCCAGCAGGTGATGGAGAAAGAGAGCCTGGAGAGGAAGCAGCAGCTTGCTTTGGAGCAAATGAAGCTGGAAATGGAGGGAGTCCAGCAGAAAGAGATGACGAAGCTGGAGCATGAGAAGGAACAATCCCTGAGTGAGCTCAAGTTGAGATTAGATGGGGAAAAGAAGAAGGTGAGGTCTTTATGCCCAGCTAGGGCTTGTGTTGCAAAGCTAAAGCGTTGAGTTGAAATCACACCAGCATGTGTTTTAACAATGGCTCACTTAAAACAGAGGAAGGATGCTAAGGTATGATGTTAGAGGCTGATTGAGGTGGGGAGGAGTACTCCCTCAGGTTTTATTGCAGTGCTGATTAAATAAGAATTACTGAAATGGCTGTGTTGCGTGTGAAGAAGAGAGAAAGATCACTGTGTCTCTGCCAAGCTAAACCAAACCACTTTATCAGATCACCTCTTTGGCTGCTGCTTTAGTCCTCCTGAGAGCCTGGGCAGTTGAGAGTCCTTCCAGCATGGCATGATTGAGATCCACTGAGATCTCGTTCCATGTGCTCCGGTTTGGAAGGGGTTTACTGTTGTGCTTTTGGTGCTTGTGGATAGATGATAATGGCAAATGCATCTTGTGGGGCATGTCCTCACACATTGAGGTTTTCCAGCAGCCCGTGTTGCTCTCATTCCTGTAGGCAATGGAAGAGCTGGAGAGGCAGTTTGCAAGTGAACTTCAGCAGCTGAAATCAGCAGCAGAAGAGAAGCATTGTAAGGTAAGAGCTGGTGTCCTTACAGTGTAAATAGTTTTCTCCCACACTGCCACCAAAGGTGCCCAAGGAGGGTGGTGTTAATGTTTTCCGCTTGCTAAATGTGGTTCTGGTCTGGCTCAGCATTTGGACAAGCTCCAAGCAGGGGGAGGTGAGACTGCACACACTGGTCTTTGCCATGCTGCTTGCTCTCCGTAGGAGGACACTGAATGGATCTTGTCAGAAGGGTGACAAATCTCTGGGGGTGGCTTTCATGGCAGGTCATTTCCAGCCTGCAAACCCAGATAGCAGAGGCACAGAGGAGAGAGGAGGCTCAGCTGCGGGAAGACTTGCAGAGAGCAGAGCAGAAAGTGCAGCTGAAAGCCTATCAACTAACAGAATATGAACGCGAGGCAAGTATTCACCTTGAATTGCTGATGGGCCCTCACCCTCTCTCCTTGGATGTGTACTGGGGTCTGAGAGGCCACATCCCCTGCCCGGGGGTGATGGTGGTGCCTGAGGGGAGAAGGACACCCCTACAGCATCTTACCTCACCAGGGTGCTTTGTGCTACCCGGGCCACAGCCTGATCCCACTTGCAAAGTACTCTGAGCTTCAGACCCTCCGCTTACGAGTTGTTCCCTGGGGAGGCTGCTGGGGTCTGATGCTGTCGTTCAGAGAAACATCTTCTTGTGTCACCCCTGCAGCTCAGCGAGCTGATGAGAGAGAAGCGCCAGGAAGTGGAGAAAGACCATGAGAGGAAAATGGAGAGGATGAAACAGGAGCACCAGGAGGCCCTAGCACAGATTCAGGATCATTATGGGGAGAAGGTACTGCTGGGCGAGAGCAGTGGCTTTGGGAGGTGACTAGTGGCTCTCTCAGTTGGGCTTGACACAGCTACTTGCCAGTCCTGTCTATCTAAGCCACTCCTACAACTGGAAATTGTCTTTTTGGGCATTGTTGCCATGATGTGAAGTGAATTTAGGCTGGGGTTATAAGGACAAGCTGTCAAAATATTCTCTATGAAGGCAACTTCCACATGCTTTTGTGGATTTCTGCATGATATTTGTGGGCATCCATTAGGGAGAGCCTTCTGCCTCCCATTTTTGACTATATAGTCAGCAGTACATAACACAACCTTACTTTCATGGGCTGTTTCTTCTTTCTTGAGCCATTTCCTTAACAGTATTGTCCCTGTAAGCAAAAGGTTCTAACCTGCTGTAGGTGGTGTTAGCTCTGGGGTGGCTGGCTGTGCGGTCGTGATGCTTTGCTGGAGAGCCCTGTGTTTCACTGTGCGCTGTTCCTGGTTGTGTTTGGCACCAAACAGGAGAGGAAGCAAAGAGCAGAGCTGCAGGAGGGCCTGAGGGGCGAGCTGGGGCGCCTGCGGCAGCGGCATGAGGCAGAGGTGAAGGCGCTGCAGGCAGAGCTGGGCGAGCGGCTCGCAGCACTGCAGCACAGGCAGCAGGAGAAGGTGAGCGTGGGCTGCGCTGCTTGGCATGGCCTGGGGGCCCTGGCACCTCATGTGCCTCCCGCCCTCCACACCACCGTGGGCAGGATGTGCTCTCCCAGGTGTTGGTGTGGTGGCAGAGCTCTGCCTGGTGAGGAGGAACTCGTGCTGCTCTTTAACTCAGCATCTCCGTGCAGGAGAGGAAAGTGCAGGAACTGGAAAGCGAGCTGGAAATGCGCATGAAGAATGTGCAGACCAGGTCAGCACAGCTCCTGAGCAAGGTGAGTCCCCACGGGTCTCCCAGCCTCTCCTGGGAGGCTTTGCAGAAATGCTCAGCCAGGGCTTTTGCTGCCATGCAGGTTACAGGTAAAACTTCCATCTCCAGTCAAAGCAGGGCTAAGTGCTCCTGGCAGTACAGCCTCGTGGCTGGTCTTTGCACTGAAAGACAGTAAGTGGCTGTAAAAGTGACAGGGGGATCATTAAAGCCTTTCAAGGTGGCATGTTCTCCTCGGCATCGTGTCAGATTTCAGTCAGCCCCTTCCTGATTTACCTCCTCTTCTCCCTGCTGCTGTGAAAAGAATGAGGGTTTCTGGATCTTGAGTAGCAGTGGGAGAGGGAAGCACTCAAACTGCTCCGGTGGAGCTGGCAGAAATAACGGGCTGATGCTCTTGCCTGCCAGATCTCTTAAGTCCTGGCCTGTGCCAAGGGCTGTAGATAGCATTGCTTCTGTCAGCCCTTCCTTTCCCAGCAGCACTGGAGTGAGGAAGTGAAAAGGTGGAGAAATGCTGGAGGCGAGCAGAGGCTTCACAAGAGCAGGATCCTGCGGAAATGGCCATGAGCCCTGATCACTGCAGGGGAATGCAAACATGCCCAGCTTCAGCCTTGAAGTCAAATAGAGGAAGGGGATCTTGAGCGTGTGTGGGGGCGATAAAGCAAAACTGACAACAAGGTTTTGAAATGGTCTTGGGACTGAGGCCTGACTTGTGCTTCAAGTGCTGCTGGGCGTAAGCATCTCTTCCCTCTAACGCTCACCTACTGTCTTACCCGTGTATAGGAGGAGTCTCTGAGGAAGAAGAGGCAGCAGCTGCTGGAGGAAGACAGGCAGATGAAGCTGGAACGAGATGTACGTATGCTTGGCTCTGGAGAGGTGCTGTGCTGCTCTTCCTTGGGGGATGAGGGCAGCACACTACAACTGTGGCTTAGGAGGAGCAAACTGCTTCTCCTAAGTTGTGAGTGTGAAGGTCTGGAGTGCCATCCTGCTGGCAGTTTGATCAGCTCCAAGCTGTTTCCTAAGAGAAGGAGACAGTTCTGTTCCTCCAGGGTTGGCGCATGGTGCGTGCCTGTGTAGCTCTGGGACCTCCTGTGTGCTGTGCAGGTAGCCAGCTCCTGCACGTTGTGTGCCTTTTGCTTTGGTGCTGGGGAGATAACTGTGAGGGATTCTTTGGCTTTCTTCTAGGAAGCTGCTTTAGCCTCTGAGCTCCGGCTAGAGGAGAGCAGGAAGGAGCATTCCAGCCTCCTGGAGTCCATCCGGCAGCTGCAGAAGTCTGTGGAAGAGCTCCAGGACAAGAAGGCTGAGCTGGAGGCTCAGGTGGATTTGCTGCAGACCCGAAAGCAGAGGCTGCAGAAGCGCAGGAGGTGAGGGCATGAGGGATTTCCTCTGACAGAAACACATCTACCCTCTGCCCTGACAGAAGCCTCACCTGGGCCTCTCCCTTACCTCTGAGCTGCTCCTGTGCTGGACTGTATTCCTTCAGAATCCTAATGGTGTTTTATTGCATGCTGAGGGCACAGGGGTCCTGGGCTCTGTTTCCAGATCTATTATTCAATTGCTGTGTAATTTTGCCCCTTCACCTCTGCTTGTCACATTCGTTTGGCTTCTCCCCACCTGTCTGGTGAGGTTAATAAGACGCTTCGAGAGACGGGTTCCTGGGTTAGATGGACTTGCAGTGTAATCAAGCTGTTGTCTTTTGTGTGGCAGTGAGCTGGACGCAGCCATCAAAAGCAAACAGGACACTTTGAAACAACTGGAGGCAGAAGAAAGTGTGGAATCTCCAAAGGAGAAAGCTGAGCTCTGTGCTGAAGACCTGGGGGAAGCTAGTCAAGCTGTGAGTAAAGCAGACTGTAAAGGTGCTTGCTGTGTGAGATCTGAGGCTGTAAGCTCCCTTCAAAATCCCACCTTTTCCTCCTTCTGTATGAAAGTCAGTTGAGATGTAGTGATGCATTTTTCTTTGCCAGGGGACATCAATGTTTAGGGCTGATTTCTGTCTCTTATTACTGAGAGGAAAGAAGTATGGGATACTTGAGTGCCCTTGGAGTCAAAACAGGGATGGAAATGTCTTTGTTACTTTTGAAAAGTCGCATGAAGAGCATCTGTGGCACTGATTTTGGATCTGGGCAATGCCCTGGTGATGACATTGTGAATGCTGGCTCCTAATTGGATTCTTATGGGGTTCTAGGGTTCTGTTTCCCATACAAATGTCAGTTGTTTCCATGTTTCAACTCCTCAGCACTCATCTGGAGAACCTGTTTCCCCACCTGCCCAAAGCCATGAGGACAGCGATGTCCAGTTTGATCAGTGAGTATCTTACACCAGCTGCTTCTGGAGGAGTGTTTGCTTTGGTTTTACAAGCAGGAGGGCACAGCACAGCAAGGCAGGAGCATGTGTGTCTTTCTCGTGTAGTGTCAGGAACTACATCTCTGCGGAAGGGATCTCCATCAGGAATGCCAAGGAGTTCCTGGTGAACCAGACCCGCTCCATGAGGAAGAGGCACATGGCACTGAAAGCTGCAAAGCAGCAGTGGCGCCAGGACATGCAGAAGGCCCAGGAGGTGGTGCAGGATCCAGAGAGCTCCCAGCACCTGGAGGGCATGCGCAAGAACCTGGAAGAGGTGAGCAGTGCAGCCCAGTCGCTTGCTGCAGTGCAGGAGCCTGGCTTTTGTAGAAGCTCTTGGGACCTTCAAATGGAGGAAGTATCACCTCCTTTTCCTTGGGGTGAACTGGCTTTGAGGCTTGTGCTCTGCCTTCTGCACATTCCATTTCACATGCTCTCCAAGGTTTGGGAGCAACTTTACTCCAGCAGCGTCATTTCCAGTGCTGAGTAGAAGTGAGATGATGAAAGTCACCCCAACCACTAACGCAGTTCTTTCCTGTCGTTCCGGTTCACTTCTCCTTGGCTTGGCTGTTGACCCCCTGCAGGAAGCCATGCAGTTGGACAAGATGAAGTCTGCTATGCGGAAAGGACAGGTACTGCTCAAGAAGAAAGAAGAGAAGCTGAGCCAGCTGGAGTCCTCGCTGCTGGAGGAGGTAACCACCAGCATCGCTGCTGCTGGGGCCTGCCCTTCTGCGCTCCAACCTGCCCAGAGCCTCTTTCCCTGTGCTGGAGTCCCTGCAGGGCTGTTGGTCCCTGTTGGTGAGGCTGTTTATGGTGGCCAGAGAGTGGTGTTTGACAGTAGAGCTGGGTTTCTTAAACACATTCTCTTAGAACAGAATAGGGACCCAAATAAGACATGCCTTAAACCACAGCAGCAATACAGCAAGTCTTATTTGGGTCATTTTCCTCCTTTTGCCCAGCTTTCAGATGAAGACACACTGAAGAGTGCTGCATGTAAGAAGATGGTGACTTTTGATCTCAGCAGCTCTGAGGACACAAACAGCACATCCAGTGTAAATGTAAATCAGCCCGAATGTAAGTGCTGACTGTCATTTGCAAGGGAATTGCAGTTATGTTTATGACTCTGTGAAGGGGTACAGTAGAACTGGGAGGGGTGGGGCCGGGAGGCCAGATGCGCACACTTGCGCGTATCCAGACTTGTCTGGCAGGCCCTATTCTTGCAACATGGGAAGATCGTGTCCTTGCTGTCATGGCTCTGCTCCACTCTGTGCCCAAGCAGCCTCCAAGGCACAAATCCTGGCTGCAAAGCCTCTGTATCCCACTTAGCACAGATTGATTGGCCTCAGCTTGGAGTGTAAGGCACAGGGAAGGTCTCCTGTCTCCCTTGCCTTCCCAGTGACCCCTCTTTTCCCGTCTCTTCCACCAGTTGATTTGAGAGCTGATTTGCAGGCTGTCCCCGAGCCAGACAAGGTCAGGTTCCTGACAGAGTCTGTGATGCGTATCTCTAGTGAACTCGACAGGGTCCTTGGTGTCTTGGGCTCTCTCAGCAACCAGCAGTCTCCGCTCTTCACCTCGACGCCTCGTGACAGCACCCCTGTTTCTACATGTGCCTCCTTGCCAGGACTTCATGCAGGTGGCTCCCTGCTGCCCCCCCCAAGGACGTCTTCAGTGGACCAGTTGTCCTGGAGCTCTGAGCTGAGCTCTAGTAACTCTTTTGCAGCTGGACGGTCAGTGGACAGCATCCTGACAGGCAAATGGCACAAGTATTTCCCAGGTAAGCAAATCCCTGTCTTTACTCCACCTGCTTGCTTGCTCTTGATTTCACAGCCCTACAAGTTCTCACCATGTTCCCTCCAGCACAGGTGATGCCAGATCCTCTGGTGCTGCTGATAGGAAGGGTGCTAATGAGAAAAAGAATAAGAGCTTCTTTCCAGGAAGTGCAGCATATGGCTGATCTGGTTTGTGGAGCAGTTCAGCCTTTAATATACACCCAAGAAAGCAGTCCTTGTTCAAGAAGGGAGCAAAGGAGCCCTGCTTCACTGGAAGGCTCCTGTGACCTGCCGATGGGTTCACCATCTCTGTTTCCTTAACACCACTCTGTCCTTGGCAGATGGCTCAGCTTGTGAGGATGATGTGTACAGGAAAGCAGTTGCACCCAGATATAAATGCTATTGATTTTGGGGGCCTGTATTTAATCTCTGTTTTCCAGGTGGGTTCCCATCGCACACTGGAAGTTCCAGGCTTCTGGACAACAAGCTGGGATATGTACCTGCAGAGTAAGGGTCTTGTTCCTTGAATTCTTGTTTCATTGTGGTGCTTTTCTTTCTGTGGAATGTTTTATAGGTCACATCATATACCATGCAGATAACAAAATCATAAGGAACTTGTTAAGTAGACAAGTTAGATGTCATCAGTTACTCATTGCCACATGCTCAGTCTTGTGGCAGTAAAGCTGCCACCGTGGGTGCAGGATCGTTTCTGCCTAGACCCCATTTTTCCCACTTGCAGTGTCTCTTTCTGTCTCCTGTACACCAGGGAGCAAATCCGGCTGTTGCAGCGCTCCCAGTTCCAGAGCTGTGAGTCAGACGGGACAAGTATTCAAGGAATGGTTGAGATGAGCAAGAAATGGCTGAAAAACATCACGAGGGAATCAAAACCGTATCCTTTGCCTGAGTTCCTAGTTGCGCTCCAGCTTCCTGCAGCAGGTTGGAGCAGACAGCAGGAGGTGAGTGAATCAGGAGCTGTAAAGCACTGAAAGCGTCAGGGACTTTGCTATGGGCATTCCCTGCTGAGCAGCCTGCAGTGAGGACAGTGTCTTGAGGCCGGGGTGCCTGGAGACGCGTGGACGCGGCACTGTGGAGCAGCCACGTGGTGGGGCAGGGTGGGCTGGGGCTCCCTGTCCAAGCTCTCCCTCGCTCCAGCTCAGTTTTAACACGTTGTAGCATGTGGTTGGGCCAAATGAGTGAGAGCTCGCTGTTCTGTCAGTGCGGATGGTTCCAGGCTCGTGTTGTAACCTGTGTTATATCGGAGCTCTCGGTATTTCCTCGGCAGTGTAACTGGTATTAGCAGCAAATCCCTCGGGCTGCCCTGGGCACGGTGCTCCTTTGAATTCCCTAATCCTCCTCTAATTCCATTTGACTTGGGTGCAGCCAGCTAAATGCAGCACGTGTGTGCAAGCCTGGCTCCTGCCCCTTGGTACCTGTCCCGTCTGCTGGCTCTGCTAATGCCTTGCCTAAGCCAGGCTTTTCCTTCACCCAGCTGCCAGGCCTCTCTTCCCAGGGGCACAGAAGCCCCTTGCCAGCAGCTCCAGCATACTTCAGCTCAGACTGGATGAAAACGGGCAAATTAAACTCTACCATTACTAAAGGGTGGGCCTTGGCTCCGCAGAGATGGTGGCGAGGGCCACACATTGGTTCCTGTGATTCCCAACCATCTCTGCTGTGTCTTTGTGCTGTGCCCTTGAAATAAAGTCTTCTTACAAGAGAGCGGAGGAAGGAGGAAGTGAACTTCCCAGGTGGATTCTTCTAATCCTGTAATGTGTCCAAATATACTTTATAGACTGTTTAATCCAGTGGTGAAACATCAGAGCTTCGATAAATCAACACTTCTCTCATTAGTATTCCAGCGATCGTGAGCCATGGCTGTGAATCACGGAGGACTTGGAGGAATTGGTCAAGGGGGAGGATGTGGATCCAGCTGAGGCTCTGCTAGAGGAAATGTGTCAGGAAAGGAGCCCACCCTGGGGCCTAGCAGATGCTTAATAGCAGGTGGGCCAAGTCATCTGCCTCTGGCACGTGTGGGAGCAGGCAGTGCGAACAATGACGTGGCTCTGGAGTCCAGGGACAGCACTGGAATGGCAGATTCTGACTCAGGAAATGCTCCTCTCTTTTGGAGTGGAAGCAATAGGAACTAAGCTGGGAATGGCTTTTCATGGCTGCCCGCTTCTTCTTCGTGCCACGCCAGCCAGAGCTGTGCTGCAGGAACTCTTCTGTGTTAGGGATGTGCAGCATGGAGCAGGGATGGTGAGAGATGATGGGGAGGTATCTACCCAGCCTAGTGTGGATGAGACAAAGCCCCATCTGCATCCTTCTGTGCCCTGCCAGGGACCTGAGCTCAGCTGCCAGGCGGTGGCTGCAGGGATGCTCCTGTGGGAGGCAGGGAGCTGGGAGGGGGCAGATGGTGCTGCTCTAACGACAGGCAGGAGCCAGGCTCTGCTGGTGCAAGCAGGAAGTGTGCTCTGTGCTTGTCTTTGTCACTGTTTCCTCCAAGCTGACGTTAAATATTTTAGGCTTTAAGGAGCTGCTGCACCACTTTGCCATTTTGCCTGGTGAAGGAGGCTGCGTTTCAGGGAATCCCATCTGTGAGGCATCATCTTCAAAGCCGCTCTCCTTGGATGCTGAGGCTGCGGCTCTGCACCCGTTAGTGCTGGTTGTGCTCCTCGCGATGTGCAGCAGAGTAAGGCAGAGCCCGCCCTGCTTTGCTTCCCTGTGCGCCTGGCACAGGGGAGCGTTTACATGCAAAGAGAAATCTATTTTTGATGAATGGAAATTTCGAGCTCTCGAGAATGTTTGAATGTATTTTTTTCCTGATTTTCTTGGAATTTTGTAATTACTTTGTCTTAGGACAGCTTCATCTCTGCTCAGGTCCTTGTTCTCCCACTTTCTGGGTGCTAACCAAGTACAGGGTAGTCCTTCCTGAGGAAATCCCAGCCAGCCTTTACTAGCTGTGACTGCAAGGGGAGATCCGAACGCAGGATTCCCATCTCCTGTGGGGTTGCACCAATCCCTGTCTGTAGGGGTTTTGCTTTTGGATTCCTGGCTATTGATGGGACGCGCGGCAATCTTCCCAGTTGGGTATTGCAGAGGGGAGCCTGAGGTTCTGGCAACCCAGGGATGCTGTGCCCAAAGCCACACGTTGCAGTGAGAGTAATGCCTCTTTTCTTAGCAGTAACTCATTTTGAGCATGTTCCTGTTAAATCCTGTGATAGCGGCTGTATGTGGTTTTGTACTCGAATTAAACCAACACGAGCCTGTTTCGTACCATGGGGATCTTTGAGGCTCTGTTCTTCTCTCGATGAGATGTTCTGTTGTAGCCTTAGCTATCAGCTCGTGCTTCCCTTGCACATCTTCCCCTCACTTGGCTCTGGGCTCTTTCATGTCTTGTCAAGGTCACTCCTGGCAATTGCCAGTACCGCTCTGGCTCACGGTGCCTTGATCACCATTATTCCGTTAAGTACCTGGCCAGGGTAGGGAATGCAGGGGCTGAGCGAAAGGTAAAAGCAAAGCTACAAGAGCAGTTGTTGGGCTCTCAGCAGCAGGACAGCTTTACACAGGCTGATCCCCTGCCTGTTTCGTGGAGCTGTCCCCCTGCCTCATTACAGTGGCTCTGGAGCTGTGTGTCAGGGCCAGAGTATGGGCTGTGTGCGGTGCAGTAGGGAGCATTCCCTGGGGAGCTGAGCCCTGGCTGGGGACTGCAGATGTGTAGCATGGCCAAGGGAGATGGGAAGAGGGGTGGTTCGACCCCCCTTGTTTCTCCATTCTTCTGCACAGTGCATTGCTCCTGGAAAGCTGAGGTTCAGATGGATGGGGATGTGGGGCTCTGAGTGAACCTGATGTGATTCGAGCTACTGGTACAACCAAACACGGTCAGAGGATGCTTGAGGCACGTGGATGCTGTGCATGGTTGTGCTCTGCCTGTGGTGGGAGGGTTGGAAGGGAAGGAGTGTGACTGCTGCTGTGCACCCTGGGGAGAGGAAAGCTGTTGGACTGATGAAGCTCAGGAATAGCAGTGTGGAGCAGCTGGTCCTGCAGAAACAGAGGCCGACAGAGTCACATCCTTCAAACCAAACACAAACCACCACAAACCTTGCATCACCCCAGCTCTTGCTGTGCATGATCTGCACCTTGTGTCTTTGTGGTGAGAGCTACTGGAGGAGGATGGCAACGCACGCTGTCCAGGTAGGCACTTGTGGGGACAAATCCCTCTTCCCACTCCCAAGGCAGCGGCTGTGCAAAGAGCACAGGGATCCGAAGTCCCCTCTGCACTGCACGTGCCTGCTGGGCGCAGGAGGCTTTGCTGTGGTGCTGCTGCAGAGGCAGCCCCAGCCCATGGGTGTGCACACAAGTGTCTGTGCGTGTATGCAGGGAAGAGGATTTGCCTTTCCTGGCCCTCTGGTGCTGTGTGTGTGTGAGAATCACGGTGATTACAGGAGCAAAAGGACAGCGCCCGATTACTTTGCCAAGATGAACACAAGCCCTAAGCTCATTAAGGGGCTTGGCCTCTGCCTGCGGGAGAAGGATCAAGTCAGTCCCTGGCCATTTGGTGACGGCTGTGCATCGCTGCAAGGCTTTGCCTCCCTCGGACACCCCAGCCATGCTGGGGACCCTGATGACAGCGCTGTTCTTTGTGGTGAGGGCACTTGGGCAGGTGAGTGCGGGCAGCCTGGAGCATTCATTGCTTCCCTTTTCCTTCTGTGGGTTACCTTACGGAGGGCAGCAACGTGCCCTGGCCCTGCTGGGTGGTGTGGGGTGCAGTGGGAAGTGTCTATGCCACTGTGAGCTGCAGCACAGCTCCGGGCCCTGCTGCTACCGTGCAGGGAGAGGAGGCAGAGGTCCTGCTTGCCGCGGTGGGAATGGCCTGCTGTGCCTCCCTAACCCGTGGGTGTCCCCATGCCTTGTGCAGAGCTGTGTGGCCTCAGCTCTGCAGCCCCACTACCTCAGGATGAGCCTTTCTCATCAATGTGGTGCCAGTAACACACCCTGAGCATCACCACAGCTGCTCACTGGTGATGTTTATGGAGATGCAGCTCTTTCTGTTGTTCTGCGTCTGTCCTCTTACCTCTGCCCATCCTCTCTGTACCCAGCTGGGGAGCAGCCTGTTCCAGGAGGAGCCCCTGCCATACCTTGTGTACCAGCCCCTGCCCTGGCAAATCCAGTGTGTGACCCAGAGCCGCCGCTCCAGCCGGGACAGCGAGGTGAGGGCTGGCATCATGATGCTCCTGGCACCAAGGGATGTGACCATAGAGGCTACCTTGGGGCAGTGGGCAGGGGGCAGATGTCCTCCTTTCCCTTTAAAGACAGAAAACATGGTAATGCCTGAGGTAGGATAAGCTGGAAAACATAGGAAAGGTGTTTGCAGACAAATTTAAGCTTATTTTTAGGGATGAAAATATTCCCTGGCAGAGCTGACATCCCAGTGCTGCAGTTTCATGGTAGGGGATATAAGCCCAGCAAGCCTGGTTCCAAGCTGATGGGAAATGCAGGTCTAGTGAGGCCTGTGCCAATGTGCATCCTCAGATGCTGCCAGCACATCACAGATGTGGGTTTTGATACAAAGCTCTCCTGCTTCTCTTTGGAGGACTTCTATTAAGCAGAAAGTAATCAGCGCTCTTTAATGGAACAACAGTGAGCGTGTTTGAGTTTCCTAAAGGGGATGGATAGTGATGAGCTTGGCGGGGGGAGCTCTATCCCCTTTAGAGCTTCCCAGCTGGCCTGTAAGGGACTGTTCTTGCTGCCTCTGCCTGGGGTATACCTGACTACGCTGTATTTGTGCTCTCTACCTTTCTAGAGAGGCAGGAGCTCTCGGCACAACAGCATCTACTCCATTTCTGGAGAGAAGGGTGAGTATGGGGCAGGCAGGGAGCCAGCCCTGCACCAGTAATATGGGAAAGGCATGGCTGTGACGGTGGGATGCAACAGAAGAGCAGGAATTGCCATTCCTGGGCCATTTCTGGCCTCTTTCTTCCAAAAAATCTCTCGGACATTATTAAGGGGATATTTTGGAAGATGTTTATTAAAACCTTGCAGTATCAGCAAGTGAAGGCCCCAGTGGATGTACATCATCCCACACATACATGGGTGCATTTGCTTGCCTACCTCTTCCCATTAGACCTGCCCATGGAATTGCATGTGTCACTGTCCCCCCAACCAGCCCTTCTTCCTCTTCTCCCTGCCCTGTGCCCCCCTTTCTCCTCCTCGCTCCTGTCTCCGAGGCTCTGCCCTCTCTGCCCAAGTCAAGCACTCAGCAAAGAGGATTTGGTGTTTCTATTCCCAGTGCAGCTCTGGCAGCAGCCGGATGAAGGAGGTGAAGTGCAGGGGGGGCTGAGCTGTGATGTTCCTCCTTGGTGCATGGACCAGTACCTCTGTTGTGGGGGTCTCACTGCCCTGGGAGCGATGACAGCCTCTGTGCTGACAGTGGCACTTATCCTAGTGCAGCAAACACACGTTCAGCATCATCGCCCCGGTGGCCAATGCAGGACGTACATCCCGTGTACCTTGTTGAGCAGGGCAGGAGGGAGCTCATGCCCAATGCACCCCCTTTTATTTATCCTTTAGGCTGTGAATAAAAGCTGGGTTCAGGTGAGTTTACGGAGCAGCATCTGGCACGAGGGTTCCTGACTGGCTGCTCCGGGGGTGCTTAGCAGTGACACGCTGGCTGAAAGGAGCGCTGCTGAGTGGCTTTGATTCAGCTCCTGTTGAATTTCACAATACTTCCCTAATGCCACATTAAGCGCGAGGTGGGGAGGGCTCCCATTTGTCAGCGTGAGAGCTTTATTGCTGTACAGTGCTGGGCTGTTTTCTAATCTTATTTGTGTGTGTGAAAGTAAGTGAGCATCATACGCGGTGATTAAATGTGGGGAAGCTGAGGTCTTCGGGGACTAAAGCTGCGTAAATAGAGGGCTTAGCGCTGCCAGGGAGGATGGGCTCTTTCCTCTGCCTCCTGTTCCCTGCTCCGGCTCCCTCTTCCCTGCAGATGTGCCCTGGGAGACAGTGGGATTGTGCTTTCACGGTGGGGACCCTCCACCCTCCTGCCTGTGGGTGCCCGTGGGGAGCCAGGGGCGTGCAGAGGCCTGTCTGACCCCATGATACCTTGTTTGTCACCCCAGGAAGCGTGGCCCCTGATGCCAGCAGCCAGAGCAAGTTCTTCAGTGACCCTTCGGAGAAGGCAGCCGTCACCATCCAGACCCACTTCAGGAGGTACCAGCAGCAGAAGCAGGAGAAGAAGTAGCTGCGTTGGTTGCTCATGCCCTACACTGTCCCTCCTTTCTGTCTGTTCCGTGCCCCAGGGAGATGCGCGGCCATGGTGGCTGAACCTGCTCCCCGTTGCATAGCTTTGTGTGTGTGTGTGCTCTGTGTTTGTGGTGGTCACTGCTCAGAGCGAGATCCCGTTCCTGACCAGTCCCTCCCCAGCGCTGCCTCGCTGGCCACAGGCGCAGGTTGAACCGCAGCACCCAAGGAGTGCATTGACGAGCCTGTTCTTGGTGGCTGCCATGGGCCCTGCGCAGCTGATGGTGACCATGGCTGGCTCACTGCTGCCCAGCTGGGGCTTGTTTTGCCCTATGACACCCCTGCCCTGTGCCTCCGTGTTCACTCCGCCTCTGGAGCTGCATGGGATGGCTGCCTTTGTCCCTGCTGCAGGAGCCAAGGGATGTGCTGTGGGAGCTGAGCCCCGTGTGAACATGAGCTGGTGTTGCTTTTCTAGGGGAGAACTGCCTGGGGTGCTGAGGTTTGGAGGAGGAGGGATGCTTTTTGGGACTCTCTCTCCTGTGGCTGTGTGTGCTGAACCTGCTCTTTACCAAGTCAGGCTCCTTCCCGAGACATTCCAGCGTTCGGGTTGGTGCCTGCTGTTGTCCTGTAAAGCTGAGCAGAGATCTGCTCCTGGCCTGGCAGGGGCAGGGCCACGAGGTTGTCTTGGTCTTAACATCCATTTAAAGTGCTGCCTTTTGGAGGGTGCTGAGAAAGAGGGAATGTGGAAGCTCTGGGCCAGCAGGGAAATGGGAGGTTTGCTGTGAGAGGCTGGGGAGGAAGCGGTGGGTGCTCTGCAGGAGTGAAGGGAAAGCATGGAGGAGCTGCTGGCTGCGAATGGCGCTGCGCTGATGGCTTGAGCGTGGCCTCCACTGCTGCTTTGGGGCTGATCCGTACCCTTGGAGCCCTTTCTGTCCTCTCCAGCCACAGAGGTCCTCGGTGCAAGGGCTCCATCCCCAGCTGCCCCCACTTACCTTCACATTGGAAGTGCTGGCGTTTGGTTGGTGCTCGGCTGGTGCTCATTGTGGGTGGCACTGAGTGCTGCTCGCAGGGCCGGTGATGGGTCTGGCACCGTGGTGGTGGGAGCTCTGCCAGGAGGTGTGTGTCGTGTGGGGTTTGCTGCAGCACGGGAGCTGGTAAACCAGGCCCTAACCCAAATCCAGCGCGTTACGTGGCTGAGCTTGGTGGGGCGTGCAGCGTGGCTTGAACGGACTCTCCTCATGTATACCTGTGCAGCAGTGTGGGGAGAGCCTGCTAAGAAGGGCAGGGGGCTGGTTTGACGTGGAGATGGTGGGGGTCTCATGCCTGAGAGCGGGAAACATGGACTCGGCTAAACTATGCAACTCCAGGGCTGGGGAAGGGGAGGGAAGGGGGAATTCTTGCTCCGGTGCTGAAGGAAATCTCTGCTAGCCAATTACAATAAAGATGTACTAATCTGCGTTAATCTATTCTTCTGCTTATCTCACTAATCCCCTTGCTCTGGCAGCTGAGAACAGACTTGCCTTTTCTTGCCTCTTCTAGTTTAAGTCTGGGGTTGGCACGGCAGAGCTGCTGCTGTGACACTGCTTAGAGGGGGGTGGCACTTGGTGCTTGTTAAAACCTGTACCGCATCAAGGTTCTGAGGCCAAATGTGCCCTGGGCTGGGTTTAAATCCTTGGGAAAGGCTTGAGAGATGCTGCTTTGCACCGGTCATGGGGGAGGCGCAAGGGGCAGGACTGCTGCTCCCCCTGGGTGACTGCTTTAAGGTAAGGCAAGCAAGTTCTTCCTGCTGCAGAGCCTGATCTGTTGCGCACGTTCCACACACAAACCCCACGTGTTCCTTGTGTGCTAAATGGGAAACTCACCGTGGTTTTGTCTCCAAGAAGCCGTTGAGTTGAATGAGTAACAAAAGCCATGTGTAGAAATGAAAGTGATTCAGAACAGATCCAGGGCTTTTTGAATGAAGAAGAGCCAAACCCGAGCCGTGTACTACAGCAGCAGCCTAACTCAGGTAATGTCCCCAGTAACACCAAACACTGTACTTGCCTGTTAATATTTGGGTCGTTCATTCAAAATGTGCTGAGTTTATCACTGGGTTAGAACAGCAGCTTTGTCATAGGGAAAACCGAGGAGAGATGAGGTGGAATTCCCCCCACGGATGTTACAACCAGTAGTGTCAGCGTCACGAGGAAGCGTACCTGTTTGTTGTGGGGTAAGATGCGATGGAGCCAGTGGGCAGCAGGCATGGATGGAGAAGGGGTGAAAACATGAGCTTAAAATGACAGGGAATAAGGAAACAGGAGTGCAGGTAATGAATCAGGGCTCGGATAGCACCAGAACCTCCTCTGCCAGGCCCGGTTGTGCTTTGGGCAGCTGAACGGACTCGAGCCCTCCTGGGCCACAGCAGCAGTGACTGGTGCCTGCAGCTTAGGGCCCCAAGCTCTCCAGTGTGTGCAGTAGGGGATTGTCTGCCTGGGCTGTTGCTTCTGCTCACTGACACGGAGCACTGAGTGCTGGGGAAGCTCATGGCAGTGCTGTGTTGTACTCCTGCTTCTCACTGCACCAGAGGGCATGTAGGCATGTATATATAGGTCATAAGTATAGGTGTGTATAGGTATCTGTATAAGATATCGCTATCTTAGTGTGTTAGTTGAGATGTTTATTATAAATGCATTATAGGAGCTTCAGTAATTGAGGATTGTTGGAAATCTTGTGATTCACTTTGCAAGTGCAAACTGCTGCTACATGATATTGTAATCCTTTGGGTGAATGCCATTGACCAGGTCTGAGGCTAAGTCTAGATGCAGCTGCACTGAGACTCCTCTGAGAGGGAGGTTTAGAGAGTAAGGGGGTCTAGGGTGACTCAATGAGGGGGTTCCTTATTCCCTATGTTTCTTTCATTAGACTCAACTTTTCCTTTTCAGCCTTTGATCTTTCTACCTCCATTTCCCCCTAAAATTCCATTAGACATAAACCATTGCCCAAGTCTGGGACTAGGACTAGATCCAGCCACACCTAGGCTCCTTCAGAGCTTAGAGAGCAAGGGGGTCCAGTCTGAACCTCGTGGCTCAACAGGAGGGTCCCTCATTCCTGTGTCCCTTCTGTTTCTACACACAAATCTCTTCAGCCCAATCGTGTATAAATCACTGCCAATTCTCTCACAATCTCTTGGTACGTGTTAGAGGGCCCCTTGCGATGGCGTTGTGTTGAATCACGCTGGTATAGATGTCTATGGCAATGAGTTTTGCTGATGTCTGAGGGTGAGTTACATGGTGTTAATGTCTTGTGCCGTGACTGACCTCGATGGGAAGCAGACACCACCGCTCCCTGCGCTGCACTGGGTTCAACAGCTGTGTGCGGTGCATCACCCCTGCGCTGGGCATCGCTGCTCTGCTGCAGTTCAGCCACGACCGAGGACAAGGGTGCTGTGCTTCACCTCCCGTGCCTGTGCAGCACCAGGAACAAGAGCCCTGCTTCATGCATGACACTGGAGCTGCGCTGCTGTACCGGGGCCATGGTGGAGCTGCGTTGGGGTTTGCTGTCCTGTGCTGCGGCTCCTCTGGGGCTGGAGCTAGGCTGCAGTTTGGGCTGCACTTACCGGTGAGGAGGTGGCACTGGGGTAGTTGCTGAGGTGTCCTGCTCAGTGCTGCCATGTGTAGGATCCTGCTCCCATCCCGTCCTTTCCTTCCTCTGCAGGCTGGCTCAGTGGATTTACCTGGATGCATCCACGCTGCCCTTGCTCCATCCCAGCCCTTGCACCACCTAAATCCCTGCTCGCTTTAACAAGCACCCGTGTATAAACATAACCTTTATTGCACACAGCGCTGGGCTTTTTTTCATAGAAAAAGGTATTAACACATAAGCATTTGCAAATCGAAGCAACTCCTGCTGTTTTCAGAACAGTAAAATAGCATGCAATGTCCTGGAGACGTTCCTCTTCAAAACCACCAACAAGATCAGGGGGGAAAAAAAGTCGCTGAGTCTGTCCTTGTGCCCTTTCAAACTGATGTGAAATATATAGATGTTTACATATATATTATATTTTTAAATCTGTAACAGCAAATTCTTTGTGCCCTGGTTTCTTTTTCTGTTCGGAGAAGAAGAAAATAGCTTCATTTATACAAAAGAGTCCTTTTATGTACAAGTTTGTTAATTAAATATAAATGGCGCAGGGAAACGAGCAGCATCCGTGGCGGGCGGTCTCTGCGTGGTGCCTACACCAGCGTGTAGGACTTGGAGTAGGCTCCAGCCCCCTGTTTTTGAGACCTTCCTACCCCCGATGTGCTCATTTCTAGGAGCGAGTCCCTGGAGCCCCCCACTTTGGAGTGCGAGGGGCCCCGCTCGGCAGCGGGGGGCTCGGTGGCGGCGGGCGCCGGCGCAGGCGCTGGTGGTGGGCGCAGCGGCGCTGGTGGTGCTGGGCACGGGCAGAGTCCTCTGAGGTAAGGTGGTTGCGGCGGGGGCCGGCGGGGGCAGCCCCAGGGGCTTGGCGCCGGGCTCCAGCGTGAGGTGCCGAGCGGGAGCGGGGTACGCCCGCGCCAGCCCGCGGATGGAGGCTTCCCGCGGCGGCACCACCGGGCACGGCTCGCTGCCCGGCTTGCGGAAGAAGGCCTCGGACTTGGCGTAGAGCGGGAGGTTGCAGTAGTCACCTGCGAGGGGAAGAGGAGAGGGGTGAGGCCGTGCGGGAACCATGGCGCCCTATCCCGTGCGGAGGCAGGGATGACATCCGCTGTGCGAGCGATGCTGGAGGGCTCTATGGTCTACGTGAAGTGTTATGATCTGTATTGCTAGCTAATCTATTATGTATCCCATCATGGAAACCATCCTACTACATTAAAAACCTGTTCTTCTATATGCAACATGTTGCTACCCTGTAGTGAGCTAGAGCTGAAACCACACCTATTGCATTCTGTCACATATATATGTTATGTGGTGTTGCCAGTGGTGTCGATGGGTGTATGACATTGTGCTCTGCCACACAGTTATAATAAGAGCCATCTGTAATGTATTTGGTGTAAATACTTGTACTACATGGTAACCTGTGTTAGAGTGCACAGTGCTCATCACTGTCATGGGATATGTCATGTCCAGCACTACATTGTGCTTCTGGAAGTTGTATTTATGTTGCATCAAAATATGTATTGTGCGGTGTTGTGTTATATAGCACTAGATACAGCAGAGACCTATCATTGACATTGTCATTAATCCCTAAATGTAAGGTGGATGGGGATGTGTACCTATGTAAAATCCTGCAGGATTAGATCATCTTAAGCGTCCTATAGCACAAATCAAAGAGCAGGGCTGCTAGTTGTACTACGTGGTACTGAGGGCCATGGTTTACCGGTGAACTTGGCAGCGGTGGGTTTATCTCGGAGGTGTTCTGCAACCTAAAGAGGTCTATGATCCTATGTGCTGTAACTAACCTGTTTGTAATGCTATAACAACACATGGCAGCCTGTCTCATGCTTTCCTGATGCTTGCTGTAGGCTAGCGCGTGGTATATTGTCTACTGGGTACTGTATTGTCCAAGTTGAGGTAAGGATCACATGTTATTCTGAATTGCAGGCTGTACTTGCTGTATAAGTTATCATCGCAAACAGAAACCATTTCTATTTCATCCCTAGTGTGATGGATGAAGGGGGGGGAGAAGAACTATAGGGGGGTTAAAGGAAGTAAGTTCCAGCAAGGAGGGGCTGTGTCTTCTAGGCAATAGCAAGCAATAAGGGGGGAAATGGGAAATAAGGGTGAGGAATACAAGTGAAAACCAGGGAGGAATCCGAGGGAACTGGAATGGAGTATTCATTAAAGAATGAAAACTGAAATGGGAGTGAATGCACAAGGAATTACTAAGTGTCAGGATGGAATATTAGGTAATACTGAACACTGGGGGACAGTACTAATATGGGGATGATGTATTAAGGACTGGGAATGCACACCAAGACCTGGGGTGGAATACTTATCAGACAGAGGAATGGGAATAAATAGCAAGAAACCTGAAGGAGAAAAATGAATGAAATTGGATGAGAGCAAAGGAGAGGAGCAACTGGAGAAAAGCAAAGAAACCTGAGGAGGAGAACTGAGGAACAACAGAGAATGGAGACTTGAAAGTGAGGAGAAAGAAGTGAATTGAGGAGATGTTAAGTGAAAAGAGGAGGTTGCAGAGAATTTAAGAGAAGACAATGAGGAGAACTGAAGAGAAATGGAGAGAAAAGAAGACACTGATGAGAACTGAAGAAAACCGAAGGGAAGAGAGGAGAATCTAGGAGAACTGAAAGAAAACCGGAGAGAACTGAGGAAAGCTGAAGAGAACCGAGGAGATTCTAAGAGAAGAGAGGAAAATTGAAGAGAAGTGAAGAGAACTGAAGAGGATTTAAGAGAATTGAGGAAAAGTGAAGACATTCTAAGAGAAGAGGAGAGGAGAATTGAAGGAAACTAGAGAATCAAAGAGGTGAATCTAAGAGAAATGAATAAAACTGAAGAGAACTGAGGAGAACTGAAGAGAATTTAACAGGAGCATTGTAAAGAATTTAAGAGCATTGTAGAGAACAGAAGCAAATTGAAGAGAATTTGAGGAAAGGAATTGTAGAGAAGAGAGGAGAATTGAAGAGGAAGAGAATTCAGGAGGAAAATGAGGAACAAAGAGCGAGGAAATATGAGGTGGAGACGAATGCAAAAAGTAGAAGAAAGGAGAGGAGAAGAAATTGGAACGATTCATTAGATTTTGAGTGGGTTCTATGGGGATTTTTTCTATTGTGTGCTGGGATCTGGAAAGGATTTCTGTGGAACTTGAAGCAATTCCAATGGAATACTTTACAAAACCTATATATAGAATCCTAGAATAGTTCGGGTTGGAAAGGACCTCAAGATCAGCCCGTTCCAACCCCCTCGCCATGGGCAGGGACACCTCACACTAAACCATGTCACTCAAGACTCCAACCTGGCCTTGGACACCACCAGGGATGGAGCATTCACAACGTCCTCGAGTAACCCATTCCAGTGCCTCATCAACCTTACAGTAAAGAACTTCTTCCTTATATCTACCCTGAACTTCCTCTCTCCTGCTCTCCCCGGGAGCTCTCTTTCAGTGTGTTTAAGTGGTGTATTTGTTTCTGCGTTACACAGCCCGTAAGCAGGATGTGTACACATCTGCACTACTCACTCTTGCTGGCGCGGTGCGGGATGGGGACGGCCACGCTCTTGCCCCGCTCGCTGTCCTGTGGCTTGGGTGGTGAGGCGGTGAAGCGGCAGATGCCGGGCTCGGACGGGGTGCTCATGGAGGTCATGCTGTCGGCGTTGTCGGTCGTGCCCGTGGTCATCTGGTCCGAGGAGCTGTCCGAGATGAAGCACTCGGTGATCTCGAACTTGGCGTGCTGCAGCTGCTCCTCCAGCTTGGCGTGCTCGTAGGCGCGTGCCAGCTCCTCGTAGGTAGAGGAGGCACTCTCCGTCGACACCATGCTGTTCCGCCCCTTGTCTGTGGAGGAGAGGATGTGTCACGTACCGGGAAGCTCTCCCTGACCTGGGAACGCTGTTCTCCACATTGCTGTCATTGCCAGAAGGCCATCTGCCCCCAGGGCAGGGCACAGCCGCGCTGCTCGGGAACCACCATCGAGCTGGAGGTGACCAGGAGACCTGTGCATGCGTTGCTCTCCTCCCATCAGCTTACTCGGAGCTCAAAAGCTCAGAGCAGAGCCAGGAGGGCAGGGGACACCACTGCCGGCTGCTCCCAGAGGGCACAAGAGCCAAGGGCCCGTTACCTGCGCGTGTACAATTCATCACAATGCTCAGAGTCTTCACTAGAAGCACCAGTTCATGTGTCAGTGCTGCTGCTTTCAGCCAGTAACACTCAGCTTTTGCGCTGGAAGCCACGGTTCCATGATCCCACTGACTAACAGCGAACTCTGCTTCTGCTGTCACCCCAAACTCGCGGGTTGGGCAGCACCAATGAGCCCATGTACCCCAATGATGCTGCTAGTGACTGCCGAGGGAGCTCCTGGCGCTGCCGTACCTGTGTCCTGAGAGAGGCTGGCGCTGTAGCTGTCGCTCTCCGGTGACCGTGATGCCGTGCTGGGAGCCCACTGTCCTCCAGTCCGAGGTGAGGGTCCGTGCTGGCGTGGACGCCTGGCACTTGGTGAGGGTCCACTGGCTGGAGTACCGGTTGCGGGTGCTGTGCGCAGACTTGACGCTCTTCCTTGACACGGGGTCTAAGGCACAGAGGTCCCAGTGTCGCAGGGAGCTGTGGCTCACCCACAGGCTGCCCCCAGCATCCCAACCGCAGTCACTTACTGGTGCCGGGGCGGATGTCAGACATGTCGATGAGGGGCCCCGTGTTCTGGATCAGAGCAGGGTGATGCAGCGAGACGCCCGTGCAAAAGCTCTGGGGATTCACGGCCTGGCTGAACTCGGTGTCAGTCACTGGGATCGTGGCTTTGTCATCCCCTGGGGGAAGAACTGGAGCTCAGATCCCTTGGATTCCCCAGGACACACAGGGATGGGGGTTTGCCTCCAGCCACAAGAGAGAGCCAAGGAGATGGCGGCAACGCAAGGGGAAAAGGACCCCCAGGCTGCATCCTGCCTGCCCCGGGGTGGCCAGGGGACAGCCTGGGGACACCGCAGGCTTCCCAGGGCCATGGGCTGGCAGCCCGCATCCCCTCTGCAGGCAGGGGCTCCATGGCACAGGGAACACAGGGTGCTTACCGAGCTGTTTGATGCCTTCCTTGTCCTCGATGAGGAGCTGCACCCGCGGGATGTCGATGTGCAGGCGGGGGCCCTGCGGGGGCCCCTTCACCGGCGTGTCGAAGCTGCGGTTATTCTTGCTGTGAGGTAAGAGGGGACGCACACCGGCCGTTACTGGGGAGAGCAGGGCTGGGGCTGGCACCAGCAGCCCACCCGGGGCTCAGCTCTGGGCAGCCAGGAGTGCTGCGCTATAGAGACACCAGCACAACCTTCCAGGTCTGAGCCCGAGGAGGGCTGAAGGTGAGTCAGGGCTGAACCTGGGCTTAAAAGCATTAAGGAGGGCCCCCTCCACCCAGCACCGGCACCCACCTGCAGCTCAGACCTACCTGATCAGCATTTCAGCCAAACTCTTGGCATCTGTGCAGGAGACACAAACAAGAGGGAAAGGGTTTGGGTTTCGTTGGTTTCTAAGGTGTTTTAGGCTGTTTAAGGATTTTTTAAAGGGTTTCTTTAGGCTGCTTTAGTGGGTAATAAGGATGCTCCTTAGGGGCCTACAAGGATGCCTGGGAGAGACTCTTCATTAGGGAATTAGTGACAGGACAAGGAGGAATGGGTTCAAACTTAAATAAATAGGGGAAGTTTAGATTGGATATAAAGAAGTTCTTCACTGTGAGGGTAGTGAGGCACTGGAATGGGCTGCCCAAGGGTGCTGTGAGTGCTCCATCCCTGGCAGTGTTCAAGGCCAGGCTGGACAGAGCCTTGGGTGAGCTGGTTTAGTGCGAGGCGTCCCTGTTCTTGGCAAGGGAGTTGGAAGCGGATGATCTTCAGGTCCTTTCCAACCCAAACCATTCTACGACTCTATGTACCAAGCCAGCCCAGGAGAGCACATCCCTGCACCCTGGTCCCACGCACCACATGCGCCCCACCTCACCTCGAAGCCTCTTCAGCCGCTTCTCTTTCCTCTTCTTGCGGATGATGAAGAGCAGCGCTACCCCCAGCGTGGCCAGGATCACGGGGCAGGCGATGGTGAAGAGCTTCTTCACGTCGTCCCCCTCCCCTTGCGCAGACTTGATGGGCGGGATGGTGCCTGTGGCAGGGCGCGGGCGGGCACACGGTCAGTGCCCCGGGAGCCCCCTCCTCGCCATGGTGCCCACCCCGTCCCCACTCACTGCCGTCATAGTCCAGCGTGGCGAACTGCGCGCTCTCGTTGCCGCAGCCGGCGCTGTTGCAGGCCTTCATGCGGAGCTCGTACCACGTGGCCTCGCGCAGCTCCGTCAGGAACACCTCGCTGGAGCTGTTGGTGCGCAGGCTCTGCCAGCCCCAGTTGCCCTTGGGCCGGTATTCCAGCACGATGGCTGTGATGGGGCAGCCCCCGCTGCTCCAGCCCTGCAGGTTCAGCCTGGCGTGCGTGGAGTTGATGTGGGTGAAGAGGTGCTGGTCCTTGCTGAAGGAGGGCTCTGCGGGAGAGGAGCCGTCAGGAGGGATGCGAAGGGAGGGACCGCAGGGACCCCATGGGGCAGGCTCACCTCTGCCATGGGTCTTGGCCTCGATGATCTCGCTGATGCGGCCAGCCCCGACGCTGTTCTTGGCCGCCAGCTTCACCTTGTACCAAGTGCCACACTTGAGGCTTTCCAGCTTGAAGGAGCGCTCCGAGGAGCTGATGAACACATCCTTCCACTCCTCGCTGTTGTCCACAGAGTACTGGAGCACGAAGCCTGCGGGAGCAAGGACGGGGTGGTCACCCCCGGGCACACGAGGTTGTGTACTGGTTGGGCTTAATGATCTTAAAGGTCTTTTCCATCCTAGTGGAGTCTAGGATCCCAGGCAGGGAGAAAAGAAGGGGTTATCACCTGGGGTACCCTGTGTCTGCCTCGGGGACATGCCATGGCCAAGTCCAAGGCACCCTCGCAGTGCCAGGGTGCCTGTTACACACCAATTCCTGCCCAACTGCGTGCACATGAATGGTGACGGAAGCACAGCCCTGCGCTCCTACATGGGTTACTGTTAGCTCAAAACCATTAACAGGGCGAGCCGCTGCCCTGCAGGACTCTGCCTGCATCCTGAATAGAGGTCAATTCATCTCCCTGCTCTGCTCACCGCACAGGTCGAGGCAGGAACCACTGCAAGAGGCACAAGGGCACCTCCCAAGCGCGCTGCCTGCGCCCCCATGACCCAGCGCAGCCCCTTTGCTCTGTTACAAACAGGAGTGTGAAACACGATTGAGCCGTGCGAGGCTATAAAGGGAAAGGCAGAATTAACTGCCTCCCTCGGGAAGCCGCTGGGAAGTTGCCTCTGTCACTGCGCGCCGCCTCCTCTCCCGTGATTGAGAGTATTAGGAAGCACACAGATCCCAGGTGAACAAGCCCGTTACACTGCTGACAACAAGACGCCTGCAGGGTTTCCCGGGGAGAGGCTCACGCTCCGGGCTTTGGCCAAGGGACTGCGCACTGAGACCATCGGTGCTCCCCACGGCAGCGCATCTCCGCTGCCCGACTGCTCTGACCTTTTTGGCTACACAAACCCCAGACTTTGGGGGTGCACTGACAGACTGGGCTGTGCTCGAAGGTTACTCTGCCAAAGCTCGAACAAAAACAGCAAGGAGGAGCAGGCTCCATCCTTTGTGGTGCATCACAAGCTGCACGGCGCCGGGCTCGCAGGACTGCTGTGTGCTATCACCACCCGGGTACCACTGCGGCGACGCCAAAGGACCCACGCGAAAGCCGGCGTGCACCTTTCTGCCATCATCCAGCTCTGGCAGAGTGCTGCTGAGGGAAGCGATGCTCTTCACAGCTACCCAGCACCAAGGCTTCCCTATGGGTGGACCTTCCCAGGATGGCACAGGTCTCCCCATCAGCACGCTTTTCCACCCATGCCCAAACCAGCTCTGCCACCCCACCCGACCCACAGCGCTGGCCCCCTGGTGCCTGCCACCCGTTGTTTATTTACCTTGGACATGCAGCATGGTTTTAATGTTTCTAATCCAATTATAACCAAATTTATCAACAGAGTCCGCTGCAGCGAACGGCTGCTGGCTGGGGAGATCTGCTTGTAATTACTTTCATGCTTTTAATTAATTGTAAGCGAGGTCTCTTTCCTCGCTCCCTGCTCCCCCCTCCGCGTGCAGCTGCTTCCACGTATAATTCATGAGATGAATCAGAGCAGAAAGGAGGCTCTGGAAAGCAGGGATGCTCCTGGAGCCCCCCAGCCTGACAGGGACTGCAGGGGGGACAAATCCTGCCCTGGTGGGATCAGACTTGCACAGTGCTGGAGCCACAGAGCAGCCACTGGGGCTGGCGCTGGCCACCAGCACCTGAGCAATTAATGACACATTCCCTGTTACCTGCTTCGGTCCCTTGCCCTAAAGACCTTGCAGCCCCCTCATTAGGACCAGCAGCTTCGTACAAGCTAAGAAGTACCAGCCTTATTCTGGAGTGTTTCCAAGAGGGGGAAACTGAGGCACAGACACAAAAGTGCATGCACAGCCTGAAAACATGCACCGTGAGCATTGTCCCCTAGTGCCAGCACCAGAGGCACCCTCTGCTCTGGGATGGGCGCTATGGGGCTGGTGCCAGCTCCGTCGCTCACAGCAGCCATACCTCGGATGGAGCTGCCCCCGTTGTCCCCGGGAATCCAGGCCAGTGTGATGGATGATGCTGAGGTCTTGGACACGGTCAGGCGGGGCTGGTCCGGGGGCACTAGGGAGGAGGGAAAAGCCCATGAGCACTCACATGCTGGAAGTGCCCTGGATTGTGCCCCCTAAAAGAGGAAACTCCAACAGGACCTCCTGCTCAGCCTGGGACCATGAGAGCCAACCCTGCAGTGCTTTACCCCACCAAGAGCAGTGGATGCGCCAGAGCACAGGCTCATTGCACTGGCTGGGAGATGGAGCATGTCCACTTGCTCCCAGACGCACCCATGGGACTATAGGCTGCCCCTCGACCAGCGCCCCTCACCTTGGACCAGCAGGTTGATGATGATGGTGTCGAAGCCCCACGTGTTGGTGGCGGTGCAGGTGTAGTACCCCGAGTCCTCCGCTTTCACCGAGCGCAGCACCAGCGTGCCGTTGGTCTGGATGAGGCGATGGCCATCCACCGTCACCGGGATGGCAGAGTCCTCGCTGCCAGGAGAGGGGAGGGCGCATCAGCCATGCGCAGCACAGCAAGGGTGACAGACCCTGGGCTGTGATAGCACCCTCAGTACCTGTCCTTGGTCCACTTGATGGCAGGGACCGGTTCCCCAACAGAGTTGCATGGCAAGCCTCACATCCTTCATCCATGGGGTGGTGACGGTGCCTCCGAAGGAGATGATCTTGGCAGGGGCTTGGGGCAAGGAGGAGGTCAGCATGGTGGGCAGGCCCCACGCATGGACCCCCCCAGTGTTAACCAGAACTGAGACTGCCCAGGCACGAGTCATCCCAAGCTGTCCCCTGCTGCAGCCAATGCAACCCTACGGGCAGGGCCCGGCAGAGCCAGGTTGGTGTCCCCCGTGAGCTGGTGCCCCCCAAGTACCTTTCCCAGCAGGCTCAATGGTGACCTTCTCGCTGATGTTGCCGCGGCCAGCGGAGGTGACAGCAGCCACCCAGAGCATGTACTGCTGCCCGCGGTTCAGGTGGGCAATGCGGTAGAAGAGCTGGTCAGGGCTGGTCTCGTACTCGCTGGGGGCCTGTGGAGGGGGATACAGAAGAAGGTACAGCCTCTGTGGGACCCTCACCCCAGGAGCACCATCAGGAGCCAACACAGGCCAGCGCAGTGCTTGAGGTATCAGCCAGGAAAAGCCGCCCGGGGACCAGCTGCCTGCAGCGGGGCAGCCCCAGTACCCCCAACCAGGGCATCCCTCCCATCCCATCAGGGTGCTGCGGGTTTGCTCCAGGCGGCAGTTCGGCTCTGCCTGGTGCTCGTCAGTGTAAACCTGGCTGCTGCCGTGATGCCTCCAAGGAGCCCGGGCCGGAGCCCAAGGATCAGATGGCTTGGTTTGGATGGCGTGGCTTGTTCCGGGGTAAGGGTGCTCCCCTGGGCACCCACCGAGCTGCAGCGGGAGCTGAGCACCGAGGTAAACCCTGGCCAGGCTGCCAAAACCCCTCCGTGGTCACAGCGAGCAGCCAAAACCCGGCACGGGCTCACCTCCTGCATGGCCCACAGTGGCTGTCCCCAACGCCATGGTGGTATTACATGGGTACAGAGACTGTGTGCAAGCATCATGACCAATCTCCATCCCACCAGGGTCAAAACCATTCTGCCCCAAGCCCGGCCCTGCTCCACCACACTGGCACCAAGTAGGGGATGGGTTGCTCCCCTCTGCATGGGATGGATGAGATATTCCTGTGCGCACATGGGTATTTGTGCATTCACCATCCTCAAACGCGTGCCCTTGTGGGACCCCCGATGTCAAAGCACCCCACAAGCAGACACCCATGTGAATGCTGTATATGATACATCATTTTTTTTGCCCAAATGACAGTTTTGACAAGATGCCAGGAAAACAATATCAGATCCCAGCGGTTTTACCAGTTGCTTTGATGAAAAGATTATGTTGCCCTGGAAACCAGAGGCTCACATAGTGAAATGAGTTTGAGAAAGAGCTTTTGATAAGCAGTAGTCTGCAGACCTCCCATCAACCTCTCCCTCTCGATGGAGTGATGGGGCCAGGCTTCACTTCTGTGGCATTTTTGGTCAGCTGCTGGCACATTTACCCTTCTGAGGAGGGCAGGATGCCAGAGAAAAGGAACAGACAGACAATGGGACCATGCCCTGATGCAGTGTGCACTGGTGCAACTCTGCACTGCATGGGCCCAAGGGACCTATGCTGCTGCTGCTGCCTGGCATCAGCCCTCCCTCCCATTCCTGCTTGGCACATCCTGGTGAATCCCCATCCCCATCCCGTACCGGCTGCCCGGAGCCGGGGCTGGAGCAGAAGATGGTGTATTTCCGAATGATGCCGTTGGGCTTGGCTGGTGGCAGCCAGGACACCACCACGCTGCTGGCAGAGGATGGGACAGCCTTGATGCCAGCTGGGGGACCTGGAACTGGAGAAGGGAGGAATGAGGCAGAGCCGGTGCTGGGAGGTCCCTGAGGTCTCTGCAGCCCAGGCTCTTGGTTTATAAACCGTGATTGGCTTTTAATGGCATCTCCTTAATCTGCCCGAGTGGCTCAGCCTTACGCTGCTCACTGCATCCCCGCAGCATCTGGCGCTTTCCAGGACACCACAGCAGCCCACTGGGCCCAGGAAACGCTCTGCTACCGAGCTAATGGCATTAAAGTAGGGCAGGCAGGGGTGTAAATATTTAACTATCCGCACTTAGGGGAAAGGAAACAAAAGAGAAAGGGAAATGCCCTGCCCACGGCTGTACCCAGGGGTTTCCTCTGGGGTCCCTCAGCATTCCAGCCCTTCCTTAGTGGGTATAGTGCTGTAGCACCAGCAAGTGCTCCCATCCCCTGGCATCGGCACGCTGCAGCCCCAAGTGATGGCAGCAAGACCCAAGCGGGCTGGGGGCAGCACCACTCACTGTCCTCCTTGGTCTGGATGTAGAGCACGCTGCTGCGGACGCCGTCGCCAGCCTGGGTGTACGCCAGCACCTGCACGCTGTAGTTGGTGAACTTCTCCATGCCCCGCAGCTCCACGCGCTCCCGTGTGGTCGTGATGTTCTGCATCTCCCCCCACTCTGCGGGGACACAGCTCCCATCAGCCCCATGCCACCACCCGCCCAGGTACCCCGCACCGCCCAGCGCTCACCTCCATCCATGTAGAGGGACCAGAAGATGACCCGGTATCCCTTGAGCACCCCATTGAGGGTGCTGCGCGGGGGCTCCGACCAGGAGATCACAGCCACATCCGATGTGATGGAGATGGCCCGCACGTTCTCGGGGGGCTGGCTGGGTACTGAGGAGCGGATGAACGGGAGGACATGGTTTACTGTAAAGCATCCTTGCCCGTAGCAAGGAGGTTGGAACTGGATGATCTTAAGGTCCTTTCCAACTCAAAGCATCCTATGATTGTATGGCAACCAGCCGGAGGATGGCAGGAAGGCATGTGCCTGGCAGATGCTGTGCTGAAGGAGCAGTGCCCCATGGGTCAAGCCACTCCAACTGCACTCCATCATGCCGCTGCTCCCCCCCTTCTCCAGCTGCTCGAGTCCCTGCCCAGTACACTGTGCACTCTGTGTTGGTTTGCCTCCAACACACAGTTTCACTCCTCCTGGACCACCGAGGTGGGTGCAAGCCCTGTGCCCATAGGGACAGGGAAGCTGCCGGGACACACTGTGTTTCCCAGTGAGGAGAGAGTGGGATTGCTGGCTGGATGCGAGGTAATTAGATCCCATTGCCCCCTAAGAGGTAACTCTAATTTTTATGAGCATTTAAATGATAATACATCACCGTAACGATCCGCTTTGAAAACGGTTATTGTTTCATATTACTTAGGTGCAAAAATATAAGCACCATGTAATTAGGGACAGAGTATAATAAACTAATACAGACAGTCCTTTTGAACAAAATGAAGGTAATATAATTATGGAAAAGACACTATTGCTAAAACAGGGGCCCTTGAATACCCCAGGAGGAGTGCTAATGCAGCCAGGAAATGATCATGGTTTGACAGGCTAACGAGAGCCTTAATTAAGTATGAAGAACTGCTGAGCAAATGCACCACAAAACTTTTTCCTCCTTGTTTTCAAAAGGACTGAGGCCACAGTGACCCCTCCCCGACAGAAACCTTCCTGGAACTGCGGCAACGTCCAAATCCACCTCGAAATCCTCCTAATGGCACCAGAAACCCAGCGCCGGCATCCCCAGGGAGCATGCACACGCATGCAGTCAGCCCAGAGCTGAACGCTGCTGGTGGGCAACGACCTGCTTAGGCCAGGGCAGGGAGACCCCGAGGCGGGATTTGGTGCCGGGAGCAGGGAAACCACCTGGACCAGGGACGGACGGAGCCTTACCGTCCTCCAGCGTGGTGGCATTGATCTCGCTGGAGGACGGCCCCGTCCCCGCGCGGTTGAACGCCTGCACCACCACCCCATACTGCGCGAACTTCTTCAGGTTGTCCAGCGTGTAGACCTCGCTGTCGCCCGTGGCCTTCATCTCCACGATGCTGTACTGCCCGTTGCTGCCCGGGCTGTTCTCCCGGTAGCCGATCTGGTAGCCACGGATCACCCCGTTCTGCAGCTCCTTCTTCGGCGCCTAAAGGGTGCAAGGGGCAGCAGTGTCATGCAGGGCTCCCCTGCCCCGGCCTCCTCTGCCCAGCAGCTTTTCCCAATGCTTTCAGGTTTTCTCTCCCCACGCGGCTCTTGGTCGCTCATGCCGAGTGGCAGAGCACTGATAACAAAGGTCCAGCTTCCTTGGAAGAGGGGAAAGTGATGCGCGCGGCCAGCACCATTCCCTGACTGCAGCAGCTCAATGGGAAGAGGAAAAACCCTCAAGTCTAACAGCCTTAAAACTGCGCAAGGCCAGGTTGAGATCAATCTTAATATTTCTCCAAAGCATTAAGAAATCGATAGGGTTGATTGCAAACGTATGTCACAAAGCCTGGGAGATCCATCTTGCCGAAAGCACTCCTAAACCAAAGCGACTTATCTTTCAAGTGAACTTTATCTTTCCATTAATCTGGTTTTCCGTGCTTGAGGGGAGGGGGAAGAAGCTGGAACCCTAAATTTATTGACTTCCCGGCGCGTTACGGAGTCCTAACTTTATAATCAATTTTATTTTTCATTAGGCAGCTTTGGACAAATAAATCCAATTCTAAGTTTTATTGATCTCTGCTCAAACACTTCTCAACCCAATGTCTGGCTTTCACATATTTACCCTCTCTCCCCCATGGACATCCTATGAGATAATGAGCTTGTTATACATCGTGATTAATAGAGGCCCTCTACAATGAGTTGAGCTCACACCCAGCCTCCAGGTTTTCATTTCATTGTGCCACTGACACAAGACCAGGTCCCAGGACAATGGCCACCATTGCACAGGCTCAGGATGGCATCTGCTGCTGCCCAAGTGCCCGTGCCCAGGGATACCCCACGCACCACCCCAGCCCTGCTCACCTTCCAGGTGACTTGGATGCTCTGGGATGTCATCGGCTGCAAGGTGACATCCATCGGAGGCCCATCAGGAGCTGTGGAGAGACAGACCCAAGAGAGCACGTTGAGAAGCATCAGGGAAAGGACCTTCTCATCAGGAGGCACTGGCTTCAGGAGAGCTGTGCCACAGCCGGATTCACCCATACAACCCCTGCCCACCAGTCCCTGTGCCCATGCTGGGAGTGGTACCTGCTTCCTCCGTGCTGATGGTGAGCTCCTTGCTCGGTTCGCTGCGCCCAATCTTGTTGAAGGAGTACATGCGGATGCTGTACACGGAGGCCGGGTGCAGGTCCACGATGTTCGCCTGGTTGATGGTCGGGGAGATGTTGCGCGTAGACTGCTTGAAATCCCAGGAATCTGGCAAAGCGAGATGGGAGGATCAGCACCCGAATCCCACCCCAGGGTCCGCAGCACCGAGAGAGCCATGCTCAGGTAGGTGAAGCCCCCAGGCACCTCCAGCTTTCATCTCCAGCCTCCACGGAGAGGTGCTGCTTCCCCCTCCTCGCTGTTGTGCAGGCTGGGGCTGGCTTTTGCAAATATTGTCTCTTTTAATATTCCCTTTCAAATGCTCCCATCCAACAGAAATTAACATATTTCATTAATGCTGCTCTCTCCTTTCTTCATCAAAGGCACTGGCATGCAGACTATTCCCCTGGAGGTGCCAGGACACAGCGGCCACAGCGCAGCCCCACGGGGAGGGGAGGAAAGGGGAGGGTGGCCATCACCTACCCGACTTGTTCTTGTACTCGATATCGAACCCGGTGATGATGCTGTTGCCATCAAACCGCTGTGTCCATCGCAGGTTCATACTGCGGGCCTTCACCTCACGGATCTCCAGCTCCGGTGGGTCAGGGGGCTCTTGGAGACACAGGGGCGGGTGAGGGGTGACAAGGAGAAAAGCCTCCAGGATCAGGGGATGCCCGCAGCCAGGCTTTGCACCCAGGGGCTCACACATAGAGGAATGAGTACCTTGGACGGTGAGCTGGATCAAGCCTCTGTCCTCGCCATAGGAGTTGATGGCATGACAGGAGAAGAAGACCGAGTCCCCACGGTCAGCTGGTTTCAGCTGTGAAGGTTTCGGGGAGAGAAGAGGAGCCAGTTCAGGCTGAGCTGCCCTGAACACCATGCCCCTGCCTTCCCCCAGTGCCACAGCCTGCTCCCAGCCCTGCAGGACCTGTGCCCATGGAAGCAGCTCACCCTCCAAACCTCCCATCCCCTGGCTCAGACCTATATGAGGCACCAGGCAGCTCAGGGGGGTGCAAGACCGAAGCCCTCACCTTGAGGGTGGAGATGACCTCGTCGCCGTTGTCCTTGGTGGTGATGGCGTAGCGCATGTTGCGGTCGGGGTCGATGACGGTGTCGCCCTTCTCCCAGCGGATGATGATGGGCCGCTCGCCCCGTGCCGTGCAGTTGAGCTCCTTGGTCTGCCCCTTGATGGCAATAGTGGTGTTGGGGTGGGAGGTGATCATGGCCGGGACTGCGGGGAGGCAGGGGGTCACCAGGGAGCCGGGGGGACACTGTGGTTGCCCAGTCCCAGCACAGGACCCCGCCAGGGTGGATGCGGGTCTCACCAGGAGGCCACGCAGCCAGGAGCGGAATCGTCTCGCTGCATTATACAGCTCAGGATCATAAAATAATGAAGCAGATAAATTTTATAATGCATAGCATTACACTGGGGTAGACAATAAAACGTGAAAGACAAATAACCAAGTGCACACTATAATGAAGAGAAAGCCTCCAGTCTGAGACGCGCGGGTATGAATTATTGACTAAGGTTTTACACTCCCGAGGATGAGAGGAAGAATGTTTTCCATCACGGATTTGCATAATTCACTCATATAAACCTGGGCAGAATATAGAGTGCCATTTCACATCAGCGCGGCCGCCTTTGCATTGCAGATACCACAGGTATTTTTTTACCCATAGCCACCCCAATACACAAACGAGGATGGGGAGCCCCACACCATGCTCAGCACCTGATGGGCTGCAGCACCCAGAGTGGGTGCATCCCAGTGCTGCCCAAGCAGCATGGTCAGGAATGGCCCTTGGGACAGGACGAGTCCCTTGGTGCCCACATCCCTGGCATGGAGCTGCCTCCTCCTGCCCCGGAGTGCTGCAGCAGCACTTCTTGCTGTGAGAGGTGGCTGTAACTTCCCCACAGGCTCACTGCTCCAAAGCCAAGCCCTGGCCCTGCCCCTGTGCCATGCAGTGGGACACCCATGGTGTGTGCCATGCAGGGGCCATGTGCTGGGGGCCGGGACAGCCTGGGTAAGCCGAGAAAAATGTAATGCATAAACAAACAGTGCTGCTGAGTCCCGCAGTAATATATGGTAATGACGATCCGCAAAGGCAACACACACTGTTATAATGGGACACAAGAGGCTCTAATGAGCTACGACTTCTCGGCTTTCTGTGGCAATGTAATTCAATTAACAGCTAAGGAAACCTTTCCTCCCAAGCTGCTGGAGTTTGAGGGGTGCAGGGCAGGCACCCACATGGCTGGGGCAGAGTGATGCCCGGTGTGGTGCCCTACGGCAGTGCCCCATAGCAATCCTGCCCCGAGGGCCTGCGAGCAGAGAGCAGGGATGCTGGGGCAGCGCTCGGACACACGGTGCAGGGCATGGCAAAAGAAGGGCTACAAGAAACAGAGCAAGGCTTCTCCTGCCTCTGCCCCATCCTGTCCTAAGCTGCACACCCTCTTCCCTCAGCCCCAGTGGCTCTGCCTGCCTGCAGCCCGATGCCAGGGCTATGCCATGGAGGGGGGCAGGCATGGGCACTGCTCCCCTGCATTCAGCCTTCCCCTAGGCCAGGCTGAGGCCAGCGCAGTGCAGAGGGTGTGCATGGCCACAGGGGCCAAAGGATCAGGACAGGGCTGCAGCAGCCGTGGAGGCACCGGCCCCTTCCCGGCGAGCAGTGGCCCCTGGAGAGGAGCTCTGTTTCAGGCTCTGCTTCGCTGAAATGCATTTATTGATGTTTGATTAAAAGCAGCTCCTTGGATGTAAACACATCAACCTCCCTCAATTGCCGGGGTCCCGGGAGAGCAGCACGCAGTCCGGAGCAGGGGAAGCGGCAGAACAAGCCATAAGAAAACCCCAGCCAGCCACGCAGACAGCACAGACCAGGCTGCAGAGGCAGCACCTCTTGCACTCCGGTGCTGGACACATCCCCTGGAGCAGCAATGCTGCTCACAGAGGGACGACATCACTTGGTACTGACCACAGGACTCTCTGAGGGCTGCACCTCTGGGTGCAGCGACATCGGTAACGCTGGCTCCGTGCAGACAGGCTTCCCTCCAACACAGCCTCCAATGCTTTCTGCCCTCCCCATGCCCAGCCCTCTCCAGTGCCCTGCCAAGCATCACTGCCTTGTTAACAAGGCCCTGACAAGAGGCTGGTCCTGCTTGCTGGGCAGAGATAAGCCTGGCTACAAAGAGAGTCACCAGCTCGCTCTGACATCCCGCACATGGCTGGGGCTGCTTTGCAGCCCTGCGGTTTCAACTGAAGGAGAACGGTGACAAGGGTGACAAGGGCTGTGCCTCCCTCGCCCCCCTCTTTCTTGTTTGGAGCTGGCTCTGTGATGTTAATTTGATTGCACCCATTTCAGCTTCCTTTCTACACTGATTAGCTGAGTTCCACCTGAAGCATGAGATTAATTCAAATTGCATGGAAGCAATCAGTTATGCTCTTGCTGTACGGCAGCACACCTCCAAACACGGCTGTGCCCATGACACGCAGGCAGTTGCCCTTCTTCCAGCATCTCAGCCAGACCCGTTCACCCAGCATCATGGCACCAGGGAGGATGGATTAGGGGATCCTCCTCTCCAAACATTGCCACCACTCCGGAGTGCTGCACAACTGGGATGTGACCCTGTCCATCCCACATGCTCTGCTCTCAACGCCCGCAGAGGCACGCAGCCATGTGCTAAACGGCATTTATCATGCACCAGTGGTCTCCTCACCTGCGCCCTGTGTTCCCCCAGGCTCACGTTCCCATCCTCCAGCATTCACCATCTTACAGACTCTAATGATCCCAGACGTGAGCCTGAGCGTGGGCATCCAGGGAACCCCCATGGCCCGGACCAAAGCAAGTGCTTTGGGCCAGGGCACCGACAGTTACACTCCTGGAGTGGTACAAAGCTGGATGGCTTTTCTTGCCCATCACCTGACGAAAGCAGCACCAGCTCCCCCCGGCACTGGTGCGGCTGCCAGTGCACAGCAAGGGCTGCATTCGCTTGCCCGAAGCATGACCTGGGTGTCTCTGGTTGCCCCTCGCAGCCCATCGCTGCGGTATCGGGGCAGGGCATGTGCAGATGCGGGCTGGCTGCTCCCCACTCCCCTGCTGACCACCAGCATCCGTTGTTTGGGCTCTGATTAACTTCCATTTAACTCTGTCCGCAGCGGCCTGGCTTTCCGGGAAAGCCAGTGCTGATATGGCTTTAATTGGCCTGACATTTCACTAAACAAACAAAAATCCCAAACTGAAACAAACCGAAGAGCCCCATACAACGCTTAATTGGCTGTGGCGCTTTGTCTACCTATTCATCCAACCCTGTTCAAAGGCGGCGAGGGCTCCAGGAGATAGAAAAGCACATGCATAATAAGGTTACGTGCTATTCAAGTCAGCAAGCAACCTGTCCTGGGATGCAATTACAGCGGATAGCAGGGACAAGGCAACAGTTCAGGCTCAAGACTTCAGCGCGCTCACTCGGGATTAATCGCCTCGACTTTGTACCTGCGCCTCATTGAAGTGCACTGTTTGAAGTCGCTCGTTTTGATTCATCAGTCGGAGGGATAAATTACACAGCTGATGGGGAGGGGAGCAGACACGAGGGGAAGCAGAAGGGGACAGGCACCGAGAGAAACACCACAGAACACAGCGCTTGGTTCCACTCTGGAGACACACAGGAGCTGCCCAAGAGTAAGTGTGAGCCTGGTCCCCCCTCCATCACCTCCTTTTTGAGGCCTAAATGCTCGCAGCACCACGGGTCAAAGTAAACAGAGAGGAGCTGGAGATTATGCATTCCTCTGGTAGCAGCAGGAGAGGAATCCAATAATAAGCGCAGCTTAAACATGGTGTCTAGCAACACTTGCCAGCCCATCCCTGTCAGAGTAGCTCAGCTATTTCCTTTCCTTCTGGATGATGTAGATTGATTGCTCGGTTTTATTAAAGACAAAGTGTGTTTAATACTGAAAGGGAAGCAGGTCCCTGGAGGAGCAGAATCAATGCCCTCCTCCGGCCGCGCATCGATTGTGGGGATGCGCGCTCTGAGGCCAGAGCCAGGCTGGTGCGGCAGGAACCTTCGGCATGGCTCTGCTCACAGACACCCACCCCGCAGCCACAGCCACCTTCACCGACACGCTCTGCTCCCCCGGCACAGCCCTGGCTGCTTACTCTTCACGGTGAGAAACATGGACTTGCTGATGTCTGTGCCCACGCCGTTGCTGGCCTGGCAGAGGTAGTAGCCGATGTCCTCCTCCAGCACGTGGCGGATGAGCAGGGAGCTGTTGGGCAGGATCTGGATGCGGCCCGTGAGGGGTATGGGGTGGTACTGCTGGGGGTTGCCGCTTCCTAGGAGGGGACATGGAGCACTAGTGAGGCACCGTGCTGAACGGTGCGGTCCCCACCCTCGCTACCGTGTCTCACCCCTACCTTTGGCATGTTTCCACATGACTTTCGGAGGGGGGTAACCATCGACGGAGCAATTCAGCACCCCAGCTTTTCCATAAATGCCATCTTGGTTGTTGGGTTGGACCACAAACCGAGGAGGCACTAATTGGAGAGAAAAGATGGTCACTGTAGCAAAAACCCCATCAGTGCCCTGCAGTTCCTCCCTGTTGCGGGCACATGGGTGCCCTGGCTCAGCCCTGCTCCTCGCCCTCCCTCTCGCCCTCCCCACTTGCTTCTGTGCCCCTTCTGCAACCAGAGAACAGCATTATCTCCTCCTACCCTTATTACTTATTTCTGCTCCCTACCCTGCTGCCCATCCCTCTCTGTCCACCCTCCATGGCAGCAGTGTCAGGACCAGGCTGGATGCGCCCCATGGCACTCACCCCGCACGATGAGCTGCCGCTCCCGGCTGACCGTGGCAGCGTCATTGCTGGCGATGCAGGTGTAGTTGCCATTGTGCTTGAGGGACACGCTGGAGATCTGCAGGGAGCTCATGAACTCCTTGCTCTCGATGGTGACACCGGAGCCGGAGAGGATGACGTGCCCGTCCTTCCTCCAGGTGATGTGGATGGGCATGTCCCCGGAGGAGACCACGCAGGGGATGTAGAGGAGCTGCCCGATGGAGGCTGGAGGGAACTCGAAGGGCTGGATCAGCGGTGGGACTGTTGAAGGGAGAGGCAGAGCATGCTGCAGAGCCCATCCAGGCTGCAGTGGGGCTTCAGGGAGATGCTGCCCAGAAATTAAGGCAGAGAACAGCAGAAGAGTTCTCCCACCGTGCTAAGAGCAGGATGGAGAACCACCGACCTGCAGAGCAGAGCAGGCCCTGCTCCGGGGAAGCCCCAGCCACCCCCCTGCATGAGCCAGCTGAAATTCCCCCTCAGCATTTATCTGCTTGCGGAAAAAGCAATTATTAGATGGATGCTCTTCTTAAAGGCACCGGATTCAGAACCAGCCATTATCTTTCTGATAACTTAATTAGGCAACCGCAGCATCTCTGGCAATGTGGGAGGGGGAAGAAAGCGGAGAGAGGGAGACAATTAGCTCAGCACCTGGAAGATGAGATCCTCTTTCCGCAGTCTCCATAATTAAATTAGCAGGCTGCCAATTGTCCCTTCAGCAGACAGGAGCTGCCCTCTAGTACAGGCAGAGGAGCAGCTCCCTGCCCAGCCCCGGGCTCCCATCTCCACCCCATGCCCAGCCCAGCGCATCGCAAAGGTCTCTGCTCCAGACCTCTGCCTGGCCCCATCCTGGCCAGGTAGCCCCTGTGCCTTCTCCAGCTACAGCGACGCGGCTCAAGCTGCTGGAGACATGGAGCCAGAGCCGCCCGTTTTCCATAATTAATGAATAATTAATTGGGAATGCACTGCAGTCTATTGCAGAGCGGGGATGGGCTTGCGGATCCACGCCTCTCCAACACGCCCCACCGGCCGCTTTCCAGCCACCAGGAAAAGGACAGGTTTCCTCCACAGAAGAGCTTCCCCTGCTCACGCTCCCCACAACTGGAGCTTGCAACTCTCCTTCCCAGTTCATTTCCCATTGCAGCTCTGTCTCCAGTGCTTCCAGGCTCTCTTGTGTGCCTGCAGCAGGAGTTGGCTGCATGGCCAAACCCCGGGACAGTGCACGAGGGTCTCCCAGGACAGCTAGGCACAGCAGCTCTGGAGGGGAGCCCCAGCAAACAGCATCACCCCAGTGGTGCCCCAGCACTGCTGGCTGCAGAGCATGGCTGCTGTCAGCACTGTGGTCCCCAAATCAGCAGTCACCCAAGCAGGGCAGCATCTAACCCAGGGCATAAGGGTCCCTCGGTGCAAGGCTGGAGGCTGCTGTATATCCCCAGCCCCTGGGGAGCAGCAGTGGAGGGGAGCTGTAGAGCTTTTACTGCCACATGCTTGGAAAGACCTGCATAACTCACTCGTGGCAGTTAATGTGGTCGCAGGCACTTGTGGCAATAAAAGCTTTACAGTGCTCCAAACCATCCTGTGCTCCACGCGCTGCGCGGTTACATTTATTCACTCTGCTCTGACTCCCTTCTAGGGCTTTGCAATTCTTTTCCACAGGCCTTTTACCTGCTGGCTGGAACAAACAAGGAATGAAGCAAGCGGGGCCGTGGAATGAAGACTTATAGACCCTCTCCCCACACCAGCCCTGCCTGTCCCATTCTGCCCAGAAGAAGAGCAGTATTTACACAGCTCTGGCCTCTTCTCAAGCCCTGAGGCTCCCACGTAGGAAGGGGCTTTGTATGAAGTGGTGAAAGCAGGGCCGGCTGTCCCTTGCACTGCAGACCCAAGGGGAGAGAAGTCCTCCCACACTGCGTTAGGTTATCCGCAGTCTACTCTTCCCTTTGCAAAGCCTTGGAGAAGAGCATTAGCTAATCAAGGGGTAGCATCTATAATCAGCTTGATGCACTCTCTTGCTAACCTGGTTCCTAATAAGAAAATGGTGGATGGGAGGGGAAGGAGGGGATCAGAGCAAAATCCAGTCCATAAATACCCTGCTGGGTGAGACGGAGATGATTGGGCAGCTCCGGCCCCAGCGCGGCTCTGTTTGTCTAAATGATTTACTGCAAACACCGCGCTGGTGATGGGCAGGGACGATCCGACAACTCTGAGCACGGGAGATACGGAGCTCAGCACAATCTCAGCGAGTCACTGGCAGGGAACGCATCCGGCTCAATTCATTAGGACTGATAGCTCCCTCAATGGGGCTGAATAATTGATGGCCTGGAGAAGCTTTTAAGATGTTCTGTGTGCTCAGAAGACCGAGAGTATTCTATTTTAAAAAGCTAATGTGCACAGAAAAACATGGGTGAAGGTGATCCAAGCAAAGGTTAGATGTTTTAATACGCTGTGTTTACACCGTAAACCCTTGCTCCATTGCTTGTAGTGGGAAATGGATACGGCGTGGCTTGGGGAAGCTGCCGACACACGCAGCACCAGGTACCTGCTCTGCAGGAGCTGAGCCAGCTCCCGAGGGATGCTGCAGTGGAGCTGAGCTCCCATTGCTACAGTGATTGCAGGGCACAGCCGCTGCATAGCCACGGAGTCCCCTGTGCAACATCCTCTGCCTCCATCCTATAGCAGAGATGTCCTCAACACAACTTTGTCAGGCCTCTCCATCTGACCCAGGGAAAGCCTCTCCTGTCGCTTACCTTTCACCGTGACGTGGACACTCTGGCTGATGGAGAGCTGGGGCTGGATCAGCACGCTGCACAGATACTCCCCTTCATCCATGCCTTTCTGGACGTCCATCAGCTTTAGAGTCCCATTTTCAAAGACCACTTGGCGGTGGTTATCAGGCAGCAGCAGAGAGTCCTTGTACCACTTGATGGAGTAATACGGGTACCCGATCACCCTGCAGTTGATGAAAGTGTCCCTACCCGCTACCGCTGTTATGTTCTTCATTGCTCGGATGCTCGGGGGACCTACATATTGGGGAGGAAGGAAGAGGCAGGCTAGGTTAATTCCGAAGGGCAGCTTGGTTGCATGTTGATCTGCTGCTATTTCAGATGAGCCTCACAGCGAAGGAGGTAACCAGACCAGCTGGGACCCAGTCTGGTTTTGGGTGAGGAGCAGGCATGGGCTCCTCTCCTGAGCATGTGTGTGGAAAGCCGCTCATCGGCTAGACGTGATAGCTATCACACATGCCTGACAGCAGTGCAGCTACGAATGGTGGCTGTGGTCCTCTACCAGCTCCTTTACGCAGTGCCTTCAGCCACAGGGACTGCAGAGGGCTGGGGAGCACTCCCCCATCTACAGCCACGCTCTGCCTCACTTAGAAGGAAGCTGCCTGCTTGTGCCAAACATCCTTGACTAGAGCTGCTCTGGGAACCTGACTTCCATTGGGAAACGTATTTCACCTCCCCTAAAACACACCCCTCTCAGCCTCCCACTGGCAAACTGAGTGTTCGCTGAAAAGCCAGACAGTCACCACGTTCCGGCTGGCTCCCGTGCTGGCAGGATGCTGCAGGTGAGTAATTTCAACAAGAGGTTTCATGCATCAATAATTACATTGTTCTCCCAGCCGCTGCATCAAATAGCAGACTAATCTAAAGCTTAACCCTATCTTGACTCCTCGTCCTAAGGGCAGAGCAGGATAATGGCTTGACTGGCACTCAGGATAAGCCAGGGGGTGGTGATTCTCATGCTGGGATGTGTTAAGAAAAGGAGCAGGAAAAAAGACATTAGCATCTGGCTCTGTAACTGTCTCTGGGGCCTGTCTGAGGGACTTGCTCCATCCCAGGGCAAAAAAGGCCTGAATCTTATCTAGTGACAGCCCCTCAAGAGCTGAGAGAGGAAAAAGGGAGACAAGGCAATGCCCTCACTGAAGAGGCTGCTCTGGCTTCTCACTGCTGAGGGATGAGCTCGCTCCACACTTAGCAGTAAGCGGCAGCAAACTCCAGACTCTCCTGGGAGCCCAGCCAGAAAGCCACTGGGTCCATTTCAGACCTGAGACCCAGCAAACACAGCCCTTCACCCCTCTGTCTCAGTAGACAAATAAACGCTACCATGCCTCTGCCTCGCTCCCACCTGTAAGCTTGGAAGCTTTAATTGGTGTTTATGAACGGGCAGGGCATACCATACCCCGTGCCTAAAAGCGCTCCCTGTAACACACCGAGCAACACGCTCCAGCCGTAATAACACGGTGATTAATGCGGCCATGGCTTTTAGCAGACAAAGAAAACACAGACACGACAAATCAAAGCTCATTTTCCACGATTTCACGTGCTGCCTCATCATCGTTTGTCATGTAGACCCCTGTGCCGGCAGGCACATTCCCTGCCAGGGAGCCAGGCATGGGAGAGCATGGGATGCTTCTGGGCTCACCATGGCCTTCTCCATGCACAGGGTTCCTTGGGGAGGTGTTTAACAACCCCTTGGCAGGAGCTCCATGGGGACAGAGTGGACCCCAATGGGGAGAACGCTGCCTTTTTTCCCCTGCAAAGCCAAGCGCTGGTTTTCCAGAGTCACCAAGTGCTGTGCACTTTAATTCCTGGCTTTAAATGTCAGGGAAGCTCAACGCTGTGGGCAGGCGTGTGAGCAAGTAGGGATCAGGGAATGGGATCAGGGCATCCAGGGAGACCCTCAGCAGCTGGGAAGAGGATGGAGAGGTGAGGAGGAGCCATTGGCTAAGGAACAGAACACAACCAAAAGCCCAGTACAAGTCCTATTCTGATATTTAAAAGTAGACAGGCACCTCTTACGTTTATTCGCGCTTGGTATTCGGCGCTGCCCACCGAGTTCCGCGCGGTGCACCGGTACACGCCGCCGTCCTTGATCTGCGGGCTCGTCACGTTCATGTGGCTGACCGTGGTGCCGTCCGACATGGTGTACTGGTTGGTGCGGTGCCCGCTGTCCCGTGGGATGGGCTCGTCATCCAGGGCCCAGGTCACGGTCGGCGGCGGGGCCCCCTTGGCGGCGCACATCAGGGAGAACTGCTCCCCCGGGTTGACCACCTTCTCGCTGAAGGAGGAGACGATGCGGGGGGTCCCATCTGGGGGGCACCCAGCGGGACGGGGGTCAGGGAGCGGCAGGCACCGGCAGCAGAGTCACCCGGCTTTGAGCTCCCGCCTGGAGAGGAGCCCTGCATCCCTGCCAAGCATCCCTGCGGTGGGGAGATGCTGAGGGGCACATCCCTGGTCCAGACACCCAGTGATGTGCATCGGAGAGGGGACACCTGCCTGGCCCAGGGATGGGGATGGGCAAGTCAACTCTTATTCTGGTCCTTCCCATCCCAGCTGTGATACATCCCTAAGTTGCTTGCAGATAGCATGCACAGCCCAAGAAGTGTGCTGGGACCAGTCTGGCCCCAGGATCCCCCACTCTTGCAAGGTCTCACTGCCCTCCAGCCATGCGCAAAGCATCCTACTGCACCTCGGGAATGCGGCAGCTTGGAGAGGGACCAAGGAAAGCCCTCCCACCCTCCCCGAGGAAGCCAGCTCACCCTCCAGCATGATGATGGAGAAGTCTTGTGCTGTCTGGGACTTGCGGGTGGCAAAACACTGGTAGGCTCCGGAGTGGCTCTTCTGTGCGGCCGTGATGAGGAGAGTCTCGTTGCTGATGCCCCTGATGGAGATGTAGTCATCCACCACCACGAGGTCCGTGTTGCGGTACCAGCGGATAACGTACTCGGGGGACCCGCTGAGGGCACAAGAGAGGATGACGGTGCTGCCGATGCCTGTTTTGAGCTTCTTTGGTGTGAGGGTCACACGCAGAGGGTCTGTGCGAGAAAGGGTGAGAGCGGGTGAGGCGTTGGTGGTGGTGTCTCACCATTCCTGTGCCTCTCTGCCTTTCCTGCCCTGGAAGCACCAGCCTGACGACACATAAAATGTCACTGCACCCAGGCAGGCGGCCCCCCCACTGTCTCCTGCTCCTGACAGCCCAGCTTTTAGTGTCAGCCCCAGGCCCCTGGCAGAGCAGGGGTGGTGGGGACGTGGCAGGATGGCTGGAAGAAGACATGGTTGGTGTGATGGGGACAACATTGAGCTGGGGATGGGCCGGGGCGGCTCTCAGCATGCTGTGCTCGCCACAGTGCTGCTCCAGGTAAGGCAGGCACGGTGCATGCCAGTTCCGGCAGCTCTGGTACCACCAGGATCCCAGGGACAGGAGGAACCCCCAGGAACAAAGAGCATGATGAATACTTGGCCTGCCCAGATGGTGTTTACTGTTTGGCTGCAGCATCTTTTATGTAAATCAACAAAACAAAGCGCAGAGGCACCTAATGTAAAACCAACATCCCCATCCAGCAATTTACATCCCCCAGCACTGCTCTGAATATTCCCGAGGCCCCTCGTCCTGCCCTGATGGAAGCAGTAAATCAGGGGATGTCTGCAGCCCCGCTGCTGCGGCGTGATTAAACCTCCTGCAAGCACTCTCAGCACCACATCGCACACACTGCGTCGCTTCCAGCGTGAGATGCCGAAATACAAGGCTCTGAATTTCTGTGCCTCTGTGAAACCTTTAAGGCTTTATAAAGGTTTACAGTTTAAGAAGGCCGAGGACAGGAGCCTCCCCGCGGGCTCTCACCTATGACCGTGAGGGTCCCCGTGACCTCTGCGGACCCGAAGGTGTTGGTCACCTCACAGATGTAGGTCCCGCTGTCCTCCACGCGCAGCTCACTGATGCTCAGCCCCGTGATGCGCTTGGTCCAGCGGCTGTCGGTGGGCAGCGGGCGCCCGTCCTTGATCCACCGCACGGCCGGGTTGGGGTACCCCGAGGCGATGCAGGGCAGCTCCACCGGGCGACCTGCCCTCACCTCCCGGGACTGGAAACTGTCTAGCATGGTGGGGATGGACTCTGCTGGGTCTGGGTTTGGAGAGGAAACAGGCTCACATGGCGAAGAGGAGGCCCACAGGGACAGCAGGAAAGGCCCTGGTATGGTGACACCATCACCACCATGCCCCACCTGAGAGAGAGAAGCTCTCCCCATCAGCCAGTGGCTCTGCTGGGCAGGAGCACGGGGATGCCAGCCACATCCTCACTGGGCACAGGGTGGCCTGGGCAACCCGGGACATCCGGTACAGCCCTTGGGAGCCAGGGCTGGCGGGTGGGAAAACGCATCTCTACTAGCTGATGGGATGAATAAACTCAGCACTGGAGGAACTACTCAAGGTGACACCTAATTGGTGCAGAATACACAAATTCTGTGGCACATTTCAAAATGTACAAAGGGGCCCATCAGGCAGCTGGGAAAGGAGAAAATTAATCACCAAGTCTCAGGCGTGAAATTAAATTCCAGGGGAAAGAAACCTCTTTCATTACTCCTCAACAGAAGTGAAACACTCTGACGTGTCAGTAATGACAGCGACCAGGAGGGGAACTGGGACAGATCGAACATGCATTGGAGAGGGGATGGTACATTCAGCAGTCGCATGGGCTCCTTAGAGCAGGATACATGGGAGGGACGTGGGATCCTTGGGTCTCTAAGAGGCATAGGGAAGATCAGGGAAGCCCCAGCCCAGCCTGGACCCCTTCCCTACCCTCTACGGGGTTAATTCGAGGAGCTAATGTGGAGGCCACAGCCTGTGCACCCGAGGACAGCAAAAGCATATGGCAGGAAGCGGGCGCGCTGCAGCTGAGTGGCTGCGAGTCAGGCGAACTCCCTCCCGAGCGGAGTAATTTGGGCAGTGAGCGGAGCCGGGAGCGCCCCGGGACACCCGGCACTGGGGACTGCACTGCCAGCGCTGCAGTATCACTTGCATGTTCGTCACATCGCGTCAGGCTGCTCACATCGCGGGCTGTCACATCGCATCGCATCGCACCCCGGCGCCTCTGGCTCCGGGTACCGCGCAGCGCTGCTGTGGCCAGCACTGGGGGATGAGTGCTCAGGGCTCCATGTGAAACAGCACAAACCCCTTGTATAGCCCCAATGGGACCTCCTGCCCCCACACTGGGACGTCCTCTGGCTGCAGGGATGGGAGGTAGCGATGCCATCGCTCCCTCCTGCACCCAAGGATGTCAGGCACGCAGTGGGCAGGCAGAGAGCTGGCACACAGGCAAGGATGGACACCTTGAGCCTGCACCAGGCCTGCAGACAGGGCTCCCCTTGGCACCATCACCCTCAGCCACGTGCTCACCTGAGACCGAGAGCCTGGCTCCGTTGCTCTGCCGCGTCTCCCCGCTGTACTTGTGCTTGGTGATACACCTGTAGGTGGACAAGGCATCTTCCTTCTGCACGTCTGATATGTACAAACCTCCATAAGAAGTAATAAAAAACCTATTTTCTGGAGACACAAAGGGAGGAGGAGAAGGGTGAGTGAGCCAGCTCTGACCCAGTGCTTCCCATTGCAGCCTCGTGTGTGCAGCAGCAGCCCCTGTTCTTGGGCACAGCATTCTGCCCTCCAGCGCTCATCCTGCAGCAAACACACCCAACCCAAGCACGCACCTCCTAGGGCTTGGATTCAGCAATGAGCTCCGGCCATGGTGCTGCAGCAACACTGTGGCTGCAGAGGATGAGGAGGAGAGCGCGCAGCACGATGCTCCGGCAGCACGATGCTCCGGCAGCACGATGCTCCACCACCGTGCTGCATAGCAACGCCACAATTAAAAGTGAGCCTGTCCCGCTGAGTTAATAATTAGCTTAACTTACTTAGAAGCATGTGAAAACAAATAAGGGCTTCAGCTGGTATTTGAGCCCTGGGAGGAGGATGCAGGAGAGCAGGCAGGGCAGCACGGCCCCGGAACAGCCCCCTCCAGGCAGTGAGCTTTGGAGCCTGGTGTATGCCAAAGCACATGGGGAAAGAGCCCTTGGATTTGCTCATGAAGCCAGCCTGACCCCTATAATTCCTCATGAATAAGAGCAGTAATTAACGTGAATGGAAAGAGCTGCACTGTGGCACAACAGAGCGGCTACAGAGGGCAAGGTAGGCAGAGGGAGTGGAGAGAAGGTCCCCTGCCCAACTGCCAGTGCCAACAGTGACAGCAAGACTTCAAACCCAGCTTGTCTGGGGTTTCTTCCAGCACCAGCCATCACTGAGCCTCAGCTGGGACCAGGGGGTCCATCTACTGTTGCCAGTCAAACCACCCTGTACCCAATGCAAATGCAGAGGCAGAAGTAGAGCTGAGTGTTCAGAGATAAAACCTTTAAACCCAGCCTTTAAACCAGCAATGGCTGCAAGCAGCTCCTGCACCATGCCTGCTAAACCAGGATCTTGTTGTTGAGGCCAGGCAACGTGGTTTGCTTCTGGAAGGATATTCATGATTCAGTGGAGGAAAGTGCCATGGTCAAGCCCATAAGTGCAGAAGCACAAGCACGATACAAGACCGGAGGCACACACTCCCAGAGCAGCCTAGCTGCAGGGAGAGGGCCACCGCAGTCTTTCCCTGCGAGCACTTGAGGTGGCAGCCTGGCAGAAAACAGGGCTCTTCACCCAGGGAGCACACCCCCAGCACGAGCCAAGGCAGCAGCAGCCCTGAGCTCTACTGGCACTACCCCGCTCCAGCTGCAGCTTAGCTTGATGTGTGTGCTTGACACTAATTGCTTGATACCAGAGTATTAGGGACTTGCAACAGCAAAGAAATGGCAATGTAGCCTAGCTGCCATTAGCAGGAAGCACAGGTTCTCTCTGGGAGCAGCAGGAACGCGATGCTGTGGTGACCATCCCCACAACCCCCCATGAGCTGCAACCTGCACACCTTCACAGCATCGCGGTGCCTGCGTCTCCAGCCCTGCTTGGGCTCTGTAAGAGGGAAGGGGGCAGCGCTCCCGCAAGTGCAGCAGAGATAACACACAAATCAAACATTAATGCTTCATCTCCCATCAAACCAGTAAGAGAAAAGCATTGGCTGCCCTGGAATTTGGGGGAGCAGTTTGCCATGATAGAAGGAGCTGTGGATTTCACAGAGCAACCCCAACTGGCCCCTGTATAACCGCACACAAGTCAGTGCATGGTTAACCACAACCCCGCTCACAGGCATGCTGTGCTCCTCCTCTGGAAACAAAGCCTTGCACAAGCTGGAGTGATGTGCGAGGAGCCAGGAACCATCGTGCTGCATCCCTGCCTCAGGACATGGGGCAGCAGCAGCCCATGAGAGCCAAACTCACACGCACACAGAGGCAAAGGCAAGCAGAGCCTCAAGCTCCTGCCAGGATAGTAGGAGATGATGATAAGAGTTGCACATGGAGGCACTGCTGGATGGGAGAGCAAACCGAGCCCTTCCTGCATCTACTGACCCCAGAATCTGCAGGGTTTGCTACCCACCTCTCTACCATGGAGCAACAGGAGGCACCTGCCCCCTTGAGAACCATGGCTTTGAAGATGCAGGGCAATAGCTGATGTAAAAGGCGCTGACAGAGACCTCACCACAGTGACTTAGTGCCGAGTTTGCAGTGAGATTAACGCTAAAGGTCGCTGAATAAAATCAGATCTTTCTGCCTGCCAGGAGGAGGAAAAGCTTTACGGGAAGCAGAGGATTAAGTACATCCGTGGTCAGATGGGAGCGATGTGCCTCTAATAACTCTTCCAGCCAGACCTGAGCTGCTGCCTCTGGAAGCGCCTCACCAAAGCCCCTCTCATCTACCTTTGTACAGGAGGAGCAGAGCAGTGGGAGCCCCACCAGCCTCAGGAGCTCGCCCCTCAATCAGGGAGAAACACCAGGATAAGGGGGGCTCTCCCACATGGCAAACACCAGGAGGGTCACACAAACACATGCAGACACATATTGGCTGCTACCAAAATCCTCTCCCACATCCAGTGGTGGCCGTGAAACTCCTATCTCAGTCCCAGGGCTCTTCCAATTTCAGGAGGAAAGCTGCAGTCGATACAGGTTACAGCTACTGCTCCATGCAGCATAGATTAACAAGACCAATGGGGTCAGGGCTTCAGCAGAGAGCACATTTTATAGTTCATAAGACTAATGAGAGAACTTTCTCCTGGTACTGAAGAATCAATAGGTGCCAGCATTTATGAATTAGCCATACTTGGAGCATATGCATCCCAAGGCATCCCGGGCAAACTCAATGACTGCTTGGTGCTATTCCTGGCCGCCTTTGAAGTGACAAACTTCTCCCAGGGTATTTGCATGGAGGGGGAAGACCCAACAAAGCCTGTGCTTTGCTGCTGCTGCTGTAACAGCACTTTTCTGCTGCGGCTGCTGTTCCAGGGTGGTATTTGCCTGGCATGGGGCTTCCCTGGGGATGAGGAACCCAAGATTAGATATCCATCCATCCCAGAGATATTAAAGAGGATGTGCAACTGCAGATTCAATAAGAGCTGCACAATATCCGGCAGATTGATGCCCATGTTTGCAGGCAGCACACCTCTCCTGCCTGGCAGAGCTGCTGTGCACCCAGCCAAGCATTCCCACCTCCAATTGCATGGGCATCCATAACACAATCAATGCCAGCCGAGCAAGTGGGTCAGGCTTTGTGCCAAAGGGCTCCTCTGTCCTCCTCAACCCTTTACCTGAAGAAATCACCGTGCCCCAGAAAACTCATCCCCACAGCTGTAGTAGCTACACCCAGAGAGGGCACAACATGGGCCATTGCCTGTTCTCAGAGGCTGCCCATTGCCCTGGGGAGCTGCTGCCTGCTTCTGCGGGCACCAGAGGCTTTGATGGGAGCATCCCCCCGCAGACCTGGGGATCCAGACATTAACACAGCCCAGCACAAGCCCTTTCCCCACTGCTGCGGCAGGAGCATGGGCAGGCCACAGCGGCCACAGTCCTGCTGCTGCAGAGCCAAAGAGGGGGAAGCAGCAGAGGAGGGGTGGAAATCAGCTGTGACAGGCTTTCCACCTCCCCTCCTTCATCTCCTTTATAAGCAGGGCTCCATCTCCTCCCGTTACAGGATTAACACCCATCTCTCATTCTGCTCTCGCAACAAGATTCTGTTTCTAATTACTGCTGTAATAAAACTGGGCGCCCTCCCAGGGCTTCTTCCAAATGACTTGTCGACACTCGGCGAGATTGGATCCCACCCGGGCCCGTTTCCGGCACCTCTGCCTGACGTTCATTAGGCATGCATGAGGGAGAGGTTTTACGAACGGAATTCCGTTTAAATGGCTTTTCTGAGAGGGAGAGAGGAAACAAAACGGAGAGAGACACGAAGGAAAGGTTTAAGAGGAGGATGTCCATTGTCACCTCCCTGTCACTCTGCTGCCCGGCAGCCACCGTGCCAGGTCCCCACTCCTGGGCACCCCAGGGACAAGCCCTCTGCCCGTGTGGACCAGTGGGGCTCTGCAGCCAGCGCGCACCAAGGTGCGCAACTCCCGGGCAGCCTCCTCTCCCCGCAGCACAGACAGCCTGCGCTAGGACCCGGGGGCACGCAGTGCGGAGCAGGAACCGGCAGAAACAGCCTCTGGAGCCAGGGATCTTAGGAAACCAGACACCAACACAAGGATGGGGCGGGTAAAATCGCATCCTGGCATGGGCAGCCCCAGCGCCCGCAGCTGGGGCAGGAGCCGGCAGCTCGCGTCTCGCAGCTGAGCCCCTCCACGGCAGAGCCGCCCTGCCCAGACCATGGCTCTCACCATCTGCTCAGGTGCGATCCCCACCGCATAGAATTAATCACTGGCAGCGTGACGGACAGCTCCCGAGGAGGCCGGGGAGCCCGTGTGCGCCCGGGCACGCGCAGGAAGCCCGGGGAATGAATTACTGCCTTCGCAAGGAACGCGCCGGGTGGGAATCACCTCGCTACAGCTCCCCCACGCAGGGCCCGGCTCTCCCTGTCCTAAGCACGCATCAGCTCCCCGACTCTTACAGCCCATGTAACAATTAGCATCTCTGTCCCTTTACTCTCCGTGCGATGGCTTTACCATCTGCATCTGTCTGGGCAGCAAAAGGCATAAGAGAAGCTGTGGGCTTGTGCACGGGAAGCCTTTGGGGAGGGGACGTGAAAGGCTGCGTTTTAACGCGACGCAGGTGGTGCTGGAGGAAATCACAAGTGTTAATTTCATTTCACCCCAGAAAATGACAAATGTTGCTGTTAATGGACCGTTTCATACAGGTGAGAGGCGGCTCCAGACGCTGCCTTCCCCACCGGACACGCTCGCAGCCTGCATTTGCTGCTACCTGGATGCTGCTTCCCAGACACGGGCTCACAAGCCGGCAAACTTGGGAAAACAGATGTTAAGAGAGATCTCTTCCTATGAGCTCCCTCGGAAGCCAGGCGTCCTGCGGGGCTGGTAGGAGTTATTAAATCAAGAGTAATTATTTACCAAAGGGGCAGCCGTGCAAGCCACTTTCCTAGAAGTAAATCCGGAACTCTGCTTCCCACAGACCTGGATTCGCACGGCATCAGCGGGAGCAGAGTCTGCCTTTCCGGGTGTTAATCCGCCTCCGAGTCAGCGGAGCTTTTCACGGGCGCACTCCGTGGAATACAAGGAATGTCTGGGGACACCTCCATTCCTCTGCGTAAGTGACTTTGGAATGACACACTTCCCTGGAACCACCGGGAGGAGGAACTCCGCGGGCAGGGGTCAGGGCTTGCCTGCCCGAAGTGCATGCCTGGCACCCACCACCCCGGCTGGAGCCAAAAGGGAGGAGGAATGAATCTCTCCAGGTGGTCTGGAGCCGAGTAAAACCAGCGGAAAATGAGAGAACAGGATGAAGAGCATTACAAAATGAATAGGAGGGGACTAGAGATTTCCGTGGCTAATCCTGTTAACAAGACAATTTCTTATCAAGCTCATTATGTGACAGAAAGCAGGGGGAGGAAAGGGGAGAGGAAAGGCGACGCCGGGCAGAAGACATCCCTGGGAGCAGCGGGGCTGGCAGGAGGGATCCGCAGCTCCCGTCTCAGGCGTGTTGCTTAAGCGAGGGTTATGCTATTTCCAAGGCGAGCTCAGCACTACTGGAGTGACATTTACCACAGAGCAGTGCTGCCTGTGTTCGCAGCTCTCCCAGCACCGAGCTGGAGCAGGCATAAAATAAACTCTATACGATCCATTGAGAGAACACTCATTGCAAAAAGTGATTTTTCTGGCATCATTCTTTCTTAAGCTCCTATTAGGACAAGCCTCGTTTCCCAGAAGGAAGCACAATGGAAGGCTTCAGTCTGCAGGTTCAGTGCGTGCCCACCTCGGCTTCAGCGTGGCCTGGGGGGTCAGCGGGTCCTGCCCCCACCAGCACCTCCGAGCCGCAGCTCTGCCCGCCCGGCATTCCCGAGCTGCCTCCCGTCTCCTGCTCAGCCATGAGCAGCAAAGCCTGGCAGAGCAAACTGCCGCCTCGGCTTAGTGATTCCCAAAACCTGCGCGCTGCTCCGCACCAGCCCCTCCTGCCCCCGCGACTCGCGGGGGCTTCACGCGCCTTTGTGCTCCAAGGCTCAGTTTGGGTTTAATTTGCTATTTAAAGGGCGGCGGAACGAGTCCGATTTCATGTTAATGAGAAGAGAATCTGGATCGAGCACTGTGCAGAAATTTGCATCTCAAAGCAGAAAACAGGAAGTCGCTAAGAAAGGAAAATCCAGCACCGAGGTAGCGTGGATGGCCATAATTAGGCTAATGCTGCCTCTGTTCTGTCAGCTCATTTCCATCAGCCCCAGGGTAACACGGGACAACGCTCCTCCACCACCCTCACCGCCGCATCGCATCGCTGAGATGTGATTCCCTGCCGTGGTACCCAGTTCCAGCACCCAGCCTGGGGGATGGCCGGAGCAAGGGATGCTGAGGGGATGGCCGGTAGTTAGGGATGAAGTACAGCACGGGGAATAGAGCCTCGGGAAGAAGGGCTTGCAAGCAAGGACATGCATAGGGAGACCCTTCTCCAGCGGTACAGCCAATGCCATGGGCACATGTGCCCACCCAAAGGAAAAAACCTTGCCGTGCCCTTGTATTATCTCGTGTTATCCCAGTCACAGCAGCCTCAGAACCATGCTCGCGCCCAGAACATCCCTTGGAAGTGCCCAGCCCAAGGTCACGGTGAGCACAGAGCTCTGCCCGGCCACAAACACAGCACCAGCTCTTGCCATCCACCCGCCTTGGGCAGATGCCAGTGGCACAGGACACGCGACTCTGTCCCCCATTTCGAGGGGCTGATTTGCAGTTTTCCATCAATTTTGCCCCGATCTTTAAATTGGGTTTTGTTGCGCTGTAGACATTACCCTACGAACAATTCCAAATAGCTCTAACCAAGATATTTGCTCATAAAAATCAATCACGATTGCCAAGGATGACAGAAATGGAAAACGCCTAATGAAAACAAAGGGGAAAAACAACAGGTACTTCAGTCCTTTGCCATCCATCAGCAACCTCGGGTTATTAAAAATACGGAGGGAAACAAATCCTCCCATCTGCATCAAATCCTGGGAAATCTTGAAAAGACAAACACCCGTTTAGGAGGAAATCCTTTGCCCCCACTTCAGTCTGCAGGAGTTTCGCCATAATTGCGATAGGAGTAAGGCTGCTGGATAACACGCGAATTATTTTCCCCACTTACATTGTCAAATGATCATCTTGCCCTGCAGTGAAATCTCAATAATTATAATGCCGAAGCACGCAAGAACAAAGAGAGGATAAAAAGCGGTGTTTTCTTGCAGGGAGCAGGGGGAGGGGGCAGAGCTGCCATCGCAGGGCTCAGACTGTGTCCTTTCTCTAATTAGCTTTCCTGGGGCCGCGTGTCTCTGGTCCGAGCTGTGAGAAACCCTCACTGCCTTTCCGTGTGCCACGAGCCCCCATAGCCCTGTCAGATGGAGGGGAGCAGACACCTCCGCACTCACCGTGGTGGAGCTCCCCCACCAAGGAACAAGGAGAGGAAGTGCTGTTTGGGAGAAGCAGGAGGCACAGCTCCATGGCATCAGCCATCAGCCCCCTGATTCCCAGCCGGAGCCCCCCAACTCTGCTGGGGCTCATCCATGGGATGGAGGGAATGCTGCCACCAAGTCAAGCCGCGCTTTCACACCCCTTCCAGCACTGCCTGCCCATTGGAGGGGTAAACCAAGGGGAGATAAGAGAGAAAGGGGACAGAAAGGGGGGTTGGGGGGGGGGAAGGAGGAGAACAAGAAAAACAAGACGACAGAACGCTTGCTCCACAGCCCTCGGCTAAATTACAAACCAGTTTACTGAGGTGGAAAGCTGCAGCGAGCTGAGGAGGAATATGTGGAAACCATCTGCAGATTTAAAAATAATCTATTTTACGATCACCCTCGAACATATTCTTTTGCAGAAACCAAATAGGATTTGTTGTTGTTGTTTTGTGCAAACTGTTAGGGAAAAATTACTAGAAACATGCAGGGGGTTTTGCCTTCTTGAGTACTGAGAGGCTAAATATGCCCTTCCTTATGTTTAGAATAGTAACAGTCATCTTAAAATTAACTTGGTCTGCATCAGAGCTTAAAAACAGTTGCAATTCCGAGCCTGCAGAAAGCAGGACAAACCTGCACTGGGGTATCTAGCGCTTCGAGCTGACAGATGTCTTCCTACATACAGTAAATATAGGTCGTCTTTTCCTACCCAGAGAACTGTAGATCTTAATTAACCAGGCCACTAGCAGCATATGTAATGATTTTTTGCAGCTTGCTAAGTAAACCTTCCCTTGATTAGACCGAGGGAAAATAAGCTGTGTGCGCGAGGGAGCCGTCTCCTCCTGACCCGAGCCCCAGGCCCCAGCCTGGGCAACCTTTGTGCCGCGGCTCCAGTCCTTACTTCACGCTATGAAATCTGCCTAACGAGATGAGAAGGGCGCAGAGCCGCACAGCGCCCTTACTGCTGATGGCCCGGGCCAGCCCCAAGCTCGGCTGTACCCGCGGCAGCCAGAGGGGGTTATTCAGCTTCGCAGACTAAACCTCCTTGTAAGCCACTTCTGGATTCAATCATCTCCAGGCTCCAAGAGCCGGAGCCAACCGAGCTAATGAAATGCATGCTGCATTATGATAACGTGCTGAGCCCTCGCTGGAGGGGCGGTTGGTGCTGGGATGGGTGAGGGCATCCAGCAAGCACCCTGCCTCACACTGGGTTTCGTGGATGGGATGCTCCAAATCTGGGAGCTGCGCTTTAAAACCCACTTGAATTAGAGGGAAGGGAGAGCAGAGCCCAAGCACACGGCCTGGATGCTCTCTCAGGCTGCATTTCTACAGCCTAAAACACAGCTGGCGGAGAAAGAGACAGACCCATCTGCAAAGGCCAAACTGGTGATGCTTGGGGTGCTCTGGCTTTCCAGAATGGAGCAAGAAGCTTCCTAGAGATCTGTGGAGGAAGCCTCAAGGTCAGAAAGCTCCCCCTGCAACACAGAAAACTGCAAGAGAACAGCACATCATTGCCCTGCACTGGGCTTAAATGAAGCCTCCTAAAACCAAGACCTTGTTTTGACCTGAGGAGTAAAACCAAAAGCCTCACAAAAGGAACGCCTGTTGCCTAAAACTCAGGAGTAAAGGGGATGATCCCACGTTCACTGCCACATCCCACATCCCCTCCCCACCACTCACTGGGGAAAGGAATCAGTGAATGAGACTCGAACAAAGAGCAGAACTTCCTCCCCGCTCATTAGTGCTGTTAAAGCAACAGAAAAAGATCCCCAGGACACAACCTCCTCTTCAGCTCTGAAGTCTGAATGGCTCCGAGAGGGCGGCCGGGTTTATTCTCTGCCTTTCACCTTGCTCAGGCACTTGCACCGCATGTTTCCGTTAAGGAGGCACAGACAGGAACCTACACCAGTGAGGGTACCCCCAAACCCACCCAGCCTGTGTGCTGGGGCTGCAAAGCCTGCCCTGGGACAGGAAGATTCCTGCACAGAGTCCCTCCTGGAAGCACAGCCCCACTGCTGCCTGGATTTGGGGGCTGTTGGGAGCTCAAGGCAGCAGGCAGCCAAGCTCCTGCGCCCATGGCACTCTCCTGCTCCTGTCTCCCTCTTGCCCACACCTCCAGGATGGATTATTCAGAGGCAAATCCCTCTCCTTGCCTTCCCTGCAGCCATGAATGTTTCCCTGCACGGGCTGGTGGTGGGAGAGGAGGGAATCATTACCTGCACCCACCTCCCAGTTGCTGCTAACAGCAAGCCCATGGACTGAACTGTGGTGAGATACCCCATCCTTTTGGAAGGGGAAGAGAAGGCAGAAACAGCTCCACAGCCACAAAAGCCACCAGTGGGTTGCCATGAGCCCTTCTCCATCACCCACATTCCTGTGCCTGAAGGGCTCAGAGAGCGACTGGGGAGCTGCACACAGGGGAAACACGCCTGGCGTTGCATTAGTGCAGCGCTGCAGAGGAACAGAACAGATTCACTGAGGAGCATCTTTGCCATGAGGGGCTGCAGCGTGGCTGGAGGGGGAGCAGCCCCTTGCTACGTGGCACACCATCCAACACAGCTTATCAATAATTATTAAGACAAGGCGAATGTGTGCTGACCTAGTTAGCCATCCAACAACAAAACCAGCCGTGGTGGCTGTGTTTAACAGCAGCTCTGACACAGACAGGCCTGTCCGGTTGCTCTGGGAGCCTCAGCGTTACACCTGCACCCCACAGGGACCACCAACACCCAAAACACCGCTGTCAGCGACAGCAGTGTGCAGAATGTACTGTGGCTCCTAGCCCTACCATGGACCCTGGAGAGGAGCCTGAGCATCAGCAACGAGCGCGTTGCCAGGGGAGCCTGGTACCTGCTCATGCAGCAGCAGTTCTGCATGGGTTTGGCACCGGGACCATGAATTGCTGCTGTGCTGAGCAGCAGGGCTGGCCCATGGTGCTCCCTCAGCAGCACACGGAGAGGGAGCAGAAGCACCTCTGGAGTGCTCTGGAGACCAATATGGCACAAGTGAGCCGTAATCCCACTGGAAGAGCTCTGCACCAGGAGCGGGGATGAGAACGTGCTACTGGGGCCACCTTGTTGTTAAGACTGTCCTCATATTTGGCTCTTCTGACAAGGGAGCAGGTTTCAGAAAAGAACATACTTGAGCACTGCCACTGATGCTCCAGGATCCGGCACCTGGACCAGAAAACCAGTGATGGAGACAGGGACACAAAGGGGATACCCCTGCCTGGTCTCTTCAGTAACTGCCTACTAACCCGCTGTCCATGTATGTACCTAATCAATTCCTTCCAACCCCGGTGACAGAGTCTGGTCTGCAGCCTTCTGTGGCTGCAAAGCTGCCACCATGGACACTTGCCATCAAATCAATCCCCTCCTTGTGTCCGGAGCTGCGTGAGCATGGTGACATTCAACGAGTTACAGTTTATGCTTCAAAGACAGCAGGGAAATACTTCAGATAGGTTAAAAGAGGATCAGAAAAACTACTCAGGGCCAGAAGAACCAGATGTCGCGGGATGCAGCGCACCCCAGCACCCATCTGAGAGATCCCACGTTCTCCCGGCAGCGGCACAACAGCATCCCCAGCCTGGGTGCTCAACTTGGGCAAATCCAATCTTGAAATAAGATGCAATTTCCTAGCAACAAGTAATGAGATGCTGGGGCAGCGTACCAGGAGAGCAAGGACTGCACGTGACTCCGAGCCTTTAAATGCAGTGAGGTTTTGTTACAACAAGCTCCCAGTGTCCAGGTGCTGGAGTATGTCCCAGCCCCTGATGCAGCTCAACTGTTTGGCTTTAGCCTGGGTGAAGCAGGGAACAGCACATGAGGACCTAGCACCATAGAGCATCACTGCCGGGATGCCCGTTGTTATCAGAAAGCACACTCTCTCCAGGAGATGAACAATCATACATCACCACAGAGGCACAGAGACACACCACAGCCCCTGCAGCCAGGCTGTGCTCCATTCAGTTTGGCTCCTGGGAGCTGGGACCCTGTATTTCATTGGTCACTCAGGTGTGACCTAATGCATCTCACTCACAGCACATGTGCACACAGAGTTTAATCCGAGACCTGAGCTCATTCCATCCCACTCCTTTCTCCAGTTCACTTCCCTGCAGTGGCATTCCGGATGAACCTCCTCCATCCCAGGCAAATCTGAAAGGCTTGAGAGGTGTCACCCCAGCCCTGCCGGGTCGCAGCATGGCTCAGGGCAAGGGACACGAGGACAATGTGGACACTGTCATCACCAGCCCGGGGGGACACCTCAGCCGCTGGCCTTCTGCCCAAGGCTCCCTCCTGCTCTGCATGGTTCAGTGGTGCCTCTGCAGCGCTCACTGTGCCAGGACAGCCCGAGGCCTCAGCGCCAGCCTCAGCCGTCACGGCTGGCTCCGTCGGAGAGGCAGCAGCTCATGGCGGCCGTGTCACCCCAGGAGGACAGGCACAGAGGGGAGCCATGGACACAGGGGTGCAAAGGACAGCTGGGGGCACAGGAGAGTGCCTGGGATAGCGCGCAGCACCCAGCACCCGGCCTCACATCAGCTCCAAAGGCAACAGACCATCGGGCGCTAAAGGGCTTGACAATGGGCTCTGGCTACAGAACAACCCCCAGACACAACCCTTCCGTCAAGAGCAGGAACCCAGCTGAGAGCCCATTGCCCATCCCTCCCTGCCTCAGGGAGCTCACACTTCAGCCCCAGCTCCAGTCCCCCCTGCCTAGGCACTGCAGCCAGATCTCGCCTCCAAAAAGCCTTCCAAAACTGATGGGCTACAAATTATTCATCCCTTTCAGCTGCTATTCAGCCTCGCTGGCCACCGTCCTCTGCAGCTGCTGCCTTGCACACATGCCTCTGATGCTGAGCTGGGAGGATGGCGGGGCAGTTTTGGGAGCAAGGAAGGGTTAAGTGCAGCAGCATCCACGCAGAGCCACACAAAGAGGCTCCTCACCACAAGTGACAAGGCAGGCAGCATGCACAGCAAGCGGAGCAGGGAGCTATGCCATGGTCAGGCAGGGTGAGCGTGCTGCTGCTGCCAGAAGCTGATCTCTCCCTGCGGGGAGGGCAGCACGGGATGGGCAATGCTGCTCGTCGCTGACCTGTATTAGCGGGTGCACAGGAGGGAGCAGCAGGGCCAGTACCCAGCCACTTCACAAATGTTTTATTCATAAAAGACCCGAAGGTCACATGCATTCACTAATTACTCAACCTGCTCCTCTGTCAGGTGAACAACGAGGGGAAGCTAACCAGCACTTTGTACCAAACCACCAATTCACGGAAGGCGGTACCGTAGCGCTCTGCTCCGCACACGGAGGCTCAGAGCTGACATGTCCCGTGCAGCCGTGCTGCTGCATGCATAAAATCACATGGCACACACAAAAGAGCAGCTCAGATGGAACTAGGAACCAGTGCCCAGCACCCAGCAGCGCTGTCAGTGCACGCACGGCCATCACCCCTGCCAGCCTGAGGGGCGAGCAGCAGCCTCAGCCCTTCCTCCCAGAGATGCTCCTGGCAGCCAGGTTTGCAAACACATCAGGGTTTTTGGTTGAAGGGGCACTGAAGAGCAGCAGTGTCAGCCAGGGGATTACTAAAACAACCACTGTGCGAAGGCAAAAGGAAAGCATCCACTGAACCAGTGTGAAAAAGCATAATAGATCATCAGCCCCGAAACACCCCGGTGCACTGTGCCACCCTGTTGGTCTATGGGGCGCAAGCTGGGTGTAAGGACACCGAAACAGCTCCACCACCACCGAAAGCCCTGGGGGTTGAGCGCAGGACTCCAACCAACACGGACATTCGGACCCAGGCCCTGCAATTCCAATCAAGTTGCAGACAAGCATTTGCATCTCCACAGCACAAACAGGAGCACACGTCTTTCGAAGCGCAATCACAGAGAGGTGAGGGGAGGATGGAAACAAAAGGCAGCAATAAATCACTTCCCTGCTGCTACCCAAGGAGATATAATTAAGTTTATGCCTAGAGTGGCATTGCTGACAGTAGTCCTGAAATGAGATAAACATAACGCGTGAGGTTGGGCTGTAATAATCCAAGTGCAGAGTGGCAGGTGATACATGTGCTCAGTAATGGTCCTCAATTAGGGAGCTGCAATCTCCAAACACAAGCTCCAGGGAGACTTCTCTTAGATTTCCTCAAAGCCACGCATTGGGCAGAGCAGAGCATTCTCCTACACCCAGAATGGGCTCTGCTGCCTCCGGTGAGGTGCCTGGTGCTCACACCAGCCTCACCCCAAGTGCCCAGGGGGTCCCCCTGTCACCATCACCATCACGCAGTGCAGAGCTCACACTTCAGCACAGGCTTAATTTAAGCACATTCAAGAATGCTGCGGTCAGTGCAAACCATGTTGCACTTGAGCACACCTGCATGGTTCAGATGCTTCCCCTGATCCTCTTAACAAAAATATCAACAACTCAACAACTCCATATTAACTCTCAGGTGTTTATACAAAAGAGCACAGGTTGGGTTGGTACCACGCAATAATGTGAGGCAACAGCAAAACAGGGACAGATTTTCGGAGTGGTCCGCTCCCACAGTATTTCTCAAACCTTCTCATTGTGAAGTAGCTGCAGAAGCCCCCCTCTGCCTCTGCCCACAGCATTGTAAAGTTTTCAGGCAGTGTTCCGATTAACACCTTTCTGCAGAAAGCAATGGAGGTCCTGGGTGATATTACCCAATGCTTCCTCCACCAACAGGCCAGCCCTGGCCACCAGCACAGCTCAGGCCAGAGGGGACACCACAGTGCCAGCCCTGGCCAAGGGGTATCTGAGCGAGAGCCTCTTCCTGCCCTCCAACACCACGCCACAAGGTGCAGACACTGCCCAACATCACCATCAGCGTCCCACCTCCAGCCCCTGCTCCCTCCCTGGGCAGGAGGAGCCTCTGAAAGCCTCAGAGCAGGGCCCGGCTCAGCTGAGCGCACCCAGCTGCCATCTGGACAGCTAATGGGGTTTTTTCCATGCCTCGATGGAAGAGGGGGTGGGGAAAGGCTGAGGAGCAGCGAGGCTGCAAAATGAATTCAGCATCAATTATTCTAAAATATGCATGTTAATACGGGAAGGGCTCCGCGGCTGCATCCATCTCCACTTCTGTTCATTCCCAGCATCAAAATGCGACCCGGGAAGATGACAGCATCGCGCGTCTCACTTACACAAACACGAGCCGGGAAAGGGGGGATATTAAAAAGGGAGACAATGCTGCATATTAAAATGCCACAGATGGAGCTTTCTGCAGCCTTTGCAGTCTGCCTCGGAGATTATTGCTGGGCCATATTGTATTAGAAACGGGGGTGGCTGTGTTATTTATTTAATTTTCCCACCAATTCCATCTCCTGCTCGTGCCGGATGGATCAAGCGAGGTTTGTGTGAGTTCCAGCCAGCTCTTCCAGCAAACCCACATGAAAAACGCATTGTCATTAATACAAACTGTTTGCTGTAGGTAAATTAATTCTGGAACTGGTTTCCATACATGGCAAATTATATGTTCAGTGGAAACACCAGACGACACTCCACAGTCATAATAAAAGCCCTGTGTTCCCTGTAATGAAGCGGGATTGCCAGGTAAAGGCAGCTCGCTGGAACAATTAAACAAACAAATAAGTAAATAGGTGGGTAAGAGCTAAGGGGGTTTGCTGGTGCTGGGAGGCTGTCAGGCTCCTGCAGCAATCCCGGGATTGCAGAGCAGGATCTGGCCCCGCAGGCTGGAGTTCCCCAGTGAGGAGCAGGAGGGGAAGGAGGAGCCCAGGCCCTTTCCCATCACTTCAGTGTGAGGGTCCCATCATGTAAAGGTACAAGAGGACACAAAGTCTGAGGGCACAGCAAGGGAGAGCACAGTGTGGCTGACCAAGGAGCAATGGAAGGGACTGCTGACCCCCTGCCCTCATCCATATGAGAAACAAGCCAACATTAAGCTTTTTCCTTGCAAGTTTCTATCTTCTCCCAAATCTTCCCCCGTCTCCTTTAACAGTCCCGCTTCTGAGCGCCTGCTTATGGCAAGGGAAGCGATATATAATTGATGAAGTGACGATGTGCTCCAGCCCCAGCCAGGAGACATCTGTTCTGCACGTAGGCTCGCTCAGGTGCTGTCACGCTGATTTACCGCAGCGGATCAGAGCCTGACTGCGTATGCTAATGTGGGGCCAGCCCAGCTCCCTAACGCCGTACGGCTCAGGGTGTCAGGAGCCAGCAAGACATTGCTTTAGGTGTTTATGCCTCTCTGCTGTGACCATCGTGCCTTCTCTGCCCTGCATTTCAGGCTTATTTCCACTCACTTCTCAGCACCAGCGATGGTGCTGTACCAACCTTGCACCCAGTGGGTGACCCGAGCTGCCAAGCATTTGGGGTGACAGCATCACTGTGCCCACCATGGTCACAGCCCATCTCATGCAAGTTACCTGCTAACCAACCGCCTTCTCTGAGGCAGTTCAGACTTGGACAAGTGAAGGCAAAGCAGAAGGCAGGTACAACACCTTGGAAGCAAAGGAACCATCTCAGAGTGATCTGAAGAGCAGAGCAAGTATCAATCCCTGCATTTGTCACGGGGAACTGAAAGCCACGGAAGGAGGGGGCAGCGTTTTGTATCCGCCTGCCGCATTAGAAAACAAAGAATGATAAAGAATCGTTTAGTCACCTCTTAATTACATATTCCGGGTACATTAAGGAGGGAAAAATGCATCTCAGGTCACCGCCTGTCACCATGACAAAGGCCTACGATGAGCTCTGTATTCAAAATATTTGCACTAATTATCAGCACAGCTCCCCTTTGAAAGCGCTCGGAGGGAAGGATGGAGTTTCACCCGAGGGAATCAGCTCGCAGCCTGCGCTGCCTTCACTGCACTACAGATAAATATACTCGTGCGCGTGTATATTTTTACCAACGTGCCCGTGTATGTATCCATGGAGAAAAGCCTATAAATGCCTAACACTCATCTCGTGGGGCTGGAGAGGGGGAGCAGCAGCAGAGGGGCTCTCTCCCTCTCTCCCGCACATGACAGCAATGATATGGGCTGAGACTCAATGGCCTGCGTTGGATTTCCAAAGGTAGGAGTGGGTACACTCAGCCCAGGGCGAGTACCGCAGCCATGGCTTGGTCAAATGGAAAACAACCCTCTGCCAATGCAGCCGCTCAGGGAGGGAGAGAAATGAGTTAAATGCAAACAGAGACTGACCTTTAATCAGCGCTTAAGTAGGCACAAGTGGGGGAAAACCCACCAGAACTTCCCTAGGCACCTTCCCTTTCCAGGAGCAGCAGGAATCAGCGTCCCCATGTCAGTGACTGACTGATTTCCAGGCAGCAGCTCCCACAAAACACCTCTGAGCCACCTCCAAGGAGAGCAAGGGATGGCAAACACATTTCCCAGGCTCCCACCATGGGTGCTTGCGGGATCTGACTGCAAGTGAGGCAAGAGAAGGGCCTAAGGTATTCAGGATGTGCTGCTTGCCTCCCCAAATTACTTTTGCCACACAGTAGGATGCAGAGCAGCGTGTTGATAGAATCCTCATTCAAGACAAACTAACCCATGCCTCAAATAAAACCAAGCAATCCCCCAGAGCCCTGGTGCTGCCCGGGGACATCAGGACAGCACGCTGCCCTCTGCCCCTTGTTGCTTCTTGGAATCACTCTCCATACACTCTTGCATTCTTTCCCCTCCTTGCTGCTAGCCCATAACCCCCACAGCCTTCCTGGCACACTGCATCTAACCTATCCACACACCGCAGAGCAAGTCCTTTTCCTCAGTGAGCATTTAATCTGACTGGACAGGAGCAAAAGCATGTAGCTATAAATGGGGCAAGGAGAAAATAGTATGCTCCAGGTTCCTCAGGAAAGCATATGGGAACAAGAGACTTATTAATAAATTCTCCTTTGTTCTGTATTGTCTGTGATAAATAGCCGCACTCAGCATCAATAACTGCAAACATCCTTGGGAAAGGGAGACATGCAGAAACCCATCACACCGCTGAAGGCAGAGAATGGATTCAATTTCAGGTTTGAAGGCAAATTTCACAGTCCCAAACAAAATTATCTAAGGGGGCTGCTGTGGCCACATGTGCAATAAATGTAAGGTTATGGCTGCTAAACCAGGAGAATGCCTCCCAAGAGCTACAATATCTTAAGCTAAAGGACAAGAAAGAATAGCCCCATTCAGGATGATACCTTTGGAAAGATAACATTTATGTTTCCAAATAAAAGATGTTTTTATTAAGGGAACACAGCGCTTCTGGAATGTTATTGCCCAAGAGATTACTCAAACTCCCACCCCGTTGCTGGCATCCAAAAGCAAATTTCCAGGAGATTTTAAACACTGCTGAGACCTCAATAATTTGGGAGTAGGAGGGAAAAGAGAGCAGTAGCAAGAGACATTTCTAATGGTGAAGACATGAAAAACGCAGCTTTATTTTTTGATGATTGCATTAGATTTTTTATCTCGGAGATGAAAAATGAGCAGCTACCACCTCCTAATTCACTGCCTGGGGACTGGATTCCTCTCTGCTGCTGCATGAGCAGAGGCACTGAAAGCAGCACTGTGCAGGAAATGAGCTATATTTAAGAAGAGTCATTGTGGAAAAATAGTAAGCAAGTGCAAAGCCAGGGCACAAGAAAGCCCAGTCCCATGCTTAGGTTATGTAGCCAACTCCAGGTTTCCAGGTGGATGGTTTTAAAGGATGGGAAAATACAGATGAGAAAGGGCAAAGACAAGGAAACCATGTTGCTGGGCACTGCTTGGGCTCATCGGGGGGAAGGCAGGAGGCACAGGGTCATGGTGCATGGTGTTGAGCTGCCTGTTCTGCAGGGAAAGCTGAAGATGCAGTGCAATGATGCCCTGGGGACGCAAACAAGGACATAAGCTGGTCACCTCAGTCTGGGTACCCAAAGGGGGTGGCAAGAAACCTGCAAAGTGGCTTTGGACAAGGACCTGCAGGGACAGGACAAGGGGAATGGCTTTAACCTGACAGAGGGGAGACTGAGATGAGCTGCTAGGCAGAAGCTCTTCGCTGTGAGGGTGCTGAGGCATCCAGAGAAGCTGTGGCTGCCCCATCCCTGGCAGTGCTCAAGGCCAAGTTGGACGGAGCTTGGAGCAACCTGCTCTAGTGGAAGGTGTCCCTGCCCATGGATCTGGATGATCTTTAAGGTCCCTTCCAACCCAAGCTGTTTTATAGCGCGTGATGTGACTCCATTGCAACACCCTAGAGCCGCGGGCTGCTCAGCACCCTGGACAGCACCCGGAGAGGCGGACAGCGCCTGGCAGCCTCCCCGAGCCCGGCCTTGCAGGACGTGGTTTGGGTCATTCACTGGTGCATGTGGCAAATGGAAAGGGCAATTCATGCCCAAGATGCTGGAGAGGTTTTCTGTACTCTGGGGACCCCGAGCGTGCCAACACGGCACAGGAAGGATTCAGCTTCTCATCTCCTCCTCCCTGCAAAAACCTTTCTGCTGCCAGCATGTATTCCCACCTACAGACGCAGAGGCTTCCCTGGGAAGCTCCAAGGAGTACAAACTGCCATCCAAGATGGTCTGCAGAAGCGGCACAACCACCCAGCACACACAGCACGGATATGAACGGTGCGATAAATAGTTCTTATTTTCCTGAACTGTTTCTCCCCTGAGATATCACCTGGATATACACAAAAGTCCACGGATGGCCCCAGGCAAGCAGGATGAGCTTGTGCACACACCTGGGATCACTGGCCAAATCTGACCACAGCAGCTCGTTTCCAACAACATTAAAACCTCAGCGCTGCTGCTAACGCTCCCTTTGGGTTACACCTGCAAGTCTCAGGCTGTTGTCACAAAAGAACATGTCTGGCTGGAGTTCAGCCTGACTGAAAGGCACAAGTGCGAAAGGAAGCTATTTACACACCAGCCTCACAACAGGGCATCCCCTTTCCTTTCTTGTTAACCGTCTGCTCTGTAACCACTTTTTCCTCACGCTGTAACTTGGAGCACCATGAGTTTGAAAGGATAAAGTGCATTAAGGGGTTTAATACTGAGGAAGATATCAGCCTGACATTTTAATAGCACTAATGCTCTGGAATTTGCAGAATTACCACTGTAATGCACATCTCTACGCCAGTCTCTCCACTGTGATTAGCACAAGCTCTATACCACATTAAACACCATAGGGTTTCCTGCTGCTCAGGGTGAAGAAATCAGCCCCTTCTACAGTGCCCAGACAGACGCTGATTTTCCAGCTGCCACATGCAGACACATCCCAGGGATCACCATCTTCTCCCCCATCATGTCCTAAAGGACTGTTCCTCACCCTTTCCCTCCTGAAGAGCTCAGCTGCAGGGACAACTAAAGCAATGGTCTAAAGACACGAAGGCTGCTTCCAAGGAGCTTTTTTGTCTCAGCACAAAGCCAAGCACTCCTGAATGCCAGTTGTCTAGTCTGCATCCTGCAGAATCTTTTCCAAGTCCTTGCTTACACATCTTACAGTTTAATGTTACTCTACTTGGTCCTTTGCCTATGTCATGCCCGAAATTCCTCCTAAGCCAGTGCATGTAAAGGAGTAAGGATAGGATGCAGTTTAGATGACGCAGCAAGGGACAGGCACATAGGAGAGACACTCTTAAAAACAAAGAGGTCCAATCCTGCCCAGAGAACCAGGGTGGAAAGAGATGGATGGCAACGAGTTCTACTGTGATGGCCACTCAAGCATCTGCCATGGCTGCGCGACAAGCCCTGGTTAGCTGCAAGCCCTGGCAGCCACAATGGCTGCAGGAGGTTTGGGAAGCTCAGGGAATGGCAGCATCCTTGTGTGTGCGTGGGGAGCTACAAGAGTGGAAGCACCCACGGCTTCACTTTCCCCCTGCCCTGCTTTCACAACTTATGTCCAGCCAGAGGAGCAGGCTACACCATATAAATGCAGAGGCAGAGACAAGCAGCAAAGGCACAAAACACTCAAGCCCCTGGTTCTGTTTCCTCAGAGGAAACCAAGTCCTCGCACTTTCTGCCCCTTCTTTTACGTTGGAGTGAAAAAACCCAAAGCCTAAATGGGCTGAGAGCATCAATCAACTCCAACATAAAAATGGAGATGTATTAAAAAGTTATCAGCCCACAAATCTGTAAAAAACACAGCTGAAGCGCAATGAAAGCCAAGGCATTTTGGGAAGCTAAGACCTAGCAATGGGAGGAAAGAAACTGTTTCCTTTCTGCCTTTGAAACACAGACATGCTGTTCTGCAAAGCCTAATGGCAACCGGCACCAGGGTACTTTTTTGGCTGCCAAACCCCTCTCCTGTGCACGTAGCCCACACACTGTGACTGGGCTTAATGAGCAGGAATTTGAAAGCCAAGTTCAACAGAGGCTAAAAATGAGCTTGATCTTTGCATGCGAAGTCAAATGCAAAAGTAGCAAAGTGGCAGGAAGCCCAAGAAGTAAATGAGACTGTTACATCTTGTGTCTAATGAGTGACACCAGGTAACGCTGGCAAATTGCTCACCTAGAGGCAGCATCACTGAATTTCTGATGGATGAACAAGCCTTTTTTTCCCCCTCATCAGCGCACATCACAGTGAATGATAGAGCATGTTTTTCTGATGGTGCCGGAGATTGCCACAGTCATTGGCTAAATCCAGTTCTGCTAGTAATATTTTGGTAGAGCAGCAAGGAGCACTAAGTCAAACCCTCAGCGGCCATAAGCTGGAAGAACTCCCCACGGGTCAGCTAAAAGCAACAGCGTGCCTCCCACCCTGGCTTCTCACTGATATGATCCTGGCTGGAAACAATCAATGCATGCAAGCAGGGAGACGGCGCGTTCGGCACGGACCTAATGGGCAATATTAAAAGCACCAAAGTAGCTTAGAGAGAGCGATGGTTTAGTCCACAAGAACAAGTAGATGTGCAGCCACAGTTAGGTAGGAAACCACAGCGTTTTGTGGGTGTTTCACCCCAAAGCAGAGCACGCATTGGGTCGGCCCCAAAGCGCATCCCATGCGCTGCCTGCCTGGCGCGGGTGAGCACTGCCCATCATATGGGGAAGCCTCACGGCTGAGCTGCGATGCGTAAAAGGATTTACAGATGTAAAGCCACATCTCGATAACGCTTGGAACAAATCCCTGACATTCTTCACACAGCTCTGCACTAACAGGTTAGGCTCTAGCAGAGTGGAAACGGCAGCTCCCCGCTATCTCCACAGCTCCATTCCTGTTAACTGTTTGAAGCCTTCTCCCCTCGAAGCAAGGTGGAGCTGGCTCGGCGGAGGCAGGACTCCGCGCTGACAATTATTCTCCATTCAGGACTAGCCATTTGCATGCAGTTCATTTGTGATGCAGAAAAGCTTGAACCTGTCATTACTGCTTGGCATCAGTACAGCACTGTGAAAAGACACTGCTCAGAACATGCGCACAGCGCTGCACCCTATTTTCTTTAATCTAGGCTAAAATGACAATGAGAGGAAGCAGGAGAGAGGCAGGAAGAGGAAAATGGGGAAAGCATCTTTGCCATAAGCAAGAGTTTGATTCCCCTACAGGCCAGACACAAGCATTCTGCACAGGGCTCCAGAGGTTGTGCAGGGGTAGTCAGGGTAGGCTGGACATGAGGGGCTTTCACAGCACATAGCAGCAGTGCATGCAGATGACATTGGTCTTTTCCCCTCTGCACAGTGGGAATCTGCTCAACAGAATTATCTCCTGGCAAGGCTCCAGGAGCCAATGTTTTGTTGTACACAAGCAGGAGATGCCCAGAGGTGCTCCCCGCACATGCAGAGACCCAGCACATCCTCCCTCCCCAAGCACGGGGGACAGCGGGATACACAGCCAGGCAGCTCCAGCTCCCAAACCCTCCATCAGTAAGCGCTCCCAGCACCTAGGCACCCCACACATGCCCATGACATGGGTAGATGTCTGCATTTTGGATGATGCCAGCACCCAGCCTCTCCAACATGGAGACACTAGGCATGAAAACACAAGAAATCCCAGCATGGGCAACTGTGGACTAATCCAAATGGGCAAAGATCAGCTCAAACCCTGCTTGTAGCAAGGGCTTAACAGCTCTGTCAGGATGTATGTCAGTAACATCTCACTCTGTAGCATTTCCCTTTCATGTCAACATCCAGTAGCTTACGGCTAATAACTCGACCTCTGTGGCTGCTCGTGGTGAGATACTCCATATCCCAACCACAAGTGGTACACAAACGCACTTCCTAGTGCCAGCACTCACCCAGAAACCCCTCAGTCCATGCCAACAGCCACGCTGGCTCACCAAAGGAGACCTTGCCATCATGGTGCCTCTGGGGCAGCTGCCTCCAGCCCAGCCTGCTTTGGGAAGAGCAACACCATGACATGCAGGTGATTTAGGAGCCCAGATACCATTAAGATTCATTGCCAGCAGGGAATCTAATTCCCTTGTTACCTTTCAAATGAGCAGAGCTACACATGAATATTAAACACCACCTCATCGTAGGCCCAGGGAAAAGAAGCTGCTCTTTGAGAATCCCTCATTAAGATGCACTGGACGCCTTGCGCAGGGCACCCAAGAGCCAATTAAGCAGGACTGTAACACCCTAAACCCAAGCCATGTGCTCCGAGCCACAGGTGGAGCTGGCGCGGGTGCAGTGCCCATGGTGCCTGAGCCTTTCCCAGTCCATCCCAGTCCTGTGTCACTACCACTGACATACCATTGCCCTACCAGAGCAAGGAGCATCACACAGGAGCTGCTTGATGCCTCCCTACCATGGATGAGTCTCTTCCCAAAGCCGTCCCTCTTCCCATTTCGCTTCCAGTGGGAAAAGGAAGGGACCTTCAGCAAAGTCTATTTGCTGACTTTCAATCACCACTATTTCCATGCTGGATAACAGGTAACAAGATCAGACAAGCCCGAAGTATCTCCTGACTTTGAAGGGAGACTCCTCGTTCAGCACCTCAGCCTTATCTCCCCCATCTATCAGCCCCCTCCCTACCAGTGCCCGCTTCAAAATCAATGTCTGTATTTCAGATACAAAGATTGTTTTGCTTGAAAAATGAACTTGCCCTTCACAGAGGTAATAGAGAGATCAATAGTAGTTACATCAAGTTTCCTAGTGAGAGTGAGGAGCTGTCTGCAGTTTTATGCTCCTGATAGGGCTGTGCCTGCACCCTGGACCTAAGCAGGTATCCAGCAGGAGAGCCCCAATCCCATGGGAGTAGCTCCACACGGTCCCTCTCCCTGCCAGCGACAGGAGGGGGCGGTGGGAAATGGAAGAGAAAATTGTGGATATAATTTATAATGCCTCATTAATTTGACAAATGCCGCTTCATGCGTGCTCTCCGTCAGCCCGTCGCTGTCCCAGAAGCTTCTCTATCAGCAGCTACTTCAGATGGAAAAGCTACCTGCAAAATCCCGCTGTTTAAAGGATGGATTAATTGCCACCACTGCTCACATCAGCTGCTCAAACCACCCCGGCTGGTGGCCGCTGCTCCTGCATGGGGAAGAACCATTCCAGTGAGGGATGTAAATAGAGACAGAGAAGGCAAATATCACAAATAGCTTTCAGAGAAAGCATTTGACCAGCTGTAATAGCTTCTTACCGTGGCTTTTGTAAAGAAGCAATCCCATAGGAAATATATCTTCACCAAAATGAAGCTTTTGTGGAAATTTCTCATTTTGGGCACGAACTGAATTCAATTTTGTATGCATCTGAGAGAAGGTTTCCCTTCTCCCCATCTCTTCTCCTTCCTACAGACCATTTGTCTCTCTGCTGGAAGAGCAGTAAGATGGAAAGAGAAAAAGACACCTTCTAATCCTGGCTGGAAGGAACTGGGAGCCCGCAGATCCTGCCCAGCACAGGTGGATTCAGTGGGCTCTTGGAGCAGTATTCCGGGCAGAGCCAATGGGAGGGGCAGGGAAACAACCAATCTTTCCAAAACCAGGTACCTCCAAGTGTGCACAACTGAGTTTGTACCCACACTGAGTGACACCCAGGATCTTAATCCCATGAGGAAAACACGAGGAGAAGGTTGGAGAAGATGTATGTGCATTACCACAACTCCGCTCACTGCGCATTAAATAACTCTGCCAGGGCATGAGTTAAATGGCAGCACAGAGCAATCAGGGGACAATAAATCCCTGGTTATAAATTCTGGCACTAGGCTCTGAGATTATCACCCTCCTCCCTGGCCGGCTGCAACTGCCCCCAGCTCAGCGAGCAGGAGGATGCAGGACAAGCCAGGGCCCTCTTCCTCCACCAACAACCTTCCAGCCCCACTCATCTTCCCCACAGACTTCTACTCACTTCATGCCCCACTTCAGGAGCTCCCCAACATCACTGAGTGTTCCCCAGGGTGGTTTCAGCCCACAGCAAAGCAAAGAAGGCCACTTCCAAACCACTGCTGGATACAGCCTTCCACTCACACCCCCACACAAAACACAAGCCAAGGGCACACGTGGCCTCCTGGGCTCAGGAGACAACGCAGTTCCAAAGCGCTCTAAGGAGAAGGGAGAAGAGAGGAAGGAGTGTCACGGATTCACCTCGCTGCATTCCAGCTCTGCCTGCTCGAGCTGTTATTTCCTGCAAATATATTGCACTGTGGGATGCCTGCGATATTTTATAAAGTTAATAACTTTTTTTTAATTGGATGAGTTTATAGAATCGTGTGAGCAATTAACAATAATTACGTTTAAGACACTTAAATTCCAGGATGCACCACAAACACTGGAATATTAAGCTATAAAAACCCTCGATTGTACATTCAAATTACATTAAGGGTCTGTTGGAAGGAATACACTCCTGGTTTCAAGAGCCTCACTCCGTTCTGTTTCTACAATGAGGTTACATCAGACATTCGGATGCAGCAGCAGCAGCAGCCCCATCCCTGTTCAGCTCTCAAGCACTGCACAGTTGTCTGGCCAGGCCAGACTTGGCTAAACACTGCCCAGAGTCCCCAGGGAGCCAGCCTGGCCTCTATGGCACATGTACCAGCTGTGAGGACCAGGGATTAGAAAGGCATCACATTGGGTTTCACAATGGCTGCAGCAGCTCCGGTACCATTCCCGAGAGGAGAGCTGGGCCAGTGCTTATTTCATTTTAATCACCAGGTGCCAAATTAAATTATTGATGTGGGTTCTCAGTGACAGGTAAGGCATTTTATCACCGCATCTTTAATAATACAAGAGTCATGATCCTTCATGCTAAAATGTCAAGTAATTCTCAGGTTACCCTCACTACACAGATAACTTTTCCCCCTTCCAACCCTTCCCTTTCGGAGCTGAGGGCTCCCCACCAGTGCCCATCTGCTCCATGGCAGATGGCGGGGCAGCACCCCAGAGCACGGTCCTGCTGCCTTCCCTGTGGGACCCATCTGACCCCCATGCAGGAGCCTGGCCAGCAAGTGTTAGAGCAGCAACATGACCAGAGGGTAAAGAAGGGATACCCGGAGCTTGTGGTGCCTCTGACAACTAACCCCCAACACCTCCCTGTGCACATCCATGCTGGAGCTCTGCTGCCTGCCTGGTACAGCTGTGCCAGAACAGCCTAAACCAGACCAGAGCTACCACGCATTTCCTTTGGGTAGTGAGCTGCTATTCTGTGCCTCCACATGGCAAATCACAAACCATGTTTCCATCACTATCGGAAGTCTGTGTTGTTCCCCCCATTTTCACCATGGACCCCTGTTTTGGAAGCAATTGCAGAAGGTATACAGCTGATGGGGCAAATCCCTACGAAGCAGCAGAGCCAATGCCCAAGCCTGTGTGACACAAAGCAACAGGGAACGCAAAGCATCCTTCCCCAGAGCCAGGGACGAGGGAGCACTGCCATCAGGATCTGGGTGTATTGGCACCCTGTGCCCTGCCTCCGGACCCTCGCTGCACCCGGCACGGGCTCTGCTCCATCCAGCCTTTGTGTTCCACCGGCACAGCCTGACATTTACAGGGAGAAGTTTTATTCCTGCTGTAAATAACCTCTAATAGTGTAGGTCATTACACTAATTACAGAAGATAATTAATTTTCTGATTCTTGTTCGGCTGCTGCATATTCCAAGAAGAGCGCAGTTCATTATTTCCCCCTGCAATTATGACCTCCCTTCTCCTTCCCCTGCCAGCCCCGCCTTCAGCATTTCAACACTCTGTCAAGTTGTTTATGATGCAGCCTTCGAGCTGTTGGGAAGACAAGGAGGCGCAGGGGCTCCTCTCTTCCTCCCACCCCATTTGCAGAGACCACGAGCATGCTGCACTGCATCTCTGCCTCGCGCAGGCTCACAGGGACACTCTCTGGCCACCACTGGGCGCAGGCACCCCAACACATCTCCTAGAGCGAAGTGGGATCTCCCGAGAAGGGCACAGCCCATGAGCTCGCTGTTCAGTCACCTGGAAAACGTCCCCTGCACGAGTCTGACCTGCTGGTGACTATTACTATGCAGTGGATTGATGATGGTTCTCCCGATGCAGCACTCGTTACCAAAGCCAGCCTGTGAGCGGGAACATCTGCAGGATCTCATCCCGCCACGGGGCTGAGCGTGCAGGCATCTCCACCTCTCACGCACAGATGGTGAATAAAGGCAGCCTGGCACGCGGCAGCTCTCACAACTTCACTGTTCTCACCCCATCCAGGACCATAAAGCACCGCAGTAAAGCACTTGGCACAGCTCATCCCAGGAGCCGTGTCCCTGCGTCTCAGCAGGACGCATGGAGGCACATGGGTGAGAAACAGGGAACTGCAGCTTGGGAATGCTGAGTTGCAGCACCGGCACAGCCAAGGCTCAGCTGGGAAGCAGCTCCCGAGCCATCTCTTGCCTTTACAGGAGTGCAAAGCATAAGCATTTACCTTTACTCCTTAGCCAAATGCCTACGGAGACATGGCTCTGGCTGGAAGTGCTGCCAGATCTTGGCTGTTGGGGGCAGGCCACCGCCTGGATCTCCGGCCACGCTGTAAATCTGGGTATCAGACGGGGTTTAGTGATAATCAATTGCAATAATGAACATGTATCCCTTGACTAGATAAGTGGAATATTATGTTTTAAGTCCAGCTGCAATGAGCAGGGGCAGATGGATGGGGGCTAAGGCAGCAGCATGGGCATCTTTCCATCCCACAAGCCAGCACCCCAAGTGCCTTCCCAATGCCCCCCACAAAACCCCACCAAACCCCGTGGTTGGCACTACCCAGCTCACCCCAGCACCCTGCCAGGGAAGCACATTTAGAACCATCAGAAGAGAGAGGCTGCTCTCATCCAGCACACAGGTGAGCTGTGGAACTCACTGCAACAGGATGCTCACTGGGTCCAGGAGCACAGCCCTGCATCAGAGGGGCCTGGGCAAGGATCCGGTAACACACACACCTACTGTTACAGCAGAGATGAATTTTTAAAAGGCGTATAAACCCCTGATGCTTCAAGGCATCAGCTGAGTGGTAAGGAGGATTAGGAGGAAATATCTCCTGTGGAAAGCTTATTCCACATGAATTCCACTGAAGGGATCCTTTCATCTCCCCCTGGAGCATCTCTTCCCCTGGCCTGATGTGCCTTGGCACTTGCTGAGCTCCCGTAATAGATTTGCGGGCAGCGATCCTCCCGCAAAGGTTGACAGCTGTCTCTGTGAGGATATTGCCTCCCAAATGATGGCAATGTGACAGGCAGCGTGGGCAGGACAGTTATCCAGCCCTCCATCCCTGACAGCAGCACAGGCAGGACAGCTATCCAGCCCTCCATCCCCAGCAGGACATCCATTCCCAGAACACAGCCACCTGCACCAATGCTCCTACAGGAAAGCATCAGCCTACACCTTTGGAGTCAGAGAAGGGAAAGGGTTAAAACGAATGTCATCTCCCCTCTCCTTTGCCTCAAAAAGGAGAGGCATGGAGTGCATTAAAAACTGGGTTAAAAATGGCTCTGCTCTACCTATCTTATCTTCTTTGTACTAAAAGCCCTCAAAGAGCGGCAGGTTTTCATGCCGAATTTTCCCCTCTAATCCCCTTTTGTTAGCTCTGATACTGGCATTGCAATACAAACCTCGTCCAGGCGATTTAGGAAGGATTACACGCCCTCAATCCTACAGCATGTGGGAGAAAAATGGTTCCTCAAATCAAATTTTACACAACCCGGTGTTTGAAAATAATCAAAGCACAAATCCCTGCTGTGGGGATTTCGGGAAGCGGAGGCGGGGGGGGGGAAGCGGCAGGAGCTGGTGCACCCAGCCCAGCACCCCGCCACACACCTGGGCACCCTCAAGCCCAGACTGGTGCGAGCTCAGAGCGCACCAAACAACGCCGGCGCTGCACCCACAGACTGGGGTCCCACGGCACAGACACCGGCAAAGGGGACAGGGAGCCCCACTCCTCACCCCTTCCCATGCCCCGCTGGCTGTGAGCTGCCATGGGGCTCATCACACCACTAAAGCCAGTGAGTAACTCTGCCTCTTACGCAGCCAAAGGCGCTCTACGGCTCTCTGCGCGCGTGTGTTTGGCTCGGCTTTCCCGATGAAATATTTCTGGTGCCACTCTTGTAATATATATGTCACAGATGCAACCTCATTTTATTGATCTCTGCTCGCTGCCGGGATATCCACAGTGGAATTAATATGTCTGCATGGCCGCAAAAGAAAAGGTAAAGCCCATCTGACAGTTTCAATTAGGGAAGCGCGAGAAGCGATTTGCGGCAGAGGCTCGGGAGCGGAGGGCAGCCCGCCGGCAGCGCGCCTGTACGCTCGCATCGGGGTAACTGAAGTGATTGCCTACACGAGGTGATGGAGGCCAGACCGAAGCCGGGGCTGCGGCGAGCATCCGACCCGGCAGCGACAGCACCGAGTGCCTGCAAGAGTGGCATGTGCTGCAGCCACGGATCCCGCGCTGGCTGTGGCAGCCACTGTGGAAGATGCATCCAAACTAACCATCAGCACGCAGGGAATATGTGCTTCCAGAGGGAATTTGCAGGGGTCCATCCTGCACAACCAAACTCCTTCCCTTTGCTGCTCAGGAGCCCTCAAACAGCCTGAGCATCACGTGGGAAAAAGGTGGGAAAACCCTGGGAAAAGCCTAACACTGTGCAAAGGGATTCCCAGGCGGACACAGGTCACCCCTCCCTAGGTGCCTGTGCTTCAGGAAGGGGCAGCAAGAGGTCCTGGGAGCACTGCACTTGTCAAGCAAGATTAGAACCACATCCACCCGCTCCCACAGGCCCGTGAGAGCTGTGAACCAGTCACTATGTCACCCCCAGGAGGTGGGCTCCTCGGTGCTTCCCCCCCTCTCCCCACCACCTTGGAGCAGAATTAGGGAGGGAAGGAGGGCAGGAGTGCTGCCATCTCTGCGTCCTCCCCATCCCACTGAGGAGGCAGAGGCACACAATGCATCTTGGTCCACAGACTCCCAAGCACCCAATGGATGTGCCACAGAGGCTCACCAGCCATCCCACGTTCATTTGCCTGGATGGCTCCATGCCTGCTGCTGCCCAGTCATGGCAGAGAGGGACACTCAGGGCATTCCTGCCATTCACAGTCCCAGATCCCCTCAGTTTATGGATGCAGAGACACCACATCCTCTCATTTCTCTCTCCTTGCCCCTAATTCAGGTCAATGCTCTTAATTCCACCATAAAATTAAAAGTTCTGTGTCCAGATAAATCAATTAAGATCTTGTTTGCAACACCTACAGATAAAGCCCACCCAATCCAGGCTCTGGCCAGCTGGCTGAACATTTGGCTTATTCTCAGCAGGACGCACAGCACACGAGTGCTTAAAAGCACTCATCTATGATAGAAGTAAACCCCCTTCTTAATCCAGCCCTGCACTGAACATGGGGCTGATGGCTGGTCTGCAAAGCTGGTTTCTCCCCACCACCCTGAGCATCCTTCACCTCCAGCCTCCTCCTGCCCAGCAGCACCTCTGACATTGCTGCTCAGCACATCACCAAGAGCCCCAGGTGTCATAGGGCAGAACTAGACCCACTCAGCCCCTGGAGCTCAAGCCAGCACAATGTGCTGCCAGCACGAGCTGCCCCGTGGTACCCAGGACTGTTCATCACCACTGGTAGACAATGACAAAGAAACATGCAGGTGAATGAGGGATAAAGCCCCAGGTGGAGCTCACCGGCTCTCCTCAGGCACAGCAAATGAAGCTAAACCCAGTTTCACTGGGCTTCTGCAAGCTGTCGGTGAGCTGCCCTGCTTACCAGCAGCATCCTGCACCCGCTGCCAGTCATGTGCACTGACAGCACACACGAGCCAGTGCTCACCCACAGTGGCACTCCTGGCTCCAGCACCACATATCACCACTCACAATTACACGATGCCTTTTTCTTGGGGGTAATTACTTGTAAGTGTGTATATTCCAGCCGCATGGAGAGACCCCATCCAGGGCCAGGAGCCAAGCAAGCCAGGCAGGATGTGCACACGCACCCATCTGTGGGCTTCGGGAGCTGTAAATTCCTTCCCCAGCTGCGCCCCCCCAGGAGGAGACAAACCCTAGCCAAGGGCTGCCCTCTGCAACCTGCTCTGTGCCCCAAGCCTCGGGGGGCTGCTTCTCCTTCTCCCTGCAGGTGATGCAAAAGCCACTTGTTAAAAGCCAAACCAACGCAGCCCCCGTGCCTGCAGAAAGTCGCTCCTGTCCATGGAAATCCTCACTGCTCTTTGTCCACCACTGACAAGAACTGATTTACTTAGCTCCAACAGTTTAATCTTCTCCCTCCCTCGCAGCAGGGCTGCCTTCCCTCGAGTCCCCCAGGTGAAGCTTTCTGTGTTGGACTCAAGGAAGTAAACTGGGTGGAAAAGGTGAAACCCAGGCACAAAAACCCCCACAACAAACTGCATACCTCCTGGCAAAACCCAGAGCGCCGCTTGCACAACATCTTTACTCGCTCCATTATTTATAGTGCAACTGAAACATTTATTCCTACATGGAGCTACCCGGAGCACCGGTGTGTCGGTGAGCAGGAGCCAGCGCTTCCAGGAATCCCCAGCAGTGACCACCATGATCCAGGGTGGATGTGGCTCCCTACTGGGCAGCCCCAAGTGGGAACAGAGGCAAAGTCCAGCTCAGGGGTGCTGCTAAGACAAGGCCACCCCATGCCACCCTGCCCTGGGGCATCAGCTCAGACCCGCACAAGGTTCTGATGGGAATATTCCTGCAGCCAAACTGCACAGAGATGACAAACACACAAATGTAGCAGTGGAAATCCTCCTGGAAGAGATAACTCCACGGTGGATCAGTAAGCAGGGCACTGAAATTACTATTAATTATACTTGCCAGGATTTCTTTTCCACCCTGGCACTGCCTCTTTCTTCAATCAAGGAGAAGAAACATCAGCTGCATAAAACAAGTTTCATCCCTGTACCAGGATGAAATTACAGTGTCAAAGCAGATGGGATCAGGCTCCAGAAGTTCACATCCAAACCCCCACCAGGACCCCTCACGCACAAACTCCATGCTATGCTTGAAACCACACTGTGGGCATGGCTCGGTCCCCAAAGCCTCACAGCAAGGGCTGCTGCCAAATGGACACCACTCTTCTCCAGCCCCTCTCCCTGCTGCTTAGCTGGGTCTATGAGCAACCTGAGTGATGGGGAAGAGCTCTCAGAGAAGTGCAGTGGCACTGTCATGGTCCTGGCACCAGAAACGCCTGGTGGTACCCCCAGCCCCACAAACATCTCATGGATCTCATAGCAGGATGCAGTAATTACTGATGGATGATGGGCAGGCTGAAGCCCAACCGTCTCAAAGCCACATAAGGCTAATCAATAGCAGTTTATCAATAGACCAATCAATCATCTCTGCCAGTAAATACATTTCAAGGCGGCCCAAATCTCATTACATGTGTCTCTAGTCAAAACCCAGCCCTGGGTCCCCGGACGCACAGCCGGATTAAGGGCAGCGTAATCTGCTATTCGGAGCACACAACACACAAGCCTCATGCCAAAGCTCGCAGCTGGGTCTGCCCTGCCTGTGAGGGGGGAGAGTTAAAAATGAAGTGAAATTAATACAGGCCAGCAGCCAGCTCAGTGCGGGCTCGGGGAGGATGCCTTATGCGAGGGATGTGTGGAATGATGCACCTGCAAGAGATGTCCATGAAGGACATCTTGGGGTGCCAAGGAGGGTCAGAGCCATGTGCCCTCAGGGGGGAATCCCTGCTCCACTCCCAGGACAACAGCAAAGGCATCCTCACACCCCAGCACCCTCCTACCTTCCAGGAGCTGACGATGGCCAGCATCCCAGGACCAGCGGGACACACCATGCTGGAGGTCTCCCTTCCTTTAATAGGATCTGTCGTCTGGCAATCTAATTTGATTGGGGAAAACTAATAGAAAGAGGCCCTGGTCTGCAGCAGGGATTAGCCCAATCAGCCCAGAGTGGCTACTTTATTGTTCAGCTCCATGGCACCAGCTGTGCGTGTGTGCAATCAGCCCCTAATAGCCATTAGGCTGCATCCGCCCCAGCTGCCCGGCCAGCAGCAAAGCTCTTCCACCACCCCGGCACTTCGAGGGCACGTCCTGGCCTACGTGTAAACCGAACGCAAGGGCAGGCACAAAGACCACACAAATCAGGAAGCAGTCGGCACTAACACACGTTTTCATTAGCTTGAAGAGACATCTCTGGGTTAAAACCAAATCCCATTACTTAGGAGAACAGCGTGCAGAGCGCTGTCTGCCCTCGTGTTAAGGCCCATCGGTATTAACAGGGCAGGTTTTCTGATGACAGCACTCATTTGTCCCCTTCAGACCCCAGCCTTTGGATGCATCCTCAAGGATGAAGCAGTGCATCACAGGCCCTCCCAGCTTCGGCAGACCCCTGCCCCAGGCAGGCTCAGCAAAGCCTCACAACTGCAATATGGGCAATAGGCCTTAGCTTCTTCCTAATCCCCACAAACCCTTCTGCTCTCGCTAAAACAGAGCATCACTTCTCCTGCTCCACACAGAACACCCCAGAGCCGCCCATGGGTGCTGGTGCTGACCTGGCTCCAACTGAGGACCTGGAACACCTTGTTGGGCTTTTCCTACAAGGGTGACAGTGACTCCATTGCTTTCCAACCAGCCAGGAGGAGCTGATGGGACCACAGCACACAGAAGCATCGCAGGGCACCATGTGGAGGAGTGGGGATGGAAAAGGACGGGAGTGGAAGGAAAGTGTTGGAAAACACCACACTGAAAGGTTGCACCAAGATTCCTGGTCCGGGGCTGAGCCAGCTGGCCCCATGGAGGCGACCTTCCCCAGTAAACAGGTAATATGTGGGCCCTGGCTCAGGCTGGCAGGCAGGGAGGCAGCACGACGCTGAACAGGATGGGTAAATACCTGTATCAGCAGGGATTATCTCCTTCTGCCTGCAAATATTTGCTCACCAGAGCAGATACAGCAGATGCGAGTCAGACATTCAGCCTTACACATGCGATCACACACGGCTGGCAGCTCCATAAATCGTGCAGTGACCAAAGGTTGTAGGATCTGGTTATGGCTTCATCACACGAGCTCTGCAATCAAACGGGTGCCGCATGCCGGGGCTGGGACCACGAGTCCAAGCTCCATTTTGCACACACAGGTAGAGTGGGAGGGAGTGATGCTGCAAACGGCACTGGCGCAATGGGCAGGACAGGGCACAGACGTGTTTCACCACCTGTAACACACAGGGCAGCCCTGTCCCCATGCATGAGATAAAACCCAGGCAGTGAAGCAGAGGGAGGGTTTAACAGACACGGAGGAACCTGCAAGCAAAAAGTGCTGGCAAAGAACTGTGCAGCTATAGGAATTACAGCGCTGAGCCACCTGGGACTCGTGTATATTGACTTAGACCCAAGCCTTTAATAAGGCAGCTAACAGCATTGCTTTTACACTCATCCCTGTTCCAAGGAGAACACGGCCAGGACAAGTTCGTGTTCCAGCTACAGCACTCGCTGGGCTCAACCAAGGGATTACCCAGCCTTGTAACTACAGCTTGCCTCTTCTCCCCTTTCTTCCCTTTTTCTGTTCCTCCCTGGTGTCAGGTCAAAGCAGCTCTTCCCCCGCCACGTTTTGTTTTGTGCTTGGCTTACAGATCACACACACTCCTCCTCGGGGTCCCTCCTCTGCTCCAGGTGCCTCCTGCCCTCTCCTTTTGTAGCTGCTGAGGAGCAGCCCTACTTTTTTCAAGTCATTTTAAAGGATTCACCCGCTCATCTTTGTCACTTGGAGAGCTCTCCTACGGTCAAACACTGCACTGGGCTCTCACACCGACCGCTGCCAGCGCAGCTCAGCAGGTTCATGTCACAGTCATGCTGCACGGACATCCACAAGTGATGGCAAAGGGCACGACGAGCCCTTTAGGAACACAGGCTCTAACAGAGGCTGGAGTACAAGAACACATCGACAGGCTGTCAGCTAGGTTAAAGAGGCTCCAGCACCCTACGTGGGCTGGGGGAAGCCAGGTAGCGTGATGCTGGGACAGCGCGGTGGCCATCACGCGGAGTGCAGCAGGATGCGTGCTGCACACACGCAGTGCACGCACAGGAAGGCCCCTCGGCTGCCCACATGCTCCCTGTCAGCTCCACGATGCCTTTTCCTCCCCCTGTGCTGTGCCTGCGGGTGACAGCCGGGATGGGGAAGGTGATGCTCAGCGTGTTGGCAGGCGCAGGACAGCGCCGTGCTGTCCGTGTCCCCATGCAAACACTCAATGGGACGTGGCACCCCTGCTGCAGGGCAGCACGCAGGGACCCACAGCAGCACAGGCGCCAGCCACAGCCACGCCAGCTTCAGGCAATGGCTCCTGGCGGCAGAGATGGCCTCGCAGTCCTATGGCTGTGCTAAAATACAGCGGTAGGAAGTCCCCTACTGTTCCCTGCGCAGCATTTTATCTTAATAACATTTTATCTTGGATGACAAGCCTGTGTAATGCGGTTTAAAAGCCACGGCGACGCTGACACCGTAACGGGGGGAAGGAGAAAAAGCTCTTTTCTCCCGTCTAATACATTTGCTAAGGTCACAACTTTAAAACCTCTCTCTGTACCTCGCTCACCAAGCTTGGAGGCTGCTTTGCAGAGCAGCTGAGAGAGACCGGCAGGAGCCCAAACCCTGCTCCTCCCTCCCGTTCAGGGCTCCCGCAAGAACGGCTCCAGCTCTCGCCTTCCCTTTGCAGCTTTTGCTGGGGGAGGTGCTTTGCTTCTCTCCCTGCTTGGAGCAGTAAGTGCCAGAGGTAACTGTGAAGCTTTGCTGCATCCCAAGGCTGGCAGGAGGCTAAGCCGCACCAGTGGGGTGACAGCAGCCCTTGCTCGGACTGGATCGGCTCCAGCAAAGCCAAGTGGTAGGAAACCAACTCCATCCAGCTGCAAGACACCCTGTCCCATCCAGCTGTAGGACACTGGGTCCATCCAGCTGCCACCATGTCCGTTGGGAGTGGTACCACATATCCTGGTGTGATGCTCACTCTGTGCGTGTGGCAGAGGCCCCAGTGACTCCTGCAAGCAGCAGCTGTGGGTGCTGCCGAGCATCTTAAGCCAGAAACAGGGCTTGAACCAAACCATGTTCTAGGTCCAATCAACCAGAGCGAGCCAGAACTGATCCATGGCCACACAGCTCTGCAAAGGGAGCCCCATGCCATGAGGACAGGCATAGATGAATGACCCTGCAGAAGTCCAGCCCAAATCCACAGCACCCAAATGTGTCAGGGATCGCATCCCTGCTGCTGTGAGGACTGCAGTGATACAGCATGCTATGTTATCATTAGGGAGACAGCTATCCTGGCCTAATTGCCAGTGGCTCTCAGAAAACATGGCAGCCCCTGATGCTCGGAACAGAGCTGTGTAATCACCACAGAGACAAAGGACAGCTGAAAGAAGGAGTAAAAATAGATATTAATAAAAGAGAGCGGAACACGAGCACGCAGCCGGGTTGACTTATGGAGGGAGGAGACACTGACCCAGGAAGGGAGCAATGAGGGTTAAGCTCTTCTCGTGAGAGCTAATTTCAGGTCAGGCAAATCCTGCTGACAGATTATTTTTCACCTAAAACGTCCAGAGCAGGGGCTGTGCCACCGCAGCCCAGCAGGGCCCGGGAAGCGGCCGGAGGAGCTGCTGCCAGCCCCACGATCCATGCTGGAGAATGGACCAACCCTGCCCGGGATGCCTGACCCTGCTCGCCAGCAGCAGCCAAGGGCAGCCCAGCAGCCTTTGCCTAGAGCCCACCCTGTGCACACCACCGTGGTGGTACCCAGGAGGGACAGCAGCCTCCCTGCACCCCAGCCTGTGCTCTGTCACCTCTGCTTTGCTGTGACACACGGACAGGCCCCAGCTCCCAGAACCATCCATTATTCACGAGCACCATTCCTGAATATTGATGCTAAAAGCAAACTGCCGGCTTGCCCCTCCCCTGCATTAAAATGCCACAGGACCCAAGTCAATGGAGGCATCAATGCTGCTGCCGGGCTCAACACCGCATCATGGGAAGGCTTTCCCACTCCCGAGGGATTCACTCAGCACGTGCCAATGGACCCACCAGAGGAAGGAAGTCTCAAGGAATGAAAGGACGCGCCTAAAGGGGACACAGGGAGCTTGCTCCCCCCACCTCTCTTTGTTGCAGTAAAATGTTTATAACTAAACATTTCCTGCTTCTGTTTACCCAACTTGGAGACTTCAAAAGGAAGCCTGATCCCACACTGTATCATTACCCTTCATTAGTGCAATTTTCCAGACTTTAGGTGCCTGGAGAAGGAAAACTGAGGATAATCCAGTGCTCTGCAAGCTGCAGAAAGAAAAGCAGGGAGAGAAGCAGGCGCAACTTCCAGCCTTCTGACCAAAGCACTTCAGCATCTCAGCATCCGATTTCCTCCTCTCAGTGCACGGGCAGGCACCCACAGCCATTTCCAGCTCAGCGCATTCCCAGTGGCAAAGGGAGCCCCACAAAGCAGAGCACCAATCCCTGCATGCCCCACTGAGCCAGCACCCACATCCGTGCTCCTGCAAGTGCATCCGTACGGCACAGGATCGCCCGCAGCAGCGGGTCAGGAGGCCCTTGCTCGCTCTGCAGAGCACCGAGGCGGAGGTCAGCAAACAAGGGTAACCCACATAATGAAGAGTTTGGCAGTGCGGGCTTGCTCAGCAACCACAAACCCTCTGGAGGGACCAAACCAGCCCTGTTACACAGCAAGGACAAGTTGTTGTGTGGGATTCAGAGAAACAGTGCACTTCTGACCCTATGCACTGAGCCAGAACGGCAAAGCACCACGTACACCTTGACAGAGAGAGGACGACTGGCCCACAACACAAGGAATCCTCCTGCACATGCTGTGCATCGCCGGGCTGGACACACCTCATGCCCTCCAGCCCTGCTCACTGTGCCCACAGTCAGCAATGGAGGCAGGGGAAGGAGCTGTGCAGAGCCCACCCAGAACACTACATCCAAACCCTGCTCTTTCCTCAAGTCCTTACTCAATAGACCTCTCCACCCTTTGGCCTCGCAGTCCTCTGGTGATGGACTGAGGATCCATCACACAGGGACACCTAAGGTTTCCTTAGCTTTTCATCATTGCTAGATGCTGGAACAAAGAACAGTGTTGCTGTGACCACAGCAAACCCAACACATCACTAAAAAGACAGCTATTGTGTTAGCCTGGACATCACGCTGATGGCCAGCTGACATGCCCACAAGTAGGGACCGCTCTTGTTGCGAAAGGGAAGGGCTCCAAAAAGAGACCTCAGTTGCAGATCATTGCTTTGATATCTTGGGCATTTTTTGATTCTGCAGTTCTGTTTTATACGGCCTTGTTCATTGCGCTGGTATTTCATCCTGCAGATTCATCTTGGATCGTCGTTACGGTTCCTCCCCAGCTCGCAGAGATGCCTCTGCTCACCATAAAAACCGATGTCGAAATTCCAGATTAATTAAAAGCTGTAAATTGCAGAGCCAGATGCGATAACTCACATCTTCACCCTTCCAAGAAAAGGGAGATGAGGAGAACATGAAGGCCTCTCATTCTAACAGCATGGCGCATCCCTTCAAGATGTCTCATTCTGCCTGCAGCCACATTGCTCTGTCCACATTGCGACTGAGCTCAGCACCATCCTGAGCCTTCCAGAGCCCTGAGAGACAACTCACACATGCCAGGGAACTACGCTCACACCGCCCCTAGAAGCATTACTCTTCCCCAGTAACACTGGCTTGCTATCCATTGAGGCCAGTGATGATGCTCCAAATCGACACACAAGGAGAGATGATGCTGCAGAGGGCTCCTGCCAAAGGTGGCTGTGTCCTTAGGGAGCAGAGGAGCCTCCCAGCACCCAAATCCATCTGATGCGGGAGCGGATCCCACCCTGCTGCCCGCCCAGCTGCGGCAGTCGGGGTGCTGAATGGGGGGGGATGGACGTGGTACCCCCCCCAGGGCCGGGGATGCTGCATTTCGTGCCCAAGGACGTTCACGCAGCCGTGACCACCATCTGCTCACTGGCAGAGCACGAGCCAGCACGGGCGCCAGGGCCACTGCATCGTCTTAACGCAGGCACGAGGGTCACCCGCTGTGCGCCCTGCCCGTCCACAGGCCCCCACACCGAGGGGCACCTTCCTGGCACCCTGAAGACCCCCCTGTTTAGGAGAAGCAGAGGTTACTTGGCTCCTCCAACTCCTCCCCGTTTCCAGCCCTGCTGCCCACAGCTCTCTTCCTGGCACAATACCTGATTTGATTTGCTCCCTCCCGCTGCCCCCCTCCCATCACTTCACAGGCAGACTAACAGAAGAGGGGCAGGCAGCAGCGTCCCTCAGTTCTTGAGCTCCTACTTGCCACAGATCTCTTAATGCATTTCCTGGCCAAGGGTTAGGAGATTAAACACTCCATAGAAGGCGAGCCTGACACAAGCTGACAGACCTGAAGCTTCTGCACATGCATAAGTGCCAGTCCTCATCACAAGGATGCTTATTTGCCAGCCTCATACCTATCACTTTGGCTGGGAGTCAATCTAAATAAAGCAAATTCACTTGTTCTGATGGGGAGAGGGAGTCGCTGGGCTGTCATAAGGTTGAACTCAGCTGGCATCGTTGCTAAGCGTTGCAGAAACACAAAACACAAGGCACGGTATCACCAGCCCCCTGGAGCTAGAGGGGGGAACCCGCGCTTTGCTCCGAAGCAACGGGGCCAGGGGACAGCGGTCAGCCCGTACCCTATGCCTACCACCTCGCTGTGCTCAGCCATGCAGCCCATCCCCTCCCCTTCCCTCTGGCTGCAAGGATTAAGGCTCATTTCAAATGAAGTTTTCATTATTTTCTGCTCTCCTTCTTTATTCCCAAACTCATTTGCATGACAAAAAAAATTAAACAAAAGCTGCTTCTTGAATCTCCACTCATTACTCCCATTACGTTTGTTAACATCATTATCTTCAGCTGAAGATGGCAACTATTATCGAATGTTGCAGAGCTTTTGTAGACCTCTTGCCGTATTACTCTGGAAAATTGCTTTAATGCTTATGCTTTTAGTGGTTTTAAAAAAGCAGCTACAGCATTAGAAGCCATAAAGAAGATAAAAAAAGTACATCATTTGATGATATGTGCATTTTTCCTCTGTACATTGAAATATAAATACATGGTGGGAATGCAGGACGCACAAGCTTTTCTTCCATGGCAGGATCCACCATGGATCCTCAGATCTGACCCTTCCATTCACCAAGCCCTCTCTCCAACACTTTCCTTCAGGAAAGAGTATAGTGATAAGAGCTGGGATTGAAAGGAGCACCTTCCAAACGCAGCAGGGGTTGGTTCCTCCAGACTTCAGCAAAGCAGGTTTTGTCTGAAATAGGAGAGACGTGGCTAATGGCTCAAGCTGTGGACGCAGCATCCCTATTTTGGGCAGGAGGAGAAAGCAGGGAGCTGCTCAGGGAGTAGCACAGGCTGCAATGGCTCTTGCAGGGGGAGAATGGTGGAAAGGGATTCAGCTACAGGCTTCGGAAGCCATGTGCTGCAGTGGAGCAGCGCAGAGTCCCACAGGTGCTCTGAGAGGGAAGAAGCTCCAAGTGTCAGCAGTCTTTAGGCAGGAGGGAGCAGTGCTGGAACAAGAGCGTTTCTGCCTGGTTTCAAACGCAGGCTGCGGGACTGGAATTGTTACCATAATTAAATGCAAACCCCTGTTACTCGGAGCTGCAGCTACAACCTCAGGGACACATCCAGCTCTCCAAAGTGGAATCCTGGGTTTCTGCGTGCCCTGGTTAAAGCCAAAGAAAGCAGATCGCAGAAGGCTGAGCCCAACACAGTGCAGTCTCCAGGAGGAGGTGACAGCATTGCATCCCAGTCCCCAGCAGCACTGCAATCCAGGAGAATCCCATTATCTTTATGTGTGCACCTCTCCTCCCTGCTAACAATTCAGTGGGTCTAATTACAGCAGACACATCCCAATGCCTCTCGCTTTCAACTGGAAACCAGCACAGACAACCTTCAGAGTGCTGATAACATCTTGGCTCAGCTATCTGGAGGATGCTTTAAACGAGAGAAAAGAAGAAACAAGAGCAAGCCAGATACCAGCATGTGGAAGCAGAGACGCAAGATTTGGCAGGGCAAAAGGGAAATGGGATGGGGAGTTCCAAATCTGCCTTCCAAGGAAATTATCCAGGGTATCCACAGGGCACCCAGGGTCAGCACAAAAACAAAGGCTTCCAGGCGCAACTGCTCAGGAGGAGCTGAGACGCTCATGGCAGAGGTGAAGAACAAGAAGCGATGGGGACATAACGAGAAGGAGGGGGGCCAAGGGCTCACGGAAGCTGCTCCTACACCACAGCACAACCAAAGAGACTTTAAACTCTTGTCCTGCCGGCACAGGCAGCGATGAAGAGACCAAGTACAAGAAACGGAGGGGAACAAGAGCTGGGGCAGGATGGAGCTGCCACTTGCAGGGGCTCTGCCTCTCACCATGGGCGCTCTCAGTCCTGAGAGGTATAAGCACGCAGCTCAGCAGCCAGGAGCGTCCCCAAGCCCCTCCACCTAGCAGCGGGGCTGATTTACGCTGCAGCAGGAGGGGTCAGAGCTCGATAGGCTTTCATCGATCAGCAAATTAAACTGAAGCAAAACAAGCATAATGAACGTAAAACGTACAGCCTCTGCCCCGGGTTCAGGCGCCTCCGGAGCTGAGACAGCTCCAGCTCAAGCGCTCATCTCTCCCCTAAGAGGGCAGGAGGGGTGGCGCAGAGAGAAGTTCCAAGCGCAGCCCTCCCCGCACACGTGCCCAGGCTTGCTCTGAGGGTGGCACGTGAAGCGTGACACCGAAATGACCGGCTTTAACCACGGATGAATGCCAGAATCACACAAGCCTATGACACAAGCTCACGCTTGGTCACACAGCCCACGAGACCCACGCAGAGGTTTAAATTATCGCTTTGTTTTCCATCAGGCGTTCTGGTGTTGATTTAAGCTGCCCAAACAAATAATTACGGTCTTATCTCCATCACGCAGCAGCATTAGCTGCAATTCATCATTTTTAGCTTCTTTGTTTCATGCATTGTGTGTATATGTATAAATAAAGAACGAATCCAGCCCTTCACATTTCATAGGATGCTGGCATCGCAAGATGTTCTTGCCAGCACAGTAGAGATGGGCATTTGGTTAAATCTGGTCTCAACTAGAACAAAAATATAATCTCCACAGAACTCTCCCCTGCAGGGAAGAGAAACACGTGTGTTGTTAACGGCTTCTGGCAATGAGACTCTCGGATCCACGGTGCTTGAGGTACACAAGTGATGCTCAACGGGAGAGCACACGGACATGGAATGGGCCACCCCACGTAAAAATACACAAAAGCCAGAGTGGGGAAGCCAGCCCGAGGGAGCTGAGCCCCTGGAAGCCCTATATCCCTGCTCTTTCACAGCACAATGCCAAGCACCAGGACCAGCATGCTGCTAACTAGAAGCTGCTTAAGCACCAGCCAGCAAGCAAAGGGCGAAAAGGCTGCGTGTCAGCACCAGAACGGCAAGTTCCGGCCTTTTCCTGAGCTCCATCCCTGCATCCCTGACCTTCCTACAGCCACTGACTGCAATACACTTCCTCAGACAAGGAAAGAAGAAGCAACCGAAGAACTAACCAGAAATCACCAGGGGAGTCACAGGCTTAACTTCCAACACGACACCGAGGTTACAAGGCTGCCAACCAGGCAGGAGGGCTTCAGCACAGCGCTGCAGGGAGCCCCTGGCAGTCGGAAAAGGCACAGTTACACAGCAAGGTGGGCGCCATAGGCCCACCCTGGGGGAGACGAGCATGGACGGCTCCTCGAAACTCTCCCTTGCTTCTCCCACCAGGTGCAGGACGCCCACAGGAGCTGCTGCCAGCTCCCACGCTGGTGCTGTTTAAGCAGTGACCTGATTTTGGCCTGCCCTTCGGTGGCCGGAGACAGAACACAAGGAGGTGAGCACACCCCTGGCTCCTTCCCTTCCGCAGCCCTCAGGCAGGAGATTCCCCAGCAAGTTCCAAGCGGATGGTCCAAGCTGCAAATTGGAGCTGGTGCCCTCAGCATCCACAGCACCATAAAGTCACAGAACCAACTAGGTTAGAAAAGACAAAGTCCAACCATTATCACCCCAGCACGGCCAAGCCCACCACTAAACCGCATCACAAAGGGCCTCATCTACATGGTTTTTGAACACTTCCAGGAGCAGTAGTCCCACCAGCTCTCTGGGCAGCCTGTTCCAATGCCTGACCACCCTCTCAGTGACTAACTCTTCTCCAATATCCAAAGTAAACCTCCTCTGGCACAGCCAAGCAGCTACTCCAGGCCTTGCTGGGTAGCCGGGAGGAATCCTGCATTATAAAGCCTCACCCGCCATTGATCTCATCCGAGAGCCAGGTCGGAGGTAACTATAACTCACAGGCAATCACTAGATAAGACACGACAGGTTATGCCAGAGCTCTGCCAAGAAAGATCACGGAGATGATTATGAAGTTAATTCCTGACACCGCCGTGCGCGTGTTGTACATATATTGTATGCAATAGCCATAGCTCTTGTTTAAACAGTGGGACGTGCCAGGATGTCTGATCGATTATACAGCAGCTGAGCTCAGGGAGCAGTGCTAAGGAGGTGGAAGCAGGCCAAAGGCAACGGGACTTCACCTGGAGAAGCCAGCAATAATCCTGTGTGCCTCACACCCCAGCCAGAATGGGCACCCACCACCCAGGAGATCACCAGGGATGCTCAGCGCACCATGGCAGGGACCGTGCCCGGCTGTCCACCTTCTACTGAACACTCGCATGTCTCTCTCTATATATATATATAGGATATATACAAGCATGGAAAACTGAGCTGTAGAAACGTTAACACTTCTACATGCTCAGGAAGCATTTAAGAAACCACAGCGTTCAACAACACGCTGCAATTGCAGGCACCCATCGAGTGCATGACACCATTAAGTCCATAGCATCACACTGCAAACAAAACACAAGAGATGCAAGTCAAATGGACATTAAATGAGACACAACACGCAGTCTCCAGTGGTGTCACCAGCTTCCATTGCCTGCAGCACACTGTTCCTCCAAGATGCAAATGAGAGCTGGTTTGCAGGGAGAAGCAGCTACGAGTAATCAGTCAGGGTCTGAAGCAGGAACACTGTGATAACTAGCACGAAGCTTCTCATTTCAGCTGCGATCACAATTCCCTGTGATGAGCAAACAAAGACCTGTGCTTCCCTTTGACCAACACATGATGGTCTTGGTGCCATCAGTCCCATTCTATCTGCCAGCTTCCCCAGGTCCCAGTGGCTCTGTTGCAAAAGGGGTCAATGCCAGACCCTGCCTTGAAGCAGGGACAGAGGATTTGACCACTCTTAAAGACAGCCACAAGCCTATTGGACCATGTGTGTGTTTGGGGAGCCCACAGCCATGTGGGGTAAGAGAAGTATCTCCTCTGTGAGCCCAAGCCAAGTGCTGCCTGTAATGGGTACCCTGCACCAAGGATGCCCAGCAGGGAAGGGAAAGGGGCACAGGGAGAGCCTGGGGAGCAGTGACAGCACCCGAGCAGGCAGGGAACTGACACAGAGACCACAGGTACAGCTCAGCCACCACAATCCATGGTTTCAAAGCTGCTTTCAGTGAAAAGACCCAGAAGAGGGAAGGGAGGCTCTGGAAAGGAATATTAAACACTGCAGAAATAAAAGGTGTTGCTCAAGAGAAAACATAACAAGGCTGAAACCCAGCATGGTGCAGCCTTCAGATGAAATAGAGATGAGCTGCGAACCGATCGCTCCCCCTTAAGGGATGCTCTGGCTGTTTAAGGAGGGGGGCACAGCACCCTTCCTCACCCTAGAGTCAGACATACATGCCTCACACAGTGCCCCAGGCGCACGTGGGGTCCTGCCCTTTCGCACATCCCATTGCTTGGTGCCACGTGGTTCTATGGGAATCTCGGTTTCCATTCAGAAATAACACCAAGTTCCAGCCCTGGAAGGTGCAGAAAAATGTGACCTCTAAAAATCCTGACACCGAAAGGCAAAGCAAACGAGTCCCAAATTTGTCTACGCTATAAACGTCAATTTCTTTTTGAAAGAAATGAATGTTTTTGATGAATGTTTTCTTCAATGCCTGCTTTTGGCAGTGCTGCCATCTGTGAAAAATCTCTGCCACGCTTGCTATTAGGCTTCCATTTCCAAGCAGAGTTCATAGCAGCTTTAATAAATGGTTAAAAGCTTGTCGGGAGTCCAAAGGGCCAGCAGCTTGCTTACCACAAGTGGCTTCTGTCACCAAGTAAAGCACCTTTGACTGATAAGCTTACAGCCCGCCAGGCCTCACGCAGCTTCCTCTGCAACCCTCTAACAAGCAGCGTTTTCAGAAGCACTTTAGCGATGCTGGGCACTTAGGAACCTAATCCTTATCGACTCTGAATGAGATTTATACTCCTGAATGGCTAGCTCGCTTGTGAAAGAGGTCCCTGGGTCGTTCAGAGCCTTCGCCCAACATCCCCGAGTCATTTATTAGCCTTTTAATACCATTCATCAGCAAAAAGCACACACTCTCACCCCAGCAAGCACCAAGTGCAGCCTCTTGGGTCTGCAGCAGCCATCCCTGGCTACCAAACGCCTTCAGAAGGGGCTAAGGACACCTCCATCAGCCCCAAACCGGGCTGTGCCCACCAGCCTTGAGAGGTCCTGGGCTGGGGGAAAGCGGGCTCTGTTGGGTGCAGAGCCCATGAATGGCACAGGCAAGGGACCTGAGGAGCCCTCCTTCGGCATGTCAGCATCAAGGCTTTGTGGCTTCTGAAATGGAGTCCTGAAACGACTGGTGGTGTATCTGTAGATCCCGTGCATGACAAATCAAGAGGAACAATCAGATCTTTTTCCAGATTCGGCAAACATCAGTATAATAAGAACAGGAATTAATTACATGCTTGGAGACACGCGCCGGAGCGATGCCCTGTGTTTTCTCCTCATTGTTCTCCAAGCCTTCCAGAGCCACATTTAAATAAAAATGAAGCCGTTATTTAAACCGCAATTAAAGATGGAGCAATTTATTTTTAAACTAGAGCTATCGTCAGCAGAGGAGGAGGAGGAGGAGGAGGAGGAGGAAGGGGAGCTGAACCCAGCGCCTGCCGCAGCCCACTGGTGCCACACGGCCAGGCACTGCCGAAGCAGCATTCCCAACAGCAGCGCTGAGCGCACGCTTCCCGCAGCATCCCAAAGGGGCACAGCCGGCACCGTGCCCAACCCTCGCGCCGCTGCTCGCAGCCCCACAGCCCTCCGTCAGCACCTTGGTGCAGCGAGGAGCGGGACGAGGGGTTCGGTTGTAAAGGCTGAGCCCTTGATCCATCAGCTCACATCAGCTCCTCCTCAGTCACATCACAGAGCGCCAGTGCCAGGCACTGCGGATGCATTCCAGGAAGGCTTCTGCACCAATGTGCTCATTTTCTCCCAAGCAAGGGGCCAGCACCACAACACCAAAATGCAGCCCCTACCCCTTAGGATGCTCACCCAGAGAGCTTGGCCCTCCCTACCCCAGCGAGGTGTCCCTTGGACATCCCATGCCAAGGAGCAGGGAGCATCGTGCACAGAAAGAAGCTGCGGCTGCACTGCCAGGAGGGGGCTGGGGAGGGAGGAAGAGAAGCAACCACAACAAAAACCCACCCTCTCTTTTCAGAAGACAGCAGAATTTATCAGCCTGCAGCCCTTCACATCTGTCTCCTCATGCAAAATGAAAGAGGCTTTGAAAAACAGAGGAGATGAAATAAAGCCGTCTGTGTTAGGAAGCTGGCATCTCTGCCACTGTCACTGTCACCATGGTAGGAATAATGACCGGGATTGTTCCTGCATCTGTGTATGTGTGCGGATGCACAGGGAGGAGGGGGGCAGGAAGATGCACACCCGCACCACCACCATCACCACCTCCCAAGGGCAAGCACCCCGGCCATGCTCCCATGCTGAGGTGGCCACGCGTGTGAGCCATCCCAATGGACACATCAGCCGTGATGGCACAAGCAGCAGTGACTTCGGCTCCACTACACACAGCTGCTGGTTCCTGTCCCTCTGCAGCCCATCGCAAACCGCCAGGGGCAGATGGCTCAAGCTCATAAAGACATGTGGTTGGAAAAGGAAGTTCTGACCTGTACAGCTTTCACATCACTTGGCTTTGCTGTGACTATTCCTGCCACGGTGCCTGGGGAGGCACAGCTCCCTAGGGAGAGCTTGGGCTGGCAGGACCAGAGCCAGCTCTGCACTCCCATAGATGGCAATTCAAAAGCAGGTATAAAAGGAAGAAGATTCAGGCAGGGTGGAGAAGCTGAACGTGCCAGCAAACAGCTGGTGAAGAGAGCCCTCTCCCTCCAAACCCTTTACTCAGAGCTGGCTTGGGCATTTTCAAAGGGATTTTGGCTGCTATCCAAGCCCATCAAGCCAGTAGCAGCCCTGCAGAGCGCTCCAGGCAGAGAGGGGGGGGCTCCCAAGGGTCCCTTAGTCATCCCTTAGGGATCCCAAGGATCCCTCAGTGGCCCTTGGCTGTTCAACCCTATGGTGTGCACACGGGGCGTCCTGCCTGGCAAGGAAAGCGGTGATCCCAGCTTTAGCTTGAGCCACACCAGTGCCTTACGGAAACTCACATCCCAGGGGATTTCAGCTTTCCCTCAGCAGGAATGTCCTTAAAACGCACAAAAGCAATACAGTTTAGCTAATGCCTTCTGACCAGGGAGACAAGACCACAGCCCCTGGGACTCAGCAAGCACTTGAATGCTCTCAACTCAGGCAGGCGGCACAGAGCAGCAGCAGGTTCAGCAAGGCACAGAAGGCACTTGGAGCACCAGATTTCATTCCATAGCTCAGCTCCTCTGCGAGCTGGGCCCTAAAAGCCTTCCCAAGGGCTGGTTCTCAGCAGAGAAGCCTCTTGCAATGATACACAGTGTGCGGTCTGAGGGTCTCAAGCTCCTCCAAGCACCATGGGAGGTTAATCAACCCCCAGTGTACCTCCAAACCCCTCCTGCTCCCGTTGCTCCCCTTCTTTGCATGCCACCGGAGGGGTGCTCCGGAGAACTTTCCTCTTGTTCCCGACTTCTTTGTAATTTCCTGCAAAATCGCTATTTGCGATTCAGAGCATAACTGGAACAATCTACCCTGGGACCCAGGAGAGCCTGCACAACGCATCCTGCTGCCTGCTGCTAGCAGACCGCTCCTCCGTGCCTCTCTTCCTGCTGCTCTCTGCCTGCTCTCTGCAATGCACTCTTTCCACTTAAATCATCTCAATCCTCATGCCACTGTCACTGCTGAAGGTTTTGCTCAGCGGGTACCATGGCTGTTGTCTCCAAAGAGTCTCCTGGGGTAGCTCCCCTGCAGAGGAGCAAGCAGAGCACACAGCGGATGCGCATCCACAGTGGATGCAGCTCCTGTGCTTCGCTGGGGTTTGTGCACATACCCCCTTGGCTGGGATGCTCTGTGCATTGAGCTCAAGCAGCACCGAGTACCACAGGGATGCAGGAAGGCCTCCCTGCTGCTCATCATCCCCCTCACTTCTGCCACCAGAGAGCCTGATGTGGATCCTGAGTCCATGGCAGCCCAGTGGTGCTATAGAGGACATGAGCCTCTTGCTGGTTCTGGGTTAGGCATTGCGCAGAGATTTACAGCTCGCCCATCTCCTGCAGCTGCTCCAACCCCTCAGCCATGCATCCCACCCTCTATATTCCCCATGGCACAACTGCTCCTCGGGGTAGCCCAAGATTTACGCTTACAGGTACACAAAGAGATGGCAGCTCCAAGAGTGGCTACTCCCCTGTATTTCATGCCTTGGAGCTTGTCATGCTGTATTTGGCTTGTGCTCTACAGTGCCACAGGGCTTGAGCAGGGGCGAGGACATCACGTGGGGCTGGGGTGCCAAGTGCTAGATCAACAGCATCTTTCCTTCTCCAAAACCCTCCACATCCTCCCTTCTCTACCCTGAAGAGAAGGAAGCCAAAGTCCTCCTTGCTCCGACTGCGGACAGAGCATACCCCCCTGCAGAAGCTGCAGCAGCACAGTGAGCAGCTCTAGCTCAGGATGGCCCAAAAGCTCCATTTCAGGCACAGCTCTGAGAGCTGCTGCATGGGCAACAAGATCAGGAGCTGCTGAATCAGCCTCTCACACCAGGGGAAAGTGGAGACACTCAGCATGGCCGGGCACCAGGAGCAGGGGGAGCAGAGCAGCCAGCCCTTGGGTAACCCCTGCCCTGCGCCGTGCTTGCTCCTCTCTGCTCCAGGCATTGTATTTACTTGTTGTAGTCCCTTTGCTCGGTGTGTGTGCATGCGTGTGCGAGATTGTCTCCAACGTGACTCTGCATTATCAGGGCTATAATGAGTCCTTGTTAAAGTGGATTTGATGGAATAATTATATTCCAAAAAAACCTGCGGGAAAGCGCTCTCCCCTCTTAAAGGGCAGGATCATCAAACGTTCTCGCCACATTATTTGCAGTCACACCTTCTGCTGCATCTGCTCCTTTTAAAATCTCTAACTCCAATCTGATCTGAATATATAAATCTGAATTATCACAGCAAAAGGAGATGTGCTCACACCTTTTTTTATCTGTTGCCATGGCGATTAGATAAAATTCACGCCAAGTCTCTGGGGAAGGATGAAATGATTTCAGACAGAATCTCACCCCACTTGGTGAGAATAACGCCTGGAGCTACTTCCCTCTGTAACAGGTCTGGGCAGACGTCGCAGCCAGAGAGGGTGGCAGGGGGTAGGGAGAGGCCAGGACACCTTTAGAGATCTTGGGATCATCAGGGAAAAGGTTCTGCAGCCCCCTCAGACAGGGCAAGACAACGCTCATTTAAATCACATCAGGCTGCTCCCGCTGCGAGTCAACCTGTCCCAGGCAGCAGCTACAAGACCTAGTTGAAAAGGCCAATTCTTCACCAGCCTTTTGCCCGATGGCCGCAGCTTTCATCTCGGAGCTGTGCGCACAGACTGCTCCATGCACGTGCCAGGAGGGAGCCGGGCAGGATGCACCGGAGCCCAGGGCTCAATCCTCTCTCAAGAGGTCACAGCCACCAGCCCCGTGCTCCACCACAGTGACAACAGGGACAGGACAGAGCATGGCCCAATGCACTCAGACGCCAAGCTGCTTGCTCCCAAAGCACGCACCTCGCTTTAAACCAGAGGGAGTTATTCCACACTCGGGCAAAACCAAACAGACCCGGTGGTAATGACGCTCTGCAGCTTATCTCCTGTCCCCAAACCATCTCAATGGAGGCAAACACAGAAACAAGTGCTGCCTTTCACCTCGCCATGTTTATTCTGCCCCAGCATCCAGCTTTTCTCCAGTAACAGGAGATTGATGTCGCCCAGAACAAGCCTATTGATACAAGGACAATGCCGAATTATCCACGTCCTGGCTCTTCCACCCCTTGGATCAGGCCTCCGCGCACCCCATCCATGCAGGAATGCTGCACCCAGAAACCCTCAGTCATGTTTAATAGCAGGTAGCTTCACGCTGTGTCCCTACATTCATCACATCTTGAGAGGGATTGCAGAGGAATTTGTGTACATTTACACCTCTACTACTGTAGAGTAAAACAGAATGGGTGGCAGATGCTGCAAGGTGCAGCAGAGAGCACGCATCTTCTGGGTGAGCGGCCACACGTAACCATGAGAAAGCTGCTGCAGTTTTAGCTCCCACATCACTAAACCTGTGCTGAGATTAGTTGAAGACTCCTGGAAACATCCTTGGGCACTGCAGGGGGTGGGACAGAAAGGGCTGCTCAGGTCAAATTAAGCTCATATCCAACCCATTGCAAACAGATGACTTCAGATATCGTCAGAACTCCCAAAAGTCTGCTGCTCAATCAAGAACATGCACAAAAACAGACCTAAAACTTCACAGAACTCGTTCTGTTCCCAGTTCCCTTCTGGCAAGCTTTACACTTTGCTTTCCAGAGAAGGGATTTTGTGGCTATCCAATTACTAAGTAAGTGCATCCAAGTACCTGCAGCCCTCAGAGGATATGTATTAGGGTTGCTGAGAAGAGCAGGACCCTCAGGAATGTATGTACCTTGAGAAGTGGTGCATTTAGATTTTTTCCAACACCAAAGCACCAAGCAGCAGCTCAGCTCTGGGGTTGCCAGTCCAGCAATGCTGCTCTGTGCTGCCCTGGCAAGTCAAAGGCTACCAGCAGGCTAGGCAAGACAGGATGACAAATGCCATCAGCCTTCCCTTGCAGCTGAGCAATGCCATTGCACCATGAGGACACTGCTATTGCTCTCCAGGGACACCACAGAAAGCCACACCAGCCCATGCACCCAAGTGACACCCATGTGCCAGCACACAGCCTCCCAAGGCAAATCCTGCCATGCTCTCAAGACACATCAGTGCAGCTGTGCAATGATGGCTACAGGACCAGAGCCCAGTGATGCAGCCATCCTTGGAGCTCCTGGTAGCACAGCGGGCACAGCCTGGGCAGGTGACACGTTTGTGGCAAGAAAACAAACCTGGATACACATTCACATCCCTGAGCTGGCTGAGGAATGGCTTGGCTCGAAGGGTACAGGTATCCACGTGCTCACAAGGTTACCAAAGCCAAGCAGCGCACACAGGAACACACCACAACAGCAGCTGGATGCATGCTCCAAGAGCACATACATGAGCTCCGCGCTAGAACAGGGCCTGTGACTGCCGACATCAGGCTACACTGTGCGATGCCTGAGGAGAGGACAAGTCAGCACCATTCATTTCCATTCCGGTGCCGCTACAGCCCGACCACAGCGAATAAAGCAGCTGCAGTTGCATATGCAACGTAGCTCCTCTATGGCAAATCAAAGCCATGCATGTGCCGAAGAGGCTCCTCATGTTACCCAGCCTGGTGATAGTGCTTTAAAAATAAGAATTAAAAATACAAGCTCTTTACCACGCTGAGCTCTTAAACTGGCTTCTAGCAGGAGCTTCTCCCTCCTTCCCTATGGAAAAGGGTCTGCAAGACCTCCTGCCCGGCTGTAGTTCCATCCTTCTCCCATTACTCCCCCCAGACACACATCAAGCTTCATCAATAGCAACAGAGTTTGAAATCACGGCCTGGGTGTGAAGCACAATCTTGCACCCAGCCCCTGACCCCGCAAGCGCCGCTGCCGTACCCCGGTGAGCCTGCATTCAAGGGCAGCGTCGTGCGAGCGGTGCTGTGTGTGCGACAAGGCTGAGAAGGAAAGGCAAGATTGATTCTGATGTGAGCACCAGAAAAGCAAATGGGTTTTTGAAAACCCTATAATTTCTCTGCAACCCTTGACTTCACTAAACACACAGTTAAGACTACAGCACAGTTAGGTAGGCATTAAACAAAAATGAGCTGCACTAATGATGATTTATGTGCGGGATAACCTTCCATAAAGAATTCATCTTTGATTTCAGGGTAAGTTACAGCGTCGCCAAGTTAACCAAATAATGCAGCTCACCACCTCAAACCCCCCACTGTAGCAGGGCCACACAGACACCGAGTGCTCCCAACAATCCCTCCAGGTCTCTGCCGATGCAGGTACTCCTGAAGGGACACGTTCACCAGGGAACCTGACAGGCAAAAGCCAGGCACAGGCGCCTTCTGCAAGGGGTGCAAGCAGCAGGCGTCCAAGAAAGGGCCCCATGCTCCCGAGGCTCCCTGTGCCTGAGCAGGGATGCTGCGCCGGCATCCCACCAGCAAACCACCACTGAAGAGCAGCCAGGCCTGCCTGAGGACACGTCTCAAAGGCCCAGGCACAGAGGCCGGGAACTCCATAATCCCAAATTCAGTGTAAAAAGAACCCAAGAAAGCTCACAAAAGGGCCATGTACCGTGCTGGATACCAGAGCTCACCAGAACAGCGGCCCCAGGGGAAATGTTTGGTCCTTGATTCCTGAGCTACGCAGCATTATAGGTTCGGCGGGGGGGAAAACCAGGGATGCAAAACAAAGCAGAGATTTACAGTGGTCACTTAGAGAGGTCTGGGCGGAGGGGTTCCCTGCTCCTGCCTATTAGGACTGCTCATCCCCTGCTGCACCAAGGCGCTCAGGGAAGATGCACAGTCTTCCACAGGAAGCACTAAAGTTTCAGGAACAGCCGCAAGTTTGGCACAGTGAAGCTAGGAAAGAACAGCACGTCACACACAGCCAGCTGTAAATGCAGCTTGGATGTATTTACATCCAAGAAGGAGCTGCAGGGCTTCCACACGCCTCTGCTTGCAGGTGAGCCCTGAGGTGCTGGGTCTGTACCACTGACGGCCTCACCGTCCAAAATGCATGTTGAAGGGAGCTATTCGGCCTCAGCACCACATTCCAGCTCTCCTCAGCCTTCACACTGTTGGCTCTGAACAGCAGGGACACCCTCCTCCTCTCCTTGCTCGGAACTGGGGCAGAAGCAGAGGTTCACCAGCGGTCAAGACGAGACCATGTTTTTGGTAACAGCAAAGTCAGTTTTAGTTCTAACACAAGCAATAAAAACAACAACAAAAATCAGCTTCAGGCAGATACTATATTTGTAACCCAACAGCAAAACATGTTTGCTTGTGTTGACTCTGCACTGTAACACAATTTATATGTTCTGTCTTTAGGGTAATTATTGCTTTAGAATGTTAAAATCGTTCCACTCTAATTGAATCATCATATTAAAAACTCCACTGCCACAGCAAAGTTGGGAACAAGTCTGGATAAGATCACACGAGTGCAGGGGTGCTCGGTTCACAAGCTTGCCACTGAGAAAACCAGGATCCCGGGAGCAGCAGACGCCTTCCCTGGAAGTGCATGAGCACCGTTAGCCGCTGAGGAATGAACACCACAGGTTCTGGTGGTGATGGACCTTGTCATGCCCTGCTCAAACACGCCTATGGCGAGCAGAGCATCACCACCCGAGCATCGTGCTGCCCAGCAAAGGGTACCATGCCCGAACCAACACCAGCTGCCCTACAGGGGAGCCTCCACAAATGCTTTCCACAGCTTCACTGGACCACCCAGCAGTTTCTCATTGCTAAAATGAAATGGTCGTTTCCACAGTGTTCCAACACACCCTCACATTCCAGGAGCTCCGTGCAGAGCCTTGTACTCAAATAGGCAAAAGGCTGCTTGGACATGAGCTGGCTGCTGATCAACCCAAGCTCATCGCTCTGAATGCCCATCCAGGGAAGACCATGCTCCGGAGGCAAAGAGCTTCATGTGGTCAGAGCAGGGTCAGTGCTGGGGAGCACAGGCTCTGCAGACCCAGGTTAGGGCCGGTTGACTCCCGGCCCCAGTGCTACAAACCGTGATGGGCCCCCCACCAGCAAGGACACAGCCCCAGTCAGTGCAGCCCGGTCCCCTGCACACCGACCCTGCTAATGCATCACAGCCTGGGGGCCATCAGTGACTATCAGCGCCCCCAGAGCACTGCTTCCCTTTGCCCGCCTCCCAGTGCATGGGCTGTGCTGAGTCAGCACATCAGCCGCACTCAGGAGGCAAAGGCCACCAGCAAGAGCCACCGCTGCCCTCAAGAGAACCCATCACTCTCTCCAGGTGAAGCACTTTGCTCCTTAAGAAACAGCCCTGCAAGCAGGACTACAGCAAATCACCTCTTGTGCTCAGCCAGCAGCCACCAGGCTATGCCCTGCTCCCTATGGCATCTGCCCCTCTCAGCACTGCGACAGAGCCCTGGAGGAGCATCGGGACTTGCTGACCTGTGAGCAAATATCAAGCGCAGAGCACTCACTTTGGGCAAAATCCTTTAATTCCCTGCGTGCCCCCGGGGGAAGCAGTATTGATTGCTTTACTACCAGCTTACACACGCTGTGCGGGCAGCCAGCGCTGCCATCAATACCGGCTCTGAGGAGGGAGCCAAAAGGTCACCCCGGTACACGGTGCCGGCCCCACACTGTGCCAGCACCTGCCCACAGCCCCTGTGCTGCTCCAAAGCCTGTCAGCAGCCCGGCAGGAGCATGGGATCAGCGCCCGCAGCACCAGTAGCTTACCCCGCTCCTGTGCCCTCTGAGCTGCACAGAGGCCATGGCCCATCAGTGCTTCGGCCCATTCCCAGCTGGGGGAAGAGCCTGGGTTCAAAACCTCTCTGGCTCCAATGGGAACCCTGTCCCTCCCTTAGGCCCCTTCCCCACAGACCAGGCTCAGCGCAGAGCAGGACACATCCCAGGCCACAAGGCAGGCACACAGGACAGGGATGCCAGGCACGGGGAAGCTGTGCACGAGGCCATTTTTACCGAGTTCCTTCCCCCGTGGCTCAATCGGCTGTGAAAACTCACAACTGAAGCTGGGAATTTACTCCCTGACAACATGAAAACCAGCTCAGACACTGGGGTCAGGACACGGCACGGAACGGCTCTTCTCCTGTTGCCCACACTCCCCATGCCAGGTACTCAATGCGACCAGGCTTGCGGGGACACAGGAGAGGCCAGAACAGGGCACGCTTACACCAAACATCCATGAGCCCTGAGGTGCAACAAATACCGACCACAGCACCAAGGAGACCCCAGCACAACACATCTGCCTGCACCACCAGCGTTTGCCAGTAGGCAGCCGTGAGATGGTCATCGACAGAAGCCTTTGCTTTGGCAGCATAGGCACAGACAATAAGCCAAGAAAAACACCTCCATGACAATGAGTTTCACACATGGCAAAGCAGATTTCCAAAGAGAACAGAAGCTCCTTCCTTACCTGGGATGATAGAAACGGTGTCTTTCTCCCAGGACACAACACTAACGTATTCCTGCACTGAAGAGGGGATGAGGCACTTGAAAACAGCCACGTTTCCACGCATCGACCTTTGGTCCTCCACCCGAACGGTGTACGGTTCCCTGAAAACTGCACAGAAAAGCAGGTGGTGGGACAGAGCTGGGGGAGCACACGCTTCCTTTTGCCTTAATCCCACGGTTCCCAAACAACCCAACCCACCCAGCAGCAAACTGCCTCCATCCCAGGCACACAGCCCACCTTCCTGCGGAAGGAAGCGGCTCTCCTTTGGAGACCGCAGCCCTGTGCTCGCACACAGAGGGATGCGCCTGCTGCTGGGACCCTGAAATGGTCCCCAGTGTCAGCTGGCCTTGACACTAAGGTGAGCTGCTGGTTTTAGAGTCACCAAAGTGGCTAAGGCAGAGGTTTGCAGCACCCAGATTTCAGCAGAGGGACCAAGGGTATGTCGTAGCTGTAGTGTTCAACCCGCACCTTGAGGTAATCATTTCACTGCTGGATGCATGCTGAGAACACAGCCATGAGGCACCAGGAGATACAGCCTGTGACACAGAGCCTGGCATGCTCCTATACGCGCCAGAGGAATACATAAGGAAGCAGATGACACTTTCCCAGGCCATGTCACAGTGGGAGCCATGAGCTGTCCCCACCATGTGCCCTACTCACTCCTCAGGGAGATGCACATCCCTCTGGCAGCCCCACGCTGCTCCCTGGACCGGTGACAAGAAGCTCCTCAGTGCCACAACCCTCCAGCAGCACCCACTGGGGTAAGGTGGATTGACCCCAGCCTCTTCAGCACAACAAAAAGGTGTCACCATGCCCAATAATGCATGCAGACACCATAAACCCTTCAAGTTGAAGTATAAACCACAGTGAGCGCAGGCACCTCTTTACTGCGATAGTAATTGTGCCCTGTAGGACACAAGCACCTGGGCATCACTATCACCAGAGACATGCATTCACTCCGGCACTTAACAGCACCCCTCGGCCAGAACAAGAGCAGCTCAATGAATCTCCCAAGATAGAACGCCTTCGCAGCCCAGAAGGAAGGTGTTTTCCTGAGTGGAAAGCACCCGCTGGCGATGCATCACATACCTCACACAAACAAGCGAGCAGCGTGGGGGTGACTGCTCCCACCTCGATTCCCTGGCTTTCACAGCGCCCTGCGCTGCAGCAAGAGGTTGGGATAAAACCAGGGGCACATCCCAGGCTCCAGCCGGGGGTGCATGGGGACAGTTGCCACTCTCTCTCTGGCAAAGGAGACCAGCAGCAGCATGAGACATGAAGTTCAAGCTGCAGAGACCTTTGCCTCTCCTGCACCGCCTGCCTGCAGCTCACAGAGCCCCAAAGGAAAGCCGGGAAGAGGGTCCTGGAGTGGCCTCCAGCTTGCTCCGGTTATTTACCAATGCCCCAGCCAGGAGGACAAAGGCTGTGCCATGGAAAGGGACTCCAGAGCCAAAGCAGATTAGCTGGAAAAAGCTTCCTTAATCACATGGAGCAGGAGGTTTATTCACGGGCTTTAAAGGCCAGCGGGGACCAGGAGGAGCATCTTACATGCACACCATGGCTGCCCCAGCCTGCAGCACAACTCACGCAGGGGTCCCACCACTCTGACCCACACCAACCTTTGCAGCCACAGCTCTGGCCTTTCTCAGCCACTGGGAATAATCCCTACCAGGCCACAGCTAGCAGGATGAAAACTTCCCATTGGGTAGAGGCTCGTTCCATGCGCTCACCAACAGCTTTCCCAAAGCTTCCAGAGGTTTTTCCAACTCCTCGTATTCGCAGCTGCATTTTCTTTCTTTGCTTTCTTTACACAGCTTTGATTGGCTTTACTCAGTGCACTGCCATTAGAAAGCACTGGAGAGCTGCCTGGGACACGACACGACCGGGAGGAAACAGGAGCGGGGGAATGTTTCACAACTGCTTCCAAAAGCCATAAAGCCAAAGCTCTTGGAGCTGCCACAGCAGGAGCCGTGGTGGCCCCCGGAGCCCGGCATGGGGTCCCCACTGTGTGCTCACACCCCCTGCTAACTGCACCTGCTAAAGGGACACGGCAGGCTGCGCTCCCAGCCGAAATCCCACCGCAGCAGGGGTGCGTTGAGAGAGGGGAATGAAAGCCAGGGCTCGGCTCTGCTCCCGGCTTCCTATGATCCCAAGGAAGGCCTCAGCAGGTGGGAGAAGAGCAAAGCAAGGGCTGTCTGCCCGGCAGGAAGGCAGGGGCAGAAGACAAGCATTCTGTCCTGCAGCACATCCAGAGCACTGACTCTCCGACATCCATCCCTGCTGCTCCAGCCCTGGCCATCCACAGCCCCAGCGCCCTGGTACCCCTGTTAGAACCCTGTGGTCTCGGGCCCAGTGTCACCAACACCAGAGGAGCCACAATCATGCACAATCAACCTCTCGCATGGCACAGGGAACACAGCCATGTCACTCCAGGCCAGGGAGCCACTCTGCAGCCTGCAGTGCCCACTTACAGTGCTCTGTGCCTCCTGCACTGAGCTGTGGTTTATAGGTAACCTCCGAGGGTGGGTAAATAATTCACCCTGCAGAAGGGGGTTAATGCCCATTTACTCCGCAGAACAAGGTATTAAAATAAAAAACCCTGTAGTCACTTCTGTCATGCTCCCTCTGCTAGCCCCACTTTTAATAGGTTACATAATGAAGCCATTCTTGGGCTATTAGCCCTCCTCAGCCTGGTCAATAATTTACCATAATGGCTTTTGGAATCAGCTCTGCCATATTCCTCCTTTTTTTTTCTCTGTTTAATAAGCCTTGGCAAGCTGGGGCTGGATGCGACAGTGGGGACAGCTTGAGGAGGGCTGTGGGACACAGTGGGTCTCCCCATGTGTCATCACCATGGACGGATGTGGTCCAGCTCCTCCTGTGAAAAGCCCCATGCATAGATGGGTATAACAATTCAAGTTCAAAGGGAGAGGACCTCTGCAGCCACACCACGGCCTCCAGACACATGCTGGAGACCCCCAAGCCCACATTCCTTCCCTGGTGGTCATCCCTGCCCTGGTACAGAGCTGGCTCTTAGCTGGGGCAGGATAAACACCTTAGCAAGCACCCTGCGCTTCTCCATGCTCCCTGCCTATGCAGCATCAATTGATCCCTTTGCAGAACCCTGCTACTGGCCCATGCCCGGGAGACAGAGGCGAGTGGATGCCTCTCAATGGGCCAACCAACAGGCCATGGAGAAGACCAGAGAAAAGGCAGCACCTCATCCAAGCCCCAGAGCCCGCAGGGAGCTCCTACCTGCTTTAACACGGATATTTGGGCTCCTGATTTTGCCAGCCGAGTTCTCCGCGGTGCAGAAGTAGTCGTTGTCGTGGATAAAGCTATTGAAGGCTGATGGCGAGAAGGGGTAGAGCTGCAAAGTCCCATTGACATGGACATGCCGGATGTGGGGCACATCGTAGATGTCGTCGCCTGTGGCCAGGTACCACCGAAGGACGGCACTGGGTGTCCCTGCTGCCGGGCAGGGGATCACCACCCCCACTGTGCTGGAGAAGGTGACCTGCTGGATAGAGTCGTTCACAAAGTAGAGGCTGGTTCCAACATCTTCAGCGTGTGCTGTGGAGGAAGCAGAGGCCACAGAGGCACGGGGTTAGTGCAGAAATGGCCAATCCCACCAGCACAGAGATCACCCCCAGCACAGCTGCCCCGAGCCCAGCTCCTGGCACCCATGTATAGCAGAGCAGAGGAGCATCAATGCATGGGCTGGAAGCATAAAGGCCACCTTCACAGGCCAGTGCTCCTGCTGGCAGCACGGATCAGGGATCACAGCCGCCCAACCAGGGGCTGTGCAAGCAAGGAAGGGTACCCAGGGTATCCCCCCAAGGCTTCTTCAGGTGGCTCTTAGCATGTGGTCCAGCCGTGCCTCAGCACCCAGAGGCCTCAGGACACCCATGTGCAACAACAACAACAAACCAAGCACAACAAACCACTGATGTTCCTCCTGCAAACCCCTATGTCCCCAACCCGGAGCAGCAGAACATCAATAGCCCTGCGCCCCAGCAGCTCCCCAGCACAGCCCCGTGTGCCCATCAGCAATGCAAACACATCCAGTGCAAGCCCTCCCTGAGCAGGGCACTGCTCTTTCCTGCTACCCCACCATTGCCTCCAAAGGCTGCAGCAGCTCCCAGGAGGGGGGCAGGAAAACTGTGCTCGGTGCTGCTCCCCATGCCCAGAGCCAGAGGGAGGGAGGGATGCCAGTCCCAATTCCCCTAAGCCCAAGCTTAGGCTCAAGGGCACAGTCCAGGGCTGAGCCTGCGGCCACCCAGATGCCCAGGAGCATCTGTGACCACTGCAGACAAGCACTTCCCTTGCTCAAACTGAGGGAAGGGACCTCTCCACCCAACTCCTCCCGTCTCTCCTTCCCACTCTGCAGGACCACGAGCTCCCCCTTCTCCACCAAAAGCAAGATTGGCTCTAAATAAGGCTGAGGAGGCCCCCAGTCACTCGGATCCGGTTTCTTTTTATAGCCGCACTCTTTCCAAGTGGGCGGAAGGACAGGGATAGCAAAGCGGCCCTCGGCGCGGGTATTAATAGCTCTGGCTGAGAACACTGCTCGTGGTGCTGCAGAGCCAATAAGCTGATCACTACGGTGCCGCCGGTTCAAACCGAGTCACGGGGGACCCTCCGTGACCTCGATTCCTTAACTTGGGGAGGAGGGGATGGGAGCGGGGGGGGGGGGGGGAAGGAAAGCCTCATCCATACAGGATAGCCTCGCTGCAGCTCCTCGCCCAAGCAAAGGCTGGTTGAGTGCCACCACCCATGGCCACTCACATCCCCACGCCAGCCTGCTCCACACCATCCTCAACCAGGTCAAGATGGGAAATCATCAAACACCTCACCCCTTCCCAGAGCAAAGTCCTCCCCATCCTTCTCCCAGCTGGACAAACAACCTTGTGCCTCTTCCAGCACCCATGAAACCAGAGGTGAGAGCATCGGATTCTTGCACTCTGCGTACTCTGCACTGAACCAGCACCTAAAATGACAGAGTCTCCTGCTTTGCCCAGGTCAGGGGCACTGCACAGCCAGAGCTGCCCAGCAAAGCCATCTGTGCAATGGATTAGCCGACGAGCGAGGTCCAGCGCTGCCACCACACGAGATAGCAGATTTATAGGTCAAGAATGCCTCTCCATATCTACACACACACCAGTTCCCTGCATCCATGCACAAGTACAAGGAGACAAAGCCATTTATCTTTAGCTCCCTTCCCAACAGCACCAGGGGAAGGATGGACCAGAGGAGTGAAGGGCTCCCGCTGAGCTCCGGGACCACCTGCACGGCCCCACAGATGTCATTTGGTGACATCTCCGGGCTGGTTTGTTGCCATGAATCAGCATTTCCCTTCACCAGAGCAGCGCGGTGCTTCTCCCAAATACATGAAAGAGGAAGGCGCAGTTTGCAGGCAGAGGAAGGGAAACAAAGCAGCAGGGTGCTATTTGTGGTAGAGCCATCACCTCAGCAAAGCAGAAGATCCTGGAGCCAGGGCACACGGTGCCCATCCACTGGCTTTGGACTGGGAACATCCCATTGCGCTCTGCCCCAGGCTCCATCCAGCATCACCATCCCTGATCTCAGGCCATGGCTCCTGCTGTAATAGGGATCAGAGAGCATCCCCCGCCTGACAGGGAAAATATCTTCTTCCCAAGCAGTGCCCAGGAAGGTCGAGAGACGGATGGGTGAGGGGCCGGAGAGTGGAAAAATACCTCATAAACAGGGGAATTCAGATTACCCACAAAGCGTTTTCAGGTCAAAGGGAGAACCAGATTTTTCATAGAAAATGGAAGTTATGGGATTGGCAATAGTTATGTGACAGACGCATAGAGTTAAATCCATATAATCTCCTTTACTATTTAGCATTGAGCACCATCCTAATTCCATGTTTCATAAAACTGTCTCCAAATCACTGGGAGAGATTAACATTTTAGAAACAGCTCTGCAATATTTTTAACCCAGGAATCGCTGCTCGCATCTGGTCAGCTCCGCTGACCCTAACCTAGATCTCGAGGGCATTAATGCCCAGGAACCCGAAAAGGGGAGGCTGGAGCAGCCACGGTGCAACAGCTTCTGCTGGGGAAACACCGCGACGCAGGCGCACGGCACCGACCCTGCAGCCAGTGCTGGGAGCCACCCCAAGCCCAGCACCCAGCCACACGCTGCCTAGCTGGCTCTGAAAGGCAGGTATTTCGAGTTATCAGAGTGCAATCTTCTTAAATTGTAGTAAATTACAACCTAGAAGTATTGAAATATTAATATCTCTATCTGAGCTGGAAGAAGCAAGTCATTTTGTCATCACACCGTCGGAATATTTACTAGCCTCAATCGCTGGACTTCCCAAACTCCTGCACTTTCAGCAGCACAGCCAACCTCGGCACTGCAAAGCGCTGTGCAGAGAGCACTTGCTTGCTCTAGGAAGTGGCTACGGCAGAGCAGCCATAAACTGACCCCAGGATTTGACACCAAACCACCTATTTCCGAAGAGGCAGCTGAGGTGTAGCTGTGATTCCTGCACAAGGAGCAGCAGAGGCTGAAACCTCAGCCTGCCATCACCTCACAGTGAGTGCCAGCAATGAAAACCCTCTTCTTTGCACAACCATAGCAGCAGAAAGCCCAGCAAAGGGACTGAAGGAGCCACCAGGACTTGCCCAGCCACCAGCTGTAAGGATGCTGGGAAGAGCAGGCTAATATCCACCTTACCACTCATTTATTATCCTCATTAAGGGTGGTTGACACCTGCCCTGTTCGAGGAGAAAGCAAACCAAAGCTTGACACTCATTGCAGGGTGGGGGTTACAGGTAGCTGGCAAGTACCAATCTTTCCTCCCTGCTGCCTGATGACACAACAGCAATTCCAGCACATCCTGCCTGCACATTTGTAATGCTAGAGCAGCCTTTGGCCTTTCCTGGAATAAGCTGCCTTCAAGCCCTCCTCTTCAGGACACCTAACAGCCTTTCTCCTAATGAAGGGAGTGACCTTAGAGCTGACAGAGCCAGAAGTGGCAAAGGGAAGAGGGAGAGAAGCAGCTAGACAAGGTGAGAAGCACACTGCTGATACCCATTCAAGCAGAGCTCAAGAGGTGTACACACCCTGCCAGGAGCATGGCACAACCCCATGGGATGCCACCCCCCACCATGTTGGCTTTCCAAAGGGTTAAAGCCATGACTACATCCCACCTCCACAGGAGTCCCAACCTTTCGGCAAAGCCTCTCTGGCCTGAGCACCATTGTCCTCATAGCCACCAACCAAACAGGGAGCAAAGGAGAATGCTGCCTCTGGTCCCTCTGTGGGTAAAGGCACTGCTCAATCAGGCTTGGGAGTGCAAGCTGCCTGCTCCTTAATGCATCTGCATGGAAATTAAGGCCTGAACCACCTCCAGCTATTACGACAGCACCCAGGCTGAGCCTGTAACCCTTGCCTGGAACAAAAAAGCTCTCCCCGCTGATTTGCTCTATACCAGGGGCAGGCAAAAGGGATGCACCAGAAGCCAAGCACACCGGGCTTCCTACAGAGTCATTGCATCTGGCACACCACAGCCCTCCCATTCGCTTTACAGCACAGACATGAGGATTTCCACCACGTAGCCAACGGGTATGAGAAATGAGGGGCACGGATCAATAGAGCAGCCTCTGAAACCTCACCCACTTTCTCCTCTCCCCCTCTAAGTTGTGCTCGCTCCCTTCTCCCATGGAGACGAGCAGCCACAGCCCTTTCCAAGAGGCAGCAGCTGGGGCAGGCAGCAAGCGTTAGCAAGAGTCGGGAAATGGGTTTCCTAAATATTTGGTACAGCTCTGCTGGCAGATGATGGCGGCAAGACGCAGACTGCATGTGGCGGGGTTTGCTTCTTACGGATCCACGAGCAGAGAGAGGGGAACTCGCAAAACCATGATTATGTAAAAAGCCGTAGCTGGCTATAATCTAGATTGCAAAGACAAGAAACACTCTGCACGCAAACCTGCCACCATGGAAGTAAAGCACACATCACGACTGCAACGCCACACACCTGCCTGCTTCATGCCCTCCTAGGAAGTCACCCCTATTAGCAGTCCGCTGATCTGGGCGAGATGACTTCATGTTATCCAAGGCACAGCTCGGAACTCGGTGCTGCCATGTCAGAATTCCTGCCACAAAGAGAGGCTTCCAGTTTCATTCTCGCACTCGGCTCATCGGCTGCTTCAGAGGACAGCGCACTCCTGGTCCCTTCACCCCAGGACAACACGGGCAGAGACCCAGGCACCACAGGAGAAAGGCACCCGGAGCCACGGCTGCCCAAAGCTAAGCCTACAGCTCCCAGGCAGCTCCCAGCTCCGGGAAGGGCTGCTCCATAGCACAGCCCTGGCACTCACCACCCGCACCAGGCACAGCCTATTCCTCCAGAGAGCAAACGCACCAAGTAATATCAGGGTTGCCTGTATGGATTTTCTCATCCCAAGGCAGGAGCAGCCCTAGGTCCATGCAAGGTGCAGGTGAGGGCACTGGGCAAGTTGCCACCGTGGCTGCTTGTGCTGGGAAACGTTGGCTATCCGCAGGATAAACACACACCGGGCACAGCGAGGAGTTGAGCACTGCAGGCTTCTCCCCCGTGCATTTAATGAGGGTTCCATGTTTCATTTCAGAGACAAACGAGCACTTGTGCCACACTGGGGGGCTGAGATTAAAACACGCAAGCTGCATCATTCACTGCACCCAGTACAGGAACATGATGTAAATGTAATGCCAACAGAAATCAGGCAGCAGAGATCCAGCAGGAACACGCAGGGAGATGCTGTTCCGGCTCCAAGCCTCTCAATTTTGACCAGTATGCTCTTCATCGCACCGCTCGCCCCTCGCCTTCTCTCTTCCTCTGCCTGGCTACTCTTGTTCGTATCACCACACCATCTTCCTGCTCAACTCCTGCTTGTGTGCTTGCCAACCACCTTTTCCTGTTTGGTTTACAAGTGGGGGAAGAAATGAGCAGCTACAACCCATCAAGGGAATTCTCAACTTCAGTGGTCCCCTGGATCGAACATTTATTTGCTTTCAGTTTCTACTTGTGCTCTTGTTCTACAGCAGGAACGTGTTAAAAGGATGTGCTTCAGTGCCCAAAAATATTAAGTATCTGAGAGGTTTATCATGCATTAAGCAATTCATTTTTTGTATCCTATTATTACAATGAAACTTCCATTGTATTGCTGTCCTCTCTTTGGAACCGTTTCACTTTAACACTTTGCATCACCAGGACCATTCAACACTGAAGATACATTCTATTTCTTTAAAAAAAGAGAGAATGAGGCCAGGAGGAGTTGTGCTAATGGAGGCATTTAATTTGCTCTTCTCAGAAGAGATTGCTCGGTGGGAAGAGATCCCTTTTCCAAGAAGCTGGGGCTGAAAACATGCAAGAGCAATAAACCCAGTGCAGCCCTTCATTATTTGGACTACTGAGGGGAACAAATGGGAGCATCCTCGACGGTTATCTGCTTTTGGTGCTGTTTCCTCCTTGTAGCACAGTAAAAAATGCAAATGTAAGCAAAACAGATGCTGGCACGTTCGGCACAGCAGATCCTAAACACAATAGCGATTTTGGGTAAAGCTCCCAAAGGCAGCTTTGCTCCAGCTCAGCTAACGCAGCTATTCCATAATTGATAATTGATGGAAGAATTGATCATCACAACACACCGGACAGGACGCCCTAATGAGCCTCGGCAAATATTTGTCACTGGATTCACATGCAGATACATGGGGAACTGCAATAGGCAGCAGGAGCGAGCTCGTGTCAGGAGGCAGCTCCGTCCCTTCCTTGCACTTTCCTCATTTCCCAAATTTTCCCCCTCGCTGTTCTCCAATGTCAGAAGGGATAATTAGGGCAAATGTCATTTCCCACCCGCCGAGCAGATCATTTCCCAAAAGGTGGGCACTTCCATCGCGGCATCTGCAGATCGGGCCGGGTGCAAGGAGGCCATTTCTTACAGGAACACAATTAAAAATTCCCGCAGATTTGGAAATGGGCAATTCCTTTATGTAACCTCCATCGATCGTGGCAACAATCGTACTGTGCTTTAACAGCCCACGTTCTGTGCAGCTTGCTTTTTAATTGCATCTACAGCAGAGGCTCGGTTTAGAGTATTACCTCCATACATTTTGAGGGCATTCACTTAATCCCCAACTTTAAATTAATCTCTCATCTTTAAGCGTGTGCCTGTCTCCTTGACACACTTGTTTCACGATCCCCCCTATCCTCGGTATAAATCTGATTTATGCCGAGGCGCTGGGTTACCCTTAACACTGTGTTCCTAGAGGGGAGGATGCGGGCTTGAAGCATCGCTGGGTCTAGCCTGCCTTGCGGGATCGGGCTATTGCTCCAGGTCGCGCCGGGAGCGGGCACACAGGGCCCTGCCCTCCCGTTCCGCTGGGGCCGGGCGCTGGAACCGGTGCGGCATCCCGCGCCCGTGCCATCACCGGCGCCCCGGGACTGCGCCGAGCCGCGGCTCCGGGACCGCCCCGCTCCGAGCCCCGCGCTCCGCCGCTCCGTCCGGGCGAGCGCTCCGACAGCCGCGGAGCCCCTCTGCCGGCCGCCCCGGCGGGGCGCACCGAGCCCGGCACCCCGAGCCCCGCTCCCGGAGCGCCCGGCGCGTTCCCGGCCGCAGCCCCGTCCCCGGGGGGTGCACGTACCTTTCCGCAAAGAGTACAGCAGGAAAAAAGTTACCAGCCACATGCCATAAAGAGCACCTATGGCCCCGGGCTGCGGCGCAAGTGCGGGCGGTGCGGTGCCCCGGCGTGCCGCGCTCGGTGCCGCCGCGCTGCCGGGCAGGGTGAGGTGCCCAGAGCCGAGCTCGCAGCCGCTCCTCCTCCCCTCTCCCGGCGAGTGGCGGCGGGCGGGTGGGCCGGGCTCCCGCGCACTCCCCGCCCCGCTCCCCGCAGGGCTGACGGGCGGCAGCGCCCACCGAGCGGGACCCCGCGGACGGGGCGCGACGGCACCGGACCCCCGTTCCTCCTGCTGCTGCTCCCCGGCAGCCAGCCCCGCGGTGGGCACCTCCGCTCCGGGCCGGGCTCGCCCCCCCGGGGCTTAACGGGAGCCGGTCACGCTCCGACAAGCCGAGCCCCCGGGGCTGGAGCACACGCAGCGGAGGCACCATCCATCCCCTGCAGACCGCCTACGGGAGGGCGGCTCATCCCCGCGGGGAGCGGGTGCTGCCGGCGCAGCTGCCTGGATGCGTGTCGGGGCTTAGCCAGGACACCGGGCAGCTCTCCTCCTCCCAGAGTCTAGAGGACAGGAATGGGGCTTCCCCACCTCCATCCCAAGCTGCTTCCAAGACACGGACACGAGCAGCATAGGGCCTAGAGACTTCATTACACATTCGTCCCTCGAGTCAGCAAACAACAAATAAACACTAGTTAATGCTTTACTTTGGGGTGTGTGTGTGATGTGTGTTTATGTGAGGCTTAGCTCAAGCCTAGGATCTCACTCCCCAAGACAGTCACACCAGAGCCAGTTTGTCTGGACCATTAGGGCAGTTCAGAATGTCTTCTCTTGAAGTGATCATAGGAGGTCCGCTCTGCTTTCCAAAACAGCCTTTCCAATCCCAATTTGTTGGAAAATAAGCAAAGACTGAAGCATTCTGATTTCAAGCAAAACAATGAGTAGAAAAAACCATTACGTACTGATTTTTCTTTTTTAACAAAGCAGCACTGGTTTGCTTCATTGGAAAACCATCACCACCCAGTTACAGAATTAGGATCACAGCTCCTTGGCCATTTTCAACCCACATTGGTTCCCTGCAATTCCTCACACTTGGGAGTCCCCTGGAAGAACCAGAGAGCTCACCCCCGCCACCGAGGTGGTACTTGCACAGCACGGATGAGCAACTCCTGCTTTGCAGGGGAGGGACACAACCAAAGGACACAGAGTATGGCAGAACTACGCAAAGATCCTGCCCACCCACCCCATGTCCCCATCCCCTCCCTATTCCAGGCCACCCACACCGGATACCCTCATTTTCACGATATGCAGCAATCAGCCAACCCATACACATGCACCTGCTCAGACCTCAGCACCCAAAAGCCAACAGCAAAGGCAGGAGCAAACACTGCCCATGCTATGAGGGCCTGATGTACCGCATCCTTTCCTCCTCCTCTCCAAGGAGATGCTTCCCCTTCCTCCACGCTGCCAGGCTCCATCACCACCACCTCCTGTTCAGTCCGTTCCCAGGCCACCCCAGCACTCTGTCACCACTCAGCATGTGGGTGTCCCTGGCACACAGCCCTGCCACACGTGCTCCTCCGCAGCCCCACGCTGTCACTGCTGCTCACTCGTACCCCCGGCTGGGCCATCAGTGTCCCAAGAGGCGGTGAAGCAGCAGCTGATGCACACCCAGTGCCCACACATCACATCCCTATAGGAACTGAGGTGCATTTCAATCGCCACCTACATCCATATACAGATGTTAGCCAATACATAGCAAGGAAATTGGTATTCAGGCCCATACCCAAGGCAACAAGCAAATCCTGGGCTCTGGGGAGCCCCAGGCACCTGCCCCCTTCCCTCCCCAGCAGCTGCTGCAGGATGGCAGCACAGGGCAGCCCACTAGCAGGAATCTTCCTGCCACCAAAACTGCTACAGCATTTCACTCCCCAGCACGCTGTGTGTTGGACTCAGGTGCAGTTCTACCCTCCTACACTCAAGAGTGAATGAAAGCGGGGTGCGGGGGCTGGCGGGGCACTCACTGGCACAGCGCCCGCAGAGCCTCACAGATCTGTTGGAGGCACATGTGCAGGGGAGTAAACGCTACTCACCAGCTCATTTTTAGCTCCCTCGGCTGCTCACAGCATCTCCTGTGAGCTTCCTCATCAGCCCTGGCTCAGAGAATCAGCCTCTAACCGAGAGCACTAAACTCCCCCTGCCAAAAGCTCCTTCAGCAGGACAGGACAGCATCAGCTGGCGAGAGGAGAAGCAGCATCAAGAGAGGCAACTGAATGCGGTCCGGCTGAACCACCAGCCCAAGGTCACGCTCGGAGAGCCATGGCAAGTCCCCGAGCTGCTTGTGCCCCTCATCACAGCCCCATTAGCTCCTCCATTGACTGTTCAGCCCGGAGGCGCGAGAGGATCCGGCAGCAGAGGGCAGGCAGCCCGCGCTTCCTGGAGCCGGTTCCTGCAAACCCGCACTTGGGACCATTCAGGGCCATCGGCCTTCCCGCGTCTGAATAGGCACAGGAGGCGTTTTCCCATCGCCTTTGCATGAGCGACCCCGTGCACAGGCTGGGACAGTGCCCCACGCTCCGTGCAGCTCTGATTGGGAAGGGCTGGGCAGCAATGGCCTGCGCTTTAGCAGCGGGCTCCCGGAGAGCAAGGCCAAGCGCTAACGCGCTGGGAGATGCGTGTCTCACCGACCTGCTAACAGGGAGCAAGCAACCTGCCAGAGCAGCAGCAAGCCCAGCTGCAGGGGGGGAGCTCGCGCTAAGGAATTACTGCCCTGGCCCAAACACTACGACATACACAGGAGGAACTACGGCTGCACAAACCCATGTGCAGTCCTGAGCCCCATCAGGCTTCCCCCTTGGGGAGAAGGGACCCCGGCCCTTCAGCACAGGACATGCACAGTGGGGTCCTTCCCGCAAAAGCCATACTTCTGCCTCTCCCCAAGGACAAAGTGGGGAGGTCGAGTGCTGCCACAACCACCCCAACCCAGCCAGCCTCCTTTCACCTCCCCCTCCCCGCATTCGTTTGGCTCCAGGCACCATTTACACTCAGATCCAGGACTCCTCGGAGCTCCGGGGGTGCCCCATGCTCCCAATACCCCGTTTGCCAGCCAGATGTTTTCCCTAAGGATAGTTCTTTCACCAGTTTGGGAAAACCACTGTCCCTACAAGCACACAGCAGCTCCCTGGGGAGAGCAGCCAAAGGAGGGGCCTGAGAGCCCCCCCCCCCCAGCTACTACGATAACTTGGAGCCCAAGGCTTTGCCATGGGCCAGCACAGAGGCACTGTAGAGGGGCACACAGAGCTTGGGGAACACCTCTCACCCCAGCATCCCTCCAGCCAGCGCATGCTTGGCCTCCCAGTGGCCCTAACCCCACGTCCTCAGCCACCCTCCCAGCCAAATCCCCCGGAGGAAGCGGTCATTAAAGCAAGAGGGCTACTTACCCTGCGGAGCCGATTTCCACGAAGCACTTCCCACACATCCAAAGCTTCACCCCGCGGGACCTCGCGGGAAGCGGATCCATCCCCCTGTGACCCCTGACCAAGCACCCTGCTCCACAGGGGGCACAGCACAAGCTCTGCCCTCCACGTGGCCACTTCTCACAGCCCAACACTAGAAGGTGGGGGAAGAAGAAGGTGGTAATTGCGGGCTGGGCTGCAGCTGGGCTCGGCAATTAACACACCACCAGGCACACCTGGCTGTGAAAGAGCTGTTCCCTGCGGCGCCCGTCTCCCTGGACACAGTCACCCCCAGCAACACCAACACAGACCAGTTCCATCCCATTCCTGCACCCTTCTCAGCCCAGCCAAGGGGCAGCAGCCCCAAATCTGGCCCTGTACGGGTGCTGCCCGGGGGGTGATGGAGGGCAAGGTCCACTAGCTCGCCTGTGGACATGTTGCAGCCTTGCCGCATCTGTGCCTCAGTTTCCCCAGTAGCAGGAGGAACCGGTTATCACATGGGGCAGCGGGAGGCTCAATGCCCTGGAGGTGGCAGGGGGCTGGTACCCAGGCGAAGGGGGCAGGCAGATGCCAACAGGTTGATGTGCCCCAAAACACGATCCCACTTAATCCCCTGGGCTCGAGCAGCTTCAGGTGTTTCCATAAGGGACCCCCCAGGGCCGGCTCCTCCCGAGCCGGCAGCAGCAGGACCGGCAGCCGGGATGCTGCGGGACCCGCCGCGCTCCGCTTCCCGGGAAAAGCAGTTCCCGGGCGAGAAGCTGGATCTGTGCTTCCCTCTAGTGGTGCAGCGCGGCAGTGCGGAGCGGGCCGCGGCTCGGCTGCTCCTGGAGCCTTCATCCCGCGGCCCCCGAGGAGATGCGCTCACACGGCATCGCTGCGGCCGTCCATCTACCTCAGCGTGAGCACTTAGTGCCTAACAACCACCGCTCTGGGGCATGTGCGACATGGAAATGAGGGCTCAAGCGTTATTTACTCGGGCTGGGAGGGTAATTGAAGAGCGCGGAGCGCTGCTGTTTTGGCAGACGAGGCTGCTGATGGATGCGCTGCCTTTTCGGGGGCAGAACAAAGGCAGAAGGAGGCGTGTGGCTGGCGCCCCGCCAGCCCGGCCCCATCTCTCCACGTCGTTAAGTGTTCCTCTTTGGCTCCATTAGTCACCATTTGCTGCTCTCCTGTTTTAACTAATGAGGAGACATTTTGCATTCACGTTTCCTCCCGGGCCAAACGTGTCCCTGGCGTCGTGGAGATGGCGGAGCAGCGCTGGCAGGCTCCAGCGGCCTCCTTGTTCCTCCTGTTCCTCAACTCCTCATGTTCAGTCATGGATTAAGCACAAGAATGGCCAAGGCACAACCAGCCCGAGACCCTCTTCTTTGTACCTCTCTGTTTAGAGACTGGCAAAGCATACGGGGAATAGCCAGTGCCAAAGGGAAGCTGTTCAGAGCTGGAATTCTTCCCAGAGGAAAAGGGCACTCCAGTTCTGCATCATATTATTGACCCAATCCCCTTTGTGTCACAGAAAAGATTTACTTTGAGAAGATTAAAGGCTCAAGGGGCTGTGAGAGAAATCCTCCAAGATTGCCTGGTTCAGGGGAGAAGATGAACACCTCCTGGCTGAGGCCATGGCTCCCAGCTGACCCATGGGGCTGCGGGCACAGGGCCTTGTCCCATGGGGCACCCTCCGATGGGGGCCACGACCCCCCTTGCCCAGGCCCTTGCAGCCGTGCAGACACAATGTGGCCTTTCCCTAGGTCTTCCCGGCTACCCACTCCTGGGCTCAATGTGCAAAGCAAAGAGAACATGGGGAGGGGCAGGTAGCCCTGCGCTGGCAGCAGCCCTGCCCCTGGCGCAGGGAGGCCACTTTTCCCACGCATCATCTAATTTGCTTATGCCTTTCCCCTGCTGTGGTTCCCTGGCTCCATCCTGGAGGGGCACACAGCAAAGGCTCCTCTAAACTTACCTCAAATTAGAGCCTGGCCTCCAAATGTAACTCCCAGAGCAAGTGTTGGGGTGCTGGCGCTGTCCTGCTGTGCCACTGCACACCCTGCCCATGTCCCCAACCCATGGCATAGTGCCCCAGCCCCAGCCAGGGGGGCGAGGGGCTGTGTGAGTGTGTGTGCGCATGAGGGTGTCCACAAGCCATGCAGAATAATGCTATTAATGCCATCTGGTGCCGAGACAGAGATCTCCTGTGCAGGGAGCCAGACACAGCTTGGCAGCCCCTTAATCTCCTCCGCTGGATGCAGTTCTCTGCCTACGAGGCTCTCCAGGGGGCTGGTGCCAGGGTGAGCACCCTGAAGGGCATCCCTGTGCCCTGGGGAAGACGGGAAGCCGTGGGCCGCAGGATGGTGAGATCCTGCTGAGGATGGGCTCATTTCCCATGGTGCCTGCTTCCCTGGCTCCTTCTTCATGGGACACAAACAGCACACACCTCACTGGTGGGTGCTGTTAAACAGGCACTTTTCTCCCCCCCCCCCCCCCAAAAGGTCTGTGCAAAGCCGCAACAAGTCTTCAGGAGTGGGTCAGTCAAAATCATATTTCGAACTAATCTCCTTAGGGTGTTAAATAAGCACCTCAGATTAGACAAATTGCGCGGATTTGGTCTAAGTTAATCCTGTTTTACTGCCAATGTCTGACCTCAATCAAAGCCCAAATGGACCAGGCAAGCCGCCTTCAACTCCACTAGCGGCTCCAGGGTGGTCGGCCTTGCAGAAGGCTGTGGCACCACATCCTCCTGTAGCAGGAACCCAGGCTGGATGCACCATGCACCATCCCAGCCCTATTCTTGCCCACAAAGGATGCCAGGATCAAGCACTCCAAGAAAACATGTGCACAAGCAGCCCCACACATGCCTGCTTCTACATCCAGCATGGTCCACAGCCTGCACAGCCCTCGCTGTGCATCCCAAGGGAAGCATGTGATGCAGGATTTGGGCACCCACAGCCAACGCTCACCTGAGAAAGAGGGGAGTTCCTTCCAAGCAGCAGGGATGGATGGAAGCAGGAATGTGCCTCCCTCTGCATGCCCAGGAGCAAACCCAGAAAGGAGTCATCGGTTGCTCCATGTGTACACAGAAGCCGGCAGGAAAGGCTCCTGGGACTGTGTCGGAAGATGTCTGCAGGGCAGAAAAGTCACCGGTGCGGGGTCAGGAGAGCGGCCCATTCAAATGCCTCAGGCACAGAGTTTAACCTCGCTCAGCTTGAGCTTTATTAGCCAAGAAACACACTGCATCTAACAGAGGGGAAAGCACGAGGGCAATTTGCGTTCCAGCCCCGTCGGGGGTGAGCAGGGTAATGGATCCATTGGAGCGGGGCAAGGAGTGGCCCTTGGCAAGGACTTTCCTGCTTTGGATGAAGCTCTGCCTCCACGGTGGCATTGCAGCTCTGAAACCAGACAGAGCAGGCAGGTTACGCAGCACAGAGGCCGCAAGCATCGCTGCCCAGCGCAAGCAGACCCAGAGAGCCTGTCTGTCAGTGGGGTGCATCCTCCTGCAACCTACCTGCAGCTACAGCCCTTCCTCGTTTCCTTGTCTGTGGAGCAAAAAGCAAGGGGAGATGTGTTACACCGGGCAACACGGCTGAGATGGGAGGGAGGATGAGCTGAGACCCCAGCACTTTCAGCTGGCAAGGCTAGGACAGGGAGGAGGGATGAGGCTGCCTTAAAGCCATGCGATACCCACCTCCTCTTCTTCTTCCCTCCGCAGTGAAGTCTCTGGCCTGGGGGACAAGAGACACAACAAAGACCCCCCCATCCCATCTCACCCATTGTGCTTCACTCCGGTGAAGCAAGTCCTGCTCGGGGCTTGTCCCCTTGCTGGGGACCACGGGTTTGGCTCTGCAGGATGCCCTAAGCCCCCCCTCCTCCCTTTGGGGCTGGCAGGAAGACATGGACCCCCCGTGCTGCCCTGGGCTGCCCAACAAACTCCAGCCACAAGAGCTCTCTCAGATCTCTTTCTCCCCACGCTGCCAACCACGATGGCAAACGCTGGTGGTTTCCTTATCTTGCTCCCCAAAACCACTGAGCCACGTCAGTGCTGCAGCTGCGATGCTGCGGCTGCCACTGCCCTCTGCGTGAAGCAGGCAGTGCCTGTGCGCAGGGCTGCGCTCGCCATCAGGCAGCTGCCAAGGTCTGAGGGCTCTGGGAACGCTGGCGTCTCACTGTGGAAATGTCAGAGCTTTCCCGGCTATTTTTAATGAGTGACCTTCCCTGCGGAGCCTCGGCGCTGGCAGGGAAACGCCAAATATTTACGTGCTCTCCTTCCCAACTCGCGCTCTGCTGGGAGCTTGCCTGCCTGGAATTCCCCAGGCTGCAGGCGATGCCTTCCCCTCCATGGTGGGGCAGGACCCATGGCTCCCTGCCCCTGGCACAGGGTGAGGAGGGAGATGGGGCCAGAGCCAAGGAGCCCAGCCCACCCGAGGCACTTACTGAGGATGATGAGGAGCCCGATGACAAAAGCCACGACGGCAAAGATGAGCCCCCCGTTGCGGACGGTCTCATAGTCTGGGGAGGAGGGCAGCAGGCGTCAGCCGGGGCTGCGCCCACGGGCAGGCTGGGAATGGGCTGCCCTGCATGGGACATGCACTCACCGTAGCTGAACCTGTCCAGGCCCTGCTCGGGGGCTTGCTCTGGAAAAGAAGAGAAACCCCGGTGAGAGCCAGGGCTGGGCGCTGGGCTCGCGATGGGGAGGTGACATGGGAAGGACGAGGAGTGCAAGCAAGAGCGCTCCGACTTCCTTAAGGTCTAGCTGAGCCAGTAAAGGAGTCCCAGATTCCTGGGTTTCACCCAGGAAGTTTTTAGTCCATTCACAGGGTGCATTCACAAGATGCCTCCCCCCCATGCCAGCCATCCGATGGCTGCGTGCCACTGCTGGAGCCACCTTACCTGACTGTGCATCCCTCTGCCAGAAGCCTGTGGAGGGAGAAATCCCCCTGAGAATCCAAACACCAGCCGGCACTGAGGCACCAATGGGCTTCAGAGCTCCGGGGATTCATCCCTGCGCCTCCCTGAATCCTCCACAACAGCTTCCCCCATGTAGGCTTTTGCATGGCAGAAGGGACCAATCCTGCTCTCCGCACAGAAATGCCCCAGCGAAGGCAACATCCATCCCATGGAAGCCCTTTGGGTGGGTGCTCCCCGCAGCTCTCTTACCGTCACCCATCGTGTCCGTGCGTCCAGCGGGTGCCTCGCTCTGTGAGTGGGCACCCACGGGAAAGCGCATTAATTGGGAGGCAAACCTCATTAAACATTAATGGCCTCGGTGTAATGTTTATCACAGTCACGAGGGGAGGCACAGGGCTCCCGCCCGCCTTTGGGAAGGAGGCCCGGGAGGGGAGGGCCAGTGGTGGGAGGACCAGGCACCCCAGAGTCATGGGTGTCCCCATCGAAACGCACCTTCCGTTGCTTTCCAAACATCAGGAACCCCCTTCACCTCCTGCTGTGGAGAGCACAGGGATCGGTGTAGGTACGGGCTGTGCCTGCCTTTTGCTAGGGAGAAGTGGGCAGCACACCCTGTCCCTGCAGCCTGGCACCGCAGGTCCCTGCAACAGCCAGGTCAGTGCTTCCCAGCGCAGCATCGAGCCACCCCGGGCAACCTGAGCACCCCGGCACGGTGCGCTGCATCCCTGCGCAGCAGTGGGTACCAGGATGCTGCGCCCCTCGGGGCTGTGCCAGCCCTGGCAGCGACCGCCAGGTGGGCTGTTCAATCCGGTTTGCTCTAATCTCACCATCAGTGAGCAGGAATCACGCGCCCAGACGGCACCTCAGCTCTGGCACCATGGGGTGAAGCCAACCCCCAGGAGGGTGCTGCGTGGGGCCATGCCAGCAGCCCTATTACTGAGCCTAAGCAGTGCTCAGCATCCCCCTGGATCTGCACTCCAGCAGCCAGAAGCTCCCAAAGGCCGAGGGACAAGGCAGCTCTGCGGGGCTCATGTGCTCCCATCACACGGTCCCTGGCTATCGCTGAGCTGGCGGCAGGAAGGAGCAGCCAGCCTGCCGCTGCTAGCACAAAGCCCTCTCCGCTCCCGCTGCTCCCTCTGCCCAGCCTGGCTGCCCAGCACAAAGGGAAGCTGCCCACCTGCTCCTCAAAAGCCCCTGCCCTGCTCCCCTGGAAAACAGCACAGCCCTTGAGACGCCGCAGCCAGGCACAGATAGAAAGGGTATTTATTCCTTTGCCCGGCCCTGGGTCACAGCACTGAACACCCCAGCCCTTCCCACAGCAGCACACTCGCCTATTTAAAAGGAAACACAATAGCGCGATTTATTACACACAGTCAGGATTCTGCCATTTCTACACACCACAGGGATTGCTTTGTTTCGTGTTAACACCGACGGCACACCACAGACAGCACGGGCACTGCTGGCAGGGGCTGGGCTGCATGGGGTCTGCTCTGCCTGAGGCTGCACACAGAGGCAGGACTCTGCAATGGCCAGGAGCAAGGGAAGGGACAGCCCAACCTGCAGGCAGGGCCACCACAGTGGGGTGGGCACAGCAGAAACCCCTCTCAAAACCAACCTGAAGGCCAAGAACCCCTTCCCGGTGCATGGATGGTACTGATACCCAGGCTGCCCCTGCTTGGCAAGCACTCACAGCCAAGCCAGCAGTGCCCAGCCATAGCTGAGGCTGTGATTTCCATGCCCATGGGCTTGGGGAAGGGGCCCGGCACAGGTTTGCCTGCTGGGACCCTCAAGCAGACACAAGGTGACAATGGCTCAGCCCCTCCATCACCATTGCGCAAGCTCAGGCCTGCAAAGCCCCTGAGCATCGCTCACTGATGCTTGCTCCATGGGGAGAAGGGGCAGTTGGCATCAGAGTGCTGACAACACGTAACTGCCACAGGACGACATGCAGCACTGACACGGATGGCCATGTCCTGGGCCACGGCACACAGAGTGACAAGGCATCAGGAAGGGCAGGGAGCACCAGGAGGAAGCACCGCTGCCCCTTCCCTGCCGGAGACAGGCAAGGGCAGGCTCTTGATTTCAGTCCATGTTTCCCTTTAGCCCTCAGAGGCTGTTTAACGTGCCCAGCTCCGTCTCGTGGGCAGGCAGAGCGCTGGCGAGGAGCTGGTTTGTGCTGGTAGCAGGGTCACCGCTGCGCAGCCGCCCTCTTTCACAGTGTCACCGTGCTGGCTGGGGGACGTCACAGGCTTCTCTGCCACCACAGCGCTTCCTCACACTCAAAGCAGTGTCCCACACCGACAGCTTGGTTTCAGCCAGGGACAGAAATGGGGAGTGCCAAGCAGGGACAGGGGAGCTCCCTCCAGGGAGAGCTCAGGGGAGCTGTGGGACGTCCCTGCCTGACTCCACCGTGGCTGCCTTGGGGCAGGAGGGTTATTGCTGAAACAGCAGCGTGTGGTCCAGAGCCTCGCTGGGCAGGCCCCTGACCCACTGCGGGACTGGTCCCCGAGCCCTGCCCAAAGCCAGTGCGGTGAACCCCGAGTGCTGCCCGGCACAGACAGCACCGTGCGGGCTGTACCGAGCACCCCCAGCTATGGGCAGGGGGACATGGGGCTCCCCTTGGGCAGCGCCTGCCAGTCCTACATGGCCCGAGTCACACGCACAGCACGAGCAACGTGAAGAGAAAGTCACTATTACAACATCAGCAACGACTAGCCCTAGAGGTCATGATCATCTCACATCAACATTACACACCACTGGAGGCAGAGAGGACGGTGAGTTTAGTCGGGTTAGTAAACAGAACCGGTGCTGAAGTACAGAGGGTAACACAGACACAGCAGCTTTGCATCTCCTTAGAGGGACCTGTTGCTGCGGTTTCAGTTTCCTCGCAGGCCGCTGGCATCTGCAGTCCAAGCATCTGTCCTCGGGTCTCTGGGTCTGGTGGGAAGGAGGGCAGTGAGTCAGGCTGGGAGCAGCACCAATGCCTTACTCCACCCGCAGCACAAACCATGCCCCCACCAGCACGGGCTCCAGACTGCCCTGCTGCAGCCCATGGACCTGGGGGAACCCTGATGCAGGCGAGGAGCGAGATGCCCAAGGGACTCGCACTCAGCTCTCTCCAGAGACCCTAAAAATAAACCCACTTTGGGTGGAGGAGCACAGGGGAAGGAAGTGCAATGCAAAAGAAAACCTGGACAGATGCTTCCCTTTCTTGCTGGGCTGCCTGGGGCTTTGCCTGGGGCTCGCTGAGCCCTGGCTGCTCCTCCCTTCCTTCCCCGCACCCAGGCGGTGACAGCCCCAGTGCCACCACACACGCTGGCCAGGGCCAGGACTCACCGCACGGCTCTGCTCAGTTCTCCACCTTCGGTGCTCCCGTTGCTGCAAAGGGAAGAGCAGAGTGGTTTGGAGTGCTCTGAGGGCATGGGTGCAATGCAGCAGCAGCAGAGCATGCATAGGACAGGTGACCTTACCGTTTGAGGTGATCAGGTTCTCAGCCTGAGCCTCTTCATCCCCTGGAGCTCTGCAACAAGAGGAGCACAGTGAGTAGCTGGGACCTGCACCTCATTCCTAGGGGTGGGATGCCCAACAGTGTAGGGGCACGATGAGGAAGGGGCCCTGGAGTGTGTGGAGATTTGCTACCCGGTAGCATTGCAGCAGAGCTTTGGGTACCAGGCACCCGAAAGGGATGCTCAGAGCACACAGCCAGCCTGCCAGCTCTGGGAGGAAGCCAGGAGGAGCTGAGCACTGGGCAGAGAGGTTCTCCAAGGAATATGTGCCCTTCCAGGCTGCCCTCACTCACCTGGGCTTCTGGTTGAAACTGCACCTGCATCTCCTGCCTGCAAGGGGAGAGGAACACCATGAGCATGGCCAAAGTGGGAACAGAACAAAGCCTTTCCCAATGGCCACTCCCTATAAGGGCTCCCAGTGCCCCAAGCCTGCAAGCCCAGCATCCCCTGGTCCCCAACTTACTGAGTATAAGGAGAATGCCCACAGTGAACAGGACCACGGCAAACACCAGCCCCCCGATCCTCAGGCTCTGGTAATCTGGGGGAGAAGACACAGGGGCTTGTTCCTGCTGGGTTCAGGGACAGGGCAGCCTTTTGCTTCCAGTCACACTGGCCAGCACACCCATCCTCATGCACAGGGATGCTCACCATAGTTAAAGGGGTCCTCCTCCTTCTCTTGGGTGGCCACTGAAAGAAGCAGACAAGGGGTGGAAGATGAATGATTGTCCTGGCTGAACCCCTGCAACCCAACAGCCCCCAGCCAGTGCAGGCAGCCTGCTCCCCACAGGGCTGCTGCCCAGTGCCCCACTCCAACCCCCTTGGATCAGAGGGGCGGCTGTCCTCCAGATCCCTGCAGCCTTTCCCCATGCCCCTGCCACCTCCAGCATGCGGGAAGCACTTGGCACCTACCATCTGCCACGGCCACCGGTACCAGCAGGGAGCACAGGAAGATGAGCACTGCCTCCATGGCTGCTGTGAGAGAGGGAAGCGGGATTTAGCACGGGGATGGCTGATGGAGGGTACCACGAGGGGGCTGGGTGCATGGCGGGGGACTGCAGCCAAACCCATGCAGCCCATGCCATGGCAAAGCAGCCAGGCCAGCCTTGGAAACACCAGGAGCCCAGCCAGGATACCTGGTGCCATCGCTGTGCCCAGCCTTGGGGGACATGGTGGCTCACAGGCACAAAGGAGGGGAAGGGTTGGAGCAGACAGACATGTCCTGTGGGGTTCTGTGGTATGTTTTCAAGCACCTCTGCACCAGTGGCTCTGCTCCTTGGTGCAGTCTCAAGGCTGCACTGCAGGCAATGGGGCCAACACAAGGGCTGTGATCTCTCAATCAAGGTCAATACTGTGCCCTTCACCCAGAGCATACTTTAATTCGTCCCAATTAGCATAGCAATTACAGCACATTCCTACAATGAGGCCAGTGGCCCTGATGGGACATGAGCTCACAGCCACGCTTGCCCCTCAGCTCCTCACACTCACCTGGAGCAGAGCTGAGCTTGTCCCTTCACCAGCACCAACACTGCTGCTCTTGCGCAGGGGCACCAGAGAGCATGGACCTCTCCCCAAGGGATGCCAGCCGGGCACAGCAGCACTGCGGGTAGGCTGTGATTCACGTCTCCATGCCCCAAGGTGCTGACCCATTTGGGATAGGCACCCTCGCAGCCAGGACTGGTCACCACCAGGCACCGCTGCTCTGCAATGGAAGGGCCCTGCCAGCACACACGGTACCTATTAACTGGCCCTGAACACGCTTGCTCCTCCTGCTGAGGGGACAGGCAGCGGTGGCTGCTCTGGTCCTGGCGCTGGCTGCGTGCGGCACACACCTCGCCGGGAGGACAGGGCTTGGCAGGAGCCTCCCCTTCGAGGGAGCACGCAGGGGGCTCTGGAGCATGGATCTGGTTGGGCTCTGCCTCCTGCAGCGCGTCCCTGCGCTGCTCCCCGGCATCCACCCGGCACCCGACGGCAGGGCTCGCGGCCATGCATGGTGCGGGAGCACCCAGAGGTCTCACTGCTGGCACAGGAGATGGAGGGGGGTTACCGGGCGCCCTGCACAGCCCCGATAGCACCGAGTGCTACGGAGCGGCTGCAGCTGCCGCGCTGGATCCGTGCCGATAAGAAAGGGGCCCTCGGCAGAGCAGGAATTCAGCTCGCTGACGGATGCAGATCCCTGGCGTGCTGCTATTCAGCCCCTGCGGAGCCCGACCTGATTTGGATGCAGCCTCCGCCCCAGCCCACCCCAGCAGCTGGCTCCTCAGGGCACCAGGTCCATCCTGACGCGGCTCCTTGCCCCAGTTCGTGCTGTGAAGGTGCGCAGGAACAGCACACACGGAGGAGCATCCCCTACCCTGCCACAGCTGCCCCAGCAGCGCTTTGCTCCATGGCTGCTCTCCAGCACTGCCTTTCGGGAGCCGGCTCCCATTGTGCCTGCGGAGGAAGCAGCCTCCAGCCCCACGTTTCCAGAACCTGATTTATTCATCATAACAAGTTGCGTCCCATGATAATTCCCGTCCCTCCCTCCCCTTCCATGTCCTGTCATTTGGAAGTCAGGGTGTTTTATCTGCACGCTGGAGGGTTTAATTTCCCTTGCCTGCAGCTGCCGCTGCCATTGTGCGGCGCGGGGCCGCGCTGGAGCGTGCCGCTAGCTCCCGCACCCAGACAAGCCCCCTCGTTAGCCGAGGCACCTAATTCTGGGTAATTACCAGGCCTTAGAAACACGTACAAAGCACCCAGCAGCTGCTGGTACTGTAACTTCTAGCTGCACATTTCCCTACGTCCTTTATCTCACGTCCTTTATCTATTTACTGTCGAGGCTGCCAGTGCAAAATCGGTGTCATTACCCGATAGCGGGGTGTTGTACACGCACAAGGAGATGCAATGCAGCACGTGCCGCTGCCAGATGAACGCTATTAATTGGCTCTTGTAGCATATTAACGATGCCTTTATGTTTTGAACAAACCATTCATCAGAGTTTTACAGTTTATTTGGCTGTTATTTGACTGCTATTGTAGCAGCAGCTCGGTGACACCCCCCAGAGAACACACTCGGGGGGGGGGGGTTGCATTATGTGCAATGCCCTGCCCTGAACCCCACCGCATTCCCTCTCCCATGGGATGAGCCCTCCTGCCTGCAAGTTGCAAGTGCAGGGGCAGCCCTGGGTCTCCTGGAGGCAGCAGTTCTCACCCATCACCCTGGCTCCCAAGCCACTCATCACACAGAGCCATCTACCCAAACACCTCTTGTTTCGGGATGCTCCCACTGACACCTGAAAGATGCTTCCCAGCACAGGAGCCACGCTGGGTGCGTTTTGGCAGTTCTAACATCTCCCAGCTCCAGAACCAGCCCATGGCTTCACCACTGCTCTCTGCAGCGCCCAAGGAAGGGGCCAGCGCTGGGGCCCTGCTCAGCCACAGATGCTGCTTCCAGTCCTCTGGAAGCTTTTGGCTTCTTGCACTTAGTGCGGCAGAGCTCACTTTCACGCCAAGCCCAGCGCACAGCACACCCCACACATATGTTCTTTGTTTTTCTAACTCGGTTCACACACTTCCGCTCGCTGAAACTCCTCTCCCCACGAGTCAACCATCGGGACTGGCAGTGTCCTTGCTTGGAAAACAAGCACAGCATTCTGGAGTGCAAACCAGCCCGCCCCTCCTCTCAGGAAGCATATGCCTTGTAAAGCACAGGGGTTTGGGCTGCTTCAAGCTAGCCCACCCACTTCTCATGAAGCTGAAACTGAGAGGAGCAAACACTGCAAATGGGTTGTGGTGCTCCCCGCTTGTGCCTGCGGACCGCAGCGCTCAGTGCTCCTCTCACCCCGAATCCGGCTGTGCCCCTGCAATAAGGCAGTGCAAAACCAGCCCCATGAGCCCGTTCCTCCCCGCACTGCTCTGCTCGGCACAAAACCGTTTTCTCCCCATTAGCTGCCCAAAGTTTGCAGTGAGTTACCCAGCTGAGGAGCCACACACCCATACAGACCGCAGGGAACAGGCAGCGCAGTGCACATCGCATGTGACTTGAATCAAAACATGTTTTTTTCCTGTGGAAACTGCAAGATCTGCCTAAACACAGAGAGAGGCAGAGCTGCACAGGAAGCGAGGCTCTCCCGGAGCTCTGCTTCCCTCTCTCCTCGACCCAACCTGCAGTTTTACGAGGGAAAACCGAGTGTGTACCCCCCATCCCTATCTGCATGGCTGAGTGAGAGCGAGTGCCAGGTAGAAGGCATCAGGCATTTGAGAGATGGACCCAGGGAAGGAAGCAGTAACACAGACCGAGGGAGTATGTGGAGTTTGCTGTCTGGGGACTGGCCTGTGCTGTCACATCCTACCTCTGTGGCAGGATGGGGGGGAGACCAGGGCTGCAGGGCAGCACCAGGGCCATCCTCACCACTCCCTGCCTACATGGAGCTTGGACTTCAGGCAGCCAGAGCTGGGAGCCACCAATCCCCATGCACTGGAGTTAAATGATTCACTGCCTTGCTGCCCCGTGCCAAGCTGATAGACAACATGCTTTGCTCCATGCAAGGCACAGTCAGAGCTCTCCCTCAGCCTCTTCCTTCTGGATAATCCCTCCTTGCAATTCCTCATGCCACTGGGTTAGCGCGTGTGCGTGCATGGAGCTCCGCGCGTGTCAGATAGAGAAGCAGGGGAAATCCAAGCAGACAGACCCAGTCTCTCCTGCCCACCAATCAGCTCTCCATAGCATGGCAAATCATACCACAGCAAGGCAGGTAAATCTGTAACAGCGCTGAATCTTGACATCCCTTTTCCTTTCATTGCACTGCATAGATCTGCCCTGTCAAGTCTCAGCCATCACAGCAGAACGCCAGGCAGCCTCCTCCCTCCCTCCGTCAGGAGGCCTCAGGGCATCTCCCAAAGATCAGACCTAGTTACAATCTCTAGTTTCAGTGCAAAGCCCCCAAGACCACGACAGCAGTGCTCAGTTGCCTGGAGCATTTGAGGGTGTGCATGTGTGAATGGACATTTCCAGCTAAGCAGAGATGTGCTCTTCTGCCTTCACATCAGCATCAATCTGATTATTAATGTGCCTGTTGTTGCGCTTCGTGTTCCTAAATGAGAGAGAAGAGAGATTTCCAGCCCCCGCCATTCCGATATGGATGGCGCTCCTCAAATTTGGTGCTGATTCAAAGGCTGACCAGATGGAAGACACAAAACCGCCTTTATTGTCTCTTGCAGGCTTTGAGGTATCCCCCCCAGAGCAGAGGTTATTCAACAGAAACACTGTCCAGGAGCCCTAAGAACCCAAACTTCAGCCCTGCTTCTACTGAATGAGGCTCACTGAACGTGGATCCCCATGGACCAGCCCTGACGGGGTCAATGCTTGCAAGAACACGGGATCACAGGGAATCACTGAACACGGCTACAGGAGACTCTAAGTGCTGCATCCCTCACCTGAGCCCCAGCATTACACTTGCCGCCCACAGGGCTTCTTCCAGCCCCAAGCAACTGGCTCTAGAACACGAAGAAGCCATAGCAAAAGCTGCCCGTCCACATCTGGCTCACACACAGTCCCCAGCTCACCCCAAGTGAGACACAACAGGCACAGAACAGTGAGGGTAGCGCTTCATTAGGGACAAACCATGACTGTGGAGCTGATGGCTGCCCGGCAATGCCGGCATCAGGAGAGCAGGCAGGGAACCCAGCCCTGGGCTCCAGGGAAGCAGAAAACACCACCTCCCATCAGGGCTCTGCTGCTCCTGCTCTCTCCTTGTTTGCCAAATGATAATTGGATGCTGTAAACCCGCCCGGTATCAGCACAACAGGGATCAAACAGGTCAGGCACACGCAGAGGTTACCTGGCAGTGTGAGAAATCCAGATCACCAGCGAACACGGAACTGGCAGTGTAAGAGAAGCTGTTTCAAGCTCCCGTGTGTCCTGGGGTACCACAGAACCGCCACGCTCAGCAGAGCGCCAAGGAGCAGACATGTTCTCCATTCTCTGCTGTTGCCATCAGTCATGACCACTGCTGAGCAGGAGCAAACTCAACTCCCTGCCAGGCACGGCCGTTGTCCGTGCCAGCACTACTGCGGTGGCACAGCCCCTCAGCAGGATGCCTCCATGCTGCCCAGGGGGAGTGGTGCCTTCCCTGTGCTCGGGTGACACAACAGCTGTGGAGCTCAGCAGCCTCTTTGCACTTTGGAAACACACAACCAGCATGAAAAGCAAAGACAGGGAACAGCCAGACCCAGAGATGCCAGCTCGCTGTGCTGGAGAGCTCTCCTTAGCACCAAGGTCTAAACTCCTGCCAAACCCATGACTCTCCATGCCAGTTTACCTGAATGGGTAAGCTTCAAGGAGGCAGCTAAAGCTCCAAGGTGAGCGTGGCACACAGGACAGCGAAGCCAGCCCTACACGCAGGGCATTCTCCATGCTCTAACAAGTGGTTGGGATCTGCAGCGCCTGCGCTTCGCTGGCAGCTATTCCCTCTTGCGCTCCCACCACTCCGCCTCGGAACCATGCTCAGGCTGCATACGAACAGGGACTCTCTGGGCTTGTCTTCATTTCAAACGGGAAGTGGTAACACCCAAAAGGACTGCAAATCCCAACAGGACCAACAGCAGCTCGGAGCCCGGTGGGCTCGCTGAAATGGGTGCAGCGTGCTGCTTCAAGTCCTAATCCATACACGGCTTTTCCCGGGAGGCTGCTCTTTCATGCTGCAACGCTCGCTCACATCCACACAAGCCACCTGTCACTCTGCCTCCCACAGAAATATTCCTGTAAGATCCGAGTTCCACCACATGGACTCTGCTATCTGTTTCTTCGGGAAGCATTAATTACACACCCGGAGAGAGACGCTCTTCCTTCCCTCTCGTAAGCCTCCCTGGGATAAAGCACTCAACTGTTTATGTATTGCTACGGTGCTACTAAAATATTTAACAACACAAACCAGAGCGCTGCCAAAAGCCTGGGGAGGAGGATTACCTCCCTGCTCCACGACATCCCTGCGTGCCACAGAGCCCGGCCAGCCCGGGAGGACCAGGGCAGGCAGAGCACACCCGGGCTCTCCCACCCACCGTGGTCCCCGGTGGGGGCCGCCGGTCGGCCGGGGCATCCACCCAGCGCGGAGGGGGCTGGTAACCAGGCAACGGTGGGAAGAAGAAAACCGTGGTACCCGGCGTTGCCATGGCAGCCGCCGGGGCGGGGGCTGCGGGAGGCCCCGGGCTCAGGGCGATGCCCCGGGGGCACCGGGCAGTGCCCCCACCAGGCGCGGCCCCCCGAGCCGGGCTGTGCCGGGCTCACGGCGGAGGGGCTCCCGGCCCACTGTTACCGCGGAGCCGTCCCCTCCCGGGAGCAACGGCGGCGGCCGGACCCACCTGAGCTCTGCGGCGGCAGCGTCGGGCCGGGCAGGACCGGGCTGGGCTATGACGCCCCGGAGGTCCGGGCGGTGCCGGGTGGGAACGAAGCGGAGCGGGCAGCGTGTGCGCAGAGCGGGGCGGCCGCACAAAGGGGAGCGGAGCGGGGCGGGACGAGGCGGTGCCTGCCGCCGGCGGGGGGGCGCGGTCAGCCCGGCGCGGCCCGCCCGGGAGAGCGGGGATGGGGCCGCGGGTCCCCCGTAGCAGAGCGGGGGCCGCCCCGGAGCGCCCATGCCCGGGCCGCACGCCGCCAGAGACGGGGATCGGAGCGGGCGGGACGTGCCCCGCTGCAGTCGGGGTCCGGGGGACGGAGAGACCCCGCAGGAAGGGCGTGCGGGGCGCGGGCGGGAGGGGAAACGCTCATCAGGGTGGGGAACATCCGTGTCCGCCCCCGAGAGGGGGACTCAGCCCGCGTTGAGCAGCTGGTATGGAGGTAGCGGGAGAAACAGCAGCTGAGCAACAGGCTGCCAGAGCTCCAACGAGGCTGATAGAAAGCCTGTGTAGATAAACCGGTAAACATGGTGCAGAAACTTATTTCTTGCTTCGAGAGCAGAAGGGTGTTGCTGGGAAAGGGCTCCGCACTTCCAAGCCATGCGGCCAGTTCACAGGGCTTAAGTCACGTTGCTCGGTCACATCTTAGGGTCACCCTTGCCAGACCTGCTGGGCAGCGGGCGGCTAGGGCTGGCTCGGTGGTGGTAGAACCCGGTTTGGCTTCAGGCGAGCTCAGGACCTGCGTTGACTCCCCCAGATCCAGCTGCAGAAAACCAGACCCTTTGGGGCTCAGCCAGAGCAGGTCAGGAAGCTGCAGATCCTTCAGTCAAGCCAAAACGCCAAGAGAAGGCAAGGGCCGGGCCCACTGCCGCTGTCACCGAGCTCTGTGGAAACCTGCCAGTTTATTCCCATGGGACAGCTGGGCGCGTTGGGAGGAGCAAGACCCGGGAGGGAGATGTGTTTAATATAGCCCTGCGCAGTCCCCAGAGGGAATGCGTGTGCCTGGCCAGCCACAGCGGGGCGGGGAGCCCTGGTCCTGCTTGGAGCCACTGAGGCTCTCGCAGGCTTTGGCCAGGGTCAGATGTGGCTGAGCCCTGCCCCGCTGCTGACCACAGCACCAAAACGGGCTTGGGCACCATGTCAGAGGGGCGACTGGGGGCACTGCTGTAGGCAGAGTGCTATGAGGAGGCACTGCTCCTGTTGAGCCAGGCTGGCACACCCCTGTCTGCTTGGCTCCTGCTGCTGCCCTGGAGAGCCATTTCTTCTTGTAAAAACACCTTAGCGATGCTGCACCACTGACCTGGTTCATTCCTTAATAACTCAAATGCATCTTAGATAGGAATCAGGCAATGGCACGGAGTCCATTATACATTCATTTCCCTGTTTCCAGTAAAATATAAAAGGAAAATAAACCAGCACTGGCATTTCAAGGCAATTATTCAGGAGGATGAAGAGATACAGACCAACAGAGAGGAGCTGGACAACGTCAAGTCTCCTTAATATGTAGGGATAACACGATAAGGCTGCCTGCTACCCTGCAGGGAGTGAGGCAGGGATCAAGCAGTTATAATCAAGTTTTGGGCTTCTCTGACCTTACCTGTTCCTCAGCTGTTGTTGAAATAGAGACCCCAGGGTGAAGGTAGGAAGTGATGGGTCCTCTGTGCTGCGCCTACAGAGGGACAGCAGCTCCAGCAGTTGCTAATGGCAAAGGTCTCATCTGCAGAGAGAGAACTGTACCAAGCCATAATTTATTTACTGGCAAAATTGGGCCATATCTTTCCGGTGTAATGCGTGCTAACAGCCCCGAGGCCAGGCGGGCGATGCTGGACTGAGCTCTTCATGCTGTTTGTGTCAATAGGAGCCACGGAGCAGGCATCTCCCCCCTGTGCAGTGAGGCCTGGCAGGGCACAGGGGAAGGAGCCTCTTCTCCAGAGCTTTCCCCTTCAGATTTGAGGTCTTTCCCTTCTCTGTAACGCCGAGCTTGCAAACTGCTCATTCTGTGGCAATGCAGCCCTGAGCGAGAACCGAGCAGTGCCAAAAGTTGTGTGTAGCCATATGGCTGCGTTTAACCCAATAACATCATTTTACAGCAGCTTAAGTCATTCCTTGTGCTCGGAACAACCAACAGCAAAGCACCAGACCGTGCTGGAGCTGCTGAGGGCTGTGTTCCCTAGGCCAGCACAGCCAGGGTGGGTGTTGCACAAGCTGGAAGTCCAGCGACTCGGTGCCAAGTGATGATGTTACTGCCTGTGGAAGGGAACCAATCCCAAACTATGGAAAAAAACATTTTTGTAGAGAAACATCATCTCTGAAACCCTACAAACAGAGCAGTTTGACACAACAGAGCAGAGGCTATAAAAGGAGAGACTGGGATGAACGGCTGCTAATGGGCAGTAATTCACATGGTGCCCGCCAGACTGCATTTTTGGCATTCGCAGTCCTTGGGGACACTGGCCTATGATTTCCAAAGCACAGAGGACTGGAAACAGACAGATGTGGGGCCACACTCAGGGCCCCTCATCTCAGAAGATGCCCCAGAGCAGCTTCATCAGAAACCCATCACTTCTGATGTGGCTAGAAAACTTCATTCCTTGGGAAAACACAGCATACCTTTCTGTGGGGCTGGGAGGAAACACCACTGGGCCTTTAGAAGAAGTAAATTCATTTCTTATAAGGGCTGAAGTAACTTTTCTACTTTGAGAGACTATTTCAGGGAGCAGAAGAGCGAGATTCACAGCAGAGGAGCAGGTCCTCCATGTGCTGAAATAGCATCGCTTCCAGGAGCATCCCTCTCTGGCCTGAGCTGTGGGCAGCTTTGTTGCCAGCAGCAGGTTCTTCCCCCAGCTGACTGAGCAGCAGAGGCATTATAAAGTGAGAGCAGCCCCTTGTCCTGTGCTGGCGGCTCACCCATGCCGTGGGAGGTTTGTGTGCTGCTGCTCTGACAAGCGCTTTGAGGTCAGGCTGACTCAGTGCCTCCCAAAAGGCAGCAACTCGCATTGTTTGGGGCCAGGTCTAGGGCAGCTGCCAAGCACCTCCCTGCACACTGGGGCCTGCTCTAAGTCCCAGGGAGGGCTGGGTGCTTTCTGCACACATAGATCCGGGCTGGACCTGCTGTCCCAACACTGAAATGCAAACCACAGCACCCTGCCTGCAGCTAACCTTTTCCACAGCAGGCAGCCACTTCTAGGAACCCAGGGGATGCTCCCAGGAGGTGAGATGGGGACGTGCCTACAGCAGCCCATGCACCCCAAATTTTCCCATCTTTACATCTCCAACATGCTTATGAGAAATGAGCCCTCCCAGGCCACAAAGAGCCCAGTGAATCATAGAACGGTTAGGGTGGAAAGGACCATCATGTAGTTCCAGTGGCCACGCTACAGAATGCAGGTCAGAAGCCAGGCTGCCTGGCCCAAGCTGCTCGGTACTCACATCATTTGGGGCACTGACATCCCCAATTCCTTTGCAGGACACACGGGCACCACAGCACTGAGCCTTTGCTCAGGGTTTGCTCCACACACTAAACCATTCTCCTACCAAAGGAGGGAGAGCCATGGCTGCAGAGGTGGGCATCCCACTTCCATGCAGGGGAGGGAAGGAACCGTCGCAGCTGGAGCTGGTGCAGACAGGCTTGTGAAGCAGCTTTAGACTGCTTCAAAGTGAGCTCCCCAAAGCACCAGTCCCTCCTTTAAAGTCTCCAGCTGCAAGAAGATGGGTTACAAGGAGCCAGTGCAAGCAGCCTTCCCTCCTCCCAAGGAGGATTTGATGCTAAATGCTCATTACTGCTATTCCTCTGAGACAGGGCAATTGAAGAGGCTGTGCAGCCTCCTCAGGAAAGTGTTTCATCCTGCTCCACAGCATCCACAGAGCCCTTCCTGCAGCTCCTATAGCATCTGGGCACTCCAAAAGAGCCATCTCCACACAGGGCACTACCAAAACGTTTATTGAGTGCAGCCAGGGCCCCTCTGCCACTGACCACACATCGGGGACAGGAGCCTCAGCAAGGGCAGCAGCCTCTGCTCACCCAACAGGCACTCGCACAGCCAACCTGGAGGTCTCCCATAGCTTCCACAGGGAGATGCTGGCACTTGTTTCCTTGGGGTAAATGTGTCCCCACTCTGGTGCGGCCAGGGAGGTAACGGAAGAAATCCAGCGCGGTCAAACAGTGAGGTCCAGGGCTGGCTCTGCCCCAGCGGTTGCTGGTCTGCGTCACGCTCCACCTCTGCCTTTGGCTGCTGCTGGCCTCTGTGACAGCCCAGGGAGCAAACCTCTGACATCCTCCTCGAGCGGGCAGAAACAGAGCCCAGCCGCACGCGGTCCCGGAGCGAGAGCTGACCCTATCCGTGCCATGGGAAATGCACAGACAGGGTTTTATCTTATAGGCACTTCCTAAACCTACCTGCCAACAGGAGCAACTACTGCTCCTCAGGGCTGCGCTTTGCTCAGCCCCCATGGAGAAAACAGGGAGCATGGCCTGTGGTGTGAGCAGCACCATGCTGCACCCCAGAGCAGCACAACTGTGGCCAGCCACAGGCATCCCATAGCATTCCTGCTCCTTGCTTCCATCCACCACCTCCATGGGATCAGCAGGCGATGTCAGCAGCCCCTGACCCACTGATCCTGCCAGGAAGCACTCAGAACACCCCAGTCCGGACACATCTATTTACATGAGAAGCACCAGAGAAGCCGTTGCGGGACCAGGGTTGGGTGCATGATTTGCCACCAGGCCCCTTGCACGGCACGAGGGCAGAGTCACTTTGCAGGTGCTGCAGTTGCAGAGGCTGGGGGCAGCAGCAGGTCCCTGGCTGCCTGCACAGTCCAGAGGGAGGTGGAGGGATCTGCTGGTAGCATCGCGCCCTAGGAGCAACCCAGGGCAGGGGCTTGTGCTGGCCCGAGAGCACAGCCCAGACAAGTGTCCATCCCGGTGTTAGTCATTCTCGCTCTGCAAGGGAGAGAGGGAATAGCAATGGTGAGGGGCTGGGCCAGGGGGAAACAGCCCCTCTCAGTGCGCCCAGATCCGCCTGACGAGTCCCCCAGCCCTGACGCATCACCTCACCTCCATTTTGCTGTATATCCAGTTGAGGAGTTTTGTCACACGTGTGTAGACACCAGGCTTGTTCTTCTGGCCACATCCTGTCCCCCAGCTCGTCACCCCAGCCACATACCAGCGACCGTTGTCCTCGCAGACCAGTGGTCCTCCGCTGTCACCCTGTCACAGAGGATACAGGAGATGCTCCTCTGCTGGTACTCGGCCAAAGGACACCACCATCCCACCTCGCCCTGGGGAACCTCGTGCCCCAGCTCACCTGGCACGCATCCTTCCCTCCCTGCAGGTACCCGGCACACATCATCCGTGGGGTCAGGTACCCCTCGTACACCTTGTCGCTGTTGCAGATCTTGTAGTCGATCAGCTTCACCTCGGCCTCCCGCAGCTTTGGGGATGTGTTATCTGCAAGGCAGGAGGAGCTGTGGGGCAGGGTGGGCCTTGTGCCCCCAACACACCCGAGACCCCCCCCAGCACCGGCGCTTCTCAGCAATGAGGGAAGAAGGTGGTTTCTTGCACTGTGGGAACAGCTCTTGAACGCCGCAGCAGAGCCACGCTGGCTGCTCTTGCACGCTGCAGCGCGCAGAGAGCTCGCATCCTCCCTCACCTTCGTTCTCCCTGGTCTTCCCAAAGCCGGTGATGAAGCAGGACCTGCCGGCCTGGAACCGCTGGCCGTACATGGGGAGGCAGGCTGGGCGAACCTGAGCTGGAGCGAGACATGAGGAAAACCAGGCGAGCAGGAAGGAATGAGTCACGAGGGAGCAGAGCTCCTGCTGTGGTCACCGGCCCCGTGGCCAGGGAGGAGTGTGGTGTGCAGGGAGCACTCCCCTCTGTGCCCATCCGGGCAGGGTCTCTGCTGGACCCCCAGCCCATGGCAGTGTGAGTGCCAGGACCTGCCAGGGCAGGATGGGATGGTTCCCAACCATGGGAAGGTAGCATGGCCACAGCACAGCGGGATGCTCCAGCTGGCAGCAGCCCAGGGAATGGTTTCTCATGAGGGGACAGAGCTGCCTCTTGCTCCTGCCCATCGCCAGAATCTCTCCATCCCCCCCAAACACCAGCCCCACAGCAAAACAAGCTGAGAGGCCTCACCTGAGAGCGTCAGCGGCCTGGAGAGCTTCATGAGAGCGATGTCGTAGTCATCGTGATCATCACTGTAGTTGGAGTTGATGATGACCTGGGAGACAGGGATGGCCTCTGCTTGCTGCTTGAGGTCTGAGACCCCCCCGTACACCTTCCAGTCATTGAGGATCTTCATGCTGTTCCTGCAGGGAGAGGTGGAGGCAGCAAGGAGTGAGACATGGGGCTGGGCTGAGTGCCTGGGCGAGGGCACTCAGCAGTGGTGGAACAGCAGCACTGCAGCAGCACTCACATGAAGAAGCAGTGGGCTGCAGTGAGGACCCACTGTGCATCGATGATGGTGCCACCGCAGATGTGAACGGGCCCGTACTGCACACTGACTTGCCAGGGCCATTTGCTCACAGAGGTTTCCTTTCCTCCAATGATCCGGCCAGAAATCCTCTGCCCACAGGCTGGAGGGAAGAGCAGGGCTGAGAGAAGGGCCCAGAGAGAAGGCAAAGCCTGGAGGGGACGTGCACAGCATCCCCACCACCCGCGAGCACCAGCAACACTCGGTACAGCCATAGGGGCCAGCGGACACCACAGGTGTCATCACATGTGACATCACAGCTTTCTATTACCCAGAAGGTTTGCTGGGAAACGCACTCTATTTGCCCAACCCTGTGCAAAGAAGGGTGGAAAGCAGCTCCTACCCTTGGCCATTGCCCTGCCAGCCCGGCCCTTACTTGTGCATCGCAGGGAGACGTACTTTCCCGTGAGACACTGCGAGCTGCAGGAGAGAAGGGGGAACACAGCCTCAGACACAGCCTCACGACACCAGCGCAGGGGCAGGAGGCAGCGCTGGCCGGTACCTGTTGAGGCTCTGCTGGATGGTCTCTTGCTCGCTGGTCACCGTGAGGCTCTTGCCAGAGATGTGCAGGGGAATGTATTCAGTCTGTGAGGCACTGGGAGGTGAGAGGAGAGAGCAGTGAGGGTCTCCCCTGGCCAGGCACTGACCACCCAGTCCCTGCACACTCGAGGGGGGACAGAGTGAAACACCCAAAGCAGCACCAGGCACAGCCTTCCAGCAGAAAAGTGCAGTGCTGGGGAAAGAGCACAGTGGACCATGCACTCAGCCGGGGCAATAGAGCCAGAGCAATGCCCGTGGGGTTGGCAGGGCTCCACTGCCCGAGACAGCAACCCATCCTCAGGGAATTACTTCTGAAATCCCAGCTGCTGGCAGGTCTTTCTGGAGAAGGACTCGTTCCAGGCATTGCTGCACACCGGCAGCCACTGGCTCTCCGTGCTGGAGTAGACTTGGAGCAAGGACTCATCGGATGCGAAGCGCACTGCAGGATGGAGCAGACGGGTCAGTGGTACTCAGAGCACAGGGGCTCCCCTCGCTCCCACCACCCAGCTCCCGGTGCCTCACCACAGCCCAGCTCATCGCTCCTCTGGGAGCAGTCGACGATGCCGTTGCAACGCACGGGATTGTCCTTGCAGCTCTCGGCAGGTTCCTTGTACACGATGCCCGTCTGTGACCGCCAGAACATAACTGCAAGCAATGGATGCTGGGGTGAGGCTGGAGCTGCTGCAGGGGCTCGCTGGGGGCAAGGGTGCTGTGAGCCACCCAGATGGGAGTCTGGAGGAGGTCTTGGCACGTGGGACACCCCCAAACACTAGGTGTGAGCTGGGTGCAGCGCTGGCTTTGAGGCTAGACTGAAATGCTGCAGGAGGACTGGACCACTCTGAGCATCCCTATGCTAGCCCAGCATCACTAACCCCGCTTAACCTCTCACTTAACCCAGTCCTCGCTTGCTCCTGCAGAAAGATGCATCAAGCTCGCCAGCAGCAGGATGTTACAAGGACTGAATTCCCCAGTGTGTGTGCCCGCTCCAGCTACGGACTGCGCTTTGTCTGACAGGTCCTGCCTGCTAACCCTCTGTCTCGGGGAGGGCGAATGGGGATGCGCCAACTGAAGCAAGCCCCGAGACGGCAGCCAGCCCGAGAGGCGGCTCTCCTTTCCCTGGCAATCCTGCTCCTGCCTGTCCACCAGATGTCAGGAACGCTCAGGGAATGGGAAGGGAGCTTCTCTGCCTGCTGCGTCCCGGCACCGGGGTTTCCCTGTGGCACTTCCCAGCGTAGATGTGCCGCCTTCTGCTGACCCCCAGGGAGCCCTGCACCACCCCGGGCTGGGACCCCACTCACACAGGAGGATGAGGGCGATGAGCAGCGCGATGAGGATGGAGACGCAGAAGATGAGCACAAGCCGTCGCTGGCTCATGCAGGGAGCTCTGAACATGGAGGATCCTGGCAGCAGGGCAGAGGCAGGGTCAAGGGGAGCCGCTGTGTCCCCAGGGTGCCCAGACCCTGCTGCCCACCCGTACGTGCCAGGAGCTGCCTGGTTCCCCATGCACACTGCTCAGAGGACCCGTAAGACATGGGAGAGCAGGGCCACGCACACCCCACACTGCCCCGTGGCATTCCCCCATCCTGCCATGGTCTCCGTCCTCTCCCTTTCCCCCAGCACCCTTCACAGCCCTGGGAAGCACCATCCTGTGTGTGAGGCTTGTGCCAGCAATGGGCACAGGCACCCATTCCCTGCCTCCCTCCATCCCTCCCCACCCTATGGCCAGGGAGGCCAGAGATCACCCTCGGCACCATGCTCTTACGTGTGCTCTCACAGGCCGTGCAGGGGACCGGGGCTGGGCTGGACTCCGGGCTGTAGGGCTTGAAGCTGGTGCAGAGGACGTTTTCTCGAGGCCTCAGGGGTCGGGACCCAAAGATGTTGCGGGCTGCAGAGGCATGGAGGCTGGGAGGCGCACTGCTGGGCGATGCAGTGGTCTGCAGGCAGAGGACACCCTTACTAGCAATGCCTGATGCCCACCAGAGCCGCCACCCTGCTGCCCAGGACATGGCGCCAAGCTCCCCAGCATGGCATCCATTGCGGTGGCTGTTCCTCCACAGCACCACGAACCACGTGGATAGTTACTGCTGTTACTGCCTCTTTCTGCACATGAAGCCAGAGCTGTACCCCATCTGGGACAGCTGAGAACCTCTTTGTCACAAAGCTTTACCCCTTTAGGAGGCTGCTGCCCAAATCTCCCAAACCGATCACTTTGATCAGGGCGATCAGCTGGGTGTTTGGCATCAGGTCAGTCACACTGTGGCCCAGTTCCACGGGGCTAGTGCCCCAATTTATGCATCTGTCCTTAATTAGCCATCTGAAAAATACATGGCAATTTTCAGTTGTTATTTAGTAAGACTTAATAATCAGTGTTTTCCAGGCCCTGAAACGTCCTGCATCCTGGAATGCTGCTCTGCAGTTGTGTCACTCCTGAGCCACGAATTTCTCAAAGAATACTATTTGTTTCCTTTCCTTATGATACTCTCTTCCAAGTGCTCCATCAGCTGCTGAAGCAAGAGCCTCGCATTTTCCTTCAGAAATGAACTGTGTACAAAGCCCAATCCAAATCCTGTTTCCTCTGCCCCTTGTAAAATCTCAGATACATCTCTAGCAACAGGAGATGGCTGCGTGCCTTAGAGGGATGGCAGCGGCATCACCAGCCAGCACGCAGCAGTGACAGCCCCTCCTGGGCTTTGTCCTCAGCAGGTCACCCAACTGCCTCACTCCTCAGCCCGCTGTCTCCCAGCACCACACAGCCTCAACAAGCCACGTTTACCCCAGCCTGCTTAAGGGAAGCCAGTCAGATTTGGGCTACATCCAACCCTAAAGAAGTCTCTGCATCCTTTGGCAGCAGAGAGCGGCTTGGTACCCGCACCCAGCCGCACCTCCCAGGGAACTCCTACCAGTCAGGAGTAGGCTCAAACAAGTCCCTCTGGAAGCCTGTGTCTGGGTTTTGGCCCTGCGGTTGCTAGAGGTGACATTTCCAGGTAACCAGAAGCATCCCTTTTCCCTGCCAAGCCATCGAGCGGCACCTGGGATGGTGCACAGCTCTGGGATGGGCAGAGAGGATGGGAATGTTGGGCAGAGCGGGAGCCACTGCCACCAGGTCACCCCCTACCAGCTGCTTTTCCTCTGCCCTTGTGTTTCCTGCTGGGAATCAGGGAGCCTGCTCAGGCTCATGCTTTGTAAATCCGGCTGTGCCCTCTCGCAATGCAGTGGTGTAACTTCCTGGGCATTATCCCCTGAGTCACGCACCCGGCTTGGCCGCGCTCCCCGCACAGAGCCCGCCTCAGCCCGCACTGAGCATCACAGGACACGGGACACATCCAGCTCCTCTGCCCTGCCTCAGGAGCTGCTCGCAGCCCGGAACATGAGGCGTGGAGCCACAGGCACAGCACCACGGGCTCCAGCTCCTTCTGCTGCCTGCGGGCCCTGGGCATGGCCACCACTAATGTCTCCCAGCCACCAAGAGCCACCTCCCCATCCCATCAGGGGACTCCCAGCAGCTCTCTGGTCTCCTGCATCCAATGGGAGGAGCAGAGGCAGTTTGTGTTTCGCAGCGTTGTCCACTCCTCCTTATCTCTTCCCATCAGCAGCAGTAACAAGCCTGAATTTGCTCAGCGTGGAGCCAAAGATCAGTTTCCCTACACCTGAATTCCATTCAGGCTTGGCTTCTCATGGCTCTCCCAGAGGTGCTGGGGAGCCCCTTGGTGCTCTGTGGGGCCGGGCTGGCACAGGAGGCCTGCAGTGTCCTCCCCTAATAAGCCTAAACAGTCATGCCAATGGGATTCAAGACCTTGCAGCAAGTACTGCACACCATGAAACATCCCCGGGTAACCTTAGTGCCATTGTTAGAAAGAGGATGCACCCAGCAAGAGAGCCAGAGCTGCAGCAGGTGCTGCTCCTCTGTAGCAAGAAAGCAATGTATGCCAGGAACCCTTCCTAGGGAAAGAACTTCTCCCTTCTAAGTATCAATGAGGTTTTTGTCAATACCTGCACAGTACCATTTACGCTGGCATTTGTATCCTATCTCCACATCTGGTATCTGCCATGCCACATCCTGCAGCAAGTGTAACCCTTAGGCTAACAGATGAGCAGAAGTAGTGCTATAAAGGACAAATCTTTCCAGCTCCATCAGTACGCCAGTGGTGGTGGATGCTAAAGCATTGCCATCTCCAATGCGCATAGGTTTGAAATCAATGTCTAACTATGGTATAGGTTACATTGCACTTAACACTCCTTAGCAGGAAACACAGGTGACCTATTAGCTACTTATTTCCTCCAAAGGCTAAAGTCCAAGTGGTTTTTATTTCAGATCTGTCACAGAAGCTCACAAATCTCTTACCACAGGCTCCTGGTAACCAGTATAACTGGTTGCTGTTGTACAGCTACTGGGGCACAGAACAAACTGCAGTGGCTTCACACGGATATTGCTGTTAAGGAACGTGCATTACCCCTGGTGAGTGAGCAGCGACTTCTGCCCACAAACCCTTTACTCATCCTTTCCTGGCTTTTGAGTAAAAGTCAGACCCGGAGCCATGCCTTATCTCCTGCGTGTGGCTGTGGTTTGAGCCTTGTTCTGAACGTCCTCTCTGCAAACACTCCACCAGCCACCAGAGCATTATGTGGTGCTGTTGCTGGTGTCTGAAAGCCAGGCATGGCGAGGGGGGCACAACCAGCTCCTTCCCATGGCAGGGCTGATCTTCCAATAGCCAGGAATAGGGATGTTGGGGATGCAGGGGGACTCTGCCTCACTCCTGGGCCTGGGAGAAGAGCAGACAGTGCCTGTATGTTGGCTGAGCCCTTTCCTATACCTGTCATGAGCCTGAAGCCACCACACTTGTTCTGCTTTAAGGCTTTGAGCAGAGCTGTGCAAAGCACCTAAGCCACAGACAGCAGCACCGCAGAAGCCCATCCCCTCTGCACCTTGAACTACCATTTGCACTGCCCACCCTCCATCCGTTTGGACTCACTGCCACAGCGGGAAGGCCGCCAAATCTGCAGCAGAATGCAATCACCAGGGGCAGGATGGTCTGGGCTGGAGGCTCAGGATCCATGCCTGATGGGAGGAAAGGCAGGGAAGCCAGCCAGCAGCCAGTTTCGGAGTGGGAGGGACCATGGAAGCCAAGCAACACCTGAGGTGTTGCAACCAGAACCAGGACCCAGCTCTGGGCTCAGAGGCAGCTGAGCTTAAATAGCTGATCCCTGTCTTACGGGCAAGGATCCAGCACAGCAGCTGCAGCCACTCTGTAGCACTCGGTGCTATCAGGGCTGTGCAGGGCACCCGATAACCCCCCTCCATCTCCTGTGCCAGCAGCTGCCATTGTTCCAGGTAGAGAGTCATCTCTTAACATGGATGTAGAGAGCAGATTGTGCCCAGCAAGCACACAGTAGTGACATTGTCCTCACACAAAACCCTCCCTAGCCTGGGAAAGCTCCTGTTCCCTCCTGGCGATACCCATCCTATAGTGCCTCCCTTCGAGGGGCAGATCCCCATCTTCAGGGACAAATCAGGCAGGAGCTGCAGGAGGATGCTCCCGCTGGGTGCCATATAGGGGCGACACACAGGGAAGTGAAATCCCAAAGCACATGAGGGCCATTTTCTAGTGCAGATGACAAGTGCCATTGACCAGGTCAGCCCCAACAGCCAGGGACAGCTTGCTCTGTGCCTGTGTGAGCAGCTCTTCAGGCAGAGAGATCAGAAAATGTTCTTGGGGGGAGTAATCCACAGACGAGGCACAAAAAGATGAAGAGATGAGGGTGGCACCCGAGGCTCCTAATGGATCATTTAACCCAAGTGACAAAACCAGGGTGGCCCAGTGCGGGTATCCAGTATCGGGTAATTGCCTCCATATGTGGGCATGCCAATTCCTGCCCTGCTCTCACCAAGACACAGTGCTGCTGCCTGCTTTCCGTGGTACCCAGCGCTGGGATCGCACTGCTAAGCAGTGCTGGGGGCAGGCCAACCCACTTGATCCCCATCCACCCCGTCACTGCCGGCTCTGCATGTTCCGGATGGTGCAGTAATTACCCACTGCCTTGCCTGGGCGGGCTGAGCCCAGTGTCCGGCTGGTGATGGATGTTTTCCCCATGACAGGATGCTCAGCTGGGACCAAGCAGGCCCTGGGCAACCCAGCCCCAAAACAGCACCGGGAAAACTGCCAGGAGAGCGGGAAAGGAGAGCACCAGTGTGCTGCCACTGCTACCGATGCGCTGTGGGAATGCCAGCGGTGCAGCTCCCGTGGGTACCAAGCGGCACTGGCTCCCACCAGCCCATCCCCCTGGTTCAAAACTCACTCCAGTGTGGAAGAGCAGCTGTGCCGGGGCCCTAAGGCCTCCTCTGCTGGCATAGGGTGACACTGGGAATGTTGGCGGCACTCCTCCTCCCTCCATGTGCCGAGGCGTGCGGGAGGCAGCAGCCCCATGGGCAGCTCGATCCCGGTCCTTCTCCCCGCCGGCAGCAATAGGCTGCGAAGGGAACGCCCCAGAGAGCAGGAGGAGAAACTGAGCCCTCCACCAACCCCTGAGGAAAGCGGGTCCGTAGGGACACAGAGCCAGGCCGGAGCTGCCCATGCCTTACCAGAGAGGGTTTCAGGTCCATGGGCCGGTGCAGGGCTGGGCTGTGCTCACAGCTCCGGCAGAGCCATCCTTCGCCGCGCAGCGCCGTGCGGAGCGAAGTCAGGTCCGTGGGGACGGGGCAGAGTGTGTTTGGCGAGCGGGCGCGTACGTCAGTGCCAGCGCCGGGCGCGGAGGAAACCAGTTTGACCAGCCTGTTTCCCAACTGCTCCAGGCACAGCCTGCAAAACACCTGCCTCTGCTGCCGGCTCCAGCAGCCAGGCAATGGGCAGCGCTGGGCAGCAGCCTCGGCTGGGGAGCAGAGGAGGTCTGGCCCCGGGGACGAGCAGCATCCTGGGCACTGGGGCCCCTTCACTACTCTCAAGGCTCTCCTTCTGCACTGTGTGCCCACTCGGCACCTCTCCTGCTCCATGCGAGGGAGAGGAAGGGATGCACAGCCATGTCCAACCCAGCAAAACCATCCTGTGAACCCCAGGGGGCTGAGAAGTCCAGAATGTCCTCGTGTGGCTCGGCAAGGAGGAAGGAAACCTCTCGAATGGCCCAGTTCCAGGAGGCTCTGTTTGGTAGCGTGGTGCCTCCCGTGAGCCCCATCCTGACACTGTTTTCCAGGCACATTTCTGCTGGCATTAATCATAGCATAAGTCCCTTATTCATCTGCTCCCCACCCACACCTGCTCATCGGAAGGGCAGGAGGCAGCAGGGCCATCCAAACTTGAAGGAAACTTGCTTCAAAGCCCCCTTGATTTCAAGGCTAAAAAGCTCAGGATGGATCCCACTGCCCCAGAATTCCCCATCCCATCCCTTCCCAGTGGGGTCAGTTCATGCGCTTCGCCTCTAGTTTTCGCACCCAGGACTAACAGCGTTTGGAGGGCTCTGTCCCACTGGGGTGCAAGGGCTCACAAGAAGGTTTTGGCTGGGGTTGCCCTACTGCTGGCCTTGCCTGCGTGCCTGTGCTAGCTGGCACGTCCTCTTCTGGGAAGGGGTTCTTAGAGAGCAGGTCCAAGTGGCAGCTCCAGGAATGATTTGCTTGTTGGTGTTTCTGCAAAGCCACCTACAGAGAGCGAGTTACAGGGAACCCCGCATCTGGGCTTGACCCCAGCAACCTGATGTTAAACGTCACATTGTGCACAACACCTGCCGCACGAAATCCCGCTTTCTGGTATCCTCTCTTAGGAGCCCTGCTGCACCCTCCTGCCCTCCCAGCTAGCCAAATGAGGTGCTAATAGCACACACAGCCTGGGAAAGCCCAGCAGCTCTTCCACACTGCTCTGACCTCCAGGCATGAGGGAATGGTGAAAGGATAACTCTGCTCTTCCAGGCAAAGCGCTTTCTCCTGCGGCAGGGCTGTGCCCATGCAGAAGCAGCCCTCTGGCTCCTTACACTGCCCGTGCCTGCGCCATGGGCCTGGGCAGCCCCTTGGCTAAGCGCGTGCCCAGCCCTGCTGGTTGGATAGTGGGGCTGCTGCAGCCCCCAGGCCTTGTTGAGCCAAAGAGGAGCTGCAGAGGTTCTGGTGAAAGACCTGCTGTGCTGGCAGACTGAGGTGATTTCCAGGTTACTAAAACCACAGCTGTTCCTATTCGCAGATTAGTCAGTTATTTTTAAGATGAAAAGGAAACTTGGCAGCTTTCTCTGGGGCTGTTGATCCATGAATTCAAAGCCTCTCCTGCTGACATGCATGGCTGCTCTTTTCTGTGATGCTTCAGTTTTGATGAGGTGCTATAGGTAGTCAGCAATGCCTGATGTCTGTGTGTATCACCAGGTCCTCTGCCTGTGCTGGGGCTGCAGCGACTGCACAGGACACGGCTGCACGCGGGGCAGGGGATGCTGTGCCTGCCTGCGTCTGGTTGGGAAGATGGGTCTGCCCTCTTTTCCCTGTAGTCCCTCATAGCAGAGCTGGTGGCAGCAAAGATGGTGGCACCATCCTGCAGCCTCAAGGGTGCCAGGTGCAGTTTTATGAAGGATGAGGGGAAAGCACTGACAAGGCAAGGATGCTGGGCAGCAGCTACACCTTGAGCCACGGGGCAGGCAGGCAGTGCAGTGTCCAGCACCAGCTCCTCCCGTGGCAGCCTGCAGCGCAAGCATCACGGGTGGCTGTGCTGCTCACGATCCAAGTGTTCAGCAGAACTGTCGTTTCTCCTCAGCTTGTTTCGTTTTCCTCTAAATTGCCAACCATTCCTCCGCAGCCCCCGCACCGCTCACCCGCAGGACCAGCCCCACCGTGCCTTTCCACAAGGCTCCCTCCTTCCTCATTTTTGGTCCCGTTGCTTTTGCCTTTGGTGTCCTTACGCAGAACGCGAGCTGTGGTTTTGTGTGGGACGGGTTGTGCTTCACCTCAGAACTCTGAAGTTCAGCGGTTGCCAGATCTGACTCACAAGCTGATAGAGGAGTGACAGCGCATCAGATTGCTCCCAAAGAGCAAGGAATAAAGCCAAGCCAGTGTGAAACCAGGAAGGGATCTGCTGCCGGAGAGGTCCTCCCTGCCCATCCCTATGGCTGGTGCTCAGCAGAGGAATTGGCAAGGTAGAGCCTCTTCCTGTGCCAAGCACCCAGCACCACCACCGCATGCCCTCACTCCCCATAGCCCCAGCAGAGTGGAGCTGAAGCCTGCTTGTCCCTGGGTGCCACAGGAGCCAGCCATGCCACCATGCCATGCCTGACACCCTGCTGCCCACAGGCACCGCTGGACCCATCCTGACAGGTTTGCTGGTGCTCTAGCAGGGCTGCGAGTTCACGGAAGCCCCCGGGCTCCATCAGGAAGGATGAGTCAGGGGACAGGAGAAAACCAAACCAGAAATCTCCAACTTGAGGCATTTCAGATGGCGCCTTGAATCCCCTCTGCTGCACAGAGGGACCCAAGGTCCCGTGCCTCGATGCCTGCAAAGACAGGCACCGCTCTGAAGCTTTTCGAGGCTGCCCGGCGCACTCTCAGTTTCTCTTGCTCTTCTCATCTGTGTCCTTTCCACTAGCTCCCCAGTGGGAAATTCCTGGTTTTCAGACAAATTGCTCTTTATCATGTGAGGGCCCCTGGGTTTGCGCAGCCCCCAGGAAAGCCCTCGAGCCCTGTGTTGTAATTCAGACTGCCAGAAGGCAAACCAGAGGACTCCCAGTCTGGTTAGTGGCAATTCAGGTCCTAGAACCTGAGGCCAGCATCACCACAGGAGCAGGACATCACTGTGGGGCTAGATCCCGGCAGTAATGTGCATCACTGCTGTACCAGGACCCAGGTCTGGCTGACCTGAGGACAGTTTACAGCCCCCCTTTGCAGACTGAAGCAGGAGGATATGGTCTGAGCCCAAAGAAAGGGAAAGCAAGAACCCTCTCCTGGGGCCGCAGGGCTGGCTATGATCTGGCTGGCTTAGCCACAGAACATGGGCCCAAGGTGACACTGCTGTGCTCAGCACCCTGCCATAGCTCACCCCTGTGCTGTGCTTTTAACTCCTCATTAGACAATGAAGCCGGCAGAGGCAGACACATGATTTACTCCTATTTGCCCTTTCTCAGCAGCGAGGAAAAGCCCCCAAAGCTTTTCCTTTAAGCCTTCTTTTAGGAAATGCCAAGCCTGGGCCCAGATTAGCTGCGGTGAGTGGGAGGACAGAAAAAGAGAAGGGGAAGTCACTGCACAGCTACTTTCCTCCCACTGCGCTAACGCCTCCGAGACGTCACTGAGCCAGCCTCCAGGGGAAAAACAGGCATGCACAGCCCGTGGGGCAGAGCTCAGCGCCCCGCTCGCCCAGCGCAGTGCACACAGAGGATGCTGAGCCGGCATGGACCCCTTCGGCACAGCCCTGGCACTGTGCACAGCCCTGCTCCTCTCCCAGCCGACACACGGTGAGTCTCTTGCCCACAGCTCTTGGCACGCTGTCTCTGAGCCCCGTGGTCCCGGCAGGCTGCTCCGCTCCCGACATCCCAGCACAGGGATGGGGGAAGGCTCGCAGGCAGGCAGTGAGTGGGGCTGCTTGGACAGCTGGGCAGCACAGGCTGGCGGTGCCCACAGGCAGGGCTCCCCCTCACCACTTGCCTTTCTTCGCTGTTTGGGCAGGCATCAGCCTTGCTTATCCCCACCAGTGTGACCAGGGTGCCTTGTGTTGTGGTGAATGCAGGTGGCCAGCACAGTGCTCTCCTGACAGCCATCCTCCCCAGGCAGCTTGGGGCTCAGGAGCAGACAGCGGCTGCTGAGGAAACAAGCGTAGAGAGAGACACAGATGTTATCTAGCAATGCTCTGCTGCAAGGTGACAATACCAAAACTGAGGCAGGAGGTGTGAAAAAGTCTATTTCTGTCAGACAGCAGAGAAGCAAAACAAGAAAGCTGAATCCAGAGCGAGCTGCTAGCAGATAGCAGGGGGGGACAGGGGTGCAAATAGAGCAGGCTCTGCTCTTGGACCAGAAAAGCACCCAGATCCTCTTAGCTGTACTCTTCCCAGAAGAGAGGAAGGGAAAGAGGGGCTGAGCACACACTGAAACTTGGAGGTGGACAGGAAACCCTTGTGCTTCTGGTGTAGGTGTCTGGTCACTGCTGAACACAGGGGTCAAGCTCCAGGCAATCCCAAGGCGCTCTGCCCAGCTCCTGCGGGCAGCAGTGGGATGGGAACCGTGTAGCATCACCTACTGCCCTCTGGTCCCCCAGGTGAGAGGCTGGCGAGGCCAACACGGGTGCGCTTTGTTGCGGAGATAGCACATCATCTGCTGCGGTGGGAACCAGGCCACAACCCCCCCAGCAACGTCCTCTACGAAGTGGAGCACAAAGTGTGAGTACAGGAATGGGGTGCAAGGGGACTCAGCCCCTGCCTGGGATCTGATACTGGCAGCGGTGAGAGCAGAGTCCTGCCTGCACTGCTCTCACCCAGGCACTTCTCCCTGCAGCTATGGCACGAATCAATCCTGGACGGCCATCCCCAACTGCATGAGGATCTCAGGGCACTCCTGTGACCTCACATACTACACCCTGGACTCTGCTTTCCGCTACTACGCGCGGGTCAGGGCTGTGTCTGGAAATCACACATCCCCGTGGCAAAGGACCAACTCTTTCTTCCCACAAGAAGGTAGGTTGTGTGTCTGCCTCCGCTTCATGGCCAGGGGCTGCGAGGATGGCAGAGGTCAGGTGCCAAGCTGCTTGGGAAGAACTTTGGGAGCAGGGATTTCTCTCTTTTCATACCTACCTGGGGGGCAGCCGGGCTATGGGATGGGAAGAGACAAAGCATGGACATCCAGCACTGGCTGCAGGAAAACAGCCACAGCTCAATCCACCGCTGCAGAGGCTTTTAGAGCTGCAAACAGCACAAAGCCCTGATGTGCTCTTCCAATTGACCCGTTTCCAGCCAGTCTGCGCCTGTCAGGCCAGAGCCTCTCTGTGATGGGCAACACCATCCATGTGCAGCTGCGGCTCCTGCTCCGGACGGGGAACCTCACTGTGAAGTACGATGACATCCAGAAGCACGCGCGGCGATACCTGGTGTACATCAGGAGGGCGCAGGACAATCGGACGGTGAGATAAGCTGCTGATGCAGTGCTGCTCAAGTTGAAATCACGTTTTGAAGTACAGGCTTCTGTAAAACTTAATATAGAGCCTTGCCACGACATTGCAAAGATTTCTCTGCATGACTTAGTGCAGTAGGTTCCCCAGTTCTAATGGGAGCTTGGGTCTAGCTGGTAGCACCCCAAGGGAAGAGGGGAGGAGGCAGGAACACACAAGGCCAGCACTCCTGCAGGAGCTGGGGGCTCTCAGGTACCAGCCCACCCTCTGGTCATTGCAGTACGAAGTGATTGAGACCTCTCCGGAGTTCAACATCAGCAACCTCTTCTGGGACACAGAGTACTGCGTCAGCGTGGAGCCCAGCGTGGCCAGCCGGCACACCGGCGCCACGCGCACCGACGAGCAGTGCGTCACCATCGGCCAGAGGGACAGTAAGTGCTGCGGAGCCAGGGAAGGGGGCCCTCGTGCGTGGGACACGGGTCCCCCTCAGCCTCCTGGCCCTCCTGCCTGCGTGCACTGATGGCTCTGCCATGGGCTCTCTTGCAGGGGGCGATGAACTTGTCCTGAGCGCCGTCATCTTCTCCTCCATCACCTTTCTGCTCCTGGGGCTCCTGGGGGCTCTGCTGGTGTGCATGTACATAAAGAGACCCATGAGGCCGCCGTCCGTCCTGGTAAGGGAGTTGAGCACGTGGCACCTTTTGCCACTGGTGCAAGGGTGCAGGCTTGGGGAGCTCTTGGGAGAGGCAGATGACAAGCAGGGGTGAAGCACAGCTCACACTCCTCTTTGCTTTCCCTCCCAGAAGTCGTTCATAAAGCAGAGCTCGTTCTGGGTGGAGCCGGAGCCCTCGTCCTCAAGCAGCCCTGATGCAGACCCCGTCCAGCAGCTGTTCCTGGGCCAGAAGGAGCCCCATGAGAGCAGTGTCCCCGTCAGCAGCCCCAGCACAGCCCAGCTGCCCATGGAGAAGGGCTGGAGCCTCCCAGCATGGCCTGAGGACAAGGTGTGCCTGCTGGGGCCAGGGACCATGGCGAGCAGAGACAGCAGCGGCACCAGCACCGACAGCGGCATTTGCCTGCGCACCTCCTCCTTGGAACTGAGCTGCTCCTCGGGCACTGAGCCCCAGGGATACAAGAAGCAGCTTCCCAATGGTGATGACAGCGGTGTGGGCTTGGAGAGCTCCTGCCCTCGCCCCACATGCTCCTCCAGGAACACCGTCTCCATGGAGGACAGGCAGCCCTGCAGCGGGGAGCTCAGCATCCTCCCCAGCACCAGCCACCAAGACGTGGAGTTCCATGGGTATCTGCAACAGTCCAAGGGCACGGTGGAGCCAAGGCAGGACCCAGCAAAGGGGGATGCCCTTCTCAGTCTGTGCAGCATCCCTGCAGGGCCCCGGCAGCACTGACATTGCGCAGGATACAGAGTGCTCCGAGCTGGCTGTGGTCAAAGGGTACTTGAAGCAGTCCGCTCCTGCGTATCCCCACAGCCACACACAGGACCTTGCTCCATGGAGAGCAGCTCAGAAGCCCACTGTCTGGGATATTTCCAGCCAGGCAGTGCCCCACGCCTTGGTCTGCTGAGCTATGGGGCTCCAGGTGCTCCTCTGGCCTCCAGAGCCCACCCTGAGCTGCTGAAAGCTCCCTTCAACCTGAGCATCTTCAACACTGACCTCATGGGGACGCTGCTCCTTGTCTCCAGCCTCAGCACCAACAAGTGGCTCATTCTGCAAATCAACCGCTTGAGCTGCTCAATGGGGACAGCGAGAACAGCTGCCTGTGAGCATCCCCACACGCTGACCCAACTACCTCTTCTAGCCACTGCCCACAGGAGCAGATACTCTGATAAGCTACCGCCAACCCCTGGATGTCAGCGCATCAAACTGAGCGGTGCCCTGGTGAACACTCACTGGAGAAGCACCAGTCTAATGACTTCTGGGGCTGCTTTGGCCCCGGCACTGCTGTGGCCAGCCCCCACCATCCTGCACCTTCCCTCTGGTACGAAGCTAAGGAGACGCAGACAGGCTATGCTGGAGGGGCTCGTCCCTGCCTCCTCCAGCCACCAAGCCCAAAGATACGCACCAGGATGTTCCCAAGGTGCCATCCTGCCTCCTCTACCCAGTGCAGTGCATGTGGCCTCGGGGCATCCTTGAGAGCCTGTGTTTTCCCTCTCCACCTCCCCCGTTCACAGGCGAGTGCTGGGCCCTTCCATCTGACATCCGCAGTGCTGATGCTGTCCAAACCTTTCACAACAGACGCCAGCAGCAGCCTGATGTCAGGCATCCTGCTGCAGGCAGCACGGAGCTCCCACCCTGGCTGGCCTCACTTGGAGGGAGCCAGGGACTCTCCTGACCCTACAGAGACCTTTCAGCATCCAGCCCCTATGACAGAGACCTGGGTGCTGGCTACCTCCGACGGGGTGCAGGATGCTTGCAGCAGCCACCCTACGAGCCCAGCATGAGCCAGGGCAGCCCTGCCCACACTATGGTCCATGTTCTGCCACTATTGCTTACAGACATTATTTATTCTATTTAATTTGTAAATACAGAAAGGATGTGATCCATCCAAAGCTATTTTGTCTATTAATCTGTACATCCTCCCTAAGGTCAAGCTGCGTTTGATGTTTCCAGACATGGGCTTTCCCCCACAGCAAAGGGCAGTGTCTCACATGGGAAAGAGTGTTTCCACATCACAACTTCACTCTCATCTAAGGACCGGGGCAGACGTCAGAGGTGAGAGTTGTGTGGTGGGAACACGCACCAAAGGAGCAGCAGGGAACGGACCTGGGCAGCTTGTGGCGATACAACATGTCCCATGGGGCAGCAGCCTGGGGGCTGCACACCAGGGAAGAGGAGGAGCAGAGCAGAACCAGTCAAAACAAGGGGATGGGGGGAATAGCTCCTGTCAGAATGGAAACAAAGATGAGATGGGAAGGACTTCCCATGGGCTCTGTTTGACTGTAGTCACTGGAGAGCTTTTCCTAAAGTCACTTGGTTTCCAAGAACCTCCACGGTGGGAGAGTCCCATTGAAGTGCAGCTGGAAACCCAGCTCGGGGGGTACTTTTTGTCAGGTGAACACATGAATCACTGCTGTCAGGAGGCTGGGTGATGTATTGCCGCTTCCTGCTGTTACATCTGACGTAGCACTGCTTGCAGTTGAGACACGCTGCCTGTGTCATGCAAAAGGCAGTGGGTGCCCACAGCAGCAGCACCACCGGTGCCAGGCAGGGCATCCTCTGCCCTTCCATTTCCCCCATCTCTTCCGCCTCTGGATTTTTCCTTTTCACTTTCTCTATTTTCTACTTCCTCTGGAAATCGGAGTCACCAGAAGGCAGCACAGCTTCTGTTTCCATTTCAAACGCCCCTGACATCAGCCTGCGCCCGCATCCTGCGCAGTGCTGGGTGCTGCCGGGTCCTGCTCGCCATGAAAGGCTCCAGCCAACGGCTTCCAGGGGCAGCGAGAGGCGATGTTTCAATGGAAGCCGGATGAGTTTGCCAGAAAACCACAGAGCAGCGCCTTGGCTCCCATCGGCGAGAGCACAGACAGTGCCTCCGTTCCCTGGAAGCCCCATAGGCTCACATTTTCCAGTCTGACGCAGGAGGATGCTCAGCTCTGACTCTCCTGCAAGCAGCTCTCTGTGCAAGTGGGGAGCACCACGCCGTGGCTGTCCCAGAGCAAGGGACTGCCCTGCACCAGCACCTTTCCCCCCAGCACTGCACAGACCCTGCCGGGAGCAGGCATGGGAAGGAGAAGGGAGGGAGCCTGTGCTCCCTCGCCCACCAGGATGCAGGATGGGGCGCTCTGCTCTGTCCTCACCCATCTCTCTACACGCAGCGATGCTGTCTCCCAGGTTTCTCTTCATTTTCCTTCTGAGAAAGCAGTTTACGAAGAAACGGTGCCAATGCCCCTGTTCTTTGCAGCGCTTGTGGGCCCACAGGGGCTTTCTGAGGTGTTTGCTTGCACTATCAGTGTAGAAGGCAAACTTCCACGCTGGTGCCAATACCTCACCGAGGAGGGAAGTCTGAAGCAGTCTCATTTCCTCATGAGATTTTCCCCCATTGCACAAAAGCAGCCATCCAGTTCTGTGGCTCATTACCACCCTTTTTAGCTGGTTCCCCAAATCTCACACTGCCCTATTCACCAACAGCCTTTGGGTCCAAGGTCTCCTGGGCATGGGACCAGCTGGTCCTGGGGGATGGGGTGTCTCTGGGTCATGGGAATGGCAGATGTCCCTCCGGGATGCATGCTGAGGAAGCCTGGGATAAGGCAGCTCCCTCTTCCTCCAACCCAAGCAAGAGGAGGCTGAGGCAGTGCATTGCTGATGGCAGCCGGCCCCAAGCACCTTCCCATGGCCGAGGTGGGCCAAAAGGGGAACGCAGCTGTGAGGAGCAGATGGAGAAGCTCTTGTAAAACACAGAAACTGCCCCACTGGTTCCAGTGGAAGCGCAGCATATTGAGGGGCTGTGTTTTAAACAAGAAAGAACACAGGAATTCCCCTGTGGCTGGTTTTGGTTGCTCTTTCTGTGGGTGCTGGGAGATGGCTGTGAGGCTGCATGGGGAAGCTGCACAGTGAGCACACAGCCTCTACACAGCCACCACTCTCAGCCATGTGCCCCATCCCAGGCTGAGGACGGGGAGCATGGGGAAGGAAATGCAAACCAAAGCCTGCAGCCTGCACTGGGACACACACACAAAACCAGAGCCCAGGGAAAGCCCCTAATGCCCCACAGGCGTGAAGAGGACTTTCACAGGGAAAGCCTTGGGATTATCCCAGGGAAAGCTGCGATGACCAAGAGCTCCGAGGAGGCACGCATGCTCTGGGGCACAGACCCACTGCTCCAGCCACCCCAAATACTGCCTTCTCCCAGGAGCATAACTTCAGGGACCTCCTCACCCCCACCAGGCAGGGAGGAGCAGGGAACATCCTACCTGCGCATCCCGGCTCCTGCTCATGGTCCCTGGTTGTGGAAAGGCGCATAGCTGCTCCCTGCCTCACTCAGCGAGCCGCTGATGCTGAATGGTGGCACCAGCTCCACCGCCACCGACCTGCTGCAGGGAATGGCAGGGATGCCAGCCTGCCCTGCAGCCAGGGCATGTGCCCAGGGCAGAGCTCAGCAGGGTTGGGACCAGCGAGGCCTTGTGACACCTCAACAGCATGCAAAGGGAGCACCCAGCCTGCCCCAAGGCCCCGCATGGCTTCACTCACCAGGTGTGGTAGAGGTTGAAAACGAAGTCAGGCCCTGGGGAGGTGAGGAGGAGAAGTGTCAGAGCCTTGGCTTTGCCACACATCCTGTGCAGCGGGATGGGAAAGGGCAGGACAGCCCCTGGGGTAGCCGCCTGCCCCAGGACATCACTCTGCACCCCCTCCTCAGCCTCTGCATGCCCCCAGCTTGCCCCGGAGCCACCCTGCATGTGGGCTTCCCCAGGGAGCAGCCAACGCCAGGAGCACTCCCCACATCCCAGGCCCACACTGCCCATACTCACGGCACCAACCCTGGCCCCTCTGGTACCACCGGATGAAGGTGTAGCCAAAGCCCACCAGGATCAGCAAGGCCAGCCCGACACCCAAGATCACTCCGAGCACCTTCATGGGCTCTTGCCCTGTAAGGAGAAGGGGCTCTGCAGACAAATGCCTCTGGGAGACTGGGGATTCTGAACATCCGAACATGGCATGGAGGGACTGCGCTCCACTGCCAGGAGCTGTGCCCAGACCTACCACATTGTGCTGGGAGCAGGAGCTGCCCACCCTGACGATGCCTGCATCCCCACTCCTGGTCCCATGCGCACTTTCTGGGGGGAAGCACCTTCCTGGAGCTGCTGGCACAGCAGTGGCACCAGTGCTGTGCCAGTGCTCCCGCAGCCATGCAGTGCCATACCCTGGTTGGTCCCGGCAGTCTCCCTGTGCAGCTGCACAGACCCATTTCTGGACAGGCAGTTCCCTCTAGAGGATGTGTCTGTCAGGGCGAGCAGCCTCTGCTGCCAGCGCGGGGCTGGGACCGGAGGATGATGGGGCTGTGCAGGACTTCCCCATCCCTCCCATCCACACTGCATCTGCAGCCAACTCTCCATCATTGTCAAAGGGACAGCAAGGTACCCAGGCACAGCACCGCTGATGAGCATCCATTACTTTGTTGACAATAGGCTGCATGCTGCACAGAGCAAATCTTGTCTAATCTACAGCACCGGGTGCTAATCATACCTCTCTCTGGCTGCTATCAGCTCCTGTTTCCTCAAGCCCCTGTGCATCCCAAACACCATCCCAGACCCTTCTCCACTGTCACAGCAGGCTCCAGTGTGAGCACATCTCACCGGAGTACAACCCCTTTCACCGCAGCATCCCTGACCAGTAAGCTGCCCACTCAGTCCCAGTGAGACCCATTAGCAAAACACAGGCAGGGGTGGTGATGGGCACCGCTCAGGGGATGCAGGGTTTGGCCACTGCCCCAGAGCCTGCGCAGGGGCACACTGGGTGCTGTGCCTGCAGCACCAGGAGCGAGGATGACCTCACAGCAGCTAAATTTAGGCAGATGCCGGTGGAGTGAGAACATTTCCCCTGTGGTCACAGTGTTTACACAGTGAGCCAGGGCGTCCCGTAACCCGCAGCACTTGCTCTACCTGATGGGATCTGGCAAGCACCCGGGAGCCGCCGAGCATCACGCCACCGGCTCCCAGGCACTGCAGACAAGCAGGACCAGCCTGCCCTTCCCTTCTGCTGGGCTCTAAGCGCAGGGCTCAGGAGGCCAGGATCGGTGGGCAAACAATGTACCCTGCTGCTGCCGGGCCAGGGGCGAGCTGGGACCCCAGCGACGTCATATCCCAGCATGGGATGGCGTGGGTGAGGTCAGGAGTCTGCTGCAGGAGTGACTCACGCAGAGGAGCTGGGGCAGGAGGAGCGTGATGCAAGAGCCTCCCTGAATCACCCCCACTGCCGAAACTGCCCTCTCCCCACACCTACCACTGGTGGGAGCGTGACGGCTTCATGCCCAGCCCCTGCCCCGTGCCCTGTGTGGGAAGCAGCCCCTGCCCCGAAACCCTCAGGAGCAGATGTCCTCGCATCCCAAGATGCCTCCAAGCAGCACTGCCGGATTCAGAGCCACACCAGCAGTCAAGCCCCTGCCCACAGCAGAGGGGGGCACGTTACCAAGCCACTGCTGTGCCACAAAGCATTCCCACCTCTCCTCCATGAGGGGAGAAAAGGCCACGTACTCACCCGCCTGGCGGTCCATGTCCTGGCACCCGGTGCTGTGCCACAGGGAGCTGCTCACGGCTTGTCTAGGCTGGGAGCTGCTGGAGCCTGGCACGTCCTGCCTGTCCCCTCCTCTGCCGGTGACACAGCCGCCTCAACCCCTGCACTGCAGCGAGGTTGGGCACCGCTCCTCACCCGCTGGTTCAACTGGTTCCTAGGGGAGAAAGCAGAGGAGCTCCAGCAGACATCACGCCTCACGCGATGGATGCGCGCTGCTTGTGCTCCAGCCCCGAGTGGCTGCTCCCAGCGCAGCTCACCACATGCTTGGGGGAGGCATGATGCCCTCCTGCTGCTGGCAGCGACAGGCACCCTGGCAGAGTAGTGCTGGGGCCCCGGGGATGGACACAGGGGTGTCCAAGCGGCTGTGCCCTCCAACTGCCACCTCCTGGTGAAGAACAGCAGCCAGGAGGGGAGCAGGTTCCACACAAAGCCCTGGCCTTGGGTGTTCAGGGATGCCTGCGAAGATGATGGCCCTGTGCAGGGTGAGGGCAGGACCCTGGTGACAGAGCATCCCCCACCAGCTGCCCCCAGTCACAGTATGATTCACTTATTGATCTATTCAATCATCTTCTCGCCAAGCCACAGGGTTAGGTGGCAATCAGTGCCTGCTTGCAGGAAGAGAGAGAAACCATCTCCAGAGGCTGCAGGTAGAGGTAACAAACAGGGATAACAATTAACAGCTTGGAAATGGGGCTGCCAGGGGCAAAATCCCTCCCACCTTTGTGCACTGGCTCCAACTACACCATAGCAAAGCCAAGCCCCTGTACAGCCCTCCTCCAGGGAGAGCATCTCAGCATTGAGACCCAGGGGTGATGCCTGGGACCTGTGGGGATGCTGGCAGGGATGCAGAGGGGATGATGCACTCTGCATAACCCTGGGCCAGCCCTGCCTGGCCTCCGCCTGACCCCAGTCAGAGCCAAGGTCCTCGGAAGCCTGCGTCATGCCAGGGCTCTGGGTGCAAGAGGCCAGGGAAGGGCAATGGGCTGGAAATGCAGCAGCACTCCAGGAAGCAAAGCCCCGAAGGCACGCGGGGCCGTGACATAACATCTGCAAACAGAGCTGCTTCCTCAAAACCCTCACTTAACCTCCAAGGAGGAAGAGCTACTCCCCACTGCGCCAGCTCCCACCCCAGGGATGCTCCTGGCCTGCTCTCCCTTCCATAGCGTTGAGGCCAAGCCGTGGGGTGTGTGGGGCTGGCACTGGGATGCTCTGGGAAGGTCGCCCATGCCTTGTGGCACGGCACAGACCACACAGGAGGTGCTGGATGCACGGGACTGAGCTCACTGCAGAGCCTCTGCCTGATCCCTGCCGCACCCATCTGTTGAGCTGCTCTTGCAGCGAGTGTGGGGAGGGCGTCCTTACCCGCAGAGCCACGCGCAGATGCTGGGATCCCTGGTCAGGCTCGTGGGATGTGCTGCCTGCTCTCCGCAGGGTCCCTGCTGTGGCAGGGTGAGCTGGCACGACGATGGCACGGATCACTGGCTGAGGAACTGCAGGTCGGGATGCTCCACGGTCTCTCCACCGGCTCAGTGTGCACACACGGCAGCTGCAGCTCTGCTTGACCACCGGTAAAGCTTCATTACAAAAGGAGAGGACAATGAGCTGCTTGGTTCATCCTGCACCACCTCCTGCATGACCCTGCACAAGGCTTTGCAGCCGGCTGACCGCAGCTCCTGATACCTAATTCTGACAGCCCATCCTGCTCAGCAGCAGGGTAAGCAAAGCGCTCCCCATCCCAAGCCATCATTCCCGGACACATAACCCAGCTTTGCATCAGTGTTGCGCAGCTCCATGGGCAGCCTCAGCGCCAACCTACGGGCACAGCACCGAAACTTGGGGGCTGTAAGAGCCCCTCTCCGCACCCAGCCCTGCCAGCCACACCTTGTGCAACACCAGTGAGCTCATCCAACGCATGGGCACCCACTCACTTTCCTTCCGAGGTGCCTGTGTCAGCCACAACCTGGGGCTGCACAGGGATGTGCAGCCTGAGTGACTTGAGAGCGTACAATGGCCCCATAACCTCATGCATAAACTCCTTTCCTCCTCCACCTACTAAAACCTCTGTTTGAAAACAGCCCAGTGCAACGCGGAAGAGATGGATGGAGAGCGGGACAGCAGTGGTTCCTCTTATCATCAGATGGAGAGCAGGAAAAATCCAGTCAGTTCACTCCTGATAAGCTATTTAGTGACAGCTCTGCAGGTGAGTCACCTCCAGAGGCAGATGCTCAGGAGATTACTGCAGGCGCCGGTGCTGCTGATAGACCGGTGTTGTATTACCGTACAGATCACAATTCCTGTTTCACAACTCCTGCTGTGGGTTTTAAGGAGTGCTGGGGCGGTCCTGCCCCAGTGTTGAAGTGAGGGCAGAGCAGCAGAGGCACAGGGGTGGCGGGAGCATCGCCGGCCCAGCTCCCTGGGCATCGGGGCACCCGCAGCCTCCCCGTGTCCCGGCTGGAGGATATTGGCTGGGTTTCTGCAGGCTGAAGACCACGGCGGAGCTGGATGAACATGGTGAGTTACCAACAGCGTCACCCCCTGCTCTGCCCCTCTCTGCATGGCCCCTTGTGCCGGCACCCCGCACTCCCCATGGCTCCTGCACTCGCAGACCCGGTCTGCCCGCAGCAGTTTACTGGTGATGGGGCAGCCCAGGCTCCAAAGAGCTGCTGCTCCCTGGGACCAGCCCCCCGCAGCAACCCAACAGGGAATGATTCCACTGTGTCTCAACGCTGCACCACGGCTGCTGGACATGGAGCTTTGCTCTCATTCCCACATTTCTTCGTGCCTTGCTTGGCCCTCTCCCACACTGGGAAGCACCTTGTTATTCCCCTCCTTGCCCCGAGAAAGGGCTGGTTCTTAGGCAATGCCAGGGAAGGAGCCCAGTCCCCTGTCCCCCAGCGATTCCACTGCAGGACTGTCAGTCCCTCTGCTCAGCACAAGGGTCATGCTCGGCTTGGCTTCTTTCAGCGCCTTTAGCAAGCAAAGCCAATACCACCAAACCCCAGCCTGGCATGCAGTCCCTCCCTAGGAAGAAAAGCTTTCCTTAACAGAGGGCAGGCACGTACAGCCCAGCTCGCTGGGCACCAGCAACCCATCAGGACATCGATCCCTCCAGGGCAGGGAACTCGCTCACCTGCGTGGCATCAGCGGCTACACTGAACCCATGGATTAGATCTCCTGCAGCCAAGGAGCTAGCCCTGGATCCGAGCACCCTGCAGCCTTTGCAGCTGGGGTTTGCGTTGAACATTCCACACCATTCAGGAGCACATATTCAGTGCATCAGAGCTCCTTGCAGCCACACAGTGCGGAGGAAAAGCAGCTGAGAGCACCCCTGGCTGCTGAGGCCTCCTCAGAAGAGGGTGCAGAAGCTCACCATGGCTCATGGGATGGCGCTTGCAGAGCTGGAGAGCAGACTGGCCATAGCAGCGTTAACGTGAATACAGCAAGGGAGCTCAATTAGTTACAGCAGCCTCGAGTTCTCCAGGAAATCATGTGCTTCCACTCCACGCAGGAGCTGGCACCGCTCTTGCCTTCCTTGGAATTTAACCAGGGCAGCTCTTGCTGTAGTGTGGCTTTGGGAGCAAGTGGGCAGTGATGGAGAGGCAGCCCCTGGGGCAGCTCCAAGCCACAAATCTGTTTGAAACTGAGGAAGTTCGTGGATGGAAGAAAATGCGTTAAGAAACGAGACCAACACCAGGCAATGACTTCTCAAGGTGGGAAGCGGGCAGCACCACAGCATCATCCCTCCCACCTGCATCCAGACCTGTGCAGGGAAGGAGCTTGGTACCAGACGATGGGATGGGCACGAGCACAGGCAGCTTGTGGGCAGGCAGGGGCAGCGGAGCCGCTGCAGTGGCTCTCAGCCCCGGCCATGCTGTGGAGCTGCCGTGGCCATGGCCTGGGACCGTTCCCACAGGAACCGTTAGGATCCCACGGTCCAGGCTCACGGTGACACCAGAGGTCAGCACCGAGGAGGGAGCAGCCCCACCTGCCCTGGCTGGATGCACGCGAGGACGTAGGTGGTGGTTGGGAGCAAGCTGAGCCACGTCCCAAAACTCCTGCAGGCATCAGGCGCTGCAGACAAGGAGCTTGGGAAGGGCAGATGAGATGGGGGGTCCAGGAGACACCTTCACCTTCCCACCCTGCCCTCCTGCTCTCCATACAGAGCTGGGCTCCACATCCCAGCAGCTGAGACCGCTGACAGCACCGCAGCATCATCACGAACACCAAGAGCCCCGAGGGGCTGCGTGCATCCAGAGCTGGGTGCTTGGCATGACTTGCCCGTGCTCAGCATCAGTGCCAGATGAGCCCGGCTGTTTGGGGCAAGGCCCCTGGCATCTCCTGCAGAGCCAGACAGCTCTATGCTGGAGCACAGCCACATGCCCACAGCCCTGTCAGCACAGGCTGGATCCAGTCCTCCCCTGCACTTCTTGTTCCCAGGCTGGGGAGCAGCCACAACTGGGAGCCCAAGCCATGCAGCAGGGCTGCGATGGCGAGGCAGCGATGGCTGAGCTAGCAGCGCATGAAATCCAAGCTCTGTGTGTTAACCCACAAATAATCGCTTGTCACTTGCCTGTAAAATCCTGCGAATAAAGTCTTTGTGCATGGCTAAGCATGCCCAAACACAGTGACCGAGGGGGGGGGGGTCTCCATCACTCCCTCCTAAATGCCTTGGGATGGAGCCTGACCTCATCTCTGGTCTCATGGCACCACTGTTCTTCAAAGTTCCCATCCTCCAGCGCTGCAGTGGCACAGGGGCCGCTGCTCCCATTTGAGACAACGGCTGCAGCCCAGAGACGAGCGTGCTGCTCCGATGCGCAGCAGCTCCTCTTACCTGTGTGGCAGAGTCCAGAAGCAACAGCAGAGAAGAGCTCTCTCAGGGCTGGAAGGGCATTCAGAGGAAAGCACAGGCTGCCAGGGAGCAGCTCAACAGCGCGGCACCAGCGCAGCTGCAAACCAGAGCAACAGAAACGTACAGCATCCACCTCAAACTCCCCAAGGGGGCTCTCACCTTTGCCTAGCACCAACCCACCAAGGACCAGAGGCAGCGGCTGGCTGGTGCAGCTCACGGGACCTCTCCTGCTGCAATTGGGTGTCTCTCATATGGGAAGCTCTTACAAGAAAACGATTTTGAAGAGATCAAGTGGGATCAATGCCTCTTTCACCGCTTCCTCCTGCGCTGACTGCTACCAGGCTGTGTTTACTGCGTGTCCTAGCAGCAGCACAGCCTTCTCTCCCATGGGCCGGGCTGGTTTCTCCAGCAGCGTGCCAGGGAGGACTCGGGCTGTGCCACTCGGTTTCTGACCCCGCGCTGGGCCGGTCAGAGAATACAACCCCCATAGTGACATGTCTGGGTGCTACCACTTCTATTTTGAATCAGAGCTTCTTGGCACATCAGAAAGTGCTTTCATAACACCTATGACTTTTTAAGCCCCTGGTGCATTAATGACAGTAATTCTACAACTTTAATAACCAGTTACTGGAATTGCACAGATAGTGTTCAAAGGAGCAACACAGCTGCTGATGCTGGGTGACAACAGAGCCAAGTGTTGCACCAGGACATACCACCCCCCTGCTGCCACCTCCATCTTCAGCAGCTCTAAAACAACCTCCGATGTAGGTTGAGGCATTTCCCCTGCTAATCCTCCCCAAGGACCTTGAGCAAGCCAGAGACGCAGCAGCCTCTGTGCCTGCGCAGGCTTAACTGATCCTCTGCTTTCCCTGGGGTGGCTGATCATGTTATCTCTGCACTTGGCATGGGAACTGCCATGGGACCAGCTAGCCACGCTGCTACAGACCCTGCCACCCGCCAACTGCTTCTTGCTGAAGTTCCAGCTCCATAACGGCTTTCCCCCTCTGGTTTGCAGGATTTAGCCTCCGAGCGGCTCAATGGCAGAGGTAATACCTGTGGGAGCTGGGGGCACGAGTGCTGCTGGGCTGGGGCAGGCGACACAGGGCCACGCTCCTTCGTGTTGCAGGTCCCAGCCCGAGACGCAAAGCCTCCACGTCCCTGCAGTCCTTCAAGCGGATCGGCATCCTGGTCCTGGCAGTGATGCTCACCCTCGCCTGCCTGGTTGCAGTCGCGTTCCTGGGTACGGCTCCTGCCCTCAAACATAGCAAACATAGCTCTGGACCCAGGGCTTGGCTGGGACCTTCTTGCTGACCCCCCCCTTTCTCGCAGTCAAGGTTTACCTGGACCAACACTACTTCTTCTGCAAACAGCCCCTGAAGCTGGTGCCGCTGCAGCAAGTCTGTGATGGGCGGGTGGACTGCCTGCAGGGCGAGGATGAGGCCAACTGTCCCCAGTGGGTCCCTGAGAGGCCACTAGCTGGGGGTGAGTCCAGGACACCCTGCTTGGGCTCCAAAGGGGCATGGCTGCTGCCTGCCAGAGTCACCAGTGACAGAGCTGCCTTTGTGTCTGTCTCCAGCCCGCGTTTCCAAAGACAGATCCATCCTGCAAGTGCTTAACAGGAACACTGGAGATTGGTTCTGCATCTGCCATGACCACTTCAACCTGATGCTGGCAAAAGCAGCCTGCGAGCAAATGGGCTACAGGAGGTATAGGGCTGCTTTCTCCACACCTCTCTCACTGCTTTATCTATCCCTCTCCCATAAAAGCTCTTTTTGAGTGGGGCTCTATTTACTCAAAGCACTCAGAGCCCTGCACTAATCGTTTTCAGCCCATCCCCAGGACACAGAGTGCTCTGTTCATGCCTCAGAGTGGGCTGGTCTCTGTGATGGAGCCCTGGCAGCTTCCCACACAAACATAGCACTGTTCCCAGTGTCCCTGCTCCATCCCCTGCCCTCTTCCTACTCCTCCCCTCCTTCACAGAAGCAGCCCCTCCTGCAGTACATACAGAACCCACCCAGGGGGGAGTCCCAGTGCCCTGCACTCCCTTTTAAAAGCCCCATGAGAGCAGCACTTGGCCGGGGTGTGGGAGGGCAGGGCTGGGTCCTTGTATTTGCAATTAAGCTCCATAAACACACCTGCATCTGCCTCTGCCCTGCCCTGAGCTAGCAGCGAGCTTGGAGCGCTGCATTCAACTCAAGCTGGCTGCAGCTGAGGTCTGGGTACTCCCGGTCCACTGGGAGGTGTCCCTGCCCATCGCAGGGGGCTGGAACCGGATGAGTCCTTCCCACCCAAACCGTTCTGTGACTCCTTCACTGTGCTCCTGTCCCTGGTCCTGAACTCCGTGCCAGGTCCCCACATCCCTGCCCTGGCCCTCCAGGGATGCATCTCTGGCATCCCTGTGTCCCTGTTCCCGGAACCCCCATTATCTATGAGTCTCTCTCTTGCTCGCTGGCACAGGGTCCACATTCCCTTCCTGCGCTCCTGCTTCCTCCCTTGCTCACCAGCTCTTCGTTGGAGCCATAGGCAAACATTTAGGACCTATTTGTAAAGGTTTGGCTAGGCCATGTCTGGCTCAGTATGAGCCAAACCCGCTGGGTGCCAAGCTCCCGGGGGTGCTCAGGCAGCAGTGCCTGTGCAGTGCACACTGCTGCTGTGCTGGGATCATGCACCCGCTGTGCCGGCTCACCTGCCCCCCCCCCCGTGTCTTTCAGCAACCCCACGTTCACAGCAGTGGAAGCAGGCACCGGGCAGCCCCTGCCTCCCCGCGAGGTCGTGCTGAGGAACGGCAGCCTCCAGATGCCCGAGCCAGGCCGGTGAGTGGTGGGGCTGTGCAGGATGTGGTCACTGTGCCCCTCGTCCTGCTGTTGGGCCGGAGCCTCTCCTCCGCTGAACCCGGCCCCTTTTCTTCCCTCTTCCAGGAAATGCCTCTCCGGAGCGGTTGTTTCGCTCTTCTGTTCCAGTAAGTATCATGGCACTGTTTGCACCTCGTGCCACTCCACCTCCCCATTCCCAGCACATCCCCATGTGCTGCACTGCAGCTGCAAGAGCTCAGCTGTGGCCCAAGCGCTGGCCCTCCCTGGTTCCCACACTGAAGATTTGCATGAGGGAAGTTGGATTTCATTCCTGCTAACCTCCTTGTTAAGCCAATGCAAACCTCCCAGACATGGAACACCTAAGGCAGGCATAACCCGCTGCTGGGATGGGTTTACTTTTGCTGTTGGATTATTCTGTTCAAACTAATCTGCTCGGTGGCCTGCAGAAGGCAAGGAATGGATGAACCTATTTCAGCGAGCTCAGGGATGATGTGCAAACAGAGAACAAAAGGGGTGTGCCAAGTGGCCCACAAAGGGGTGGCAGTGTCAAGAGGCTCTCAGGAGCCTCTGTCCCCACTTACCTGCGGACAGAGGAGGGAGGAGCAACGCTCCTTCCCTCCCCACTGCTGCAGCTGACCTGTTGCTTTGTTGCTCTGCCACCTGGCAGAAGGCTGTGGGGAGAGCATAAGGGCTCCACGAGTGCTGGGGGGGAGCCCAGCCACCATCGAGGCTTGGCCATGGCAGGTCAGCCTGCAGTACAAGAAGGAGCACATCTGTGGGGGCAGCATCATCGACCGCAGCTGGATCCTGACGGCAGCGCACTGCTTCAAGTGAGTCGGCTCCTCAACGCCTGGGTTTAAACCCTGTGTTGCTGTAATTAACATGGCTTTGTGCCCCTTGGCGCAATGATGCTGAGCAGGGCACAGTGTAGGCAAAGCTTTGCTGCCCACCCCTGCAGTGGGAGGGAAGAGGGGAACAACTGACAGGCATGTCTGTGCGCAGGAACAACCCCATTGTTCGGAGCTGGCGGGTGAAGGCCGGCTCCAGCTTCCTCTCAGGCACCACCACCCTCGCTGTGGAGAAGATCTTCCTGGCCGGGGAGATGCCCACGTCTCCCAAGGACAATGACATTGCTCTGGTGAAGCTGCAGTCTCCCCTGCATGTCTCAGGTGAGTTATGGCACGTTCCTCCTTGGAGCAAGCAGGCTACGAGCTCAGTGGGCACCAAGCAGCAGTGCAGAGGGACATATGAGGAGCGAACTGGGTGCCCATGGTGCATGGCCCTGGCTTCCCCACAGCCCTCCTCAGTCACCTCCTGCCTTTCCTGTCCCCATTCCAGACAGCAGCAAGGCCATCTGCCTGCCCTATTTCGACGAGGAGCTGGCGCCAGGCACACCCCTGTGGGTGATAGGCTGGGGCTACACGCAGAAGCGCGGTGAGTGGGACAGTCCCAGCACCACTCGCAGGATGAGGGCCGGTGGGCTCCCTCCAGGGTCCCCTCTGAGGCACCACACGTTGTGTGCAGGCAAACTGTCTGAGGTCCTGCAGCAGGCGGAGGTGAAACTCATTGATGAGGAGAGCTGCAACGTCGCTGCCTACCATGGCGAGGTCACCGAGAAGATGCTGTGTGCTGGCCTGCCCCAAGGCGGGGTGGACACGTGCCAGGTTGGTTCCAATCGAGGGAACAGCTCCTTCCGGGGCTGGGAAAGCTGCAGCCATGAGCGCTGGTACCCCGTGTGCTGGGAATGGGGGCTCTTCGCTTTGATGGTTTATCCTTTGCAGGGAGACAGCGGAGGGCCCCTGCTCTACTCAGGCAGGCGCTGGCAAGTGGTGGGCATTGTGAGCTGGGGTGAGGGCTGTGGCACCCCCAGCATGCCCGGCGTCTACACCAGCGTCCGTGCCTACCTCAACTGGATCTACGGTGTGCGGAGGGTCAGTGCTGCACCGCTGTCAGCGGCTGCTCGAGCGCAGGGGGCTTGGGGTGGTGGGGAAGGGCCCCCGTGGGCTCTGCGTGGAGCTGAGCCGGCTCCGTCAGGACGTGGTTCTGTGCTCCTGGTTTCAGACGCCCTTTCAAATCTCATGGTTTCTTCTCTCTCTCATTCCAGTCGGAGCTCTGAGACCTTCTGGGACAGGTCCTTCCCCTCCCCGCACGCCTCCCTCCCCATCCCCACGCGCTCGGCTGCCTCAGGCATCAAAAGGAGAGCGGTGCCTCCCAGGCCCTCACTGCCAGGCTGTGATTTAGCACACCAGAGGCCAGCCAAGGAGGCAAAGGGTGCTGGGAGCGACGTCCACTGATACCACGGAGGAATGTGACCCGCTCGAGCTCCTTCCGCTGAAAGATTAATTTATTACCCCGTGCTGACCCTGCTGGGGCAGGAAGGCTCCCGCAGGGCGAAGCTGCTCTTCGCTCACTACTGTTACACAGAGAGAAGTGATGTTTGTGCTATGGAATATCCCCATTAAAAGAGAGTATTTGTTTTTTCCACGCAGCCTCTGAAGGCTCTGTCCCTCTCGCTTGCAAGGGTGTTTCTGACAGCACCCGGCGCTCTGCCGGAGCTGCTTTCCCAGTGCAGGGCAGGGTTTTACCTGCTGACTCTTGTGAACAACCTGTTCTTGCACACGGACCTGGCCCGCTCGGACAGGCTGATCGGAACGGGGCCAGTTTAAATTACTGGAAACAAACATGGACATCAGGCTCTTTTAAATCCACTCTTTCGAGCTCCAGCCCCACTAGAAGTAGGGACCATTCCCATGCAACACGGTAGGGAGGGATCCTGCTTCCAGGCAGCAGCACTCAGAGCCTTTTCCACTGTGAAATACCCCCAAGCACCTTCTAAACATGGCCAGTGCTCAGCACACAGGGGAATCACTGCTGCTCTGCCTGGGCGCAGGGCCTGCCATGCAGCGTGCCCGGGGGCAGCCTAAGCACATACAGCAACCCAGACTCTGGTTTCTCTATTAAACATAAAGTTTATTTCATTCACGGCAAAGCTAGCTAAACCTCTACAGTGCCAAAATGTGCTGTCACCACCCAGCACGTTACACATACCCTGTGTTTATTCACAGGCATCTCCTACATGGATTTGTATATGCTGATGCACATAGTGTCTGTTGCAGCACACCCCTCTGCAGGGCCCTCTCCCCCATACACCCCAGAAAGCCCCTGCAGACCCCCCCAAAGCCCTTGTGACAGCCGGAGACCCACAGGAGCTGGCACCCGAAGCAGCCCGGAGCCCCCCGCGCCGTGAACAGCACCCGCACACATATGCATATAGAGTTACGTGTCAAAAACTGCTTATGTTGACTGTTTCCATCAAGCCAGAGGAGTAATCCATGCATAGAACAGCATTGCATATCCTGTGGTAAGTGGAACTGCGTCCAGATACCAGCTAAAAAAGGCCAACAGGTTGGGACAGCTAAAAATAGGTCTTTAAAAGAGTCCTTTCCTCCCCTCAGTGTCCTCTCCCACAGAAGGTCTCCTCCAAGGATGGGCTGGGGTTCTCTTGGGGCAGCCAGGAGGTCTCAGCCTTCCTGCCCAGGCTCTCATGCATGACAATGGTACTAACAATACTTTGCATTTACAGAGTGCCTTTGGCCCCAGGATCTCGGAGCACTTTGCAAAGCCATGCAGGGAGCCTCACACCTCCTGTGAGGTAGGTCAGATTGACTGTCCCCAGGTTACCGGTGGGGAAGCTGAAGCTCAGAGAAGGCAAGTGATTTGCCTGAGTCCCACTTGCCGGTCTAACCGGGTGCCTGTGTCCCTGTCCCGAGCACACGGCCCCGCTCAGGTGGGTGCCCCATGGTGAAGGCTGCAGGGTGCTCCCTGTGCCACCACCCCATAAGCAGGCCTGACCTCTCCACAGCACTCACCAGAGAAGGTAGCACCTTGTTTGCCCTGCCCACCGAATCCTCACCTACCTTCCACTCCGGCACCTCTGCCAGGGCACGAGCCCCTGCAGCTGGGGGCATGGCTGGGCTGTGATTCCCAATACCAGGTGGGGATGGGGGAGCTGCCTGCCCTGCAGCTTCACGGACAGCCACCCACAAGTAAAAGAGGAATAGGGGACAGATAGCACTGTAAAGGACGTCGGCACCTTCAACTGCAGGAGCAGCTCATTTTCTTTGTGTCTCATGTCCCACTACAGCCCTTAGGAAGGGGGCTGGTTTGCCTGAGTCCCCACTGCAGGTACCCGTTTGGCTTTCTGTGTCCCCTCACCCGAGGATCTAAAAGCACTTTACAAATGATAGCCAAGGGAGCCTCACAACCACCCCTGTGAGGTAGAGCAGTGTTATTATCCCCATTTTACAGATGGGGAAACTGAGGCATGGAGAGGCAGAGCGACTTGCCCAAGGTCACCCAGCGGGCCGGTGGCAGGCCCAGGAGTGGGCTGGCACAGCACTAGCATCGCTCCCCTCGCCAAGGCTCCACTGTGCTCCCTCCTCCCTGTGTCCCAGATGGGTGCCACAGTTTTCCTTAAGGGATCGGGAAACACCATCGGCTGCGTTCCCACTGGAGTCTAGTATAAAAAGCCTCTTCATAACAAGTTAAGCCGTGGCGAGGCAGCATCGGCAGCATCAGTGCTCTGAGTGTGCTGAGGGATGGGCTTTAAAGAGGGAAGGAGGAGCAGGAGCAGCAGCACAAACCCAGGGAGCACTCCCGAGAAGGGCCCCGCTGCCCCTGGGGTATGGCCCTACACAGGGTGGGAAGCATGGACCTTCACCCCACTGCAGCCAGCAGTGACCCCACATCATGGCCAGCCCCGGCCGCCGGTCCCCATAGCCCTGCATAGGAGGAACCAGCCTGCCCCATGGTGGGAACACGGCACCCAGCCCCTGCAGGGATGAGATGACAGCCCTGACAGTCACTGATTTGGTTCTCAAGTGTGCTTACGAGAGCTGAAGGCAAGCCCTGTTGCATCAGCCCTGCTTCCTCCCTTCCTCTGTGCCAGACCCATATGAAATGCAGCAAGGGCAGGAGCTTCTGCCTCTGTGGCGAGTTTTGTGCACCCTTGCTCTGCTCCAGGCAGCTCCTGCCTGCCCCAGCTCAGCATTGCCACTCACACAAAGACACCCCAAGCTCCTCTCAGCCTCTACCCCCAGGCACGCCGGGACCCCTGATGACCATCCACCACCCCTCAAGCAGCACAACACCCCACGGTACCCCCCAGCCCCTTCCCTGCCTGCCCGGCACCTTCTTGCCTTCACTCATTGCAGAGCAGGCAGCTCCCTCTGTCCCAGCAGCATCCCAGTCCGAGTCCACAGGAAGCTCCCAGTCCCCACGGCAGCCAAAGTCTTTTCCGAGAAGCAGTGCAGGTCGCAGGCACGTGTGTAATAGAAACATGTCTCAAGCATTGGCAGTTTGGGAAGAAAACAAAAGGGAAAGGCTCGTCCCCCCTGCCCCTCTCCCCTGCCGTGGGGCGGGCTGGGGCACGGGGCGCCGCTGCTTCATGCCTTTGGTGGTGCTTTTTGTTCCGCCTTGGAGCCAGCCAAGCCGTTCTCCGTGTTGTCGTTGCCCGACGAGCTCACGAGGCATTCCTTCCTGGGGAAGGGCATACAGGCAGCTCACACCCCCTGGCCCCTCCAGCCCCTCTCAGCACGACCCCGTGCAGCCCTGCCCCACGGCAGCACCCGACAAAGGGTGCCAGGACCCGCACTCACTTCCCATCCTGAGTCTTCTTGATGATGAACAGGACAACCCTCTTGATGAGCATGAAGAGGATGAGGAGGCCGATGAGCCCCCCCACAACGCCCACGATGATGAGCGTCACAGTGTTGTCTGCCTCCACCACTGCAGGAGAGAAGGTGCTGAGGGGCCTCAGGATGGGAGCAAGGAGCTCCCAACTGCACGATCCCCCCAGAAAAGCAACTACCGACCCACACAGAGGGGCACGAGGCCACCCTTTGCCCTGCAGGGATGCCAACTACCTCCAAGAAGCCAGGACACCCCATGCACCTCCACAGCCAAGATGGGGTCAGTGCGGGTCTGCATCGCCACTGTCCCAGTGCCACTCGTGGGGCACCAGAGCCCTGGCCAGCACTTACTCTTCTGGACCACCGTGAGGAAGATGGTGGCGTTGTGCTGCGCGTCCTTCTCCTTGGGGTTCTTGACGTGGCACGTGTATTTCCCAGCATCGCTGAAGTCCACGTTCTTCAGGAGAATGGAGATGTTGTTGTCCTTCTTGGTCGTCGAGCCGACAAACTCGACGCGTGGGTTGCGTCCCACCAGCACGGGCTCCGAGGCTTTGTTCTTTATCTTGCCATGGTAAATCTGCAGGGGCAGGGATGCAGCATGCAGGATCAGATGGGCTCCCAACAATCCCAACTGAGGGAAAGGCCCAAGTTCTCCTGCCAGCGCTCTGCACACACAGACACACATGGCAGTGTCCCTGCACACCCCGGTAAAGGTACAGTGCTGCGGAAGCAGCAGATCAACCTGACCTGCCCTGCAGCCATGTTACAGACCATGCAAAGGATGGGAGAGCCCCAGGGCAGAGAAGCCCCTTGCTGTAGGGATATAGAGGGCGGCAGGACCTGCTCTAAACCAGCCCTCCTGCTCAGGTGTTGAAGAGCAAATCCAGAACCTTTGGTATTGCAGAGCAAGAGCAGGAATAGAAAAATAACCCTATTTTGCCCAAAGGGCAGACTGGCACATGAACAGCCAATTTACACTGAGATGAGCCTGTGGGCAGCAGAACCGATTCGTGCCAAAAGCACGGATGTGCCAAGGTGTTAGAGTCACCCTGTTGGCAGAGCCCTGTCCCCCCAGAGCTGGAGGAACAGGCATCCTGTGAGAGGAGAAAGGGAACTTGGCAAGAACTAGGAATTACAACTGGAACCTGCCTACAAAAGAGAGGCGAAGCCCAGAGAGCCACCCACCATCTCTGTTGAGTTGAAATACCATACGAAGATCAGGTCCTGGAAGCCTATGCAGGTGGTGAAGGTGCAGGGCAGCAGGACATTGGAGTTATTCAGAGCCATCACAGTGTTGGTCTTCCCCACTGACACCTCCAAGGCGAAGGCGAGGGCGAAGACATGCAAACCTAGCAGGGAGAGGGGAGGAGACAGTGAGGACGCGGCGCCAGGATGAAGTCCAGCCCGCTGCATCGGGAACCGGGATGCAGCCCAGCCTCTGCCGGGCTTTGCTGTGGACATGTACCTGGGGAAAGATGGGGCAGGGAGGAGAAAGGCACACGGAAAGGACAACTTCTCCCCCCCGCCGCAGCCTGGCCTCAGCTGGAGCACCAGTCACAGTGGGGATCCCCTCCCAGGGAGGGTATGGCGGACAGCGGGATGCAGCCATCACTCCTCAGGTGTGTCCTCCATCACTCCACCAGGAACCCACAGCATCCTCCTCCTACTCCCCACAGCCTCAGCATGAGGGGCATGAGCTCAGCTCCCCTCCCATAGCCCAGGGTTGGGTTTGTCACCCCTCATTCGCTTTGGCATGGCAGGAGCAAACGTGCCTGTCCCAGCTTTAGGCAGAGATAGGGGACCTGTTCCTGAAGAGCGGCGGGGGCTGGCTGGCACCCACAGAGGCAGCACGGATTCAAAGGGAGCCACAATATCACCACGAATGAAGTATGCAAATGAAAGCGCCGATCTGCATGTTATCCTCGGGCCTCCAGCTAAACCCTCAAGGGGGAGAGAAGCGCCCAAAGCAAAGCAGAGCTCTGTGTTCTTCAAGCAGGGAAGGGGAGCGCTCATTAGCATTGCTGTGCAGCACAGCCCCTCGCAGCCTGTACGGACCTCGGACCCCTCAGCCCACCGCACAGAGCCTATCTCCCATGGTAAAGAGGGATGACCTTCAAGCTGCAGAACGCAGGCTCTCCCTCTCCTCTCTCCCCTCCCATCAGCAGCAGAAACGCATCCAGGAGCAGGTACAAGCCCAATTGTGCCTCAAAGCTCCAGGTCCCATACAAGGGACTGGCGCTGCTCCCCTGTGCACCAGGCTGGGCAGCAGCGTCCACACAAACCCTTTCCGGGGGCGCAGGGATGCTCTGCTCTGGGCCAGGGGAGCAGCCCCATTCTCCATCACACCAGGGCCCCATTCTGCTTGTATGATGTGGTACAGCCAAGCTGTGGTACAACCCAGCAAGCATTGTCCTGCCCTTGCCAAGAACTCAGCTGCCTTTACAAAGCTTTCCCTGGGCACTTGGACAACCAAAACACGCTGGGGACGGCTCTCCCTGCGGCTACAAGCTGGTCCCCAGCTCCACTAACACCCTAACTTGGATACGCTGCCCTCAGCTTCAGATTCCCATCTCTCTGAAGATGCCTCAGCTGCTGATTTATTCTCCCCCACACGCCTGTGCTAACAACTCCCCAGGCACATCACAGCCCAAGCCAAGCCCAAGAGCCGTGCATCCTGGGCTTCTGGCCCTGCTGCAGTGCTGCATTGCAAGCACTGCAGGCGAGGAGTTACTTAACTTTACAAAGAAGCACTTTGCATTCCCCTCCAGAGGCTTTAGCTACCATCATGGCGTGGTTCCCACCAGAAGGAGGTCGCTTGCCATTGTCAGGCTCAGAGAGCAGCCCTGCGGATGCTACGGTGGGACTTCACAGCCAGGAGCATCCCTGGGGAACCATGCTGCTACCTGGAGTAAGACTTAGTAGAGGGATGCCTGGCTCTGCAGGTACGCCTGAGCAGGCAGGGTGCTGCAAGCTGACAGTTACTTACAGGAAAGACGATTCCTTGCAGCTTGTGACACTTTCAATCCTGTCTGCCACCGTTACAACGTCATGAACGCAATCTGAATTGAATGCGTGGGGTAAGCGGAGGCAGATCTTCTTCCTGTCATGCCGCGGTCTCAGGAAGACAGAACTGATATGTTACCTCTAAATAAAGCGCAGAGGAAAAGCCGTTGGGAGGCCGGGAGGCTGCTGCCTGGACCTGTCACATCAGCTGCCACTTGCCCACGCTGCTGCGCTTTGCACCACAGGAGCCCCAGCCTTCAGCACGCAGGGCAAGCCCCTCCGGGGGCTCCAGGCCACCTCCCACGCCTGCAGGGGCCAGCTTTCACCAGGAGACAGCAAAGGGGCACGGGGGAGCAGCCACTTGCTGCTGCCAGAGCCCCTTGCTCAGGGTAAGCCTCTGGGGCAAGCCCCATAGAGGGTCCTAGAGCCACTGAGCTATGTGCTCAGTGCTGCAACATGGGACCCAGCGACAGCAGCCATACCCCTTCAACCCAGGCCAGGACCCGGAGCAAGACTTTCCCCCATAGCTGCCTCCTTTTCCTGCAGCCCATCACGAACCTGGTCTGGGAATCACTGCCCAAATGGAAAGGGCACACGGGGGTTGGAGCTAGATGATCTGAAGGTCCTTTCCAACCCTAACTGCTCTGTGATTCTACAATTCACCTGAAAAGCCACCTCCACTATGCGAGAAAACAGCTCTATAAGAACTTTCCTTGCCCGTGAAAATCAATGTGACCTCCCAGCACACACAGCAAACCGTGCCTGGGGGGACGGCCAGGCTCCTCTCCACCCAAGAAGCAAGGAACTCCCAGGCCAGCCTGAGCCCTGGGTGCTCTAGGACAGGACACACGGGCTGCCCCTTCCCAGGAGTGCTGAGGGCAGATGTGCTCCATGTGCTGCAGCCAGGAGCCCAGGGCTGCTCCTCAGAGAGCATGGCATCCCAAAACAGAGGCAGATTCCTGCCCAGACATTCCCCTCTTCCCACCTCTCCCTCCAGGCTCCCAGCCCACCTGAGCGATCTGTAGGACCTAGGTTCCCCTCTCCACACCCTGGATCTCAAACCCTGAGTGCCCTATCAGCAGCATCTCCGAGTCTCTCCTACCCCCCCACTGCCGCCACTGTGCCGAAAGCAGCTTGCGCTGCCTCTATCCATAGAGGCGCTTTCAACCAGCACCCAAATCTTGCAGAGAGCCAGGTACTTACATGTCCTTTCCTGTCTCCGGCGCACTTAAAGCAAACTGAAGAACTATGCCCTCTAAAACGCCTCTCAAAGGAACTTCCCGACAGCAAGCGCTGCAAAGGCAGCCCTTGTTTTAAGGCTCTCCGTGCCCGTGGACGCAAGGGTGACCTACGCGAAGCAGAAGTGCAGCCGGAGCGCGAGGGCTGATGCAGGTGGCTTGGAACCAGCCCCGGCAGCTGCAGCGCGGAGCGGACGGCTGCGCGCTCCCTCCCGCACCCTGCCCCCGGGGGAGCTCGGGCATCCCTGGACGCAGGCCTGGGCATCATGCTCCGAGCCCTGCAGTGTGGGCTCGTCCCCGCGCCGCGGAGAAGCGCGTTTCGCAAAACGAACTGTAAAGACAATGACCTGTCGGCGAGGGCCGGCGGCTGCGCTGAAGCAGCGCACCGCTTCCCTACGGCTATTCCCCCGGTTCACGTTAGCAGGCAGGTAGCCGCGGTCCCTGCTCGCAGAGCAGCAGAGCGGAGCAGGGCAAAGCGGGATGCAGCCGCAGTGCTCGCAGGAGGAAGCTCTGGCGATGGTGCAGGCAGGGGCAGGGGGCTGGAGCCAGGACTTCAGAGTCCGCTCTCGGACTCGGCTGCGAAGTCACCTTGGACAAGTCACTTATCCTCAGTGCTTCGGACTCGCCGTCTGCAGAGCAGAGATCATCGCATTAGCGCCCGCGCAGGGGAATTCCATCCGAGCAGCAGCGTCCGATCCCTGGCGGTGCGGGCAATCCGGATGCAAAGCAGCTGAGCGCGAAGCGAGGGTCCCCGCGCCTCGGGAAGGCGCAGGGGAGCGGCTGGAAGCGGGATGCGGCCGCGGCGCTCCCGGGGAATGCGGGCGCGGGGCGGAGCGGGTCCCGCAGCCCCCCGCAGCCCCTTACCCAGGAGCGCTGCCAGCAGGCGCGGCGTGGGGCGGCGGGCGGCGGGCGAGCCCCGGGCCATGGCTGCGGCGCGGTCCGTCCTGGCCCGGCTCTGGCACCCCCGCTGCGGGCAGGCGGGGCCGTGCCGGGCGGGGCCGCGCTGCGCTGCGCCCTCCTCCGCTCTCCCCCGCGCCGCGCATCCTCCCGGCGCACCGCCCGCACCGGGGGTCAGGGGGAAGGCTCCTGCGGGGATGGCCCGGGGACGCCCTGGGCCACCATGCGAGGGGACAAGGTGCCGCCGAGCCTGCGGCTTCCCCTGCCCCTGCTGGGGCTCATCGCTCGCTCGGTGCACCTCAGGAGCGTAGCGCCACCGGTCCCCCTGCCCGCTGCCCCCACGGAGCTACCGGCATCCCCGACAGCAAGGGGGGCACAAAGTCGGGTGCAAGGGAATCCGCTCAGCGCCGAAGGGAACCCTTGGCAAACTTAGTTTTCTCACTGTGGGGTTGTTCCAGGAGAATTGGCTGCACAAGTTTACGTCTCAAGCGCCTCTCCTGCACCACCACGTCCATTAGAGCTAACCTTCAGCAGACCACATCCAAAAAGGCCCTCCTAATGGAGGCCTCCAACGACACAGCGTGCAAAGATAGAGCTTTACCTTTGTGCCCACATCCATTAGACATCCAGAGCCCTGTGCAGAGCAGTGATTTGGAGGTGATGCATCCTGGTAACAGGCATGGCAGGAAGGGGGAGGAGGTGATGCTGTGCTCACGGTGCAGGAACAGCACTGACTGTTTCTTCAGGCTGGAGTCCTTGATGGCATGAGGCATGCTGTCCTGGCAAAGCTCACGCAGGGACCAGGTAAGGCCGTACATCCTTTGCTGGGTACAGCTCTACAGTACAGCTTCCCCAGACAGGATTACTTCTTTTTAGGTGTGAGAGCAGTGATGCTGCCTGGGGCCCTTCCTGCATGTCTGTGGTGCAGTGACCCATCAGCTCCAGGGCGCTTTGAGAGAGTCCTCAGTCCACTCCAGCCCTCTTTGCAGCTCATTCCCCTTCCCACCTGAAGCAGGAGGTAAGAGGGGAAGCAGAAGGCTTCAGCAGGGCACAGGGGCATCCCAGGGGACCATGAGAGGATGCCAGCAGTGCCTGTGGGTTGAGGAGTTAGAGCTGCAGCGCTGGCAGCAGAGACAGGAAAAGTACAGGCAGAGCAGGCTGAGGAGCGCTGGCAGCCAGCGCTGCAGGGAGCAATGTGGAGAGAACTGCTGATGCAGCACAAGGTGTGTTGGTGAGCGGTTATGATACAGCTAGGTGGTGTGCACAGCTAGCTGGTGGATATGGCTAGGTGACGGATATGGCTAGGTGATGGATACAGCTAGCTGTTGTCCTGCAAGGGTGCACGATGCTGCTAGGACCATGGGCACTGGTGCTGAAGCAGGGGGGCCGATGAGGCTGAGGCTGGATCCTCCAGCATCCAGCAAGCAGGAGCAGAGAGACCTGCAGCACTGGGGACATGAAAGAGTAGCACCCATACCCTTGGGTAAGGGAAAGGCTGTTACACATGAACTCCTTCCTGTTTGCTGCCCACTGTGTCCCCAGCTGACATCTCTGCAGAAGCAGGGCTCTGAGGCTCTCCTGGCCATGCAGCCTGGGGCTCAGAGCAGGGATGCTGCCTGTCACAGGAGCCTGATGGAGCTGTCACACTTGGCAGCTCTGGCCGGTCTCCTCGGCTGACTGCTCTCATGAGACATCTGCTGCTGCCACAGGCCTGGGAAAGGCTCTGCTGTCCCGCAGCCTGACCTCAGTGAATGGTGTCTGCGTGGCCAGGAAGGGCACACAGAGCAGCTGGCCCTGGGGTTTAGCGTGATACTGAGATGTCCAGCACGGGACAAGGGATACCGTGGCTCAGCGGAACTTGTTTTGCTGAGTCCAGCACAAAGCTGCTGTGTCTGCTTTCAGGGAGGGCGAGCACCAGTGCTTGGACACTGTCACCTCTGGGGGGGACAGGAAGAAGGGTGCAGGGGTCCTGCCAGCTGGCTCACAGCTTGCAGAGGGGTCAGAGTGGCTGTGAGGCCCCTGTGTATGCCTCACTCCCTCTCACCTGGCACTAATGGAGCAGGGAGGGTTAAAGTGCCAGGCTGCTCTCCGAGGAGGGCTCCAGTTTCCCTCCACGTGGGTACCTGGGTAGGGCTGAGCAGAGCAGTTGGGCTGCAGCCTTCCAGCTCTATGCAGCAGGCGCAGCACCGGCCCCGGCTGCCCTGGAGCATCCTGTCCTACCCGCACTCCCAGCAGCAGCAGGAGGACAGCCCCGTCCCTCCCAGAGCCAGCGGATGCTGGGCTCCCGGGCCAGGAGGAGGAGGCGGCAACGCTGGAACAGAGCTTCCCATCAGCACCTTATGTTTACTGCAAGGTCCTCTGGCTGTGACCTTTAAAAGACAATGTGTCCTGGCAGCCCGGGACGTGCAGCGGGCTGGAGGCGCCCGCAGCGATCAGACACTCCGCAGGACCGGCCCGGGCTGGAGCTGAGCGGGAGGTCCCGGGCGCGCAGACTGCGGGTGAGTGCTCGGCTGCCTTTGTCATTCTCAGCTCTCCCTCGCTCGCGGCTCTCCCTCGGAGCGGTGCTTTCCTCTCTCCCTGCCTCCTTCTTCCAGCGCAGAGCCGTCCTGCCCGCTGCTTCCTCCGCATCCGCCCGCAGAGCCGGCTGCCCTGGGGGTGGGCAGGCTCCTCGCCCCCTTTCATGGGCCCTTTAATACACGCAGGGGAAGAGGAGCAGTGTCCCCGGCAGCCTCTGCAGAGGAATCTGCAAGAGACACTGTCCTGTGTCCCAGGAAGAAGTTTCTTCTTGACCCAGCACCTCCCCTGGACCCTCCCCCATACCCCTCAGCTCCCGGAATTCCCTGCCCCAGGCTGTCCCGTTTTCCAGGTTTTCCCTCATTACCTCCCAGCCCCACAGGCAGGCTGCAGGCAGCATCGAAGGGGCAGCGGCTCTGCGCACTGAGCCGAGGTCCCTGCTATCTCCCAACTTGCATCTTCAAAGCCTCTAATCCCACCTGGTCCAAGGAAATGAATGCGGTCCGTACAAGGGAATGTCCCCGGCTCTGGAGAACCTGTGAAGCCACAGCACTGTGGGAGGGTGCAGTCAGCGCCCTTGGTTCCTTGTGGTGATGAGAACTCACCCTTGGTGCGTCCCACGGGGCTCTCCTCCACAATCCCACAGCGCCTGCCTTCCTCACGAGGTTCTTGCCAGTGGCTCTGGCAGAGATGCCTCCTGTCCCCTTTGCTGACGGCTGTAGTGCCCCTCTGAAGGTGCAGGCCAGGGACTCATTGCTGCTGGCAGGGCTGTACCCCCAGCTCCAGCCCAGTGCTATAGGACTGAGTCAGCTGGAGTGCATTAGAGGTGATTTTGGTGCCCTTCCTGCAGGGATGGAGAGGTGCCTGAGGGGAGGTGGGGGCTCTCCTCAGAGTTAACCCCGCGGGCACACAGCAAGGTGAGCAGGCAGCAGTGGGAAGAGCAGAGACCGCTGATGCCACTGTCACCACTGAGGTAGGCATAGGTGTGCAGGGGCTGTGCTGGCCAGATCTTGCTTGTGTGCGACTTGGGATGCGCAGGCATTTGGTGGCCCCAGCTGAAGGGCAGGGGGGAGAGGCAGGACTGCGGAGAGCCCTCAGAGCTCCCTCGCGCTCACCCTTGTGCCTGCACGGGGGTAGGTTGATGGCTGTGCCTGTTACTGCACCCTGTTGTGCCCTGCTGTACCACACCGGTGGCATTGCTGGGTTGGAAAGCAGCCCAGCTATGGGTGTCCATCACCTGGTGTGTGTGTGTGTGCCCTGGGCTCCATTGGAGCCTGCTGAGCCGTACCTCTGAGGAGCCGTGCCCCGGCACCAGAGCAGGAGCCTTCCTGTCCCTCTGGACGGAAGCAGAGATGAGGGACCCTGTCCTGCCCCTCCAGCACAAAAGCATCGAGTGCAAACTTCGTGTTTTGTTGTTCTTTTGTTTAACTGTACAAAGAGCCATAAAAACATCCTACACTCAGCAGAGTGCAAAACAAACCCACCCGAAGGCGCAAACCCAAAACTGCAGTCATGACCGATACCAGCGCCTCCTGTGTGTACATATATATATATATTTGTAGAGATTCTCCCTGGTGTGTACAGCTATGTACATACAAATGCATTGGCAAGTTGCAATCCAAGGATAGCGCATGGAAGAAATGAAAAGGCAGATGCGAGACTGCTCATGTGCAACAGCCAGAGGCCTCCGGCCGCAGAGCTGCCAGCTCAGTCCCGCGTGGAGCCACTCGCATCCTGGCTCCCAGCAGGACACAATCCCGGGGAACCAGCCTGGCACCTGGCTCCCCACTGGAGCTGTGCAGGGAAAGCCATCCGGCACGGGGGTGCGAGGGGCAGGCAGCCTCATCCCGACTCTCCCGGGGCAGGAAATCCCACGGGAGACAGGGAAGCCACATGGAGACACGGTGCATTCCTGCTGCAGACGGGAAGGGGAGCGGCGCGGAGCCCAGCGAGGTTGAGTGGGGTGGGAAGGGCACACGGGGCTGGGGCAGGAGGCGATGGGGTAGAGCAGGAGAGCACACGGACATCCCTTCATCCCCAGGGCCTGCTGGCATTGCCCACAGCACTGCTGGGATGGCAGCACACCGGGATGCAGCAGCACTGGGTGCCAGGTGCTGTGGGGAAGGTCTCACTTCTCCCCTGGCAGTGTTGCTAATAGGTGACAGGACCTCTGTCACTTGGCCCGTGGTCTCCATGCACTGCCCCTCTCCTGCCCCATGTCTTGTCTGCCATAGGAGAAGGAAAGCCTGGGCACAGTGTGGCAAGGGATGCTTCCCTGTCTGACCCACAAGAAGCCCCAGGGCCAGCTCCCATGCGCGCCATCCAGCACAGCTCACCCACCACATCCAGTACAGGAGGCCAGAGGCTTGCCCAAGGCAGGCAGCACCTCCAGGCCCAGCCCTGGGCCCACTGCATCCCATGCACCACCGCAGAGTGGGACCAGCCCGGATCACCGCTCGCTCATGCCCTGTCCCCCATGAGCTGCCTGGGCCACTGCTAATAACAAACTGCAGAGCACACAGGGCAGCTCCTGGGGCGCACCAAGGGAGCTGCCAAAGCAGGGCAAGAGATGGACCATGGATGGGGCTGAGGCAGGAGCAGCCGGCACTGCGGGGCCCGGGGCTGGCCAGGCTGGCAGTGCTTTGCCATGGCAGTTACGGGCTGTGCAGTACTGTGCAGAGAGGCTGGAGGAGGCAGTCTCAGCATCACAGGGGCACTCGAGGGTCCTGCATCGGCGCCAAATCCTTCCCAGCAAGCGCCCCAAACCTCCTCCTCTTCCCAGCAGCGATTCACCCCTAGCAGTCACACCCCACCGCTCCCCCCCACCTCGGTTTGGCACATCAGTAGAGCATTTTCCATTAGAATTACCCTCCCTAAGAAGGAAACGAGCACAAAAAAGTCAGCCCAGCACCTCTGGCTGAGATGCTCCGACCCAAAAATAGCCCGAGAGGCAGAAGGGTACATCCGTTACAAACCAGGAGCCATTAGCGACTCTGAAAAGCAGCAAAGCTCAGAGACACCGTGTGAGCTAATGGTCATTACCCAGCTTCCGAGCAGGCTGGGACAGTCCCTGAGGAGCACAGGCTTCTTGTCACAGCAGCCCTCAGCACTGGCACACAGGACTTGCACGGAGGAGACAAGCAGCTATTAGGGATCCCTCGGCGACAGGCACATCAGTGCCTGTGCCCTGGGAACGGCAGGAGCATCTTGGGGGTGAGATGCGGCCCCGAGGGCAGATGGTGCTGGCCCCTGGCTCCTTTCTTCTTCTAGGGGGACAGGGTGCAGACATCAGGGCACGGGGCTGCCCAGCCCCTCTCTGCCCCTGCCGGCACCCTGTGCTCCAGCCCTCCATAGGCACCGTGCTCATCCCCCCCCCCGTCCCACACCACCCTGCACCAGCGCTTCCCCATGGGCACACGCAATGCTCTGGCACTCAGAGCCTCAGGGACAGCCCCGATGCACTCCAGCCACCATCCCCAGCCCTGCCCGCTGTGGCCAGGCTCCGGGGACCTGCTCTTCGTGCCCTGCTCCAGGCTGGGTTGGGTGTTCAGATGGAAGGAGGGATGCTCTGGGAAGACAGAAATCCTTGCTTGGGGAAGCACATCAAGGGGGTCAAGCTGTACAGGGGTGAAGAGGGAGGGAGGGACAGGGGTGTTACTTGGTGCCCTCATCTGGATTGCCTTCACCATCCGTCTTCCCTTCCTCCTCCGTCTTCTGGTCGTCTGTGTTCAGCCTCTGCTGCTTTTTCCGGCGCACACATTTTACCACCATCAGCACCAGGATCACGACGGCCAAGAAGCCGCCTACGGAAGCGCCCACGATGACAGCCACCGTCGAGTCATGCTTTGGAGGCTCTGCGGAGACAGGGCTCAGGGGATGAGCTGGGGCAGCCAGCGGGAGCGACAGGGAACAGGCAGGGCTCTCGCTCCCACTGCCGGGGCAGAGCACGGAGCAGCAGAGGGGATCACTGACCTTTGGTGAGCACCTTGAGGCTGATGCTGGCGTGGCCCCGGTGCCGGTCCGGGGGGTTCAGGACGTAGCAGTTGTAGGTGCCCTCGTCCTCCAGCTGCACGTTTTTGAGGGTGAAGGACACGTCGTACTTGGCGGGGTTCCCCGTGAACTCCACGCGGTTCCCAAAGCGGTCCAGCTGCTTGTTCATGATCTTCGTCCGGAACTGCAGGAACTGGGCAGGAGGAGGAGGTAGGATGGCGCTTGTCACAGGCTCTGCATGTGTGCCAGGCATCCCCCTGCCCCGCGCACACTGCTGCACGCTCCCCACGCTCCCCTCTGGCCACCGCAACAGCCTCTCCTCATGGCACCTCTGCTGCCACTGTTCTTACACCATCAGCTGTTATTCATCCCTGTGGCAAAGGGCTGGGTAGCAGGAGCACACACAGGGACCCCAAGGAACGCACACCACTGCTTCAGGCTGATCCCTGGACCTCTCTCTCAGCACAATCCCCAGCCCCAGCAGGACTCACCAGCTCCTCAGAGCAGTTCCTGCACTCCTGGTACGTCCAGTTGAGGGAGAACTGCTTGTTCTCCACCTTGTAGCAGGAGTTGAAGGTGCAGGAGAGCTTCACGGAGGAGCCATTCAAGGCATTGATGGTGGCGGGAGCCATGACCTCCATGCCCAATCCTGTGGGTGCTGCAGCGAGCAGAGCAAGAGCAGAAATGCAGCGTTAGAAAAGGGGCACAAGCATCCATCCCTGCTGGCAGAGGTCACCCTGGGGCCTGGGATTGCCTTCCAGGCACATCCATCCAGGACCAGGGCTTCCCTGCGCAGCAGTGACTGGGGACAAGGAGGGAGCATCCCCAGCCCTGGCACCATCCCTTGGCTGAGTAGAAGGAGCGTCAGCCCTCCGATGACCCCTCTCTGCCTCGCCTGGCTTGGCTGACTTCTGCTGACTCCAGGCAAGCCCTGCTCCTTGCACTTAGCAGAGGCTCTCTTGCTGCGGGATCGATAACACAAAGGGCTGGAAGCAGCATCAGCACACAGGGCTCAGCGCCGCTTAACACGGAGCACTTTATGGCTGTGCTCATCGGATTGCATTCCCAGCAGGATGCACTATAGCAGCAAGGTCTGGGATCTGCCAGGACCCGCCCCGGGGGGCTGCAGGGGGAATGCAGAAGCTCCCCCACCTCCCAGTGGAGCTCGCACAAGGATTCTCCAGCTGGGAATGCCCCTGTCAAGACCTCAGTCACTGCTGGGGGGACAAGGCCCATCCCTGCACCCTGGCCCCGCTGTAGCAAACAGGGGCAGTACCTGGTGCAGCTGACGGGGCAGGACAGGGCCTGGGCACAGGATGGGGTGTCAGGTGCCCTGCTCCCTCTTCTGCTCCTTTCCTTTTGGGTGCCGCAGCAGCACCAGAACCCCAGTGCCTGCATCCAGCATGTTCTCCCCAGCCTGTAAAGGGCTGAGACAGGATCCTGTGCAACCAACTACTGCAAACTCTAAGGCTGAGCCATTAAAAGCACTGGGACAGAGAGCCCTGGGTGGATGAGACTGCGAATGGGGGCTATGGTACCCCACAGGCAGGGACAGTGACACTGGAGCAGGAGCTTTTCCCATCTCCTCACCTCTCCCCTTTGGCTGCTGCTCTTTGCCCAAACCTTCTTCCTGAGGCTGCTCCCGAGTCCAGCCCTGTGGCCAAGCTGGATGCCCATCAAGGCTGCTCTGCTGGCTAATCCTCTCCATCTGCAAGCAGGGCAGGAAAGGGGCCAGGCTCTGCAGCCAGGGAAAAGTGGCTTTCCCAAGGCGCAGATAAAGGTGGTTTGAGCTGCACCTGGGAGGTGCAAATCAGCAGCATCCGGAAACCACCTGAGGGATGCCCTCAGGTATGGCCAAAGCCCTGGGGAGGGCTCCCTGCTCACGCTGAGCTGAGCACTCTCCACCCAGCCTCTACTCAGGGCACAGGGATGGGGAGAGCTGGTGCATGCGGACAAGCCACAGCAGCCAAGGAAGGAGGAAGTGTCCAGGCTGGCGTCCCAGCCTTGCTGTCCCCATCGCAGCCCAGGGAGGGACAGAAGAGCCACTTGTCCCTGGAGGTCCCTTCCCAGCCCAGACCTGGTTGCAGGGCTCCATGCACAGGGTGATGGGCTCCTAGCGCCCATCAGCCCTCGCACTGTGCCCTGTGTGCCTGCATTGGATGGCCTTGTGCTGCATCCTGGGGGCACCCCAGGCTCTGCAGTGATGGGGCTTTGCCCTCTGCCAGACGGTCCTCAGCAGGCAGCCAGCACGCCATGGGCACGTGCCCGGGGAGCACCTACATGTGCAGGTCCAAACTGTGCCACGGCCTGGGCATCCAGCACCAGGGGACAGCAGAGGTAGGGAAAGACACCGCTAAAACCCCTAGGACCCACCATCCAGGCTGTGTCCTTTGGTGCTGTGCGGGCTCCCAAATGCTCTGTCACACTATACCCTGCACCCAGGGCTCGGGAGGTAAAATGACACGCAGGCTCTAAAGCGGAGCCCACTGGGCTTTTTATCCTCCATTTCCCAAGGCAGCCCACCGGCAGCTCCAGGACAGTGCAAATAGCACCTCAAAGTGATGCGTTCCTCTTCCCAATCACTGTGGACCCAAACCTGCTGACACACGCTGCTGGCTCCGGGGCAGGACAGAAACGCAGAGACCACGGTTCCCCCCCACCCCACTGCAGCACCATCAGCCCAGAGCCCTCAAACCACAAACCAAAGGACTGTCGCAAGCCACCCATAGCCCACCAGCCACATCCTTCCCAGCGAGGCAAAGCCAGAGGTGCCTCATACCCCCACTGCAGCCCTCACCCCTCCTGGCATGCAGACAGCCCTGCGCTTGGACAAACCTCAGCAAGCAGGATGCAGCGTGCCTTTAGGATAAGGTACAGCCACAGCATGCCCCCATCCTGCCTCGGGTCACCCTGGCTGGTGGGTTTGAGCAGGATGCCCTTCGGACCACCTCCATCCCCATCCCTGCGGCACAGCGCTTCTCCCTGCATCCCGGCTGACACAAGGGGCTGGGATGCGGGGAGGGGGCTCCTGGCCAGAGAGCGTTGTTTCTCCCCAGCCTGGGTGCTGTCCCCTGGCAGCCGTGTGCATGCAAGGGGTCGAGATGACACTTACCCAGCGAGAGGAGCAAGCTGAGGCCAGTGAGGAACAAGGTGGGCTGCGGGAGCCAGGCTTCCGGGCTCATTTTGATGGAGTTTTGTGTGTGGAGAGGACGTGGTGGTGGTGTGGGTTGTGGTGGTTTGGCTTTTTTCGAACGCCCGGGTTATGTGCAGGTGACATAGAACATTAGAGCGGCTTTATTTCTACAGCCCAATATGGCTGGAGCCGTGCTGGAGCCGAAAACCAGTAAATCCTGTGGTTGGTGGATTTCAGCAGCACAAGTGGGAGGGCGGAAAAATTTTCCCCTGAACAGGAGGAGAAGGCTGCTGGCACTCGCGCGCAGGGGTCTGCTCATGGGTTGTGTCGCTGAGCATCTCCCGCAGTGTGCTGAGCACAGGGGAGCCAAGGAGCAGATTCCTGGTGGGATTCTGTGCAAAGCTGACCCTGGAGGAAGCAGCGCTCGGGGCCCCTCTCCCCCATAGGTGACCAGCATCCCGGGGCTTGACCAGCGCCTCGCAGCCCTGAGGGTTCCCGTGGCACCTGCAGCCTCCTGATTTCAGGGGGCGATGCAGATGTGCCACCTCTGCCCGGCTGGAGGCTGCAACCAGCCCTGCTCGCACCATTCGCAGCAGCAGTCCCCACTGCGGACAGCCCAGCTGGGCCCAGGACCATCAGAAATGCTCCCATGATGCCAGGCAGAGAGCAGAGGGCCCCAAGGAGGCTGCCTGCACAGCGTGCCAGGGAGGAGGCAGCGGGTAGAAGCGCTCCCAATGCGCCTGCCCACTCCCATGCTGGTGCGAGGGCAGCCCCCTCACTTCCCAGGGGTGCCAGACTCTGCTGGCACCTCCCCCTGCAGCATGCTATCCCAGGGCAATGCCCTCTCCTCATCCAGACCTTGTGATGTGGAGGCTCTGCCCAGCAGGGAGAGAGCTGGGGAAAGTCTGTTGCCCCCTTTGCACCATTGCCCAAGGACTCCAAGCCTGGATTCAGGCTGCAGAGAGGGGTGCAGGAAGGAGACAACACATTGCTTCATGAAGCCAGTGGCAGCAGCTGCTCAGCCACCCTGTTTCTTGTGCCCTGGGACACGCGACGGTGGGTTGAGAGACGTCCTGGAGCCGGAGCACATCTCATCCCCTGCGCACCAGAGCGTTGGGGAGGCAGGGGCGGGGCAATGGGGAGGGCAATGGGGAGGGATGCAGAGGTGCTCTACTACCTGGCCAGCTTCAGGAGGGGAAACGGGGCAGCCAGGAGAGAAGGCATTAGAGAAGCGCAGGAAACCTGCTCAGCAAACACACTCACTGCACACAGCGCACAGCTTTCTTACTGCGCTGGGCAGGCAGACGCGGCTCTGCTCTGCTCCCATAACCCCGCAAAGACAGCAGAGGTCCTATGTAACCCCCTGATGCCCCAAACCCAGATCGGTTTGCTGGATCCCCCTGTAATCCCATCATGCAGGAAAAGAGAGGAGGGTGTCAACGTGAAACCAAGTGCTGCAGCGGGAGCGGGCTGCGCTGCAGTCTCGCATCCGCAGCGCCGGTGGGAGGTGGTCCCATGCTCAGCACCTGGAGGTGTCAAACATCTATATATAGAGCAGGAGCGCAGCCAGCGCCTCCCAGGCGCTGCCCCGGGGGCCATGGAGGGGTTCCCGGGCTCCCGGGCCAGGGCAGAGAGCCCCGGGTACAGGGTGCACATAGGGGTGCTCACCCATAGTGAGTGGATGCTGCACGGAGACGCATGCGGGCACACACACGTGGGGACCCGCTGCCCCCTCCATCCCCTGCAGAGCCCAGGCAAAGGGATCCCCTTTGCGGCCCATTTGGCTCTGCTGGAGCCATGGGTGCCATGTGTGAGGCTGCACATGGGTGCAGGGGCTCGCAGGCTCTGGGCCGGGCAGTTTTTGGCACCCTTGGACATCACGTGCTTAATCAGGAGGTAAAAGTAAGCCAGGAATAGGGAAGACTCCCTGAGTTTTATTATCTCCAGAAGATACCATTGGCGTGCCTGCACTGCTCCTGCGGCATCACCCCTGTCCCGTCGTCCTGTCCCCCCCCAGGCTCTCCTTGGAGATGGTTATCTTGGGACTTGGAGCTGCATGGACCAGCATCAAAGCTACGGGGGGGGGGGGGGGGCTGTACCCACTGTTCCCCCCTCCAGAGACCAGGAGATGATAGCCAGAGAGACACAGCTTCCCTGGTCCCCGCAGGCATCCTGGGTGGGACGTGCCCCAGCAATGACTCTGGCACGGAGCACACAGTGAAGTGGCACCACTTGTTAGAGGAAGGGCTGACGGCAGCAGAACGCTGCCTGCCCAGAGGAACAGAGATGCCTTGCACGCACCTGCTAGCTAAGGGCTTACATCCCCCAGCCCTATTTCTCCTGCTCTGAAGCCCTGGGAAGTGCCACCTCTGGCCTGCTGTAGGGTTCCTCGCTTTGTCCATCACCCTGTCTCCCTTCTCCCATCCATTCAGCCGGGATCACCCTCCTGGCCAGCTCCACATAGACACCGTTTTCCTGGAATCGAGAGGGGTGCTGCAAGGAGCAAAGGACAGGGCATGAGTCTTGCTGCAGGTACCGGGCCCATTTGGAGTGGGCAGGAGGCAAAGGATGCTGCTGTGTGGTGTGAAGAGTGAGGGGCCAGGCCCTGGATGCCATCACCCTATGAGGGGGGGCGTGATGAGGGGGTCATCAGCCCTACAGCTCCATGCCCTGCCCATGCCTGTCACAGCTCCTCCTCACCATGGTTATGTAGGTCTCCTCAGCTCTCTTCTTCTTTCCTGCATCCTGTTCAGCCTTGGGTACCTCAGCTCCAGGGATGGAGGAGTAAAGCGCTTCCTGTGAGAAGGAGATCAGGATGCTCGGGGCTGAGTGGTCCCCCAAGTACACGAGGGCTGCCTTATCGGTCACTGGGGGTGGCTGGCCCTGCAGCCCTCTGCACCCCATCACTCCCCCTCTCCCGCCTCCCACCACAGCAGGACGTGGCTGCATCCCAGGGAGGGCGGGCTCACACTCCCCTGCACACAGCCCAGCCCCAGCTCTCACCTCTGCTCTCTTCTTGCTGCCACCATTCCCAGTCCTCTCCAGGGCCGTGTTGGCTGCAGACCTTGAGGGAAGGCAACGGTGGTGTCACCTCAAGCAAGAAGCATCGCCTGCTCCTCCTGCCCTGCCCGCCCTCTCCCGGGACACTGGGATGCGCCTGCCTTGGCCAGGCTGTCCCTGCTGTTGGAGCGTCGGGAGCCCATTAGATCTGGGAGCAAAGGGGGTCAGGCAGGGAAGCGCGACACTAGAGGGCAGCAGGAGCCTGCACCCCACTGCAGGCAGCACGACACCCCGGAGATGAACCCTCCGGTTCCCCCGCTCCAGCCCTGCTTGTGGCAATGATAGTGCTTGGCCATGGAGAGCAGTGCAGGAGGTCTGCAAGGAGGTGCCCTGCTCAGCCCCATAAACCCAAAGCCAGTGCTGGTACCTCTTCCTCAGGCTGAGCCCGGCCAGGAAAGCCAGCACAACGGCCACAGAGCCACAGCCCACAGCCAGAGGCCAAAACCCAGTGTCTCCTAGGGCTGCAGCATCCTGGGCGCCTGCTGCTCCGTGTCCTGCTGGGGAGACATCAATGCAGGGGATGGCACGCACAGGGACCCTGCTGCAGAACCATGGTGGCAGGGTCTGCATGGGGCTGCACAGGGTGATGGGAGAGGGGAGCAGGCACAGGGCACGTACCTCTCTGTTCCATGGGGCTGATGTGCAGCACCGTGTGGTTCTTGAAGATGCTGCTGCGCTGCAGCAGCCGGATCTCACACACGTACGTGCCGCTGTCGTTCACCTGCACGTCCTGCAGCTGGATGGAACCATCCCAGCGGGAGATGTCCCCTTGCCACTGCACCCGGTCCCGAAAACGGCCCACAGGGATGCTATGGTTGCTGTAGTAATAAAACACCACCTCCTCCTGCTGGGGCACAAACAGCGTTGGATGAAAGGAGCCCGGTGGAAGGGCACTGCACTGTGTGCCTTCCCTGCTTGGGATCCCTCAGGTCCGTGCTCTTTCTCTCTCTCGATGGAGTGTTTGCCACGCACAAGAGCCCAGTTTGCTCCCAGCTCTCTTGGGAAGCTGCAGGACACAGCACCAGAGGTGCCCCATTGCCATGCAGAGGAACATCCCTCTTGTGACCTGGGCCGTTCCCCACAGCTCCTGCGAGCTGCCTTGATCACCTTCCCCTTCTCCCTGCCCCACTCCCAGCTCCATCACCCATCCCCTGGTCCCAACCCACCTTCTGCCTGCCAGCTCCTGCCAGGCGCAGCCAGTCCACTTTGGCCATGGTCCAGCCCTTGGCCAGCGGGTCGAGGAAGAGGCACTGCAGCAGCACGGAGTCCCCAGCACTGGCTCGAAGCTGCGGCTGCACGAACACCCATCCAGCCGACCCGCTGCATCGCTCTGCCACGGACAAGGACAGCAGGATGAGTCCAGGGAGGACGGCCAGATGCAGCCCGCCTGTCCTCATAGATATCTCCTCTGCAGGTAAGCCTGGGGCTAATGGCACCGACCGGCCCAGAGCACAACAGGGAGGCTTTGCTGCCCGTGCAGGCAGAGGCTCTCCCTGACCCCTGCTCTCGGCGTGCCCGGGGTGCGGGGCAGCACATCCTCCCAGCCACCGGAGCAAGGGCTGCCGCGCTCGCCGAACACGCCACGCGAAGGGAAGTGGGGAAGCACAACCCCAGCCCTCCGCGTCCCCGAGCCAGAGCCCGCAGCTGCTGCAGGGCTGTTCCTCTGAGTCACGGGCTGGGAGAACCAGTGCCGCTCTCATCCGTACCAGGCCAGGGGCAATTCAACTGCTCCACACGCAGCCCAGTTCCTCTTTCACAACCTGCCCATTTGGCTTCTTTCCCCCTTGCTCACAGGCTCCAGACCTGGGCCTGTGCTTGTCTGGCCATGTAACTACTGGTTAGGGTTTCTGGAGCAGCCGGACAACAGGGAAACAAAAACAAACCGGAGGAACATCAAAGAGCACAGGGCTGATATAAGCCTCACGAAGCAGATGCCGACACGTCGGGCTGCAAAGCGTGCGGCAGGAAGGGTGAACAAGTGGGGCGGCAAATGCCCCTGGAGCTTGTCAAGACAAACCCTGCCTGCCCTGGCAGCACTCAGCAAGGAGAGCTCTGGCACTTGTTTGCCAGGATCGAGGTGAGCTGATCCAATGGGGAGCTGCTCAGGCAGGTACGCGTGTCCTCAGTCACTCTGCTCAGTGTGTGCAAAGCCACCGAGGGCTGGGCTCTGGCCAAGCACCAAGTGCTTGCCTGATGCCCTGTGAATAATAAATGCAAAGTGCTGCAGCTTCCCAAACAGGTTTCTTTTGGTCTTGACCAGCTGTGGGGCTGAAAATGACAAATATTTGCCAGCAGGGAAGACCAAGGGAGCCAGCTGCCTCAGGCAGAGCCAGAATCAATACCTTGGAAAGCTTTCCCTGTATTTAGACTTGGCAAAGCTGTTCCACTTCTTTCAAAGCCTTGGAGCCTGGCAGAATAAGTACAGGACTCTGTCCAGGGATGCCATTGCAATTTGAAGCCTATACATATTGTGAGCTCTGCAGAAGGGAATATGCAGCACCCAGGAGCCCAAGAGGATCTCACTGCAGGAAGAGAGGAACCTATGGGTCTGTTAGCAAAGGCAGAAGGTCAATAAAAGCACCAGAATGACTTACAGCTTACCCAGCCATGTCAGCATCAGAGCCAGCCTCAGCAGCACCTTCATCTTCTTCTAGAAAGAACAGCAGAGGTGACGCAGGCATCAACCTCCCCTGGGGCAGCACAGCAACAACGTGCAACCGAACTGGACACCAAGTCAGAAAGACACTGCCTTCAGTTCTTCAGACAGGGGTATGATCTTTGCTGCCTGGATGCTCAGGTCAGCCACAGCTGAGTGAGTGAAGCGCAGATGTCACTGGTTTGAGACAGCCCTGGGAAGGAAGAGAGCAAGCGGGGGGGGAGGGCACAGCCTGAAACCCTTTTGTGTTTCCCCCAAGTAATGAATCTTTCCGGTGGTTTGGGGGTCGAGTCTCTCGCATCTGAACCGAGATGCGCGTAAACCTTAACCCTGCTCAGAAAGCAACGGGGAGATTTTCCTGCTGCGTGCTCAGAGGTGTTTGCTCCTAACCACACAGACCCCTTACTGCATGCTACACATGGTGAGAAGTGTTCAGACAGCGCCATGTTTGGTCACTGTATTCACATCGACCTGCGGCACATCTCTCCAAACACAGCCGACATCATCCTTCTACACACTGCAGACATCTCCTGCAGCCCAAGGAAGGACTGGCTGTCATCGTGAGGAACGTGCCAGCCAGTGTTCGCACGTGGATCACAGGAAGGCAAAAGTCCTGCTTGCTGTGTCTCTGCTCCATGATTCAAAGCTATGCCCATACAAAAGTGAGGGGGGATGAGAAGGGACATGCAGCTCCATGCACGCACATGGAGCGGCAGGAACAGCCTCTGCAGTGGGAAAGAATGAACCCCTAAGAAAGCTTCCATCTCTTTACATGGCCAGAGACATTTGCTAATTCTTTTTTCTTTTCAGGCGCATTTTCTCAGCAAAGGGAGCTCAGAAACACCTGAGATGGGTTCAAACAGGGATTACAGACCCAGAATTAGCTGCTGGGCAACCCACAGTGTGTTCTAGGCTGAGACACAGTCACTACAGCTTTCCAATCGCTGCACGGTGTTCTGCCTGCAGTCAGTGACGTAAAACCACCTCTGCCCTTCCTCACTCTCCCCTTTCCATAAACATAACCCCAGAAGGTGGCAGAAAGCCTTCTGGAATTCTCTCCAATCTGCTCTGCAGAGAACACGGCCCGGTTGGGGGTTGTTTCTTTGTGACTGGACGGGAGAGCTGCGCCATTTGCGTGCGCTGTCTGCAACTCTGCCACAGCACCGTTTGCTTGTGCACGTCTAACCTGCAAACCCAGCAAGCTCATGCTCAGCTCCAAAGCTCTCAGCGGCTGCAGCATCTCCCAGTGCAGCAGGCCAAAGCATCCTACTTCCCAGCTATGCTGCCAAAAGCCATAGAACTCAAGCAGAGCTATGCTTGCCCGGGATCATCCCCACGCAGGGCCCAAAATAGGAGCTAGCTTAAAAGAGGAGTCCTCAGCATACAGCAGGCTGCATACTGGGGTATCTACATGCAGAACTTCACAAGTTCTCTGCAGCTGAGTCACTGAGGCTCTGGTCCTTACTTCCACCAAATCCTTCCTGGATTTATTATCCTATTTCTAAGAATAAATTCCAGTCCTATCTGGGAACATATTTGTACAGGTTCTCCCTCTGTGACACGCATAGCAAGTGGGTACTGTGCGTGCACCAGCTGAAGGCAGCACCCACTCACCCAGGCTGTTATGTAAATCACAGCACTGACATCTTCAAATCCTTCCACAGGATAGTTGCTATTAAACAGACTGGGGAAAGGGAGGAAATACACGAAAACCATACTGCCTTCGGAGTTTCCTACTTTTGCACAGGGTACCTGAATCCTCAGCACTTCTGTGCTTCCCTAGTTCTCAGGAAGAACAACCAGCTAACAAATACAGTGGCAAAAAGTACTCACCTGGAGTGGTTTGGGGCAGTCACTGTCTCGTGCACAAATCGATCTTCAGTAACTGATTTGGAGTACCTGAAAGGATCGGTTGCTGAATCGTCTCTGAAGTTGTGCATGCAAGATATTTATCTTGCTTGCCAGTCTTTATTTCCGAGTCTCTTCTTTCAGGTTCACTTTGGTGGTCACTTTCAACTTGCAAGAGGAAGTTAAGAGCTAGATTGAGGTACTGACAAACCAGCATGCAAAAGGAACTGTTAGGAGAGGCAAGGAGGATTATTGATGCATATGCCTGAAAACCAGTGATGGGTACACAGCTTTGTAAGGAGAAGACACCTCGCAGGTGTAAGACATGGCTCAGGCTCACACCTTGCATTGCAGCAAACTGATCTATCAGTCATTACATGAGAAGTCAAGAACAGAGAGAATCCTGGCAAGCAACCCTTTTGCAGCCTGTACTCCCCCTTAGCTCATTTCTGGGACTCAGAGTTGGTTAAAGAGCCTCTATGCTTGCAGACCGGCTCTTGTCCAGATGAGGCATAGGCAGCGGGCAGCATCGGGTGACTTTGCCATGCCTCAGGACTGGTGCCACTGGGGACCACAGGTTAGCAGGCATCCTCTGGGCAGAAGAGCCACTCTCAACATGCTTTTCACAGCATAGACAGCTGCTCCCTTTTGAGCCACATACAAGACACAGTCCTGGTTTTAGCAGGGACAGAGTTCTTATCTCAGCCCACAGCTGTACCTTTTTTAACCTCCAATTGTCCTCCCCATCACATTGAAGGGAGGGAGAGAATGGCCACATGGCACTTAGTTGCCAGCTGGGATTAAACCCCAATACACAGCATGGACTACTTTCAGTCCACTGCACGCCAACACCCCAATCACTTTGAAAGTATATTTTCGTCCTTCCTCTTCCTCTAGAGTACCACAGCAATTACTGTTCTCTATCAGTGTGTTTAATGGCACACAGAGCAACTTCCATACAGCTAACAGAGAAAGTCTTACTAGCTTCAAGGTAGCAGTTCAGCTTTGCACCAGAACAATTTGCCCTGCACCTAGCCCATGTTTGCAAAGGAGTGCAATTGAAGACAAGCATTCTGCACAAAACAAGAGTCATTCATGTCCACAGGGAACTTGAGTACTGCTGAAAGTGGAACAACAAAGCCACTTCCCCTAGGCTGCATATCCCACCAACATCCTTTCTCAGGAAAGTCTTGGTTGGGAGACACTGTGCCATCACCAAGCACAGCTTTTTATATGTTAGCTTATAACAGACAGGAGAAAAATGTTTCTTGATCTGAAGACACAGCTTCACAGTTACCTGCTCCACAGTCAGGAACTCCAGCATACCTGGAATGGGCAGCCATCAGAGCTGCTAAGGGCGGGACTCGGCCAATGTTCCCTTCTGGGGTGAATCTGTTGCCTAAACACCTCTTACCCATCATCATCTGGGAATTGCTATAGCTAAGCAACAACTCAGGCTGGCAGTTTTAGGAGTTCCAACTATATTTAGCTGTATTTAGCCAAATGAAGAAAACCACAGCCCAGAATGAAACAAAGCAATTTATTGGTAATGGCAAAACCAGTAAACTTAAACACACATGTAAAAGGAGGCTATTTGACCAATGCTGCATACAGAAAGGAAGCTGAAACCAGCAGCTGTTTAGGTGCTAAGCAGACATTAATTCCACTGCTCTCTGCCATCCCTTACTGGAGAAGGTTGGTGAAAGAGAACGTACTCTCTCTCAGAGGGCAGTAATGATGCATGTTTAGCTGTTACACTCAAAAGGCACCTAGAAGAAGAGAGGAGGAACACGTCTCTTCTTCTGAATACGGAAGATTCCTTTGGACATTGCTTCAGTCAATGGTTGAGGTAGATGGGGTTATGTTTCCCCAGACACAGAGTCCCCATTTGCATTTCTGATTTTTAAAAATTGGTTTATATGAATTGTGCTTCACTTCTAAAAGCAGGAGATGGACCTACTAATGCAGCCATGGGCAAATACTCACAAATAAAAAGGGAAGGGAAAACACCACAATATAAAGGGAACATTACTTCACAGTTGGGGACTTAAAAACAGCATCAGGAAACAGTAGGAACGAAACAGTGGCAGATGAAACCAAGAAATATTTAAAAAGCATCAGGTTCTCCTGCTCCAAGACAAAGGATGCCAGGTACCAACTTCAACCGTTTTCAGTCCTTAGCAAATACTTCCCCAAAAATGGAGAACAAATTGTTGTCAGTGTCAAATGACTATCACCTTAGAGAGCTGACAGCAGCCTGGAGTAGCCTGTGCTTCAGGCAATTCAGGTTCAAGGGCACAGGAAAGGAGGGATGTCACAATAAGGAAGGAAGCAAATCTGCAAGTAAACTGAGAAACTGCATCGGCAGGCTGCTGGTAGGGAACAGGCTGTACAGCTGTAGGCACCAAGGTTTCTGTAGGCACTGGAGAAATGAGGTTAAAAGAGTTTTGGTTTTCCACTAAAACAGAAAGATGTCAAAAATCACTATTCTGTGCTTAAAGTGAACTATCCCATAGGCATTATTCTTTCAATCTACCAAGATTAGAGCAGGTCCTTCAATCTGCACTGGTTATCCAGTAGCCTTTGTGCTCATCTAACCATGGTTTTCAGTGCTGTCATTTTGTTCTTTATCCATAGCTTTACTTTTATCAATACGGGTCTTCCTCATCCGTGTCCTAAACAGGAAGAATGGGAGAGAGAAATTGAGTCCATATATGAACGCATGAACCGCATTATGAGTTTGACAAGATTTTGAGTCTGCTAAGCTTCTGACAAGAGCTTAAATGCTTTCCAAGATGCTGCTGTGCTTCGATAAGCCTTAGAACTTGTAGCCTATAAGCACCTGCAGCTAAATCTGTTTGACTTATCACAGACACACAGCCAAATCACCACGGTATAACCAACACGCACAGTGTGTTTTAAGAGAAGTAGCAACTAAAGCTCAAGTAAAAGACAAACCACAAAGTTGTTTCAGCCATCTCCTGAAAAAGCACCTCCAACCCCTACGAAGAAAGTGCAGTTGTTGGTCTTCAGCTACAACCAATGACACACTTTCAGATGCCCATTGTCTCATCTTTTAACCACAGTAATCATTTGATGGCGTCCACACAATCCAGCTCTGCAGCTCTCGACTTGAAAGAAACTCAAAGGTAAAGCTTTGTGACGGAGATCTCACTAACTTGCCGGCCATTTCCAGTCCAAACAGATTTTCACTGGCTTTGCAATTTTAATTATTTGGCGACACATGAAGCATGAAAAGGTACAGTACAGAGAACTCAGAAGTATTGAATCATTAAAGGGAGCAAGACAGGATGTTCTTGGTAAGCCAAGTATTTTGATATTGGAGAGCAAAGTGTCAAACAGATAATAAAATACTCAGCATGAAAGCAGCAGGATTGTAACATTCAAATGTGTCTTCTCTCAAAGGATAAGAAGACACTTTTAAACTTCTAAAACCTCCAACTGCCTGAACCGTGTGTTTCATCAAAGCGGGGCTCCCATCCTTCCCCATCTCCCCTGCAGTAAAGCAGTTGTGCCTCCCTGCCGTCCAGCACTGCACTTGCAGCAGCCTTTCCATGTCCCATGGCAACTCCCATTTTGCATAAAGCTTTTTCTGCTTTCTGCACCTCCTAAAACTCCTGCTCCCAATACTGCTGCGTTGTGACTGTTGTGTCTTATGCAGAACTGCAAATACTTCACATGCAACTTGCATAACTGCTCATTTCTTATTCTGTATCTAATGAAGCATAGAAACCATCAGCACACACTTGTCTGAAGGCTCGTGCATTCAGTACACTTGAAATCACTGGCATTATAATAGTGAATCAAGCAATGTATTTAAATCCTCCTTAACATACTTCCTGACCATGTGTAAAAGATGCAAACGTGTGTCTAAGCTAAACTGGCTCTGTAGGACATCAGGGGAAAAACAAAACCACTCTCAAGGTAGGCATATTAATGAGCTTACTCTGGAATGTGCCACAGTTAAGGCTATGGCTGCTAATGCCAGCACACAGCACTTAGAGACCCCTTTTACAAAGCAAGTACAGCACACGGCACACACATCAGTAGTTTCAGCACAAGACATCTGATTGACGGGAACTTGGCGATAGGGTAGCAAGCAGAAGACAACCATCACTTCATGAAACAAGCAAATCAAGAGCTTAGCATGACTCCCTTGTGACAAAACCAGCCTAAATAGCAAGATCTCTAAAAGAGGCAAGGTTACACACTACCATCTTCACAAGAAAGAGTGGATTGAGGGATCCATGCCTCCATTCCTCATCTCAGCACTGTCAAACCCAAACTGGTTTTGCAGAGCCTTTACAGAAACTACTCAACACAGTAGCTAGCACTTCAAGCTCTGATTCTTCATCTTCAAATAGCAGCTTTGATTTCAATAGAGACAAATGAAAAACCAACTTGGTGGATCTCAAGACAACTTCCCCTGCCAGTAACACAGCATGCGCAGCCTCTGAGAACAGCCACTGGGGACCACTTCTTTGACATCCAGAGGTGTCACGACAAGCTCTATCTGCTGCTCTCACTCCTCTTCTGAGCCCCAAATTTGATAAAAGCCAGTTATGAAAACACCAGCTTTAACTTACCACACAGTTCAGGCACCGGTCTCTGAGCCTCCCCAAGCAGGTGCCTGTTCCTGGATGTTCGGACCTGCAGAAAAACCACAGGATTAGGTTGGGCTTTTCCCAACACACATACTAAGTCCTGTGGACTGTCAATTCCAGTTCTACCACACTTCAACTCTACACAGCAAAACTAAAAAGAACAAAGAATGTCAGGTCCCTTACTCTGAAGGCAGATATGTCACTAAGTGCTAAGAAGGATGAGAGCTGCTATTTGGCAAATCTCGCAACACTAGTCAGCACATCAGATTAAAAACCCCATTCTGCAAGAACTTGTAGTACTGAATTCATTGCAAAACAGGTATGGCGCCAGCAGTAGCCACATTACCTGATTGTTCTCACTACTGAACCTTCCCAGAACAGAACCGCCTCCACTTCAGAAGGGAATTCAGCCTCCAAGGCTCATTCAGTACCTAGCATCTCTGCTCAGGCCATCAGAGGAGAATCAGTTAGCATCATTCACTTTGGTTTGTTGTTATGGGTATTTCACACCAAAAAAGCCGACATAAGCAAAGTATCTTGCTGACTTAGACTGAAATAAATCCAGTTACAGAAGTGAAAGACTGTCTAACCCTAAACTGCTTCAGTTCCATGGCCTCGCATGAAATGACACAAAAAGGGGATTTACAGCACTTAGGTTATGCTCAAACATGGGGATTTTCCAGAGCTTTCTGAAGGCTGGCCAAGTCATGCTAGCAGAGAAGTAGGTTTCAGTGACTGACCTGGAGATGCCCAGAGCTTATGGAACAAAGGACAGTGGAGAAACTGTCCTTCGGCCAGTGTCAACAAGCCAGAGTGGAAATACAGGCTTTAGGATGCAAGAGAACTTACTCATCAGACACTTCGATGGAGGATTTCTTACAGCCAGGCTTTTTTTTCTCCTTTTGCACTGCAAATTTTCTTCCCATCCTTACCAGCAGCAGAACCACCACAATGATGGAAGGGAGAAACACTAAAATGGACAGCAGCACCGCTGAAGTTAGCTGGAAGGAGAAGCCTGCAGGAAAGACAAACAGCAGCCCAGCTGTACCACTAGTCAGACACGGCTTTAAGTCTGTGGCAAATGTTCATCCAGGTTGCGAGGCTTTCAGTACAAAGCACAGAGCTGACAGATCTGAAGCAGCCTGTCACTGAATCTCCAGGATTCCTGTCACGCATCCAGCACAGTAAGGTGCTTCATTTGCAGAAAGCTACAAAGGAAGGCAGGTCACGACACAGTTCTATCAGCGTGCCTGAACTGCAAAATTGGGGCAGGTCTCACACGCAAGGCAGATGAGGAAATTAAGTAATATTAAGAACCATCACTTGTGCTGTGACTCTTATTTTTAGACCAGTATTTAACTTGTTCTACTGCTGCACTATGCAGAGAGCAGAACTGCTGCACAACTGCATGCTTTTGATTTCTTTTATCATCACAGCTCCCTCAGTCCCTTCCCTCCCCAATATATTCCATAGTTTTCAATGTCTGTGGCTCAGAAACATGGGGTGAGGCAGTTCTTGCTGAAACTCTGATGTGGAACTCCAGAGAACTTGGTTCATGCGTGATGCTCAGACTCGAAGAGCCTGACAAAGCCGCAGTGCAGCTGCGGCACCTGGATGAGGACATGTCACTGCCATGTCACTTACCTCTCTCCCTAACTACCAGAATCGTTTGGGGAATGTTATGGTACACGTCTGGAGGATTCTTCACGCTGCAGATGAATGTCCCATTGTCACTCATTGATGGGCTTTCAATAGCAATTGAAGCATCGCCATTGGCAACATTCCCAACCCAGGATATCCTGTCTTTGAACTTTCCCACTGTTGTTGGGTATGGAACAGACTGATAATGAAAAATCTAAAAGGAGGCAAAGACAACAAAACACTTGTCTAAGAAAGCAAAGAAAACTACTTTTTGGATTGTAAACACAAATGTATACATATTAAAAGTGAGAAATAACATTTCTTATACAGGGGACCTTGTCAAGTTCCTATATGATAATTCCCAGTCAGTCCCGTTTCATTAGATCTCCAATGCTTTTATCTACCAGCCTCAGCATTCTGTCACCATCACCATTCTAACCAACTTCTTCCCTTCCACAGAGCCTCAGTTGAGAAGCAAAGTGGGCTTCTTGCCTCATACAGCACAGAACATGGTGGTTCTTGAGGGTTTGCTTCTTGCACTTCTGCTCTTGCTGTCTTATCAGTAGAGGCTTAGCAGACATCACTTGATGGAAGAAGCACCCTTTTGTTCCAGATAAAAGGATACTCCTACGAGTTCAAACTCCTCAGGCAACAGAAGGCACTGCTCATCTGTAAGATGTGCATTTTCTGTTTCCACCTCGAATACAAGATTTTCAGTGAGCTTTCAGACTCAAGTTTCAAACTGCTGCTAACAAAACAGCAAGTAGAAGCCCTCAAACTTTAGAGGCTGTCACCATCACTGTCTTCAGACTGCCACCACTCACATGTTCCTGCCACTCAAAGAAATATCAGCCATAGCCTGCATGACAGAACTACAAGGGTCCAGCTGCCTTCAAGCAAGCCTCCTATCAAGTGCTTTACAGACATTCTATACGTAGCTACAGGGCACAACACAGCCCTGGTGTCAACACCCAAAATGCATCTGCTTTATCACCATTATGCTACTATGCATTGTGCAGAGTATTTTTCACCCAAAGAACACTAAAGCAATTTCACAAGGGAAAGAAGGTGACAATGAGAGTCCCAAACCCAAAGTGATGAAGCAGCACAGCAAACAGAACAAGTATTTTCAGATTCTCATTATGCATAGAGGCCTGGTCAGTCTCTCCACTAGAAAAAGAGTCCCTGTTCCACTTACAGTCTCCATCTGACCACCAGTGACGGGCCGGTACGTCCAGTCTATTGTCAGGCTCTCAGTGATGGGAAAACTGGATTTGAATGAGCATTTCAGGGCTACCTGCTCACCTACATAAGCTCGCACGCTAGCACTGGCTTTTATTTCCAGGGAAAGAGCACTGCAGACACCTGATGGAACAAGCACAAGAGACAAGGATTAGTTCCTTGTTAGAAGTGATGGTGTCCCAAAGGTATTGATGCATGTGCAGGTCAAGCAGCCTAAAGACGGAAGCACAGTGATGACTACCTCCCCATAATAACATTTAAAGAAAAGCAGGCAACTTCACTTACTTATTTCTCTATGGGATTGGAACGAGCCCAAATTACAGTATTTATCTGGAAAATACCCCTAAAAGCCTACAGATACTCAGACAGGGTGGTAAAGAGGCGAGAAATTGAATCAGCTGGCGCTCTGATGAGCTGCCAAGCGCCAGCTTTAGACTAATTCGAGGCAACTCACGCTTCTTTGGGTACCGACTGGAAGTCCCGGAATCCCGAGTGAATCTGACCATGACCTCAGCGAAGCAGAGCAGGCCAAAGGCACGGCGCTTCGAGCACAAGCAGCACGAGCCATTGAACGCTGCCTGCAGGGCCCTGCGGAGGGGCTGCGCTCCCCCCGCCGTTCTCCTGCCCCTTCCAGCGCTCCCCGCGTCGCAGCGTCCACGGCCGGGGGGACCGCGCAGCGTCGCCGGGTCCCGGAGCGCTTCGCGGCCGTACCCAGCTCCGGAACGGCCCTTCCCGGAGCTTCCGAGCCCACCACGTCCCCCCGGACCACCCTCCCTGCGAGGGCCCGCCGCTCCCGGAGCCGCCTCCCGGCTGCCCGCCGGGCCCCACCGCGATCGCATCCGATCCCGACCCACAGCCGTTACCGAGCAGCAGCAGGGCTCCCTGCGGGAGGAGGAGGCCGCCGCCCGCCCCGCCGCACCGCATCCCGGCCCCGCCGCACCGCATCCCGGCTCCGCTCTGGGCCGCAATATGGCGGCTCACCTGCGCAGCGCAGGTGAGGGCGGGGGCAGCCCAAGATGGCGGCGCTGGGTCGCCATGGCGACGGCTCGCCCCGTGCGGGGAGCGGAGGAGCGCGGCCCATGTACCGCGGCTCCCCGCGCCGACGCCGGCGAAGGGACGGGGCTCCGGCCCGCGGCCCTCCCAGGGGAGCCGGGTCTGGGTGAGCCACGGGGCTGCGTTTGGGTACTCTTCAGAGCAAAACCCCGCTCATCGGGCATCCCCCGGGTCAGTGCACATCGGTAAGGTCACCTTCTGTAGCACAATCATTGCTCTCCACCAGGCACGTTTATTGATAACACGGGAGATTGAACATGGCAACAGACAGATAATGCGGCCAGCACATTACAGGTAGCGTTATAAAGTCATAAAGATACTCTTAAAACAAACAGGCTGATGTTTTGACTTGGTGCTGTTTGAATACTGTAACAGCTCTGCAGCGGGAGCTGTGGCAGAAGGCAGCGTCCTCAGAAGCTGCAAGAAACTGACACAAAACACACACCAACGGGTAAATGTTATCCTAAACAGAAACAGCATACATTCCCAAAGCGTGACGCTTCCCATCTGAAGTGGCAAAGGGATTTAAACTACACTGTACAACTGGCTCCTCCTCACGCAGACCATGTCAAGCAGGATTTTGAGGGAAGAAAACCAGGGCAACACAGAGGCACCTTAAGGATTTCTAAGGTGAGAGCCTGCACCTTGAGCATCTCTGCTTGGCGTTCTGCTCCAATCTTGTGGCACTCTGTCAGAGCAGACCTCGCCACGTTCTGCAGGTGTGAAGATGAAGGAGAGTCCCTTGTTCACGGAGCAAGTTCCTCCTGCTTTGCTTCAATGAAGGAATGTTACAAGTGGTGTTAATGTCGTTCTCTTTCCTCGCCAGAATTTCAGGATGAGCGGGGACACCACGCTCCCAGCATGAGGCATCTGTAATTCAGCTTTGTTCGAACATCCAAAATTACAAGGTTTCTGCGGCTGCCTTAGGAGTACCTGAGAAGAAAGAACGTACGAAAACCAAAAGAGACTCCTTGCTCAGGGTTATTGTTGAAAACAAAACCAGTACAGGCGGCTGCTGACCTCAGAAACTGAGGGGGTAAAACTCAGGCTGTACTGCGGCAGCAAGGCCAGCAAATGTGGAAACAGTCTCAGGCTCCCGGTGGCAGTTTTAAACCAATAAAAAGTCAGTGAATCAAAAAGCAGACTCAAATCTGGGGAAAAGAAATGAATTCACTTTTCATCCACAAAGCCGGCACGGCGCGGAAAGCAGCAACGCTAGGGAGGAGAAATCTCTGCTACAGCTAAGAGGCAGTTCTGTCCCCACTCCCTGTTCAGCTGCCAGTGTCTCCCCGAAGGCTCCTCAGGAGCAAAGTGCGACTGTGGCCTCCATTGTTTCTGCTTATGGTAAGCACGGGCTTTTGTGAATAAAAGTGAAACACCAAAGTAAAACTGCCTTCGAAAGCCGCGGAAACACCAGGACATTAAATAGAGAACGTTTGAATGGATACCTGCAGTGTATACACCACCAAAGACCCCTAATCTTCTAATGGACTGTCTTCCTTTTCTCCTCTCGCCTTCAGATTCTCCTTTTCTTTACTGTTATAAAAGAAGAGGGGAGGAAGAAAAGAAAGCCTAAATCAGTGTCATATCCTCAGCAGCAGTCATGTTCTGAGCACACATAACAGGGTTACATGATGAGATAGTAAACCGGCTTCATGCATGGTGACCACAGTGTCACCCGCCAACCATCACTACAAGAAGATGCACCCTTGTCTGAGTGAGGAGCTACTGTGAAGAATAAGAACAGGAGGACTCCAAAGCTTGGAGGACTGCAGAGCATCCCGGGGCTCTGTTCTGACTGCACGTATGCAGACAACCATTGATAATTGAGTTGGCAGGTTTGCACTGTAGATGCTTAGCGTAGGGTCCAAGCCCAATAGTTCAGAAGAGCTACGAAGATACATTTGGCAAGCTATTCCAGAAGCCTTTCCCTCTCTCCCCCTGTCCTTACAGTTCAGTGCCTGTCACCTCGATCCTCTTCTCTTGTGCTTTCTTCCGATGGTGTCGACAGATAATCACAACTGTCACCACAATGATCATCAGAACACAAGCAGACACAATGGCCACGGCCAGGAAGTGGATTTCTGAGAAGTGCACTGCATGGAGAGAAACACATCCATGAACAAGAGGGACACACAAGAAGCAATTGGTAGGGGGCTGGGAACCTATCTCTGTGAATATAACCTTTCCTCAGGCTCCTTTTTCCCCGTATCCATTAACTACCCCCACTGCTTTCTCTTTATAATCCCTTTTCTTCCACACTTCCTCCCAAACATGGAGGAATTCTTGCTAAATTCACATGACCACCGGTGGGTTCTTGGCCTCTCACCTTTCTGCACAACTCTGAGTCGTATTTCACCAATCACCCCATTAGCATCGGGTGGGTTCTTCACCTGGCAGGTGAATGTCCCATTGTCAGTGGGCTGTAAATTCCAGATCATGATGGAAACATCATTACGCTCGATATTCCCATCCCAGGTGACTCGCTCTTTAAAGCGTCCAGCAGGCAGGTTGTAGGGCTCCTGCAGGTAATACAACACCTACAGGAAAGAGAGGGAGCTGTCATTCCAAAACACTGCGTGGGCTTTGGGATGGATGCTTGCCCATACCCACACCTGGAATTGTTGCAATCATTGGGATTACCCAGTGCTGGGCCTTGGGACGGTTTGTTTGGGCAAGTGTGCAGCCATGAAATGGACAATAATAGTCTCACTCACTAGCTCATGAGAGCCCAGGTCCTCAGGCTGGAAGTTCCAGGTCACCGACAGATGCTGGCTGATAGGGCTGCTGCTGGAAAAGGTGCATTTCAACCGCAGGTTAGTGCCATTCACAGCATTCACCTCCTTGGAAGTGTGAACTTCCATGGCTGCCACAGGCCACAGTGCTGCAGGGAAAACAGCAGGCATTAGAGATAAAGTAACTACTGTTTACGAGTAAGCTCATCACTTTTCCTTATCTGCATTTATCCTATGCAAAACCTGTCTTATCTATCCCTGTCAATGTTTAACCTGCCAGTCTCAAGCAGACAGATATAATTACTGAAGGAGATGATCCTGCATATGCAGAATCCAAGAGATCCCTGTGCTTCATGGATGTTTTCAGCTGATATGCAAGCTGCACAGCGCTGCTTTCAAGGGAGTTTGCATTCATCTGCACTGCTGGTACAGTGCTTTCCTAGCTTTGTGGCTTCGCAGTCAAGCACTTACAGACCTGGTAAGTGGTTGAGAGGACCCTAAGAAGGACTTGCCTACAGGGACAATACTTTGTTTTGGCTGGAAATGTCTCTCTTCAGGCATGAGTAAACTTGACATCTAGGAGGTGCAGTGCTGTTGTAAATGCCACTCCTCCTTAAACATGCGCTTGCTCCTGACTGGCACTAAGGATACCATACATAACTTTTCATGAGCTTGGCCTGGCCACGTTCTCACAAGTGATAGCACTCTGCTGCACTCAATTCCCCAAGCAGGTTTCTTCAGAGAAGCAGTCCCACCCTTTTAATTAGGACTGATGAACCACAATAAACAGTTGCTAGAACTTTCCTTTATACACTTTGTATTATCAGCCTGAGTGCCACGGTGAAAACTTCTCCCATTGAAGTGAGCAGTGCCTGTTAGAAGGTCAGCCCAGCTGGACAGCTACAGTCAATTATAGTCAGGCTGAGGCACTCTGCAGGAAATCCTCAAGGTAAATCTGTAAGCATGCTTTTGTCAAAGAACATCCTCTGCTAACCAAACCACCACAGCTGCCTCTTTGTAAATCAGACAGCACGGCCAACTCGATGTTACCCTGAGAGAGAGCATCAAGACACAGAAAGAAGAAAGATGCTTTTGAAGACACCTCTCACGCCTGAGCCCTACTTGTCTTCTGCCTTGCCCTGCCATTCCAGACAGGTTCATCACTGGCTGATTGGTGCTACCCACATGGTTCTTGCTTTTTCCCCCCTGCAACTGCTTTCTTTCTTGCCTGCCCACTTCAGCTCCTGAATTCAGTGGGTTAGTTTCCACAAACAACAGTGCTGCGCTACATATCTTGCTGCTGCTAAAAGGGACAGTCCTCCCTGTTCCTGACCATGTGCTCCCATGACTTTGCTTTTCCTTATTGATTAAAGTAGCTCAGCCAAAAATAATGTTTCATAATTTCCTGTCACTTTAAGGTGAGTTAACACACACACACACACACACCCCGGGTGATTCAAGCAAAAAAAAAATGTTTATCTGGGGTTGTAAAATATGGCTTCATAATAAAGAGAATCAATATAGTTCCCGTACTTGAAAATAGCTTATAACCCAAGACTTCCTTGCCAAATCATTTCTTCTCTCAAAGGAGAAAATATTTGAAATGCCAAAACATTGAAGGTGCTCACATTGAAAAACGTCTTTGGCAGAGACCTTCTCTCATCCAAAGATTCAGTGTCAAATCTTTTCATGTTAAGCTCCTTCAAAAGAACAACTGTCGGAAATGAGTTTGAAACACTTTTCCCAAGACAGGTTCCCAGACGTACCCATGTGCTGGATAATGTCGGGATGGATGGATGGATGGATAATGACACTGATGCGTTTGGGAAAGAAAGGAGGGCACAGTGTTCTTAAAATCCAGCTATAAACCACTAAAAATTCAAGCCAGGTTATTGCCAGTCTGGAGTCATTGCTGTGTAAAGGATCGAAAGCCAAGTGCTGCTTAACAGTCCCTGAGTGTCTAGTAACAAAGACAGGGTAAAAAAAAACCACCTAGGAGTAAAGTCCAGATTCCTGGGAGGAGAGAAAAAGATGTGTAACCAGAGCTCACAATGAGATCAGTGTTGTTCTTCCGCTTGAACACACTTAAACCTGTTTGTCAAAGAAACTCAATCACTTCGCGTCACTTGCAGTGAGCCCGGACCCGAAAGAATCGCAGCAATTGTCAACAGCAAGTATCTGAGAGTCCTACAAAGTCACTGCCTTAATGAGGGTGATAATTAAGGGATGAGAAGAGGAAAGTCAAGATGGCAGCTGAGGCCAGACATTACCAGGTTTCCTTACCTCGGAGCTGCACCCCAAGGAAGAGCACAGCACCCAGCCAGCTGGGGCCATGCATCAGGAAGACAAGTTCGTACTCCATGGGCAATTTGTTCCAGTTTCTCAATGATGGGATGAAAGATGAGTTCCTCAAAGCCTTCCCAGCGCAGCAGAGCAAATTCCTTTCCCTCAGCTTGGCTTGCAAAGCGAGGTGAGCGCTCTCCTGCTTGAGTCAGAGAGCACTCCCTGCCCTTGCACTGAAAGGCAAGGTGCGGCCAGCACAGCTCACCTCTGCGTGTGAAACAGGGAGACTTCCAAGGTAATGATTATTTTCTTCTGCCTCCCATATTCCCTTGCTCTTCTGTGTTGCAATCATCCCTTCTCCCAGCTTCCACCTGAAACCACTCCCCTCTTGTGGGAGGTAAATTTGCTCCCAAAAGAGGGTTTGCCTGAAGGTGTTTATAGAGAGCTCGAAGGAATGAGGGCCAGTTTGTTTGGCCAAAACGTGCAAACCACCCAAACAGACGGATCAGTGGCAGCAGTGTGGGCACACCTCCAGGGGATGGAAATGTCCTACTGAAACACAGCCTGATGCTAATTTTCCCAGCAGCGGTGCCAAGGCAGGGACCGGAAGGATGTCCCAACCTCTGGCTGTCTGAAGGGCTCCCTTCTTTCATTAACCTTCAACAACTTGTTTCAAAACCTGCTGACTCCAGCTGTTAAGAGAGCACCATGTCCTTGGCACCCTTACGAGTAACTCGAACTCTCTGATGCTCCATTTTGAAACAGAAATAAGTAAAAGATCTGACAGCAAAAGAGAGCAATGAAATAGCGTGATCAGCCGTGTCACCAAGTGGTGAGCTCCTTGGGAAGGAGCAAGAAGCCAGCTCCAGGCATCTGGAAAGGAGTCCCTTGAGATGCATGTGGCAGGCACAAAAGCACAGTGTCCTTGAGGAAGGAGGGACCCGTGGCTGGCTTTGCACTGTCTGCTTTAGACGCATACCCTGAAATCCCCACTGCTCTCACAGCCGCACAGCACAGCGCTGCCGCCTCTGTAGGCTTCCAGCAGAGAGACATGGAAAGACAGCGTGTTCCCACTCCGCCTGTGCCAGCATCCCTGCTGGAAGCAAAGCCGGAAAGGTCGCGGCGCGGAGGTCCCTGTCCGCCCCAAGGGCGAGCTCGGGTAGGGAAGCGGGGCTGGAGCCCCATCTAGTGGAGTCAGGCCCAGGAGGAGAACTGGAGTGAAAAGGCGACTCAGGTGAGCGAGTTCCCTCCTAACAGCAGCGCATGGCATCGAGGGCAGGCATCAGCTTCAGGTCAGAGGCTTGCGACACGGCGGTCGCTGTGCTTAGCCACAGCCTTCGCTGCCCTCCTCCCTGTCAGTATGTGTACAGAGGAGAGTGTGGATGAGGAGCTGCAAACACCACTCTTGAAAAGGCATAAGGCATAAATGGGGTTTATTAGAGTAAAGTAACAAAGTTGTGTCCAGATTGCGTCATCAGTGGCTAAACCCCCCAGGTTTTACAGCCTGGCACTTACAGGCTCATTTCTGTGAGCCGTACAGTGCCTCTAGGTGCTGAGCTTCTTTGAAGTGTTTCTGGTTCCTTGGTTTCCCTGCTATGTTAAGTTGCTTGCAGTAGTTTGAATGTCAGAAACACTCACTGTGAAGGGTTGTTAGGAAGGCCCTGATCGCAGATTGAATCCAGATTGTTCCTCTCTCCTGCTGCTCCAAGGGCATTCACAACAGGACTCCTGAGACTTGAACTGGGTTGGTGCAGAGCGGCCACCCCTTGCTGTCAGTGACGTTGCATGAAGACATTTTGAGCCTCCACACTTCCTGACATGGGCTCATTTTATCATACAGCATCCCGCGCCTTGGCTGCCTGCAGGTTGCACTGGAAACAGTGAGTCTCTCCGGCACTGCTTGGTTCGCAGTTCTGGGAAAACACCTTGGGCCTCTTTCTTGTAAGCGAGCCCTTGAAACGCCAATGTGTGCTTTCTTCCCTCGCAGCCTGCCTCAGTGATGCCCATCTGATGTGCTATTGAAGAGCAAGAGAAGGAGGAGCACAAGGATGAGGTTGGAGCAGTCCTTGCCTCTCCTGGGAGGACTCCTGCTGTGTGCGGGTGAGTATGGCTGGCCAATGCCCATGGGGACCAGAAGGGTGGCTGCCCGGTAAACTAGAAGGATTCTGAGGTTTTCATTTATATTCTATTCCTGCGCTTTTTTCTTAAACTGTTTTGTGATCAGGGGTAAATAACTTCGGATTCACTGTGATATCATGGGAGTGGTAGCGATATCCACTTTACCAGATTAAATTGACCGGCATTTAGAAAGCAGGACTAGAGCAAAATGCAGAGTACCTCTAAAGACTGTAACTTAAGACTACTGGTAACTATGAGAGATAAGCTTGAAAGATAATTAAAAGACACTACAATAAAACTACAGCTATTCTGCTAATGTGCCTGCAAATACCAACTGCTGTTCTTTGAGAAGACTGAAAACATTCCCTTTACCCATGGTCTGTTCTTTCTTCCACTTTAAATTCATGTTATCTAAAGATAAAAGCACCACATCACCTTCTCTCCAGGCAAGTCCTATGCCTGTGGAGTTTCAAATCTCCAGTTCTGTTGCAAGTAACTCCTATTATAAAGCAAACAGTACCTGGGGTAAAACAATGGTGAATGCATGAATCAGGTCATTCCAGTCCTTACGTTAATTTCTATCAACAAACGCCTTTAAAGCAAACACAAGTCTTACTAACACCTCCTAAAAACTGTTTCTATAATATTCCAACTCCAAAGACTTCAATGGCGCTAGCTTGTTTCCAACCGAGAGAGAAAAATCACACCCATAAACTATTTCAGTGTTAAATTGAGCACTGGGGTCCAATCCTCCAAAGAGTACAGTCTTGCAGGGGGCAGCGGCTCTTACTGCAGAGACCAGGCATGATTTTCCAGCAGTCTTTGGTCCGTGATGATAAAGCAAAATTGTGGGTTCCCAGCTTGCAGCAACCCTTTTCTAAAGTGGGTCAGCAATTACTCAATTTCCATTCTGCGTTAGGCTGTGTTAAAAATGGCTTCCAAAGGAAAAGACTTCAGTTCAAAACAACATCCTGCCTCACTTAACAGAATGCTTCTAATGCCTTTAGCACAATTATAAGAGTATAAGCAGCCCTTCCAAGCAGCTGAGTTCAGAAAAGCTATCCTTGAAGTAGGAAAGGTGCGTGATATCAGTAGCTGAACTACTTAACACCTATTATTCTTTCTTTTTGTAGCTGGCACCACAGCTCAGCAGGGTAAGTGTATTTTACCAGCATTCCTACCTATTGATGATAAAAAGGCCAGCTGTGCCTCACAGGTGAGGAATAAAAGTTAAATAGAAATACTTGAATTTTCGCTAATACAGTAGGATAGGAAAAAATCACTGTCCATTAATTGCTAGTGATCTCACTGACTTGAAAAACTGCCTGTTGTGAATGTCCCTCATTATTGCTAGTGATCCCCAAGCAGAGCCAGGCATTTTCCAACAGCAACAAACAGTAAGGTTTGATTTGTTAACGCATTATTCTCTCCTTTGCAGACGATACTGAAGCACAAGAGGGTAAGTGTATTTTAACCAACATTCTTAACTAGTTAACCCTATATAAAGGCTACAGATGCCTCACAGGTGAGGACTGAAAGGCAGTCATCACCAATCACAGCAATAAGCTATAATGAGTTGCCCTAATTACTGTTAGTGGTCTCCTGGCAGAGACCAGCAAGCATATGGATAAACAGAACAGTGGCTGGCAGGAGGCCAGGCTCCCTGACTACTCAGTATTGCAAAGAATAAGTGTAAAAACCTAAAGGAAAACATGCTTGCAGAAGACACACAGAGAGAATCTACACAGTACCTTGAAATCAAAGACTTCACAGAGCAAAGTGCCATGGTGGAATCGAGGGTGGGCAGGGAAGCCTGCTCAAAAGCCATTTGTAATGCTGGTTTCCTTTCTCCTTCGCCCGACTTCCAATAAAGGATTCCTGGTGGAGATTTCTGGAACCACAGTGACAATCACATGTCCCTTGACTGAAGGCAGCATAGCCTGGCACTCAACTGGAGCCAAAGGTATCGGCGACGCACAGAAGTATGTTATAGAGAATTACGACAGCTCTCCTGTCAGCCTGAGCTGTTCGTCAGGTCCTAAGAAGTATGACATGTACCTGAATGCCAAAGGTGAGTGAGAAAGCACTCAGTGTATGGGTTAAAGCCTGCATATTTCAGTGATGGATATTAGGAGCTATCACCAAGCAGATGAGTGAGGCCTGGGCTTTGCTTGCTGGAAAGGAAGAGGGCCCATCTCTGAACGCCCTCATCTCTCCTCCTGGCAGTGTGTGCAAACTGTGCGGAGCTGGATGCCTTGGCAGTGACAGGGATCATCAGTGCGGATCTTCTTATCACCTTCGGGGTGCTGACTCTGGTCTATTACTTCAGCAAAGACAGGAAGGGGAGAACGAGCGCTGGTGCTGGCACCCGGCCACGAGGTAAGAGCCATCTCAGGCATCTCTGCTCTCCATGATGCCTGCTAAGCACTAAATGAAGCACTTGCTTTTAACGAAGCTCTAAGCTCCTAATAACGCCATGTGAGTTGACCCATGGTATGCCTTACCCTTGGATAATCTCAGTGAAAGTCCTTCTTGCTGTGTTATATGAATTATCACCAAGGATAACTTCCCTTTGCCTTTGTTGTAGGTCAGAAGATGCAGCGTCCTCCCCCTGTTCCAAACCCAGACTATGAGGTATGGAGTACCTGCATTTTGTCTCTCTCTTTGCTGGCTGGGGAGGGATAACGGGATAGCCAGAGCTGGGAATCCACAGCATTTATGCATTTTGCTCCTTTGAAGAAGCATCCAGTCAAAACGTCGTGTTGTTTGAGGGTGTGTTAATGAGGATCCCCAAACTAACATCTCTGCTATTCCCATAGCCCATCCGGAAAGGCCAGCGGGATGTGTACGCAGGCCTGGAATCCAGGGGCTTCTGAAATTCCTGCTGATGCCAGGCTGGAAAACAGCAGCAAATGGGCTAAGTGCTTCTGCCCAGCTTGGCATTTTGGGATAAGGCAGCTACTACACAGGACAGGTATCTGCCGCCATCCGCTGTCCCACCCTGATGTGTTCTTTCCACCTTTGGTTTGACATAATGGAACAGAAACCGATGAGCACATTGGCAAGAGAAGTTTTGCTCCGTATTAAAGGACTGCAGCCTCACTCATGGGTCCTGGCCTCCTTTTCCCTCACACTTCTCTCTCTGCTCTAGTTGCATGCTCTGGTTTTCCCTCCCATTTCTGCACCCCGTGCCTCCACTTGCTCCAGCATGGGCAGCCAGTGGGCACAGAGTGGGTCCTTCTCAGACTGGCCTCCTGCTCTCATGTTCATAGCCTATCTTCGTTTTGCTGCCCAGGATTGTAACAAAAGGAACAGAGGCAGGCAGCATATTAAAAACAAAATGATGCATTTTCAGAGAAAGCCACTGCTTTGAATGAAAACACATCAGTCAAAAAGAACAGCTTTCATTAAAGAAAAGAGAAGCATTTCTACCCATACATACAAACCTACCTGTCCATCCCCCAGCCCTTCAGAGCAACAGCTCTGGAGAAGGGAAACAGCAGCAGTGATGGGGCCTGGGGGTGGCTTCACCCTTGAGTTTCAGCATGAAGAGGTAAACACCAGCAAGTTTCGTGCTGCAGATTGCTGTGCTTACCCTGCAGGATGTGGTTTCGAAGCAGCACAGCTGGGTTTACCATACAAGGCCCTAAGTACCTAGGAGGGAGAACACAAGATAGAAAGAGCACTACCCCCCAGCAGCTCTAAAACCACCCCAGGCCACATTCTCACATCTTGCCAAACATCACTGGCCCTCAGCCCAGCCACGCAGCCCATTGCCATGAATGGGATGGGATAAATTCAGAGCACTCCAGGCGCTGCCTGCGTGTACAAGGTCTACATTTTGCTTCAAGCTACACCCCAGTGCTTCTGGCATGTATGGGGCTGCATGTTTGCCCCAACCAGTGCCATCCCACGCTTCACTTATCTCAGTGGGATCAGCTCCCACCAAGTGATACCTCTCTGCCTCTGTGCTTAGCTGCACCATAGAAATAGTTCTTTGTCCTGCCTACTTTGACTAGACAAGTTGTAAACATTACCTCTGCTGGCCCTTTGATTTGGTCAGACCATACCCACCCGCTCTGCTCCAGGTTTCTGCTGCTCTTTGGGTGCAGTTAGCCACCTTTGCTCATTACTTTGAGATCTGATGCTGGTGAAAATGCTACGCACAAGGCAGTCTGCTGGACACTGACTTCATAGTCCTGCCTTATTTGATGCCACCGAGTCAGAAGCAATTCACAGCCTGGTGCTCCCTAAAGCCTGTCACCCAGGTTCTCAGAAAAGCAGGGAAACACACCTACACGTGTGTGCAACGGCAAATGGGGGGTGACCCGGTTTCTGAGGTTTCTAACTGCTAGCAGATCCTGTCTGTTAGATGCCTCCCACATTGGCCAGACCCAGACCACAGTAACCGTTTCTGCTAGAGCTGGGGAGTGGAGACTTTGCCAGAAGGAGCTGGGTTGATGTGGGGGGACCCAGTGCTGCTCAGTGGGAAAGGCTCTGAAAGTTTGCTCCACTGCATCCTGCACTCAGCACGTTGGGTCGGCTGGGGAGCCTGTCATATGGCACGCCAGTGCCTGGTCACAAAGGCCAGACAATCTGGTGGGCTGCTGAGCCTACCAAGGACACTGGAGGTGTGGGGAGCACGGACTGCCTCTGGCCTCCGCTGCCTGGCCACTTCTTCTGCCATGTGTTTTGCAAGGTCTCTGCTCCAGTTTCCATCCTCTCTGCTATGTCCATTTCCTCTGTGGGCCCCCACAAGCTCTTCTGTGAAGCAGCAGTTTGCTTCTTTGCACATGCTTCTCTCTCCTGAGCACCGAGGCAATCGTAGGCTGGCTGTGTGCCAGGGGCCTTTCAAGCCTCTGTGGTTCGGAGGCTGTGATTAGATGCTAAACCCTGCATATGCAGAGCAAACATCCCCTGTTCTCCTTCCTGGCACAGACACGAGCACCTGCCTGCACGGGCAGAGCAGCGTCCTATCAGGACAGGCAGGAGCCCTATGGCTCTGCAGGCATTCAGTGTGCGCCTTCCCCTGTGAATTCATAGTTCCCCAGGCCTCGACAGAACTGATGGAGCAGGGAGACAATGGCATAGGCTCATCTTTAATGGGAGCAATACTGAAACGCACAAGGTCATGGGAAGGGCAGGGTGCTGCAAGCAGCACGTCCCAGCAAGGAGCTGCAGGGCTCTCTAGGGAAAAACCGACGTTGTCTTCTGCCAGCAGGAAGCTTACAAAGGCAGTGCCAGGGCAGGGCACCAGTGCTGTTGGGCACTGGTGGTGGCTATGCTGCAGGATCACTCCTGGTGTGAAGGACTCACGGGCTCCAGCATCTTCCCGCTTCACTTGCGGCCCTTGGCAGGCACCAGCTGGCTGTACTGCTCATTGTCACGCTCGCCAAGGGGCTAGGAAGAAGAACAGGAGACAGGCTACAACAGTGCCTGTGCAGGCCTGGGATGGGTGGTACAGGGGATGAAGCCCACAGGCATGCACACACACACGAGTGCCCAACTTACCTGGTAGAGCTGCTCATTGGCAATCAGGTTCTGCCTGTCAGAAGCTAAATGAAGAAAGAAGATGGTCAAGGATCAGGGGAGTCATGGGCAGTGCAGTGAACACCAGCAAACAAACCCAAGCAGCTTTCAGCCCTATGCTTCTACTTCCTCTGGGAGGCTCGACTTGCAGGGAAGTCCCTGCAAAGCCTCAGATGTTCCTGTGTCACCCGTGGCTGCTCCTGGAATGCTGTTTTGGTTAACCTTCTGCATTCACTGGCTTCTCCTGGGAAGCTGAGTGGGGGCAGTAAGGATACATGGAGAGCTCACATAGATCCCTGTCCTGGGCACCCTGCTGCCTGCAGCTGGCAGCGTCTGGGCTCCATGGGCAGTGATGGGAAGTCCCTCAGTACCACGCAGCTCCTAGAGATGCCCAGGCACATCCTGCCCCCACCCGTGGGCTCCCCCCTCACCTCGTGACATGCGCCCCTTGTCCTGCCCAGTGATACAATACACAGCGACCGCCAGGAAGATGGTGGCGACGACATCTGCGACCACGATCCCCGAGATGGTGGCAGCATCCACTTCGATACAGTTCTGGCACACTGGAAGCCAAAACCACAGACAGTGAAAGCTGGGCCGCGACAGGGAGCCTGCCCCTTGGCCGTAGCCTGGGCCAGTATGAGTGCCAGGTTACGGCAGTGAATGTACAGCCCTCATGGGGACACCAAATGCAGACACATGCAGCTCGGGTGAGCAACGCAGTTCCCTCATCAGTCTGCTTGGGTGAGCGGTGCTGGCTGCAGGAGCCAGGTTTGCAACACTTACTTCGATAGTGCACCTGGAGGGGACGGCTTGTCTTTCCTTTGTCTACTCCACATGTATAGATGCCTCTGGGGTCATCGTAAATCGCACCCAAGTCCAGCTGTGTTGCGTTTTCTATCCAGTTCCCACCTTTGTACCATACGATTTGGCTGTCGCTTTTCACCTCACACTGCAGGAACACCTTCCCACTGGCTTCTTTCACGGTTACTGTCTGTCCTGCGAGAAGCAGAAGAATGGAGTGTTTCACAGGTGAGCCATCAGCCCTCACAGTGGTGCAGGGCTCAGGGATGTCATTGACGGAGATTGCTAGCGTAGGAAGCGTCACATTAGGCTGTCCTGAGCAGTGGAACAGACAAAAAGGACCCCGGAAAAAGCAGACTACCCAGTGGAAAAGTAGCCCAGTGGCTACATGAATGCAGCTCTGAGCAGGTCAGAGATCCAAATCCTCTTACAGTGAGAACGAAGTGGAATGGGGTAGCTACCCGGCCTCCATTCAGACTGTATGTGCATGACCCACGTCCTGCACACAAGACTGCATTGGTATTGAAGTACAACTGCGGCAAGAGATGAACAGAAAAGTTAAGTGTTTCCAGCAGCAGACAGGAGCTGAGCCCAAACAGGGAGGCACATACACATTACAACAGTCTGTAAACGGGGAGCAAACCCCGTCTTATTTGCCGAGTACAGAATAGAGCCTCTGTTGCTTCCGCACTTGGACCAGGCACAGAGCCCATGGCTTTGGTCTAACACTATGATACAGCCGAGCCCAACTTCTCCTGTCTGTCCCTGCAGGGCGGGTTGGAGCTATCACAGAATGGTCCATGCCATACGCAGCATGGTGCAGGGCAGGTAAAGCCCTCACTGCAGCAGCCCGCGGGCAGCGCCCCACCCCCTGGGACTCACCTCGAACACCCCAGCTGGCCCCGGCCAGGCTGGCCAGGAGCACCCAGGCACCCAGCGCCGTTCCCCTCCGCATGGCACCAAGCGGCGGCGGCTCTTTCCCCTGCTCGGAGGAGGGGACGTGGAAAGCCACCACCCGCCTTTGTCAGGTACCGGATGCCGGGGGCTGGAGCCTCCCTCCCACAGCAGCCGAAGGATGCCTGCGGTGCCCGGTGCCTGCCTCCTCACGCCGGCCAGGCAGTGACCGGGGACTGGGCGCGCTGAGCGGCGGCCGCTCCAGCATCCAGGGACCCCGCGCAGGCGGGAAGCCTCCCGCAGCAATGGTGTGCGTCCCCCCCCGCCCTGCCACGGACCCCAGCAGCCAAGGGCGTCCCTGCAGCCACGGCACCCCGCGGCAGCCGGGAGCGCGCATCATCCCCGTAACCCCGCGGCATCCCTGCACCCCCCCCCCACACCCACATCCACGCGCTCCCCAGCAGGAGCGAGAAACGCCCCGTCAAGGCTGTCGCTCGCCGGCCGCCGTAGCGCCGGCGCCGCCCCGCGTGGGCGCGGGAGCATGGCGGCGCGGGCGGGCTCGCTGGTGGCGGCCGTGCTGGCGCACTCGGGCCGCCTGGACAAGGAGGACCTGGGCACCCGCGTCGGGCGGCTGTCCCGCCGCGTGGAGGAGCTGAAGGCAGGGCCGGGAGCGGGCCGGGGGGCGCGGGGGTCCGGCGTCCCGGGCTGTGGCTGCCGCCCGCCGGCAGCGGCGGCGGCCCAACGCGCCTTGTTCCCTAGGGAGAGGTCTGCGCCATGATCAACAAGAAGTACGGCGAGTTCCTGCCCAGCGTGCAGAGCGCCGAGGAGCTCGTGTCGCAGGTGGAGGGGCTCTGCAGCAGCATCGACCTGCTGAGGGCGGGCATCGAGACCGAGGTGACAGCGCGGGCCTCGGGTAGAGCCCCTGCCAGCGCCAGCCCAAACCCGAGCGCACTGCCCCCCCCCCCCCCCCCCGCACCTTGGTGCGTTAACTGCAGTGCCCCGGACGGTGGCACTCCTGAAGAGGCTTTAGGTGACGCGGTCAGAGGTGTGTGTCGCGCCGGGCTGTTTACCGTGCAAGTAAACTGTCATTGCTTACCACGTAAGTGAACTGTCGTCAAGGGATTGGCCGCCTTCTGCTCCCTGTTGCACAGCTGGAAGTGTGTCACGTCTCCTTTCGAAAGAGAGCAGGATCGCCCTTGTATATTGCAGTACAGTGAGATGCAGCAATGGGCCAGCCTAGCGTTGGTCCTGGATGCTGTGTTGATTGGGAAGTAACTTCTGGCTCAGTTCGAGCATTCTTGCCTTTCAAATGACTCTGTTAAAGGAGCACTGAAGTCCTCTTGACTACCTTTTGACACTAAATTTCCTTACAGTACCTTATAAAACCTGTAGCATATTAAAAGGTAAACTAGCTTAAAAGTGTTTCCAGAAGATAAGGAAAAAACAGATGAGCCTTCTTCCTCCTCACCAAATTATCTAGTAACAGAAATACCTTAAATCTCATGGTGTTATCACTTTAAAGGGGAAAAGTGTCTGATAACATTTGCTTGCTGTAAATGAACTACAAAGTTTGTTATTTCAGGTTCAAGGAGATCTGAACGTCGCTGTGGCCGAGTTTACTGAGCTGAAGCAGCAGCTGGAGCGAGACACGCTGGTTCTGAGCATCCTGAAAAAGCTGCAGGAGGTGAGGAGGGGCTGTGAGAGTCATCCTCTGTGCTCCTCACTCAGTGTATGGCGTTATTCTGGGCTCTCTCCTGAATAACTGTCTGCAGCTCCCCTGCCTCTAGCCATGTTGTTTACAAAATTGCAGTCTAATAGCAGATACACAGTGACATTGGCTCTCTTTGCTTGTTGCAGTTCGATATTGCTATTAAAGAGTACAATAATGCCTTGCTGGAAAAGAAGTACGTTGCAGCAGCTCAGCATCTGGAAACGGTAATAATGCCTTCAGAAGCATATGCCTTTATGGTTATACTTTCAGTGTGTTTCACAAGGTGCTTCGTCATTAGCAGGGCAACGCTTACCCGTGTTTTCTGTTTGGGGTTTACCACCAGGCACGAAGCAGCCTCAGATTGCTGGAATCCCGCAAAGGCTTTGAGCTGAAGATCCTGAAAGCACTAGGCACCGAGCTGACAGTGCAGACACAGAACATGCTCTATCATCTGGGACAAGAGTGGCAGAAACTGGCTGTGTGGAAGCTTCCTCCTTCAAAAGGTACTCACAGTATGTTTCACTTTCTTTGCTTCACTGTTTGAAATGCCTGGTTTCAAGCACCTACAAGATAGAAAATACAGTTAGTGCTGTTGAACTAAGGTTGGTTTGATAAGCTCTTTCTGCCATTCATATAAATGAATGAGTGCGAGTGATGAGTGCCGGTGTTCTTTGGATATCACTCCTGGAGTATTTAGGTACTACCAGAGCCAGTCCAATGTAGTCCATAGATTTTAAACAGGTTTGAAGAATCATCTGCCTCATCTTGTCACATTTCTTAGAAACATTGAAGCGGAGATCAGAAGCTAATTGTAAGAATTGCACAAGTTTGTACATTGCTGTCTTCATTGAAATACAAGCTTTTCCTCTGGAAAGGAGAAAAACCTTTTCCTTTGGCTTTGACTTGAAATGGGAAGAAGAGGGGAAGGAAAGCGATGGTCACTAAACCTCATTCAGTTGCAAGGTGACTGAAATGAGATATCTGAATCATTGTAAGATTGATTCTCATTCCGTTGTCCTGCACTGTTACACAAGGGACTCTGTACCCTCTTCTGATGCTCTTTTACAAGAGCTGTGTTTCGTGGAAATGGGGAGAAGCACAATATTGCTTTAGCTGCCACCAGAGGAATGCAGTAGCTTCTCTGTTTCAGTACTGTATCACTGACCACACTCTTGACAGTAAGGTGTTGATTGTTTTTCTTTAGAAAGCAGCAGCCTGGAGTCAGTGGTGCATACAGAATTGCACTTACACACGGTGTCATCAAAAGAGGAGGAGATTGCTGGCCCCCCTGTTGCGTCCGTGCTGCAGGCATTCGCTGTCCTGGGAGAGCTGCACACCAAGCTTAAAATCTTTGGTAAGACAGACTGTGGATCCAGATGAACGTAGCTGTAGCAGCCCAGTGGGTGTGAGTTCAGACTTGTGTGAAGGATATCAAAGTCCTAGTGAAACCAAACCCAGCATTTTACCTCATTTGCTGTTCCCCAGTACAGCTAATCAAGAGAGCATTTCTCCCACGCCATGCAAAGAATCTCTGCAGCCAAAGCAGTTACGGCTTGGCCTCGCTGGAGCAAACTGCCTGCCTTCTGCTGTTGGAAAACATCTTGGTTTTTTGTTTCTCAGGCCAGCTGTTGCTGAAACACATCCTCAAGCCTCTGATTCTGTACCCGTCTCTTCAGCCATGCACAGAGGAACAGTCCGATGTGTTCATCCTACGTTTTAAGTCCGAGGAGCCTAGCTTGGATCATTCCTCTCCTATGGAGGTTTTCGACAAGATCAAGCTGATTTTTGAAGTTCTCCACAAATACCTGCTAAGTAGGTAGTTTCTACCTTTGGGGGTTAGACTGAGATCAGTGTCTTGTTCACGTAATTTGAGATGAAGCTTTCTGTAATATCTGGTTGTTAAGCATATTGAATTATGGTAAGGTCTAAGCATCTAAGCAACTTCTAATGTTACCTTGCTATGCTGTGCTCTTGGACAGCTTGGCACCTTGTCAAACCAGATGTAGGTGGTCACATGGCCAGAAACTGGCCTGGGCTTTGCTAGCATTTCATCAAACAAACACACTGGAAAGCAGGCTCAGTTCACACAAATTCGGTTGTCTTTTGGGCAGGTGGGTGATTCCACAGACCCAGCACATGCGCTTAACTCCAGTGTAAGACTATGGAGCAGTTGATGGATGCTGTTCTGACAGGGCGGATCAAATGGACTGCTGAAGGGTCTGGTCCAGGAAGCAGGTGTATTAACATCCCTTTCTGTTCTCTTAAATTCAGATGTGCCTCTTGAGCAGCCTGTGGCAGATAAAAAGGGTTGCGGAGCTACACTGGCAGAGCTGCTAGGGGACATGATATGGGAAGAATTGTCAGACTGCCTCATTCAGAACTGTCTGGTGAATTCAATCCCAACCAATAGCAGCAAACTAGAGCAGTATATAGAGGTAGGTCTCAAAATTCTTTCAGATCCATGCAGTTTCCTGGCAGGAAATACCAGGTTGCCAGCTTGAACTAAAAGGCTGAGCCAGCTTTTTCCATAGGATCGCTGAAAAGCTGTTGGGTCATTAGTGCCCTCTAAAACCTACTTTCATCTGTTGCTTTCAGCCAAGTGGAGGAGTTTGTGCCCAACTTTAATTTGATCTCTGATTTTAGGAAGCTGTATTAATTTAGAGTGTGCGTCTGCTCTTCTCAGGTGATTAAATCCACAGAGGAATTTGAAAAGGCGTTGAAGAACATGCAGTTTTTGAAAGGAGACACGACTGATTTACTGAAATACGCCCGCAATGTCAACTGCCACTTTGCTAACAAGAAGTGCCAGGATGTGATTGTGGCAGCCAGGAACCTGATGACCTCAGAAATACACAATACTGTAAAGGTGATTGTTGATGAAATACGCTTTACGTGGAAAAAGAGCTGTTGAAGAAGGTTTGTTTAGAGCAGTCAAATAGGAGGGTTTGTGTGGCACATCAGATACTCTTGAATATTCAGGGATCTTGGCAAAAAGAATGCTTCTTAAACTATTAGAAGTCTGCTCGCCTAGGCTTTGCTGGCTAGTGCCATAAGCATAAGAAATTCTAGAGGATTACTGTCAGTTGCTTCCAGGAATGCAACATGGTGTGGGCTCTTTTGTGGTTTGCAGTGTAAGCCAGGAGACTTCAAGCAGTCTTAGGGGCCTTCTGCACCTTTGTGTTTATCTTGAGTCTTAAATTTCTGTCGTTCAATGTTGTGTAGTCTTGCAGTGTCCTTTCAGCGGGCTCTAAATGATATTGCACCTCTCATCTTCCCTTAGATCACACCTGATTCCTGTGTAGCCCTGCCAAGGCTTCCTGATCCCGGGGCAGGAGATCAGTCAAAAATGTCAAAAGCTTCTGAACTTCTGCACAACGACATGGTGAACTTGGAAAATAAGACTAAACTGAGTCAGTACACATTTTCTCTGCCCACATGCCGCATCAGTTCATCAGTGGAGAAACTGATGGAGTTGGCTTATCAGACACTGTTGGAGGCTACATCCAGCACAGATCAGTGGTAAGAATTCTGTATCAGCAGATAACTCTTCGGGGTCAGATTCTTACTGCCTTTGGCAGCACCAAGCATCTGCGAATGGATTAAAAGAACTTGAAAAGAACAAAAGATACCTTAAAATTAGAATCAGCCATTTAAGTTACTCTGTTTTGGCTGGGGCGTGCATCCCTGAGCAGCTGCAGACAGGGTTCCCTGCAATACTCAGGTTAAGCAGCCTTTTGGACTGTTTCCAGGAACAGTGAGCTACACTTCACTGTATTTTAGGTATTAAAGCAGTGTAAATGTGTAGACTCCCTAGCATGCACAACGTAGTTCATGGCTTCAGTCTTTTAGTTGGGAGAAATACAGCCATAGCATTTGCTTCAGTGTTTTGTCATATGTTAACTGTCAGTTGTTTAGAAAAATCAAAACCATGAAATGATAAGGGATGGCACCCATTCTCAGGACTTCCTGCTTGCTTTTTGGGTGATAGCAAAGTGCTCCAGCTCTGTGTCTGTCAGGGCTCTTAGAGAAAACAATGAACCACATATGGTCTGCTTTAAAAACTGGAGACTACAACCCTGAAGGAGGAGCGTTGCCTAGATACTGAATGCCCTTCAGTGTACCGTGGCCTAACTATTAACCCACACCTGGTGGAGAAGGGACACTGTTCCCCTTTGTTCCTAGGGTTTCATATATCTCCCTTCTGACATGCGGTCTGAAACTTGTCTTTTCCACACTGAACTTACAAGGTCATCACAGCCTTTGTGAATTATCCAGAGTGCTGCCTTTGTTGACATTGCTGTAATTGATCCTGACAATCTATTCTTTGTGCCAGTACTTCACTACTAACAAAACCTGGTTTTGGAAAAGGTTGAGAAGGTCACTTGTGAAGCAGATGTTAATTCCACTGACAAACTAACGTGAGCCTTATTTGCCTTGTAGCTGCATACAGCTTTTCTATTCTGTACGGAACATATTCCAGCTGTTCTATGATGTAGTGCCAACTGTACCACAAGTAAGTGCCTGTGTGTGTCTGTTTTGGAGAGAGAAAAGTGCTATTGGAACAGCCCTGCTTGTCCCCAGATTAGTAAGGGCTTCCTCCAGTGGCAAGAAGTTAGTACTCTTCATCTATTTTTAAATCATACCTGCTGTGAAGTAGGGGCTTGAGAGTTTTGGAGTTGGCAGTCCTATGGCCAAGGAGATAGGTTGCAGTTCTTAAACCAGGTGTGATTGATTCCAGGCAGTTTGATTTGACCAGACGTCTGCTGCACAGATTTTTATGATGTTTTCCCTGTAAAAGAAAGGACAGCAGTGAAGACTGCAAGTGTACGGTTCTGTAAGAAACCACTGAAAAGGGCTTAGCGCTCTTTTTCTCACCAGAACTTTGCTATAACAAAGTATGTTCCCATTTGAAAATCTGCTGCTAGAAACAACGAGCATATAACACATGGTTCAAATGCCAAAGTGCCATTTCAGTAGTCATGAAACTCTTAAATGCTCTTACTCCAACTGGTGTCTTTATCAGGCATTGCCCACAGTTAGTTACCTGCAACATCTGAGACAGACCAGGAGTTTCTCCAGCGTAGGCATGACAGTTTTTTAATAGAGCTATGTCTAAGTAAATGCATTCTTCCTTTTCTCTACCTCCTTGCTGGGACAGGGAGAACCTTCAGAAATTACCCCAGCTGGCAGCTATTCACCACAACAACTGCATGTATATTGCTCACCACTTGCTCACCCTGGGACACCAGTTTCGATACCGCCTGACTAACATCCTGTGCGACGGAGCAGCTACTTTTGTAGACATGGTGCCTGGTTTTAGGAGACTTGGTAATTTTACCTTTCACTATTGAAATCTGTTGATGGATGATGTGGTAATGGATCCTGCTGTTTGTTGCTGAATGCTTTCGTGTAACTGTGGCTACTGACTCGAGCAGTGGACTGTCATTTAAGGGTCTTGGACAAGTAGCAAGGGCATTTTCTGGATTGGGAAGTCTTGACAGAGCATTGCAACTCTAAACAATATGGCTGCTTCAGGCTTGACTCTTTGAAACCCAACTCTTCTTGTCCAGCACATAGTTCCAAGACCTTGATTATCCAGTGAGATGTTTATTAATTGCTTAATTGCGTCTCCATGCTTGTTTTTGCTTCTAAAGGGATGGAGTGTTTTCTGGCCCAGATGCGAGTGCAAAAAGGAGAAATCCTGGAGAGGCTGTCAAGTGCCAGGAATTTTTCTAATATGGATGATGAGGAAAATTACTGCGCAGCTAACAAAGCAATAAGGCAGGTAAGCGAGGCAATTAGAGCCAAGTATCCCATTGGCTGTAGGCGCTGTCCTTGGGAAGGCAGAGTATGTCATCTCAGTCCTGAGAACTGTGCACTTCTCCAAGCGGTTTTCTGGCACGATTTTTTTTCCCCTGGGCTGTGAAGTTGAAGCCAGGTTCAGTCCCTCTCTGTTCGTATTATTCTGTTTATAGATCATCTACAATTTTTAATGAAAAGATCTGCTCCACTTTTGATAAACCTTAATGCAAACTGAAAATGTTGCATTCCCTTCCCCAGGAATGTCCGTTCCATGTGATAGCTGCACCCTTTGGCTTCTTTCAGACTGGTTTCTGACCATATGTAGTCACCTTATCACTTGATGTCTCTGAAAGTTCTGTTGATAACACATAGGTAACACATAGCTATTATCTTCCAGGTATTACATCAGTTGAAAAGACTGGGAAAAGTCTGGCAAGATGTCCTTCCAGTGAACGTGTACTGCAAGGCTATGGGGACCCTGCTGAACACAGCTCTCACAGAGATTGTCACTAGGATTGCTGCCCTAGAGGTAACTGCATTTGTGATCTCAAAAGAAGTTCTTTCCAAAACCAAGAGTTCCCAGGAACAGTCACCTTTAACAGAAATTATAATTGTCGTCCTGCCTCTCAGATATGTTCAAGATACCAATAACTCACATCCGGTTGAGACTTCTCGCAGCGATTCCATGACTCTGTGGTCAAGGGGAGAGTCAGGAAAGTGGCTGTGATTTTATCTTGGTTTGGATGGAGGTGTCACTCCTCTAGAAACATTTCTGCGAATGTCTCTCTTTTACTGTTTTCAGGGCACAGGAGCTAAGTGTTGTCTCAAACTCCTGTTCAGTTGTCCATCTCTAATAAAAGTCTCCATCCAGTCTCGGCACTAGGCGCTGAAATACCTGTGGCATTTCAAACTGCAGTTATTATGTGCTGAAATCTCCACAGTAGTGTGTTTTGGTGGTTGTCAGATTACCTTGGGTCGAGCACAACTGTTCTGTTGCATTTCTTAATTAAAGTATGTTTTCACAGCAAATGATAGAAGTACATTAGTGCATATGTCCTAGTTGTAGTCTACATCTAAAGAGCCTTCCCAGTGTGCGTTAGGCCAGTAAGTCCTCTTTTCCCTTAACAGCTAGTTTACAGACGCTTGCTCAGGCTGTGCCTGCCAGAAAGCTTGGCTTTCGGCGCTGGGCTGGCAATGCCTGAGCTGTTTCCTCATCACACCACCTCTGCCTCACAGTGAAGTGCTTGCTCTTGCACCAAGATACGCTGTTTAGAAGCACAGCCTTTGTTCTGGGGTGAGCACTGAGAGCTTGCTGAAATAGATACTTCTGAAATAAGTTAGATTAGTTTGAGAATATTAAACATGACGCAAGCCACTGCTTTCACCTGCACAGACACCTTTTTTCATTTCACTCATTTCTTGGCACTCCAAGAACTACCTAACTGCTGCCCTGTTAACATCTGTTCTGTTCTAGGATATCTCTGCAGAAGATGCAGATAGGTTGTACTCCCTCTGTAGGACCATGGTGGAGGAAGGGCCCCAGGTTTTCACCCCCTTACCTGAAGATGACAAAAATAAGAAGTACCAAGAGGAAGTTCCAGTCTACGTGCAGAAGTGGATGACATTCAAAGAGCTGATGATCATTTTGCAAGCCAACCTCCAAGAAATCGTGGATCAGTAGGTGTCTTCCTTTGTTCCTTTCCAGTTAGTGCGTCACCCCAGTACAAGGGAGCTGGGAAACAGTCTGACATCAGCAGGACGCTGCACTCAGGGGACTGTTCAGATGAAAGGCAGTCACTGTTAATAAGAACCAGATAACTGCTCCTGGGGCTGTTTCTTGGCTGAGCGTTTATAGTCCATTTCAAGCTTGCTCATACGTTCAGCCACGTCCTGCAAGGAAAAGGCGAATGGTAAAAAACAAGTGCCATGAGAGAGGCAACCAGAGAGTGATTGTGCATCCCCTTTGGCTTCTCCAAGTTCAGAAGTGTTTCACAGTAAGCAGCCTGGCATTTTGCCTGCTGCTTTTGATGTAAACTGTTCCTTGCTGCTACAGTCATTCCACTTGATTGGCCTCTGGTTTTTAGATGCTGTTTCTTGCTTCTTTTAACTCACAAGGGGGATTCACCTTAATTATACATGAGGATTTGCATATTTACATCTGTTACTTCAGTTGGCATGAGTTGTCAGAAGCCAGACATTCCCTGTTCATAGCTACCTCACACCTACATCCAAATGGCCAGAAAAACATACTGTCCTCAGCAGGCTCAACTGAAAGAGGTACCAGCCATGGAGAAAGCACACAGGGAAAGCAGTTCCTTTCCTGTGCCCTGCTCATTGCTGCTGTTGGAACCATGTTCGGCACCAAAGTCCTCAACTCTGTTTTCACCTGGGCATAAAACACTCTTATTTTCTCCTGTTGTTTGGGAGATGAACGGGAGTTTTGTGGGCAGGCTTTGGGCTTGTTTTGGAAAAGAAAAAGGTACAGTTTGTAACAAGTGCAAAACTCACCTCACAACCTGTTGCTTTATATACCTCGCTGAACAATTCTGGACTCAAGTTGCATAGAGCTAATAGGCTGCTAACTGGCTGGGTTTTACCTTCAGACTTACAACTGTAACGAGTGCTCAGGAGGCTTTGTTTTAACGTGACATTTCTGTGCAGTTGGGTTAAATAAAGCTCTTCTCTCCCACGTAGGTGGGCGGATGGGAAGGGACCTCTTGCAGCTGAATTCTCCGCAGCTGAAGTGAAGAGTCTGATCCGAGCCTTGTTCCAGAACACAGAGAGGAGAGCAGCAGCGCTGGCCAAAATTAAGTAACTCTGCGTTTACTCCAACACATTGCATCTTCTGATAAAGCAAGAGGAAACCGAGTCTGTCAAGTACTTTCTGGATTGGACTGTTCTTGTTTGTACTGGTATAAAAAACCCCTTAGGATTAGGTTAAGTGCTTCCCTGGGGGCTTGACTTGGGCATTTTCTAGCTCGATGTCTGCGGGGCAAAGAGGATGGCTCTGTGCATCTGGGATCAGCACATCAAAGGTGGGTTAGACAGGGACACCGACTGCTTATGCATCATCTGCCAGGCAGACAAAGTTTGGGCTTGAAGGTTCAATCTCCTGCCATGATCCCTAGACGTGTTCTGCCTAGATCCAAGTTTTGCTTCATGAGCTGCTGGGTGTATGGTCCCTGGTGAAGAAGAGCTGCTCTGTGTGATGTTCACCAGTTTCCATTCTCTAGGATTTCATTTTCCTATTAAGAGCAGCATCGGGAAATAAATCAACTCTCGTGTCCATCTCTTTGTGAGAGCAGGCACTGCTGTCAGATAGGCCTTGCATGCAAGGCGCTGTATAATATCATCTCAAGCTTGCTTACGGGCCTTGTAGAAGGATGTTTATTTCTCAATAGCGAATCTTATCTATGCAGTTTTACATCAGGGGGCACGTAGCCCCTTTGTGTCTTACCTCTTCTGCCCCTGCGAGTTACATATGAAACCCACCAAATACTAAAGTGCCAAACTTTGCTCTTTCCCACCTCAGGTGTCTCTGAAGAGCAGGCCTCAAGCATGGAAAATCAGGGGGAGGTGGGGGAGAGGAGATCCTGTTCCGAGTGAACTGTTTATCAAGCCACAGGGTTTTGCACAAGTGGCAGAATTCCTCATGGCTTCGTTTCTCATGGAAAAGATCTTAAAGCTGACTGAGAATCTTTCAATCTCACTTTACCAACTGCAGAAGCCAGTTCAGCTCCTTCCCTTCCCTTCCCGTTGTGTATGCGCTAGGCAGGTCTGGCAGCTGTTGTGTTTCAGGTAGTACATTTTCTGTCTTTTAAGTATAGAGAACTGTAAATGTATGTCGAAAAGGAGTGAAGTGTGCGCACACAGCATCATCTTTCGAGTTACAAAAGGCTGTGTTTGAGACTGAGAAAGGTACATTTCTGTTAGTTGAAAAACTCACCAAGAGCACTCATTAAGACGTGGCCTGCAGGCCAAGATGTGCCACTTGCTGCACACAAAGTGTTTCCTCCTGTGTGGTGCTAACAACGCGCTTAGGAAAGTTTCAGTCACAGAGCTTAATGTTTTAATCTGTTCCCTACTGCTGTATCCTTTCCATTTGCACTCTTGTCTGACTTAGGTTCACACTGGCAAGCATTTGTGCAGGACCCGGATCACAGCTGTCCTCCATGTTGCACCTAAGCCGTTGCAGAATGAATGCCCATTCTGCCTGCTGGGTCTGCCTGAGCACAGCCATGGCGAGGAGACCCTCCTGTTCCTGGCTTTATCTGGCATAGAGAAGGGGCAAATGCAGTCAAGTGGGCAAATAGACTGAAAGCAGCAAGGAAGGGAGATCCTGAAGCAAAACCTGACTGCTACTTAGAACTCTAGCTGCTGCTTTTCTTCTCCTCCATTTATCTAAAGGCTGAAAGTGGTCCCACAGCACTTTTGTCTCGTGGGATCCCTGCCCGTTTACACACAGCAATCCAAAAACCCCACACCTTTTGGAAAACAACACTCTCCTGTGGATTGTTCACAGGAATGTGATTTGCTATTTTCTTTAATAAACTATTTATACTGAGCCCTTTCTCGAGTGGTGTCTGGGGATTCCCTTCGGGTATAGCAACAGGATAAATTAGTCGTGGACCATTCTCCACTTGCTGCATGGAAAAGGTAAAGTTGCTCTGTGAAGTCTCTCCTTATTTCTAGTAGACCTAGTCAAAAAGATAAGGAGAAGAGAATCAGTACCGTAAAAGAGGTTGTCCTAGAGATTCATGCATTAAGGGTGAGCACAGGGGAAGAGTTAGAATTGGATGCTTGCATTGGGATTTGTCTTTGCAGCCTGCACAGCTGTAGCTGAGGCTGAACACAACTTTGCTTGCTCCGGCTTACCTCAGTGACGTGATGAATCCATGGCAGAAGCTGAGCCACGTTGGTGTAGACCCCAGGGTAGTTGGGTTCAGCGCAGCCCTGGCCCCAGCTCACGATGCCCACCAAGCGCCATGCGAATTCATCCTGGCAAACCAGGGGGCCCCCGCTGTCACCCTGCAAGACAAAGCAAGCACTAAGGAGGCAGCTCTGCCTCCTGGCAACTGGGGTGCAGCTCAGGCTGGCTTCTCCCACATGGCTTTGTTCATCAGCCGTGCAGGGAGCTGAGGTGCAGGTACAAGTAGTGCTTGGCCTCCCTGCAAGGTCTGCATTTTCCTTCTAGAAAGGTAAGTTAAATCTCAGCCTGACACTGATGCACCAGAGCACTGCGGGCTCCACACTGCACCCCACTCAAGACTGTTTACTGCAGCCTATTGCCGCAAATCCCAGCGCTTACTGGTTCCTAACAGAGACATACAACATATCCATCCTCTCCACACCCACTATGCGTGCCCTGCGTGCATCATTTGCTCCCTCCTGTTACCTGGCACGCATCTATGCTCCCATGCAGATAGCCGGCACACAGCATCCTGGCAGTGAGCTCGCCCGCATACATGCACGAACTATTGCACCTCTTGGTACCGATCAATGGAACGAGTGCTTCCTTCAAGGTCTTGGCAACCTGGGCTGGAGAGGGAGAAAGAAAAGACAAGAGGGAAACTACAACACCTGCAGGGAGCAAGGGGGGCTCTAACAGAAGTTAGAAGATGGGGAAAATGGGGCTTAAACTTTATGGGTTTAAACACGGCCAGGCCCTCCCCAGGGATATGGCTACGGGGTGAGAGCTGCTGGAGCAAGGGTGGGATGAACACAGGAGGTGGCATTTGCAAGATTACATGCAGCATGGAAGGGGATGGACAGGGACCAGCGGGGAGCAAGGGGAAAGCCTCTGGTCAGAACTGAGCAGTGGGAATAAGATGGGAACTTACCGTGGCCTGGTCTGGTGTAACCCCAGCCAGAGACCCAGCACTGCGTGCCCTGGAAGAGGTCCTGGTGCGAGGGTGGCAGACACACAGCACGGATGGCATCTGCTAGGAAGGTGACAAGGTAAGTGCCAGGCCGGCAGGGACAGCTTCATGTGGAGCTATCAGCCTGGCACGTTGAGGTGAAAGGCTCTCGGATCAGGTGCTCCCAGACCAGCTCCCAGAGCCACCTTCCCAGCGATTCGCAGCTCTGGCGTAGTTTTAAACACCGTGTTGCTGTGCATTCTGCCTCCCAGGTGCCAGGCTGGGTATCCTAACCGGGCTGCTCCGAAATAGCACCTTCAGAGGAAGCTGGGGTTTGGCCATCTCTTAACTGTGGGATAAGACGGACAACTCCAGAGATGGGAGAAGGACACACCAGCATCATGGCAGCCCATTACCTGAGAAATTCAAGGGCACTTGGAGCTTCATCAGAGCAATGTCGTAGTCAAGGCTGTTGTCGTTATAAAGCGGGTGGTGAATTATTTTCCTTACTGACACCCCGTCCTCCTGCTTGATGGAGCCGTGGTTGATCACGCCAGCAAAAACCAACCAGGCAGAGGTCTGAAGCCGCCTGTAACTGAGCAGAAACACCGCGTGCCTCTTACCGTAGGGCAGCAAGCTCCAAGGCCTGGGTAAGAGCAGACACTCAGCACCCCTGAGGCTGGGCAGAGGAGGTACCTGTGCACGCAGTGAGCTGCTGTGATGATCCATTCACGGGCCAGCACGGATCCTCCGCAGCGGTGCTGGGAGCCGTGGTACACACTGACCTGCCAGGGCCAGCGCCCGGGGGGCACATCCGCGCCCCCGACCACCCGAGCAGCGCCGGGGTGCAGCCCACACTCTGTAAGGGAGATGGGGAGCATGTGATAGACAAAGCCCGGGGCCCAGACCCTCACAACATAGGAGGGGAATGGGGTGCTCACCTGAGCACTGCAGAGCCACAATTCGACCTGATTCACAGCTGCTCCTGTAGGAGAATACGCCTCTGGGCACAGTGCACGTGGACCAAACCCCCTGGTGCCCCAGGGAGCTCCAGGGCAGCTGTCCCAGTCCCCAAGGGGGTTGTTCCCGCACACCCCCAGTTCAGTTTCCTATACTCCGGTTCAGCCTCATCAGCAAACTGTTTCCCCCAGAGCTGCCCTTACCTGACCTGCCACAGGTCTTCCAGGCTGCCTTCCTGGTGGGCTCTCACCTGAACAAACTCCCGTGTGTCATTCACCGTGACATCCATCAGGTTCACTCCTTTCTGATGGGTCATTCTGCAGAAGCGACAGTAATTAGTCCCAGGAAAGGGCTGGGGACCTGCTAGGGGGATCAGGGTGATAACGCAGCCATAGGAACAACAGTCCGCTGCCCCGCTGCTCTGGCAGGAAAGATCTGCAGCTCTTCCCCGCGCCAGCCTGAGCCCTGCTTTCCGCCCTGCATCAGCCCTGGTTAACCTCCCCGCCTCCTCTGCCAAGCTCATCCCCTTGAACCAGGGTGAACAGGGGTGGAAGTGGCGCCGCTGCGATGCCCACCTGAGATACCCGAGCTGCTGGCACAGCAGGGTGCCCAGGGAGAGACTCCAGTGCTCATGGCATGCCAGGAGCCAGCCGGGATGGCCTTCCACCCGCGCTTCCAGCAAGGAGTTTGCCATGTTTATTCTGAAAGACACTGAAGCCATGCCACGAAAGACAGTCTGCGAGCGGATTAAAGACAGTCCAGCGCAGTGGATGCACATCTAATGGAAAACAAGCAAACAAAAAACCCGACACCAAACCAAAAAATCGCAGCAAAAAGCTTTCTGGAGCCATTGGAAACTATACAGAACCAATTCACACGTTCTCAGTGCCCGTGTGGCAGCTCGGAGTCCAGCAAAAGAGTTGCCTTTTCTCTAGCATCCCTCCATGCAATGAAGCTGCAATGCTGGGGAATGCAGCAGGGCTTAAAAGCAAAGCAAATCAATCACAAAACACAGTGAAAGAAGCTCGTGGATCAGCAGGAGATACCTGACAATAAAGAGCGTATTTTCTGTCCTTGCCAGCCCTGGCAGGCACCGTCCTGCACGCTGCTCCCCTCTCCCCATCCTGTGTAGCAGCGTGCAGAGATGCAAACCTCTACTGTGAGCCCCCTGGACCACGGGGTCTTCCTCTTCACCATCACTGCACACTGGGATCGCATCTGACTCCTGCAGCAGGGTGAAGCCATGGTCTGGCTGAGACTTCTTCAGGTGTTTCACTTCGGGAAACAGAACAGGGAGAAGGACTCAGCCCGGGCAGCATCCGAAGACGCACAACACTGGCCATGACCCTGCGCTACGCTCTGGAAGAGCTGCTGAGCATCTCCGGCCTGCTGCTGGGACCACAGCCACATTTCCCCATCCCCATCCCCAGCTCACCAACCAAGGAGCTCCCACCACCACTTCGGGGGCAGGGCTCTGGCTGCAGGAGGAGGCTGCCCTGAAGAAGACACTGACCTAAAAGCCACGCTCCAGCCGCTGTCCCCATCAGCAGCCCGGTGACCACAAGCAGCAGGAACAGCCTCCTGATGGTGCAAAGAGTCCGCAGAGGTGCACGAGCAGAACCTTTCAGAGACAGCGATGGAGACGGGATTAGCACGGCCTCGCCTGCCTCTCACAGCACTATCAAGCCCCTGGGATGTCATACACCCGTTTCCAGGAATTGCCCGGTCCTTTCCCTGCGACAGGAAGAGGTGAGCTGAGGCCATGGGTTCTGCAGGAGATCGAGACTCCGAGGGCCTCCCTGCTCCCAAAGCCCATAAATGCTCACCCACCGTGCCCCAGAGAGGCCTCTGTCCTCCTCTCTTCCCTCCTTGCCTCAGCCGCAGGGCTCTTCCAGCTTTGCACAGCATCCTCAGCAGGAAGTGGGCCGTCAGGAAACTGCTCTGCTGAGGCCGGGCTCTAGGGAAAGGAGCAGAGTCCTGGCTTGGGGCTCAGCAGCAGAGCCCAGCTCTCACGGAAGGGCGCGAGCCACAAGCCACGACCCCGCTGCCCACGCTGGCTGCCGCAGGCTGCCAAGGCGAGGGAGCCTTTCCCACCATGATAGCCGGGAGCAAGCCCAGCGCACGGGTCTCATCCAAGCAGCTCAGGTTCCCCACTGCACGCTCCAGCACAGCGCTGCGCAGGCGCCCCGCACAGCAGCCACAATGGAGGGACCCTGTTCCAGGCCCCTCTCCTGCCCCCCCCATCCCTCTGCTCCCAGGAATACGCTGCTCGAGCTGGGGAGCTGAGGAACAAAACATCCTAAGCTGGGAGAAGATGAGAAGGGACAGATTTCAGTCTCTCAAAACCAGAAGGTGGTTGGAGCACATGTAAATCGCTGTCGCATAGAAGAAAGGCTTTTGTTATTTACACGCTTCATCCCTGAGAGATGCAACCGATGGTTTGTTGCTCAAAATATCAATGAATTTTTAATGCTATTTGCTCCAGGAAATTCCCATGAATATTTCATGGTAGCCCCGTCTCGCAGGTTCAGGCTGTTGACGAAGAGCATCGCATGTGTTGTGCCACAAATCCAAGCTGTGCCGAGCAGCAGGGACGCCTGTCTGCTCCTGGAGAGCAAACGCAGTGCCACAGGAGCTGCATGCTGCAACGCTGCTCAAGATCTGTGCTGAGGTGTGGGTTACCATGCCCTGAGTCAGGCTCCTTTGACAGCCTGGTGCCTTGCAACCACCCCGTATCTCATTGTCCAGGAAGCCAAGAGGCAATGGACAAGGCTGCAAAGATCCCCCCAGATCATCACCTCGGCTCAGCAGCCTGAGCCATGGCTGGGCTGTACCTGGTGGCACCTGGAGCATCTCCTCAGCGTACAGAGGACTGTAGATGGTGCTGGAGGACCAGGGAGCACCAGCGAGGCAAGAGCGGAGGTGTGCAGAAGCCGGTCTCAGAAATGGCACCTGCCCAAGGTCTCTGCAGGACCAGTTCAGGCCATCTCCTCGCTGAGCATCCTGTGCCTCGGTAAGCTGACCTTTGCCGAAGCTAAATGAAGATGCAGGCTGTGAGCAGCCAGCGAAATGCGAACGCCTTCACTGCAGGCAACAAAACACAAAGCAAGGATCAGCCCATGCAAGGAAAATGATAAACCAGCAGCTTCCCAAAACCTACATCAGCAGCAGGTAAAAAAGACGACACATCAGTCAGTCTGTACCACCTCACCACTGAGTCATGCGCATTTTTTCCCTCTGAAAACTCATTAAAAGAAGATCAATATTTCTATCCATTCTGCTGCCTGCAAGAAGAAAAGAGTGACTAAAATGAGAGCGCTTTCAAAATGAAACCCTGACACCGCGACGTAACGGGTAGGAAGGAGAAGAGCATCGTGGCTTTTTCCTCCTGGTTCCCGTCATTTTTCTGTGGTTCTGTAGAAAAACAGAGCACAAAAGCAGCAGAAGTGATTACAGACACTGACAGCTGCTGAAATGCCCCTGGGTTACGTGAATGCCTGACAGGTAGCAGAGACACTGTGAAGCGTAAGACATTGCCTCTGTCGTTTTTCTGACTTATTCCCATTGAAAGAGACTTCCCTTTCCCACCTGAGAATAGCGAGCAGAGCACAGCTGCAGAGCAGCAAGCCAGATGTTAGCTCATGCTGCCGCAACACCAACGATGACAGTCAGCTATACACAGCAGGAAGAGCTGGCCAACGGTTTGTCAAGTGACTGACTTAGAACTCGTGCGAAACCAAGCAAAAATTCTCTGCAGTTACTCAGTTCTGCTGAGGTTAACAAGAAAGGGTCACTCACGGGCACATAAAGCCGCACACTTAAACCTGACCCACATGCATTCTTCTCCAGCTCAGCTCAGCTGCTGCCGGGCACTTCCAAGCTGGGATATGAACCTAGAACAAGCCCAGAGGTTGGCTCTTCAAGCCAGCAACTGGTCACCAGGTGCCCTGCTACACAGGTCTCACAGCCTGCTGTCCCAACAGCAATCTGTTACCCAGCCACAGAGGTGCCTGGGAAAAGGGGCTGCCCGGATGCTGCAGCCCTTGGGCTCTACTGGGTATGGATTGCCACTGCTGCCTGTGGTTGAGCGGTAGCATCACAAACTGCCCCTTGTGTTCTGTGCAGGACTAACGAGTCAAGAACCCGTCTCCTCCCAACGAGGTTTCATCCTGGGTGAATTTTAACCCTAACTGCCCAAAACCTGGAGATCTCCAAGCAGCTTTAGCAGCCAGTTGCTGAATATTGTTTACTTGAATTTGCCATTTCAGCCTGTGCTGATAGCTCCGTCCTTTCCCATACAAAAGCTGAGTTCTTCCTTTGGGATTTAGACAGCAGTGCTAAGAGGGAAAAAAGCCAAACCCACACAAAACCGAGTTTCACTCATCAGGATTTAAAGCACCCCTCTCACTGCCACAGGTTCTGCCTCTTGTCTCAAGGAGGTGTTTTAAACCCCTTCCTGCAGCCCCTGAGCGCTCCCATTCAGACTGCCACAGCCGGGCAGCCCTGCTACGAGCGGAGCAGTACTTCAGTTTTAATTAGGGCTGGGAGCTCCCAGCAATATCTGCTGGATTCAGTGCCTCAGACTGCAGCCAAGCTCAAGTGTCTGTTGCTTACCAGGTGCCTTCTGAAACACAATATGCGAGCTCCTGCTCCGTGCTCCGAGGGAGATCCGGCATTTAAGTTCTTACATATGAAGCGCAAAGTGTGAAGTTGCAGACTGCCAATGCAAAACCCTGGAAGCCTGGAAAAGCTCAGTACTTATCCCAGAGGAGCTCGGGAAGAGAAGGCCCAATAAAAAGCAGCCAAGGAAACATCAAGCAAGGCAGGATTCATTTCACCTAGAATGAAATCGCATCCAATCTCAGAGCCTGCTAAAGCAGAAAGCTGGGCAATAGCTGGGGGCAGGGAGCCGAGGAGGGCAGTAAATGAGAAACGATCACTTATTTAATCCAGGAGCTGGATTTCACAGCGTTTTCCTGCCTGTTCCATCTGCTTGGGAGAAAAAGTGGCATTAAGCTGTGAGCTCCCACCTTGGCCTAAACAGGCCGTGCCCAGAGCTCTCCAGGGCTCTCCCTGTAGAGAGGGAGCAGGCAACGTGGCTCCCACCTCAGAGCATCACTTTGCCGGAGCCTTTTGCCCTCTGTTGGATTATTCCCTTCCTTACCTCATTTCTTCTCCTTCTCCCTTTAGTCTCCTGTCTAATAAAAGCGCTTCTGTGCAAGATAAGGCAGCTGCTGTATGCCTGTAATGAGAGAAATGGCCAAAAGCAACAGCCGAAAACCTGCCTCATCCTGGCAGCAGCCTGCCAAACCTCATCATGGATAACGAGCCCTGGATGTCAGGACCGCCTTTTGCCAGCAGTGACCCTGTGCTCGAAAAAAATGCAATTAATAACACCCTCCAAAGGGCATCCCCACCCTCCCACCCCACAAGTGCTTCCTAAGCCTTTTTCACCACTATCTGCCCGTCCTGATCCCCTTTTACTCCCAGGTGGTATCTCTGGAAGGAGGGCAAAGCAGCCTTGCCCTAGACCTGCTATTGCAGTTATGGCAGTGTTTCATCTGAGGCTTTCAAAACTCATGTCACCATGAGAAATAACACCTGCCAGATGAGAGCTGAACAACCCTCCCTCTTACCTTGCATCTTGTTTCACAAGAGGCTGATAAGCCAAACCTCATAGTGGGAAACTATTCCCTAAGACTTTTTAACCTCAGGCAGTGGGCTGTAGCGACACGAAGGAAGATAGCTTATACCCTGTATGCGTTTACCCTGTTTAATGGATCCGCACTGTCTTTCCACATTTCATATAAACCGACAATCCTATTTGGACACTTCCACTGGAGTAAAAGATTGTTACTTTAAACTTGACACATTGCCACCATATTGCTCATGGTAATGGTTTCTTTCATATCCTCTATTCTTGAAGTGATCATCCCAAGGACAGTGAATAGTCCTGCACAGCATAAATCGCGAAGCACCCGCTCTGCACCACGGCTCTGCTCTGAAACCTCAGCCGGAAGCCCAGAGGTTGCCTCCCCAAATGTCAGGTTAGCCTGTCCTTACCTGTCTGGATGGACAGCCCCTGCCCCGAGCAGGCAGGTTCACTCGGAGTGAAGCAGCCTGTCCTTCATTTACATTCATCAATTGGCAACCACCCACTCTCAGTCTCTCCCTTACACCAGGACCAAGCCGTGAGCAGCATCCCCGCCGCAGCCCGTCCTGGGATACCAGCAGCTCTCATCCTGGGGGCAGCACAGCATGGATTTGCGTGAAGCTGGACCCTGCTCTGTTCCAGCCTCTCTCCCAAGGCAATTTGCTATGTAATGATTAGAGCTGAGAAGGCAATTTCAGGAAAACCAGTTTCTCTGTACAAGGAATTGAATAAAGGAACCACCATAATAACCCGATAGAATCACCTATTTAGAGAGCAGCTGGCACCACATGAAGCAGAGGCAATTTAGAGGCAATTTTCTGCAGAGACTGCACTGCCTTCCCCAGGTCTGGGGCATGGGCAGAGGCCGTGCCTTGCATGATGAGGAAACCGAAGGCTCTTGCTCCAGCTCAGCAAATATCAAGACTTCTAATGGAAAGGGTGAGGACTCCTCCTTCACCACCCTCCCAGGTTCCCACATCTTAGGGAGCAAGAGGTCTTGTGGCTGTCATTTCCTCAGACACCCTGTGCTTCCCACATCAGATCAGACATCCTGCTGGTTATAAAGCAACAGGCCAGAGACTGAGCTAAATTAGAGCTTGGAAAAGCACTCTGACAGCATAGAAATGCAATAAGCCTGCAAGTTCGGCAGCCTGTTTCTATCTCTTGCAGAGAGAAACGTGCTCTGACTCCACTGGATGCTGTAATTATAAGAAGAAATGGGAAAGTCTTAAGGCTAACCTTGAACGGGACATTTGCATCTCCTGTACTGCCATCCTCACAGGTGACTTGTAAAAGATGCTGTTCGATCCGCACGGCTTTGTGCCTCTTCAGAGGCCGGGCACTCAGAAGAGGCAGGGCTCTGGTTTCTCATCAATCACCTAGGAAATGTAGAGTTTAAAGACATCAGGGATAAAACAGTTTCGTTAGCTGTATCACATTCCAGCGCAAAGAGATCCTGAGGGATTTCTTCTCGGAGATGACTCAAGGAAGAGCAATTGTTAAGGAGCAATTAATATCATGTTCGTTCTTTTCCGTTCCAAACACAGTTCATTTTGTCACTTTGCCGGCTGACTCTTTGCCCTTGCAAGTTGCTGAGGATCTACTAAATTCCAGGCAGGGAAGAGGGAAAGACACCTTCAGGAGTCTCGATGGCATTTCTCCCTCAGTTGTTCCCATAGACGCTGCAGTAAATCACAGCCTTAATACATCCCCAGGGAACTTACCCCATGGGCAGGCAGTCGGCGCGTGGGACAGTGTCTGGGACATGGAACAAACCCTGCAGCACTCTTCCGTTGGCTGATCCTTGCATGATGAACACTACAGGACCAGGAGGACAGCACAGCGTAGACAGCCCTGTCAATAGGACCCCTGTCCCTCAGACCACGGCTAAAAGAGCCTGTGCCCAGTTTGCCTCACCGAGGCACAAGGGGAATGCTCTCTTGCAGTCCCTTACCAACATCACAACACCTTCCATTTGGAAGCTGCAGCCATTTGCCACTGAAGATGGCACAGAGGGGACCAGAGGAGCCCTGGCAGAGACAAGCAGTGACCCAGGCTGGCCTCGCGTCCCAGCCAGCAGCTGCAGACAGGCAGCCTGCCACGCGTGCTGTTAAATACGGTGCCCACTTGCTCTCCTCTGGCAGCTCAGATGAAGTCACTGCCTGATGTAATGAGTGAGAGTGGCTGAGGGGCTGCCAGGTCTCGCCTGCTGCAGCACAGCATCACCGCCTCGCTTGCAGCAGGGAGCTGAACCTGTTTAGTCCAACAACAAAACCAAACCAACCCAAGCCACCAGAAAACACCCAACTCTGAGGTTTTCAGCAATTTCATAGGCTTTGGCCTGAAGTACACCAGGAAAAAGTACAAGTGATGCTCACATCCTGCCCTGACAGGGTTTGCAGGAAGCTACTGAAGAGGAAACCCAGATGTGTAAGTAATAAACCCTGTCACACGATGGCACTAAGAGCCATGAGGGAGCAGGATGGGGTTGTGCAGTTGGACATGTGCTACTATCCCATGAGAGGACAGCTAAACCACCACATATACTTACCTGGATCCTAAAAACATCCTTAAAAACACTGTCTGCTGGTACTAGGATTGCATACACATGCATCTATACACACACATATACATATCCCATGCATGCTGGCTCTTGGGATCCTGCAGAACCAGTTTCAACCTGCCTGCATGGCATATTCACATGATTTGGGAATGCTGAGAACACCCTTCCCCCTTTATCAGATATCATCTTTACATCCTTAGGTTTCTGACTCCAGCCTGGCAAGCAGCAGCACAGCCTTAGAGTTCTGGTGGCTCATAATATCCTAATTTTCTTCTCACATACACTTTATACTGGAGTCTACTTGCACCAGCATCGCCTCTTCTTTCAAGCAGCTTTTCCTCTCTATGGAGTTTGCTCTTCTCCTAGTCCTAAATGCATTTATAACCTGCAAGTCCTCCCAGCCTTCATTACACTCATAAACAGGTTACATGAGCCTTAGGGGAGATTATTCTCCACCCACCCCCTCTACCTGCCTTCTTTTCCAGGTCAAACCCATTGTCCTTCAGTGTGAACGATCCATCATTGCAAGGAGGTTTCAAGGCTGTCAACATCTTCTGCCTCTCCTTGCTGGCTACAACTTTTCACAGCCCATTGTGCTTCTGTTCCTACCCAGAGAGCCCTCACTTACTAAATACATCATCTTCTCTTTTCTCCAACCAAAATTATCTCTACATTTGATCAGGATTTGTAAATAGCTTAATTTCGTCCAAAAGCTCCATTGTTCGGGGAGGTGAAGGAGTATTTAGCATCCGTTTAAATCACTTATCCTGGCTCCATTTTCTCTGCTGTTGCTTTAACGGTGGGAGTGATGCCCTTCTCCAGTTTGAGAGTGCAGTAATCTGGTAAATTGTATCCCTGGACTCCGACACCATATGTTAAACCTGCTTTGAAAACTCTCCTTTTGGGCCAGATTTGTTCCGTGCAATTACACAGCTACTAACTCTATAGTCCTTCAGAGCCCAGCCCTAACCAGCACGTTCATTTTTCCACAGTGGTTCTCGGGTGCGAATTTCCACCCTTTTCTTTCCACAGGAAGTTCATCCCCAGCAGAAAGATCATGAAAAAGCTTTAAAGAATGAGCACAAAAGGGAACAAACTTGCTTTGGGACTAGGGGAAAATGGTAGATGCAGGGGACAGCCTCTGGCCCAGCAGCGTTACATTTCTCTATGGGCTGCTGCTTTTGTTCGGTGCCCAAGTGCAGAAAAGGGGCACAAAGACTCAGTGGATCTCTGTTCACCTCTTCCCCCTTTCTTTCTCAAGCTGATGATTCCTACAGGGCCAATTGCTCTGCACGTTTGTAGGCTGCAGCTGATTAAATATCAGTGCAAGAGATGTTGCAGCTCAGTGTCTCCAGGCTGAAGTTCCCTTTGCCAAATAACTGGATTTTAATTAACACAACTCATTTCTCCAGCTCCCAGAAATGTGGACCATCATACCAATAAGCAGATTTTAGTCTTTTCTAAACAATCCCATCATGAATGACTCTTCCCGTTCCTCCTTTCTTTCCTCTGTTTTGTTGCTGTGCAAAGCACGATGCGCCTTTGTAGCAAAGCCACCCCATGAAGCTGCAGGAGCAGGAAGAGGGGCTCAAGCACACAGTGAATCAGACCTACTGAAAGTGAAGGAGGAAAAGGTAAGGATGATGCTTTCAGTGACCACTTACAGCGCAGGAGATGCTCATCCCTGCAGCCTGAAGGTGCTCCCAAAGCAGGGTGCCGGGAAGCCTGACTCAGCCGCTCAGGCAGATACTCTCTGCACCCCACATGCTCTCCTCCTGCAGGGAACTCCGCTGCCTGCACAAATCCAGCAGCAAAGCATCCGCCTGACCTGCAGAGCCCTCAGCCTGCTGCCACAGTCTTCCACCCCATTAGCTCCTCTCTTCCCCAAGGGGCATGAAAGAGGCAAGGGTCAGCAAGATCTTAATCAGCCGTCAGAGCTTGCAGTTCCAGCAGATGTTTTTACTGATCCCTGGTCCCTGCTCTCCTGCCTCCTGTTCTGTTCCAGGGATGCTTCTACCAGGATGTCATCCCAACAGTCTGCATTAGTAAAACAAGTGTTGTTGCTGATTTCCTCTACGAATAGCTCCCTAAAAGGTGCCCGTTTGAAATGCAGCATCTCTAAGGCAGACAGCTATCATTGCCCATTTGCGGAACAGGCTTGTACCCACCTTGGCCTTTGCAGCATCCACAAAGGCTAGTGGTGCTCCCTGCTGTGTCTGCAGGACACAGCGTGAAAAATCTCTCTCTGCTCTGCCCTTCAGCTCCCAGAGGGGTCATTGAAGTCCAGAATTTTCCATTTCTGGTTCTTTCTAACCGAGGAGAGAAGTGTTGCATTTGCAGAATGTTTTTGCATCAACTGCTTCCCTGGGGATACATCCTTGGCAGGGCTTTGGGTCTAGAAGGTATAAAATCTAGTCGCAATCGAGGTCCTGCCAGAAAGTTATCCACCTGTGAAGATATATGGGCCTCCCAGCTCTCATTAGAGCCTGCTAAGAACCTGATAAAATTAACTCCGTGCACCCAAGGGAAGCTTTCACCTTTTCTGCAGTTAACTTGACAGTATTCTATGTAAACGTGTCATTGTTCAGCTCAGCAGCTTCTCACTCAGCAAGAAAAAGGTGTATCCAGTAGTAGGTGGGTATTGCTGCCTGCCTTGCCTTGCAAGATGTTTGAATTAGAGCCCACTAAAACAGACTTTCTTAGGAGGGAGATAAAAAATAAACTCATTAAATAGAAATAAAGTGCCAACCAGCAGCATCGTTTTTCCCATACTCGCTTCCAGGCTGCAAGCTCAACATTCACTTCTTCCCCTTCACAACAGAGGGACACAAAATCGTGGCCAGCGCTGTTAACCAAAACCCTGAAGCTCATTCATCCGGCCTATTTCTTAATCCACATTATGGCATCGAATGAACTAATTATACATTTTAATTAACTGTAATCACAGTCCCTACTTGTGTAGATAAACATGCTGACTGTGATTACAGAATTATGAAAAGCTGTTATGAAATATAGATTTAGCTTGAGAAAACCGCTTCAGAGAGCTTCTACCCAGGTTCAACCCACGCAGCATCAGTCAAGCCAGAACACACGAGATACCCCCCCAACTAAGAACTGGTCCGAGCGGCTTGGAGGGAAGAAGTAGCAAGGATGAGCACAGAAAGATCTTGCTATGATCTCTGCTCTTCTGGCAGCACCAGCAGGGTCCGGTGTGAACCCAGGAGCATCACTGGGAAAACCCGGGAAAACTTTGGAGTGACAGAATGAAGCGCGTGAATCCGCTTGCCAAGCCAGGTTCATCCAGGAGCCACAGGGACAAACTAAGTCCCGCTCCAGAGAGCGCTGAGAGGTGTTTATATAAACACTGCTGCGGCGCTGGAATGGTGAGTGTGGAAAAGGAGCATGCCTCACGCAGGGCTGCAGAGGCAAAATGCCTCTCAAACCCTACAGCATGGCCAAGCGCTGTGAATTCCAGTCAGGCACGGCAAGCCCCAAGGGAGAACACAGGGCTGCAGAAGCTCTCAGCCCTGGCACTCTTGTCTGTTCACATCCCCATGACTCCCATCCCAGCAGGGATCCGCGTGCCCACCTGGAGCTGGTCCGCATTTCTCCAGGCTGCAAAGTGAGAAGTGCCCCATGCCTCTAGACACAGACATGACCTCACCCTTACTCCTCCCGTGCTGAAGTGGAGTTTGTGCTCCCTCATCTACGTGAGATAGGGGTAGTCGGATACAGGCGGCAAATACTAGCAATAAACTACAGCCCCGGATAAGCAATAAGCAACTTTCCCTCCCCGACTCCCCTGGTACCAAACATGTTCATCACAGTCAGAAGAATCTTTGGGGGGGGGGGGGAATGGGAGGAAACACACCCCACCCCCGTTCACTCTGCATCTTCGCTTTATCACTATGAGCACCGGAGCCAACACAACACAAAGCCCCAGTCCAGACAACACGCCCTCAGCATTTCTCCCAGGAAAGTGTCGTTATTGTTATGGCATAAATAGCACAAGTGTAGAAAAACGGGCTATTATTTCCACCCTATTTCCAACGCGGCTAATGAGCACGTTTGTTTCAGGAGGCATCGTTTGGTAACAAAGCTTTGTAACGCATTAAAGCTCGGGCTGTATTAGTAATTAGATTTTAAGCGTTTAACGGCTTATCAACAACTGCCTCCTCGGTGGTGCGGCTTTTGTGCCGCTTCCCTTCCTGCTCAGCCCAAAGCACCCGGCAGCGAATGTCGGGGGGGGAGATAGCGCGTGGAAACGTCAACCTGAGCGGCTTCGCTGGGGATGTTTTCGGCCAAGTTGGGGGCTGAAGAGGGAGGGATGGGAGCCCTGCAGAGCAGCCTCTCCAGCAGCAAGCACAGGGCTCACCCACAGCGCTCCATTGGCACCCTGCGGCGGTGGGCTCGCTGCTGGGGACACCGAGAGCATTCACATCTCTAGGGATGCCTCTGGACGTGGAGAAGGCGCCCACCCCTTCCACAAAGCCGAGAGCACAGACACTACCCCTCATGGAGCCTGAGATGCCAGGCAGGGAAGGGCTGTGCAGTGTGAGTAACAGTTAATCCTTAAGTAAATGCACGAATGTCGGATGAAAAAACATTCCCCAGCATTTCCAAGTTCGCCCCTTTGCCAGGTTCTGTCAAGGTTTGAATTCTGCGTCTTTTGAAGCAGTTTGAGCTCCAATTAGTCAAAACTACATCGCGCTGACAGGAAGGACAAGTCTTATGCTTTAAATACCTCACAAGTGACAGCATTCAGCAGGAGGAGCAAAATGTCCCGGGCTTAATGCATGGACTATAGCACATAATTCCTCACCCCGCTTTCTGATGCGGAAGGGGAATGCAACACCTCATCAAACGTTAGTGTTTCCACGATGGGTATTTGAAGTTTTCCCACAAACGTCAGCAACGGCACCGCAATTAAAACCTCTGTCAGATCTTAATATTAATAAATAATTCTTGTAGAATTACTCCAGATGGCACCGAGCTAAGAACGCAAACAAATTACACCTGAGAGCATCCACCACTTGCCGCCTTTTGTTCCTCCTGTTTATCTGAGACAACAAAGGAGCGATGATCCTAAGTGGGAGCCCTCAGGCACAGCTGAAGGAGGGCTGGCTCCTGCAACCCTTCGTGGCGGAGGACAGCTTTTGTTCGGCGCTAACAGGGCGCCTGGCTGAACATCTGCGGCTCGCCTTTAGGCACTGCGGCAGCCAAAACCGGCCACGGGTTTTAGCAAGCCCCGGCAATCAGGATGGCTTGAAACGCTGGGAGAGAGCTTTAGCATTCAGCATAGCCGTAAAGCTCGCAAGGTGCCGTACTAACGCACATGCAGTTAGCCGGCTAAGACAGGTACCACTCAGCTTTCCCAGCCGTTCAGGGGATATAGCTCAGTATTACGCTATGCTGGTAGCGCTTAATTAAATAGGAACGAACCGCAGGGCAGAGCTTTCCAAAGCCAACACTGTGAGTCACCGATGGGGAACTTTTCTGTTTGCTGGAACCACCACACAGCATCCTGAGCGCAACATTTCTTCACTGCAATATCTATCAGCTGTATTGTTCTTTACCAGAGCTGCCTTTTGGTTAAAGTGCATGTACGTATGTATATACATACACATTTATATATAAAACATTTTGTTATATATGTGCATCTCAAGTAATAGTCACCAACAATGCAAGAGAAGGGATGACTTAATAGACTCCTGTTATGCAGCAAGCATTACTCACATATTTAACTCCCTTGGTAAAGTCACTTAAGCTTTAAAAAGCAGCTTGCCAATAAATCACCCCTAAGAGAACGCTGGAACAAACCTGCTGTTATTTCAGCCTAAAGATGGCTTTTTCTCACCGAACCCCTGGTATTACAAAAGGAAGGTTTGCACATGCACAAAACCATCATTTTTCCCAATGCTGGGGAAAAATTCGCTTTTGTCATCTGTGGGGTTCTGAGTCAGCCCCGTGTTCGCAAGCAAGGGGGAAAAAGTTCTTTATCTGCTGACAAACGCTTTTGGGAGCTGCGCTTCCCCGTGGCAGCGTGCAGCCAAGAGGCAGCTGCGCGCATGGATTTCAGACACGCCGTGTCCCTTCGCCACCCAAGTCACTGGTGCTACCACAACGTAACTGCGCAGGGTCAGCTCTGACTTCGCTCCGCATTCAGCAGGGCTCCAGCGCCGCAGCTGAGGGCTGCCTTTACTCCTAAACAGCTTTGCCTCCTTCCTTGTCAATCTTGGTGAAATGGAAGGGAGGCAACAAAGACTTGTGGCCTTTGCCATGCTTTCCCCAGCCCAGACCAGAGCTGGTTGGGGTCCCAAGCACCCCAGGGAAGGCAGGAGCAGCTGGTGTTACAGGAACGCTGTTATTTCCACAAGGCAAGAAATCACAGCACGTAAAGCTACTTATTCCTGCGCAGTTTCGCCTTCTCGTGCCCCGCGCCTCTTGGCAGGGCTCCTTGCCCACCTCAGCCCTGTAGAACACACAAAACCACAGCTACCGCACTCACCTCTGCCCCCAGCTCAGCCCATACCTAAAAAAGAAGAGCTTTTTCCCTCTCAGCTTTTATAGGGCCCTGAATGCGGCCCCTGCCCCAGCTGAGGGCAATGAGCATCCCAGCAGCCCTGCTACGTGCCCCACCTGCAGGCATTTGCCCCTCTGTCCTGCCTGTCTTCCCTTCAGAAGTCAGATTTGCTTCATTAAGTCCTCCCAGTAATACACAGAACCCCTGGGCAAGGTGGCAGGGCTGCAGTGATGATTTAACCCCTTCACCTTGCAAAGAGAGTAAAAGCCTTGGATGCTCCTTGTGCAGTGAGAGCCTGTGGGACGCTGTCTTTAACCCTTGTCGTCTGTGCCCCATCAGACTTCCTCAGGAATGGATTATGTCAATGTCTCTGGAGTGTATTTGTGTCCTGAGAAAAGCTCAGTTAACTGCCCAGAGGTCCAATGCATGGCCCTGAACCTGCAAAACTTCCTGCCACTGGCTTCTGCAACTCTTTTCCTGATAGCAGGCTTATTACTTCCTGCTGGCAATTTCAAGGGTGCTAATCTAATGAGTCATTAAAGACAAATAAGAAATAGGAGAAAGAATTTGACTTATCACTTCTTTCCAAAAAATACTGTAACTGGAGAATTTTAAGCAGAGTGAACCAGAGCAATTTTAGTAATATTAAGCTTAAATTGACAGCGAAATGAGTGAATACGAAAAAGCAACAAAAACCCAAATATATATAAACCATAAGGCATTGTGAAAAGAATATGATTAAGCTTTCAAAGTTATACATTCAAAATTTAGTCAGTGCAGGGAATGAGGTCTTTTTCTTCCCTGGTTAAGAAATACCCTACCATGTAATCACATAACAAAGACTAGATAATAATTCATGCAAAGGGAGCTGATGCTTGCAAGCTTCATGCTGGTTTCCATTCACTCTCCAGTGCCCAGCTCTGCAGCTCTAGTGGCACACCTGCATCTTCGGGGTGATCTGTGCATTTCTGTGCACACAGACCACTGTGCACACATATCATCATGCACACACTCTGCATGTCACACTACTGGCAGGACAGTTGGCTTGTGGGGTGCAGGAACTGCACATTCACCTCTGCTGCCACAGGAGGGATGTTTCACGCCTGTGCAGGGGGCCAGCTTGGGTCCATGGCACTGGCAGACCCCAACAGATTCAAATCTTTACTAATGGTGTAAAGATACCCCCTGCTCTGCTATCATCTGTGTGGATAACGACACACACAAACATTTCACTTTCCCTTCCAATTCCAACTCTTTTATGTCCTAAAAAGCAAGTAACCAGAATGAAAATAGTGAAAGTAGCACTGCTGCCCCTTCTGTCTTAATCTGGGGGAGACATCCATTTACCAGAATGTTTTATCACGGTCTGCTGAGCAGTGAGTTGTCTGTTGCAGAAGCTCGTTTATACCAGGGCAAATGCAGGAGGACACGGGGAGAAGCTGAGGTATCTGTCCAGAAGCTCCAGAGGGATCCCTGCACTACCTCTCAGGGAAGCTGCCATCAAAGAGTGGTTCTGCGTTCTGAACAGTGAATGAAATCATACAGTCCCAGACTGGTTTGTGTCAGAAGGGACCTCACAGCTCATCCAGTTCCAAACCCCCGCCACGGGCAAGGACACCTTCCACTAGAGCATCCAACCTGGCCTTGAACTCTGCAGGGATGGCGCACAGCTCAGGAGACCAAGCGCAGCAGGAATGTTGTCAAAAGCTAACAACACGTTAGTGACATTGATTCAGTTGCAGGATTAATAACAAAAGGGAAGCTGATGGTAACTCCTCAGCGCATCTTCCCATTGCCCCTCCATCTGCCTCTAAGCAAGCACCAGTAAGATATTTTGTGTGAAGTATCAGGCTCTAAAATTAAGGTATGGACAATGAAAACCAGAGAGAAATCAACAGGAGAATGAATGGCCTGTGGCAAAATGGAGAAGGGAAAATTTAAGGGGTTCTGGCATTCCCATTGCACTGAACAAAGCCTTAAAGAATCATGCACTGTGTGCAGGGGTGATGTCTACGGCTGTGCTTTGCTGACTGATGTCCCAGCTGGGTGTCCATTAGGCCCATACTAGTTCAAAGCAGTCATAGAATAGGATTAAGCTGCAAAAAGACATTTTGCTCTGCACCAGCCTGAAAGGGAGAGAGCTGGATGGGATTGTGGTGCCAAGGCAATAAGAAAAGCTTGATGTTATGCTGTCCAGACTGGGGAGGAGGAAAATGTGTTTCCCCGTCTGCTGGTCAATCACAGGTTTGGGTTTCTCTATCTTTCCTGTAAGACTCTGTGCAAGTATGCTTCATGTTATCGATTGCTTGCTAACTTTGATTTATTTACTGTACCTAAGACAGTCTGGGCAATGAGTTTGGCTCCTTTGGCTCCAGCTAGCTGCTGCCTGTTTGACAGTTGGGCCCTTCAGACCTGTTCCTATCTCCCAGCCTTCCTGTCAGAGACATTCCTAAGCCCCTGACCCATCCCACTGTTATTGGAGCTCCTTTTTCTTGCTCCTGTCTCAGGTAAGTGATGGGAAATGAGCTGTGCAGCCTGCATGTGGAGGGCTATAATTGATGGGCTTTGCCTGCAAGACTATTTACTACAAGATCATAATTAACCTGACATGCAACCAGACTGTGGCAGCTGGGAGCTGTGATTCATGGCTGACACAAGGCCTCCAGTAGCACATAAGCAGGGGCTCATGCCTCTTTCACTTAGCTAATCAAATGAAAATAGAAGAAATTAAGTCTTCAATTAATCTTCCTCTGCCCCCTGAGGCTTGCCTGTGGTGATGAACAGATCCACATCCATTTGCCAGGAGCCATCAGGGAGAGGGAAGCAGGATGGGAAGAAGCAGCTCAGATATTTTACCAAAACATCAGTAAGTTAGAGAGAAAAGTCTACGTTGTGATTTAAGCTGTGACTAAACCGTAAAGTTTCATGTGCTATTGCTACTGGGAGTCATTTCATTTCAAGAGGGGCAGGGCAGTAGAGTCAGAGAGGTTGGCAAAAAGACACCACCACTTCCAGCTTAGATGTGTGTAAAAATGGTGCTCTACCACCTGCACCTAAGCTTATGGAAGTGTGAAGTGTATCTCCTTTACCTCCAGACAGCTTCGCAGTTCAGGGCACTAAACTGGATGAAGCCCGAGGCAGAACACTATGTTTATTCTTAGAAAATCAATCAGAGGACAGTTCCTTTGCTCTGCTGGTTGGCCACCAAATGCAATCAAAAAGAAGTTATAGGAAATATGAAATTAGCTTCCATCATTCGCATGGGTGAAGTTGTATAACTGCGGTGCCTTTACCAGACATTATTTTCCATATGGATGAAATGGTGCTGCCAGGTTCCATGGGGAATTTGGTGAGTGTAATTAATCTGAGTGAATAAGACTCATATTGTCTCCCCATCCAGACTCCATTTCTTTGATCTTTGTGGACAAGAAGGATCAGTTTTACTTAAGATGGTACAAATGGTTATCACAGCTTCCTGTCATCTCCAAGCCTTCCCCCTATGGTAAATCATGAATGACTCAATCTCCCCCTTGCTCTCAGGGTCTATAATTTCTCCTGACGCCACTGACACACAAAATCAAGCCCACGGGCCTGGGGTTTAACACAATTCAGACAGGTTTAGAGCTGGGCTGTGTGAGGTGATGGCAATGTGGTGTCATGCAGGTCCTAGCAGAAGAGCTTCATGAAACCAGCTTTGCCTGCATAGTGCAGCAAGTCTGAGTCTCTGGAGTAAGAAGTGTGTGTTTGTGCGTGTGTGCACATGTGTGCGACAGAGAGATGAATTATACTTTAACATGTGACTAGGAAGGGCAATGCCTCTGTGTGACAGGGCTTGGAAAATTGAATATAAAACCTTATACCCCAGTAGCCTGGGATAGCAACGGGGGCAAGAAAGGCCAGTGAATCTGTACTTAGAGGAATGATAAATTAGCTGAGCAAGGGGTCTAGTTAGATGGAAGGTGATTCCTCAAAGGTAACAACTCCCTTTAGGCTTGAGACTTTTTGCACAAGGCTTTGCTCAAAAAGAGCTTCAGCCTTGGATGGAGGCAGCTCTTGGAAATTCTTTCCCTCCCAAAAACGAGCATCCAAATGCAGCTGGGTGAAGAGTTCTCCCTTCTGCCTACACACCCAGATAAACGTGGGCTGGCAATTAAAGTCCGGATTTTAAAATATAACCTGAGTTTGCGTTTGATTGCTGTGCGTCAGTTGCAGAGCAAATCATGTATATGCATGACTCTGCCTCCAAACCATCCCAATTCACATGAAGCACAGGCTGATGCTCTTCATTTGGATCCAGAGACATCTGATTCCCGGTCAATATCCTGACACTCTTCTGCATACCCTGCAACAGCTAAAAATAACCAGTCTGGTTCTTGCATGTAACAAATAGCCTGAGAGCAGCAGAACAAACACAACATGTAACCTTCTTCGTGCCTTTTACTGCCAAAGTTTCATTCCAACTTGCATTTAAAATTTAACTTAAATTTTTATTTAAATCAATGTTTAATGGCTACAAAGGATAAGGACACAGAATTGTCAGTAAGGACCTTTAAAGCACATGCAAATCACAATTAACTTGCCAATGCACTTGAAGAAGAAAGATATCTTCTCATTCAGCTTGTCTAATAGCAAGGAACAGTCAATGTGCTGCACTGAGGTTTATGGCAGGGACCACGGAAGTGCTGCTGTAGTGGGCAGATGCAGAGACAGGCTCCTCTTCCAGGGAACTTAAAAGCCTGACTGGCCAAGGCAGGCAAAAAGGTCAGAGGAGAAGCAGGGATTCAGAGGGCTGAAGTGGAGGAGGTTCCATGGGGGTCTGTGTCAGGCGGACACTTTCTCCACCCTGTCTTCTGCTGCCTGTCCTGGGGAAGGCAGAACAGCACCATTGACACCTGCCTGTGCTTCCAAAGATGGTCATGTAAGTGGGGCCTCCTTGCAGGAGGAAGTGGCACTGAGAAGGCAGGCACTGAAAGCCTTGTGCTTTCATCTTGCTGTATGGCTTGTAGAAATGCTACCCATTCCACAGCAGCTCTTTCGAGCACCGGGTGATGCCTATGGCTTTCTCCAACTGTAGCTACAATATGCCTGTAGAGGCTTGCCTAAAACAAACCAAACACAAATTAAAGCTTGACGTGACAAAACTGTTTTGCACATTCATCCAGGAAATAAAGGAAACCACTGCCAGATGAGCAAACCACAGAACAGCTGAAAAGAAAAACAACCTCACCCAATGTAAAGCTTTCTAATAAGAGCTGAACACTATTAGATACTGATCTGTACCGCGTGTAGCTGCTTTGGAAATGCTGCTCTCGCAGTGACATGAACACTGTCATTGCCACAGCTGAGTGGTTGAAAGCCTCTCTGCTTCAAGGGCTATCCTCAGATAGAATAACACCCTGCAAGGTCTGCTCACAGTTTTCAGAGTTCTCTAATTTCATACAAATTTTAGAGATCATTTTCAAATTCTTTCTGACCATGGGAGCCAATGTAATGGCTACCACTGGCATGTTTACACCTGATCCTGGCAGTGCGACAGGACCTGCCCACTGCGGCGAGATGATTATTCTCATATCCCAATCTTTCCAAAGGGCACCAGGGATGATTTTTGAGTGTGCCACCCCTAAATAAATCCTGCTAGTGATTTTCACTTTGTGAGGTATTCGGTCTTTTGTTTGTGCGTAGGTGTTAAACAGCCTGCACATCACTCTCAAGAAATGTCCAGCAGAAAATTGAGATGCTGTTCCACTGACTTGCTATTTTTGCAGACTAGAGGAACAAAATACATGTTTTTTTCCCTGCAGGCTTGAATCCTAATCCTTGTTGTTCCAAGATCCACAGAGCTCATGACAAGGAGATATTGCCCTTCATCCTCAAAACCTAGGAAGAGAAATACTACTGATGAGGTTTCCAAACTGTCTGACAATGCCTGGGGAGATTTAGGTGAGTTTTATCATGACAGGACACAGGGAACCCTTCTTCTGGACTGGGAGCTCAGAGCTGAGAGCACAGACCAAGGTGGATCAGTGGACTGAGAGTCAGTATGGGCAGTCCGAGAAAGCCCTCTGAAAATTTCCCATGCCTCATTTTAATAACACACAAAAAGTTATAATTTCTGTCATTTGAATTTCAAATCCAACAGAAAGATCTACCTGATGCTTCTATTTTAAAATGCAATCCTTTCTTCTCTTTTCTTTTCAACTCCTTTGCAGAACCAAACATCATGTTTCATCTCCAAGCACTGAGATTAAAAAAAGCCAAAACAATTAGTGGGGAGCTGATGAAGGTGACAGGGTCATAATTAGTGCTGTTCCTCTACAGCATGTGTTTATCACGCTAACAGAATAAGTCGCTCACAGGGTTAGAGTCATGAGCTGCTGGAGCACACATGCCTTTTGCAGCGATGACACTGCTGGCTTGCTTCTGCAGGGAGCAGAAGCACAAATAAAATATTTTAAAGGTTGGATATCTTGTTATATCAGTAAGCAAATGCAAATGGATTTGGTGGCTTTGTTGTGCCTGACACCGCGTTGCCCCACAATTACCTCTCTGGCATTTTGAGGGGGGTCCGTGCTAGGACAAGAGCAGTCCTTGGTGCTAATCCAATTCAGACAGTGATATTTCAAGAGAAAATGGATTTGTGCTATAGCACTGCAGACACTGTTTTAAACAGCAGCATCTGGCCCCTTCATGATGAGCACAGAGGGCAGGAGATGCTGGAGGCAAACCCTTTGGTAGCCCTTGCCCAGCACCCCAAAATAGCCTGTTTGTGTGCAGAAGTTAGACAAACTTGAGCAGATACTTGAGACCCGGGGTGAGAGCAGACAAAACCCAGCTTCAAGTGCTGTGCTCAGCTGTTGCATCACTTATGCTCTGGGTGCAATGCATACATTTATTTCTACTGCAGGATAGCACAGCAGCCTCCTGCCTTTTCCTCCAGCACTGTTCTGTGCTCAGGATTACCCACTGCCTCAGTCAAACTGGAGACTGCTCCCCTTGATTCCTGCCTTGCAGACCTGAAGCTTTGGTTGGTGCTATTTTCTGTCCTGAAGGATCTTCAATGCCAAGGGGAGAAGAAACTTGCTTCCCAAAAAACACAGCTGCTGAAACTGCTCAGCTGGTTTTTGATCATTCACCAAAGGACCAGAAAACAGGTCCTGGGAGAGCTGCCTGTGGAAACCCATACAATTAGATTCTTGGTGGGCTGTTCAAGAACTCTTTGTAAATACCTTCTTTTCACTCTCCCCACTCAAGCCCCAGCAAAGTGTGGTGCAGCTTTTGGGTGCTGGCAGCATTTTGCAAGGGCTTAAGGTGCTCAGAACTGATTTGTCTTCCTGTATTAACAGCTGAAAAAGAGCAGCAATTACCTGGGGAGAACTTCTCTGTGAAAATCCCTTGCTAATTAGGTCTTGCTAAGTGATAAGTTCCCTCCTATTTTATTTCCCCCCAGGCACTGGAAAGGCAATTGGACAAAAAGAAACAATGAGCACCTATCATTTGACTAGATGCAGACACATGCCCAGGACTAGCAAGTGGGAAACAGGAATGGCCAAAGCTGTAGCATGAACATGACATGGTATGTCCAGATGAGCACCATTTCTTACTCTGACTGTGGCTGCTTTAGAAAGAATAGCAACCTCTCTGCTTTAGGATACATCAGTCCTCCATCAGCAGGGCAAGGAAAAACTTCCCTTGGTTAAATAATCCTGCGATTGCAGGGAGTTTTGCACTTTCCTCTGAAATGACTGGACCCGTAGGAAAACATCCATCCATGTGGATACACTCACGTGTAAGATTGTGTTGTGAAATCTGTCAACTTTCCTGTTTTATTGCTGCATCAGCTGCCCAGGCCAGTGAGTTAACTGTAAGCCTGCAGCAGTCTGCAGTACCATATTCAACTGTTAAAAGCCACTTAACAAAATAGCCATTCCATGGCTAACTCCTTGCTTTCACCATGGTTTGGCACATGGTTTAGCTGCAGTCAGGAACAACTTTAAACCAAACAATGTACGTATGCACTGCTGCAGTATTATATTATTGTAAATTGAACCAGTTATAGTACTGGTTTAACTGAGATTTTTTTTCATTGATGGCCTGCTCAGTGTGCTGAGCAGATGTGGACTGCTGCAGGGTTAATAGAAGGCCCTAGTTTAGAATCCTAGTCTGAGAAGAAAGTACCTTTCTAGTTAAGCTCATTGACACCTGCTACAGGTTTTCATTCATGTAGCCCTTTATGTGCATTGCTTAATGTCACTGAGATTTCTTTTGAGAATATATGGGCAAATTTTAATGCAAGGGACACCTGGGACATGGAGATAGGGCATCTCACCTCCCAACAAATCATGGCAGCAGTAAAGCAATTTTCATTCATTTATGATACTTATCCAGCTGTTACCATAGCATCTCAATGCCTCACAGCCTTGTCTGTCATCAGCACAGCATTTGTTTACATCAGGAATAAAGGATCAAAACTGTCAGAGCAGTGCAACGACCCTACTTCACCTAAGTCATGGCTTAACGCAGGCTCCTTCTTCCACAGCAATTCATGAAGGCAGCATTGCTAGCCCCTCATTAAGCCAAAAAGCAGCTGAAGCAATAAAGGCTAGGAGTGCTATTTCAGAAGCAAACTCTGATACCTGATGCTGCCTAGGGCCTACTTGAACCTGCATCTAACAGTGCTGCCCACTAGCAACTCATATTCGCCTGCCTAGGGTCACTTGGGGAATAGAAACAGGTCTCCTGCCTCCCACTATACACAGTACTGTTCCATTCATGGGACAGCAAAACTGACTGGTGCCCCATTGCAGCTTCAGCAGGGAAGCTACAGGACCTTCAGTCCTTGCTTTCTATGACTTTTCAGTTCCTTTTCCATGAGCTCAAATCAGGCAGGGCAATATTCACCCTGCTCATTTGCCTGCCTTTCTGTTCCTCTTTTCTGACTTCAAAAGCGACCATTAATGTCAATAAGGAAAAAACTACCTGAGCATTTGGGGACACAGAGGAGAGACCATCTCGTGCTAAAGAAAGGCTGGAATCAGATGATTCCGTAGTTGAGATGCAGGACACATACAGACTCTAAGCAGTGAGTCATAACATGGAAGGATACTCTAGGTACGCCGTGCCACAGTATTTCAGATCTGCTTGAATCAGCTCAGAGCTCCTGTTCTCATAACAGAGGCACCAACTTCTTTATAACAAATGGCAATACAAAAGAGCTCTCTACCATGGACATCTCTATCACCCAACGTAGCTGGAAACAGGCGGGTCTTGTCTGTAAACAGTTGAGTAAGGGGAGACTTTTCAGTGATTAGCAGACGATGACTTTTTGTGGTACCCAGCAGTAGACCTAAGAACATCATGCAGTAGGCAAATATCCTGGACCTTCACTACCAGCCCATGAGCTTCAACTGGAAGACAGCCCAAACCCCTAGAGTGAGCCCAAAGGAAAAGCACTTCTTCCTGGCACCCCCTCCGCCATTCCCAGGCATCAACATCAACGCTGAGTTGGCTGCAACAAAATTGTCCAGCCTGGAAAGACAAAGTAGCAAGGAATAGCACACTCCTTCACACTGGATTTCTGGATGCCTGCCTAACCTTTTCAGCCAGGTTAATATTTGTCCAGTCAGTACTGACTGTTCACACAGCTTTTGCAGCCAGCTTCTAAAGATGGAATTTTCTTGCTTGCTGGTTCAATGAAAAGCAGCCTCTTATCATATTTATCTCCTGATTTAATCTAAATTACATGTGAGATGCACTCTGCAGAATCTGTATTCTGATTGCAGCAGTGATACATTCTGCAGACTCAATGGTTAAGCCTGAAATGAATGCAAAATAAAGGGGAAAAATGTGCAGATAATCTCCAGGCACTAATGTGCCTATTAAAACTGATTTACTAACTCATGAAACAATCTGTGCTAGTAATGGAGAGGAATTTGTAAATGGAGATGGTTGAAACATTCTTGAGAAGACTTTTGTTTCCCAAATATTCTGGGTTTTGCAGTTTAACTGCACCTTTCATCAAAACTTAGGGGAGAGAACTGAAGAAAAGCTTGGTGTCTGGGATTTTTTGGCCTCAAATGCAGGAGACCCAAAGTGAAGTCCCATCTCTTGGCCAAAATCCTGCAAGCTCCAGCCTAACTAATCTGGCATGCACCACTGACCTTTACTGGCTTTTATTTCACAGGAATGAGAGGCTCCTAAGGGATGGAAGCTTGGGCTCATCACAGCAAGTGAGCTCTCTGTAAACAGAGGTGAGTCTCTTACTGAACTTTGCAGAGATTCCCAGCGGAGAGACAAATACGCATGTTAGGGATGAGCAGCCAAGCCCTGTAACCCCTTCATGCATGCCCTGATGAAAACAAGGGCTGCAGCTTCAACCCTGGTGTGCCTTTCAAATACAAAGACTGATTACAGTGAGAAGACTTTCTTAGCCTCCCTTCCCGGGAACAGTTAAACCCAGCAGAAGGGAGACATATGATCACCCTGCTCTGAGGCTCCCCATAGGCCCAGCAGCAAACTTTGGTTTCTGCAGTGCTGCCTTAAATGGGAAAGCAGCATCAGGAAGCTTGCAAGAGAAACCTTTTAGTTTAGCCTCCAAAGAGGCTGACTGATAAAACCACATGTCCATTACTTTTCACAGAGCTTTGGAAAGCAAAGCCAGGTGAGGGGACATTTAGAATGAGCAGCCTCATGACCAGAACCAAAATACAGCCTAAGCTGTATTTGGGATGGGTTTTTTCTTCCCCATCCCTCAAATACAGATACACAGTGCACAGTAAGTAGTTTTTATCTCCTCAATAATGGAACACGCTAGGTGGAGAAAAGGCACGGGTTTCTTATCCTCTGCCCCGAATTTCCCTCAATCAAGAGCATCTCTAGCACCCGGGTACAGGTATTTCACATTTCACAGGCTACAACAGCACAACAAAATGCTACATGTGTAAGAGCTATCCAAATAGTAAGGCAAAACAGTAAAAATAGGAACATGAGCTCAGCAATTTTCTGCTTGTGACAATTTAAAGGCATAATTTCTGTGACAGTTTTCCCCTTAATTAGAAACATAATTAAAAATTACACTGGAAAAAAAGGTTTTTTGGTTTTTTTCTCCTGTTCTCCCATTTAAGGCGACAAAATCCTTTGAAGACCAGTTAAAAGCAAGATTGCATGAGAATAATTACACTAGTAAATCCTTTAGAAACAGATCCAGCTGAATTAATGCCATCCTGAACAATTTAAGTAAATTCCTCTTTCAAGGCTGATACGGATCTATGTTCTAATCTCTTGAGAAATCTTCCTAGGAATTGTCTCAGATGCTTGTGATCCTCTTCAAAAGGAAGCTGGGAAAGCACTGCAAATTAATATCAAGCAGGGAGCAATGCATTTAGTGATATATGAGAAAGGCATAAGCTACTATGTCACATGGAAGCAACGAGTTTGTCTAACCAAGAGGGCAAGCAGGCCATCTTTGACAATGCTACTGAAGTAGGAAGTAAATGGTGACAGTGAAAACTACTTCTCATGTTTCCCTTGAAGTGTATCAAATATTACTTTGCCCACTCCAGGTCAGGTGGCAGAACACTGGATAGACATTAACCCTGTTTCAAGGCCTACCATGGCTTTGCTTTCTGTTGTTGTTTTTTCCTTTCCCAATGTTCAAGGAAAACGCAATCTGGCTATCCACAAAATGGAGTTTCGGTTTGCTTTAGCAATCTCAGCCCCCCTCAACCAACTTCAAACACACATTATAGACAGAAAGGATAATCAAATAGAGCTTATTTCTCTACATTTTATGGAAGTAGGACACTGCATATAGGAGTGCCCCAAATTTGCGTCCCAGTAGAGAAAAGGTACTTCATTAATTCAGTGGGATTGTTGGACATCAGCGCATCCCTCCACAGAGATCAATGCAAAATTCTCAGTCACAGGGGAATCCTCTGTCAGAGCACAAACCTTATCAGACCATCAAGAATCCAACTCTGAAACACAGAAGTGCAGGGAAAGAGACAATTTCTGCTGTTCATTGCTCATCTTATCTTGTAGTATCAGGACACCAAACCTGGTAAGTAGGGCTGGTGTCAATGGTAAATACAGGGGAATCCTGAGAAGAAATACAAGCAGGGCATCTGAAGTTGAACTCAAAACAATTAAAATCATCTGCAGTGCAGGCATAGGCTGAGAATCCAAGTTTTTATACATGACTTCTCTCCACCCTCCATAAAATCATAAAGATGAAATATCCCTGACTAACAAGAATTAGAGTTCAGATGGAGATACCTAGGAAGTTTTTGATGATTGCTGCTCTATATGCAATGGTCTTACCAGCAAACATTCGAATCTAGAATGGAAAACTCAGACCCCAAGCAAATAAGAACACATGAACACTCACACTTTCATGGGAACAACCCAATTTGTGTGATGACAGGCAGAGGTATTCAGAATGTTTAGCTAATTACAAGGTGATAGTAATTATTGGTATAAAACCAACGTTAAAGGAAGATGAAAAGTGCTGGTGTCATTTTTTAGGCACAGAGTTACAAGACTCACAAATGTCAAGTCAAAATTTCATTTTGAAATGCAATTCCAAGCCTTCATATGTGTGGGTTTTTTTAATCTAATGACAAGCTAGAATCCTGCACTTAGGAAAATAGCTTTCTTTGATAAATTGCATCAGGATTTTAGTATCTTGTTTCTTCTCCACAAGAGTACAATCAGACTACCACTCTAACATAAGCCCTCTGTTTTAAGGGAGGCATTTCTGAATTCCTTGATGCACAATAAACAACTTAACATACAAAACTTCTACTTTCAACCCAAACAAAACCAAAACACCACAGTCTGTGGTCACAATCACATCTGCCTAGAAGAGGGATACCAGAAGACAAGATGAAATGCAGAGGATAAGTCTGCATCTGAGAGAACAGTGTTCTGGAACAGTGGAGGCTGTATTATTTCATCATGCCTGTGTGCTCCAGGGACAGTATTCCATTCTCTATTTTACAGAGGGTTCCATGAGAACCATTCCAAGAGCTGCTCTGTGCCTGCAGTAGGAAAAGCTACATACTCACTGGGGACTTATGAACTACAGGTATTCAATTTTGCTTTGATATAAGCCCCTACATCTATTCCCCACTGGCAACTTCTGAAGTGAAAGGAATAGGTTCCTCCCCCAGTTTATAAGTCATTGTTCTGGTTTATTCAAGATGCAGATGACTTTTTCAAAGGGGAACATGTAGTTCATCAAAATCAATGCTCATTTAGGCTTTGTACAAACCACAAACCATCATTTTTTTCTGCACAGATTTCCTCTGCTGCCTTGTGAATAAGAGCCGTGTAGCACAGAGGCAAACCCTCCCACACAGGAAATACAATGTACAAGCTTTCACTCTCTTTACAAATCTCCGTATAGTGATTGCATACCAAAACCAATGGAACACTAAACAAAACATGTCGCAAGAGATATTTCTGAAATTTGGTGCTCTTATTGCTCACCTCAGGCAGGAAAGCATTCCCAAGTCGCAGAGATCATGACAAGGCAGATAGAGTGAAGCCGTGTTGAAGAAACAGATGAAATGGCCCACCGAAAAGCAGCACTTCTCAATATGTCCAGGGGTTTGTACATATTTGGCTGTGACCTGCAGTGATGAACAGCGTGATCTGGATTTGTTATTTTGGCTTTCAAAGCTTTGCAGACAGGAGCTTTTCCAGCATTTTCTCCCCTTTCACTTCTAGGCCAACTTTACAGCTACAAAAATTATTACTGCAACTTTGAAACCAGTGGTCCCAGCCCCCAGGACAAACGCCTACAGAGTGCTCTGTTGGAGAGGCTCTACCAACCTGAACAGCGAGTAGCTATCAGCCCACTTTTTTCTATCCAACACACAGCCCCAGGACCCAAAACTCAGATAAAACTGATGCACCCCTGACTATATAGAAGATAGCATGCTCATTGATGGATTTCAGAAAGTAGAAGAGCAGGCAACCAAGCTGCCAGCTCTTACTATACTGAACCCTGTAGTATGAAGTTACAAAATCAAGTCACAGAAATTTAGCATAAGTTCTTCCACAACTCATAAGGCAAAATGTTACAAAAAGAAGTTTCCACTGGATGTGAAACACAACAGGTAACCTTCTCTCAGAATATCAGATGCCAGTCTGCAAGAACTGGAAACAGAACTGCTTTCAAGACACATGGAATACATATATAAAACCCAAGAAATTATATTCTGTGACACCATAATATCAGGGTGTTTCCTTTCTCTTACCCAGCGTAATAAAAATGGTAGGAAAACATATCTACAGTCCTAGTCACTTCACACGGAAGTCTCTGGTACAGGCCAAGGCTGCCTTCAAGAACCCCATCCCAATTTCCTCTACACACCACTTCCATTGCACAGGACAACTAACTGCAATTCTGCTCCAAACAGCTAATCTTTGCATCTACTCACACCTGCAGCAACTGCAGCTACTCACCCTGAGCTAGCGCCATGACATTACATTAATCCTACAATAATATTGCATTCCTTCTCTGATAGCCTTAATAGGTACCTGAACAGCACACAGTGCTCCTTGCTCATTCCCCCCCCCCAAAAGGAGAGAACTGAAAAGGTAAAAGCGACAAAACTCACGAGTTGAGATAAAGACAATTACACAGGTAAGGCAAAAGTTGAGCACGCAAGCAAAGCAAATCATGGAAGTCGTTCTCAACTTGCCATTGCAGAAAGGTCTTCAGCCACTACATGTAATGGCTACATGAGAAGGAAAAATACCTCTAGTCTGAATGTACTCACACTTCCTTCTTTCCTCAGCTGTAAATGATATCATATAGAACTGAATATACATTTAGGCAGCTAGTCTCTGCTGTCCAGCTTTGACCCAACCAAACTTCTTGTGCACCACCATCAGACGCGCTTGCTGGATGCACACGAGTCACGGCGAGTATGAAAACAGAAAAGAAACAGTAAAGACTTTGAAACTGAATAAGCCTTGCACAGAAATAATGAAAAGATACCCACATTATAAACAATGCTTTCAGAGAAAAAGTCAAAACACAAGACCATAATGACTATGAAAATTAACCACATTCAAAAACAGGTAAGGAAGTACAAAACTCCACACAGAAACTACGAATTCGCCCCAAGAAATTTGCCTTGAAACCATGAAGGACAAATACATGCCTTAAATACCAAGATGCTGAGGGCAGATAAAAAGTAAAAATTCCATGTAGAAGAATACAACATAGAAAAGCTTACAACAGCAGCCACACTTAAAAGAAACAAAACCAAAGTATTTTATTGAGTAATGAACACACTACAAATAACAAAACAACACTAGAATACAATAAAAGAAAGCACAAAAGGAGATCCAAAGAGCTAAATTTTCATATCACATGCTGCCACGGACAAAAATAATGCTTAGGCCTGAGAAGCAGACTTTCTCTCTCAAGGAATCATAGATACCTAGCACTGGAGGTGGCCCAGCACAAACAGTTCCTCACTCAGGGCAGCCCAAAGGTGCCCATCATGCTCTTACGTGACCTCGCCCTGTGCCCACAGGGGGGTCCCTTTGCCCAGGGTGCCTTTCTCGTGCCCCCTCTTCAGCCCGACGCCGCTCCTCGCCTCGCCGTTCCACACGCCGCCTCTTTTCTGGTGTCTGACAGCTGCTGCCAAGGAAGGAAAACGCCATTAGGACTGAGAAGCTAATGACTTTCTCCCTGAAGGAAATGTGGATCCCTAGCCCGGGAGGGACCTCCTCAAGGGACCACCAGCCCACCCGCAAGCCTGCCCGCACAGCCCCCGCAACGCCCTCCCCTAATTTCAGCTTGTCTCACCAGAGAGATGCGCCGCAGAGCTCTGGCCGGTGCTAGAGCTGGGCTCGCAGGCGGGCACCCTGGGCAAATCGGCTGGGCATGCCAAGCAACGGCCAAAGAGGCTGCGCACCCCTGCTCACAGGGGGCCCGAGCCGCGGCCTGCACTGTAAAGCGCCCAGGACTCATGGCCCGGCCCTGACTTACAGGGTGGCCCTGGTCCTCAAGGCCCACGGAGGCTCCTTCTCTCCCACTGAGGGGCACCTTGACTCACACCCCACTAGCGGGGCGGTCACCCCACACAGGCTGCCAGCTGAGGGAGCACAAAGGCTCCCAGACCCAGAACCTGATTACAGGCGGGTCGACACCCAGGGAGCCAGAGAGCTCGGCTTTCTCCCCGCACCAACAGGAACGAGACTCAACAGCCAGGGAGAGGAGCTTCACGGCCAAAGGCCGGGGGACCGGCAAATCCAGCCCCGAGCCTCTGAAAGACTGGGGCCGGAGATTCCCAACAAGCCCCAAGGAGCCCAAGGCTCCGACCTGCGCCCGACCTACGGGCGGGCCTCCTGGCTGCACCACACCACCACCATCATCACCATCACCGTATCATCATCATCATCACCATCACGTACTTCTTCAGGAGCCCAGCGAGCAACCTCGACCCCAACCAGGGGGAGGCCAGCCCAGCCAAAGATGGGCGTGCGCCCTGCGGCGCAGCACTTCCTCAACCTGCACCCTCTAAAGGGTGAGGGAGGGCTCGTTCCTGTGGGCTGCCTAAAACAGCCTTCCACGCTCTGCTTCAAGCGAGCTCGGGCTGCTCCAGGGGACAGAGGGCTCCACGGACTGGGACTGCGCGTGGAAGCCAGAGAGCTTCAACACGCCAAGGGGCAAATGCTGCGACACGCCCTGACAACAGGGGGTCACGCTGGGAAGGCCACCAGCAGGCAGAAAGCTGCCGGGCCAGAGGAGCTGGGCAGGGAAATGGCCCTCCCCTGCTTACAGGGTGGCCTGGGGGTCCAGAGAGCTCCATTTCCCCCTCGGGTGCGGAGACGCTGGCTCTCACCCTCCTTACAGGGTTGCCACGCTCTCCGGGCAGCCAAAGGAGCAAGACGGCCAAAGGCCAAAACCTACAGTAGCAAAGACCCGAGCCCTGGTTACAGGGAGGTGGCCCAGCACAAACAGTTCCTCACTCAGGGCAGCCCAAAGGTGCCCATCATGCTCTTACGTGACCTCGCCCTGTGCCCACAGGGGGGTCCCTTTGCCCAGGGTGCCTTTCTCGTGCCCCCTCTTCAGCCCGACGCCGCTCCTCGCCTCGCCGTTCCACACGCCGCCTCTTTTCTGGTCTCTGACAGCTGCTGCCAAGGAAGGAAAACGCCATTAGGCCTGAGAAGCTAATGACTTTCTCCCTGAAGGAAATGTGGATCCCTAGCCCGGGAGGGACCTCCTCAAGGGACCACCAGCCCACCCGCAAGCCTGCCCGCACAGCCCCCGCAACGCCCTCCCCTAATTTCAGCTTGTCTCACCAGAGAGATGCGCCGCAGAGCTCTGGCCGGTGCTAGAGCTGGGCTCGCAGGCGGGCACCCTGGGCAAATCGGCTGGGCATGCCAAGCAACGGCCAAAGAGGCTGCGCACCCCTGCTCACAGGGGGCCCGAGCCGCGGCCTGCACTGTAAAGCGCCCAGGACTCATGGCCCGGCCCTGACTTACAGGGTGGCCCTGGTCCTCAAGGCCCACGGAGGCTCCTTCTCTCCCACTGAGGGGCACCTTGACTCACACCCCACTAGCGGGGCGGTCACCCCACACAGGCTGCCAGCTGAGGGAGCACAAAGGCTCCCAGACCCAGAACCTGATTACAGGCGGGTCGACACCCAGGGAGCCAGAGAGCTCGGCTTTCTCCCCGCACCAACAGGAACGAGACTCAACAGCCAGGGAGAGGAGCTTCACGGCCAAAGGCCGGGGGACCGGCAAATCCAGCCCCGAGCCTCTGAAAGGACTGGGGCCGGAGATTCCCAACAAGCCCCAAGGAGCCCAAGGCTCCGACCTGCGCCCGACCTACGGGCGGGCCTCCTGGCTGCACCACACCACCACCATCATCACCATCACCGTATCATCATCATCATCACCATCACGTACTTCTTCAGGAGCCCAGCGAGCAACCTCGACCCCAACCAGGGGGAGGCCAGCCCAGCCAAAGATGGGCGTGCGCCCTGCGGCGCAGCACTTCCTCAACCTGCACCCTCTAAAGGGTGAGGGAGGGCTCGTTCCTGTGGGCTGCCTAAAACAGCCTTCCACGCTCTGCTTCAAGCGAGCTCGGGCTGCTCCAGGGGACAGAGGGCTCCACGGACTGGGACTGCGCGTGGAAGCCAGAGAGCTTCAACACGCCAAGGGGCAAATGCTGCGACACGCCCTGACAACAGGGGGTCACGCTGTGGCAGGTCACCAGCAGGACAGGCAGCCACGCAGGCAGAGACCCAGGTCCTGACTACAGGCAGGTCGCATTGCCTGCACCACCACTAAGTGGCTTGGCGCCGTCCCTGGAAAGGGGCGAGCCCAGACCATCCCTCCGCTCCCGGACTCAGAGGGCACTCCCCTGTTACTGCACAGAGCCCTGCTCTCCCCCCTGGGAGGTTTAAGCTAAGCTGCAGCGATTTTAACAGGGGCCTAAAGGACAAGCTCACTCACACACTCACACTCACACTGACAAGGACAGACAAACACAAAACAGAACATCCCAAAAAGGAGATGGGCTCTGTGCAGCCACTGTCTGGGGTGCCACCCTACTCACGAGCAAGAGAGGAGAGCCACAGACCATGCCCAGGGCTGCGTGGAAGCCAGAGAGCTTCAACACGCCAAGGGGCAAATGCTGCGACACGCCCTGACAACAGGGGGTCACGCTGGGAAGGCCACCAGCAGGCAGAAAGCTGCCGGGCCAGAGGAGCTGGGCAGGGAAATGGCCCTCCCCTGCTTACAGGGTGGCCTGGGGGTCCAGAGAGCTCCATTTCCCCCTCGGGTGCGGAGACGCTGGCTCTCACCCTCCTTACAGGGTTGCCACGCTCTCCGGGCAGCCAAAGGAGCAAGACGGCCAAAGGCCAAAACCTACAGTAGCAAAGACCCGAGCCCTGGTTACAGGGAGGTGGCCCAGCACAAACAGTTCCTCACTCAGGGCAGCCCAAAGGTGCCCATCATGCTCTTACGTGACCTCGCCCTGTGCCCACAGGGGGGTCCCTTTGCCCAGGGTGCCTTTCTCGTGCCCCCTCTTCAGCCCGACGCCGCTCCTCGCCTCGCCGTTCCACACGCCGCCTCTTTTCTGGTCTCTGACAGCTGCTGCCAAGGAAGGAAAACGCCATTAGGCCTGAGAAGCTAATGACTTTCTCCCTGAAGGAAATGTGGATCCCTAGCCCGGGAGGGACCTCCTCAAGGGACCACCAGCCCACCCGCAAGCCTGCCCGCACAGCCCCCGCAACGCCCTCCCCTAATTTCAGCTTGTCTCACCAGAGAGATGCGCCGCAGAGCTCTGGCCGGTGCTAGAGCTGGGCTCGCAGGCGGGCACCCTGGGCAAATCGGCTGGGCATGCCAAGCAACGGCCAAAGAGGCTGCGCACCCCTGCTCACAGGGGGCCCGAGCCGCGGCCTGCACTGTAAAGCGCCCAGGACTCATGGCCCGGCCCTGACTTACAGGGTGGCCCTGGTCCTCAAGGCCCACGGAGGCTCCTTCTCTCCCACTGAGGGGCACCTTGACTCACACCCCACTAGCGGGGCGGTCACCCCACACAGGCTGCCAGCTGAGGGAGCACAAAGGCTCCCAGACCCAGAACCTGATTACAGGCGGGTCGACACCCAGGGAGCCAGAGAGCTCGGCTTTCTCCCCGCACCAACAGGAACGAGACTCAACAGCCAGGGAGAGGAGCTTCACGGCCAAAGGCCGGGGGACCGGCAAATCCAGCCCCGAGCCTCTGAAAGGCTGGGGCCGGAGATTCCCAACAAGCCCCAAGGAGCCCAAGGCTCCGACCTGCGCCTGACCTACGGGCGGGCCTCCTGGCTGCACCACACCACCACCATCATCACCATCACCGTATCATCATCATCATCACCATCACGTACTTCTTCAGGAGCCCAGCGAGCAACCTCGACCCCAACCAGGGGGAGGCCAGCCCAGCCAAAGATGGGCGTGCGCCCTGCGGCGCAGCACTTCCTCAACCTGCACCCTCTAAAGGGTGAGGGAGGGCTCGTTCCTGTGGGCTGCCTAAAACAGCCTTCCACGCTCTGCTTCAAGCGAGCTCGGGCTGCTCCAGGGGACAGAGGGCTCCACGGACTGGGACTGCGCGTGGAAGCCAGAGAGCTTCAACACGCCAAGGGGCAAATGCTGCGACACGCCCTGACAACAGGGGGTCACGCTGTGGCAGGTCACCAGCAGGACAGGCAGCCACGCAGGCAGAGACCCAGGTCCTGACTACAGGCAGGTCGCATTGCCTGCACCACCACTAAGTGGCTTGGCGCCATCCCTGGAAAGAAGGGGCGAGCCCAGACCATCCCTCCGCTCCCGGACTCAGAGGGCACTCCCCTGTTACTGCACAGAGCCCTGCTCTCCCCCCTGGGAGGTTTAAGCTAAGCTGCAGCGATTTTAACAGGGGCCTAAAGGACAAGCTCACTCACACACTCACACTCACACTGACAAGGACAGACAAACACAAAACAGAACATCCCAAAAAGGAGATGGGCTCTGTGCAGCCACTGTCTGGGGTGCCACCCTACTCACGAGCAAGAGAGGAGAGCCACAGACCATGCCCAGGGCTGCGTGGAAGCCAGAGAGCTTCAACACGCCAAGGGGCAAATGCTGCGACACGCCCTGACAACAGGGGGTCACGCTGGGAAGGCCACCAGCAGGCAGAAAGCTGCCGGGCCAGAGGAGCTGGGCAGGGAAATGGCCCTCCCCTGCTTACAGGGTGGCCTGGGGGTCCAGAGAGCTCCATTTCCCCCTCGGGTGCGGAGACGCTGGCTCTCACCCTCCTTACAGGGTTGCCACGCTCTCCGGGCAGCCAAAGGAGCAAGACGGCCAAAGGCCAAAACCTACAGTAGCAAAGACCCGAGCCCTGGTTACAGGGAGGTGGCCCAGCACAAACAGTTCCTCACTCAGGGCAGCCCAAAGGTGCCCATCATGCTCTTACGTGACCTCGCCCTGTGCCCACAGGGGGGTCCCTTTGCCCAGGGTGCCTTTCTCGTGCCCCCTCTTCAGCCCGACGCCGCTCCTCGCCTCGCCGTTCCACACGCCGCCTCTTTTCTGGTCTCTGACAGCTGCTGCCAAGGAAGGAAAACGCCATTAGGCCTGAGAAGCTAATGACTTTCTCCCTGAAGGAAATGTGGATCCCTAGCCCGGGAGGGACCTCCTCAAGGGACCACCAGCCCACCCGCAAGCCTGCCCGCACAGCCCCCGCAACGCCCTCCCCTAATTTCAGCTTGTCTCACCAGAGAGATGCGCCGCAGAGCTCTGGCCGGTGCTAGAGCTGGGCTCGCAGGCGGGCACCCTGGGCAAATCGGCTGGGCATGCCAAGCAACGGCCAAAGAGGCTGCGCACCCCTGCTCACAGGGGGCCCGAGCCGCGGCCTGCACTGTAAAGCGCCCAGGACTCATGGCCCGGCCCTGACTTACAGGGTGGCCCTGGTCCTCAAGGCCCACGGAGGCTCCTTCTCTCCCACTGAGGGGCACCTTGACTCACACCCCACTAGCGGGGCGGTCACCCCACACAGGCTGCCAGCTGAGGGAGCACAAAGGCTCCCAGACCCAGAACCTGATTACAGGCGGGTCGACACCCAGGGAGCCAGAGAGCTCGGCTTTCTCCCCGCACCAACAGGAACGAGACTCAACAGCCAGGGAGAGGAGCTTCACGGCCAAAGGCCGGGGGACCGGCAAATCCAGCCCCGAGCCTCTGAAAGGCTGGGGCCGGAGATTCCCAACAAGCCCCAAGGAGCCCAAGGCTCCGACCTGCGCCCGACCTACGGGCGGGCCTCCTGGCTGCACCACACCACCACCATCATCACCATCACCGTATCATCATCATCATCACCATCACGTACTTCTTCAGGAGCCCAGCGAGCAACCTCGACCCCAACCAGGGGGAGGCCAGCCCAGCCAAAGATGGGCGTGCGCCCTGCGGCGCAGCACTTCCTCAACCTGCACCCTCTAAAGGGTGAGGGAGGGCTCGTTCCTGTGGGCTGCCTAAAACAGCCTTCCACGCTCTGCTTCAAGCGAGCTCGGGCTGCTCCAGGGGACAGAGGGCTCCACGGACTGGACTGCGCGTGGAAGCCAGAGAGCTTCAACACGCCAAGGGGCAAATGCTGCGACACGCCCTGACAACAGGGGGTCACGCTGTGGCAGGTCACCAGCAGGACAGGCAGCCACGCAGGCAGAGACCCAGGTCCTGACTACAGGCAGGTCGCATTGCCTGCACCACCACTAAGTGGCTTGGCGCCGTCCCTGGAAAGAAGGGGCGAGCCCAGACCATCCCTCCGCTCCCGGACTCAGAGGGCACTCCCCTGTTACTGCACAGAGCCCTGCTCTCCCCCCTGGGAGGTTTAAGCTAAGCTGCAGCGATTTTAACAGGGGCCTAAAGGACAAGCTCACTCACACACTCACACTCACACTGACAAGGACAGACAAACACAAAACAGAACATCCCAAAAAGGAGACGGGCTCTGTGCAGCCACTGTCTGGGGTGCCACCCTACTCACGAGCAAGAGAGGAGAGCCACAGACCATGCCCAGGGCTGCGTGGAAGCCAGAGAGCTTCAACACGCCAAGGGGCAAATGCTGCGACACGCCCTGACAACAGGGGGTCACGCTGGGAAGGCCACCAGCAGGCAGAAAGCTGCCGGGCCAGAGGAGCTGGGCAGGGAAATGGCCCTCCCCTGCTTACAGGGTGGCCTGGGGGTCCAGAGAGCTCCATTTCCCCCTCGGGTGCGGAGACGCTGGCTCTCACCCTCCTTACAGGGTTGCCACGCTCTCCGGGCAGCCAAAGGAGCAAGACGGCCAAAGGCCAAAACCTACAGTAGCAAAGACCCGAGCCCTGGTTACAGGGAGGTGGCCCAGCACAAACAGTTCCTCACTCAGGGCAGCCCAAAGGTGCCCATCATGCTCTTACGTGACCTCGCCCTGTGCCCACAGGGGGGTCCCTTTGCCCAGGGTGCCTTTCTCGTGCCCCCTCTTCAGCCCGACGCCGCTCCTCGCCTCGCCGTTCCACACGCCGCCTCTTTTCTGGTGTCTGACAGCTGCTGCCAAGGAAGGAAAACGCCATTAGGCCTGAGAAGCTAATGACTTTCTCCCTGAAGGAAATGTGGATCCCTAGCCCGGGAGGGACCTCCTCAAGGGACCACCAGCCCACCCGCAAGCCTGCCCGCACAGCCCCCGCAACGCCCTCCCCTAATTTCAGCTTGTCTCACCAGAGAGATGCGCCGCAGAGCTCTGGCCGGTGCTAGAGCTGGGCTCGCAGGCGGGCACCCTGGGCAAATCGGCTGGGCATGCCAAGCAACGGCCAAAGAGGCTGCGCACCCCTGCTCACAGGGGGCCCGAGCCGCGGCCTGCACTGTAAAGCGCCCAGGACTCATGGCCCGGCCCTGACTTACAGGGTGGCCCTGGTCCTCAAGGCCCACGGAGGCTCCTTCTCTCCCACTGAGGGGCACCTTGACTCACACCCCACTAGCGGGGCGGTCACCCCACACAGGCTGCCAGCTGAGGGAGCACAAAGGCTCCCAGACCCAGAACCTGATTACAGGCGGGTCGACACCCAGGGAGCCAGAGAGCTCGGCTTTCTCCCCGCACCAACAGGAACGAGACTCAACAGCCAGGGAGAGGAGCTTCACGGCCAAAGGCCGGGGGATCGGCAAATCCAGCCCCGAGCCTCTGAAAGGACTGGGGCCGGAGATTCCCAACAAGCCCCAAGGAGCCCAAGGCTCCGACCTGCGCCCGACCTACGGGCGGGCCTCCTGGCTGCACCACACCACCACCATCATCACCATCACCGTATCATCATCATCATCACCATCACGTACTTCTTCAGGAGCCCAGCGAGCAACCTCGACCCCAACCAGGGGGAGGCCAGCCCAGCCAAAGATGGGCGTGCGCCCTGCGGCGCAGCACTTCCTCAACCTGCACCCTCTAAAGGGTGAGGGAGGGCTCGTTCCTGTGGGCTGCCTAAAACAGCCTTCCACGCTCTGCTTCAAGCGAGCTCGGGCTGCTCCAGGGGACAGAGGGCTCCACGGACTGGGACTGCGCGTGGAAGCCAGAGAGCTTCAACACGCCAAGGGGCAAATGCTGCGACACGCCCTGACAACAGGGGGTCACGCTGTGGCAGGTCACCAGCAGGACAGGCAGCCACGCAGGCAGAGACCCAGGTCCTGACTACAGGCAGGTCGCATTGCCTGCACCACCACTAAGTGGCTTGGCGCCGTCCCTGGAAAGAAGGGGCGAGCCCAGACCATCCCTCCGCTCCCGGACTCAGAGGGCACTCCCCTGTTACTGCACAGAGCCCTGCTCTCCCCCCTGGGAGGTTTAAGCTAAGCTGCAGCGATTTTAACAGGGGCCTAAAGGACAAGCTCACTCACACACTCACACTCACACTGACAAGGACAGACAAACACAAAACAGAACATCCCAAAAAGGAGACGGGCTCTGTGCAGCCACTGTCTGGGGTGCCACCCTACTCACGAGCAAGAGAGGAGAGCCACAGACCATGCCCAGGGCTGCGTGGAAGCCAGAGAGCTTCAACACGCCAAGGGGCAAATGCTGCGACACGCCCTGACAACAGGGGGTCACGCTGGGAAGGCCACCAGCAGGCAGAAAGCTGCCGGGCCAGAGGAGCTGGGCAGGGAAATGGCCCTCCCCTGCTTACAGGGTGGCCTGGGGGTCCAGAGAGCTCCATTTCCCCCTCGGGTGCGGAGACGCTGGCTCTCACCCTCCTTACAGGGTTGCCACGCTCTCCGGGCAGCCAAAGGAGCAAGACGGCCAAAGGCCAAAACCTACAGTAGCAAAGACCCGAGCCCTGGTTACAGGGAGGTGGCCCAGCACAAACAGTTCCTCACTCAGGGCAGCCCAAAGGTGCCCATCATGCTCTTACGTGACCTCGCCCTGTGCCCACAGGGGGGTCCCTTTGCCCAGGGTGCCTTTCTCGTGCCCCCTCTTCAGCCCGACGCCGCTCCTCGCCTCGCCGTTCCACACGCCGCCTCTTTTCTGGTCTCTGACAGCTGCTGCCAAGGAAGGAAAACGCCATTAGGCCTGAGAAGCTAATGACTTTCTCCCTGAAGGAAATGTGGATCCCTAGCCCGGGAGGGACCTCCTCAAGGGACCACCAGCCCACCCGCAAGCCTGCCCGCACAGCCCCCGCAACGCCCTCCCCTAATTTCAGCTTGTCTCACCAGAGAGATGCGCCGCAGAGCTCTGGCCGGTGCTAGAGCTGGGCTCGCAGGCGGGCACCCTGGGCAAATCGGCTGGGCATGCCAAGCAACGGCCAAAGAGGCTGCGCACCCCTGCTCACAGGGGGCCCGAGCCGCGGCCTGCACTGTAAAGCGCCCAGGACTCATGGCCCGGCCCTGACTTACAGGGTGGCCCTGGTCCTCAAGGCCCACGGAGGCTCCTTCTCTCCCACTGAGGGGCACCTTGACTCACACCCCACTAGCGGGGCGGTCACCCCACACAGGCTGCCAGCTGAGGGAGCACAAAGGCTCCCAGACCCAGAACCTGATTACAGGCGGGTCGACACCCAGGGAGCCAGAGAGCTCGGCTTTCTCCCCGCACCAACAGGAACGAGACTCAACAGCCAGGGAGAGGAGCTTCATGGCCAAAGGCCGGGGGATCGGCAAATCCAGCCCCGAGCCTCTGAAAGACTGGGGCCGGAGATTCCCAACAAGCCCCAAGGAGCCCAAGGCTCCGACCTGCGCCCGACCTACGGGCAGGCCTCCTGGCTGCACCACGCCACCACCATCATCACCATCACCGTATCATCATCATCATCACCATCACGTACTTCTTCAGGAGCCCAGCGAGCAACCTCGACCCCAACCAGGGGGAGGCCAGCCCAGCCAAAGATGGGCGTGCGCCCTGCGGCGCAGCACTTCCTCAACCTGCACCCTCTAAAGGGTGAGGGAGGGCTCGTTCCTGTGGGCTGCCTAAAACAGCCTTCCACGCTCTGCTTCAAGCGAGCTCGGGCTGCTCCAGGGGACAGAGGGCTCCACGGACTGGGACTGCGCGTGGAAGCCAGAGAGCTTCAACACGCCAAGGGGCAAATGCTGCGACACGCCCTGACAACAGGGGGTCACGCTGTGGCAGGTCACCAGCAGGACAGGCAGCCACGCAGGCAGAGACCCAGGTCCTGACTACAGGCAGGTCGCATTGCCTGCACCACCACTAAGTGGCTTGGCGCCGTCCCTGGAAAAGGGGCGAGCCCAGACCATCCCTCCGCTCCCGGACTCAGAGGGCACTCCCCTGTTACTGCACAGAGCCCTGCTCTCCCCCCTGGGAGGTTTAAGCTAAGCTGCAGCGATTTTAACAGGGGCCTAAAGGACAAGCTCACTCACACACTCACACTCACACTGACAAGGACAGACAAACACAAAACAGAACATCCCAAAAAGGAGACGGGCTCTGTGCAGCCACTGTCTGGGGTGCCACCCTACTCACGAGCAAGAGAGGAGAGCCACAGACCATGCCCAGGGCTGCGTGGAAGCCAGAGAGCTTCAACACGCCAAGGGGCAAATGCTGCGACACGCCCTGACAACAGGGGGTCACGCTGTGGCAGGTCCACCAGCAGGCAGAAAGCTGCCGGGCCAGAGGAGCTGGGCAGGGAAATGGCCCTCCCCTGCTTACAGGGTGGCCTGGGGGTCCAGAGAGCTCCATTTCCCCCTCGGGTGCGGAGACGCTGGCTCTCACCCTCCTTACAGGGTTGCCACGCTCTCCGGGCAGCCAAAGGAGCAAGACGGCCAAAGGCCAAAACCTACAGTAGCAAAGACCCGAGCCCTGGTTACAGGGAGGTGGCCCAGCACAAACAGTTCCTCACTCAGGGCAGCCCAAAGGTGCCCATCATGCTCTTACGTGACCTCGCCCTGTGCCCACAGGGGGGTCCCTTTGCCCAGGGTGCCTTTCTCGTGCCCCCTCTTCAGCCCGACGCCGCTCCTCGCCTCGCCGTTCCACACGCCGCCTCTTTTCTGGTCTCTGACAGCTGCTGCCAAGGAAGGAAAACGCCATTAGGCCTGAGAAGCTAATGACTTTCTCCCTGAAGGAAATGTGGATCCCTAGCCCGGGAGGGACCTCCTCAAGGGACCACCAGCCCACCCGCAAGCCTGCCCGCACAGCCCCCGCAACGCCCTCCCCTAATTTCAGCTTGTCTCACCAGAGAGATGCGCCGCAGAGCTCTGGCCGGTGCTAGAGCTGGGCTCGCAGGCGGGCACCCTGGGCAAATCGGCTGGGCATGCCAAGCAACGGCCAAAGAGGCTGCGCACCCCTGCTCACAGGGGGCCCGAGCCGCGGCCTGCACTGTAAAGCGCCCAGGACTCATGGCCCGGCCCTGACTTACAGGGTGGCCCTGGTCCTCAAGGCCCACGGAGGCTCCTTCTCTCCCACTGAGGGGCACCTTGACTCACACCCCACTAGCGGGGCGGTCACCCCACACAGGCTGCCAGCTGAGGGAGCACAAAGGCTCCCAGACCCAGAACCTGATTACAGGCGGGTCGACACCCAGGGAGCCAGAGAGCTCGGCTTTCTCCCCGCACCAACAGGAACGAGACTCAACAGCCAGGGAGAGGAGCTTCACGGCCAAAGGCCGGGGGATCGGCAAATCCAGCCCCGAGCCTCTGAAAGACTGGGGCCGGAGATTCCCAACAAGCCCCAAGGAGCCCAAGGCTCCGACCTGCGCACGACCTACGGGCGGGCCTCCTGGCTGCACCACACCACCACCATCATCACCATCACCGTATCATCATCATCATCACCATCATGTACTTCTTCAGGAGCCCAGCGAGCAACCTCGACCCCAACCAGGGGGAGGCCAGCCCAGCCAAAGATGGGCGTGCGCCCTGCGGCGCAGCACTTCCTCAACCTGCACCCTCTAAAGGGTGAGGGAGGGCTCGTTCCTGTGGGCTGCCTAAAACAGCCTTCCACGCTCTGCTTCAAGCGAGCTCGGGCTGCTCCAGGGGACAGAGGGCTCCACGGACTGGAACTGCGCGTGGAAGCCAGAGAGCTTCAACACGCCAAGGGGCAAATGCTGCGACACGCCCTGACAACAGGGGGTCACGCTGTGGCAGGTCACCAGCAGGCAGAAAGCTGCCGGGCCAGAGGAGCTGGGCAGGGAAATGGCCCTCCCCTGCTTACAGGGTGGCCTGGGGGTCCAGAGAGCTCCATTTCCCCCTCGGGTGCGGAGACGCTGGCTCTCACCCTCCTTACAGGGTTGCCACGCTCTCCGGGCAGCCAAAGGAGCAAGACGGCCAAAGGCCAAAACCTACAGTAGCAAAGACCCGAGCCCTGGTTACAGGGAGGTGGCCCAGCACAAACAGTTCCTCACTCAGGGCAGCCCAAAGGTGCCCATCATGCTCTTACGTGACCTCGCCCTGTGCCCACAGGGGGGTCCCTTTGCCCAGGGTGCCTTTCTCGTGCCCCCTCTTCAGCCCGACGCCGCTCCTCGCCTCGCCGTTCCACACGCCGCCTCTTTTCTGGTCTCTGACAGCTGCTGCCAAGGAAGGAAAACGCCATTAGGCCTGAGAAGCTAATGACTTTCTCCCTGAAGGAAATGTGGATCCCTAGCCCGGGAGGGACCTCCTCAAGGGACCACCAGCCCACCCGCAAGCCTGCCCGCACAGCCCCCGCAACGCCCTCCCCTAATTTCAGCTTGTCTCACCAGAGAGATGCGCCGCAGAGCTCTGGCCGGTGCTAGAGCTGGGCTCGCAGGCGGGCACCCTGGGCAAATCGGCTGGGCATGCCAAGCAACGGCCAAAGAGGCTGCGCACCCCTGCTCACAGGGGGCCCGAGCCGCGGCCTGCACTGTAAAGCGCCCAGGACTCATGGCCCGGCCCTGACTTACAGGGTGGCCCTGGTCCTCAAGGCCCACGGAGGCTCCTTCTCTCCCACTGAGGGGCACCTTGACTCACACCCCACTAGCGGGGCGGTCACCCCACACAGGCTGCCAGCTGAGGGAGCACAAAGGCTCCCAGACCCAGAACCTGATTACAGGCGGGTCGACACCCAGGGAGCCAGAGAGCTCGGCTTTCTCCCCGCACCAACAGGAACGAGACTCAACAGCCAGGGAGAGGAGCTTCACGGCCAAAGGCCGGGGGATCGGCAAATCCAGCCCCGAGCCTCTGAAAGACTGGGGCCGGAGATTCCCAACAAGCCCCAAGGAGCCCAAGGCTCCGACCTGCGCACAACCTACGGGCGGGCCTCCTGGCTGCACCACACCACCACCATCATCACCATCACCGTATCATCATCATCATCACCATCATGTACTTCTTCAGGAGCCCAGCGAGCAACCTCGACCCCAACCAGGGGGAGGCCAGCCCAGCCAAAGATGGGCGTGCGCCCTGCGGCGCAGCACTTCCTCAACCTGCACCCTCTAAAGGGTGAGGGAGGGCTCGTTCCTGTGGGCTGCCTAAAACAGCCTTCCACGCTCTGCTTCAAGCGAGCTCGGGCTGCTCCAGGGGACAGAGGGCTCCACGGACTGGAACTGCGCGTGGAAGCCAGAGAGCTTCAACACGCCAAGGGGCAAATGCTGCGACACGCCCTGACAACAGGGGGTCACGCTGTGGCAGGTCACCAGCAGGCAGAAAGCTGCCGGGCCAGAGGAGCTGGGCAGGGAAATGGCCCTCCCCTGCTTACAGGGTGGCCTGGGGGTCCAGAGAGCTCCATTTCCCCCTCGGGTGCGGAGACGCTGGCTCTCACCCTCCTTACAGGGTTGCCACGCTCTCCGGGCAGCCAAAGGAGCAAGACGGCCAAAGGCCAAAACCTACAGTAGCAAAGACCCGAGCCCTGGTTACAGGGAGGTGGCCCAGCACAAACAGTTCCTCACTCAGGGCAGCCCAAAGGTGCCCATCATGCTCTTACGTGACCTCGCCCTGTGCCCACAGGGGGGTCCCTTTGCCCAGGGTGCCTTTCTCGTGCCCCCTCTTCAGCCCGACGCCGCTCCTCGCCTCGCCGTTCCACACGCCGCCTCTTTTCTGGTCTCTGACAGCTGCTGCCAAGGAAGGAAAACGCCATTAGGCCTGAGAAGCTAATGACTTTCTCCCTGAAGGAAATGTGGATCCCTAGCCCGGGAGGGACCTCCTCAAGGGACCACCAGCCCACCCGCAAGCCTGCCCGCACAGCCCCCGCAACGCCCTCCCCTAATTTCAGCTTGTCTCACCAGAGAGATGCGCCGCAGAGCTCTGGCCGGTGCTAGAGCTGGGCTCGCAGGCGGGCACCCTGGGCAAATCGGCTGGGCATGCCAAGCAACGGCCAAAGAGGCTGCGCACCCCTGCTCACAGGGGGCCCGAGCCGCGGCCTGCACTGTAAAGCGCCCAGGACTCATGGCCCGGCCCTGACTTACAGGGTGGCCCTGGTCCTCAAGGCCCACGGAGGCTCCTTCTCTCCCACTGAGGGGCACCTTGACTCACACCCCACTAGCGGGGCGGTCACCCCACACAGGCTGCCAGCTGAGGGAGCACAAAGGCTCCCAGACCCAGAACCTGATTACAGGCGGGTCGACACCCAGGGAGCCAGAGAGCTCGGCTTTCTCCCCGCACCAACAGGAACGAGACTCAACAGCCAGGGAGAGGAGCTTCACGGCCAAAGGCCGGGGGATCGGCAAATCCAGCCCCGAGCCTCTGAAAGACTGGGGCCGGAGATTCCCAACAAGCCCCAAGGAGCCCAAGGCTCCGACCTGCGCACGAACCTACGGGCGGGCCTCCTGGCTGCACCACACCACCACCATCATCACCATCACCGTATCATCATCATCATCACCATCATGTACTTCTTCAGGAGCCCAGCGAGCAACCTCGACCCCAACCAGGGGGAGGCCAGCCCAGCCAAAGATGGGCGTGCGCCCTGCGGCGCAGCACTTCCTCAACCTGCACCCTCTAAAGGGTGAGGGAGGGCTCGTTCCTGTGGGCTGCCTAAAACAGCCTTCCACGCTCTGCTTCAAGCGAGCTCGGGCTGCTCCAGGGGACAGAGGGCTCCACGGACTGGAACTGCGCGTGGAAGCCAGAGAGCTTCAACACGCCAAGGGGCAAATGCTGCGACACGCCCTGACAACAGGGGGTCACGCTGTGGCAGGTCACCAGCAGGCAGAAAGCTGCCGGGCCAGAGGAGCTGGGCAGGGAAATGGCCCTCCCCTGCTTACAGGGTGGCCTGGGGGTCCAGAGAGCTCCATTTCCCCCTCGGGTGCGGAGACGCTGGCTCTCACCCTCCTTACAGGGTTGCCACGCTCTCCGGGCAGCCAAAGGAGCAAGACGGCCAAAGGCCAAAACCTACAGTAGCAAAGACCCGAGCCCTGGTTACAGGGAGGTGGCCCAGCACAAACAGTTCCTCACTCAGGGCAGCCCAAAGGTGCCCATCATGCTCTTACGTGACCTCGCCCTGTGCCCACAGGGGGGTCCCTTTGCCCAGGGTGCCTTTCTCGTGCCCCCTCTTCAGCCCGACGCCGCTCCTCGCCTCGCCGTTCCACACGCCGCCTCTTTTCTGGTCTCTGACAGCTGCTGCCAAGGAAGGAAAACGCCATTAGGCCTGAGAAGCTAATGACTTTCTCCCTGAAGGAAATGTGGATCCCTAGCCCGGGAGGGACCTCCTCAAGGGACCACCAGCCCACCCGCAAGCCTGCCCGCACAGCCCCCGCAACGCCCTCCCCTAATTTCAGCTTGTCTCACCAGAGAGATGCGCCGCAGAGCTCTGGCCGGTGCTAGAGCTGGGCTCGCAGGCGGGCACCCTGGGCAAATCGGCTGGGCATGCCAAGCAACGGCCAAAGAGGCTGCGCACCCCTGCTCACAGGGGGCCCGAGCCGCGGCCTGCACTGTAAAGCGCCCAGGACTCATGGCCCGGCCCTGACTTACAGGGTGGCCCTGGTCCTCAAGGCCCACGGAGGCTCCTTCTCTCCCACTGAGGGGCACCTTGACTCACACCCCACTAGCGGGGCGGTCACCCCACACAGGCTGCCAGCTGAGGGAGCACAAAGGCTCCCAGACCCAGAACCTGATTACAGGCGGGTCGACACCCAGGGAGCCAGAGAGCTCGGCTTTCTCCCCGCACCAACAGGAACGAGACTCAACAGCCAGGGAGAGGAGCTTCACGGCCAAAGGCCGGGGGACCGGCAAATCCAGCCCCGAGCCTCTGAAAGGCTGGGGCCGGAGATTCCCAACAAGCCCCAAGGAGCCCAAGGCTCCGACCTGCGCCCGACCTACGGGCGGGCCTCCTGGCTGCACCACACCACCACCATCATCACCATCACCGTATCATCATCATCATCACCATCACGTACTTCTTCAGGAGCCCAGCGAGCAACCTCGACCCCAACCAGGGGGAGGCCAGCCCAGCCAAAGATGGGCGTGCGCCCTGCGGCGCAGCACTTCCTCAACCTGCACCCTCTAAAGGGTGAGGGAGGGCTCGTTCCTGTGGGCTGCCTAAAACAGCCTTCCACGCTCTGCTTCAAGCGAGCTCGGGCTGCTCCAGGGGACAGAGGGCTCCACGGACTGGGACTGCGCGTGGAAGCCAGAGAGCTTCAACACGCCAAGGGGCAAATGCTGCGACACGCCCTGACAACAGGGGGTCACGCTGTGGCAGGTCACCAGCAGGACAGGCAGCCACGCAGGCAGAGACCCAGGTCCTGACTACAGGCAGGTCGCATTGCCTGCACCACCACTAAGTGGCTTGGCGCTGTCCCTGGAAAGAAGGGGCTAGCCCAGACCATCCCTCCGCTCCCGGACTCAGAGGGCACTCCCCTGTTACTGCACAGAGCCCTGCTCTCCCCCCTGGGAGGTTTAAGCTAAGCTGCAGCGATTTTAACAGGGGCCTAAAGGACAAGCTCACTCACACACTCACACTCACACTGACAAGGACAGACAAACACAAAACAGAACATCCCAAAAAGGAGACGGGCTCTGTGCAGCCACTGTCTGGGGTGCCACCCTACTCACGAGCAAGAGAGGAGAGCCACAGACCATGCCCAGGGCTGCGTGGAAGCCAGAGAGCTTCAACACGCCAAGGGGCAAATGCTGCGACACGCCCTGACAACAGGGGGTCACGCTGGGAAGGCCACCAGCAGGCAGAAAGCTGCCGGGCCAGAGGAGCTGGGCAGGGAAATGGCCCTCCCCTGCTTACAGGGTGGCCTGGGGGTCCAGAGAGCTCCATTTCCCCCTCGGGTGCGGAGACGCTGGCTCTCACCCTCCTTACAGGGTTGCCACGCTCTCCGGGCAGCCAAAGGAGCAAGACGGCCAAAGGCCAAAACCTACAGTAGCAAAGACCCGAGCCCTGGTTACAGGGAGGTGGCCCAGCACAAACAGTTCCTCACTCAGGGCAGCCCAAAGGTGCCCATCATGCTCTTACGTGACCTCGCCCTGTGCCCACAGGGGGGTCCCTTTGCCCAGGGTGCCTTTCTCGTGCCCCCTCTTCAGCCCGACGCCGCTCCTCGCCTCGCCGTTCCACACGCCGCCTCTTTTCTGGTCTCTGACAGCTGCTGCCAAGGAAGGAAAACGCCATTAGGCCTGAGAAGCTAATGACTTTCTCCCTGAAGGAAATGTGGATCCCTAGCCCGGGAGGGACCTCCTCAAGGGACCACCAGCCCACCCGCAAGCCTGCCCGCACAGCCCCCGCAACGCCCTCCCCTAATTTCAGCTTGTCTCACCAGAGAGATGCGCCGCAGAGCTCTGGCCGGTGCTAGAGCTGGGCTCGCAGGCGGGCACCCTGGGCAAATCGGCTGGGCATGCCAAGCAACGGCCAAAGAGGCTGCGCACCCCTGCTCACAGGGGGCCCGAGCCGCGGCCTGCACTGTAAAGCGCCCAGGACTCATGGCCCGGCCCTGACTTACAGGGTGGCCCTGGTCCTCAAGGCCCACGGAGGCTCCTTCTCTCCCACTGAGGGGCACCTTGACTCACACCCCACTAGCGGGGCGGTCACCCCACACAGGCTGCCAGCTGAGGGAGCACAAAGGCTCCCAGACCCAGAACCTGATTACAGGCGGGTCGACACCCAGGGAGCCAGAGAGCTCGGCTTTCTCCCCGCACCAACAGGAACGAGACTCAACAGCCAGGGAGAGGAGCTTCACGGCCAAAGGCCGGGGGACCGGCAAATCCAGCCCCGAGCCTCTGAAAGGCTGGGGCCGGAGATTCCCAACAAGCCCCAAGGAGCCCAAGGCTCCGACCTGCGCCCGACCTACGGGCGGGCCTCCTGGCTGCACCACACCACCACCATCATCACCATCACCGTATCATCATCATCATCACCATCACGTACTTCTTCAGGAGCCCAGCGAGCAACCTCGACCCCAACCAGGGGGAGGCCAGCCCAGCCAAAGATGGGCGTGCGCCCTGCGGCGCAGCACTTCCTCAACCTGCACCCTCTAAAGGGTGAGGGAGGGCTCGTTCCTGTGGGCTGCCTAAAACAGCCTTCCACGCTCTGCTTCAAGCGAGCTCGGGCTGCTCCAGGGGACAGAGGGCTCCACGGACTGGGACTGCGCGTGGAAGCCAGAGAGCTTCAACACGCCAAGGGGCAAATGCTGCGACACGCCCTGACAACAGGGGGTCACGCTGTGGCAGGTCACCAGCAGGACAGGCAGCCACGCAGGCAGAGACCCAGGTCCTGACTACAGGCAGGTCGCATTGCCTGCACCACCACTAAGTGGCTTGGCGCCGTCCCTGGAAAGGGGCGAGCCCAGACCATCCCTCCGCTCCCGGACTCAGAGGGCACTCCCCTGTTACTGCACAGAGCCCTGCTCTCCCCCCTGGGAGGTTTAAGCTAAGCTGCAGCGATTTTAACAGGGGCCTAAAGGACAAGCTCACTCACACACTCACACTCACACTGACAAGGACAGACAAACACAAAACAGAACATCCCAAAAAGGAGACGGGCTCTGTGCAGCCACTGTCTGGGGTGCCACCCTACTCACGAGCAAGAGAGGAGAGCCACAGACCATGCCCAGGGCTGCGTGGAAGCCAGAGAGCTTCAACACGCCAAGGGGCAAATGCTGCGACACGCCCTGACAACAGGGGGTCACGCTGTGGCAGGTCACCAGCAGGCAGAAAGCTGCCGGGCCAGAGGAGCTGGGCAGGGAAATGGCCCTCCCCTGCTTACAGGGTGGCCTGGGGGTCCAGAGAGCTCCATTTCCCCCTCGGGTGCGGAGACGCTGGCTCTCACCCTCCTTACAGGGTTGCCACGCTCTCCGGGCAGCCAAAGGAGCAAGACGGCCAAAGGCCAAAACCTACAGTAGCAAAGACCCGAGCCCTGGTTACAGGGAGGTGGCCCAGCACAAACAGTTCCTCACTCAGGGCAGCCCAAAGGTGCCCATCATGCTCTTACGTGACCTCGCCCTGTGCCCACAGGGGGGTCCCTTTGCCCAGGGTGCCTTTCTCGTGCCCCCTCTTCAGCCCGACGCCGCTCCTCGCCTCGCCGTTCCACACGCCGCCTCTTTTCTGGTCTCTGACAGCTGCTGCCAAGGAAGGAAAACGCCATTAGGCCTGAGAAGCTAATGACTTTCTCCCTGAAGGAAATGTGGATCCCTAGCCCGGGAGGGACCTCCTCAAGGGACCACCAGCCCACCCGCAAGCCTGCCCGCACAGCCCCCGCAACGCCCTCCCCTAATTTCAGCTTGTCTCACCAGAGAGATGCGCCGCAGAGCTCTGGCCGGTGCTAGAGCTGGGCTCGCAGGCGGGCACCCTGGGCAAATCGGCTGGGCATGCCAAGCAACGGCCAAAGAGGCTGCGCACCCCTGCTCACAGGGGGCCCGAGCCGCGGCCTGCACTGTAAAGCGCCCAGGACTCATGGCCCGGCCCTGACTTACAGGGTGGCCCTGGTCCTCAAGGCCCACGGAGGCTCCTTCTCTCCCACTGAGGGGCACCTTGACTCACACCCCACTAGCGGGGCGGTCACCCCACACAGGCTGCCAGCTGAGGGAGCACAAAGGCTCCCAGACCCAGAACCTGATTACAGGCGGGTCGACACCCAGGGAGCCAGAGAGCTCGGCTTTCTCCCCGCACCAACAGGAACGAGACTCAACAGCCAGGGAGAGGAGCTTCACGGCCAAAGGCCGGGGGATCGGCAAATCCAGCCCCGAGCCTCTGAAAGACTGGGGCCGGAGATTCCCAACAAGCCCCAAGGAGCCCAAGGCTCCGACCTGCGCACAACCTACGGGCGGGCCTCCTGGCTGCACCACACCACCACCATCATCACCATCACCGTATCATCATCATCATCACCATCATGTACTTCTTCAGGAGCCCAGCGAGCAACCTCGACCCCAACCAGGGGGAGGCCAGCCCAGCCAAAGATGGGCGTGCGCCCTGCGGCGCAGCACTTCCTCAACCTGCACCCTCTAAAGGGTGAGGGAGGGCTCGTTCCTGTGGGCTGCCTAAAACAGCCTTCCACGCTCTGCTTCAAGCGAGCTCGGGCTGCTCCAGGGGACAGAGGGCTCCACGGACTGGAACTGCGCGTGGAAGCCAGAGAGCTTCAACACGCCAAGGGGCAAATGCTGCGACACGCCCTGACAACAGGGGGTCACGCTGTGGCAGGTCACCAGCAGGCAGAAAGCTGCCGGGCCAGAGGAGCTGGGCAGGGAAATGGCCCTCCCCTGCTTACAGGGTGGCCTGGGGGTCCAGAGAGCTCCATTTCCCCCTCGGGTGCGGAGACGCTGGCTCTCACCCTCCTTACAGGGTTGCCACGCTCTCCGGGCAGCCAAAGGAGCAAGACGGCCAAAGGCCAAAACCTACAGTAGCAAAGACCCGAGCCCTGGTTACAGGGAGGTGGCCCAGCACAAACAGTTCCTCACTCAGGGCAGCCCAAAGGTGCCCATCATGCTCTTACGTGACCTCGCCCTGTGCCCACAGGGGGGTCCCTTTGCCCAGGGTGCCTTTCTCGTGCCCCCTCTTCAGCCCGACGCCGCTCCTCGCCTCGCCGTTCCACACGCCGCCTCTTTTCTGGTGTCTGACAGCTGCTGCCAAGGAAGGAAAACGCCATTAGGCCTGAGAAGCTAATGACTTTCTCCCTGAAGGAAATGTGGATCCCTAGCCCGGGAGGGACCTCCTCAAGGGACCACCAGCCCACCCGCAAGCCTGCCCGCACAGCCCCCGCAACGCCCTCCCCTAATTTCAGCTTGTCTCACCAGAGAGATGCGCCGCAGAGCTCTGGCCGGTGCTAGAGCTGGGCTCGCAGGCGGGCACCCTGGGCAAATCGGCTGGGCATGCCAAGCAACGGCCAAAGAGGCTGCGCACCCCTGCTCACAGGGGGCCCGAGCCGCGGCCTGCACTGTAAAGCGCCCAGGACTCATGGCCCGGCCCTGACTTACAGGGTGGCCCTGGTCCTCAAGGCCCACGGAGGCTCCTTCTCTCCCACTGAGGGGCACCTTGACTCACACCCCACTAGCGGGGCGGTCACCCCACACAGGCTGCCAGCTGAGGGAGCACAAAGGCTCCCAGACCCAGAACCTGATTACAGGCGGGTCGACACCCAGGGAGCCAGAGAGCTCGGCTTTCTCCCCGCACCAACAGGAACGAGACTCAACAGCCAGGGAGAGGAGCTTCACGGCCAAAGGCCGGGGGACCGGCAAATCCAGCCCCGAGCCTCTGAAAGGCTGGGGCCGGAGATTCCCAACAAGCCCCAAGGAGCCCAAGGCTCCGACCTGCGCCCGACCTACGGGCGGGCCTCCTGGCTGCACCACACCACCACCATCATCACCATCACCGTATCATCATCATCATCACCATCACGTACTTCTTCAGGAGCCCAGCGAGCAACCTCGACCCCAACCAGGGGGAGGCCAGCCCAGCCAAAGATGGGCGTGCGCCCTGCGGCGCAGCACTTCCTCAACCTGCACCCTCTAAAGGGTGAGGGAGGGCTCGTTCCTGTGGGCTGCCTAAAACAGCCTTCCACGCTCTGCTTCAAGCGAGCTCGGGCTGCTCCAGGGGACAGAGGGCTCCACGGACTGGGACTGCGCGTGGAAGCCAGAGAGCTTCAACACGCCAAGGGGCAAATGCTGCGACACGCCCTGACAACAGGGGGTCACGCTGTGGCAGGTCACCAGCAGGACAGGCAGCCACGCAGGCAGAGACCCAGGTCCTGACTACAGGCAGGTCGCATTGCCTGCACCACCACTAAGTGGCTTGGCGCTGTCCCTGGAAAGAAGGGGCTAGCCCAGACCATCCCTCCGCTCCCGGACTCAGAGGGCACTCCCCTGTTACTGCACAGAGCCCTGCTCTCCCCCCTGGGAGGTTTAAGCTAAGCTGCAGCGATTTTAACAGGGGCCTAAAGGACAAGCTCACTCACACACTCACACTCACACTGACAAGGACAGACAAACACAAAACAGAACATCCCAAAAAGGAGACGGGCTCTGTGCAGCCACTGTCTGGGGTGCCACCCTACTCACGAGCAAGAGAGGAGAGCCACAGACCATGCCCAGGGCTGCGTGGAAGCCAGAGAGCTTCAACACGCCAAGGGGCAAATGCTGCGACACGCCCTGACAACAGGGGGTCACGCTGTGGCAGGTCACCAGCAGGCAGAAAGCTGCCGGGCCAGAGGAGCTGGGCAGGGAAATGGCCCTCCCCTGCTTACAGGGTGGCCTGGGGGTCCAGAGAGCTCCATTTCCCCCTCGGGTGCGGAGACGCTGGCTCTCACCCTCCTTACAGGGTTGCCACGCTCTCCGGGCAGCCAAAGGAGCAAGACGGCCAAAGGCCAAAACCTACAGTAGCAAAGACCCGAGCCCTGGTTACAGGGAGGTGGCCCAGCACAAACAGTTCCTCACTCAGGGCAGCCCAAAGGTGCCCATCATGCTCTTACGTGACCTCGCCCTGTGCCCACAGGGGGGTCCCTTTGCCCAGGGTGCCTTTCTCGTGCCCCCTCTTCAGCCCGACGCCGCTCCTCGCCTCGCCGTTCCACACGCCGCCTCTTTTCTGGTGTCTGACAGCTGCTGCCAAGGAAGGAAAACGCCATTAGGCCTGAGAAGCTAATGACTTTCTCCCTGAAGGAAATGTGGATCCCTAGCCCGGGAGGGACCTCCTCAAGGGACCACCAGCCCACCCGCAAGCCTGCCCGCACAGCCCCCGCAACGCCCTCCCCTAATTTCAGCTTGTCTCACCAGAGAGATGCGCCGCAGAGCTCTGGCCGGTGCTAGAGCTGGGCTCGCAGGCGGGCACCCTGGGCAAATCGGCTGGGCATGCCAAGCAACGGCCAAAGAGGCTGCGCACCCCTGCTCACAGGGGGCCCGAGCCGCGGCCTGCACTGTAAAGCGCCCAGGACTCATGGCCCGGCCCTGACTTACAGGGTGGCCCTGGTCCTCAAGGCCCACGGAGGCTCCTTCTCTCCCACTGAGGGGCACCTTGACTCACACCCCACTAGCGGGGCGGTCACCCCACACAGGCTGCCAGCTGAGGGAGCACAAAGGCTCCCAGACCCAGAACCTGATTACAGGCGGGTCGACACCCAGGGAGCCAGAGAGCTCGGCTTTCTCCCCGCACCAACAGGAACGAGACTCAACAGCCAGGGAGAGGAGCTTCACGGCCAAAGGCCGGGGGATCGGCAAATCCAGCCCCGAGCCTCTGAAAGACTGGGGCCGGAGATTCCCAACAAGCCCCAAGGAGCCCAAGGCTCCGACCTGCGCACAACCTACGGGCGGGCCTCCTGGCTGCACCACACCACCACCATCATCACCATCACCGTATCATCATCATCATCACCATCATGTACTTCTTCAGGAGCCCAGCGAGCAACCTCGACCCCAACCAGGGGGAGGCCAGCCCAGCCAAAGATGGGCGTGCGCCCTGCGGCGCAGCACTTCCTCAACCTGCACCCTCTAAAGGGTGAGGGAGGGCTCGTTCCTGTGGGCTGCCTAAAACAGCCTTCCACGCTCTGCTTCAAGCGAGCTCGGGCTGCTCCAGGGGACAGAGGGCTCCACGGACTGGAACTGCGCGTGGAAGCCAGAGAGCTTCAACACGCCAAGGGGCAAATGCTGCGACACGCCCTGACAACAGGGGGTCACGCTGTGGCAGGTCACCAGCAGGCAGAAAGCTGCCGGGCCAGAGGAGCTGGGCAGGGAAATGGCCCTCCCCTGCTTACAGGGTGGCCTGGGGGTCCAGAGAGCTCCATTTCCCCCTCGGGTGCGGAGACGCTGGCTCTCACCCTCCTTACAGGGTTGCCACGCTCTCCGGGCAGCCAAAGGAGCAAGACGGCCAAAGGCCAAAACCTACAGTAGCAAAGACCCGAGCCCTGGTTACAGGGAGGTGGCCCAGCACAAACAGTTCCTCACTCAGGGCAGCCCAAAGGTGCCCATCATGCTCTTACGTGACCTCGCCCTGTGCCCACAGGGGGGTCCCTTTGCCCAGGGTGCCTTTCTCGTGCCCCCTCTTCAGCCCGACGCCGCTCCTCGCCTCGCCGTTCCACACGCCGCCTCTTTTCTGGTCTCTGACAGCTGCTGCCAAGGAAGGAAAACGCCATTAGGCCTGAGAAGCTAATGACTTTCTCCCTGAAGGAAATGTGGATCCCTAGCCCGGGAGGGACCTCCTCAAGGGACCACCAGCCCACCCGCAAGCCTGCCCGCACAGCCCCCGCAACGCCCTCCCCTAATTTCAGCTTGTCTCACCAGAGAGATGCGCCGCAGAGCTCTGGCCGGTGCTAGAGCTGGGCTCGCAGGCGGGCACCCTGGGCAAATCGGCTGGGCATGCCAAGCAACGGCCAAAGAGGCTGCGCACCCCTGCTCACAGGGGGCCCGAGCCGCGGCCTGCACTGTAAAGCGCCCAGGACTCATGGCCCGGCCCTGACTTACAGGGTGGCCCTGGTCCTCAAGGCCCACGGAGGCTCCTTCTCTCCCACTGAGGGGCACCTTGACTCACACCCCACTAGCGGGGCGGTCACCCCACACAGGCTGCCAGCTGAGGGAGCACAAAGGCTCCCAGACCCAGAACCTGATTACAGGCGGGTCGACACCCAGGGAGCCAGAGAGCTCGGCTTTCTCCCCGCACCAACAGGAACGAGACGCAACAGCCAGGGAGAGGAGCTTCACGGCCAAAGGCCGGGGGACCGGCAAATCCAGCCCCGAGCCTCTGAAAGACTGGGGCCGGAGATTCCCAACAAGCCCCAAGGAGCCCAAGGCTCCGACCTGCGCCCGACCTACGGGCGGGCCTCCTGGCTGCACCACACCACCACCACCATCATCACCATCACCGTATCATCATCATCATCACCATCACGTACTTCTTCAGGAGCCCAGCGAGCAACCTCGACCCCAACCAGGGGGAGGCCAGCCCAGCCAAAGATGGGCGTGCGCCCTGCGGCGCAGCACTTCCTCAACCTGCACCCTCTAAAGGGTGAGGGAGGGCTCGTTCCTGTGGGCTGCCTAAAACAGCCTTCCACGCTCTGCTTCAAGCGAGCTCGGGCTGCTCCAGGGGACAGAGGGCTCCACGGACTGGGACTGCGCGTGGAAGCCAGAGAGCTTCAACACGCCAAGGGGCAAATGCTGCGACACGCCCTGACAACAGGGGGTCACGCTGTGGCAGGTCACCAGCAGGACAGGCAGCCACGCAGGCAGAGACCCAGGTCCTGACTACAGGCAGGTCGCATTGCCTGCACCACCACTAAGTGGCTTGGCGCTGTCCCTGGAAAGAAGGGGCTAGCCCAGACCATCCCTCCGCTCCCGGACTCAGAGGGCACTCCCCTGTTACTGCACAGAGCCCTGCTCTCCCCCCTGGGAGGTTTAAGCTAAGCTGCAGCGATTTTAACAGGGGCCTAAAGGACAAGCTCACTCACACACTCACACTCACACTGACAAGGACAGACAAACACAAAACAGAACATCCCAAAAAGGAGACGGGCTCTGTGCAGCCACTGTCTGGGGTGCCACCCTACTCACGAGCAAGAGAGGAGAGCCACAGACCATGCCCAGGGCTGCGTGGAAGCCAGAGAGCTTCAACACGCCAAGGGGCAAATGCTGCGACACGCCCTGACAACAGGGGGTCACGCTGGGAAGGCCACCAGCAGGCAGAAAGCTGCCGGGCCAGAGGAGCTGGGCAGGGAAATGGCCCTCCCCTGCTTACAGGGTGGCCTGGGGGTCCAGAGAGCTCCATTTCCCCCTCGGGTGCGGAGACGCTGGCTCTCACCCTCCTTACAGGGTTGCCACGCTCTCCGGGCAGCCAAAGGAGCAAGACGGCCAAAGGCCAAAACCTACAGTAGCAAAGACCCGAGCCCTGGTTACAGGGAGGTGGCCCAGCACAAACAGTTCCTCACTCAGGGCAGCCCAAAGGTGCCCATCATGCTCTTACGTGACCTCGCCCTGTGCCCACAGGGGGGTCCCTTTGCCCAGGGTGCCTTTCTCGTGCCCCCTCTTCAGCCCGACGCCGCTCCTCGCCTCGCCGTTCCACACGCCGCCTCTTTTCTGGTCTCTGACAGCTGCTGCCAAGGAAGGAAAACGCCATTAGGCCTGAGAAGCTAATGACTTTCTCCCTGAAGGAAATGTGGATCCCTAGCCCGGGAGGGACCTCCTCAAGGGACCACCAGCCCACCCGCAAGCCTGCCCGCACAGCCCCCGCAACGCCCTCCCCTAATTTCAGCTTGTCTCACCAGAGAGATGCGCCGCAGAGCTCTGGCCGGTGCTAGAGCTGGGCTCGCAGGCGGGCACCCTGGGCAAATCGGCTGGGCATGCCAAGCAACGGCCAAAGAGGCTGCGCACCCCTGCTCACAGGGGGCCCGAGCCGCGGCCTGCACTGTAAAGCGCCCAGGACTCATGGCCCGGCCCTGACTTACAGGGTGGCCCTGGTCCTCAAGGCCCACGGAGGCTCCTTCTCTCCCACTGAGGGGCACCTTGACTCACACCCCACTAGCGGGGCGGTCACCCCACACAGGCTGCCAGCTGAGGGAGCACAAAGGCTCCCAGACCCAGAACCTGATTACAGGCGGGTCGACACCCAGGGAGCCAGAGAGCTCGGCTTTCTCCCCGCACCAACAGGAACGAGACTCAACAGCCAGGGAGAGGAGCTTCACGGCCAAAGGCCGGGGGACCGGCAAATCCAGCCCCGAGCCTCTGAAAGACTGGGGCCGGAGATTCCCAACAAGCCCCAAGGAGCCCAAGGCTCTGACCTGCGCCCGACCTACGGGCGGGCCTCCTGGCTGCACCACGCCACCACCATCATCACCATCACCGTATCATCATCATCATCACCATCACGTACTTCTTCAGGAGCCCAGCGAGCAACCTCGACCCCAACCAGGGGGAGGCCAGCCCAGCCAAAGATGGGCGTGCGCCCTGCGGCGCAGCACTTCCTCAACCTGCACCCTCTAAAGGGTGAGGGAGGGCTCGTTCCTGTGGGCTGCCTAAAACAGCCTTCCACGCTCTGCTTCAAGCGAGCTCGGGCTGCTCCAGGGGACAGAGGGCTCCACGGACTGGAACTGCGCGTGGAAGCCAGAGAGCTTCAACACGCCAAGGGGCAAATGCTGCGACACGCCCTGACAACAGGGGGTCACGCTGTGGCAGGTCACCAGCAGGCAGAAAGCTGCCGGGCCAGAGGAGCTGGGCAGGGAAATGGCCCTCCCCTGCTTACAGGGTGGCCTGGGGGTCCAGAGAGCTCCATTTCCCCCTCGGGTGCGGAGACGCTGGCTCTCACCCTCCTTACAGGGTTGCCACGCTCTCCGGGCAGCCAAAGGAGCAAGACGGCCAAAGGCCAAAACCTACAGTAGCAAAGACCCGAGCCCTGGTTACAGGGAGGTGGCCCAGCACAAACAGTTCCTCACTCAGGGCAGCCCAAAGGTGCCCATCATGCTCTTACGTGACCTCGCCCTGTGCCCACAGGGGGGTCCCTTTGCCCAGGGTGCCTTTCTCGTGCCCCCTCTTCAGCCCGACGCCGCTCCTCGCCTCGCCGTTCCACACGCCGCCTCTTTTCTGGTCTCTGACAGCTGCTGCCAAGGAAGGAAAACGCCATTAGGCCTGAGAAGCTAATGACTTTCTCCCTGAAGGAAATGTGGATCCCTAGCCCGGGAGGGACCTCCTCAAGGGACCACCAGCCCACCCGCAAGCCTGCCCGCACAGCCCCCGCAACGCCCTCCCCTAATTTCAGCTTGTCTCACCAGAGAGATGCGCCGCAGAGCTCTGGCCGGTGCTAGAGCTGGGCTCGCAGGCGGGCACCCTGGGCAAATCGGCTGGGCATGCCAAGCAACGGCCAAAGAGGCTGCGCACCCCTGCTCACAGGGGGCCCGAGCCGCAGCCTGCACTGTAAAGCGCCCAGGACTCATGGCCCGGCCCTGACTTACAGGGTGGCCCTGGTCCTCAAGGCCCACGGAGGCTCCTTCTCTCCCACTGAGGGGCACCTTGACTCACACCCCACTAGCGGGGCGGTCACCCCACACAGGCTGCCAGCTGAGGGAGCACAAAGGCTCCCAGACCCAGAACCTGATTACAGGCGGGTCGACACCCAGGGAGCCAGAGAGCTCGGCTTTCTCCCCGCACCAACAGGAACGAGACTCAACAGCCAGGGAGAGGAGCTTCACGGCCAAAGGCCGGGGGACCGGCAAATCCAGCCCCGAGCCTCTGAAAGGCTGGGGCCGGAGATTCCCAACAAGCCCCAAGGAGCCCAAGGCTCCGACCTGCGCCCGACCTACGGGCGGGCCTCCTGGCTGCACCACACCACCACCATCATCACCATCACCGTATCATCATCATCATCACCATCACGTACTTCTTCAGGAGCCCAGCGAGCAACCTCGACCCCAACCAGGGGGAGGCCAGCCCAGCCAAAGATGGGCGTGCGCCCTGCGGCGCAGCACTTCCTCAACCTGCACCCTCTAAAGGGTGAGGGAGGGCTCGTTCCTGTGGGCTGCCTAAAACAGCCTTCCACGCTCTGCTTCAAGCGAGCTCGGGCTGCTCCAGGGGACAGAGGGCTCCACGGACTGGGACTGCGCGTGGAAGCCAGAGAGCTTCAACACGCCAAGGGGCAAATGCTGCGACACGCCCTGACAACAGGGGGTCACGCTGTGGCAGGTCACCAGCAGGACAGGCAGCCACGCAGGCAGAGACCCAGGTCCTGACTACAGGCAGGTCGCATTGCCTGCACCACCACTAAGTGGCTTGGCGCCGTCCCTGGAAAGAAGGGGCGAGCCCAGACCATCCCTCTGCTCCCGGACTCAGAGGGCACTCCCCTGTTACTGCACAGAGCCCTGCTCTCCCCCCTGGGAGGTTTAAGCTAAGCTGCAGCGATTTTAACAGGGGCCTAAAGGACAAGCTCACTCACACACTCACACTCACACTGACAAGGACAGACAAACACAAAACAGAACATCCCAAAAAGGAGACGGGCTCTGTGCAGCCACTGTCTGGGGTGCCACCCTACTCACGAGCAAGAGAGGAGAGCCACAGACCATGCCCAGGGCTGCGTGGAAGCCAGAGAGCTTCAACACGCCAAGGGGCAAATGCTGCGACACGCCCTGACAACAGGGGGTCACGCTGGGAAGGCCACCAGCAGGCAGAAAGCTGCCGGGCCAGAGGAGCTGGGCAGGGAAATGGCCCTCCCCTGCTTACAGGGTGGCCTGGGGGTCCAGAGAGCTCCATTTCCCCCTCGGGTGCGGAGACGCTGGCTCTCACCCTCCTTACAGGGTTGCCACGCTCTCCGGGCAGCCAAAGGAGCAAGACGGCCAAAGGCCAAAACCTACAGTAGCAAAGACCCGAGCCCTGGTTACAGGGAGGTGGCCCAGCACAAACAGTTCCTCACTCAGGGCAGCCCAAAGGTGCCCATCATGCTCTTACGTGACCTCGCCCTGTGCCCACAGGGGGGTCCCTTTGCCCAGGGTGCCTTTCTCGTGCCCCCTCTTCAGCCCGACGCTGCTCCTGTTCTTGGTCAATATGTTTGTGCAGACTCTGCATTTCAGTCACTTGTTTTTTTGGAAAGATGATACAGATTGGACTCTGATCAGCACATTTTTAGGGCTTCTCTGAGGTAAGTAATGTTATTTGAAGTTGTGTTCTGATGTCTATACAGAAATGAGACTTGATTGTAGTGTAGTTTTTCACCTTTCCCTGCAGATTTGTCTCTCAACTTGCTTTTTCCGTCTGCCAGCACCATTTCCAATTTTTTTCATCTTAGCTGTCTTTTCCGCCATCGTTCCCTCCTCAGCTCAGGACTCCTCCTTCTCTCCCCCATGCAATTTTATAGGTGAATTTTTTCCTCTTTCCGACTTGGAAGGGGAGAGGAAAAAGCCGTTTAAACATCACTCCCAAGTCTGAAGGAGCCTCTCCTCCTCAGCAGAGCCCGCCGTTCTCTCCTCTGACGCCAACCGTTAACCGGAAACCTCCGCTCCGCTCCGCTCCGCTCCTCTCCGCACTCTGAGGTAAACTTCCCGCCGCTCCACCCTTATAGCCCCTTCTCCTCTCTTTTTTCCCGCGCTCCGCTCTTATTGGCTGGTTCTCCCAGCCCGCCAGGGACCCGGCCAATGGCGGCGCACCTTCCCCGGGTGCGTTCCCCCTCTTCCTTCCCCGCCCCACCCCCTACGCCACCCCTCACACACCCCCTCACACACCCCCTCACACACCCCCTTCCCCTTCCGCGGCGGAATGAGAGGCGCCTCATGGCTGTTCCGTCCTGGCTGCAGGCGCTGCCGTCGGCAGGGGAAGGGCATCTCATGCTTTATCTGTTTGTGTGTTTATTCCCCTCCTTACAGTGTTTGAGATCACACCTGAGGGGTTCCTCCACTCCCACTACGTCTGAGGGGGCAAATGGACATCCATTTTGGGCAACTTTGCATGGTGGCTGGTTAGTTTGCGGGCCCGAAACAAAGCAGCATTGCACATGTTCACTGTAATCAAGGGGCTTTATCTTTCCCCTATTCTCCCCCAAAGTTTAACCGAAAGCACTTCATGCGCAATTGATGGGGCCCCAAAAAGTTTTTGAACAACTGAAGTATAGAATCAGCTGGATTAGAAATGACCTTTAAAATGAAGTCAAGCCATTACTCCAGCACTGCCAAGTCCACCACAAAACCGTATGACTGAGGGCCTCATCTACACAGTTTTTGGATGCTTCCCGGGACAGTGATTCCGCCTCTTTCCTGGGAAGCCTGCTCTGATGCCTGATTACCCTCTCTGTGAATAAATGTTTCCCTCATATCCAGTCTAAACCTCCCATGGTGCAGTTTGAGGTCGCTGCTTCTGGACCTAGTGCTTGTTACTAAGGAGAAGAGATTAACTGCTCCTTTTAGGCAGTTGTAGGGAGTGATAAGGTCTCCCCTGAGCCTTCTGCATACTAAACGAGAATAAAACAAACCAGGTGAGTGTTGATCAGCAGGTGTCAAAGTTAAAGTTGGTTTGGTTCTTCTTTAATCTGAAAGAAATGTACTAAAATGCACTTCATTTTACAAAAGTATTATAAAAATAAGATTTTAAAATTCGCTTACTTTAAGAAATGCAAATAATTTCACAGGTGCAATTAGGTGAAAAATGGTAAGCTTCAATGGTTGTGAGTCAAAACAGTCCCAGATCAAAGCGCCTGAGTCGTGCAGTCTCACACATGTTCTGTTATTGCAGCAACCCAATGCATTCTGATAGCATTGCTTTTCTTTCTGCAACTGATTGTAACGTGTGGCTTGTGCTGCAAAGGAGAGGGTCTAGGAGCTCTTCAGAATGTGCTAAATGCTGGTGATGCTTAGAGCCCAGATGCCAAGCCCCGTTCTAAACTCAGCACCTTCTGTGTTGTTTCTGGGACTGCAGGGAGTTAGGCATAGTAACCCACCCTAAAAAATAGCCACATGTGTGTTCTGCCCACAAATTTCACTATTTCTGCGTGTTGTTCTACCACATTTTGATGAAGATATTGTTCTGGTTTTCCTTCTCAGCCCTACCTGGTGTGGGTATGCAGAGTCCACAGCAGTTGCATCCTCAGAGGTTAGATTTCCAGTTTTGTCTCATCTCTACAAATCCTGCCTCTTACAGCCACAGAGGCCTCTGAACGGGCCTTTAGCAAGCTGACAGTAATGCAGGCAGAACTCTATTAATGTAAATTACACTGAATTAGTAGAAGACAGTGAACTTTTGCTGCAGGCAAATAGATACTGAAATTGGATGCAACACGAGCTATAGAAACTAAGGGATCCTACCACACTTGGTAGGGCCATCTGCTGATAGCATGCCCTGCTCTAAAGATTTTGATGCCTTGATTATGTAAATAAGGGGAGATTATTCCATCCTCAAGACTCCAGCAAGATAATTAGCAAACAATAAATCACCACAACTCAAGGAACTGCAAATGAATTTTGAGCTTTATCACCAAAACTGCAATTGTACTGCTGTTATTAACTGAGCAGGATAGAGGCCATCAGGCCCCAGAGATACTTCCCTACTGGCTGTAATTTAGATTAGAACTGTTTGGCATTACTTAGCCTGCTGGGAAGCTGCAAAGAAAGGGGTTTAGTTTTCAGTAATTTCACTCGGCTTCTCTACAAGTACGATTTCCACTTGCCTGGTATTCTGGCTTCTGACTGATTCAGACACTCAAAAGGCCTGATGCAAAGTATATGAAAGCACATAGCAAATTTTCTACTGATATTAGTAAACTTGAGACCAAGTCTGAAGCCCCCTATTTGCTCAAATCATCATATCAGAGCTAAAAAAGTCTTTCAGTCCTTCTTCCCTAAACCCAGTTTGGTTGTCACCATTAACAGGCTCCTGAGTGTGGCTCAACATGTGAGGAGCACACTCAATTCATACATAAATGTCAGCTGCTTTCTGTGGATCATGCCCTTATGCAAATGCAAGGAAGTATCACTCTTCCTCAAAGTGGGTTTTAAGAAGAGCTCCTTATTAAGGCCAGGCATAAAAGAGAAGATAAACCCAGATAACCACTTACATTTAAGCAGAGCACAGCCACTACAGGAGCCCAACAAAGTGCAGAGAAAAATCTCAGAGCTAAAGCACTACCACTTTTGGCTGTTTCAGACTCTGTTTTCTTTGGAATAACCACACTCCAAATAACCAGAGAGCCAGGCCTGCAGCTCCTTAAAGCTGTGCTGCAGCAGGAGTTCCTCATTACGTTGTGTCATAGGTACCTCTAGTATTTGAACAAATTAGATTATATTCTTCTGAGATTAATTTACATTCAAACATAATCAATTATAGGGATTTAGGACAGGCATATGTTATGGGTTTTAGGTGATAAAGGATGAGATCTATTATAAATACATTTATAAAGGGGAAAATGTCTGATGGCTTGGGAAATTGAGAGATATTGAAAGAAGTATTTGACATCTATATTAACTCAAAGCCCTAAATGGGCTGGGCTTGTTTACATTGCTTCAGTCTTATTATAGGGTGAATTTTACCAGCTGTCTTGCTGAACAGTCATTTAGCCTTAAACTATAGTTAAAACTGTCATGGTTTTAAGCAAATTATATTGCGTAAAGTAATTATTTCCCTAACTGCAAAGAGGATCCAGGTAGCTGGTGAATCTCATTTCTGAAAAAGAGCTGGCAAAGCGCCCTCTATGTAAGATATGGGAAAGCGCAGAGTTAAGGATTTGGAAAGATTTTGTAATCCAGAAAAGGTCGACTAAGCTCGATTAGTTAACTGTGTACATTTGGGCATGAAGGAGACAGAAAGGGAACAGATCTCTGCTAAACAACTCTGTTAGTTAAAGATCGACCATTGATTCCAAAACATCAAGGCAGAACTTGTTTCCTTCACAAGGTGTTCCTGCACCAATAAATGTTAATCCTCATGATTAATACAGACTTTATACAGACTTTTGTCTGTAGGGAAATTGCTAAAGAGGCATTCTGGGGAAATGAACTATAGCAATTAGAGGCTAGCCAGGGTAAGGAAGATTATTCTCTGAAGCAGAGCTCTCAGAGAACCCCGGAAGTACTCTGCAGCTGGGAGTCATTGTGCACGACAAGAAGCTTCCAGTGTGGTTTGCTGAATGTGCTGTGGGGTCTGAAAGCTTCATTTATTCGAAGCTTTGATGAGCTTTGTCTCCCAGCCTCTTAGAAACAGATTGTGGCCCCCTGTGGATCTTCATCCCTGGAGTTTTTACTAATATTGAACAACTGCAGCTTTTCTGCCTCAGTATCAATATGCCTTTCCTAGGGTTTTCAACCTCCTCAGCTTCACAGCTCCTGAACTGCGCCTCCATCTTCCACTTCCAGCTAAGTGCTTTGCTTCTTTTGCATGCTAGATGACGTGTGTGGCACCAAGACAGGCCCATCTGTTCTCCTTCATTCTGTTCTCCAATTCACAGTAAAATGAAGAATTTCAACCCAGAACCCTGCACAGCACTGCCCAGATTACCCTGTACCTGTTACCAGACAACTCCACCAAGTCTTTATTGAAAGCAACAAGTGCATTATTTAGGGATATGTGAAGCGCTAGCAGAGTGTATACTTCTTTTTTGAGCACAAAAGGTCTGAATCCAGCTTTGGCTTGTGTCTAAACTGCAGGGACACAAACTATAGGTGAACCCAGTGGTACAGGGAAGGGGAAGACTTGAGCCTGTGCTCCGTTCTTGGGCTTTTCTTGAGCTTGCACTGCTTATTGTGCCAGAGCTTTAGCTTATGCTGCTTGCAGTGCTATTACTGTCAGACAAAGCCGTGGTCAGGCCTGCCTGTGACCATGTGTAGCTACTTTTTTACATGTGGCATACCATGACTGATGTATGGCAGAGACACAGCATGGAGCTTGGTAAGCTCCATGCCATGTGGATAAATGCTTCTCAGCTACTCAGGCAAATATGCTTTCTCCCATGTATTCACTGGCTGTTCTGTTTCATTCATTGCTGTGTCATTTATTGGTCACTTCTCATTGCAAATCACTGTCTAACCAGTGACTTTCTTTTGTATAATTAGATTTCCCAACTCTTTCATACCTGGTTCTGGCTGTGGTTCTGGTTTTAATTAGGAAGGAAAAGCTCACTGCAGACAAGTACTTCCTCAGGACAGTTGCCTTGTGAGGATGAATTTGGCACTATGTATAGCCTGTCTTATGGCAATTTAACACTAGTGGCCATCAAACATTCATTCTAGTGTCAAAATGGAATCGACTTCATATTTGTGGGCTTTATTTAAAATGTGTGCTGCCCAAGAATCCAGCAATTAATTCGTGCATTGGGAAAGCACCACTGAAGCACTGCCTCTCTTTATACTGACTATACTGCAGTCCATTGAGTAGCCACTATACAGCCCATAATGACGCTAAATTAGGTATTCTGAGGGCTATTTAGAAATTCTTTTTTTAGGTTGTTTGCTTTTTCCACCAGAAACTAAGACAAGTTATTTAATGCAGCTACTTCTGAAATCATGATGTGTCAAAGAGGCACAATGGAGCAAAATTCCCAGGGAGTTCTGGATTGGAAAAAGGAGACAAGTCAGCTTTGGATTTGGTACATAGCTGTGGGATGTGACAGGCTTGTCTTTGATAATGCATCAAAGTGTTGTCAGTCTCCTCCTCTGCCTTGGGGAAGAAAAATTGCAGCTGAAGTATTGATTAGTACCAGAGACTCTGCCGTGGATCTGTCACAGCTGGCCATGAAAAGGTGGCATTAAAAACCTTGGGAAAACTAAACTCCTCAGGTTCCTAATGCTATTGTAGTGTACCATGGCCTGGCTTACACAGCCATTATTTTCCTCAAAGCCAGCCCAGCACCTCAGCCTTCTGCCTTCATCAGGTGCTGGGGATGTGACCTGACTTGATCACGATGCAAATGGAGACTCCTGGGGGTCAAGGCAAAGTTGCCCATCTCCCTCTGTGAACAGACAGAAGCAGGAGACACTCCTGTGCTCAAAGACAAGCAGTGCCAGTGGCTCCACACTGGAGGAGACTGGCATGGGGCTGTGGTGACTTGGAGAGAAGAATGTTTCTTTAGGCTTGTCACTCTGAAGTGTGCCCACTTGTGCTGGAAGGCAGCAGCCCTATGTGAGCCAGAGGCACCCTGAAGCCATGTCAGTGGGGGGGGCCCTGTTGCGTCACTGTGCAATCGCAATTAACTTTAATTACATGTCTCCACTGGCTGCGAGGTTTGAAAAAATTACAAGGAGGTACAAAAAAAGAAAAGGCAGAAAAGAGGCTCTTGCAATCCAGGTAAATTTTTCCAAGCTGATTGCCAACACTCAAGGTTCCCAAGGGCCTTTGTTAGTAGAGACAAAGCACCAGGCAGAGATGGAGGGAACAGGAAGACTTTTCTCCTTCTCTTTTAAAATAACCTAGGTAGCATTCAAAATTTGGGACATTCATGCATGTGCCTTCTAAGTATTTCTAACTGAATGGGGGCCATCACAGTTCAACATTTCTCTGCTTCCCTGATGTGAAGCATGTGTGACAAAGCTCTGACAGCCCCTGACCAACTCCATCGACACAGGAATATTTAGGGACTGAATTTTCTTATGGTTAATCAGGATTCATAAACTGCATCCAGACAGGTGCTTCTAAATCATCACCGTCTTGTCTTTATCTGTCAGGAAAAATACTACAATCAGTGAGATGAGTATCCAGCGCAAAAGGCACCAACTGGTGAGGAACAATGGCAATGCCATGAAATCTTGGCCCCTTTCACTTGTGCATCTTTTATAGTTATCCACAAGAAGGAAATTAACTGAGTCTTAGCATCAATATGCATATTTCAACCCTTTATTCACTTACAAATGATTTGTGCCACTGCTTCAAGCCTGCATTTGCTCTCTAGAGACCGAATCCAATATTTTTTTAACACAGCTACAGAAAATTTTTATTTGAATGTGCACTGATGGCATTTCCCCGGTTGGGAATCCTGTGGGAACTGAATAGACCACTTTAGAGAGTACTGTAAGCAATAGGAAACGATTAGAAGAGCAACAACAGAACTTGTATAGTCATCTTCTCGATTCAGAGATATTTTAATAAATCAAATGAACTTAGGAAATTCTTCAGACTACCCCGTGCATTAAGGTAAATGTGTTTGTTTCATTGTTCTCATGCTACGAAAAGGAAATCCATGGCAGAGAGATGAGTGGCAATGCGTTCACTATATTTGCTCTTACACAGTGTTTCAAAATTTCAGAGGCCTTGACTTGAAACAGCAGGGTCAGATTTGGCCATTTGTGGTTAATTGTCTCAGGCTGCTCAATACTGGCACATAGGGCAGTTTAAGTCATGTGCAGATCAAGTATTTAACAGTAAATTTGTCTGCAAGAAGACAGGCTTTATCCACTGAAACAGGCAGAGAATGCAGATGGGGCTGAATCTTGGTTGAGTGTGTGAGATGCTGATTAGTATGTAAATTCCAAGCCCATGGTAATCCAGAAACTTTGTCCTAACTTCAGGCTAAGTCTAAAGGCATAAAAGGCAACAACTTGCTCAGGCTCCCAGAGTAATTAAGTGGCAGAGGCAAGTCAAAGCTCCCTTTGTCCAATCTTCTCTCTAATATTAAAACTTGTTGGTGCGTTGCTTTTGGAAAAAATATTTTGAACTCACAATTGACTCCTTAATGCAAGGGGGAAACAAACATTCTCCTGGCCCGTCTTTGGAAAGGACATAAGAAGATGAAAATTCATTTCCTTTCCAGAGAGATATCAATATCCATCTTATCTTCTGAAGAAATTTCACGCAAAAGACTATTGATTTTTTAAATTGAAATGAACTAATTCAGTCATTTCCAGTGTTGCATGACTAGATTGGATCTCAGCTCAAGTGCACAGAGACCACAACAGGTATTTAGCAACCACACCACTTTGAGGATCACAGCAACTGGGTGAAGCAGGACATACTACACAGCTGCCTAATCCACACAAGCTCTATGCCAGCAGACATCAAAGAGGCCCACTATGGGTACCTCTTTCTATCCACTCTCAGGGATCTGAAGAAGGCAGGGACATTCGCTCATCTGGAGGGACACAATTCATTGGAATTTGCAGCAATACAAGACCAAGCCATGCCCGTAGGTGACCTGCATTTAATGGGCTGATAGTATTCTGAGTTGAATAAATAACAAAGTTTTACTGTTAGTTTGCACCTCAGGAAAGTCTGTCTTCCAAGTTACTCCTTCGTATTGCAATATATTCTGTTAGATTAAAAATAAAAAGGGAGCACAGAAAGTACTTCAGAAACTATCAGCCAGAACCTCAGAGCCTGTCAGGTGAGGTACTTCTGATGCAGCTCTTCATTTTTACACTTTATTTGTAGATCATTCTGCTTTCCACACCAGCAGCATGTGCTAGAACAGTAAATTAATAAGCTGTCTTGTTGTGAGGATCTTGATGACTGATATTTCACTGCCATTTTACTTTCTCAGTGGCATGGTGCAGTGCAGTAGGCATCTTATGCCACTTCCAGTGCTGTTCAGATGACTAAGTTTTCTGTTAAAGCAGCAAAAAGAGAGAACACTTGTTGAGAAAATACTGCAGAAAACTCTTGATATTTGCCCCAGGAACTGTATTCAACTTTTTCTGTCCCTTAAATCAGAAGAGCTGAATACCCTTTGGATCCTAGGAGTTATGCATCTACTCAGTATTAACCAGTAACAACTCTTCAGTATTGTCTACTTGAAGAGAGCTGCTGTTGAGCAACCTCTAACCAAAGAGCTAGTCACAGAGCTTCCTCAGTGGGAAATCACAAACTAGAAATACACTAGGAGAAAGAAACAAAAAACCAAAAAGCTTGCTTCTCATAAGGTTATACTTGTGGGTTTGAATTTTCATTTTATTTTGGCTTTAGGTTCAGGGTTGGGGGTTGTTATATGTCAGTTTTTCTTGTTATTGTGCTTTATTCTCTCCCATGATTCATCTAACTCTAGGGCATTTATTGAAATTCTTGATACAATATTCGAGGGAAATTAATCTCCCTTTAAGCTTCATAGGGACAGCTCATACCCTGATTAAAGTCTTGCAGTTCTCATCAGCTGAGGATGTGTTTTTCACGTTGCAGACTAACAGACTAGGTGCATTCCTAGCACAGGCAAGAGATGTGACATGTAACCCCATCTTCCATCAGACCAGCCTTAATCTATAGTATTCCAGCCAACAGAATAAAAGCTGCTTTCTTTAGTAGGACTGAAAATGTGGTAATAGCAACAATATGACTCTCACAAGCAGTTAAGCACATCTTCGCTGTAAATCAAAAGGCCTATGCAGATGGCAAAGAGGCAGTGAAACTCAGATCTCATCCATGAAATAGCTTACCCAGTTATTAATTACTAAATTACTGTTTTCCTGACTTGGATTGTAGTTGATTTTCTTATAGGTGACTGGATGAAAAGCATACTGTGTCACAACTGGAAGCCCGCAGAAGCTAAGAGAGGACAAGATTCTTCCTGGCCTGAAAACAAGCATAAACATCTCAAAAAAGTCTTGCCCATCCATTAAATACATATATTTGCTTCGAGGCGAGCATAATATCGTATGTACTAAAACTTTCCTGTCTTGCCTTCAAGGAGAAATCAGTGTTCTAGATATACCAGAACAATAATGTCTAATACCTTGAACACTGGCCCTGAGTAAGACTTCAGCACTTCAGAGGAATACATCCAGGTAACAGCAATATTACAGCAACTCCTGTGACTGTTCCTGTGTTCGATGCTGAAGGTGTCAGGTCTATTCATTTGGCTACTCTGGTAATGCAAAATTCCCAATGGAACATTACTTAGATAAAATGAAACCATTTCAATAACACTTGGCAAGTTCAGGAGAATTTGGTTTGACATTAACACTGAAGATGCCTCAGAAAGACAAGTGTGTGTGCATTTCACAGCAGTTTGTGTATGCAATATCCTATAGGGCTCAGTAGCTCTGCTGTAAAATGTTCAGGGTTCCACAGTCAGAAAAGGTTGAAAGCGGTATTCTAGATCCTTTGCAGAAAATCCTCCAGAAATAAAATCTGTTTAAAACCTAACCACAGATACAGGTTTCATTCTGTTTCCTCTTTGTCCAGTGTCATTTGGTGACATGAAAAGCACATTCGGAAAGAATTGAGCCACTTCTGGAAAAAAATAAGAGCTTTCTTAGGAAGCGCCCTTTGAATGGACTCCTAATGCTTTGCAAGTTAGGTAGTGTTACAGATAGTAAAGTGGAAGAAGATACTAAAATGTTGCAACAGGGGCTACACTTTCATCATCCATGCGGGAAATGCTTTCTCTTGCTGTTTGAATTGCAAAGAGATCTATTTACCATTACAGAGAGTATTTAATCCAGGAGCACTGTTGAGAACGTTAGCCTGGGTGGTTAACAAATACACATGAACGTAGTGTGGTGGGACTTCTCTGCAGCGGAAGAATGCAGGTGGGTGATGGCCCTCTTTGGCATAGACCCCTTTTTTACAGAGAAAGCATACCAGCTGTTTACAGTAGAAGCACTAACTACAGTCAGTTTCCTTACTGGGAAATTTCTGCCTTCCTCTCCCATGCTATCCGTGCTGGAGGGTCATTCCCTGCGTTCCGTGTGAAACCCGACGGCTACGCACGGACCTGGGCGTATGCAGGGGCAGCGAGGAACCTCTTAGCGCCAAGGCTGCCCCCTGCATGAGCCCCTGCGAGGCACAAGCGGCACTCACCTGGGAGTGCGCGCAGGGGCTGCGGGCCGCCTGCCCGCGTCCCCGGGGGCTGCCCAGCATCCCCAGCGAAGCCGGTGCGCAGGGCAGGGCAGCCGGGCGGGGAAAGGCTCTTTTCCAGCGGGGTTTCCTCGGGGCGGGTCCGCTGCTGTCCCTATCTCCGGGGCTGCGGCGGGAGCTGCCGCCTCCGTGCGAGCACCCCCGGGCTCCCCGCCCCGGCGCTGTCCGGTCCCCGGTGCTTAAGTGCCGCCGCCCCCGGCCCGCCGGAGGACCGCGGTCCCGCAGCCCCGGGGCGGAGGAGCCGCCCATCGCCATCTCCCCCGTGTGAGCCGGTGGGATTCGGGGGAGGAAACTTTGCCCCCCTCCCCTCCAGCAGGCGAGGCAGAAAGGGAAGCGCTGCGGGAACTCGCACCCCGCGGCCAGCGAAGGGAAATGTAGTGGAAACAGGTTGTTGGGCTCTCGTCGTAGGAGGAAGGGGCGGCTCTGAATTACCAGCTAGCCAAATCTGGGCTCTGGGAAATGGAGACGGAGCTGCTGCTTTTCCAGACAGCGATGTGCTGAGAGAAATGGACAGCGAATTACTACTGCGAGAGAGCTTTGCTCCAAAATCGCCTCTTCCCAGGAACCTAATACACTCCCTGAGCTCTTGAAGTTCTTAGCAGTTGCTAGTTCAGCTTGGGGTTAACCACAGCAAGTTTCAGCTGCAGGAGTCCCTGTTTGCAGGGGTCAGGCAGGTGATTTTTTTTCCTTCTTTCAATTTTTGCTCCTCTGCTGGTCTGTGAATACTGAATACCAAAAAGTCTGCTTGAAAGCTGGGGAGAGCTCGAGAAGAGCCGCGGTGGAGAGTTGTGGTGTTTTGGATATATTTGTCGCAAAGTACCGCCGCCTCTACTCGAGAGATTCATATGGCTTGAAGGTAAGACATATGTGTTGATACTTTCCTTCTGGAAATATAAATGTTTTGAATCTCCCGGTAAGGGAATAGAGACAATAGCAGCTGCTGTATTCACCACTGCAGTGTAAATGAAGGCAGCAGAAAAAGAAATTATTTGCCATTATCCCAAATGATCCATTAAGCTGTTCTCTTCTGAAACAGGGCAGGGGAAGTGAGTTTTCTAATTAAAATATGCAGTGTCTTATTTTTTTCTTCTAAAACGCTACCTACAAACCAATACAAAATTGTTATTAAATGCTAAAGAGGCATTCAAAGTTGCTAGGAAGCTAGGATCATTTTTAGAAGTTTGATGCTTAACATTGCTCGCACGCAGACACAATGGAAATAGAGTAACAGGGAAAACAGTAGGAGGAGGATGTGTAGATAGGATATAATGTAGGTACATTCAATTTCCCCAAAGAATAAGCTTGTTCAGTCAAATTGTTTGAGAGACACTACTATTCTTTTCTCTTCACTCCTTCTTTTACATAAGGCAAAGCCTGTGTTCCTTAAAATTTCCTTCTCAGCACCAGTCTTGAACAAGCTGTCCCACTGGGAGACCCTTCCTGAAGAAGCCGTGGAAGGAAATCTTTCAGAAATCCCCCTCTGAACATTGCACGTAGATTTTGTGCAAGGTTTAAAGTAACTTTTGTGGCATGAAGGAAGTCTGTTTCTTGTAACCTTTGTGGCATGAAGGAAGTCTGTTTCTTGTATTAAGATACAAACAGGTATTATTCCTGTTTGTACCTCAATATTTTTGCATTGCCCTTCAGTTATAAGACAGTTTCATCTGTCTTTTTGAAACCAAGGGAAACTGGGGATTTAGGGCAGGGGAGCAGACACTAGGATTGTGTTGGGTCCTATTTGGTGCTGAAATTTCTTTCCAAACTTATTGACTGTAGGTGGTTTCTGCACAGATAACACATCCTCACGTGTTAATTCTTAATTCTCTCTCAGCCTGACTTGCCCACATGCAAAGCATGAAGCCATAGAGCTAACAGCATGTGGAGAATGAATCACCGTTCTTCAAGTAGAGTTCAAAGTAATAAAAGAAAAATAACTTGACTGGTTTATAAATAACCAGCCAAAAGATTGTACTATAACTTGTCAAATAGGTTACACATGCAATTCACTGCAAAATAGTGTGGGCTATATCTCTTAAACATTCAGTGGTTCATGTAATTGTTCTTCTTTAACCACACAATGGTCTTAAGAACTCATAATTCTGTGCTTAAGTTAAAGTCTGTTAACTGCTTGTAGCCTCTAGAAAAAACAGTCTATTGACAATATTGCTAGGTCTATCAAAGAAGTGTAAAGAGCACTGTCTCTGTAGTTTTTATTACTGTTTTTCCTTTGAGCTTCTTTTTCGTACTACAGAAATTCTGTTACATTAAAAACCTTTACTCTTTACTTCCCATACTTCTGAGCGGAGGTTTTGTAAAAGTACTTTCCACTGATTTATGTACCATGTGATTATCCTTTGCTTACATAGACACTGTACGGCATGACAGGCAAATTTGATGGAGGGAGAAAGAAAGAGAAGGGCAGACTTCTCATCTGGCCATTTGGAGTGGTGACATCAGGAGGAATAATTGTATCAGAATTACAAAGACGTGCTTTTGGGCTCTGCCTTTTCTCTTAATATTTCCAATGATAGCTATAGAGCAGTTACCTGACATTAAGTTAATTGCCTTACATGGTGTGTCACGTATCACAAAATGCCGCCTAAATGTACTTCATGCAGTACATGTACATAAATCCCTGTGTAAAATCTGCCATACATTTACATATAACTTCCATGGGTACACATGCATTGGATTGCAGGTGTGTAAAAAAGAGCTTCAGTTTGGTACACTGGAGCATTAAGAAAGAAAAAGTTCATGTTTCAGCCTTTAGAGAGAAGCAAGTGAACTCTCAAAAGCCAGGTGAACTGCATTAATAGTGAAGGTTATATTGCAGCCCATATCCGTCATACCCAGAACCAAATGGCTTCCCTTTTCCTTAATGTTTTGCTTCTATGTCACTTTCACCCTCTGAATGAGAAGCTAGGTCATAATTTAGATTAGCTGAGTGGTCACATTGCATCCATCATGCCTATCCAGATACTGCTCCCACAACCCAATCCCAAGTTACCATGAAGCCCACTGAAGTGAGTAGGTTACATTCACATAAATCTGCAAAGCAGGGGTGATTTATATACATGCACTCCTCTCACAAAGGAATCACAGTTTGACATCCACTAACTCTGCATGCACTGCTTGTATGCAGGGCAGCAAGCACAAAGATTGCACTTGAATCTTTTCCAGCTTTGCTGAAGTATAAGACACCCGCCTGGGAGAAATACTCAGCTTTTCCTTTAATGGCACTTCAATGTTGGTTCAATGTATTCTTCCTTGTACTCCCCCAAGTTAGCAGATGCGGGCAATTACTACTGTAAGCACAGGATCAGGACATTGGTCAGTTAATAACACAAGTTACAAACATGCTGGGAAATGCAGCTGGCTCAGAACAGCAGCATTCTGCAGCTAGGTTGAAAGGTTTGAACAATAGCACAGACCAGTGAGGGCAATTGACTAAGACATGGCCCCCGCAATGAAGCAGAAGGGCCTAGCACATAAGGTACAATTACCTGTGTGTTCTTCTAAAATCTGTCCTTTGTGTTAAATCAGGAAATCTCCACACTCCCATCCTCTGATTACTTAAACTTTGGAATTCAAATTTGAGCTTATAACGCTAGCATTTTGATGCATTTCAAAATGCCATAGGGAACTGCTTTCACAGAATATATAATTACCTGCTATACCTCTGTGCTCATCACTGGATAAAACCCTATAAATCACAAGCCACTGCCATATTTTAAAAGCCCTTGCTGCCAAATGTGTCATTTTAATGCTATTGGACAGATAAGGGTCTGCTCTATGTAACAGACATCGTCCTGTGACTGTAAAAAGCTTGAGGACCAGGTGTAAACTGACTTAGCCTTAGGCTTTCTCATTCTTGGCACCCAGGGTATTACATGGAGTTATCCTCTGAAGCTACCTCTGAAACTGCAGGGAATATTTGGGTAGAAACAAAAATCCAGCTTCCTCCAGAAGAAAGGAGAATTTCACATTACACGGAAAACTTTGGACATTGTTATGCCCACTGTGTGAAAGAAGCTGGGAAATGAACTTCTAAGCTCTATGCTCTATTTCTACAAAACATTTGCTTGCTTATCTTTAACAGCCTTGTGCCAGACATACACTTTTTCTCACCAGCAATATTCTTTGACAAATATTACAATAAACAGTTCCCTGACAAAACAAGGCATTTTGAAAAATACTTAGCTTCAGATGCACAAGTATTTGTAGCTCTTCACATATGAACAGATTGGCTTTGGCTCATGAACCTTACAATATTTCCATTATGAGTCTTTTTCAATTGCACCCTGTGTGCACAAATTTCTTCTGAACACTTAGGAAATCTGGAACTGAGCGTCTGCTTTCTCACATGCCCATAGCTGATATTTCAATTCCAGGAGATACAGGACAGGGAGTGTGTTCACAGAACATGTAAGTTAGCTGCAAAGCCATTTGCCACAGGATGTCTGGATGCTAACTATTCCTAAGCCTTGTTGACCTAGGTTCAGGGGGACACTAAGCAATTTCAGTTCCAAGGAAAAGAAGTCCACTGATGCTTATTAAATGCACAGAAAGCACACTAGCTCAGTAAATATCTGAGATGCAAAGAGTTGGATGATGTGAGAATTCTTCCCAAAACATCGCATATACTTGCTCCATTCTTACACTCTTGCCCTATCTTTTGGATACCATTGGAGAAAAGATATTACACTGGTTGAACTTTACTTCCCAGGATTATTTTTTAAGGCTGCAGAAGATACCAGTAGGCTAAATGCTAAAACATATTGAGATTTGGAACACAGGGAGGAAGATTTTGAAATGTTTGTTTGGGATCTAACTTCACTATGTTTTACAAACAAAAACTTTCAGTAACTACATTTGTTTTGGCTAACTCTTTAGGAGCATGCGAGACTGATCAATTTGTGCCAGGGTGTTGCTAACTAGATTCTTTGGGAAAGGGGGAGGCAATTGTTTAAGTCCTGTCAAATGCATCATTCCTTCTGCTGTTACAAAACCAACCTATATTCAACCTAAAATGATTGCTAATGAGTATTAACTCCTCTACCAATTGTTCCACTTCAATCATGTTTTCTCTTGCTGTCCTTCATCTGGATATTTTTAGCATTATCATTTTTTGTAAGATGTGACTATGTGTTCAGTTGCTTCTTCTCTGCACATACCTCCCAATTATCCTGGTGGGTATTTTTCTCTCAACCCCCTAGAACGGGTTTATTTCTGGTTTACTCTTCCCTGTTGGTTTCCATGTGGTTATGTGGGAGGCTGCACATTCTTTATCAAAGCAGAGAGCCATGATTAGTCCATTCAGAAAATGTAAATTCAGCCTTATGTGTTATGTAGCACTGAAGAAAAAGAGAGAGACTGTAAGGAGCAATAAAATCAGTCAATAATAGAACAGCGTTAAGCCCTGTAGGTAGGCCTGGATGATCACAGTGACGTCCACACTTCAGATTTCTAATGGAGCTAAATAAACATACTGAACCTGTGTATTGCTGTCTGGGGAAAGCTAATCAGAGTGCAATCCAGTCCTGCTGAAGTAAGTGAAATCCACTGCGATTGTGTAGCCTTTGCAATTAACATTCATTTTGATTTGTTTCACCCTTTCTGTACATGTTTCATTATTTATCCCAAATTTCAGACTGTAGCCTCAGCTGCTTCTGCCTGAAATGTCCCAGGAGCTGGAAACACACTTTTTAGTTGATAAATGCATATATTTGACTTCGTTCATTGCTTCAGGTTGCCAAGTGCTAACACTGGGGACGTATCAGCCAAATCAACACTATTGAGAATGCTCTGTGTAATTTACAGCTTTGTAGAAAAATGAACTCTTCACCAACATCTCAGGTTTTTGAATCATGCTCCCCTGAATGCTGCAGCTGAGGCAATATATCAGAAAGGTTACATCTATTACCTAATATATTACACCTTGCAAATTACTTGTCTAAACTGAATCTTCATCCCACACGCTATTTAGAGACCTCAGGCAGTCCGGAGTTTTAGCAGATTAGGATCCTGTCTGTGACAGGCACTCTTCTGACCTCCGGTTACCCCCATATCTCTGTATATCAAGCTTTTAGGTATTTGTCCAATAGTCAAGAAAAACGTGATTACCTACAGGATTACTGAAGTTAGGTTTCTAACCTTTCAATATGTTTTCTCTGGTGACCACTCCAGGCCAGAATACCTTTGAGTTACAGCCTCGAGTTACATGCTTGGAAATTGAACGCTCCCCCACATCAGAAAGAACCGTGTGCCTCCAGCCAGCCTGCTTTCCTTTGGACATTTACACACAGATTTAGCAGTTGATTTTTAGTCATATGTGCTTGAAAAGCTACAATTAGAAAGATCTCACTAATTTAGAAACCATTAAAAATGGAAACACCTCCCCACCCCTGCTGTACATATCATTAAACAGCAAGAGTCACCCTGGTCCAGGTACATAAATTATTTATTATCCCCATGAGGTTATGGATGCTTTAAAAATATGCTTGGAATTGTACAGGAATACTTCAGTGCACCATGATGCTGAGTGAACGGGCTGGGCCTGTGTAAGCTCCTTGTTTGTGCTTTCTTAGTGGCAAACCAACAGTAAGAATTAGAGGGTTTGTTTATGTTACTAACTAAGGAATCAAAAAGTCAACATCAGAATCTCCATGCTAGTAAAATTCCCACGTCTTTATTATTGGTTTGGGTTCATTTGTGGAGTGAGTATCTTATGTTGCTCACGATCCATGACTGGGGTCTTCAGACCTTTGTCAGCATGAGTCTATTAAAGCATTATAGCTATTATAAAGCATTACATTATTATCGATTTACAACTGCACACAAAAGTACCAGCGAACTGTAAGTTTTCACTGGTCTTTCCTCTCTATAAAACTAGACTAAAAGAGCGGTCTTTTCCTCAGATTTTGAAACTGGTTGTAAAGTAGGCTTTAATACTTCCAAGGGTAGCACTGGGGCAACTGCTAGAGGTAGAGTTGCCAGGGGGAAGGGATCTCTGAGTGTGGATCTATTCCAGATCAAAGACAAGGGCTGAGAGTAAATATCAGCACATTTGGTCACACGCAGTTTCTAACCACATCGCTGGCTGTTAGACTGGCTACAGCTCAAAGTGTCTGCACTGCACTTTTGAAGAAGCTGAGCTGAGAATATCTATTAATAACTACAGGGCTTCCTTCCCATCTGTTAATTAGTAGTGGGCACTGGAGTTCTGCCTATACATATTTTGGAGCACGGATCATATGAGAGTAGGCTCATGCATTTAAATTGCAAGGCAGGCGTACTCAGGGGGACACCCTGGCTCTGGCTCTGGCTCTCAGACACAAGGCTGGGTACTGAGCTAGCAGCACATAGCCCACTGGCTTAAATAAACTAAGCAATGCACAGCTGTGTCAAGCTAGCATAAAAGTTGTTTGTGTCAGTCACATAAAATCTTTTCTAGATCTGTCCTGGCTCCCCGTGTCCTGAAAGAGTCTGTGGCTTCGTGCAGTATATTTAATATTTGAAACAATTGGAGGAACTGGGGACTACTTTGCAGGACAAGGCATCACCCTGACAATCACAATGACTGCAATAAAATGAGTGCATAGGCATCTTTTGAGTAAGATCGGAGAAAACCAGGAAAATTTCACGTGCTTGGTGCAAAAGAAAGTGTGCACATAGAGCAAATTTGGTGGGAAGAGTAGCACTCTTTTAAAATGTCTTACTCTGCTGCCCCCAGTCATCGTGCTGGTTCTGGAGAGCCGTAAGAACTAGGGCTGGTTGGAAACTTCATGGCCAAAACCATTTCCACCAAAAGCTGAAATGAATCACTGTTTTGCAGAAATTAACTGCTTTTCTCACATGTTTTCTTTCTTTCTTCCTCCCTCCAATCCAAATTCATCAGGTGCTTTGCTAACACATTTTGTTTAGCTGCAGAAGTTCTGGGTTCAGAGCTTCTGGCAGAGGTTAGTGTTCCTAGAAAGTAACTACATCTGGCACTGGCACTTTACCATTCCCTTGTTCCACACCACCAGGAAAGTCCAAATATTCTTTCTAGAGTGCAAGTATATGCATTTTCTTTGAAAGATATTTTACTAATAAAAGGAGAAATCCGTGCAATGTTGATGTGCAATTATTCATTCTGTAGGAGGATGTTTGTCTACATATGATTTCTTTGCAATTTCCTTTGTTGTCCTTCCCATTTGCTATTTTTATTTATCTGTAGACATTTTTCTCCCCTCACTGTGAAGGGAGAATCAATTAGGAAATTACAGCTTTAGCAGAAAACAACAAGAAGGGATAATAATAAAGTTAAGATTCTTTGGGGTTACGTCCTGCCATTCAGTTTACTGTAGAATTTCTGACTCAGAAGGCCTCAGGATCATACCCACAAAACCTTAGGATGAGAGACATTGTTTGTAGACACAATAAGCATACTTTAGTAAAAGAATAAAAAGAACATGCAAAGGAAATACTAAAGTAAAGCAATTACTAAACACGTGAAGGAGATAGTTCAATAATTTGGACATTTCCATCATCATTCAATGTCTGCCCCAAAGATATTATTCTGAAGACATCCTTCATATGTCAAGTGTGACAACACCTTGAACATTAAGAACATGTCTGATTTTGATGTGAGTGAAAAATTATAGTCATAGGCAACAACAGCAACCCATCATTACACGGCAAATCACATCATTTAGAGGTTTTTTTCCCCTGAAGAGAACCATGGGCTCAAGAAGGGGACCTGTTTCTGCAAGATGAGGACAAGACAGAGAACATTTCTTCTCTGTGCTGTTACAATGCCCTTTTAGGAAGACAAAGGCTAGTGCCTGTTGGAGATTTTTCTTTGACTTCTGTGCCTGTTAGACCATCATCAAGTAAGGGCACCTGTGTTCAGTTCATGCACATTTTGCTTTTAGTTTTCTGTGCCCCCTTATTTGTATTGCTGATGAATTAAACAGCCACTGAAAATAGCACTGGCTTTAGTCCTGCCTTAACTTTCATAATAACTCGTACTTAGCACTCCATAATTAAAAACATTAATGGCTCATTGTAACGATTCATCTGAAAGACTATCTGCTTCCTGCCAAATGGGGCAAAAATATTCATGACTTTCTGGAGCTATGTTAATGACTTTGTGGATTAAAGGAATATGGAAATAATACGGAATTCATCACTAGATCTGGTCCGGATTACTGGATTTATGAATTGGATTCGTTATGGATGTTACATGCGATGGTTGCATTTAAAAGCCTTGATAAGATGAAGTATTCACTGTGGTAGGTGCAAGATGTGCACACTGTAGGTAATGGATCCCACCAGCCAGAGGTTGTGCTTCACAGCTTTCACAGTTGGAAGCTTTTTCTGAGTACACCTGACAGCTCAGCCCAGATAAATCCTACTGAAGGAGCTGTCAGTGCAAACAGTATTCACACACACTCTGTTCACCGCTTCCACTTGTAACCTCAGGCAGTAAATCTGGAGGGTTATTGGGCTGCAGGCTACGGGTGCAGAGTCTGGATGCTTGGACTGATGGATTCTGCGGGCAAGCCGAGCTGCAGCTTGTGTTTGCACAGAGGGAAGCTGGAGGCGTCCCCACAGGGCCTGGGTATTATTGCAATGTAATAGCAGCAGTAACTACGTTTCCTTTCTTGCCCTCTCCTGTTGTTCATTTTGTGGGTTTAGTTTCTAAACTTTCAGGGCAAAATAGCTGAGGTTTGTGCACTAAGGCCTCCTGTGTGCTCATACCTCACAGCAGGCTGAAACTTCCACTGACAGTGTTAAAAGTCAACAAGTAAACTGAGTAAGAGTTGAGTGTGCGCAGTGACCCCAGGGCTAGGACAGAGCTACAGAAACACAGGCAAAAGCCCTGCTTGTCAGCTGGCCTCACAAAAGTGGCTCCACTCCACTGAAACCCATGAAACAATAGCAGTGCTTCACTCGTTCCTTGCCTTGAGATTTGCAGCATACTCTCAGAGCCCCATCTCTGTTTAAAATTAAACGTAGTGCTCATGCATCAAAGGCCATGGCAGAATTTACACAGGCTACTAGTCCAAACTAGCCCACACACAAGCAGCTAGTCTGTGCTGGCCTCTTGTGAGAGGTAGCCAGTATAGTAAGAAGTCCTGTAACCTGCTCCCACTTGTAACAGCTCTCTCCTCTGACCGAGCAGGCTTTTCTGCAATTTTGAAATCAAAGTGACTCAAATAAGTCCAAACACTGAGCATCTCTTGAGCACTGAAGCTTTGAAAAACCCTTCCCCCGGCTAGATATTTATCAGTGATGCTAGCAGCAAGTCACGTTTCACAGAGGGAAGCTAGATGTCTTTTCAAGGTTCCTACCAGCCATCAGGTTAAGAGGTCCTGCTCCCCCACTGAAGAATCAGAGCAAAGCCATAACCTGAGCAACTCAAGAAACAAGCTGGAGACTGAGAGACCAATCTTTTACTAAGCTGTGGTCCACACATGTGCTGTGGTTAGACTTTTGAATAAGCTTGCCTGTATTTTAATGAAGGCCTATGGGAAAAGATCAGTTTTGTACCTTCCAGTAAAACCAAGCCAGCCATAAAATCTTAAACCACTTTTCTAACATCTTAGTTTAGGACAAGGCAAAATATCCGTGCATTCATCTGGAAAACAAATTGCACCACACATGATGGAAGCAAAACACCATAGAGAGCATCTGAGGTCTTTTGAAGAGACACAAGAAGATGACCACCTTCTTCTTCCACTGTCAGATTTCACAAAACTGCTCTCAGGAAGCTTATGTGACACCAGCCAGGTGTCAGGCAGATTCAAATACACCCCCAAATGCATAGACAACAACCTCTTCCCTCCCACGGTGTAACCAGGTGAGCATCTTTCATTAGGAAACCAGGATAAAAACACTGAAATCACTTAGCTGGTGAAGGGTACCAATAGCAACCAGAGCCACAGGGTTTGTATAGAAGGTCGAGGGGTAAAACCAAGTAAGAATGAACGCTCCCTTTCTTATTGAAAATCCTGTTCTCAAACACTGGCAGGATAAAGGTCAGTTTCTCTTCTTCCCCTCTGTCTCCATGAAAGGCACATCAGGGCACAGCTGTGAAGCAAGCTGAGCATGGGGTGCTGAGAGTGCAGATGCTGGATTGCTATAGCAGGAGCACAAAGGAGGGCTTGATTCTCGTGATCCCAATGAGGGATTTGACAGGGAATGAGGCAGGGGCAACTCTGACACGTATAGGGTTGTCTGATCACATATGACACTGCTTGTCACATTGCATCTTTCAATTGCTCAGCCAAAAAAGCTGGGAGAGAAGATGCCTGGCTCCTTATTAGTCTGCTTTCCTGCTGTATGTTCAAAGGGGGTGGCTGTCTTCAGGTGCCCCTGGGGGAAAGAGGGGTGTGAGTGAGGAGTCACTGCACCATCATCACAGAGATCTGTGAGTTTCCCCAGCCTCTGAAACGTGAATGACACCAGGAAATGGGTCCTATCAGGGATACCAATGGCAAGTTGATAACTCTCTGTAAGCTCACACTCTGTAAAATTTACGCTTTTGTTTTACTTTAATTTTGTTTTATTTTGCTCCCTGGCATTCTTAGGTGAGTTTTATTTGAAACACTGCTTGTGGCTCTCTCTCACATATCTACTTAAAATCCAAATACAGATGCTAACCCTGCTGCACAACCTGAGGGCCAAATTCTTTTGAAATCATGACAAAACTTCAGTTGGGAAGAAAACGATGCCTAGGAGCAATAATTCTCCCAAGAACATGAGTTTTTTCTATCACGAGTAACAGCAAAATAGATCTGCTGCATAGTGAATTTCTGCCTCCATGGGTGGACAAAACAGAACAAAAAGGGGACACAATGATGCAGCAGCATTAGAATGGAAACACAAACTGGAGAGGACATACATACTGCGCGTATAAAAGGTAATGAACTGTTCTCCATATCTGGAAGACATTCCAGAGGTTTAGATCAACAAGTTCAGACAAGCACTTGTCATGAAATGGCCATGGTGCAGAGCAGCAGCCCCAGGACTCTCCAGGTTCTTTCCAGCGCTAGGGTCGTGACAACAGACACTAGTTTACAAAGGATGATGATCCAGCCCAATTCCTCTATGGCCAAATGTCCGTTCTGTGGGAGGAGATGTGAAAGGATAGGTCCAGAACTAGAGACAAGTTCTTCTTCTACTCATATTTTGCTTGCAAAGATGACAGCGGTGGGTGTTGGAAGTCAGGATTTAAGCTGAACAATGGAGCTGATTTGGGTCAGGGATTAAATGATTAACGATCATTAGGATTTGAAATTTGAGAAGCACTGGCTGATCTGTGTAGGAGGAAAACACAGCGCCTGCTCGCCTCCTCTCTGCTGATCATAGCCTGTATTTGTATTCATTCGCCATGAGGGACAGGCCAATAATTTATCTAATGTTTTCTTGAAGTTTCAAGTACAGGCGAGTGGCACTTAGAGCAAGGAGTCACATGAATGTTGTGCTGCTTGAGACGTCTTCATCAAATCTTCTACAAAGAATCTGTTGTAAGGGATTTCATGGCAAATATCAGTCATAGATGGCTTGGGGCAAACACCTCCAAAATCTAAGAAAAGGAAAGGGAAAGGAAGGGGGAAAGGAAGGGGAAGGCAAAGAAGAACTCTCCTTTCCTCTGGAATTCACTTCTTTTGGCAAACGTTTTTGCAAGCAAGCTTAGTGATAGGAGTGGCAATGAAAAGAGCAGATGTTAAATGAATGTTGGATGACATAAGTAGAAGGCAAATATTTGATCTCCTCAGTCTGAATTATTATTATTTACTTTTAATAAAGTATGACTGAAGGACTCAGAGACAAAATATCCTGGTGCTAGAGTGCCGCAGAATCGCAGGAAGCCTGACTGGAGGGGGAAAAAAGGTTCATTCAGCTAAGGAATTAACACAACCTAATTCTGCAATCTAATTAAGTTATACACTTCAAATGCTCAGCGCCAAAATGTACGGTGACCGTGAAAGAGAGAAATCAAAATAATTTTTAAATTATCAAGTTAATGAAATAATTTGTTTAAATCCTTAAACATTTGCCACAATTTAACCTGTACTTCAAAGTAAATGCTTTGTTCAAATCTCAGATGCTTCTGTGCATAACTGCTCGGGCTGGGGAGTGAAGAGATTCAACCTTGTCAGTTCCTCAAAAACAACACGATCAGCTCTGCTGCTAATGAAGGGTTATTTACAGACACTGGTGGATGATCTCTATACATGCAGCACATTATAGAAGAACATGGATCACCAGGATCATAAGGCTGGGGATTTATTAGATTAGTCAGAGGCTCTGATCTAGTCAGAGTAATATGGCATTAGGATACATACAAAAGAAGTAAGGAAAAGGGCTTTTGTACAGAACAGTATTAGCTCTATGGTATTGCAATACTTAATAAGAAGCCCTGTTTTTCTAGTCAGAAGATCTGTCTCTGACAGCAGCCATCTCCATGTGAGAACGCCGGAGTGAAGCAATATGCAATACCTATGCCATTAATTCACAGTCTTACCTGCAGCTGTTACAGATTTCATTAAAACCTGCAGTGCAAGATCTGATTGTTTCCTCAATCTGTTTTCAAATGAGCCCAATGTAAGACTTTGGAATGGGTTTTTGTCTTCAAGAAATGAACTCTTCTTAAAATCAAGAGCTGTGTAATATTTCTGGTTGCATGTCCAAAACTGAAGGCACATACAGTAGGAAATGACTGTTAAACAATCTTTTTCTGCCCATCCTTTCCATCAAGCTGAGAACTGTACAAGTGGGCTGCGTTTGGCATAGCTCCAGCTTGCAAAAGTCTTAATCTGCCAAATGCTCAAAAGATAAAAGCTTGCCCTGTGCCCACATGTTCTTAAAGAGTAATAGGAATCAGTGGCTCTACTCCAGCAGCCTGGCAGCAGGAGTCAAATCTCTCTTCTGAATTACAGGTGGATAGAGGGAGTGATGTGGTTTCTGGAAGCAGGTTATTGCCAGAGGAAGCTGTTCATACCTGTGTCCTTTCTGGAAGAAACCCCAGTGATCTGTGGAGTAAACTGCCCTTCTGTGTTTGAGATGACTGTGCATTTGTCGAGTCTCCTTTGAGGAGAGCTAACAGTGAGACCACAGGCTCTAGCAGCTGCTGCGATGGTTTATAGGAGCCCATGCTATGAGTCTTGGAAACGTAACCTTAGGGAGAAATGGTTCTGAATTTTCTAGACATACTCACAAAACGTATTTTGAACTCGGGTTTGAGTGTGATTTAACTAAAATTCTGACAGTTATTTTCTCCTCCCCCCCCCCCCCATTTTGACATGAAATACGTTAATGGGTTTGAAATCATTAGAGATCCTAAAAAGCTTATTTATGAAACAAACAAACAAGCCCCCACCACTACAACTTTTCCTTGCAGAAGTTATTAGCTTTGATTGCTTCACACATTAGAATGAGAAAATGTTAAAATTGGAAAATTCCAAGTAATTTTCCTATGACAAAACCTTATGACAAGCTGCAGGTCTGGAATAAAGAGAAGGGCTTTTTAAAAATGGAATCTGCTTTTTATTAGGAGAAAGACACCCTAAAGCAAGTTAAATGTGCGTATCTCCACCTCTAGGGAAGCTATCACTGAATTCTTCCCTTCCATTAGGACTTGCAAAAAATCCTTGACAAGCCTTTAATTAAGGGTGAGATTTTCAAAGGACGTGAAAACAGGAGGCAGTCAATTCCCAGTGTAATTCAGCCCTGGAACATCCTTCTCCAAATTGTCCAGACAAATGTGTGCGCTGCTTTTCAATAGGGAGGGTGGTAACATACTGTTCCCTTTCTGCTACTTCTGCCTGTGCTCTAGCAGTCCTGGGAAATGCTTTGCTTCATCAGCACTGTACCCAAGGATAATGGACAAGTGCTCTGGGAAAAAGGCAAACTGCTTCCCTCTCCTCCCTGCAATGCAATTTCAAACTCAGACTGAAAATCCATGGCACCATAGGGAAAGAGGGATGATTGATGCACTAATGCCACAAATGGAGAACTGAGAAATCAGGTGACTTATTTATGTCAAAAGCATCAGAGCATCTGCATTAAAACCAGGTCTTGGCCCTGCAGTTCTTGAGTTACAAGGCTATTGCAATAATATTGTCCTGTCACTCAGTTCCCATAAGAAGGAAACTCTGTGTTCCAGAGGAAGATGCTTAGGCTGCTGTGGTTCTCTTCACCCTCTGTCCCTGTGCTGTTGTTAGGAAGGTGGTGATTCACATTACAGAATTAGAGCTCTGAACAATGCAATTACTGAGAGGTAAAGCGCTGTGAATAGAAAATATTGTGGCATCAGCAATAATGGTTAGTCAGTGACTCAAAGGCCTATGTGGTAAGAGTGTATTATATACAAAACCCCCATGCTAATAGGGGTATGCACTTCTGAGCATTACAGGAGGAAGTGCTTAGATTAGGTGCTTTACAACACACTCCAGGGGGACATATGCACACTTTCTAAGCAGGAAGATCTAAGTAGATATTATGCAAGACCAAGTGAAATGCAGCAATGTTTCTGAATCAGAAGTGAGCAGTAACATGCGGTTAAAATGCCTTGCACTTGTATTTAGAATAACAAAGGATCTGAAGAATAGGATGCCATATAGAAAGACGGGAGAGGACAAAGCTTTTCAAGAGGCTTTAAAAAGGAGCAGATGCAAAGAACTGTTGATAGATACCAAGGCTGCACAGTGCTGAAGTTAGAACTCCCCCCCCCCCCCATCTCAGCCTTGTCAGGATGTTTGTCTCTAGGTACAGAGATAGCTAAGCCTGCTGCTTGCGTAATCTACTTACTGTGGAGACTTACCTACCACTAAGAAAAGGCAAGGAATGTAGAAAGTTCTGTGATTCTATGAAAGTTAAATTTGCCCAGTCCTGTCTTCTGAATAGATACAGTAAGTGCTCAAAACTGCTCCAAATATATTTATTGCCAGGACCGCATCAGTCTTGACTGTCAAATCCCTGCTGTACTTGCATGTACTACGCAGCGCCTGGGGGAGTCAGGTCTATTTAAAGCCATGAGTACTTTGCTTCTTGTGTTCAGTGTACTGGCTGATCCTGGAGTGTCAGATGCCAAGATGCCCAGGATCTTTCATCAGCATTAGCAGGGGCCATGGGTACCATCGTTCTCAAGTCAAGACAGAGTTTAGAAGATTTTCCTAAATCCTCCACCTTCCCAAAGTCTGCAGTGAGCTGTCCCCTGTGTGGAACTGGATGGGAATTGGTTCTTACTCACTGCTAGCTGTTACACATATTCCTTGATCTCCAGTTGAACCATGACCAGCAATTCACAGCACAGATTATCAATTCTGAGCGAAAGACAGTGAAACTACTCCAGAAGCTGCTTGTCTTTGCAGAGCTCTCCTGAGCAGGGAAATGAAACAGCTCCTCAAGCACGTTTTCCCCCTTCTCTTTTTCTTCCACCATGTCCCTATTCAAAAAAACCCGTGTTATTCCCCTTGAGTAGAGTGCCTCAATGACATTCTCAGCGGAGCCCGGTAAACAGCATCAAGAAGCGTCTTCAGGACAGAAAAGATGTCAGTTTGACAGCTTTCCTGTGGCCCATTGATTCCAGAATTTCAGAGGAAAATGACAACATTCAGGGAGGCACTGTACTGTGCAAATTTCCCTTGGACATTGATTTCTGTGAAACAGAAATGCCTTTAGAACAAATCTGTCTCTAAACACCGTTCTCACACAGTCCTAGGCAAGACTTTCCATAACCTGATGGGTACGTCTGGGTAGCAGCAATTAGAAGGAAATAGGCAATCTGGCAAGAACTGCGTGCAAGAAATACCTTGGGAAAGGGAGGAGGAGACTGTTCTGAGGCTGCTGTGGAAACATCTGTCATCAGGATACTGTCGCTGATGGCTTTTGCTGTTGTTTTCCTGTTAGGTGTACGTAGAGTTCAGGCGCTGAGGCGTTCTGGCAATCAGGAGTGCCAAGCCAAGCAGTGTGACTGCAGTCCAAGTTCATAGCAAACCTTGTCCCCTGAAAGCATGCTGAACCAGCAGCATCCCCAGATCACATTAGTGCTGCTGGCTGCCTGCAGCCCACGCTGCACGCTGCCTGCCCAGGGCAGGTGCGACTCGGACACTGCTCAAGCATCATCCCTCGCTCCTGCTCCTGCAGTTACCAGCCTGCTCCAGGCTGACCTCCAAACTTCGTCTTAAATGCATTATGCCTGGGGTAAAACCTTAAGGAAATTCACTTTGCTTTATGGAGAAGCAAAGGCTGACTGCATGTTTTGGCAGCCAAACCCAGATTAGCTCCAAAGGCCACCAATCTTTGCCGTACAGAAAACAGATGCTGCAATGACATGCATCATAGTGTCTGCTAGATGCTGATGCTAGCTCAGGTCAGTCCTGTGAATATTTTATGCCTGAGGGTGTGTGCAAGCACAGGAAAAGCAAAAAAGAGTGTTACCTTTGCTGGTTTTGAGAGGAAAAAAAGACATTTGCTCTGATCCAAGCCATCTCTGATCTAGCAGAGAACCAGGAAAATCAGAGGGCAGACCCAGGATGCTATTGAAACACAGCAAGCTGTAGGTATGAGTTCCTGCTGGAGCCTTTTACCCCTCTGTTTCTCAGTGAACTGGTCTGGTACATTTATCTCTGTATGATAGAGCAAACTCTGCTTCCTTGCTTAATACACATTTCATCTTTCAGCTCTTGCCAGAAAGACAAACAATTTTATTGCTGCCAGTTGTGAACTATCCTGGTTTCAGCTGGGATGTAGCTGATTTTCTTCCTAGTAGCTGGTACTGTGCTATGTTCTGAATTTTATATGAGAACAATGCTGATAACACAGCAATGTTTTATCTGTGGTTAAGCAGTGCTTACCCTGATCAAGGACTTTTCAGTTTCTCATGATCTGCCAGTGAGGAGAGAAACAAAAAGCCAGAAGGGATCAAAGACAGAGACCTGACCCGAACTAGTCAAAGTGATATTCCATGCCACAAGACATCACGCTCAGTATAGAAACTAGAGGGAATCACCCGGAAGGGGCCAATTGCTGGGCATCAGTCAGAGGGTGATGAGTAACTGTATTGCTGCGTGGTACTTAGCTCCTGGCTGGATTTTAATGACATGAACATTACACATTTGCCAGGGTGATGTCATGCTTGTTTACCACAGAAGTAATTACATGAGCAATTGTGAGGAGCCAAGGAGAAATGCCAGCATTGCAAACAAACGTATCTTCAGTTTGCTTTCTGAAAAGAGCAGGGAGTTGACTACAAGGAAGACAGAACAACTCTGGATCTGCATTTGTAGCCTTTAGCCTGGTTCCCTTTTCCCTGTCTTTTCCAGCAGCCAAGCAGCACATTTCCTCCACTTGCTGGAAGACATCTGGAAGCATGGGAACTTCTTGAGAGAGGCTATTTTCCTCTGGATGGCACACTGCTTCCCAGTTAGGCCATGCTTGAGCCGGGACACTCAAGGAGGTTCATGTAAAGGGGATTAACGCAGACCTGGGTGTACACATGATCTTACAGAAGGAGAAAGTAGTAGAGATGCTCTGTGCAATGCAGTTATGCTGCTGCACCGCTGGCATCAAGCAACAGGCTGCAACCTTGCTGCTCTGGCCTGTCCTTGACCTCCCAGTAAATCCCTATCTGGATTAGCTCAGCCATACTAAAAATCTGTGTGGACTCTGTATGGGAATTAGAGTGGCTTTACTGCAGTTAATTCACAATGGAATTTGTTCCATTTCAGGTCTCTATCCACATCCGCACCCAAAGTCTCAGCTAAAACCGAGACTCTGTTTTGCCTCCGGCAGTAGCGTACAGGGATAGTGAAACTCAGCAAGGTCCCACAAGGACAGTGCGTAGCAAGGTGCCATTTCTACTACCTTTTCTCTGCATTTACAATCCTTTCCCTCTGCCTCCATACTGAAAACGCAGGTGCCTGGACAAACACAATAAAAAGCATTCTCTCTTCTAGTCAGCTTTTAAAAGTGCTTCTTTCTTCTCTACTGAGAAACTGTCAGCAGTAACGAAAAAGTGCTCCTTGAAGCAGTACTGAAAGACTCACAAGACACCCTAATGGCCACCATAATGCTTCCAAATGATGCCAGTTCTGTATCTAGAGAAGTTAAGAATATTTTTAGGACTGAAAACTCCAACTCTCCTAAGTTAGGAATTAACAGAGTTCTCCGTGTAATTGTAATTTTGTACTGTATGTACCAGACACAGCCTTTAATTGCAATTACCACAAATTACACTGTGTTTTAGTTTCCCTATCTCATGCAAAATATTTGAAACTTGGTATCTTATAATAATAAGATATATAATAATAAAGGCCTGACGGATGGACGGGCACAAGAGATGAGCTGTATATGGCTCCTCCAATTGTCCACTGAGTTGCAATGGCCTATAAAACAGGGCGAGAATCACCGTGCACATAACTCACCCTTGTCTCTGGCCTGTCCTCCAAGAAGCATAACTGTGAACCACAGCTAGAGCTCAGAAAGAGCCAGAACAGGACCAAGCAGGCGATCCCACACGTATCAAATCATTCCACTCCTTTTGTACTTGTAAGAGACTTCTCCATGTTCCTGCTTTTTTTTTTCCATCCTGCATTTTATGCATGTTTCTGCCTTCTCCAGAGAGTTTTGCATTATCAAAGGGTAACAGGAGAAAAGAAAAAAGCGCTGCTGCATTTAGCATTGATTTTCCCCCTTCACTCTGAGTCACATAAGCTAACATTTAATTAATTTCTGACACTTTGACAGTTCCTAAGAAGACATTTGTAGAGCTATCAAGTGCCGCTGATAGCACTGTCAGACAGACACTTTTTGAATTATCAGCTATTAAGGACCCATATGCAACAAATTTCCAAGGATTATTATACAAATTGTTCTTTGAATGAGAAAAGCACACAAAAGCTCAGTGAAACATAAAGAAACCATTGTTCCCCGGTGAATTTGATATTTGCAAATGTTTTGCTATTTTGATCACTTACATGGTTTAATAAATTGATTTCGCTTTGTCTTTTTATTAAGAAAATTGAATGGTCTGCCTGAGAACATGGCCAGATTTTCAAATCACAGTGGACTTTATGGAGGTACAGCTTGAGAAACAGGGAATATTTGATTTTGGGAAGTGCTGAGCAGTGAATGAGGTACCTTCGAGATCTCACAGACAGAACCCCCCAACCAAAACAGCCAAAATCTCCAGCTGCTTTTAAACAGCTCTTGCCTTTACTCTTTGATGATGCTCTCTGACACGTCCCCATTTCTTGCTGTAGTGACTGCTTCAGGCCCAGATCCTGGTACTTTGCTTTTAAGCACACAAGCAAACCTGGCAAGGGGCTGAAATGATCCCTGGGAATAAATGCCATTCCAGAGACCCTCTGCAGCTCTGTTTTGACAAATGGGACAGAGCTGTATTTCACCTCGCTCCATGGCACAGCTATGACTTGATGTCAGAACTTGCCTCTGCCATATGCTGGAGCTGTGTTATTATGATAACACTGCTGCACTTGCTTGTCCTTGGAGCATCTGGCAGTAGTGTTTCTGGTGAGCTCAGGGAATCTGTTAGCTCATACAGTGAAATTCAGCACAATGCTCCTCTCTCTTAGCCAGTAGGAAGCCAAGGAAGGCCTCTAGGTGACAGCCACCTCATTGTGTGCCAAAAATGGCTCCATTAAGGAAGCAGATCACAGAGGCAGCCCTGGGAGACAGGAAAACTCCAAAACAGGCGCTTGCAGTCATCTTATCCATGCCTGAATAAAACACACACAAACCCCAAAATAGGTTCCAGGGAACTCTGAAGCAAAGCTTTGTACGTTACCTTTGAGAGAGTGCACAGCACATGGGCATTGGCCAGGGAAGAAAGAGTGGTTTGCCATCGTGCCACAGATTTCCAATGAGACCTGTTCTCCCAGTGCCAGGAGCTGCAGAGGCTGGGTTATGGGATGGCACCCAGACACATACCCACCATTTCCTCTTCACACCACAACCTCACTGGGGGAATGGCGGAAGGCAAGCACAGTCCATCCCTAACTTCAAAACTGATACTCAGGTTTCACTATCATTACAATTCTGTTCATAGGTATTTTTATTTATTTATTTCCCTGCTGGAGGAAAAAAATAAGGAAAAGCAAAGGGAAAACCACCAAAAAAACCCCAAAACAAGAAGCAAACCACACAGCCTAAAGCCTCATGAAGCACATGAAAAATACTCAAGGTGGGTCATGGCACATCTGCCCTCAACTGTGTACCCCCAACATAGAGCAGTTAGTGGTTAGGGAATGTCAAGGAGCTGACACAAAAATCCCAGGCACTCTGCCTGAGTTGGCTGTAACACAGAGCAACCAATATCCACAAGTGAGGTAGCGCATGTGCAATGGTTTTGTTCTTATTGACTGTCTTTTCAATATCCTTGTGTCAGGGTGGAGCTGGAACTTGGCACTTTTACCTCCATGGATCCCCTAAACCTCTCTTGGTACAACGGTGACTTCGGTGACAGGAACTGGAGCAAGCCACTCAACGAGTCCATTGTAGACCACAAGCCTCAGTATAACTACTATGCCATGCTGCTCACCCTCCTCATCTTTGTCATTGTTTTTGGCAATGTGCTGGTGTGCATGGCTGTGTCCAGGGAAAAATCTCTTCAGACTACCACTAATTACCTGATCGTGAGTTTGGCAGTGGCAGATCTCTTGGTAGCAACTCTGGTCATGCCCTGGGTGGTCTATCTGGAGGTAGGTGACCCAGTTCTCTTTTTCAGTACTGAATGTTTCTGGTGAACGGGTAGAGAGGGGGAGCAGCCTGGACATCAGCTATTTCAAGACCTCCTGAATTTCCCAAAGCAGAAGTGTGTTGCATTTCCCAGCAGTTGGACAGGTTTTTCCAAGAAACACACAGGATAGCAGATGTCAGGCTGACTTGAAAACATGCTGATGCTCAGAGGGCCTAATTATAACCCAATTGCACAGAAAATCTGGCCTTTTAAAAGAGAGGTCAACAGCAAAAGGACCCATTTTGTTTTCAAAACTACATAGACAAACTGTTCATCTCCAAACGTAAGAATGAGTCTGCAACAACCTCATGGGAGTCACACTAACCGACTGCATCAGTAGTAATCAAAACTGCTATTTCTGAAGGACTACAGTGGCAAGAGCAGCAGGCAATTATAGAAGTAGGATGTAAATCCAGAGCTTTTATGTCACAATATACGAGAGAAACGGAGCCACAAGTGAGCTACTTTTCACATTGCAGACGTTCGCACACCAGTTTGGTACAAAAGAGCTCTATGCTGCTGCATGCAGAGCCCTGTTTGAGTGGCACTGTGGTTTGTGAAAGCCAAATGCTCCCAAGACTGCCACCCGTTTCTTTGATGGCAAATTACTCTTACAACAGTAAATAGCCTGAAAGAATGAAATGCATCTCTAGAGAAAAGAATAAGAGAAGATACGCAGCCCCTCTCACTTGGCTCGCTTTGCTGGGATACCCATGTGCTTCAGCCAGCTAAGAGCTGGCATGCTGGTGGCAGTCACAACCAAGAGAGAAAGGAAAGTGGTGAGAAAGCACAAGACTGAAACTATACTGAGTTTACAATTAATTTTCTGTCACTTCATGATAGAAAATGATAAAACAGAGAGGAGAACAGGGAGAAGAAGCCATAATCAATCAGCCCATTAAGTATTAATGCAAAGCAAAACGAACCCACTGACATGACATAGGCTGTCAAGAAACCACAATACTAATTATCACTCTAGTTAATTACTGTTTTCATGGCACTTTGAAAATGTAAAGCATCACGCACCTGCTAAGGCTTTTTTATATGACCACAGGCTGGCGTGATTGTAATCAGTGCCTCTGGGTCTAGTTGAGCTCTTCTGTTATATTCCTCTTTTGTGACAACCCATTTTAAGCAGAGGCATATGCTGTGAGAAACTCTTGCTCTCTTAGGCCCAGCTATAAGAGTCTCTCAGATGCTTTTTTTAATGTGGAAAAATAAAGCACAAATGGTATAAGACATTTTCCCTTTTCTGGGCTCATGTGTATATGGAGATGGTCAGGAACCTCAGTTTCTTTCATCTACCAAGTAGGACAATCAGGCTTCTACATCTCAGCAATACTTCCTTATTTTTTCCCTGGTTTTAATGTAGCCCTTTCTGCTCTTATCCACATTCTGCTAAACCTATTGCTAGCTTGAAGCAACAAACCCCACGACAAATACAGAGAAGGAGCCGTCGGACTGATGTGGGTTAGGCACACTGTGGTTCCTCTCTGGGTCTATAGTCTGAAGTCAGAACTGGCCAGGACCCTTTGTTCTTTGTATGTTCTTTGTTCATTTTATTAGTGCCTTTATGTCACAGGCTTGGACAAAAACAAATGTCAAAAGGAAATCCTTTTAAAAAGCAGCCTCAATGCAAACAAGTCTTCTACATCCAAACTTCTGAGGTTTCTCCTATGTAAATAGAAGCCCTAAACTGCTACAGTTTACAGCATCTCACATAAACTCAGAATTATGCATGCAGGAAACTTGTTTTGCAGAGGCTTGTATCTGGCTGGAAACCTTTGCCTTTGGGCAAATTCCCATCAAAGTTACTGATGTAACTGTCTCTTAACTGCTTTTTTAATCACCAAGTATTCATCTGTCACTCAGGCTTCAATGCAGTCATTCTTCCTTCTTTATGCTGCCTATGGTTATGTATATCAGAGCAGAAATAACTGAAGAATAACTATCTTATTCAATCTATTTTCAAATGCAATAGGACTCTATTTTTATTAGAGGGAAATATACTTTTTTCATCACATGTCAAATACAGCAGTCCTAATAATTGCTATTAAACTTAATTGGCAAAGTTCAGTTTCAATAGCAAGATAAGTGAAGAGAAAAAGGCTACTGGTAACTGGAAGCGTTATCATTAGTTCTTTGTCTTTACCCTATGTAGTGTTTCCCTCTGAATTGCATTCATCTTGTTCACACAAGGAAAAAAATCTACCCTGATTTTTTGAACTAAGAAATGAAGGAAAGCTCCTGATCTTTGCTAGGTATAATTGCAAAAAAGTGCCTAATAGAAAGCTGTAAGTACAATCACAGGTGCTCTGGATATAAAATGAATATATTTCCCTCTTCATTCTTTGTTGCAATGCCTCAGAGACCTGTTTAGGCTACTACAGTAATTCACACTGGTTTTGAGGAGACTTGCACTCCCTGATGGCATTTGAATATGAGCCCAGGTTTGTGTCTGCTGTTCAGGCTGCCCAACACAATACAGGAGCAACAGGATGGAATTAGGAAAGACAAAATCACACCAGCCCTTAGGGCAGCACTCAAAAGAATGGTTCGGATGGAGCGAAGTACTTCCTTTGCGGCCGTGCCATCATCTGAGGCCTTTAGACTAGACAGGACAAAGTCCTTGAAGTCACTTGATGGCACACAGTCCTACTTGAAGCAGCATGTGATTGATTGTATGTGACCTGATTCCAGCTGGAACTGCTTTAGACAGGATTTTGATCCCTCTCGAACCAGTGGAACTCTTGCTACCAGCAAGTGTATATAGCTTGTGCAAAATTCTCCCTTTAGACCTTCTCAGTAGCATGGACTCAGTGAATTCTTTTGCTGACCCTATTTTCTCTTTTTGCAGGTCGTTGGTGAGTGGAGGTTTAGTCGGATCCACTGTGATATCTTTGTAACCCTTGATGTTATGATGTGTACTGCCAGTATCCTCAACCTCTGCGCCATCAGCATAGACAGGTGAGGGCTGCACAGCAGCAAGTTGTATCAAATGCACAGTAACAAGTCACGGCCACCTTTATATACTCTAATTTTACCTGTGACTCAGAGGCTTGAAAATGACAAGAGCTTGTGTAGTTGGTATCTTCTGAAGAGTAATTGAGAGGATCTATTTGAGGTCTGAGCAGGGGTTCCGTCAGGGGCAGATATAGAAACACTGGTCTTGAGAGTGCAAGTGTAATTGTGTGTATACTTCCCCGCTGGTTCAGTCCTTCTGTCCTTTCAAACTTGAGTGGGAAGGCAGTAGCTCAGACAGAGTGGAAGCAAAATGCTATGCTAAGCTGACCCCAGCCTCGTGCCTTCCAAAACAGGGAATGCAGGTATCTCAGAGACTTGTGAAACAGGCCCTGTATTTTCTTGCTGGTCCAGGCTTTCAGACTCAGCAACAAGGAGTCATTTCCCACAGAGTTTCTCAGCACTGGCAGAATAACAATGGACTGGGTTTTGTCTCTTCACGTTGCAGGTACACAGCAGTAGCAATGCCAATGCTTTACAACACCCGCTACAGCTCGAAGCGCAGGGTCACGGCCATGATTGCTGTGGTCTGGGTGCTTTCATTTGCCATCTCCTGCCCGCTCCTCTTTGGCCTCAATAACACAGGTGAGTGTTACGCCACCTGCAGCTGGCTATTGGCATCTTCCTGGCTTTTACTGAGTCCCCAGGTACTCTTCCGTAAGTAGGGAATAAACATGAGGTTTTAGATGTATCAGGATGCATCCATCCCTTTTCCAGGTGTCCCCTCCCCGTGTCATTCCAGCTGTTTGTCAGCTGCTTCTGGATCTGTTTCATCCCTTTGCTGCTCCAGGCACATCAGAACTGAGGTTATGTAAATGTTTACACAACACTTGCCAATGTTATATTAGCATTCGCCCACTACAAGATCAAAATCCCTCTTATATTAAAACACATTAAAAGGAAATTTGCGGGACAACTAGCTTCACTGAGACAGGGGAGAAAAGAACTGGCTGTTCAGCCATCAGTTTCTTAGGAAAACTGGATTGTCTACAGCATGGGATCTGTAGGCTTTTAATTATAATGCAAGCAATAGCCAGGGACTTTGGGTTGTACGTGACTCCCAAGGGGAGTTTGCTGTTCTGGTACCACTTCCATCTGACATGGTAGCTCCCCCTAGAACCTGAACCCCTCATGCTCTTAGTATCTCTGTGCCTTCTGAAAGAGGGAGAGAAGAGGGCAAAGACGGTGTAGCTCCTAGCAGCAGGGACAACAAGCCTGAAACTTTTTGTCTTCCAGATGAGAATGAATGCATCATTGCCAACCCTACCTTTGTCGTGTATTCCTCTATCGTCTCCTTCTACGTTCCCTTCATTGTCACCCTGCTGGTGTATGTGCAGATCTACATAGTCCTCCAGAAGCGCAGGAAACGTGTCACCACCAAGCTCAGCAGCCGTGCCCTGGACTCAGAGACACAAGCCCCTCTGAAGGTAACCAGACCTCTGCCTTGCTCTCAGCTGTCTCTCTGCGTTCTGTTCCTGCCCCACTTCATTCCCCAAAGCACTTCCTCCTTTTCTCAAATGACACTGGCTGGATTAGATGAAATACTGGATCCCAAATGTGACCTGCTGTGCCCTGTGCCATTTGGGAGTCCCAGTTGCACACTCTGGATTATCAGGCTGATGCTTCACAGGCCTCCCTGGAGCTCAGGGAGTGTTTCAGCAGCAGAGCTGCATGAGGAGTTGCTTCATTAACCATTTCCTTTGGCTCTGCTGAGTTTGGGTTTGGATATCTGAGACTATACTACTATATTATACTATATAGTATACTACTACACTACTACAGGCTATGTTATTTTCTAAGACAGTCTTGCTCTTGTGACAACTTAATTGGAAACTGTTTGCATGGCTGGGGTGCTATCTACATGCTGGTAATGATCTCTCTACAGTGAAAACAGCCTCTCAGAGCAGGAGATATGTGTATAAGTGGAGTCCAGCTGAGCACGTTAAGTGTGAGACTGCTTGTCAAAACACTACTCTCACAACACATGCCACAGAGGAATGTATATTCCCAGAGGCACTACCTTCAAACTGCATTGCCTCAGAGACCAATACCATGTCAAGCAAAAGAGGGAGTGAAACAGGGATAGAGCAAACCGAAACAGATCTCTGTTTCTTTCCTCTGGCGAGGATCACAAGGGGTAGTTGCCTCCATTACTGTTTCTTCAGAGCAGTTTTGCACCACTCTTAGCACCTTGGCCACGTTGACTCATTTCTGCTTCATGCCCTGTGTTTGTATTTTCCACCTGCCTCCCTTACCAGCTCCCCTCCCCAATTGCTCTGTGCTTGTGTAACCTCTGAGCTGGTGCTTGCCCCTTAGGACAAATGCACTCATCCAGAAGACGTCAAGCTCTGCACGGTTATCGTGAAGTCCAATGGGAGTTTCCAAGTTAATAAGCGCAAAGTGGTGAGTGTTAAAGAGAAGTGGTAGCTTTTCAGAGCATTTAGCTTCCCCCTTTTCTCCTCTCAGGATGCGAAATGAATTTCTGGAAGGTGGGAGAAAAACAAACTAAGAACAAAGGTTACCATTCAATCTCAAAATTTAAATACTCTTCCCATTCCTTAGAGTGAAGCAGGGGGTTTAAGATCATAGAACTCAAAAAGCCAAACTAAGCTCACCTAAAGATCAGCTGTAAAAGCCATGACATTTTAACATTTTGTGTCTTTGATTCTCTTCTCCTCTGTTATTTATTTTAAGCCCCGGGTTGCATTGGCTTGGTTGGGTTTTCCTTGTTGGTTTCGGTTTTGTTTATATTCTGAAGACCTAAATAAAATCTATGGGGAGTGGAAACTGTCTCTCCCATTTCTTAACCTCTTTGTGCAATAAAGGAGAGTCCTTCACTGCAGTTGCACCTAAATGTATTATTTCCTGTGAACGCTTTACAGCCCTTTCTCCAAGCATCTACCAAAAACATAGGGAAAAGAGGGATTGGTTGCTCTCCAGCATCATCCAGCTTCACTCTCTAAGGAGCGTTCATTGCTTCTCTCTGTATATTTATGTGTCTTTATGTTGTGGACATTTGATTCTTGTCCAGGAGGTGGAGAGTCACATAGAAGAGATGGAAATGGTGTCCAGTACCAGTCCCCCAGAGAAAACCACCATCAAACCTGCAGCACCAAGTAACCATCAGTTGGTGGTGCCAGTGGCTTCCAATCGGGGCACAAACTCAACCCTGCAGGCAGCCTTGGACAGCCCTGGGAAGCTAGAGAAGAATGGACATGCCAAAGAAACACCCCATACAGCCAAGGTCTTTGAGGCCCAGTCTCTGCCCAATGGCAAGACGAGGAACTTTCTCAAGGCTCTGAGCAGGAGGAAACTGTCACAACAGAAGGAAAAGAGAGCCACTAAGATGCTAGCCATTGTACTTGGTGAGAGAGCACACTGGCTTCCTCTTGTGTTTCTGCAGAAAACCAGCAGCTACCAAGGATTAGGGGAGCTGGTCTGAATGTCCAATGTAGACTGTCTTGTCCAGGCCTCCACAGAAATAACTTCACTTGAAACATTAGAGGACACGTAGGCAAGAGGATGCCACCAGGAAGGCTTCCTCCTTTCAAGCTAGAAACAGGTCGTAGTGCTGTAAAACTGGCTCAGAAAAGCTGTCCGTCTGTGGGGTGTTTGGGCTGCCAAAAGAGAGCTGGGTGCAGGGGCAAGAGAACTCACGGGCTTTCTAGAGCACAAAAGGCAGCATAGCTCCTCAGCAAGAAACTGGTGCCTCTGAAGGCCAGGTTTTTTGTTGTTAACTGGTCTAATCACATCAGCAAAGAAGTTCCCTGGTACACAGAATATAGACTATGATGCTTAACAGACAAATAGAAGGCTTATTCCCCAGGGAAACATTTTTCCTTCCTACCCAAAAGACCCTTATTGTTCTCACAGTCTCTAAATTTGTCCAGCTTTCAGAAATCAAAATCTGTCTCTTTCCTTTCCCCCCAGGTGTTTTCATCATCTGCTGGCTCCCATTCTTCATCACTCACATCCTGAACATGCACTGCGATTGCAACATCCCCCCAGCAATGTACAGCGTCTTTACGTGGCTTGGATATGTCAACAGTGCTGTCAACCCAATTATTTATACCACCTTCAACATTGAATTTCGCAAGGCTTTCCTGAAGATCCTCCACTGTTAAAAGTAAAAACAGCAACCACATTTTCCAGAATGAGAAAAAATAACCCCAATGCCATTCACGCACACAAATGGGCAGCCATGGAGAGGTCTCGAGCTCTTGTATTCGGCATGAGGCCTGCAGTGTTACAACAGCTGCTGTGCCCATGCACCTTCTGGTGCAGATGCAACAAGGACCTTCACGTGGGAGGTTCTGTCATTCCTCATGGTGACCTTTGGACTCCGGGACACCAATCCCAAGGGCACTTTTCAGAGCTACCCTCACACTGTGTTTGAAGTGGAAAGCAAAAATCAAGACACACTCACTTGATTCTTGCCTGTGGCCATCCAACCTCGAGTGCATTAAACACAGTCAGGCGCAGAGCCATGTGTTGTTAGCAGTAGGTCACTGCTGCTACCAGTTTGCGTGTTATGTCATCGATACAGTTCTCACCAAAGACAAGACCATCTTTTCTGCTTTGCAATAGGAGCCGGACAGAGCTTGCGGACAATCTGTGCAGTAGCTTTGCCTTCACCTTGAGCTGACTTACCCAGTATTAAACTGCTGAAGCCTCGAGAAAAATCTTTAAGACATCCCCAGGTGGGCTAAGAAGGTTCTGCCGCCTACAGATCCAACCCCTGAAACAATGTGGGCCTACAAGCAACAGGCAGAAGGAAGAAGGGGAGCATAGGTCTTATGTGGGACTACTGTGTCAGTGTAAATATGAATAAATAGGATGAACTGAACAGAAGCCTAAGCCAAAAAGCAGATGGAGCGAAACTGAAGAAGCGATACCTTGTATTGCATGGTATACCTTCAGATCAAGCAGGGCACCACCTATCATCTATCATCAGCCGGCAGCCCAGCAGCAATTTCTGCCCACCAGCATCTCATCTCCACTCTCATACAAGAAGTCACAAAACTAGGTGAGGAGTGTTAGCGTGGTGAATGTAGAAACAGGAAGACAGTGTGCCAGGTGTGGCACTGCAGCCATGTCTGCCATGTGAACCTCAACAAGTCAGCTAAGTTAGGTCCAGTTCTTCTCACCTAACTCTGGGGTGCCATGAAGCCAAGGGCCACGTCAGATAAGATTTGCCTGTGTCTCTCAATAGAGAGAGTACAGAATAACATTGTGCCTAAGTTAATTTAAATTAACAGCAAATGAGATTAAACTGTGTGTTTTGGAAAAAGCCAGAATAAAACCCAAGAAAGTCCCTAGCTGGATCTGCTCCTGTTCCTAGTTGGACTGTGGAGAGGTCTGGATGTTTCCAGCATCCCTCACCCTCTGATATCTATCTTTCATGGATTAAAGCAATTGAAAACCCATAACAGCCTGATTTCACCACACTGACTCTGGCGTTACCAAATCCACACTGTACGTATTAATTGTACTCAGTTCACAATATATTTTGTAATATCTCTGTAAATAAAAATATAGTAAGATTAATAAAATGACACGGAAATAGGCCTGGCTAGAAATTAATGTTGGATCTAGAGAACTAGATGATTACAAAAGCCATATGCAGAGGACGATTCCCAAGTTGTAGTTACCTGCTGTTTTCTAAAGATGTTAAAACACAATCTGGAGAGCAATATCCCTTTTCTTTCTATGCAGTTTGTGGAATATTCACATAGTTTCTGCTTCAGGATAGATGAAGACTGCTGCCAGTGGGGGCTCTTTTATTCCCTGGTTTTCCTATATTGCTAACAAAGCCTTTACCTAGGGGATGGACTGTGCTGGTAAAGTGTGTTCCATCTGTATATTAAGAGATTATGTCAAGCAGCTGTAGCTAAAAGCTATAATGCTTTTAGCCCTTTTCTGAAATTGGAACAGGACTCCCACCTTGCTCCAAAGCTTTCCATTCTAAACCTTGTATTCCCTGGAAGAGGCTGATGATCAGTGTTATCAGTATTTAGCCCATGGCCTTTTACAGCATTTGAACATGGCTCTTTGAAGTCTGTTCTCAGCTATAAATTTTACTGAAGAGTGACCCTACAGATGCTCAAATGTGTCCCAGCTTATTGAAGGATTTTAGGTTATACCCTCCACAGAAACAGGTCCTATGCATTAACTGCATAAGGGAGTACCTGCTTATCGGAGCAAGATTTTTTGACATACATGAAACAGATGTTAGATGATGCTGTCAGAACAAAACATGAAGAACATATAAGATGGGGCTAGGCACTCTTCTGTCCTTGGCATTGCAACGCACAGCCAGGGAACCTTTGTACTTCGTATGTTAACCGGATTATAGGCGAGGAAAGCAAAACGCACTTCTTACAGAAGCACAGGAAACTTTCCAGTCCTTTTTTAGTCACAAAACTGGAAACACCGACTCAAGAGATCTCGGGCGTAAGCTCCCTGTTCTTTTCTTTTCCTCCCCAGTTTTTACCAAGCAAGTTTGCTCAGTGATAGGCATCCACTCAGGCTGGTATTACTGTGAAAGGTTCAAAAATAGCGTAAAGCCAGTAGGTTTGTAGTGGGAAAACAGCAACAAGCTATCGCTCAGTTTCCTAACGTGTTTACAATGGCAAAACAGAAAGGTGCCATCGGACTTTTCAAGTTAACAGGCGGGAAGCTTAATCAAAATAGAAAATGATACGCATATAAGAAAGAAAGCTTTAAAGCATTTGGAAGTTGACATAGGTGGTATTTGCCCTGTATTAAACCTGGTGTGGGCCCTCAAAATAAGTGGAATCTAAAGCGTCTTAACTTTGTCCCATGATTTTATTTTGTGTTCAGTGTTAACCCAGGACAAAATCCTCACCTTCAATACTGTGGACCTTGTTCGAACATTTTCTTTCTGAATCTAGGCGCAGAGGTTTTTAACTCAACTCACTGGACTCACTGATGAGAGACTCTTCCAAAATGTTATGGAGGAAAAAGCTGCTGAAAAAGGGCCTATGTCCTTCATATGCTTGCTAACTTGGACCAAAAAAAAGCCTGGTGTCACTTCCTAGAGATTAAGGATTTGCTGGGAGAAGTTACCTGCAGCCCACCACTCATCCCAATGACATTTTAAGTCGCTCATTCCTACCATTCCAGGCTCAAAGTTAGCTTGTGGAAGATACCCGCTGCCCTTGGAAAGGCGGTAATGCCATGTCTCTTCATCTCTGCAGCAGGTTTTCCTTTCCCATTATACATCCACACTTAAAGACAACAAACTAAAGCGCCTTCCACCCATGAATCAAGCCTTCGCAAGTCTTTTTGAGAGAGGACAGAAATATATCACCCTCTGGCTTTACAAAGAGTAAACTAATGCCAAGAGCAAGGACAGTCTTTGCAATCTGTTTGTACAGCACCTGGTGCAATGACAACCAGCCCATAGCTGTGATGGATAGTGTTCGTTGCAGTCGCATCATGCAGGACTCTGAGGCCTCTTGCCCACAGATCTGCGTCTGGCAAGCACAGTCCTCACTGTTACTTCCACTCTGGAAAAAACCACTGCTTTCCCAAGGACTTCAGATGGAGGGACATGATGATGATGGTAAGGGTACTGCTATGTTTTTTAAATCACATTAGTGAGAAGATTTCATTTCTTCGTTCCTGAAGAAGAACTTAGGACCCTTGCTATAGTCCCTATTTCGTGATTCATTATTTGTAATTGAAGCTTTAGTTCTGCTTATTGAGTCTTCCTGTTCCTGCTTTTCTTCCCTGAGATTCACAGCTTCCTGAAGCCCGTGTGGCTCTCTGCACCCCTGACCAGGTTTTAATTAAGAAGCTAGTGAACTCTGCCTGCACTGTATTTGGCGCTTGCCTGCTTGCTCCCACTACAGTCATGATACTGTTTATCTTCCCGATTGAAGAGTAAACTAATTACAGTAGGTCTAACTAGCTTATTAAATCCTGCTGAAATGAAAAGGAAAACAGGAAAAAGAGCCACTACCTCCGTGGTGAAAATCTCCAGTGAAAACCGGACTCCCTGAAGAGTCAAGAATGTGTAACACCCATCACAAGTACGTGTGACACCAACAAATGTCTTCATGCAGCACTGTAATTAAATACAGACTTGCACAAGCCACCCTGATGTTATATGCTTATTTTGTTCTCTTTACCAGGAGCAGCAGCTTAGCTGTAAGGGGCCAGACTCCAGGGACCTACACTTACGCATCATGCAAACACGTAACAGGAAAAGATGGCCTTCAGGGCACATCTCTATTTTTTCTGACTCGCTTTTCAGAGCAGTTGCGTTTCTATTTCTCTCCCTTATGTCAGTTCATCTTTAAGAATTCCGGCTTTTGTCTCGACTGAAGCTTGGAGAATCAGACATGGGAAAAAAAGGATGCAGAAAGACAGAATAGAAAACGTTCCTAAATTTCTCCATCTCTCTTCTCTTCTAGACAGAAGCAGACTGGGGAGGATTTGGAGGAGGAAGGGATGAAAACCAGATAAGTACCTAGACAAGAGCAGTCATGCTGGTACTTCTGGCATCGCAGCAGCTGCCTGTATTTACTTTTGGCACTACTCACTCACATCTGGTGCATAGCAGTACAGGTTCGAGATGGGGATATAAAGCCACTGCTCTCGCAGGGACACTGTTTGTCTGCCTGAGCTATAAAAGTTGAGGGAAGCAACTAAAAGTGAGTCAAACATAAGCGCCAATCTGTATGAGTTTGGTTGGCAACAATAGGCAATTGTATGGAATCTACAAACTCACAATCTCCCTGCATGGAGAAATAATAGAAGCTGTCAGACCACTGTAGTACTGCAGACAATTTGTATTGTAAGTACAGTATTATACCACTGTGTTTTATACAGAAGTTAATACGCCCCAAAACCATAATTATGGACTTGAGTTAGTTAAGCACATCTAGCATAAGAATTCGCATCACTGGGAGTATTTCAGCTGTCTACATCTATCACTTGGGCTTGTATACAAGGTTTTGGTGAAGAAACTGTCCAGGGCTGGCAGTGCAGCTGAGCCCTTTGCAGTAGGTTATGCAAGGTCAAGTAGTTAGTCATGTGGGAGGTTTTCTCCCTTCTGCATTTCACTTTACTTTTATGCTGAGGAACTTCATTATTTCCTTTAGGAATATTTACTCTCATGTTGTTCCTACTGTCACGCTGTTGCACCAAGCTACGTGCCGAAATGTTTGGTATTTATACAAGAACTAATCCAATAGATGAGTGTGAACCTCAGCCAGGCTTAGTGAGCGCAACAGTAAAACCTCAGCTTAGGCTGCTACACAACTGGGGTTCATGGATAGTTCTCTCCAAGATTGTTTTCTTTATACAAAAAAGACAAGAACCAACAAAACCCTTCCTCCTGCTAGGATATAAAACTGTGTCTCTGTAAGAATTGAAAAGCTGAAATATCTGTTTAAGGGCATTTCGGACCCTCGGCATGAACTAAAGGCCTGCTCAGTTTTGAACCAACACAGAACAGAAAGACAATCCCTGCCCTGACATCTTCAGCTTATACAGTAACCAGAATCTCCAAAGCTGCTGAGTTCAACTGATGCTTAATTCTCCTTGTTGCGTGATCCAGCTCAATGTCTGATGGAAAATCAGGTGCTCAAGCAGCCCTAACGCAACAGAATTAATGCCATTCCAAGCTGAAGCAACAGGACACACACCGTCTCGGTTTTAGTGCGCCTAGCCACACCCTGCCAGGATAAAAGGGCAGCTCCTATGAGGTTCTCCCTTACAGCAAAATTGCATTTGGGTCTGTGGACTACAAAATACGCAGCAACCACTGCCGGCAAGCACGGTTCACACCTTCCCAAAGAAATAAACCAGAACTGACCCGTCCGTGTCCTGGGGCATCTGAGCGAGTCCTGTAGTTTCAGGCTGGGTCTGACAGATGAATGGATTATGCTTTCTTCTGCACATCTAGAGAAAAGAAGGGAAAACCAGTTGCACTTGTTAAATTAACTCACTCTTTTTAATCAAAGCTCCTTTTAGTAATTAGAACCGCTCCCCCCACTCCTGTTTTCTGACAGTACCAGACTGTCTGCTTCATAAATAGCTTTTGACTCATAAATAACAATTTTCTTCACCAAAGAAAGAGTGATGATGGTGGACTAAATATATTAGAGTGTGATGAATGATTAGCAGACCTAGAAATGCATTCAGAGAGACTTAAACAAAGCAAATCGCAGGTCCTTTGAAGGAGGAAAAATGTTCTGTATTCCCAAGCTGCCATGCTGGGCCCATAAAAAACCGTGGGATAATGAAAACAAGTGAGCACATTTAACCAAGCTTAGCTTTGCTTCCCTGCTGCATGCAATCAACTGTATCCATAGCTTTGATGAGACTAAAGATTACATCACTTAAATCTCAGCTGCAGGATTTTTTGCCAGACTTACTGAAAGCAAGCAGGCAAACAGCACAGAGGTTTCGTGCTTGCTCTACATTAGAAGCCATCACTTCTGTTTATGACCAAGCCATTACAGAGATATTAACACATAGCTAGGGGAGTTTGTAGCACGTAATAGGAATACAACTTGTACACTAGCAGCAAGTTTTGTCAAAGTAAAGCAAAACAGAAGCTACAAATACACAGAAAGCGGATTAAAATAGGCTCTATAGGGTGATTGTGGAATTCAGCTGCTATCACTTCACTGGAGAGTCTCCTCAACATAGAGCAGACGAGGTAAATCAGCCTCTCAGGCCTACTGCCCTGTCTCAGACACCAGAGATTCATCAGCTCTAACGGTGAGAGGCCCAAGAGGGCCAGGGTCTGCACGCCTCCTGCCTAGCCCAGAATCAGTGCTGAGCGGTAGCTGTGAAACTATGACATTTCAGCAACATGCTGGTTTCCTGTGCGGCAAGCCCTGTGCCTCCATCGCAAGCCTTCTGCTCCCTGCATCACTTCACACAAACTCCATCTCAGCAGCAGCTTCCTTGCTTTAGCTTCCCTTAGCTTTGGGCCAGTGTCATGTACCTAGCTCACGCGGAGGCTGGGGACAGATGCTACATCGCCTTTTCACCTGACGCCTGTCCTGCAGTGAGAGGTGGGACAGGGAATGTCTTCAGATATGACAGATTCCTGACCACAGTGAGTCCTGCTGCTGTTGAAAATGAACAGGTCCCAGGCTCTGAGTGAGCAGCGCACACGGCACTGTATAAACCTCTGCTGTGATCTCAGTATAGCCAAAGGATCCAGACACTGGCCAGATCTTTTTCCTGCGGGACATACTGCTTGTAACAGTCGGCAGCAGAAGCCTTAACCCAGGCACGGTCAGGGCCCGAGTCCTCACCAGCAGACACCAGCTTTATGAACCTGGCACACACAGGCGTCCTGTCCAACACGAAATGCTGCGCCGTTTCCTCCTGCTCATGAACAGAGCAGGCTTCAGCATCACTGGAACAGAATCAGAGGCTGCCTATTGTGGGCTTTTAATAGCGACTACTGCATGTGGGGAAGACAAGTGTCCTCACAGATACCTCTGCTTCCTATCTGCATTTATCTGTGACTTAACCACTACATGAACCCCTTTCAGTTGTGTGCAGGACCAGATGCAAAGGGCTGCAAACCTCACTTGGGAGAAAACGAGCTCACAGCTTCAGGGTTTGCAACTGCATCAAACACTTCATAATGCAGCCATGAAGCTGAGTTTTTTTTTCAGACCACAGGAAAAAGCAAGAAAACCAAAACCGGACATCAGTGAGAAATCTCATCTTGTTTCCAAATAACCGCAACAAAGAAAACCTCTGTGCTGATCTTGGCACTTCACAGAGGTCTGTCAAACCATAAGCTGGGGAATGTACAAGGCTACAGAGGAAAACCCAGGAGCTGGAAATATGACGGAATGCTACAAGGTTATGAGTTGGGAACTTGTCTGTGTGAAGAAAGGGGCAGCCAGTGCCAGCCCAAACAAATATGCGTGTCCCTTTTCTCTCGGGATACCTGCCTCCCTTCGGGACAGCTTTAGTCATAAACAAAAGTGATTTTGATCAAGCATCCTTCTTCTAGTTTGCTCGAATAAACCAGCAGGATTGCAGAGCAGCTGCTGTGGTTCCTTCGGAGAGATTCGCAGTGTAATGGGCGTGAGAATGCCTTCTCTTGCAGCAGGGGACAGACAGTGCCTGGCCTGAAGCTGTCATTCATATGGTGGGGTGCTCTGGCTAGTAGGTTAAAAACGTACTCATGTGCCCGTGTCTGGCCTGGATTAAATCCATTGCACGAGATGATTCAGCGGCACATGGAGTTGACAGCAAAGAGCTGAGCTACTGCTTCTAGCTCCCTATGGGCTGTGGGCCAGGTTCCCTAGAGACAATAGTGCAGATAATGATACTGAATTAAAGGGTTTGACCCAAAACAAAACTGGCGAGTTTGGAATCTAAATCTAATGAGTAGGCTGCCTAAAAGCAGAGACATCAGGGAAAATATTTACGCTTTTGTAGCACTGCACACCCACTTTGCACTCTGTTTTGCTATAAACGACGGTACAAGTGCAGAACAAGAGGGAATCAGCTTCTGCAGTCTCTACGAAGGCTGGAGTCTAGATGCAGAAGTCACACCAAATTAACCTACAGACGTAGATTTGACAGAATTATAGTGGCTTGGCAATTTACTGTGCTACAGTAATTGAGTCTGTGCATGTCCTCAGCAGGTGGCAGATGCTCTAGGTTACATTCTTTCATTATGCTTACATTAACATACCTGCCTTGAACTTGCTATGAGTTAAGATTATGCAAAGCGTGATTTACTGTGGCTCAGTTAATGCGTGGTATCCTGTTTAGCCATGGAGATATGCCTGTGTGTCTGAGCCTGCTTATCAAAGGAAATATTCAGGTCTATGTGGCAGCTCTCAGGGCATTGTATAAGGAACATGTCCGATTGCCTTTTTGATGAACAAGCCCGGTAAATGACTTCAAAGATGAAACCAGAATCAGCCGAGACGATTACAGAGTGTGAAATACTTGGAACTGGAACACGATTCAGAGACACCAGTGAAAGCCAAACGCTGGTACATTCTGCCATCCTCTTAATTAAAAAAGCAAAAGGAAGTTTTCCATGAAGCAGACTCATTTTGAGACACACTTCTTCACCCAGCCCGCCTGACAAAGAAAAGCTCTCTGGATAAAGCAAGGTGCTTGGAAACAGATACTTAAAACCAAAAGCCTTGGAGTAAAGCTGTCACCCTGCAGGAACAAGCACTGCGTTCCCACCAAAGTGGCGCCAGCCATAGGGTAGGGCACCCCCATTCACGGGGGTTCATCCCAGCATGTCTTCATGCTAAAGAGGCCTTAGGAAGTATATTTACTGCCCGCAAGAGGAGGAACTGACTGTAAGCATGTGTGCATGTGCACAGGCATGCCGGGCAGGTAAATTCATAAGCATAGAAGATATCTTTGAAATCAAACCCATCTTCCAGCTGTCTTCCCACCCAAAGCACATGCTCCCCAGAAGTCTGAAATCCATGCTTATGCTTTCTGCATGTCACCCAGCACCTTCCAGACACCCCTGTTCCTGACCTCATTTACCACGTAGCTCCAAAAGCTGCCTTGGCGCACTGTGGCACCCTTCCCTACACACAGCTTTAAAACTCTTAACCTTCGCTGAAAGCCAAAGCTATGTATCTTTAAGCATAGGGATTGTGGAGAAGAGATGAGCTGAAATGCATGCCATAAAAACACTCATTTGGGAGTCATTTCCCTTCTCAAGTTCTCTGTCAGCTTTAGGACCAAAAAGTCCCCAGTAAAATTTGAGCAGAAAAGCCAAAGCTATCTAAAGCAACATACTTCTTCCTGAAATCAGAGTGCAGCCCCAGTTCCCGAGGAACTAACCCTTGCTATTTAGCCCATCTGGATACATCTGGAGCACGGTTCACCTGACACGAAGGTTCAAGCAGCAAAGCTGACGATTTCAAGCATTTGGGTTTTTAGCTTGGTTTAAAGCTCTATTTTCTCCCAATCTGTATCAATGCTGCATAAAAGTGGCAATTCATCAACTGTGCTTAGCTACCATGGCCCTTGAAACCCAATCAGAGCTAAAAGAAGTAATTACTGCAGTTACCCTGGTCTATGCTGACAGGCTACAAGAGTCAACGCTCCAACACATCCACTCACCCACACAACCGGCTCAGAGTAGGACTGTGGAAACTGGCCCCCATAGTAATTAATCATAGCAAGCATCAGTCACTCTGTCACCGCCAGGTGCTCAGAGCAAGTATCTGATAGCTGAATGTCAAGGCTGAAAGTGGAGCTGCAGCAGGAGCGTCAAGGATTCAGTTAATCTTGGCCATGGACAGTTCAAGTCCCATCACTGTGGCAATCATCCTGCAGATATTAGAGAGGGGGTTGGACATCAAACAAGATCAGTTTGAAGGGAGATCAGCACTGTAACTCCCTGTTATGTGGGTTCACTTGGGTGGTTAGCTGCAGAGGAATGGGTGGTGGTGTTAGTTATTGTCTGCCCCATCACAGTCTTACTGTGTTCCTATGTCCAACTCTGGGAGCTGAGACCAGTCCTTGTTCGCATGCCAAGCTCATCAACATGCCCATGTCTTCAAAACCAACAGCTTTTGGAAAGATTTGGGTTGTGACTAAGTATATTTATCAGTAACTAGTTATGATGTATGTTGCTACTGCTCTGTTGTGAACGCAACCATTGTAGTGGTAGTCCAGGAGCACAATGGTGACTTGCAAATATTTGTAGACCTGTTGACTCATGTAAAGTAAGTGCCTCTAACTTTAGCTGTGAATGGCCTTCCTCCTTCCCTAAACCAGGGTCATCATACCAGGCTACTACTCCTGGAGGAAAATACCTGCTCTTCACTCTTAATGCATATCTTTCTGCATCAGGTTAGAAATTGTTCAAACAATAGCATTAGATGCTACAAAGGCAGAAAGCAAGAACGGGTAGCCATCTCCTCGGCTTCTGCAGACCTCGAGGGTGCCTGAAGATATACTTGGCTGTACTTCAAGAGCTCCTCTGGCCAGAAATAAACAAAGGATGCAAAAGGGAGAACACCTGAGCAATTTGGCTGCCAGACCTTGCTTGATTTGGGCATCAGTGTCTTTGAAAACCTTTTAAAGGTCTAACTGGAGCCTTTGGGTTTCGTGTAGAAAATCTGGGTGACTTGCTATTAGATGAGCTGATCTTATTAGCTTTAAAGTCTTGGAAACCAGCGCACTTGCCTTCCTCATGCAATTCCTTCTTCCCTTGAGTAATGGCATTCTCTGTATCAAACCTTACTTCAGACTGGGGCTCAGATAAATACATTCCCATTCCCATTGTTCTTAGCGTGGAGGGACACCTGGTTGAGCCAGCTGCACCAAGGAATGCACTGTATTTTCAGCTTGAATACCTCTGTTTGCATCTTAGAATACCAGGTTGGAAGGGATCTCAAGGATCATCTAATCTAGTCCAATATCTGGATACTGGGCACAAGCTAAGAGCTGAGCTAATGTATCGTGTCCCTTCCTTCCTCGCTGTCCTGGCTGGCCCCTAGCATGCAAGCAGGGAGACGCAGTAGTAAGCACTGTCAAGCTGTTCTCAAGGTAAATGCGGTGTGAGCCAAGCTGAGCAGTTGCAGCGCACTGCAGACTCTCAAGGGCAGCAAGGGGTCGCATGCAACCTTCATTTGGCAAGCTGGTCACGCTAGGTAAAAAGGCCAGAGCCGTACTAAGCTGGGGAGGGACCGTCAGCTTCTGTTAGCATGCCCAGCCATTCACTGCTAAATTAAGAAAAGCTCTCCTGCTCAGATACTGGCATGGTTTTACTCCGTTGCTGCTGTATGGACATGTTTCTCCAATAGGCTTAAGAAACACCCATTTAACCCAGGCCTTCAGGAATGAGAAGTGTCCTGGCATCCCGAGTGTCTTGTCAGCATGATAGCTTCCTTGAAAGCGCTTCTTTCCAAAGAGCCTCACCAGATTTTGGGCGAGCTCCCCCTTTCCTCTGGTTTTGTCTGTTTGCTTTATGGTGGTGGCGGCTGTTCTTTTTTCCCCTGCTACTTCTTAAAACTGTCTCAGTGGATTCGTGTGCTGTGACGTTTTCCTGCATTTACTCGAGTCTCCAGGGATGAGCCATAAACAGAACACAACCGTGCTCAGTCGAAAGGAGCAACGTATGGGCCAAATAAACCTTCTCAGCTCTCCGGGGAGAAACCACGCTGGGTGATAGACAACTAACGTTTCTTCAAAATAAAGGCAGGTCAGGCTCAGCAAAGCCTTTTGGCAGCCTGGAGTCTTCTCCAAGACGACAAATTAATCCCCTGCACTCCTTATAAGGATTAGTTGGGATATTTTCCTGCTTGGAGCAGGCAGAAAAGTTTGCCCAAAGAACAGCAATAAGATCTATCATATGGTGATAAGAACACTCCTCTGCCTTACTAAGAACTAAGCTTGCGCTGAAGAGCAGTAGAAGTGCCATGGAACGAGTCCAGATATGCCCCAAACTTCAATTCTGTCAAAGCTAAAATCTGTCAGGATCCATAATGCTTCCCTTTTCAAAAGCAATGGCACTGTACCCGAGGATCAACAACAGCAAATAAAGGCTCACTTTATCCTCTATTGCAGCTAATTACCGTGCCTCTTTATTGTTGATCCTGGCCTCAGTTTCCCCTCTGTAATTGCTCCAGATGAGGTTAAATATTTACAGTGGTATTTTTAACCAGTAACACTGTTCAGCTTTTGGCTTGGGGTTTCTTTCTGGGGGGTGTTTTGGTTGTAATTCGGAGCACAGTTACCACATCTCTCCAGGATGAAGAGTTAAGCCATGTTCTGTGGGGGCTGGCGGAGCTTTCCGTCCATTTTGATCTTTTCTTTTCTTGATTTTTCAGAGCTCGAACCATTTCTTTTCCAAGCAGAAAGGAAGCACTTGTGCAACACATGAATGGTAGCTCACCACAGCTGCATGCAAGTTGATTCACAAATCACCTGTTAACTGAGTTGTACACATGCAACCGAGTATATCGTAAAGGGATATTCATATTTTGGAGAGCAAAAAAGTGTGAGGATATTTATCCCTGGAGTCCACACACTTCTCCCTGAATAAGCAGCATTAGACAGAAGGGAGTTGTAATAAAATCAGAGTTGAGCTCTTCACGCTGATCCCTTGTGGCTAACTTAAGCTAAGTTTAAATACAGGTTAATTCGTTAAAGAGTTGCTGGCACCCAAGCCCCCCCCAGTCTGGTAACCCGTGCCCATAAATTCCAACTCCATTGGGTAAATCTGAGAGACTCACTTAAAGAAAAGCTACTGTGTCGCATCCTTGTAAAAGCAGAGCAATTTGTTAAACACAGCAATACTTAGTGACTCATAACAGCATCAGCAGTCTTTCTCTCTAACCAAACAGAACACAGCTTTTCAACACAGATACAATGAGCAATTGCCTCTCTACATCATTATGTGATTAATTCTATTCCCACAGGATTTTATTCTATTTGTAAATCACCCATGCAGGAGAATTTGGTCGATGATCCACGTCTTGGTAACATAAAAATGATAATGTTTTGTATGTTCCAGTTGGGTGGAACTGACTTACTTATGGGCGCTGTTGTTTACATCCTTTCTGAATTACAGCAAGGAAGACATGGATTAAACTCTAAGTAACTTATTTTTTTCCCCCCAAACCATAAAAAAAGTGTAGTGGAATTAATTGCCCTTGGAAGTAATGTCTGTAACTGATAACTTTTAAGGACACGTTACAGGAACGTGTTTCAGGGATGATTTCATGTGGAGGACAGGATACTGTTCCTGGGGTTCCTTCCAGCTGTATTAAAACCACTGCTCTTGGTAGCACCAGTCGTTGCCAGAAAAGAGCTCTTTACTTCAAGTAAATACACCATGCTTGATTTCTCCTGTGTTTGAGTCAGCTAACCTGTTGGGCTACCAGTAACCTGCTGCTTCAGCAAGTTGTTTTAAGCCAGGATTCAGCATAAAGAACAGGCAAGCTTGCTGGGCCAGGAGAGGCTGCAAAGCAGACGTGAGAGAAAGCACTAACAAGTTTTTGCTCAATGAAGTGGAAGATATGCAGAGCTCTGCATGGAAGCAGGGCTGCAACCGCGTCAGCCTGATGCGGGTCACAAGGGGCAACCTCTGCCGAAAGAGCACAGGTATTTCTCTGGCTTTACTCCCACGAGACAGCTCTCGTGCTAGGCAGGCTTTCTCTAATGGGAGCACTCCCCCGGTGTTTCAGCCTTTCTAGGGTTTTAGGCCAGCTCCAGTCAGAGGTGCAAAAGAAGCTGCTTTCTTTGGGGTGGAGGGGGGTGTCTCTTGCGCAGGGTCTTTGTCCTGCATGTGGCAAACATCCCAAGCACAGCTCCATCATGGTATCTCCTCACCAGACTGCCTCCATGCTGTTGAACTCGGGCCTCTCTGGGGCTCTAACAATGTACTGTCAAGCTTTAAAAGCAGTCATTGTTGGGTCATGGTTTGGGTGTTGTTTCTGGTTGGTGGGTTTGGGTTTTCCTTTTTCCTTCTCTTCCCAGAAAGGAGAAAAAGGGGTTGTAGCTGGGCCAGTTGCAAGTTGCAGAAGAGAAGGGTTTCGTGCTGTGCTCTAAGTCAGAATGAAGGGAAGTATAAACTGATGACAAGATCAAAAAATATTAAACTCCCTGAAGATGAAATGTCTGTTAGGAGAAAAGAGCAAGCACTCCTTGGTACCCAAACAGGTGCTTTGTTCCATTACTCTGATGGAAGTTCTCACACCTGCATGCAAGGACGGAACCGGGTGGAGAGCTGCTTTTTGAAATGATGCATGGGTTTTGTTTCAAAGGAAAAGGATGAAAATACTCCCTAAAGCTGGGGAGCAGCACAGGTAAGTGATGGATAGTCAGGAAAGAGAGCAGCCAGGGCAGGATTAATTCTGTCAGGCCATGAAAGAGCTGTGAAGGGAGTTAAGGCATGTCCTACACTGACGTCTAATACAGTACAGATCCTACAACCACCTCCTTGTAACAAAAAGAAACACATAGCATTCACTATTTCTTCTTACATGAAAATCACTCCCTCCTACATTCACATCATTGCTGTCAGAAGCATCTTGATTCTCCACACTTAAGGGGGCATGGAAAAAACCAAGCGTTTCTGCTAAAAATAGCCTTTTTTTCCAAGCTGTACTTATTCAGATCTGTTTTCTCCAAAACGCAGGATTATTTCAATTTAATCACATATCTACATAGTTCTCGTACTGCCAAACAAACAAACTGTAATCACTAGCGAGCAGGAGCTTCCCCCCCCTCCAGATTTGCCACTGCGGAGAGAAGACTGCTCAGATAAGCAAATACTGGGAACGCACCCAGAAGAAAGCAGTGACTTCAAAGTGTTCCTGTTCTGAAAATCCACTGCTTTGGGAAACTTCAGGCAAAATGGTAGAACTGCCCGAAGAACTGAATGCTGCTTAATATGAAGCAATTTGCATAGCAGCACAAGGCAGCATCGCACATAGACACAGTCTTTGAAGATCCGTTCATGTGATAAAGTATTCCAAGCAACTCCGGGCAGTGAATGAAAAGGTCAAGGTTCCAACACATTTGGATCAGCTGAAAGAGCTGAGGTCTTGCACCAGGGCAGAGACAGGACAAAGAGTAAGGAGTCTGAGTCTTAATGAAGGTAACTTTTGAAGAGAGCAACAGACACAATAGAGAAGAAGAGCAGTGTGCATTTACAAGCAGACATGTGGGATCCGAAGCAGGACATGCAATCTGAATGACAATATGCTATGAAAATATGATCTTACAACCAGATTCATGCTGATAGATCATTCTGCAAGCAAGATGTGTCTGGGCTACAGCTAACGCAGGGATGGATTCATGTCAAGAAATGCATAGAACTCTTATTCTTTTCCATAGCATCCACCTGCTTTCATTCAGTTAATGCAGATATATCTTACTGGGAGAAAGATTTTTCTTTCTCTCACCCTCCCCCACTCTGGACCATTCTTCTACCAGGCTGTGGAGTAAAACCGTATGATCTGAATGGCAAGAAACACCAAAATCCTTAGGCCTTACTCTGGAGAATAATCTCCTATGTGATATTTTCCCCCAGTTTTATAGAGGGGATGATATTCTAGCAATGACTTTCCAATCTGCTCCTCCAACTTGCCCCTTGGTGCATGCTAATCGTAAATGAAAATTAACCCTTCTCAAGCCAGATACTTTCCACAGCTGTCTTCTGGAAGAAATTCAGATACTGCAAGGAAGCAGAAGCAGTGAGGGACAAGTCTGTTCTAGTGATCCCTCTTTGTCAATGACACACCACTTAGTTTATTCCCAGGATAAGCCTTACGACCAATCCTGCTATCCCTATGGCACTTGAGCCTAAAAGGCCTTACAGGCCAGCTCTGGCCAGCCAGAAGAAATCCCAGGTGTGATATTTGCTTTCATTTTGGATCAGAAAGATACCAGAGCACTGGCACTTCACACTGAGCATTATTTTGAATCCTGTAGCATTGAAACGAAAGTATTTGATGGTTGATCAATGCAGAACAAATGCAAACTGAATTTAATTCCAAAAATGTCTTACTGTAAAGAGTTCCCCATGGAAGACCCAAACTTGTTACTGAAATGCCCACAAAGCATTTTGATCACGAGAAAATCACCTCTCCCGCAAAGAAGGTTTAATCAGAAATGCGGTAGCTCCGTGCCACTCATGACAAATCCCCACTTGCTCGCTTTCTGTTAGTTAGGTTGTAAATTTCTCAAGCAAAGAGTTGCTTATAGTTAGATACAGCACAAAGAAATCGGCACGTAGGAAATCAATAACAGTCCTAGCTTTCATCCCCCTGGTAAGAAAGCGAGGTGTGCTAAGGCCATTCCTAGGTTCGGTTGATGTATTTACTCTTTAGTGGGTTTGTGTGGTGTTTGTTGAGAACCATATGTGTTAAAAGTCACACCCTGGCCACTTCCCCCTGGATCTCTTCGACAGAAGCAGTGGAAATCAAACGCAGACAGCTGGTTTGATACGCCCAAGTTACATGACATCGAATTAACGGAGCGTGGGGTAGCTTCAGAAGGAGCTCACAGGAATCAGATAAGTAGCACCTTCAACCCAATCAAAGGACAGTAGCACAGCGATGTGAACAAAAGCTCCAAACTTCATAGTGGTTGTGTCCTCTTTTGAAAGCTATGAAAAGCTGCTGTGATTAGAACACTGCTCTGTTCACCAAAGCAACTTTGGTTACCTTAAAGACATGATTTTTGAGAGGCATAAGGGTCAAAAATGAGGGGTTTTGAAGAGTCTAAACAGCATATGCAAGAAGCAAGCTCTTTAGAAGACTTATGTCCTGTTACTGCTCCCTTCAAAAGGGACTGCTGACGTATGCAGCCTCGGCTGTCGGCATTGCCAGTTCTTGGTTAAGAACACGATATAATCATCAGCATATTTATCAGCAGGGTCAAAAGATGGAAATGTATTTGAACAAGGAAAAGAGTGTGTGTGTGCGTGGTGGAATGGAGAGCCGAGATTAATTTTAGAACTACCAAGCTGTAAGCCGCACAAAGTGGAGGCTGGAATGCACTCTTCCAGAGTTTGTAAAGATTCACTTAATTTCTATAGAAACTGAGCAGCAAACAGGTAATTTTCTCTGCGAATTGCTTCTATCACTTCTGTAATGCTGTACAAGAAGAATGTATTTCCCTTGTGTCTTCTTTATCCCGTTATTTTCATGATAAATTTAATTAAGCTCTTCTAAGGGAACATTCTATGACAAATGAGCTGAGTTTTGTTTTCCTGTCACTGGTGACAGAAATAAACTGCTGAGCTATGTGGCAACTGGAATAACTTTTTTTCTGTATAAATATTCCAAATGGTATTAAACACTGCAGACATTCTGTTTCCCCAGCGGAATCAATACAACTGAGTTAAGATAAAGAGCTCCATAGTAGAGGCCTGAGTGTCTGAAGCATGGCTTCCAACCAGCCCTTTCCTCCTCTGGACGATGCCCACAGCTGCCATTTCCGGAACATCTCAAAAGCAGATTATCCCTGTGGAAATCGGGTGAATGCAAGCAGCTTCAAATGCTTCCATTTCTATGGAAATGAATCCAGAAGAATATCCTACTCTGCTGTGAAATAGGCACTAAGGGTCCTCCCTAGATTACAGCACAGCTGAACACTACTTCCTTGCGATAGTTTTTTCCTTCTGTGCTGGCACGCTTTGTAAAATATCATTATTCCAGGAAGCCTCTTTTGAGCATCCTCTTTGTTTCACTTGGGACTGGTTACCAAGCAACATACGCTGCATTGTCGATGGTCCAATAAAAGATAACTTGAATGGGACACTTCTTAGTTTGATTTTCTCTTTGAAGATTTTAAAGAGAAGACTTATTCTGGGCTAATTCCCTGTTTCTAATACCCTGCTCATTTCACACAGTCAGTTGACCCTACTGGATAATATTTATCAAATCATGAGGTTACCAGAGTCCAAATTTACACGTTATATCTGAAGACAGATACTATAATTAACAGTTGTGTTGCCATGCAAAGGAACTCAAAACAGGCTGTCTTGTGTGAAAACACATATCCATGCTTCCCCCTGCCCCAGTGCTCCATTTTAACCAAATAACAGTTGAGAACATCTGCCTTTGCTCCTGTCTGACAAGCAGCTGTGGAGACACTGACACAAGTAAAGCCAAAAGCATTGCAAAAGCTCAGCACTCAATGCTGAGTCCAGGATTTCTGAAGACCCTTGCAACCTGGTTTCTATACTTGCGCTACAGGATTTTCAGAGCTGAACATAAACACCAAAAATAAAACCCAAACCATCCTTAGGGAATAATTAAAACTTTAATGCCTGTCACTGCTCAGCGTTTATGAAGGATTCTGGTATCCTAAACCTTTCAGCTTCACTTTGAGAGGAGGGAGAGGCAAGGAAAGGTCACACAATATTAGCTGATTTAAAGGTTGAATGCATAAACCCCTGATACTCAAAAAAGGTCCTTAATTTTCCATACCATATTAGCATGATCCCCAACTGCTTTTCTATTGGTCTATTCATCTACCACAAGCACCATCACATGCAGGGATGCAGAGAGAAAGAAAGGCATGCACTTGGATAAGGCACAGGGAAGTGAACCATGCTGCTTTTAATTGTCGCATCTCTACAACTCGCTGAAAGCAACAACTGTGATCAACACAGACAAGCTTGGAAATGTGCACTGTGCACACCAGTAGAAAGCCAATCTTTCATGCCTCACTTCTCCTCCAGCCCCCATCTGGAGATTATGGGGAGTAAAGCAAATATAAAACATTCTTGTCACAAATTCGAGCCCTTGAGATCACACATTTAAAACAAACAAACAAGCCCCAAACCACAAAACTCCTCCTGGCCCTTACTTCAGTTACTGCTGAGGTGTTGGGTAGTTACTCGGGCTGTTGGATTTCCTTATTTAAGACACTACCAGTACAGGGAGACCAGTATTCCTGCTGCCAGTCACATCCATCACGTTGCAGGATTTCAAGCATCACTGCTAAGAAAAACATCTTCAAAGTGATATTGGAGTAAAAGCATCACACCAAGGGAGAGCTATCTGTCTATGCCTCATACTTCTTTAATGTCATGCCTTTGACAGATTAACAACAGCTGAACAGCTTAGGTCTCAGTCCAAGATTTCCAGGCTGTGTGAGTATGAAAAGTATGACATTTTAGTTAGAGGCAAAGCTTCTGATTCGCTACAAATACCTATCTGTTTGAAGCTAAGCATGAGGAGAGCCGTTTCTGCAGCCCATGGCTCACAGCAGTGGCTGCACGAGTTTGGGTCTTGCCCTTCTCACTGCTGGTTCTAATGGAGCCTTTCCACAGCCTGTCCTCTCCACCCCACACAGGAGGTATTAGCAGCAGCAGGTTGAGTATAGGATCATCTTAATCTTTAACACAAAGCAAAACAAGCCTCACATGCCAGTGTTTTTCTGTAGCTTCTTCCTTCTCTCTATCCCCTTGAATCCAGGTATGTGGTTTCTCCTGTTTGCCAATGCAATATAGTTAGACTTCTACATCACAATGTAGCCTAGGTCTCAGAGCATTTTCAACCTGATGCTCTGCTCTATCCTGATCAAACAGCTACCAGCTTTTCCTTGACAATAATCATTTTTCCAGGGACTAAGCCTAGGAAGAGCCACTAAGCAGAACCTCCCTGTACTATATCAGTTATAGTTGCTGGCCACAGCTGAAAGGGAACTCCCTTTTGTAATCCATTTACCCTTGTTCACACGAGGTAAAGAACCAGGGCAACATTTCTGAGTGGGTAAAGCACTCAAGACGACACTGAAACACCAGCAGAGCAAACAAGAATAACTACTGATGTTCAGCTAGAGGAGACGCTCTTCAGCACAGTTACATTCCTTATCAGCCCAAGCACAGCTACAGGAGCTTTAACCGCTGTCTGTTCAGACCTAGTAAGCCTATTTATCTGGAGCCCGCCATGCTCTCACTGTAGGAAGCAAATGTGTGCTTGCATCATTGCTTTGGCTTGCTTGCTGGGACCTGAAGTGCACTGCATGCATGAATAGACTTCTATTTCTTCATCTATAAAGGATAAAAAGCAACACTTCCTAAAGCAATGACTCCCAGCTAATAATGTGCATCAGGAAAGAGGCATCTTCCCCCCTGCAGAGCTCTGGATTATGTGCTTGCAGTGCAGCATCATTCAGCTAGGATGATGAAAGAAAGGCACATTCTGGAAGTGCTTAGCAAATCATGGTAGGACTGTAATAAGCTGCACAAAAGTGCTACTTACTGGAACAAAAGAACCAAATCCATGAAGACTCTATGTTTTTCAGAGAAGAACAAGAACAATTTTCCAAGCTCTAGAACATCTTCCTGACAGAGATCCAAAATTACTTCCCAGCACAGACATAACTTAAACCTTGACCTGACCATAGCCCATTCTCTTGTGTATCAACTGTTAAGTGATGACTTCTTTGGGACTAGAAAGTCTCCTTTGCTCTCCAGCCAGCATACTGAGTGACCTACGCTACTACCTAACTTACTGCTGAGCAACCTCCCTGATTCTCCATCTCTAAAAAAACCCCACAAAGAGGATCAGATATAAAACCAGGATGTATTCCTCACAAAGCCTGTTCTACTCATCCACAGCAATAAACACAGAAGCATGTTTTCAGCAGGAAAAGACTGAATTGAAGGAATTTATTTCCACACACCTTTAGCACTGTTTTCCAGGAAGCCTCCATCTCACAGCAAAGACAACAGGGAAGCTCTTCAAGATTACCCTTTAAGCTAATACCTGCAGCTGACTTTTATAACCCCCACCTATCCATTTCCTCAGACTAATTACCTGCCAATGCTCCCAGCTGTTCACTGATCTTAAAAAATCCACGAAAATAAACACCCCTCAAAAAAACCCCAAAAGACCCACAAAAAACCTCAACCACCACCACCAAAAAACCCCACAAAAAACTCCAAACCAAATAAACAAATAAACAAAAAAAACAACCCAAAAAACACCCCACAAAACAAAACCACACAACCAAAATATAAACCAAACCCCCACGTGCATAGGAGGATTTGGGAAACTGCTTTTCTAAGTAGGAGCTATTCCAAACAGTCTATGGAGCTCCCACAGCAGCATTTTGTAGTTAAGGCTGGAGGTTCTTGGTAGCCCTTATAGCAGGGAAAAGGATTTAGAAGTGAATCCACTTTTTGGATTATCTTTAGAGTCACCTTTCTGATGACAGCCTCAGGTGTGTAAAGTCTGAAGTGCAAAGGCGGTCAGTAATGGGAATTCTTAGCCAAGAGAATTAGAATTAGATTCTAATTAATTCCCATTAGAATTCCAATGGGAATTAGAGCCAAGAGCTCTTTTCCTCTGAAGGGATGGAGTGGCATTATTCTGGAATTTCCATTCATTTAAATACATTCATTTAAATACACTCTACTAGTGAGTTTTCTTCCTTCCTGGTTGTATTTTATTTGTCTTTCAAAAACAAGATGTCGGAAAACCTGACACGATGCTGTGCCATATGCTTAGTGTCTATTACCAGCAGCAGGTGAGAATCTCGTGATTGGATTCCCACCTGTGCCAAGGCCATTTTACACCAATTTGCTCTGTAGGAAAACATAGAATGAAAGCAATAAAATCTGTGGAAGACTCGTACATAGTGGGCTGCTGTGCACAGTTTCAGCATTGCCCATGTGAAAAGGGAGTACATATAGCAATTTCCATCTCTGCACAGTATTAAAACAGGAAAGCATTGCCTAAAGCCATCATCACCAAGCCCAAATGTTCTACAAGCTTGATCAGATTCTGGAAAATAATTTGTCAGCTCACTTCTGCAGCCCCATTTTCTTTCATTCTTTCAGTGTTCATGCTCATAAACTTTCCATTAAAAAAAAAAAAAGGAAAAAGAAAAAAAAGAGGAAGGAAAAATGTATTTTCCTGTAATCACCAGGTGACAAGATATGATAGTTTAAATCATAGCAATTGATATTGGAAACCTAAAGTCATAAATGCCAGACTTGATGAATCTACAAATCTGTCCTTCCTGAAACAAGTTTGGGTCTTGAAATCCTAGCATCATTCTCCAGAGTCCTATTCCCTGATCTATTTATCAACGAGTCCTTGCCTTGAAGCAGTGTAATGATGTTTTCTCTCTGATGTCTAATTGCCAACTGGAGGGCTGTACAGCCAGTGATATCTTCCACATCAAGCAGAGCACCAGCCTTAATCAAGGTCTTTATAATGGCCATATTGCCCTTGAGAACAGCAAGGTGCAAGGGTGTCCAACCCACTTTGTTCTTAGCATTAACATCTGCCTTGCACTCCAGAAGATTGATGACAGTCAAAAAGGAGCCCCTCTGGACTGCAAAATGGAGGGGGGTCCACTCTGACTTCTCAGCAATGTTGGGGTCTGCCCCGCATCTCAATAGCTCACAGACTACCGGCTCATCGCTGTAGCGAGTGGCCAAGTGAAGTGGTGTCCAGTCCATGCTTCCTTTGGCATTCAGTTTGGCATGGCTATCCTTTAGCAGATGGATGATTTCAATGTGTCCTTTGAAAGAAGCCAGGTGCAGGGGAGTCCAACCTTTGTCTGTCCTTAGCTCCACATTGGCTCCGTATTTGATGAGTTTCTCACAGATGAGATACTTCCCCCTCACCACAGCCAGGTGCAGGGCACTGTAATGATTTTGATCCAGGCTGTTGACAGAGGTCCCGTTCTTCAGCAAATAATGGACTACTCTGAACTTCCCCCTCTCCACAGCAACGTGAAGCGGGGTTCTATGGTTCTTCTGCTTCTTCTCCAGGTCTGCTCCTTGACTGGCCAGCAGTTTCACCAAGCTGAAATGTCCAAAGCAAGCTGCCACATGGAGGGCAGTTTTGCCATCAGCCTCCTGGGTGTTGGAGTCAGCCTGGCGAGACAGCAGTACTCGGGCCACATTCTCAAAGTTGTTCTGTGATGCCAAGTGCAGAGGGGTCCATCCATCATGCTCTTGAGAATTTACCTGCGCCTGGTGGTCCAACAAGAGGCGTACAATTCTGTCATCCCCGTTCTGAGCAGCAAAGTGAAGAGGTGTCCAACCATCTTCATCAGGCATATTGATGTCTGCACCGTGCTCTATTAGAACCGAGCAGATCTCTGGCAACCTCTTCTGAACAGCCATAATGAGTGGGGTGTAGCCACAGACCACCCGGCTATTCACATTGGCTTTACAGCTCAGGAGAAACTTCACCTTTTCCACATTTCCCTGGATCACCATGAGGTGAAGTAATGTGAGGCCATTTTCATCGACTCTACAGATTTCCTCAGACAGGATGTCCTCTGGGCTTTCAATCTCACTGTAAGAAGGTGGGATATGAACCTCCTGATTGTCAGTTTCTACAGGGAGGGGGAACAAAATAGGAGAAAGAGAGTAAGACCAAGTGAAATAGCTTGGTGTGCACACAATGGGAGGGAGAGCATGTGACTCTTCATAGTATGCACTGAAATAGAAGTCATTTTAGAGAGAGAGAATATTAAATGAGGCAAGACTGCTACATGCAGTCTCTCAGAAAGCAGCGAGTCATTTGGCTTCTCCCTCATGGGAACTATATCTGCTGTCTTCTGTAGAGTTCATTTCCCTTAGCTTAAAAAGAAAAGTCACTCACAAAGGAAACTTTCCTTAGTCACATCCTTATAACTGGAGAGCGAGGAAATAGGCTTCACCTGCTTTATTTTTGAACTATAAAGGAAGTCTCCTACTTACCACCACTCCTGGTGTCTTGGGGGAAGGTGAATTCTTCTTTGTCACTCTCATTTTCATGAAGGAGAAAAGAAAAAGCCATAAACCAAAGTTGCTTATTTGCATTCTACAACGTTTGCACATAGCTCTTCTTTGCTCCTGCTCTAGAATTTTGTATTATCATTCCAGTGGGTTTTATCCAATGCTGTTTTGCATCCAAAACTGAGCACAGCAAATCATGACACTAACAGGAATGTGGGAGCCTGAAAATCATCACTGGATATCAATGAGATTTCCCTCTTACTCATTTGCTCCCAAACATACATATATTCTACAACCTTATTGCAGCATGTGTACATGGCATCATCCCAGCTAGTCATTTTCTTTGTTGCACAGAAACCACCCCACCTCCTCAATCCTCTACACTCGGGCATCTTCTCTCTTGCTGACTATACAACTAGGCAAAACCTCAAAACAGCAATAGTTCACACCTGCTACTTCACTCTGTACGAAGCTGACTTCTAGGCACAATTACACTCTAGTAGCTGGGCTAAAATTGTTCCTATCCTGAAACCTGATTTTTTTTCTTAGCCAGAGAAACACAGGGAAGGACTCAGTGGCATTTCCTGACTGGCACTTCCTTACCTGCTGGTTCCCAGAGATGGCAGGTTTGTGGGACATCTTCCTAACAAGGCGTTCATTCTCTGGGTCTACTACAAGGCTTTGTATCAATGATAGCAGCATGTCTGTTTCTACAGGGATATCTACCAAAGCAAAAACACCGTTAGCTGTGCAGGCTACCCAGATATTCAGAACCCAGTCGATACCCAAGGCTGTGGAAGTCTTCCACGTATCTTCCACATGGGGAGGAAGGAAAGAGGGGGAAAGAGAATGTGTTGACAGCTAATAGGTACCAAGAATTTCTAAGATCAAGCAATTTAACTGCCACTGAGTTATATGTGAGTTTATCCTCCACTTGTTAATACATGCAGCTGAACCCTGGCTGTATCACATCAGCTACCTGTAAAGCTTGGCCTTTGCTTAGGGTCTTGGTCCCAACACCTCTTCATCAAGTCAATCATCTGCTGGCATTCCCCTGGCCAGTCATCGTTGATGGGCTCTAGGCAGGGCCTCTTCCCTGCTGCAACCTTGACTATAATGGCCATCATGTTGGCTCCTGTAAAAGAGCAATGTGCTCTGGGGTTTTTCTCTGTGAAGATGGTTGTAATAAACATTTAATAAGTGCAGAGCATGTAAGAAGTGTTCATATTTACCTGCATAAGGTTTCTTCTGCATAAGTACCTCCCAAATGACAATTCCAAAGCTGCAGGCAATGAGAGATCATGAGCAATAGCTCCCATATGTACACGAACATAAAGCTCACTTTTTGTTTTCATCTTCCTGACAAATGGGGAAACTAGGAAGGAACTTCTTCAGGATGGAAGAATTTCATTCACACGCCAAAATGACATGAACTTATGAATCACTACACACATCTCTGATGCCTCAGCAGAAGTGTTGGTGTAGCGAAGGAGTGACTTAGAGCATTTCCTGTGAAAGTCAGGTTCCTGGTGCCTTTTTTCCACTGTCCCACATTGGGTGTTTGAGCTCTTGGCTAATGCAAGTTCATGTGTCCACACAAATCCTCCTTTGTTTCTTGTCTTGGGTTACAGTGCAGCGTAGTGACTAAAGAGCTGATGAATTTCCAGAACATAGATATGCATTAGATGTGTGCAAGTGGGCTGCAAAATACTTTGGCCAAAAGGGAAAAGCAAACTTGAAATCTTTTCTGCACCTGTTACTGACCAAAATGAAGCTAAATACCAAAGTGGACAAACAATATCACACTTGTTTTAAAAGCAAAATTAATCTGAGCAGCCACTGCTATTTGTTCTGTGCTCTTACTCCTTTTCTATACAAACTTTCACAACCTAACAGGGTATGACGATTTCACTCCTCCTCACTCTCCACCACTGAGGCTGGAGTACCAGATGGCACTCCCAGCGCGTTCCCCACCAAAGACATGATGCAAAGCAGAGAGCCAGAACATGAACAAACAAAATGAGGCAATGTGCCAGTCTCTCTTGCTCTGTGTAAGAGCTAGGTGCCAACCCTGGGTGACCTCTGAATAGCAAGGCAGCCCTTACCTGTATACATCATATTTGATTCCTGGGGGCTTGCTGTTCTGGAGGAACATTTCTGGGGGGATGTAGCTCAAAGTGCCTCTCAAAGCAGAGCTTTCAATGTATTGCATTCGGCTCGACTGCTCCATCCATTTTGATAGCCCAAAGTCTGAGATCTGCAAGCAGAAAAGAATGAGAGCCTTCCCTGTAATGCTCACAATCTCACACTCCTGAGACATGCCTCCATTCTTCATGATCAGGGATTTGAGGAGGCACCTAGCAGCTGAAACTTTCTACACCCTGATAAAACTGGAGTCAGCCCTTTCCTCTGAGTGCAGCAGTTCAGCATTTCCTCCTCAGGTGGAGCCTTAAGTTCCCAAGTTCTGGCACAGGCTGTCTGTATGGTCTTGAGAACACCACGTAATTTGTTTACCAGCTACTTCTTATAAGCCCCACTGGTCAATCTTTCAGTGAGTGCTCCTGAAGAACCTAACTTAGTAAGATTCTGGACTCACTTGTCAAAAATAACCTTTCTATTATTTGAGAGATAACCTGTCCCTGCAAACACGCCATTATCGTCATACCTTGACGTGCATATTCCCATCTAGGAGAATGTTCCCCGGTTTTAGATCTAAGTGCAGCAAAGGAGGTGTCATGCTATGCAGGAAATTCATAGCCAAGCCCATCTCATGAATAACCCGGAATTTGAGCTGCCATGACATTTTGTGAGTGGGAAGAATTTTCTCCA